>OX371225.1:138490657-139976157 GCA_947310385.1 Nephrotoma appendiculata | reverse complement strand
GGGGGGGGGGTTAAGTGGGTCGTAAGCTTTTAAAAGCGGTCTCCTTCTTCGGGAGTGGTTGTTAAATTGGTATCTTTCAATTCAGCAGCTGCCTTATCCTCAGATCCTTTGTATTTCTCCTTCTTGTGATAATATTTGTTGTCTTTTGGCCATCGCGGTCCTGTCCACCAGATATTGGGATGCATAAGTTGTTTTGTTGTTATTTCCGCAATCATCGTATCAATCATTGATGTGGTTCAGTTAAACTTCGGATTTCTGATAATCTGTGGGCAACGTAAGATTTGAGCTTTTAAATATCACCTTTGTATTCATTTGAAGTAAACTACCGTGGAATTAGTCCATTTGTTAATGATTTCTTGACTTCGTAAAGTAATTTTTCAGCTAAGTGGCTGCGATCCGGTAGTTAATTCTTGAACTTCGTCGAGTAATTTTTTTGTGAAACCTTTCCAATTTGAGATTTTGAAATCATAAAACAAGATAAATGTTTTTATATAGAATAATCATTGTTGAGAAAAAAAAAATTTTAAACAGTTCTTCCAAAATGAGCCCAAGAAGCCAGAGTTTCTGCAGCACAGTTTTTGGAGTAATTATTACTGGTGCTAGCGATATTAGAGAAGCAAGTATCTTAGCTGTGGTAAAAAATATGTTTTGCTTCGTAACTGATCATCTGTGAGCAGAAAGGTCTATGTGGAATCCATAAATATCTGTACGATGTTTTAAATAAAGCTCCAGAGCTTTGATGGTTTCATTAAGCTCACTTTTGTGTATATCTGTATTTCCAGTTTCGACTCTGTCCTTTAGTAGCTTTTTTTGGTTGCTATATCGGTTTTCACGGATCCGTACTTTTTGACGTGCTCAAAATGGCTGTTTTTGTGAGTTGAATTGTTTCCAATGATATGTTGAAATTACTCCATATAGTTGCATTCACCGTTTACTTATTTTATCCTGTAAATCAACTGAACTAAACTAGAGCTTCAAGCCAAAAACTTTATTAAAGCTTTCAATGTGCATCTTTTCATTGGAAACTGCAAGTATGTGTTACCTTGAAATTACATTTCATTACCAACTCATATATACGAAAATGATAAATAATTAAAATCAAATCAGTATATTAGAACGCTAATTTAAATTAATTCACAATTAAGCGTGCTTCTTAAATAATTCAAACAATTAAATTCGACATAAACACATTTTGCGTGTATATTTAAAATTAATTTATGAGATTGCTCTCTATACTATACTTTATTATACGAGACAGCATCCGGTGTAAATTAATATTATAATAATCTTTTCTAAACCATTTTTTATTTAGTTTTATTTTATTTTATTTAAATTAATTTTAATGTATATTGTACTTATGTTGCCGTATGTTGAAAATTTATGATTATTATGTGTTGAACCAGAAGAAGAATAATAATAAGCATAACACAAAAAGGTCATAAAGTCAATATTCAATTTTCTGTATATTTTATTTTATTTTTATTTCATTTTTTCTGTTTCTGTTCTCTCGGCTTTAATTTGAATTTAATTTTTACAAATTTTCTGATATTACTCGTATTATTATGGTGCTGTACAAGATGGTAAGAAGAAATATAATGAAATAAAGAAAATTATTCATCTGCGATAAAAACAGGATGCTCGGTTTAATGTAATTATACACATATGATATCTTATATCTGTTATGATCATTTTTTTGTAACTACAATAATTATTATTTTCTAAATGAATGATGAGTGTGAGAACATTGTAAATATTGTGTACTGTGCAGAACATTCGCCTACAACAATTTGATATAGCAGTTGTTGAATCATCTGAAATGATTAATCCGGCCATGGATGAATTTGTTGAAATACAGCAATTTACTGAAAATCAAAAGTGATTTTAAGTATGAAGCCGCTTTGTTTCAAGTAAATAAAAATACTTACATAACTCTTGGTTGGATATAGGTAATTACGATAATGTAAGGCATGTTCAAAACAAATATATCCGAGTTGAGTAACCTAATAATAGTAAGGTTTTAGTTTAAATCAACACCTTTAATATTAAAGTTTACAAAAAAATGTAAATATGATTAAATCTATGGCATTATAGTGTTTGTTTTGATGTGAATTTTTCGGTAATTCATGACGCGGAAGTTTTTAAAACGTGCCTAATTTGTTCATCCAAAAACAAGAAATTGCATTATCATCTTGCGGAAACGATCAATTAAAGAAAAATTAGGGTATTGTAAAAGTTGTGTTTACTTTGGCATTCTTGAAGGCTCAAAGCTGTCAAATATTTGATATAGATAAAATCAGTGACATCTCGATTTATAAGAGCCTCTCTATATAATGACCCATTTTCTTGTTGTTTTAAGTCTTTTGAGCTTTTGCAATATTTTTCTACAGAAAACTTCAATCTTTAATTAGTTCAAAATAGAGTTTGAACTCTTAAAACTATTAAAACATGGACTTGGAAAATGAATAAAATATGAGCTTTTATAAATGTTGTTGTTGTATTACGTCATTTTTCAAAATACAATATGGTTCTCTTTCTAAAAAATCAGTGAAAACAAAAAAACTGAAATTTTGCTATTTTGATTATTTATAAATGTTGCTCAGTCAGTCACCATCTAAATATGGTTATGAAGACACGCGGGAAGCAATTATTTTGAACCACAGATATGTATAAATACGCGAAAAAAATATTATAGAACAATGATTCCTTTGTTTATGTAGGAACAAATTGAGGCACGCAATAAAACCTATAGATTTTACTCCTTTTACACAATAAAATAAAGTATAGTAATGAATAAAACTGCTATATCGCAATTTTAAAAAACTCCCTGTGTGTGTGTGCCTCTTTGTGTAAAAACTAAATATCCGCTCAGACAAACAAGATGAAACTTCAGATAAAAATACTTCTCCCATATATTGAGATATCGCAGTAATTTTTCGCCGAAATCGGTGTACCAGAATTAACAGCTTTCATGGTAGCTATTTCCAAATATTTCAAACAGTTTATCATTTACAAGAAAAATAATCATGAACTAAAAGATGTTACTATAATTTTGAGTATGGAAATTTTTGACCAAAAAGTGTTTTCTAGCGCAGAAAGATTACTTATTTCTACAAAGTAGAAGATTCTAATGAATTTTACCTGAAATCGGTCAGCCGGAAGTGACAAATGGATATTGTTCTTAAACATTCTAAATATATTTAAAACAATATTGCTTTAGATCAGTTTTCTAAAATTTAATTCGAAATGACGAATTTTAACAAAAAACCGATTTTCAATAAAAATTCAGCCCCTGTACAGTCCAGATGGACTAATTGATCGGTATGAAAATTTATACGTAAGATTTTTCTATATATTGGGAAATCCCGATGATTTTTGGCCAAAATCGGTCTATTGGTAGTGACAGCTTCCACATGAGCTGATTCGTTTTTCCACCGGAAGGGACAGCTGTAAATAACAAATTCTTAATTAATTTTGCAAGAATACCGATTTAGATAAGTTAGTCGAAAACCCATTTTTTCAATAAAAATTCAGCCCTAAAACTCCCAGGGGATCCAAAATGTTTTCTCGCCGAAATCGGTTCATCGGAAGTGGCAGCTTGAATAGGAGCTTTATAGTTTTAACATTTACTGTGAAAAGTATATCATTTACGAGTAAAACCATTTTAAATTACTTTTCCAAAAATTTAAGCGGCAGTGATGATTTGTGATAAAAATCTAATAGTCTATCCCTGTAAGATTGATTGATATCAATCAATTTATAAATTATCATAAAATTGATTTTTGGTTGAAATCTTTCTAAGGTAAGTGACAGCTTTCATAAGAGATTATTAGTTTTTCCAAAGGAAGTGACCACTTTTATAGTAGCTTTTTAGATTTTTGCATTTGTTTTGAAAAGTATATCAGTTTCAAAAAAACTGGTTATGCCCTACAGATTCTAAATTAACTTTGCAACAATACTGGTCTAGAAAAGCTTTCAAAAATTATAGCGAAAATGATGAATTTTCCTCAAAAAACATTTTTCAATCAAAATTCTATACATTGAGAGATCCTAGTGATTTTTAGCCAAGATCGTGCCACCAGAAGTAGCCGCTTTCTTAGGAGCTTTAACGTTTTTTGTAAATATTTTTGAAAGTATTAGGGTAGAATCTAGCCTCTGAAATTGGTTTCGTTAAAATATACTTGAACGCATCCAAATCGGCCGTGTTTTTGGATATAATATGCACCATATTCATTATTGTTGTTATAACAAGTTTCAGACATTTTACAAGCTGTCGTTCCGTGTGCATCAATTCTAAGAAATGGATGTCGATAACCAACATTTATGTATACATCTATTCTGTTTTCAAAAGAAAAAATTCAGCTCAAGCTATGAAACTGATTAGTTTGACTTTGAGTGATTATTCGTTAAATCATTCAACAGTAAAAGAGTGGTTTGTAACGTTTCGTGTTTTAAATTTTGATCTCGAGGACGACCCACGTCCATGGACTGCAGCTGCAATAAAACCATTTGAAGACGAAGAACTTGAAGTTTTACTGGATAAAAATCCGTGTCAAACTCAAAAAGATCTTGCAAAACAGTTAGGAGTTACTCATAAGGAATATCACTTCGATTGCATGCAACGGGAAAAATACAGAAGGAAGGAAAATGCTTTTCTCATAAACTGATCGAAGTAAACAAAAACCGAAAAATTGACATGAATTTGCTTCTTCGGCACAAAAGAAAGAAGTGTTTACACAAAAATCCACATTGAATCCATATTTTTGCATTGAAACCACATAAATATTAAGCAATTCATTTCTCACTCACTATATCAAATTTAGAGTAAGAAAATTTTCCGTTCACGTGTACTGTGGTTTTTTTAAACCCATTACAAACGGGTGTAATATAAAAGGCGGTGAGTATCGTGAACAACACCCCGCAGAATTTGTACCAAACCAAAAATCGTGCAAAGCTTAAGATTTACCTAATATAAGCAAAGCTTAAGATTTACCTAATAATGGTGCGATTTGTTGATATCAATTTGTCTAACAGTAATTTTATTTATGACATTTAATTTTCGGCGTCCCTCGTTAGGTGGGGATAAAAACTAACTTCTCATAAACGATCTTGTCTATTTTTTATTTTTGATCTAATTTCCTGAATGTCGATAAACTAATAAGATTATATTTGGAGCGCCGGGCAGTGTTACCAATTCACACGTGGAAATTACATCCCAATATAAGTATTTGAGAGGTAAACTACAGAGAATGCATAATCAGTAGGAATAGCTAATTTGTTCCATTGCTATTTATATTACATTGACTAACTTTTTCAGTATAAAACTAAAACTTTTGTTAAACTATACAACCAACATAGAATTCATTATAAAAAATACTAATATATTTTCTATATGAGGCAATACATCAATTTTAAATTTCGACACTGTAAAAGAAAACAAACTTCCGTCTTTAATCTTCCAAATTTTTCCAGAATATTAAACAAACTAAAGCATATTACTATATAATTTTAATAAAAATACAAAAAAAAGTCTTGCAGTTTAAATCCAAATCTCATCGTAATCCATCAATCATTTTCTACGATATATATTTTTTTGCTATATAAGTTTTCTATTTGAGAGTGAAGAAAACTTTTGAATATAATTTTAATAATAGCACTAGCTGTGTATATATATATATATATATATATATATATATATATATATATATATATATATATATATATATATATATGTATGTATACGAGTATGTAAGACGATTGTAAGCACTACAGTGGAAAAAAGTTTTTCAATTTTTTGTTTATATTTTAAACATAAAATAATTTTTTCCTCATTTCTCCATGACGATAGAGAAATTTTCTTTCCGTAAATTAACCATATAATGGAATATTATACCGCATGTGGAGGGTTTTTATTCAAATGTAATCTGAGTTATACATATCATGCTTTCTAATTCTGTAGTCACCCTAATCAAGTTCGTTTTTATTTTTAATTTAGAGGAGACGCCCTTTGAAGATAGAGCCAGAACATTTTGGCATTTAATTAGAAATAAGCATTATATATCCAGCATTACATATATAAATTCCGATAAATGTGTAGCCTAAAAAGTTTTACCAAAAATAAAATTACGGAAAAAACTATACAATAGCAGCACCGTATATATAATTTTGATCTCCACCCATTCCATTAAGGAAACGACAGGCAGAAGCAACAACAAAAAAGAAACGAAAATATGTAATACAATAAAAATAGGAAAAGCAACAAATTATTTGTGACTTGGGTTTTTCATTTCGGAAAAGGAGTTTTCACTTAATTTTTATTTTTTGGGTTTTCTATTTTTTCTATGCTATTTCTTTTCCTATACGGAAAGTTAAATGTATGAAATTGAATTGTATTGTGAAAATTAAAAATGAAAATAAATAAATCGAAAAACGTATATGTAGGAGAAAAATTTATATATGGAATAGGAAATGGAAAACAGAAACGAATACAATATTATTTTAAGTGTTTTCATTTTGGCTTTTCCTTCGTCGGCACTATATACTATATATGTATATGGTCAAAATATAATATTGTGTGTGATGAATGAATTGATTTTAATGAAAAACTTTTTTTTTTTTTATTATATTTATGTTTTCTGGGCTTTAACAAAACATTTCAGTTTTGTTAGATTGACGACGATTTAAATGGAAAATAATTTTTCTTTTCTGATAGGCAAGGTCCTTCAGGATTCCTTTATTGTTTGTTTGTACAGAAAAATGTATTTCCATTTTTTGTATAAACTGTTTCCTGTACTGTACGTATTTATGTTTGTTATATTTATGGTAATGGTTTTGGACAAATAAGTATGGTGTTAATGAATAATTTTGTTTGGAAGCCTATGTAAAATATGAAAATTAGTTTGAGATGTGGGATATATTTCGAAGTAAATATGGAAACCGAACTTTGTATTAAACATTAGCTGACTAAATTGCGAGATCATTTGTATTGTCTTACTACTTGTTCCAATTGAAAGGTATATAAATAGAAATAGTATACGTGGTTATAAAACGTATAATCTGAATTACTATAGTGAAAGAAAATAAAACTGAAATTTTACCGACCAAACGGCACAACGGTTAAAGCTTTGGCGTTTGGATCGGGAGATACCGGGTTCGAATCCCGATAGGGGCAGGATGCAAAAAAGATTTTTCATCATTTGATTACGATCGATGATGGAAATGAACACAACTTTGACCCCCTGTCGGAGTGCACAACTCATGGGCCAACCCATCTTCCATGTCAGTACTATAGGCTGGCATGGAGCAATGCAATGTGCAGATGGTTCTACGTAAATCGGACCTATAGCCGTACGTCCTCAATTTGGCAAGCAATGAATAAAGTAGGATGGTAAAAGTGAACTGTGAATGAGTTGGGAGTGCTTCGGCCCCAGAACAGATTGCATGGAATAAAACATAAAAAAAAATTAAAAAAAACTGAAATTTTTATTTGTTTACAAAATTCTCATTACGTTACCAAGGTTGAAAATGAATTTTTAATATAATGGAGACTATCTTTTTTAATATCATTTAACCATAAAGAAAAACAATACAGCCACAAAAATAAAATTTGCCAGTTCATTCAGAGAATTCAAGTAAAAGCTAAACATTATTGTGATAATCCCTTCTTATTAGGTATCAAAATAAATACAAATGGCATTTCTTAAATAGCGGTTTTAGTAAAGTAAGTGCGGTCGTAAAAAATTGGAAACGGGTTATGTGAATATTGTATATTTCAATATCAAGGGTTTGGACCGAAATCATTGTGCTAGTTGAATCATAGATACAATCTGGTGAGATATGTTTAATAAATTTGCATGGTTATAATGCGTATTATAGTTGTCGTCGGGAAGAGGAGGTGGAATTAAATAGAATATTAAATGCTCTGGGATTTTTGACAAAAAAGAGCTGAAAAACCATTTTCTAGTTTTAAAATTACTTGAGGAAAATTTGATTTGATTTGATTTGATTGAGATGTACGGCCAAGTTATTTGACAAGTAATCCCAGATATGGCCGGGGCCCACCGTACACCTGTATTACACTTAACAAAATGGAGGGATAGGAAAGGTTATGTTAGTAAGGAGAGACTCGACCCGGTTACAGACACCTAAGTAGTCGATAGTTAGTAACACAATGACACAATTCTAACTACGAAATAATTATTAATCATGTAACTGAAAAACTTCCAGTCATCTGAAAATTAAAAATAGTTATTGAACTCTGCAAACTTATCTTCTTGAATTTTCGTTAATACTTATTTTTAATAAAATCTAAAAGATAGATCTAAAATAATAAAAATTAAAATTAATAATTATTATTAAATACCACCTACTGGATGCAATACTAATAATTAAAAAAATTCTTACTAAAACGCCTAACTAAAAAAGGAGCCAAGCCACTGGAAAAACAGAGGTCTCTATATTACAAAATAGTCCAATATAAGTTTTTAACTGCTTCTGAAATCGGAATCTAATTTTTAATCATAACAGCATATCTATCGTGTAGCTAATTACAAATGGTTTCAAAAAAAGCTAATCTGCAATATAAGATCAATAATGGATGTTTGGCACAGCTCCAGCACCCCAGCACCTAAACAAATTAAATAAAACTTTTAAAGCAATCACGAATCTGTAAGATGATAGAATTAATAATAAGTAGGTAACATAACTGTATGATCCTTCATCGTATCGTATCACCAAATCGTATTAAATAAATCATAAATTCAACAACCAGCGATAATTATTTATCCAACCCAGAACAATATAATCAAAACCTTCACCAATTTACAGTCTTCCGAAACAACCTAGAAAACCATTTAATTAAAGCATATATTTTTACATATGATGAACTAAAAATTATACAGTCCATACTGACCTTATGGACTGTAGAATATTTATAAAATTATATTTTAGTAAAATATCATAAACTTTAATTAACTAGCTACTTTAAAAATTCATTCACTCTTTCAAAATTTAGATCGAAACTATCTCGAACTAAGTAATAAACATTTACTCATTCTCAATCAAAGAAAACAATATTAATATAAATACTATTAGTAATATACATAAATCCAATTTTAAATGGTGTCGCTAACAACATTCGGTTATAAGAAGTATTTTGATGGATCGTTAAATTGAGATGAAGATTTGAAAAAAGAAAAAAAGAAATCAGGATATGAATAAACTGATGAATCCTAATACAAAATACCTCATGGGTCCGAACGTTGAAAACATATATTTTATGAATATACATTTCTGTATCTATTTATTATCCACCCACAAAACACTAAACTCAAATTAATGTATACACACCTGCGGAAACCATCGCGGCACAAATACATCGCACTCGCTCCCGCAGGTATAAATTCATACGTGCGGTGCGAGCCGCAACAAACGCCACAGTATGTATACAGCATAAAGAGCAACACAAAACACTTTCACTCCTTATGAAATTAACTCTCGTTCAACACAGTATGTCATTCGCTGACAACGAAAAACAAAAACAACTAAAGGAAAATTTCAAACAAAACACCACAACACAATGGAAAAAGAAGGCCCCAATTAGAAGGGCTCCACCACCACAAATGCCAAAGGCCACACACAAATAACACCAATAAAATTATATAATACACAAAAAATCAAAATAACATAACACTTAGCTGTATCTCTCCAGGTTGATTCGATTGGTGCAGTCCATCCCGCACACGTGTTGATCGGCCCTCGTGGTAACACCGGTTTTCTATATATCGCCTTGTCTTTAATGTGGTAGTGGTAGATGAAAAATCCGTTTCCTTTATTGACTCATATATATCTCCAGAATCGGTTTTATCCTCACTTTTTCCTCCATCAGCTGTACCCGTTGTAGTCGTATCCGTTTTATCAGGTGCTTTAGGTTGACCGAATTCTGGAGACGGAGCCATTTTGAAAATTACACGAATTTCTTGCTACACGATTTTTTTTTTTTTTTTTTTTTTTTTTTTTTTATATATATATATTAATCACGACATGTTCGTACGCGACAGCACACAATATATTTACTAGGATCACAATTAACATAAATATATATATATATATATATATATATATATATATATATATATATATATATATATATATATATATATATAACGGGTGATTTTTTAAGAGCTTGAGAACTTTTTTAAAAAAAAAAACGCATAAAATTTGCAAAATCTCATCGGTTCTTTATTTGAAACGTTAGATTGGTCCATGACATTTACTTTTTGAAGATAATTTCATTTAAATGTTGACCGCGGCTGCGTCTTAGGTGGTCCATTCGGAAAGTCCAATTTTGGGCAACTTTTTCGAGCATTTCGGCCGGAATAGCCCGAATTTCTTCGGAAATGTTGTCTTCCAAAACTGGAATAGTTGCTGGCTTATTTCTGTAGACTTTAGACTTGACGTAGCCCCACAAAAAATAGTCTAAAGGCGTCAAATCGCATGATCTTGGTGGCCAACTTACCGGGCCATTTCTTGAGATGAATTGTTCTCCGAAGTTTTCCCTCAAAATGGCCATAGAATCGCGAGCTGTGTGGCATGTAGCGCCATCTTGTTGAAACCACATGTCAACTAAGTTCAGTTCTTCCATTTTTGGCAACAAAAAGTTTGTTAGCATCGAACGATAGCGATCGCCATTCACCGTAACGTTGCGTCCAACAGCATCTTTGAAAAAATACGGTCCAATGATTCCACCAGCGTACAAACCACACCAAACAGTGCATTTTTCGGGATGCATGGGCAGTTCTTGAACGGTTTCTGGTTGCTCTTCACTCCAAATGCGGCAATTTTGCTTATTTACGTAGCCATTCAACCAGAAATGAGCCTCATCGCTGAACAAAATTTGTCGATAAAAAAGCGGATTTTCTGCCAACTTTTCTAGGGCCCATTCACTGAAAATTCGACGTTGTGGCAGATCGTTCGGCTTCAGTTCTTGCAGGAGCTGTATTTTATACGGTTTTACACCAAGATCTTTGCGTAAAATCTTCCATGTCGTCGAATAACACAAACCCAATTGCTGCGAACGGCGACGAATCGACATTTCACGGTCTTCAGCAACACTCTCAGAAACAGACGCAATATTCTCTTCTGTACGCACTGTACGCATTCGTGTGGTTGGTTTAATGTCCAATAAAGTAAACTGAGTGCGAAACTTGGTCACAATCGCATTAATTGTTTGCTCACTTGGTCGATTATGTAGACCATAAATCGGACGTAAATCGCGAAACACTTTTCGAACCGAACACTGATTTTTGTAATATAATTCAATTATTTGCAAGCGTTGCTCGTTAGTAAGTCTATTCATTATGAAATGTCAAAGCATACTGAGCATCTTTCTCTTTGACACCTTGTCTGAAATCCCGCGTGATCTGTCAAATACTAATGCATGAAAATCCTAACCACAAAAAAATCACCCTTTATATATATAATTAAATAAAATATATAAAATTTTCAAATTGAAAAAAATAAAACACGTCCAGCTGACATGAAATTCAAGGCTATCCCCCTTAAAATTACTTAAGCAAAATAGGCATTTAATCACCGGGATCAAATTTTGATAATTTTTAGAGTCATTCCAAATAGAGAAATTTCCTAGACCGATTATAATAGATGATTTTAATTTAAATATTGTAGATCCAAGAAACCCAGAGATTAGTATCAAAATTTGCCACAAGAATATACAACAATACTTCTACTAGCACACTGCGAAAAGTCTTTTTTGGCAAAAAATAGTAACCGTCGAAACTCTGGATATCTGGTAAGTGGGCTTGAGAAGGAAAAAATTATTTAAACGAACTGTAAAATATCCTGACTGAACATTTATAAGTTAAGTTCAATCTAATAAAATCCTCGATTGTTACCAGAGTACGGAAAGCTAAAATAGATTTTTACGTAGCTACACCGGGAAAAAATTTGGTTTGTAAAATTAAAAAACAAAGTTTTAATTTCTAAAAATTATAATTTTTTTTTGATTAATTCATAGTATTTTTTTGAAACTAAATGAGATTTTTACAAACTAATAAATAGTTTTTTATTTAAATAAAATATTTTTTAAAATGATTTATAAAATATTTTGAAAGTTTATTTATTTAAACAGAATAATTTATTTCAATAGAAGAGTTCTAGCATTTTAAAACCATTTTTTGGACAACATTTGAAAATGTTTATATTTATTGTTTTGCCAAAAATCCCGTTGATTTATTTTTCAATTCGTTTATATTTTAATTTTTATTTTAAAGTTTTTTCGGCTATTTTAGACAAAATATTTACAAATACAATGACATTCACTTTTCCAGAAGTTTTAATTTGGTGATATAATTTTCCAAATCGGTATGTTCTTGTGTTATACTAAAGGTATGATGGTTTGAAATTTTGCAGTTTGGCCGTTGCAACCTGATGAATAGACCAACTTTTTATCAGTACGAAACCAAACTGCAAAGAAAGAACCTGAGGAGGGTCTCATTATATTTTTTAAAGGTTGTGTGTATTTTTACACAATGGTCCTGGGGGTTAAAAATTGAAGAGAGGAGTTAATTTTCTAATTTTGTGGTGGATATATTATGTTATTTAAATTTAAAATAAAATTAAAATTAAAAGTTATTTTATAGTAAATACTTTTTCTTTTATGTGACAATATTCAAATTTATTTTGTGTGAGACCGGTTTCGGAGTTCCTCCATCTTCAGTCAACGTTTTACTATGTATTAATAATAGTAAAACGTTGACTGAAAAACAAATTATTGCATTTCAGAACCGCCGTGGTTTCCATTTATAACTAAATGTCCGTTGTAATTACCTTCTTGAAACCACAAATTAATTTTAAAGCAATTTCTTACTATACAATTAATTTTATTTTTACTAAATTAACGTTTTCGATCACTGAGTTTCGATTATCCGTTTTAGTTTACAACTGAGTAAGTTAAAGTAGTAGATTAAAGTAAATTAAAGTTGTAAATTAAACCGGAAGATGATCACTCAGTGATCGAAAACGAATTTAGTAAAAATAAAATTAATTGTATAGTAAGAAATTGCTTTAAAAATAATTTGTGGTTTCAAGAAGGTAATTACAACGGACATTTAGTTAGTTGACTGAAAAACTAATCTTTTGACTATCTCTATAAGCTGTCAAAGACAGCTTTAAAATTTACAGCTGCCCAAATAGCAGGCTATTCAAAATGAAACCTCTTATTGGAAAACCCTTTATATACGATTGTGAGATGTCAACTCTACGGTTTGGGATACCAAAGGATACAATTTTTTTAAGTGTGTTTGGAATCTTTGGCTCCAGAATCAGCTAATAATCTATGCGTACGAGATGATATGATATGACTTTTGTCGAATCTCTTAAAAATGTTAAGCTGAATTACAACATATAAAATTTTGGGATATTTTTGAACCAAACCGTTCTTTGTCGATCGAGATAAAATCCATCAATCGTAAATCAAATACGAACAAATCTGATTTTAAAGCTATTGTATAGAATAAATTTCGAGCTCATTGTGCATTTGTTGTAAGCTTTTTCTTAACAATAACGTTTTGGTATTCCACAAACAGCACAAAACCAATTTTTATAATTTATTTATTCTTTTTTGAAATTGAAAGATAAATCTCAGGTACACAATTTGTACAACAACAAAAATAAACATTTCTATACACCAGCATCAAAAGGATAAGCCTATTATATCCACTTCAAGTAGCACATTTAATTCATTCATGCTGTTTTGTTATCACAGGTGTTTGAAAATAGTTGAAGTCCTATTATTCCCAAAATTAAATTAGACATAAAGGATTGAAAAGAATATTTAAAAAAAAAATCCGAATTAATTAAAATTTAATTGTTAATAAAATAAAATGAAAAGATTAATCAAATCGTGTGAAAATATCTTTTATTGTCTTATTTTAAAAGGAACACATGTGTGCTCTAATTTATGTTATGCTGATTACTATAAAAAATATTTTTTTTATCAATTCAATGAAAATGTTTCAAGAGAATAAAGTACAAAACACAGAACAGCTGAACAGAGTTCATTAACAGTCTGAATTAAAATTTATTTCATCCCGAGTTGCATCGCAAGCATTATGCAAAAAAAACACAAAAACTTATCTCAATTTTTGCGATAATTTATGATTTTGTTTTCTTCTATACTTTTTAAAGTACTTAGTGTTGTTGTTATACTTTTATACTTTCTTAAAGGCGAAACTTTTTTCCACCGATGCAAAAAAACAACTAACAAAAATAAGTTTTGGTGTTAATTTTATGTAGTTGATCAGCTTTTCGTTTATACGTCCTATATTATATTTGTATACGTATACCGAATATTTTCTATATGAATATGTATTAGTGTTATGGTGTATTTTACGTTTACCTTGGTTGCAAAAACAACGTATTGTACCTCTTAAAGAAGAAGAAAAACTTTAAAAGAATCAAAACAAACATAAATAAAAATTGAGCATTTTCTTGATTCTTTACTTATATTGTATTTGTGTTCAGGTCGTTGGATGTCTCGTTTCTCTAAGTCACGGATTTGACCTGACACTGTGTTATGGAAACAAGGAAATCAGAATTATTTATTTTTTTATGTTGTTTGTGTAATCTAAAGATGCTGTATGTTGCTGTGTAAAAGATATATAACTTCATTTAGTGTAGCGTTCATATTGTAGATAAATCCTAACACCAAGAAGGAAATAGATAAACTGCTTTGTTCCGCTTGTCTAATACGGCCAAAGAATAAACGAACACACGACAACTAATTTACACAGCAATCCGACATCTATTGATCACATTTTCAAAATAATAGAATATAAACCTTATTAAATTAATTGACTTGATTGATTTCTGAATATGGCTTTTTATTGCTATTACGGTTACGATCAGTTGTGATGCCTCAGGATTTTAAACATTTAAACAACCTAAAGAGTATCCATTCAGAGCTTTTCACATTCCTAATGTGAAATGTTTCGCAATTCCAGTTTTTACGGTCCGACATGTTATCTATTACGAATTGACACAAACACGTGTGCTTTCTGTGTGCTAATGCCGGGCAGGAACAAAAAAAAATAAACTAGCTTCTACAGCCGTTCATAAATTTTTTCTGCGCAATTTCATTAATGTTTTGAGTAGCCAAGTGTAGCTAAGAAATATTTTTGTGCTATTTTGAGATGGAACTCCAAGCTATTGTCCATACGGGCGTGCCCAGCTGTGGACCTGCACGTCCGAGGGACCAGGACCCAGATTATTAAAAAAAAATTAAAATATTGTACCAAATAGGTAAGTTATTTTATGCATCAACCATGTGCAGCCCTCTTCATTTTCCATTATCTCTGATTGGTGTAAATTGCAGTAAGACGAACTTAGATACTCAGATTTAGTTAATCACAAAATATTCCTCCTCTATACCATCTAAGGAAAATTGGTTTGCTTAAGTTTATAGTGCAGAACCGATCTGCCAGGATTCTATTTAATGGTAGCTGTGCGAAACCAAGCGTAAACCAGGTATTATGTAAAATTAGCAATATACACTTACAGGCGGTTATGTATACCAAATTTTTAAGACACGCGTAGTTGTGATCTCGCTAGTATGAGTCCGCTCTCTGTATCTTTTCCATTATCCTCCCGTAAGTGATATTGTTAAGGAGTGACCAACATAGACAAGTACGGGTTATACTACAGCAGTGCGTAAAACCATTGTACTTACTCTAGTTTCAGACCGCATCTATTCACAATGATGTTCCTGTATTAGTAAATAGTTACTCGTTTATACAATAATTTTTTACTCTCTCTGAAAATTTTCAGCATACTGCCAGAGATATCTCACTTTATCAGTAAAGGAGAGTCTTGTTTCGATTAAGGTTTGATATATCAAATTGGTTTATTTCTAAGTAAATAGGATCAACTCTATCTTGAACTGGTTGACTTCCTCTCCACATTTTATAGCTTCTCATTTCATTTGTCTTCAGTTCTAACGGTAGTACGTTGATTGCACTGTACCTCCGCTAAAGCTTCTATAATTGCTATCGCTTTCAGATTATTAAAGACAGCAAAGCGAAATAACCTCTGAGTTGCTCTGTGATTCTACTACTTTGATACCGGTATGCGATACCTAATTTAAATATTTTGAATCCATCTATCTGTTTTCTGCCAACGATACCCTCTGTGTAGTAAAATTTATGGATTTTCCCAAGTGAGGTTTGGTTTAGATCTCACTAGGACTTCCAGCAAGAAAATGTGCATGAACCATCCCGCATAGTCAAATAACTAGGAGTGTATGAATTTTAGAGTAATTTTTCCTCAGGCTAGAAGTGTCGTAGTCCCCTTCCATTCTATTCTATTACAGAAAGTTTTGCTACAAACACACCAAGTAAGCATGACTAAACAGTGTTATACATCATTATTCGTTTTAGCTTAATCCGGAATCCAATTCTGAAGGGTGGCGCTAAAGTAAATGATTTAATTAGTGAATTAATTTTTTGTTTACATAGTTTAATCGTTTTGTTTCGAAAGACTCAGCACAAAACAAAGAACCAAAGTTGTTCAATTTTAATTTAAAAGTCTGCATTCGATTATTCATATACAAAGATGATATTGAAATTTCTTTCATGATCGAAATGCTCCTAGCGCTCCAAGAATTTACCGATTGGTTCAGCGTTTTCGGAAACAAGAGGCTATCTCTGTTCTTCCGTGTGCTAGAAGACCTCTTGCAATTCGAAATATTGTGAATATTGCTCTTGCACTCGAGCAAGTAATCTGGAAAACCCAAAAACTTCCAATAGGCGACGTGCAGCATTTGGTGATATCTAAGTCTATATGTAAGCCTTTGCAAAGAATTTTACATAAGTAACAGGTTTCCTCATACAAGATTCAATTGGTTCATGATGAACAAGTACGCATTCAATATAGTCGCCGTTTTCACGAATTGTGCCTAGAAAACAGCAAGCTTATTCACATACTCATATTGAGCGATGAGGCCCATTTTCACCTCAATGTTCACGTGAATAAACAAAATTGCAGAATGGGGCCACCCAAAATCCAAGAATAAATGTTGACGATTAAATGTATCCACTTAAATGCACAGTATGATGTATAGTAACTTCAGAAAAGATCATTGGACCATATTTTCTCGAAAACGACGAACAAGTTGCGGTTAATGTGCGGTTAATACGAAGAAGAAGTTAGGGCGCTGGGACCTGAAATTCTAAGAAAAGTTATCGAAAATGCTTTGGAAAGCGCACGTGGCATATTTTCTGGGCGTAGTTTTTCTGCCTAGCTTTTCTGTGAATTTTCATAATTCCAAAAGATCGTATCTTGCTTCAGTAATTTCAAATTTTCTGAGAATCATTGTGGTTTATAGGTTTTTAACTTTACAACTAAATCTTCATATTTTTCGTTTAATTGTTTGTATCTTTCGATTAAACTAGCATTTTGACATCCCAAAATTGTGCGCTAGAGCGCTCAAATTTTGTATGTAGTACATTTTCAGCTTAATCATCATGAGTGCCCATACATTTTGATCGGATTGAAATTAGGTGACTGAGATGGCCAATCCAATGTTGTGATGCCTTTTTGGAGTTTAAATTTCGAACAGAGTATGCTATGGTATTTTGGAACATAACGTTGTCTTTTTGCAACATGCAATTAGAGTTCCCCGCTCCAAACCATTTAAGGACAGATGGTAACAAACCTCGTGAATAAATTTTATTAATGAAAGTGCATTTATGTTCCGTGTGGAAACGATTAATTTATCAAAACCTTACTTGGTGAAGCATCCCCATACATGGAGCTAGGGCGGGTGCTTCACAGTTCGGGCAACCCTTTTTTTGCTTAGATGGCCAAACACACCTTTTATCATTAAAACCCTAAAAGGATGACTCATCGGCAAACACGAAATTCCTAAAATCATTTTTTTTATGTTCATTCGCCTACTGTAGTCGCTTTTCCATGTATTTTTGTGTTACCTCTGTTTTGACCAAAGTATTTCCATATGCGTAGCCATGTTTCATAATTCTATTTCGTATTTTTGTTTTTGGTATAATAATATTATTTTTCGCCAATTTTTCGACAGCTGCATCCAGCGTAAGCGAAGAAGTTCCACCAAATAACTGTAAGATGGCCTTATCTTCCTTTTTGTAGTAGTTCGGAATCTGCCTCTATCTGGCAAATCGTCAGCATTTTTATACGTTGAAGAATGTGTAATCATCTTCTATACAAATGTTTTTGACTTTTTTTTTTATATATTTTGCTGCACTTGCAACCAACATTTTTGGCCCTTTCGGATGTGCACTTAAAACCACTACTACACAGTAAAAAATTTTTACATGATTTATGGAAATTTACATACATTTAATGGTAAAATATTTACATCGTTTATGTAAAAATTTTGTTTCCATAATAAGTAACGGAATAGTCAGTAAACCAGTATGTAAATTAAAGAACTCCACAGAATATACTGAACAAGTTTTTATTTTATGTAAATATTAACAACCTATATATGTAATTTTAAGTATCTTATATAATTTTGCATCATTTTGAAAGAAAATTACATCCTTTCCTAAAATATTTCATATTTATTATGTAGAATATTGTCGGAGATAAATACGACAGATGAGAAATCTACGAGCAAGAATAAATGTGACGCGTAATTATTTTGTTTAATGTGATATAATTCGCCAAGTCGATATGTTCTTTTGTTATACTTAGTATAAAGCAAGATTGGATTTTTTGCAGATAGGTCGTTGCAAGGGAACCTGATAAGTAGAACAAAACAACCTTTTATCAGTACGAGACCAAACTGTCAAGAAAGAACTTGTTGTGGTTCTCACGTTTTGTAAGCAATGAAATTCTTCATAGTTTATGTAATTTTTAGGAAAATTTTATAAATTTCAATATTTAAATATGGAATATTACCCAGTAATCAGTATACAAAATTACATAATGGTTTATTGAAAATTATATATCTGCATTGTTGAATTTTACATAAATCAGAAAATGAAAATTCCATGTCTTATGTACGGTACATACCATACGTGAAATTTAAATACATTTACGAGGCATTTTGTTTACCCTTAAAAATATGTAATTTTTTTTTACTGTGTATACGTTATCGTAAAATAGATCAAATATATTTGTCTTGGAATTAGAGCTGTGTAGAACGCCCTGATTTCTAGAAACTCAATGTTGCACTATTCGTATTCTATTCTTCTGCAAAAGTGTTCTCAGAATTGAATTATGAGTGAAATTTGTAGCACTTTCTCAAAAGTATTTTTCATACAACCAAAGTATCGACCACATGTAAATGATACGCAGTTAACCAAGACAACCAGCTAAGATGGTAGCATATCCGGGTGAGTTTTTTAAGCTGAAACTTTCAAATATCTCGGAAAATAAGCCCTCTTTGATAAAAATGACCATCATCAAAATTTATTCACTCTGGAGGGGAAATACATTAGTGCTAAAATTAGGACCCCCGCCCCTGTTTGTAAGGAGGGTGGGGGGCAACTTGGAAACTAAGATAGGAATCCCTATTTTTTATTGCAGATTTGGATTCTACGGTTAAAAGTACGTAGGATTTCCTTGAAACATTTTTTTCGATTCATGATAGATGGCGCTGTAATAGACGATATTAAATTTTTTTCGATTTCTCCTACTGAGAACATTATGCATACGATTCTGCAATATGTTTGCATTAAAATTAACACGATTTCAATGTAAATACTTGAAATTAGTTTTAAACAAATTGTATTTCCTAAATTTAAAAAAAACTACTTTTACCGTAACCCATGAACAACGACGTGGACATCATCTCTTAATTAAATTAAGTGCTCAAAATGATGGCCTTCGATTTCAATGCACTTATTAATCCTCATTTCAAATAAATGTACACAACTTAAAAGCGTCTATGCTGGAATTTCGGCACAAGCATTTCTTACTCGCTCAATCATACTTTCACTTGTTGTTGGTACTTGTTGGAATATTTTGTCTTTGAGATAGCCCCACAAAAAGAAATCTTGCGAAGTAAGAACTGGTGATCTGGCAGGCATATTTACCGGACCAGGTCTACCAATCCAGCGACCATTGAAATGACGATCAAGTACTTCACGTGCTACCGACGAATAGTGTGCTGGACATCCATCATGTTGAAACCACATGTTCTGTCGCAATAAGCTCAAGTTTTCTAATAATATTGGCAGTTCATTTTCCCAAATATCTCGGTTCATTTGACCACTCAAGTTGCCTTCAATAATATGGGGGCCGATGAGTTGGTTGCCAATTATTCCACACCACACGTTGACAGTGCAAGGGCGCTGATGTTCAACTTGGCGAAGCCAGTGAGGATTTTCAACACTCCAGTAATGCATGTTTTGTCGATCAACCGTTCCATGGTTTGTAAAAGGCGATTCATCTGAGAACAATACATAGCGAAAAAAATTGGGATTTTGCTGTATTTGTTCTACTGCCCACTGACAAAATGTTACCCGATTTTCAAAATCAACGCCATGAAGATTTTGGTGTAAACTCATATGAAACGGATGATACTTATGTCGGTTCAAAATTTTGCAAACATTGGTCTGGAATATTCCGGATTCGGTAGCCAATACAGCAATTTCGTTATTTTCCTCAGTGACTGTTGCTCGACGGGTCCTTTTTTTCGGTCGAACACTTCCATCAGCAGTGAATTGTTTGATAGTCCGGTAAAATGAAGCACGTGACCGAAGTATATCTGGAAAACACGAAGCATAGAGATTGACCGCATTATCAAGACTACGTCCAGTTTCTCCATAAACCAGGACCATTTCAATTTTTTCTTGTACAGTTAAATACTCCATTTTGAATTGTAATAGTCTTACGCAAACAGGTCTAATTTTTTTCGAAATAATCTTTGAACTGAATCGATATTTTTAAAACAAAAAATTCATTTATTTACAAACATACTGCAGAATCGTATGCATAATGTTCTCAGTAGGAGAAATCGAAAAAAATTTAATATCGCCTATTACAGCGCCATCTATCATGAATCGAAAAAAAATGTTTCAAAGAAATCCTACATACTTTTAGACATAGAATCCGAATCTGCAATAAAAAAAATAGGGGTTCCTATCTTAGTTTCCAAGTTGCCCCCCCCCCCACCCCTATTACAAACAGGGGTGGGGGGTCCTAATTTAAGCACTAATGTATTTCCCGTCCAGAATGGTTTAATTTTGAGGATGGTCATTTTTATCAAAGAGGGCTTATTTTCCGAGATATTTAAAACTTTCAGCTTAAAAAACTCGCCCGGTATATTGTGAAGCGGCAAGACAATAAGCAAATTCTTTTTGATCAATTGGCCCTTTTCAGCATGGGTTGAGTCTCGGAGACTTATTTTAAATTTATAGGCTAAAAAGCATTTAATAAATTATTTCTATGTGAATTATGCAGTATGTATTCCAAGATCAACGGAAGACATAATCATATTTTAAAATTTTTGTATAAATATAGGTCTAACTGGACCATTTTAGAAAAACAAATCATGTGATGAGTCTTACAGACTCGTTGGGGTAGATACTCGATCGGCTACAATGTAAGCCATTTGCTAGCCGAAACCCTGGCTACTCAATCAAATTTAGCAAGGAAATTTCAAATTCAAATTTTATTTTTCATAAAGTTTTTGTTTATTTTTTTGCAATTGCATAGTAAAACAATACAAAAATTTGCTGTTCATTTTTTGAAACCGCAAATTTTACTGTGCAATCGTAAAAATAAACAAAAATTTTATGAAAAATAGAATTTGAATTTGAAATTCCCTTGCTAATTTGATTGAGTAGCCCTAGCCAGGATTTCGACTAGCAAATAGTTTGCTTGCTAGCCGATCGAGTATCTACCTCATTGTGTATTTCCACAATAAAAATATAAAAATTTTTCATTTTGATTGTTTTAGTATATCTGATGTCCATTGATAAACTCCAAAACAATGAATGAGCAATCTAATATTGATCATTCATTACTTCGGAGTTTATCAATAGAATTTAGTTAGAAAGAGACATCAACGCAGTTGAACTGTATAATATTGTACAACACACAAAACCGAACACAATCATATTCTATAAGCCGTACTGTAGCGACACGCATGTAATTTTTCACTTCTGTTTAATTGTATTGTGCGTATACGAACATGAAATTTTATTCTCTATTTACTCTAAGTTGTGCATATGTTTCGGAAATACATTTACGTAAAAAAATGTTTAAAGGGAAAAACAGAAAAAACAAAAACTAGGAGGTGTGTTTTGTTTGTTATTATATAATTCAAAAGTGCATTTCGATCACGAATTTTGTTTTAATTTCTATTTTTCGTTATTGTTTTAGTCTTTTTACGCATGAATGAGGCGTGGCTACGCATATCTGATCTTAAAATCTATTTTGTTTTTTGTTGTTTGTAAAAACATAAAAGAGAAATCTAGAACAAATGTGTCATATTTGATTTCTATTGGCCGTATACAAATACTATCAAATAGAAGTTAAAAATGTACACCAATACTATCAAATAGGAGTTAAAAAGTGACATTATCCGCGTGTATAGCCGAGTATTGTACGGCTTATAGAATATGATTGTGTTCGGTTTTGACAACACAATATAGTGTGGTTTTTTGTTTCAATTCCACTACAACAGCATTTTTGTGCAGAAAACTAGAGCGAGATAATAATTTAAATTAGAATAAGTATCCGTTTCCACAATGAAAAACTTCCGGACGTAATTTGATCAGAGGCAGTATTAACAAAGTCAAACTTCCACCTGTAAAGTATGTATATCGAATCGACGCTCAATGCTTTTTACCTTTTTATAACTGACCAAGTGATTTAAATAATAGTGGAAAGTACTAATTTTTATGGTTCTGACAAACGCGGAGTACTTTGGAACCCAACAGATGCAACTGATACGCTGTTAATCGACTAATTGATTAATGCTGGTGTCAACAAGCAAGGAGTGTCACACTCCGAGAATTTTAGCACCTTCTGTTTGGTAATGTTTTGTTTAGAATAAGCATGTCTTGTAACAGATTCTTGCTTCACTTTCAGAACGTCAAATTTGATGATAAATCAACAAGATCAGCCATAAGAAATCGCGATAAATTTACCCCTTTTCGTGAAATTTGGGAAATAATAAATACTACGTTTATAAAACATTATATTCCAAGGGAAAACGTTACTATTGACGAGCAGTTGGTACTTTTTCGTGCGAGAGCAACCTTCAAACAATACATTCCGTTCAAACCGGACAAATATGAGATGAAAATATGGGGGATCTGACATACTTCGAATAGCTATCCTCTAAAAGGTATTCCTTATTTGGGAAAGGAGGGTCATCAAATTAGAACTAATTTGGCGTTGAAAGTTCTAAATGGATTATGCACACAATTTTTTTACAGCAATAGAAATGGCACATATGATAATTATTTCGCAAGTTTTGAATTGGCGAAACGACTACTGAGTGTTGGATTGACATGTGTTGACACACTTAGATGCAGAAAACCATAACAAGTAGGATATTAATTTACATTATAATTCAACGAAAGAAGGAGTTGATACTTTGGTCCAAAAGTGTCACGCATTTACCTCCAAAAGTAAAACCAACTGATGGTCACTTTTACCCAATTTTTTAATATGTAACTGGAGTTGCATCGAAAATAATAAAGTTGAATATTTATCCAGACTGGAATGCTAACAGGCAAAATACTCGCCGCAAATAGTTTTTGAAAAGCATTATTCAGGAATTGGTTATGCCCAACATCCAAAGACGTTGTACTGCTCGTCTATATGCCGTTAAAAAGAGGTTAATGACACAAGTCCTTTCATCTTTTACTTCAGAGCAGGAACCGGGTGATGCTGAACAAATATCCAATAGTATAATAAAGCGTAGGTGCTTTATGTGTAATTCAGCTCTTGGACGAATGAACCGCCAGCTTTGTAAAATCTGCCAAAATAATGTTTATATTGAACACTCAGAAAAAGTGACTGTCGATTAGGACTACGTCAATAATAATTAATTTCTTATAGCCTTAGTTTTTATGAAATGTTATTTCTGTTATGAGTTTTATAAATAAATTAACATGAAATTTAAAAATTTCTTTTAATTTTCCTCAAAAATGTTTTTAAGACCAAGGAACTCATCGTATTAAGTCAAATGACCCATGCTGATTAGGGTTAATAGCATATTATAAAATTTTCACAAAAAGCAACAAATGGACACTAATAATGGTCATCATGGTCGAATACAAAAGGATATGAGGCAATTGATTGAAAATGAATTAAATAATCTGCAAATTACGGAAAATCAAAACCTTGATGTGGTTCCCAATGAGCCTAGTGAAGTTAAGGAACTAAAAAAAACGTTCTGCAAGAGTATTTGGAAAACGAAAAATATAGCTGTCTGTCCAGAAAAATATAAATTTTCGGGCGATGAAACTTTGCCGTCGGAAATACTTAAACTACAGACCCTGCTACAAATTTTCAATTATTCAATTATTTGAGAATCAAATTATTATGCCACTGAGGAAAACATCCAAAATACATACATTGAACGTACGAGATTTGGAAAAATTTATCGGAGTATGTATAGTAACGTCTGTACACCAGGTAACAAGCTTGCGAGGACCGATATTGGTCCGTCAAAGTAGGAAAAAATATAATTCGCGATACCATTTCGATCAACAAATTCGAAAAAATCCAAAAATTTCTTCATTTTAATTGCAATAATAACTGTTTACCACGAACAAGTGCTAACCATGATCGATTATTTAAAATACGACCAGTGATTAATGCACTCAACGAGAATTTCAAAAAAGTTCAACTAGAACAAAATCTTTCAATAGAAGCTGTTCAGCTTTGTTCATAAGCTACCTGAAACAAGTTATGCCGATGAAACCTCACAAATGGGGTTACAAGTTATTTGTTCTAAATGGTGTTTCCGGATTCACTTACAATTTTGAATTATTTTCTGGACAAGAAAATGAAAAGCGACTAGAATGTGAACATAATTTAGGTAGCTACTCAAATGTTGTACTTTGATTACTCGTATTGCTGGATGTGCCACGACACGTAAATCATCAAGTTTACTTCGATAACTACTATACTAGTTTACCACATGTTGTAGAACTGCATTAGACTTGGGATCGAAGATGTAGACGTAAGTGTGGTTTTGTGGAAATACACAAAGTATGTGACACGTACCTGACACGTGTCCAACGTTTGCTGGAGAATGGAACACTCGTAGCAAGAAACAAATGATCGAAGTGGACTGTCCTAACATTATAACCGAATATAATAAACACATAGGTGGTATGTTTGAATTGTTTTACCATCTTTTAAACATTACAGTGGTTAATTCGTGGCTGCTTTCAAAAAGAATGGTCAAATAGAAAGGCACAAATTATCTCAGTCTAGTGCATTCAACATGCTGAGAGTTTGTGTAGAGTAAATAAGAACCGGGATTGTTTGAAACGTGGCCGACCGTTATCAAATGCAATTAGTGCAGAAATTGAAAAAAAGAAAAACCTAATGCCAACCACTTAACTCCAAAGGATGTTCGCGTGAACAGTAACGGCCATTTTTGCGGTTGGATGTCTGACAGACAGAGATGCAAATTGCCTGGTTGCTCAAAATTAACTTTTGTACAATGTACCAAGTGCCAAGTGTATCTTTGTTTCAACAAAGATCGAAACTGTTTCGGAGCGTTCCGAAGCGCTCTCGAGCGTTTATTATATTTATTAAATTTTGTTTTATTTTTATGTGCTATCTGACTGTGAGTTTTTAATTGTCTGAATATAGGCTGTGATATAAAACTATATTTTAATAAAATAAATTTGTATTAAAATAATTTAAAATTTGGTCTAAATGCATGATGTATCATATATGATACAACCATGAAAATCTATTTTTCAGAAAAACTATTTAAAAAAATATGATTTGGTTTTCTAATTCCGAGAAGGTGGCACCAAATATGTTATGAGGATTTTTTTCGTTAAAAATAAAAAAATCATGCCTTGTAGAGTTAAAGCAAGCGATTCATTCAATAAAAACAAATGTGATCTTTACGAGTATAAATTTAGATTAGACCTTGGTAAGATTTTGATTTCCACAAATCAAACTTCAAAAAAGAGAGGTCGACCGCTATTCAATCGAATTGAATCGATGTCTGCAATTTCCAGCAGCAAAAACTTTTCTAGTCATAGGATTAAACTTCTGCCCTAAATGGGTTAATGAAAAATAATTAAGCATGATGTTGGATTACAAATAGTCAATCCGGCTGAACTGTAGGAATGCAGGATTTTGATCAAATAATGTTGATTTCATTTTAAAATCATTCGACACATTTCTATGTGTCTTCTTTCTATCAGGCGGGACGAAAATTTAAATATAAATATATAAAATGTTAAGCCGAAAGTTCATTTTTTGGAACTTGTAACAGTTTTTTCATACTTTGGTTATTATTCGATCAGTTTTCTTTAGGTTGGCATATGGTTGATATTTTTTTGTTTTTTCATTAAAATTGATGAAATTTCTAGGCAGGTTTAACTTCTCAAATATAGTACATTTGAATGAAATAAATCGAAATCTGGGCTGTACTAAATTCACACAAGAGCATATTGGTTATTGATATGTTAGTATTGCTTGGTTAAAATTTTTTATTTTCTGTAACAGAAATATCAACGTTCCAACAATAATTATTTTATGTCCATAATCATAATTTAGTATTCAAAAGATTTTACAGCTTCCATGACTAAATGCTAAAACTCTCGACTATCTCCACTGTTTTAATTTAATTCACTCACTCACAGTTTTGAAAACCAACAGTTCAACAAAAATTCAACAGCAAACAAAATTTATTTGAAATAAACCATGCATGTTCCAACATTATCCAATTTTATATATCAATGCCCGATAAACCAAAAACAATTTTGTTTGGTAGTCAATACACTCAACATACTCATATATATATACTATAAATAGATTTAGGGATATACCCGTGCTCATATCTGGCATCATCAAAATGAAATGATGCACTCAGATGTCAAGCATGGAAATTCAATTCATTTGAAAGGATACGAGTACCTT
Source organism: Nephrotoma appendiculata (assembly GCA_947310385.1). NCBI lineage: Eukaryota > Metazoa > Arthropoda > Insecta > Diptera > Tipulidae > Nephrotoma > Nephrotoma appendiculata. The sequence goes on along the minus strand of OX371225.1, from coordinate 139,949,031 downwards.
CACCATCCCCATAAAAAACTAAGTAATGCAATTTTTTTATTATTCGTTTTTTAGTGTTTTTTCACGTACATATATGGGACTTACAAACCGTATATGCATTTACAGGATACGTCCGTACTGTCCAATTTCGAACGATCTCATAATAACCATATACAGATTTGAGTATATATAGTCCAAAATACTGAAAGGAAAAAAAAGAAACCCAAAAAAAAGTTCAAATTTATATTGAAAATTGAAATGGAAATTGAATATAAAATTAAGTAAATATAATCGAATGAACAAGGGTTGGGCGAAATATACCAATTTTGATTATTCGAATAGTTTTTTTACTTTGAAAGGGTTTCCCTCTATATACGATTGTTTCTGCTTCTATTGAATGAGTCTGCCTAGTTTTAAGTAGATGACCAAATTCAAATTTATTAAAAAACAAATCAAAATCAATATCCGATATCCATTATCTAAAAATAAAATTTGGAATGCGAAATCTTAAAAGTGATTCTGTTTTATTTCGGTCTAAATTGAATTTGATACATATTTTAAAATAGGGTAAAGAATGCATTCCTTACATTCATATTCGTTGAAGTGGACACGGCATATAGCGATAAATATTTTTTGTTGTTATAACATTGTTATGTTACAATTTCAATTTAATTGTATACCAAATCCAAAAAATGTTATAATAATTATTTAATTAAGGGGTTTCAAAATGTGGAGTACACAAATTAAATTGTCAAATATATGTGTATATAAAATTGGGTATTTCCTTGTGGTAAATACAATACAAATATTTCCCAAAATCCAAAATAAAACATTTCTATTTAGCAGAATAGTTTTAACAAAAAGTTAAATTATATCATTATAATATGTGTTTTATAGATTATCTGTAACATAACACAAAAAACATGTCAAGTGAAGTTATTATGTACTCGTATACTCATAAAGCTATTGTCTCGTTACTCAACCATGGTATCCAATTTCTACGACATATACGAGAACGTAATTTGTTCCGCCACGTAATTTTCAACTTTGCACTAGAAATATTTTGAATCTCGATTCTTGGAACGAAATTAATTTAAATAACAATATTTATTTTCTCTATAATGTTTATAATTAAAAAGATATTTTTTTTAGAAAAAACACAGCTTTGATTAGATATTCAAAAACATATTGTTCTGAATAATGATTCGTTGAGTTGTCAGTCTTCTCATATATGGTTTGAATTCAATGAACATGTAAAATATTCGTTGGTTTTATATTTTCTAGATGAAGGGTAATGTAGTTATGATTATAGGTTACTAAAGCTATACAAATAAAAGTTTTGAGTTCATTTTCAGTTATATTTCTCTGCATGTGGTATTTTGAAGGTAATGAGTTCACTGAATTACATTATAAATATGTGCAGATTATCGTAGATCGGCGTAAGTTGATGACCCGTGAAAAATAATTCGATGCAAAACTGACTAAGGTAATAATTTATAATTTCGTTGGTAGAGTGTGTTGTTGAAAAATACATTTATTTTAAATGTTGTAAGGGGCCGATTCAAGATAACATGTGGTCAATTTTAATAGCTGAGACACAATAAAAAGTTATACAATTTTAGGTAGTGCAAATAGTACCAATTTGAACTATTTCAAGAAAAATGTTCATTATAGTAAAGTAACTTTTTAATTTTTTATCTGTTTCGACTAGGTATAAATTTTTGTTTTTCATAAAAATCTTGGTAAGTATATATCTGTAAGGAAACTTCAAAGTAACAAAGTGTACGAGAAACTGAGCCATTGCAACGAATACATTTTACGATAAGTTCCTCAAATATCGGATGGATCCAAAGAGAAGTAATTCTGTGGCCGCATACATATCAAATATTCAAACCAATTGCAACTAAAGTTATTCACCTGTACAAGCATTATTAAAGCAATATAAGCAGCGTGTCATGATTTAATAAAGAAATGAACAAATTGATGTTCACTAAACTCCTTGCATTGTTTATTTATTTATTTACTTTAATCAACAGTATTAATTTACATCTGATATTTAAAATTAGGTTTATTAATATAAATCAAATTTGAATATTTTTTTTTTAAACTCCTTTAAATTCATCTCTGGACAAATTAAAATCGAACACGGTAGATACATTATTAAATACACGGCTAGAATTACAAACCGAATCCGACATACCAAAATTAGACCCATGGAAGTGCAGATCAATCACTAAGCCTCGGTGTCGGAGTGATCTCACTAGGGCACGTATTGAAAACAAGCACAGTAGATGAGAACAATCAATTCGGCCCATTATAACGTCGCGCACAAACATTGCGCAAGAAATTTGTCTTCGGACGAACAATGGTTCAATATTCAGTAACAAACAATAGCCTAGATATGGCGGAAGCACATACTTAGGAGCGTTTACCTCTCGATGAAGTTGTTTTAAGGCAAACAACATAAATAGCTTCTGAACTGATTCTATACGCTTAGAGGAATTGTTATAGTACGGATTCCAAACAATTGATGCATACTCCAAGTGCGATCGAACAAATGAAGCGAAGAGGACTTTTAGAGTATATGGATCATGAAAATCTTTGGAGAAACGGATTAAAAACCCTAACATTGAATTAGCCTTATTAATACATTTGTCAATATGATCCATAAACGATAAATGTCGTGAAAACAAAACCCCTAAATCTAGAAAAGACCGAACTCGCTCTATCATAACGCCATTTAAGAATAAACTATTATCAGGTCCATAACGTCCATAACGTCTTCTAGAAAAGTTCATAACTACATTTAGAAACGTTCAGGCAAAGCTTACTCAAGCTACACCAGTCGCAGAAAACGTTTAATTCCTGTTGTAGATTTAGCAGATCGCGATCATTTCTAATCTTACAAAAGATGACACACATCATCTATATGAATGCAATAAATAATAGAAGTCCAATGGGGCTAACTTGTGAGACGCCAGACAAAAAGTGAATGTCTCTAGAGATTATTTAAAAAACTGTTTGAGTTCTGTTCGTCAAATATGAAAAGATCCACTTTAAAGGTAGGGCATCACACTTGTTGAGCTGTCCCAGTTTCTTTACCAATAAAACATGATCAATTTTATCGAAAGTTTTGCTAAAATCAGTAAACACTACCCCAACACCATCACCACCTTTTACTGCTAACATCAAAAAATTTATAAACAAAGCAAGATTTTTGTCACAGTTGACCGTCCGGGGTAAAACCCATGCTGGTTTACTGAGATGGAATTTTTAGTTAAGAAAAAGATGCGATCCTTGCCCATCGATTCAAATAATTTAGGATTAGCCAATAAGATAGAAATACCACGATAATTTTCGATATCCGTTCTCCGTCCACTCTTGAAAATTGGTTTAATGAAACTGGATTTCCAAATTGATGGAAAAACTCCTCTCTTTAAACTCAAATTGAAGATTGGAGGTGAAATTGGAGATATCAATCTTTGTAAATTCTTATTTTTAGTTAACTCTTGACAATGAGTTGCAGTGGGATCGAAATATTGAATATATTTTAATTTTTTTAAAATTCAAGAACGAATTTTGATTAAGGAGAATAATATAAGGCTGAATAACACATTTAATGATCGTCAAATATTTAGTCAAATTGAAGATGTCCGTCAGCGCCTTAGCCAAGACCGAAGCACACTTTTTCAACACAAGCGGGTGAATTTTTTCCGGGTCACAACCCATATTCACATTTACATTCAACAGAGCGTGCAGAACGTCATCTGTAGTAAACTGAAATATAATGTTTGAATTATTACTAAAAATAAGTTCGTTATTTCCTCTCGAAGACGGGACATACACATTTTCAAAAAATACTGCAAACATTTCAGTGATACTTTGTGGATCAGTAGCAGTCAAAGAATTGAAGGAAATTTGCGAGGGTATACCTCTACAATTCCGTTTCGAGTCAACATAACTCCAGAAACATTTAGGGTTGTTTCTAATATTCGATTCGATCTCGACAATATATAAATTATACAAGAAACGATTTAAAATTTTAAATTGAGGTCTGAGAGCGCTAAATATTTCATAATTTACGACGGATGGGTTTAATTTATATTTTTTATGAGCTTTAGATTTCCGATTTTTTAATCATTAATTCATGGCTCGCGCATCGACAAAACTACAGGTGAACGGAGAATAAATTGTTCAATTGCCAAGTTCGTTATTTTATAAAATTGATCAATATAAACGTCTAACCTACCCGTTATATATTGGTCCCAATTAATTTGTCCAGAAACTCATTTAAAGCATTATAATTTCTTTTTTTAAAGTTAAAAGACTCACTAGAATTAAAATCTACGTTAACATTAACACAATTTTCAAATATTAATGGGATATGTAGTGGTATGTGAAAAATACTTGAAAAACCGCTGAGATCATTACAAGCAATGCTTGTGCCGTGTACTTCTACTGGAATGAACACCAGATCGAGGATATTGCTGCACTGGTTCTCGATGTTATTAATCTGTTTTAGCCCGAGTGAACAGATTGAATCCATCACCAGATCTGATGTTAGATCACCATTGAATGGCAGAAGTTCATCATCAACAGTAAGCCATTTTATTTTCGGTAACTTTAGATCTCCCAAAATCATCACAGAATCAAAATCAGGAGCCGCAACTGCTAATTGGTTTGAGAAAAATAAAGACAGCTCACCATATATAGTAACGGAGGATCCTTATGGTATGTAAACAGCAACTATCAAAACCAGTTTTCCCTTGAAAGCAAGTTTAACAGCCTAAATCTCCAACTCATTGCTCCCAAGGTCAATAATATCCACACGTATATCTTTCGATACAGCTAGCAGAACTCCGCTACCTCTCGCTGGCGATTCAAGATCCGTATAACGATCGCGTCTGAAGACATAGTAGTCTGGGGGAAAGTACTCTGCAGAATGAGCGTGGGACTAAAAAATTATTATTTATTGATTTCCGACGTGAATTTAAAAATTCTTTAATCAAGACTCCAGAAGGCCTTGCCGATGAATTCAGCATTTGGTTAAATTTGCTTACAGAAATACCGATTTTAAAAGATACAAAATCGCGATCATCATAACGTCGAAAGCAATATAATACAGGTTTCTCGACTTCAAATTTTATTTTTGATATACATCATGAGATCATCATCAGTAACGTCCTTGCACAATCGAGAAATAAAAATCTACCGTAGCAGTTCAACGGTACGCAAAGTAGCGTTCAAGTCACCACTACCAATAAAATTTAGCAGTTGAAGCCGTTGTGCCATTAGTCACACTACTCTATGATCTTGTAAGTATTGGTGTAGCAGATTCCATATCAGTTTGAATTGTTTTTTTTTTCATTTTTCAGACGACGCCTGTTGAGATGGTGTTGGTAACAAACTTTCCACGTTATTATTAATATGTTTGTTTTATTTAGCAATGACAAGGACGCTGGTATAACATTGATACAATTACTCATATGATCATTCGTTTCCTTGAGAATTTTATAAACATCGATACATACACCACATCGCCATGAAAAATTAGGAATTATCGAAATGGCATCAAACACAGGTTTTTTAATCCCTGCACATCCAAAATGAATAAGTTTATTACATTCACCAGCACAAGTAAAAAAGTTTTCAGACACTTTGGCACTACACGAAAAAAAAAATCACCCGATTTTTTCCTATTTGGATATAGGAAAAAAATTATAGTATTTTGTGCAATAATTTTGACAAACGTTGCTATGTTCGTAGCGAACTTTTCTATTTGCATGGTATTTTGTACCATTTGGTAATCTGTGTTCATTTTTCAGTCATTCCGTCTTCTTTATAGTGCACAGTATTGACTTGTGGTTAAAGTTCGGTATTTTTATAAAATATAGTGAGTGTATCATTTTACTAGTGTATATTATATGTGTTGGTGAAATTCGAACACTATTGTTTATTATTAATTGGTAAGTGCGTGTGTGATTCAAAAGTTATATTACAAATTGTTAGAATATATTAAAAATGGCAACAATTAACATTAACATTCTAATTTAAGCTAGTATACGAATTTTATGTCTATTCCTTTACAGAATATGAAAAAAGACACCCAAATTCAGGATCAGTTTTCTGCTGTTTTGGTTGAAAGTACGAATATTGTAAATTGTAAGTATAAAATTTAGATGACTGAAATATTAAACATTTATATATGTAACATTTATATATGGTTTGGATAAAACATCTTCAGTGTGCCATATTTGACGTTAAATAGTTCTACTGATATAAAATTACAATTGAAAATTGATTGTAGTTTTTTACTCATTACTAATTTACCTACCGATAAATTAGTTTTATCTATAAATTATGTAAAAGTTAAAATAAAATAATAAAGAAATAATCAATGCCCCAAAAGTAATGAGTTTTATGTAACAACTACTGCTATATTAATAGTGGTCCGTACAATAAATAAGTGAAATGATGTAATGTGTTATAGGAAACACACCTATAATTATTACTCTTCCCACATTATTATATTGGAAATAATACGATTGATATAGCTGAAAATCGTATTTTTATGGGCGTCATCTTACTTTGCATATTGGTAATTGGGTCTCTAAATTATAGTACATATATATGGAAAGTTTAATATAAAAATATCATTAACGTTACTATCCTTCATAGTAATCAGTTCATAATATTTTTTTAGTATTCTTTCCGATAACAAGCCACTATTCCGTGGGCTCCGATAGTTTATGGAAATGTGGCCCTAATTTGTTTTTTCCGTGTACATTCTAAAAAACTATTATCGAAAATATTAAACCGGAACTACGAAACATCATCCCTAGTCATCAACATGGTTTCAAAGCCGAGCATGGAACCATTGAGCAAGTTCACCGAGTAGCTACTGAAATAAGGTAAGCATACGAAGATAGAAAATACTGCTCCGCCGTATTCTTGGATGTTGCCCAAGCATTCGATAAAGTTTGGCACGAGGGTCTGCTTCATAAAATAAATCTTAAATTGCCAGAAATTTACCAACTTATGAAGTCGTATTTGTCAAATTGCAGATATTATGTCAAATACAACACCTCTAAATCGAACAAGAAAAAAATTCTGGCTGGAGTACCTCAAGGTAGTGTGCTTGGCCCAATGTTATATTTAATTTTCACTTCAGATCTACCAACGTCTTCGTAAATTCTGACATCTGCTTTCGCAGATGATACGGCAATCGTATGTAGCCATAAAAATCCACAAACGGCGTCCGAAATTATGCAACAACATATTTATGATATCGAAATATGGCTAAAGAAATGGAAGATAAAGGTCAATGAAGAGTAATCGACCCACGTAACATTCACTTTAAATAAGCTTACTTGTCTGCCTGTCACAATGAACGGAATACCAATCCCTCAATCAAATGGAGCAAAATATCTAGGCGTCCATCTAGATCGACGGTTAACTTGGCGAAAATATATTGAAATGAAACGAGACCATATCAATTAAAAATTGATAAAATGCATTGGTTGATGGGGAAATATTCAACTAACGACCTAGAATACAAACTTCTTCTGTATAATACAATGATTACACCAATTTGGTGGTATGGTTGTCAATTATGGCAATCAACCTCAAATTCGAATATCGACATTGGCCAACGAACACAGTCAAAAATTCTGAGAATGATTACAGGAGCACCCTGGTTCGTAAAAAGCAGAAATATACATAAGGACCTTAGCATCCTAATTGTCAAAGATGAATTGAAAAAGATGCAATTCAGCTATGTAGGGAAACTGGTATCTCATTCGATTTTGCTGGCGCGAAACCTACAAGATATACCTACGCCTTCGCGATTAAAGAAGAAAACGATGGCTGTAATAGCATAAATTATAAAATTATTAAGTTTACTTATTGAACAAAAGTAGATTCTGCTCCCGCATAAATAAAAGCAACAATAAAAGCTTCTACTCACAAATTGATAAACAAAACATTTAATTTTAATAAAGTGGTGGAACGAATTTAGTATCTTAACGACCCCGAGGAGATTCGAGATCTTTGTTTAACCTGAGACGGAAGCATATTCACACACAAATGAACAAATTAATAAGACGAGAATGGGAGATTCATTCATTTTAATGCAATCAACAGCGGTATCCACAGCCCTTTCTCACAACGACATCATGCAGTTTCAGCTATTTCCGTCATCAATACCAAACCGTAAATGCCAGTTGTGATCACAACCGTGACAGCACTTAAACTAATATTTAGACAAGAGCACCATACCGTGTAACTTTTGTTGATTCAGCTGAGGTTATAGTCCTCACACGTGACAAGCGCTCAACTTGGATCCGATAAAGTAGAGGCAGGAACAAACCATCGCAGTCCACTAAATTTGGGTCATAGTCATCACTCGTGTTTAGGGCCCAGTTGAATTTAACAAAACTAAGAAGATCATCAATCCAGGCGTCCTCCATTCAACAAAACCAGTGCAGAAATTTGCAAAAGGTAATTGGATACTCATTTTTTTCGTTTACTCTTTTGGTTTCTGTTTTAATCTTTTGACTGAAAGAAAACCACCTTTAGCAGTCTGGAATGGGTACAATTGAACCCAAATATAAATTAACAGAGAAATTGACTAAATCATTCTTATATTAAATTATTGCACACAGAAACAAATTATATTTCCCCACAATCAAATTAATACGAAAAACGAAATCAAATTAAAGATAACGCAAGAGCCAACAATCTTACACACAGGGAAATATATGTTATATTTCAGAATAACAGGCTGCTCTTAAGTTTTGTTATCCATGCGGGCCGATCGAGTAGAGAAATTCTTGGAGAAAGTGTAAACACTATACTTAAAAAATATCTTCAGTTTTATTTAATGTTTTTTCTTTAAATAAACATATAAAAGGATACTAAAACCAAAACATTTGCTACAGTTAAGACAAAATTTCTTATTTGAAGAATTGAAACAATTCCACGTAGAACTACAATATTTCAATTAAGAACTTTCAGTTTAACATACAATTTGTATGCCCTTAGATACATAACTTACGTGCTTAATTCCAGAATAAACAAATATTACTAGAAAAATTTGATTCTTTCATTTATTTCAATTTATCTTCTATTAAGAACTTGATATGTGCATTGAAACATCATATTACTCTTCACTTAAGCCCATTTGATTAACACCATACTTACATATACAATAAAAATTCTCAAACTGAAATAATTTTAAGCTTAAAATAAAACAAAATTGTTTGGAAGAATTGAATTATTGAAAATTTATTGGTATTATATAAAAAAAAACTGATATAAACACACAAACTTTATAATTCTGTATTCTAAGAAAATCAAAATAAAATTTTCAATAAAACTACAATCAAAAAGATAAATAAAACGATATCTTTCGCTTATTATATTTGTAATCCAAATACATTACCAACATTGCATTGTATGTATTTACATAACTTATTTTCAACCTCGTAATTTCATATAATTAAATTTCAGTATATTTTTAAGATAAAATTTAAAATTAATTATTAGCACGTATACAATTTTTTACAAAAACTGCAATTATATATAGCTAAAAAATATTTTAATAAATAAAAAAATAAAGATAAAATATGAAATTATTAAAATTCGATAATATTCCATAATATTGTAATGACGCTCCATAATATTGCTTCCACTCCACAATTTTATTTCGATTATCTGTTAAATTAAAATAATGAAAAAGAACACAAAATTAAATTTTTTAAACTCGATAATAACTTAATAACTTAAATTGTAAAACATTTTATATGTTAAACAGTTAAAATGATGTAAATTGAAATTACAAATAAATGAATCACCTTGCTCAAAGTTTCAATTATTTTTTTCAATTAAAACAACGCTAGTGTGGCGCCATTTTTAATTTTAGATTCACATGCTGAAACACTTTTTAATACACTGCTTTAAAACAAAGAACTTATCATAAATATTCTTCTATGTCACTACTATTTTAGTTTCACTTAAATTAAATGATTTGTTTTCAAACTTATTTTTCTTTTTTCTACACAAATAAAATCACAAATTAAAAATGTCCACTGATTCACTGAATTTAAATGACACGATTTAAATGAAACGACGTAATCACTGAGAAGCACAAGCCACAACTACAGAAGAGGCGATTAGAATTTGATTTTTCTGTAGCTTAAGAATATCTTTTAAAAAACCAACAGAGAAATAAGAATGGTTGTTCTTGAATTTTTAATGTTTTAAATTCCCAAAAATTTGTCATTATTCATTTTTGCAATAAATTCTCGATGAGAGCGCAAGAAATTTCCATTAAGCCTAGAAATTTGTTTAGGAAAAAAAACCTTTTTTTAAGAATGTAAATCAGTAATGTGCTCAGCGCAAGAATAAACTTCTTTCTTTTAATAATTTTTTTTTGCATCAAGAGAGAACAATTTTCTTGCCAAAAGTTTACTATTTTCTAAAAACAAAATGCTTATTTAAAGGTTTCATATCTAACACAAAGTATGGTTATATTATATTTCAGATAGATATGCTTAGGGAAAGTTTTCTCAGCCATTCTTGTAGTAAGAGTATTATTTATATTTTAAGAACACTTGAAATAAAATGTTATGTTTTATTGTACTAAATGCCAGTGTAAATATTTTTTCTAATAGAATTATAAGCTATATTTTAAAATAAAATCTTATATTTGAAAATATCCACAAATAAGATTGGCTATTCTTAATTATGGACAAAATGTTTTTCTGTGTGTAGCACATCTAACTCTTAAAAGGTATAATTTAAATATACCCCATTCAGGTTGGGTTATTTTATCGCGGATCCTGATCTGCAAACGGTAAAGTGTGATCACGATCAAACTTTTAAATCACTTGATAAGGGTAAATACGAAACGAGAATAGAAATTTTGCGGGAGTCAGTGAAAAACAGTCTCGACCGGCCTTTATCGAGATTGCAACTGAGCGATAAAAAATAATCGCAGCTTCTAAAAGAAATTGAAACTTTGTACACCTGTCAAGTCGCTGAAGCGGTTTCGCGAAACTTGTGGTTGCAACGATTCCAAACACGCGCACAAAAGTTATTATCCTGTTAATTAACGACACAAACCTAAACTTGCCAAACAGCCGACAAAATCGTTGACGTGCAGCAGCCACCTTCTGTGTACAATTTAAATTCATTAGCAAAAACAGAATAGCAATACACAGTGGGACGACTTAGTTTACCAGATCAATGAAATGACACAATGGGTCGAGAATATATATGTGGTCGGTTTGATATCGGGTTGAAATCATCTCGTAGTCATTCACAAACCTGAAATTCATAAAAAAATCGATATCGCAGTCTATCTCGTTTGAAGGACCAGGTAATCGAGCATCCGATGTACTGGTATCATTACAAACACGGTTCACATGCAAAGAACTTGATAAAACTATGCCAATTTTCTCGACGTTAACCAAATAGCTAATACCAAAGGCGCAACACCATTAGGCTCCGCACTTTATGCGGCAAGTGACGGTAGTCAAAATTCAAACAGCTTCTTTATACTTATTGATTCAAAAAATAAGCTACAATTTTTAGTTGACACTGGTGCTGAGGTTTCCACAATAAATATCGAATTAGCTATAATCCGTCATGCTTCAAATTATTCGCAACAAATTTATAATAATTGACACATATGAGCACAAAAACCTTTTGATGCATTTTATGTAACAAATGCCAAAAACTTATTGATCCAAATTCCAATCGATTACAATAGGAAAACGAATATAAACTCAGTCGTATGGTATAACAACATTCAAAGCCGATTCGTACGCCCTCGCCATCACAGACTTGCTACACAGATTCAAAGGAAATCGTCTAGTCTCAACACTGTAAAGCAAACAATTATTCATTGGATCGAAACAACTGGTTAACCGTATCACGCAAAACTCTGACGCCTAAATGCAGACAAAAACATAAGCCATCGCAAATTTCGAAATCGAAGCTTGGTTAGCGTAAGTAGTTGGTCGGCTTTCAAAAGGCGTATCGGGCATTAAATGTGATAGGTGAAAAATTCGTGAAATCAAAAATTTTTGGAAGTCGTCTTTTAATTTTGTGATTTTTATGTTTTGAATGTGTATAGTACTGTGTAAAAAAAAATATTATATTACTCGATTTTGTTGTTGTTGTTGTTGCATAAGATAAAGTCGTTCAGAAGTTTAAGAATTTTTTGAAAATGGTGATGCATTTATACAAATATAAAAACAAGTATTGATCCGAAAAATATAAAATAGGGCTCATTTTAAAGGTAAAAGAATAAGGATTAAGAAAATATTACAAAAATAGTATCACCTTTAAGTTTTTCATTTTCAAAATGGCCACCAAACTGGTTTTGCCCAATTTTCTGAAAAACGCCTCTTTGTTCGCCATTTAATTCTATAAAACATAACAATAAAAAATTGGGTAATATTTTTTGTTTTCTTGCAAAACACGTTTTAATATCGGGACCTACTCTATTTTTGCATATAAATTTTTTAACTTTTTTAAATTTTATTTTATTTTCACTCCTACATACCATTTTCTTGCAAAATACAACTAAATAAGACCACCTCAACTCTTATTTCCTTCTCCTGAAGGAATAACTGCCTGGAAATCGCGAGTTGTTTTTACAGTTTTCAATTTTTCGAACCTACTGGCAAGTTGAATTTTTTTCGAGTTATATTCAATGTCAGAACAAAACTGAAAACCCATATCAGGCTTTAAAGTTTTAGCCCATTTGAATAATTCTGCTGCATTCATAAAGATACCGTCAAATTCATCAGTGAGACTGGCTCTGGGCGCCATTCTCTTGATAGTTCCTCCTACTCCATCGCATGGTCCCTTTTCATGTGCTGATGCATAAAAATGCAATTCACAATCTACTCCGAAATCCTCTGTGTGTTTCATTATATTCATAAAATTATTTTTATTTTTATAATGTGTTACAGCACCATCAGTAATTAAATAATGGTTAAACTCGTCATTTTAGTTTTCAAGAACTGGATCATTTTTTCGATGAACAGATGAACTTCCGCAGTGACATGACTAAGACAATCCGATATAACAATGAAGCTGTAGTGCTGCAATTTCCTGTCTACATTTATGTAAATTACAAGTGGATGAATAGTCGCTTGCTTATTATTCCAATGAAAACCCTGCGCTGAATTTTACATTATAAATGAATTGTCTGCAAAGTCACATGAAACAAGTGCTCCCGTAGGCTCTACAGTAAGTTTTTTATTTTTTACGAAGCTAGATTGTTGAAGTGAAACGAAGTAATGAGGAATCAGATTTTCCAGCTTCTTTTTGAAGTAATCCAAAAATTCTTCTGACGGTTTTGAGTACTTTCCCAAATTGCATCTGTCAGTTGAAATCCACTGACTGAATGATAAATCAGCATCCTCGTAGTCCTTCTCCAGGAAAGCGGTGGCCATAAAATAGATGAAATACAACTTGGTATTTTGATATCTTTCCATTTATAATAGATTCTACTTTGGTTCCATAAATAATCAATTTTACATTTTGATGTATTGTACAAACACACTGTATGTGCTCCAGTGCTTCCTGGTTGCACACAGTTTTTAGGACGAAGCAAGAAAAATTTGGAAAATTGGAATTGTTTTTGACTCGTTTGATCGTGTAGCCCCCGTAGCATTTTTTTAATGCACTCGTCATTAGACGTTTCTGAATTTTAACTTTTTCAATAGTTAAGCAATCGTTTTTTCCAGGCTTTATTCAAATGACTTCATCATCGTTATATTAATATATCACTGATTGCTTTAGTTCATCGCTTATTCGTTTCCCAGTTTCAGGTACAGGAAGACCAAGTTGGCCGTTCGTTTTCTGAATATATTTAGCTTTATGTACCAAGTATTGTGTTGTGTTGAACTCCTGTTGAATTTGTTGTATGGTTAGTGACTTCGGCACTGTAGTCAGCAGCTGTATCTCACCACAATTTTTCTACAATTGTTTGAACTTATACTTATCAGTTGATCCATGGTTTCGTCATATAAATTAGCCTTTATTGCGTTGTGCATTAATTGATTCAGAAGAGGCTCGCGATTCCAGTACCTAGATTTTTGTCGAAAAATTAGACTGCCAAAATTGAGAGTTGCGTATACATACGAGGTGTATTTATTGTCTATGTATTAATTTTTGTCTCATTTTATGAATGACCAAAACGCAACCAATCGGGCGAAATCGGTTCAATATTTTGCTGTTTGGGTTGTTTATACTTTCATTTGTGCGACATATTCCCTTGCTATTGAGTAGTGGAAATAAGAAATATGAGTACTTGATTTAGTCGTCCTGTCATAAAAATCATGTATTCGGATGTTTATTATATTTTTTTCTCTTTTCACGTAATTCGGGAGATCTTTCGTGGGGCACAAATCAAATACATAAAATTTTCTTTGGTATTGTTTGTAGGAGTCCCAGTGAAAAGTACACTTGACAACCAAACAACGGTAAATTATGCTGGACTCATAAGTTTACTTGCGGATAAAGCACGAAATACTGTACGAGATTTAGATCCATCTAATGACCTAACATTCCTGCGTGCTCGATCAAAGAAGCACGAGATTATGGTAGCGCCTGATAAGGACTTTTTGATTGTGATACAAAATCCTACAGATTAAATTAATTCCATAATATTTATAAAATTATTTTAATAACACAATTTGGTGATTTGCTGTCTTAACATGTCCTTATCAAGCCTAAAATACACGATTTGAAAATAAATAATTTAAAATATACTGGTCATTGTTTGTTTTTATCTTTTGTGGGCTGAATCAAACATTAATGTGTTTAGCACGACTAAAACCGCCGTCTGAGTGGGGAGACTGCTATTGAGTTTTCAATTGCTGTATCAATTGCTACATTACACTTACCATCGCTCAGATATATTAAATGGATCCATGGCATCCCTTAAATATTCGTTGTATCTCCTTGTTTTGACTTTTCGGTCATAATAAATAAAAGAAACAATTCCATTCATTTTATTTTGTAAAGGCGCATGCGTCTAATACAAACAAAGTTACCACTACTAAAAACTAGCGGTTATTTTATTTCCATGTCTCATTTCTCGACAAAAATCTAGGTACAGGAATCAAAGATGATGAGGTTGATGGTACTATTCCAGTTAAATTGGTTAATTTTTGTTGTTGATGCTGTTGCCTAGCTCCTAATTTACTGGCATATATGGGCGACATTCCAATATATGGTAAAATCTCATTGATTTTTTGAAGAACACTCGCTTTTTGTATTTAGCGTTCGTCACTATCACTCATATTGGAACTTATTTCAGATTTTATTGCAGTTGATGACGATTTAGGCGTAACTACGGAAATGAAATACTGAGAGTAATGTACCTGTGTTAATTTTTCGACGTTTAAATCTTATACTGTTTAATGTTATAATGTTTTATAGAATTAAATGGCGAACATTAGTTTTCAGAAAATTGAGAAAAACAAGTTTGGTGGTCATTTTGAAAATGAAAAACTTAGAGATGATACTATTTTTGTAATATTTTCTTAATCATTATTCTTTTACCTTTAAAATGAGCTCTATTTGACTGTATCGTATGCAACAACAACAACAACAACAACAACAACAACAACAACAAAATCGAGGTATACAATACTTTTTACCCAGTACTACGAGGGTTGCCTTTTATATTTCGGGATTGGACAACCCTAGTGTTGTAATCTGGTAACTGTCAGCTCTATCGTAAAGTTTGACATTTTTGAGATTATACGTACTCAGAACGTTTTGACATTCGAGCGCTATTTGTGTTGTTTACAGTACTCATTAACTCAACATCTTCGCGGAAAAATGGAATTAAATCGTGAACATTTTCGTGCGATTATTTTTTACAACTTTCGACGTGGATTAAGGCAGCAAGAGTGCATGGATGAACTTAATTCAATTTTTGGCGATGAAGCTCCATCAAGGACCAGTGTTTATCGATGGTATGGTGAATTCAATCGAGGTCGTAGTTCACTCCAAAACGAATTTCGTGAAGGTCGTCCAGAATCAGTTGTTGTTCCGGAAACCATCTGGATGCTGTGCGCGAACTGATATTGCAAGATCGTCATGTGACCTCTCGTGAGATTGAGACAACCTTAGGCATTAGTAGGACCAGCATATATTCAATATTGCATAAACATTTGAATGTCAAAAAGATTGGTTCGCGTTGGATCCCACACAATTTGTCAATGGCTCAAAAAAGGCTCGTGTCGATTGATCGAAAGAAAAGCTCAAAAAATACGATCGCGGTGCTTAAAAACACGTCTATGACATAGTGACAGGTGATGAATCATGGATTTACGCGTATGAGCCCGAAAGTAAACAGCAGTCGATTGTATGGGTGTTTCAAGATGAGCCGAATCCAACAAAAGTGGTTCGCGCACGAATCACTTGCAAGCAAATGATCACCTTTTTTTTCGGGTAAAAAATGGACATGTCGCAACCGTACCACTAGAACCAAGCAGAACAGTCAATTCTGAGTGATACACAACCATTTGTTTGCCAGTTGTCTTCCAAGAAATCAGGAAAAACAACTGTATTTTTGAGCACTCAAAACATCGATTTGATGAGTCATCCGCCGTAGAGTCCTGACTTGTCACCAAATGACTTCTTTTAATTCCCGTACGTAAAAAACAAACTGAGAGGTCAATGTTTTTTGACACCTGAAGAAGCGGTTGCTGCGTTCAGAATGCATGTTTTGGAGATACCTCAATCAGAGTGGAAAAAGCGCTTCGAGAATTGGTTCAAACGCATGAAAAAGTGTATAGATCTTCATGGGAAATATTTTGAAAAATAATAAAGCGATTTTCGATGATTAATATTTGTTTTTGTTCTCTAATCCCGAAATATAAAAGGCAGTCCTCGTACACATTCAAAACATAAAAATCACAAAATTAAAACATCCCATATCTTGAATTTTGGATTTCTAGAATTTTTCACCAAAAACAAATCTAACCGGTATCCACTTAGATTTGTTGGAATTACCGATTTTACAAACCAGATCAAGTCATGTATCAAATTCACGAAAATCTATTTACTTCGGCCTTATCATTGGTTCTAGAACAACAACATATAGAGAAAACAGCAATATTAAAATCATTTGTTTTGTTTGAGTTTCCGCGAGTGACATTCGGGCTTGGAAATGCAGCTCAAATATTCAACGGTTAATCCTTTTAATCGCCTCGAAAAGCATGGAAGAAAATATTAATCACGTACGCATTGTCTTCCAACGATTAACGTTCCTTGTAAACCAATCTCAAGAAATGGCTTATCGCCTTACCGAACAGAGAATTGAGATCACTCAAAATTTTTCCCGATCAGTAACTATTGCGAATATTTTCATTTTTTGAGCATGATAAATTATTATCGGATGCGGTCATTGCTACTAGTCCTCCTAAGACGTCAGCGGAATTTTTGTATGACCAGAATTGTTGTTGACTGACTATCCGCACATTTTATGATAACACGCAAGCATACAAGTCTTGAAAAAGTTCCAAAAAAATCTTGAAAAAGTTCCAAAGTATCAGGGGCCGTATTCTTGAAATTGTTGGAAATTTCCCGAATCGAAATACAATTTGCTTTAAAATTCTCTATAATATTCGAATTTTTCGCCGGCTACTTTAATCATTTTTCAAATTTGTTTTCAAGTTTACTAATATTTGTCTTCTTAGGCTGCGTACCAATCCAAGGGTAAAAGTCAATTTTAAGTAAATTTTTCGGTAAATTCAATTATTTTTGAAAAACTTTATGGTAAACTGATCGAAAAATTTGAACTAAAATCGATTTACTGTAGTAAACTATTTACCCTTGGATTGGTACATAGCCACTAAGGGAATAATTTCGAATCGAAGGGGGGAAAATATGTTTCTTAATTTAAAAAATGATTAAAGTAGCCGGCGAAAAATACGAATAATATAGAAATTTCAAAGCAAATTGTATTCGGATTAGGGAAATTTCCACCGATTTCAGGAATACGGCCCCAAGAGCGACCGAAGGAATACGATTGTAATATTTTTGAATATTACAGAATATCTGTAGAATCATCACCAGACATAAAACGAGTATTAAGAAGAGGGACCTGTAGAAAGTATTAAAATTAAATTTTACCTATTGCCGTTATCTTGGATAGTAAAGTTCATAAAATTGTTCTCGTAGAAGTCCGTGTATAGAGCAAACAAGTTTATACACATAACTATGTACTATGCAGGAGCGTCTTGACAGATTTTGAAATTTAGAACTAAGTGGGTGTTGGGTAGTGTTTGCACTACCGGTAAATCGGTTTGTCGGTTTACCAGTAAATTAACCATAAACGCGTTAACGAATTACCGGCAACGTAATTTTTTTTACCGGTATTTTATTAAGAGCAATACAATTTCGATATGTTTTAATTTTAGTAGTTATTTTAATTTTTTTTAATAGATTAACTAAAAAATAAAGTTTTGTTAATTAAATTTAACTCTTAAAAAATTCTAGATGTTCCAATTTTTAACATAGATATATACGAAATTACTCTTCTAACTGATGGTTTAGAGATAATCGAAGAAATAACTACGGCCACTGTGATTCAATGTGGATCGATTAGTCATCTAATCCAAAAAATTAGAAAAATTGTTGTAATGTTTCGTGCGTTTCCTACAAAAAACGATAATCTACAGAAAAACATAAAAGAAGAATTCAACAAAGAAGTGTCCTTAATTATTGATTCCAAAACCCGATTAAATAGTCTCTTAGTAATGCTAGAGCGATTTTATGAAGTAAATAAATACATAAGGAAAAGTTTAATCAACTTTAAATCTAGTTTCAGTTTTACAAAAGATGAAATAGATTTGCTTGCATCTACGATCGCAACATTGTAAAAGTCGCTGTAGAAGCACTTTGCCGTAAAGATGTAAATTTGAATGTGGCAGATCTAACCTTAAAGTTTATGCTAGATGAGATTAGTGCACAAAAATCAAATTAGGCAAAGAGCTTAAAGAATGCGAGCATTAAGGAAAGAGGTAATTTTTATGCTGATATATTACAATATCTCCATGACCCATCAAGCGAGAAAGACGATGCTTATCAAATATTTAACAGAACCAGCAAAACTGGTATTATCAAAAAAATTGTTGAATTAATTCAAAAATTCTCCACTCCAACAGAACCAGAAGTTAAATTTACAGAAGCCGCTAGTTTATCTTCAAATGATCATCAATGTACTTCAACATCTTTATCCCGTGTTCTTATGATGTAAATGAAGGAAAAACTGCAGCGAGCAATTGAGGATAAAATTAATTAATCTCTTTTCGAAAGACATGCTCCAAATATTCCTAGAGGGTTATAGTGAATGTGATAAAAATAGAGATGGACAAGAATATATCAAGAACAAAACATTAAAGGTAATATATAAAAAACTTGGTATTTACTCAAATTCTGACCATTCGTCCGACAAGTGTCGAATCGGAGTGTGCTTTTTCAGCGGCTGGTCTGATATGTTGGAAATTTAGATCAAATTTAAATGACGACAGCATGGATACGATGTGTTTTTACGAGGTTATTTCAATATTGAGTGCGTTATTTCCACTAGTTTTTGCAGTTTTTTTTAAATTAAATTAAATTTATAATTACCGGTAAAAACCCGGTTAATCGGATTTTTCAGAAAAGTTTACCGAGCTACCGGTAATTAAAAAAGTCGGTAATTTTGCAAACTATAGTGTTGGGTATAAAATCTTTCAACAAAACCACACACAGCAACTGTATGGGTGGATGTAGGGATATAAATTGATTAACATTAGCTTGGTGCTGAGGACTACATAAAGCGTTTTGAGACGGGTCATTTCTTTAAACAGATATAAATATTTCTGAATGATTCGAATAAAGATATACCTAAACTAACAAAATTTCTTAAACTGTTGAAATGATTCGTTCTTAATTTGTTATTTAAATGAAAACAAGAATTTTTGAACTGTTATTCTGATTTTCACCACAGCAACCACATTTAATTTCTGATTCCTATATTTCTGCTTAAATTCATCAGATTTTTTAAACTGTTTTAACTTTCGTGTTCCGTTTAATGCTCAAAACACGAATATTAAAATTAATTGCGAGTGCACGATAATGTTCATATATATTCTCCATAACAACTGTAAGACCGCGTATTATACGTTGACCTATATACCTACCTACATAAAAACTAAATGCAATTTAAACTAGAGTAATAAAAATAATATCCGGTGACTAACAAATTTTCCTTTGCAAGCCCTCCACAAAACAATAGTGTTTATCATTGTACCAACACTTATCTTGAACATAACACGAATCCATTCCTCCAATGCGGGGTCGTTTACTCGTTTTCTGTATAGTTTATCTAAAATTTTTATAGTTACTCACGTTTATTATTTATTTTTTAACTACAAGAATAAGAAAATCTACAGAACAGAAAAATAATAATGGGATGAATGATAACGACGTTTTGTGTAGAAAACAAAAAATTAAGAAATAACATTAGAAATAAAAACCGAAAAGATATGAACATGAACTTTAAAGTTGTTTTTTGTTCCTTTGGTATTGTGTGTGTGTGTAACATTGTTGTTTTTGTCAAGAAATCTGAAACTTTATAAATAAATATAAGAAAACGAACAAAAAAAAAGAAAATCTTATTCTGTTGTATGTGGTGATTATTCTATTTTGTCATTAATTACAATTGTTTTGCGATAGGAGTGATAATGATGCTGATAAGAACTGTTAAATGAATTATTTATTGTGTTTGGTTCCACGTACAATAAAAAAAAAACCACGAAGATAATATGTTATAAAATGTATGTTGTTGACAGCTGCTTTTCAATATAAACTTGTTTTCTAAATGGAGTTGAATGCTTAAGCTATTAACTTTCAAACCATTTTGTATAGAGTTATTTACTATAAAGTACTAACCGCTTGCCACTGTCTGCACCCCTGAAACGAATTGGAAGAATAATAAAAATAAATAAAATTCTTATATGTTTATTCAGAGCTTTAATCCTATAAAAAAGTTCTATTCAATTCTATATATGTATACATACCTATTTCTTGTATAGAGTTATTAATATTTCACAGATATGGGCGAGGTAAATTACACAATGTAAACTACGCGGTTTTCGACACGTAATCTATTACGAAGACTATTAAGTTGAATTCCGATTTTGGGAGGCTGTTTCAGGACTTTTGCTGTTATCTGTTTTCTTGATTTATTTCTTTTAGTTATTTGGTTACTCCCGCAGGAAGTATTCCAGTCGGAGGTCGGCGATTGAACGTCGTAGAGGAAAGACGTGATTTTTGTCTCTCCTCTATATAAATAGTAAATAATTTAAAATGTGTTTAAATTAATTAATTAATTATTAATATATGTGCACACATAAATAAATAATAATAATATTAATAATAATTTGTGTTTTAAGTATAATGAAAAGAATAGTATATGAAAAATACATATTGAATAGTTATAGTAATTTGTGTGTGATGCGCTTGCAATGGCGTAGAATATGTCTATAACAATTTCGTTTATATGTATATTTTAATACCGTTGTTAAGTACATTATACACATTGTGTGTAATTTTTCAATATGTATAGGACTTTTTGGATTTCAAAGGATGCTCAAGCTAAGTATTTTATCATTTTTTCATTGTTTTAATACATATTTTTGTATTTAATAATTTTTATTCCAAAAAATTTAAGATATTGTATGCACCAGTGCACTGATTCTCTAGAAACACGATTGTGTGTTAACGAAAAAATAAACAACACAGGATTGTTGTTGTAATTTCGAAAAGCTTACTATGGTTTTCACGTTTACACATTGTCTTGCATTTTGGATAATCAGGCTACAGTATACTTACTATTCGTAATTAGCTAACATTTTCATGTACATAGTGTGTTAGTCGCATATGGTTTGAGCGGGAGAGGATTTCTTAATTTTGTATTTTTGTTTGTACGTGTATTTGATATCCTTGTTAAAGTTTTAAAGTTTTTGTTGTTTTGTTTGTGTCGTGTGTGTGTGTGTGTGTGTGTGTGTGTGTGACCGGCACGGATGCATTCTGCAGGTTATATTGTGGAACACACACCCACACACAATTCTCGTTCGACTTTATCATAGTATTGTGTGTAAATGAAGAGAATATGTATGTAAAAAAAACGAAACTAAACATGATATGCATGCGTAATGTATGGAAATAAAATAAAATCAAATTTGTAGAACCTTTACTTTACAGTAACAAGTCCGTAATTGTTATCCTTGTAAAGTATATTGTGTCTTGTTGCTATTATTATTATTATTATTTTTATATTATATTTATATATTTTGACAAAGACAGCGAAATGATAATCGATAGTATTTTCAGGTTTTATTTAAAAAAAAGAACTTGAGATTTCATCGCGAATTGTCACGGCTTTGGGTAATTGATTAATCATTAAGACATAACTTTAGTATTGTATTTATAAATTTGTTTACTAATAATTATTTAACTTTACCAATTTATTTTCTTTTCGGTTTAGGGTAAATTTCATATCATGTCTACTTTAACATTATTTTAAATTAACTAATCAAGATTTTGTGTGCAGGCCTGCATAGTGGTTTTAATTATGGTTTGATTCAAAATTTGTTTTGCTGGGAAAATAATTCTGGTTTAAGTCTTAATTATGCCGAGATCTAAATTTATTTATATTTATCACGATTTATTTAAAAGTTGAACTAATTATTACTGAATTATATTATATTATATTTTGACAGGTTTTATTCGGTAAAAGTGAAATTTTTTGTTTCTTATTAATAATTGTAAATATATGATTTAATGTTTTACTTTGTTTAGTATTTAGAAAGAGTTGAAGTTCCTGAAATTATAATTTTGATTCTAATTATACCACGTTTATACCAGTAGTATAAGAGTATGTATCATAAAAGTATGTCGATGTAAACTCAAAGTAAAATACTTTGCTACTTTAATACGTACATACTTTTTTGCAATTAAAGTGTTCTACGTATCTAATGAGTATTGGTATAGTGTTTGCGGTGAGAATGATACTATATCATATTTTTTAGATACGAAATGTCATTTTAGTCATTCTTCTGATTTTTCTTGTTTATTGTGATAAAAGACAACTGTTTCTTTTTTAAATTTTAATGAAATATATCAGTAATAAACTATTATAATGTGTTCACACCACTATGGTGTAAACTGAACAAGAAAAATACTTTGTTAGCAAAATACTATTAAAGGGGCTATGGTGTAAATGTGGTTTTAGTCTTTATATTTAGATTTTAGCTGGATTTTCAGATGACGGCAGTGACGAGTACTATTATATTGTACTAATTGTTTGGTAGTATGAATTCAATTAATTTTATTTAATATTTATCAGGATAATTGAGTTGGATTAATATACGAATCATTACATTTAACTGCTTTAATTTTATTATTCAAACTTCAATATTTTATCACTTTTTATTGGTATTCCTAATAGTAAAAACGATCACTGAAAATAGTATGAGTTATATTTCCGATAATTTTATATATTTTTATGATTCTGATTGATGGATATTATTCCATAATATATTAAATAATTTTGTTGTCTTGTACTAACCGTCTTACATTATATTTCAACTAACAATTTACTAACTATTGACTACTTAGGTGTCTGAAACCGGGTCAATTTACATAATAATTAATTCACCTTTCCTGTTACTCCATCTTGTTATATGTACAAGAGCGTGTGGTTGGGTCCGGCGTCAAGCGGGAATCTTACTTAGGTTTGGTCACATATTCCAATCAGTTAATCAATCAGTTGAAATGAAATGGAACTGGTTGAAAATCCAGCTAACACTCCATATACCTGAGGTTGTATTTGGATTTCTAGGGATATTTTAATTGGCCTTAGAATTCTTAATATATTTGGTCAGAATACAGAATTCTATAAATTGTCCCCACCTCTTGATGGGAAGCGCTGATTAGGTTTTCTAGCTGACATGGTTCTCAACAAATTCACCAAATTTTCTTTAAATCACCCATTTTTCTCAGAATTGAATTATGTCCACTGCGGTTATCTCATTTGATTTCAATAATTCAACCTAATTAAGGTTTCCACCTTTTCAAAATTTATAAACCGGCACCGAGGTAAAAGTAATAAACGCGTCGTTTCTCTTAATTATTATTATTTTTATTTTTTATTATTATTTAATCTTTGCAATCCGTTGTGGGGCCGAAACTCTCTCGCAGTTCGCTTTTCACGTCACAAGAACGTCCTGCTAATATGTAGGTTTTCGTAACCATGTGCACATTGCATAGCTTCATGCCACCCTATAGTACTGGTATGTAATATGGTTCGGCCCATCAGTTCTGCACTTCGACAGGGGCTCATAATTGTGTTCATTTTCTTCACAGATTGTAATCTGGTGGTAGCCTGAAATCTGAGTCCTCGTGTGGATTCACCCAATGTAATTTAAGTTCATGTATGAGATATATAATGTGTACATATATTTATAGGAGGCGTTATTATTATTTATTATTATAATGTTTATTTAATTGGTTTATAATTTATGTAATTAAAATCGAACTCTAGAACTTCTTTTAAATCTGTTTCGGGATTTTGACGTGTCTTTTTGGTGGGATTCTGCAGTTTGACCATTCTGATTGGTCCTTGGCCGTTTCCCTGTTTCGGCTATTGCTGGGTCACGTATGCGGAACTTGGTGGAGATTTAACTAAGTTCTGCGTGCGTGATTTGGCGGTGACTGGGGTGGGGGTGTGGCCGGGCTCGGTTCGGAGTTGTCGGGCTGTGGGGCTTCATCGGAGGGACGCGTTGGTTTTACCGATGCAGGTTGATTGGTTCTTAGTTTATTAGAACCCTAGCCCAGCTCTACAAACTAAATTTGAGATAACGGCATGATTCCTAACCGATAACGGCATGATTCCATTCATTATTGCCGAATCTCAAAATTTCGTTCAAATACAGCTTCGCACACCGAATTTGACCATCATTTGTTGACAGATGGTCTAGTTCAATTGAGCATTATGCTGGAGTGGCACTCCAATTCTGCAGACCATATTTCATGGTGATTGGTTGAGGAATGGTAAAGTTCTTTTGAGTATGGGATAAATATGTCCTATGTAGACTTGGTAATTAATCGAATATTCTTTGGTAACCAAATTAGTAACGCATTTGAAATTTTTACGAAATCAGCTAAATTTATTTGAAATATAAACATTAATAGTTTTCTAGGAAGCATTACCTTCGGGATGCCTCACTTAGTCGTTGTATTTTTTTTTTTTTACTATTTCGTGGTTGCTCAATTCAAGGGTTAAATACAAATGGATTTTAGAGTAATTGTAAATACATATATTGTAGCTCAAATAACTACATATATGGTTTACAAAAATTCTATTGTAAGTTGAGGAGTTAAATTAATAAATGTTTATATTATTTAGGAAGCCGGAAAATTTTAATTTGGAATTAAATTTCAGGAAATCTTCAGATGCTTGTGAAATAATAATATTTTTTGAAATATTAATTGCTGTTTTTGTAGACTAGAATTGTGTTGTGATTGTAGGTGTCTATAAACAGAAAAGGCCGATTCAATCAATCAATTTTTGTTTCGGAAGCCGAAAAATATTAATGTAGAATAATATTTCACGAAATTCCACATGCACGTGAAATAATAATATTTTTTTCGCAGGTTGCTGCACCTATTAAGCCTTTATCCTTCCTCTAGTAGAATAGAAGTAGATTAGAATTGTGTTGTTCCGTACGATCGCTAGATGTCTCAACCCGGGTCGTTCCGTTTCAAAAAGAAAAAGGAGGGAAAAGGGAAAAAGGGGGAAAGAAACCTTTCCTATCCTTCCTATTGTTATATGAGTGAAGTTATTAATAATTTAATATTAATTAATTAATTAATTATTAATATAATTCAATTTACTATTAATATAATTCAAATAACTATGGTTTCAGGAAATTATATTGTAAGTTGTGGAGTTGTAGAGGATTAAATCAATAAATATTTATATTATTTAAGAAACCGGTAGATTAATTAAGAATTAATTTCAGGAATCTTTAGATGTTATGAAATAATATTTCTTTGAAATATTAATTGCTGGTTGTGTAGATTAGGATTGTGTTGTCATTAGTTCATGAACTATTGGCTTTACCTAGGTATTTGTAACCGGGCTGATCTAATTAATCAATTTTGTTTAGGTAGCTGAAAAGTATTAATGTAGAATTATATTACAGGAAATTTCCAGATGCACGTGAAATAATAAATTTGTTTCCTCAGGTTGCTGATTTAGAGAAGCAATTGTTGAAGACCAATACCATCGATATCCATTTAACCTATTAAGCCTTTATCGTTCCTCTAGTAGAATAGAAGTAGATTAGAATTGTGTTGCACCGTACGATCGCTAGGTGTCTGCAACCGGATCGTTCCGTCCCAAAAAAAAAAAAAAAAAAAAAAAAACCTTTCCTTTAAAAATGTAAACAGGCTGTAGGAATAGGCCCGGCGTTATCCGGGACTCTTGGCTAGCACTTGGTTCTACAGTCCAATCAATCAATCAATCAATCCCGCAGGAAGTATTCCCGTCAAACCATATTAGCTTATTATCTAGTTATCCTATAGAGGAATAAGGTTATACAGTGTGATACTAAATCACTCAAATTATTCGTTAGTGTAAAAACTGACTCCTACATACGGCTTTATGCTAAGTAGGCCTCCGAAGGTGTTTATATTCAATTATTATAAAGTATGTTGGCCATACTACTAACTCAAACTTTTATAGGCATTTCATTAAAACTTTGAAATAAATTTAAAATCTCTAATATAATATATTGTTAAAGTTAGCCGAAAGTTTCCAGCAGAAAGATGGTAATGCAGATAGTGACTTTGATATCACCTCCGAAAGATGGTAATGCAGATGTTGTCTTTTATATCCCAGCCGAAAGACGGTAATGTATTTTGTTATCCCAACCGAAATATCTTAAAATGTTGATAATGCAGATTACATCGATAAAGAAGATTAACTTCAATATTCAAACCGAAAAATGCCAGCAATACAGATTAAACAGTTACAAATCAATCATCAATTTTCTAAAAGAAAATGTCAATAACGGGCATCTATACAATAATCATGAGACGCAGTCACGTTTAGCTTATGAATGTTTTGTATATCAAGATTTTGACAGAAGAACTATTTGACTGTACCAAATGGATGAAAAATGACATAGGGTTGGGGTGGGTCTGATGGAGTTATGCCGGTGACATTTTTATGTTCCCCATTTTGCATAGATAAATTCGTTGATCATTCGTGATTTTTGCATGTAGACACCAATCTGACTATGCCGATTCGATAGCCCATGATCATTCTAAATAATGGTTAGGGGTGGGTTTGATGGGGTTATAGGAATGAAACGGCATATCTGCCTCACACAGCCGAAAGTAGTCGATAAAGTAGATTGACAATTATCAAGCATCGTCACGAAATTGTGGCATATAGACACCAATTTGACTATGACGATTTGATAGCCCATGACCATAGGTAGATTTTGAGTATAGATTAGAGGTAAGTCTGATGGGACTATAGGGGTGAAATTTTGATTTTCCCATTTTTAATCAATAAAATCTTTTGTCATTCTAGATTTTTACATATAGACACCAATCTGACTATGACAATTTCATAGCCCATGACCAGACGAAGATTCTGAGTATAGGTTAGGGGTGGGTCTGATGAGGTTAAAGGGATGAAGCGGTATACTGCCACATAAACCCGAAAGTAGTAGATAAAGAAGATTCAAAATTATCAAGCATCGCCAAGAATCGTTCGTCATCCGAGATTTTGGCATATAGACACCAATTTGGCATATAGACCATACGACTGTACCGTATCGATATCCAATGACCATAGGTAGATTTTGATTATAGGTTACGGGTGGGTCTGATGGGGTTATAGGGGTAAAATTTTGATTTTCCTCATTTTTGATCGATAAAACTAATCGTCATTCGATATTTTACCATATGGACACCAAATTGACCCATGCCCATACGTAGATTTTGATAATAGGTAATTATTCTATAATAGTATTATATTAGTATTATATAATACTATTAAAGTCTTTGGTTTTACATCACAAATATATTATTGCCAAATATGTATATCTATATTTCTATCAAATATATAGGAAAAATAAAAATGGCGGCTCATTGTACAAACTTTAGTTCTATTTGTGGTTTTTTGGTTGGCAAGCTTGAAGAAATCATTGCTCAAAATTCTGCATATGTGACGATGAAAAAGCCGACACTACGTTTCATTTTTCAACCAAAATGTTTTCGGTGAAGCAGCACTAACAAAAGCAAAAATGATAGGTTTTACCAGAGACAATATAAAAAAGATATTTCATCCTTTGTAAACGTAAAAATTCAAATACATTTTCTGTAAATAGTCGACACAAACAAAAATACTTTGTTTTTTTGCGTATACATATACGCGTTTAACGAAAAATCACAGATTTAATGTCATTGGAATTATCAGAAATAAATTTTGTTTATTTTTTTTAGTTCAAGTGAAATATCTCATTTGGTTGTCTGTAATTTTACTTTTAATTTGATTTTCAAGAGAGCAGTAATAAAACAATACAAAAAAAATTATGTCTAAATATAAAATAAGGGTTTAAAGTAGTGTTGTAATAAAAAAATTCCAGTACATTTTTTGTATTTGTTTTTTAGTTTTATTTTAACTTTTCGAGTTTGTTAGTGATAAACAATAAAAAAATGGGGGTGATATCATTTGTGATATATTATGTATTATTCTCCATTAATAAGGTGACCTGCACCTGTCAGAACACCCAGTAATCAGAAGGAGCAATGTCCGGAGAATACGGCGGGTGCGGTAAAATCTCCCTTGAGCGTCACGAAATATTTTTTTACGACTTTTGCAACGTCAGGCCGAGCGTTGTCATGCAGAAGAATAATTTTACCATGCCTTTCCTCATATTCTGGTAATTTTTCCCTTAATGCACGGCTCAAACGGATTAATTGTAGTCTGTACCGCTCGCCTGTAATGAAATCGAAAGGTAGTAGCAGCTTGTACTACACAACGCTTCTTTGGCCCCACCAGATAAACAGCATAACCTTCGAGCCATGAATGTTCGTCTTTGGTGTTAATATATAGGCCGATGGCAACGATTGGTTGGGAAAAGGGTAGTATTTTTTCCTCTTGGGGTGTTATCATAGAAAATTCACTTTTCGTCACCAGTCACTATCCGTCTACGAATTTTTTTTGGCTGTTCTATGCGAGGCTTATTTTCAACAATGAAATCATCATTTTTGAAGCGTCGAATTACCGGTTGGAACATTGTCACCGTAAACTTTTACAAGCATTCGATGTACTTCAGCTCCACTTTTTTCCAGTTAAATCAAAAAAAAATTAACACTTCCCGCAAATGATGTTTAGTTATCACAAAATTTGACTGAATGAGAATTTTGAATGTTAACGGCAGTTGTCTAATCTGATTGAAACAACAGAAATCAGCTGTCCATATAAAAAAAAATTATTATTACTGATAACAACTTTTTGAAAACGGATCGAACTAATTTGTAGGCCCAATATTTCTTGAGAAATTATGTCTTCTATTCAAAAGTAAAATATTTAATTTTGGTATTTTTTAACAGAATTTGATAATTTTTCTTGAGAAATTGATGGTGGTGTTAAGTTAAATTATAAATATAAGTCAAATTGTTTTAAGCCTTAGTAATTATTACTCTATTTCGTGAGCTCCTAAATAACGGGTGATTTTTTAAGAGCTTGAGAACTTTTTTTTAAAAAAAAACGCATAAAATTTGCAAAATCTCATCGGTTCTTTATTTGAAACGTTAGATTGGTCCATGACATTTACTTTTTGAAGATAATTTCATTTAAATGTTGACCGCGGCTGCGTCTTAGGTGGTCCATTCGGAAAGTCCAATTTTGGGCAACTTTTTCGAGCATTTCGGCCGGAATAGCCCGAATTTCTTCGGAAATGTTGTCTTCCAAAACTGGAATAGTTGCTGGCTTATTTCTGTAGACTTTAGACTTGACGTAGCCCCACAAAAAATAGTCTAAAGGCGTCAAATCGCATGATCTTGGTGGCCAACTTACCGGGCCATTTCTTGAGATGAATTGTTCTCCGAAGTTTTCCCTCAAAATGGCCATAGAATGGCGAGCTGTGTGGCATGTAGCGCCATCTTGTTGAAACCACATGTCAACTAAGTTCAGTTCTTCCATTTTTGGCAACAAAAAGTTTGTTAGCATCGAACGATAGCGATCGCCATTCACCGTAACGTTGCGTCCAACAGCATCTTTGAAAAAATACGGTCCAATGATTCCACCAGCGTACAAACCACACCAAACAGTGCATTTTTCGGGATGCATGGGCAGTTCTTGAACGGCTTCTGGTTGCTCTTCACTCCAAATGCGGCAATTTTGCTTATTTACGTAGCCATTCAACCAGAAATGAGCCTCATCGCTGAACAAAATTTGTCGATAAAAAAGCGGATTTTCTGCCAACTTTTCTAGGGCCCATTCACTGAAAATTCGACGTTGTGGCAGATCGTTCGGCTTCAGTTCTTGCAGGAGCTGTATTTTATACGGTTTTACACCAAGATCTTTGCGTAAAATCTTCCATGTCGTCGAATAACACAAACCCAATTGCTGAGAACGGCGACGAATCGACATTTCACGGTCTTCAGCAACACTCTCAGAAACAGACGCAATATTCTCTTCTGTACGCACTGTACGCATTCGTGTGGTTGGTTTAATGTCCAATAAAGTAAACTGAGTGAGAAACTTGGTCACAATCGCATTAATTGTTTGCTCACTTGGTCGATTATGTAGACCATAAATCGGACGTAAATCGCGAAACACTTTTCGAACCGAACACTGATTTTTGTAATATAATTCAATTATTTGCAAGCGTTGCTCGTTAGTAAGTCTATTCATTATGAAATGTCAAAGCATACTGAGCATCTTTCTCTTTGACACCTTGTCTGAAATCCCGCGTGATCTGTCAAATACTAATGCATGAAAATCCTAACCACAAAAAAATCACCCTTTAGAAACAACATTTATGACTGCAATATTTAATTTTAGAAATTAAAAAAAAATGTCAGTTGTTATTGAGAGATTTGCGGTGAAATTCACGCTAAGGGGTAGCAGCTTAAAAATGCAACTGCACGTATATTACCTTTAGTTATGTAATTTTACCAATTTTAAAAACATTTATTAGTTGTTATTGAGAAATTTGAGGTGGTATTTTGGATAACGGGTAGCAGCTCCAAATTTAAGCTGCAAGTAATTACTGAGTTCTTTAGTCGGTTCATCATATCCGACATTGAAATATTTAATTTTGACAATTTCAAAAGGAATTTATTATTTGTTATTGAGCTATTTAGGGTTTTGTTTACCTGCTAAGAGGTTTCAAAAATCAAACTGAACGTTTAGATGCCACTAAGATTTGCCTAAATGCGGAGTGGAAGACTTAGTGAATATTATTTATTTGCTAAAATTACATTGTGTCAATGATTTGATCTTAATTATATTATTTGAAATTAGAATTGTTTTTATCAATGGAGTGAGGTGCAATAATCTACTTATATTGACGTAATGCACCCAATGCAACGAATTTTTTAGCTAAAAAGTCGATAGTATACATTGAATAGTAGTACAGTGAATTATCACGATTAAGTTAAGCAAACATCATGAATTTGTGCATTAAAATCATTGAATAGAAATATTTAAAATATTAAAACAGATTCTTCCTTATGATTTATCGGGTTCCACACTTGGTCCATTGGTAGTTGAAGGATACTGGTATTTTGAGGGGATAATCTCGTTTCCATTCTTTTCTTGTTGATGGTGTAACTGTTGCCGTATTATCTCGCTCTGCCATACGCCTCATGATGTGTTCATATTAATTAACATGATTAAAAACCAGTGAAATAAACTTTCATGCTGTACGACAATTCGTACTCCAATTTCCGTTGCCATTTCGATCAAAATTTGGTTTAACTGAAAAACAACCGTACATCAAGGAAAAATAAGTATATAACTTCATGCCACATGCACACTAGCACATTTTGATATGCGAGTTCTCTATTATAATTATTAAAACGTTAAATATTTCGATTTTCATAGAAATTGTCTTCATTCAAAATTTTAATTATTTAAGTACACACACAAACCAAAAATTAAATTTTCCAAACAAGCCAACAACATGAAAATAAAGAAAACAAAACAAAGTAAACAATCATGTAAAACTTGAAAATATTGATTGACATTATAATTTACCTGTTTTTGAATGTACAGTGACAAGGTGTATGTACGTGGTAATATACGTCCTTATACATAAAAAGCCAAACAACGTTAAAATACGAAAAATTTAATTCAAATGTTAAACTCTACATGTTATATATTTACCGCTGTTAAGTACAACTTACCAAACAAACTAACGATACCAACATACACAAATTATGCAAACTCATTTCCATTTGATTGCCCAGCACACAATAAACATATAGCGATTACACACTGACATATCTCAATTCGATCACCTGAACAATTGTTGTTCCCTATTAACTAATTTAAATAAAACTAAATATAATTATTTTTTGTTTGATTTATTTACATTATTTTTTCATTAATTTAATTACATTTAAAAAGTCATTGTTTGATTTAGAAAATTTTATTAAAAAAAATACTCAAATTAAATTTTAAATGAAAATAAATTAGTACGGTGGAACAATATAATAAAAAATAAGGCCACTGAACCATAACCTAACAATTGTTTTCATTTCAGAAATGCTTTTGATACCGTGATACGTGTCATGAAATTATTTTGTATTACAAATTTTTGCTCAATTTTATTTGAGCTGTTAAATTTACAGAAATATCAGATGTAAAATATATAGTTGATTATGTGTGTGCGCTTTGAAAATTTACATTTAAATTAATTTTTGGAAACATAAAAATTACATAAAAAGTGTACGAGTAATTTAAGAGAGACACTGAACCATAAACTAGAATATCGTGCATACTGCGAATTACTATATGGCGCTTCGAAAGAATAACACATAAATATGTACGGTGCGTATGGTATTCAAATAATTCGCATGACATGGGACAATTTCATATGGGATTTGTAAAGAGTAACACACTTTTGTCATTATCTGTATAAATAAAATACCGACACCAGATGCATTATCTTATACAGATTATCAGTGATTTATATCAAAGAATTTCATATATTGACTTACCTTACCTATATATATCGTTATCTATATACTACATCTAAAGCATTATACGAAGCGATTCAATTAATCATTCTTAGTAATACAGATTTATAAAATTTTACGATATAAATCAATCACGAGATCATGTCAAATTTAATACAATATAATGTTCGTATGATTGGCGCCATGCGATGCAATTCAAACATATAGCAGTTCTTAAAAGTGGCAATTAAATAGTTTATTGGAGTTGTGATTTTCATGATTTATACACTTAGGTGACTTTAGTGATTTGTCACTTTACGTTACTATAGAAGTCCTAAAAAATCAATGGTTCGTGTTGAAATAACTTTGAAAAATGCAATAAAATAATTATTATGAAAGTGTACAACTATCAAACCGACAGTTGCTTATAAATTTTGTATATAGAGCAATATTTTGTGTTATCTGAAACAATAAAATGACATTTTATGTAATGTAACCATTTAGAATGATATTTTAAATTTGAATGGTTGTGTTTTATAAGGATATTAGCAGAACCCGGCCTCCGTTGCTCGCCCTATCGTTGGTTACGAAAGTGTGTGAATGAGCTACGTGTACATTATAGGGGATATATTTTTTTTCCAAAAATTAATCCATTTATTTAAACATTATTTTATCTTAATAGCTAATATATACAAGTTGGATGCTGGATTAATTATTGACATCCTTAAAATAAATAACCACAAAAAAGACGCCCGCTGTCCCTAAATTGGGCACTCTAGTACGTCATCTAACCTTAATAAAAAATATGTACAGTGTGTTTTTTTGCGTAATACAAGAAAACTTAAAATATCAAACGAACAAAAATTATTATATAATGCAAAAATTATTAAAAGAATTGATCAAAAAAATGTTAACAAAAAAAATTAATTTAATCTCGCGACACACATACATAAACGTACAAAAAAAACTGAATTAAACAAAAATTAATAAAACTTGATAAATCGATAAATATTGCATCTCCATATATATACATCATTGATTGGCTAGCCACCAGTATTTGGCACACTTTGCTGCTGGATTCTCAAATTTATTGGTGTCGAACCATTTTTAGTTCGGCCGTCGTTGTATATGGTAGATTAGGGGATTGCCCGGTCCCCTCTCCTGTATATATAGCCCCGTTTGTCTAATTGTATAAATAAATTTGGACCTGGTACCACTCCCTCCCTCATGTATTCTTCCGCCAAAACTGTATCCACATTATACGGTCGGTATATTAACGAATTTTCGGTATTTTGGCACGCCCGCAAAATATGATTTCGCACCAACGTTAAAATATGTAGATCGATGCGTTCCGAATCATAATTATCGTAATGGTTTTTGTTCGATACGTAATGTTTAAAGTCTCTGACACACTTTCTCTCAAAAACTCTTAACCTCTCCATATATCGTGGTACCTGATTGTACCATACATCCATATGTTAAAATTTGCCTAATGAGTGCCATGTATGCAATCATTTTTACCCGTTCCGTACTATGTTTGCTGTAAAAGAGCCGTGTCGCCCTCATAAATGCTCTCCTCGCCTTCTCCAGCTGCACCGCTGTATGATTGTAACACATGTTATCAATGTTGATGCCCAGATATTTGCCCGTCTCCGTTAAAATGATGAGTTGTTCGTATATTTTTACATTTAATTTCTTCCAATTTCGTTTCAGCTCATGATTTGCGTTGCGTAATGGACCTCTAAAAAGTATCGCTTCACATTTCGTTACATTCATCTCGATGCGCCACGTATGTAAATATTCCTGTACATAGTTTAACGCTTTTTGTAGTTGGATTTGAATGTCGCCGACCAAATATTTTCTGCTGTATAATACCATGTCGCCTGCGTATGCACACGTTTGAACATTTTCAAAATTTAGAATTTCGCTGCCCACCATCTCTGCCGTATACAAATTAAATAGAATTGGTGCTGTTATGGTGCCCTGTTGTACCCCATTTAGAATTTTGAATTGCCTGGTCGAATGAATGCCGCCCGTTGTCACCATAAATTTTCGATCGTACAGCAGTTCGTAAATAATTTCGATGAGATCCATGTTAAAGCCAAAGTTTTTTAATTTTGTTAGTAAACCGTCTAGACAAATTGATACAAACGCCTTTTTAATGTCAATCATAACCGCTCCCGTTGGATGTTTAAAACTTAATTTGTGGCAGACGTCCGAAACTAATTTTGTAATTGCGTGAACTGCCGAAAGCCAAACTGACTATCGGGCATCAATTCATTTCGTTGCACATGCTCCAAAATCTTTTCAAAAATAATAATTTCATACACTTTGCCCAGGTTCGAGAGTAGGCTAATGGGTCGATAATTTTCCGGATCTTTTGAATTTTTCTCCTTTTTCAATATTGGGAATGTACGTGCCACCTTCCAACAATTTGGAAACGTTTTCTTATCTAATAAATGATTGAATATAATACAAATTTCGAGTATAATTGAATTTGGAAGATGTTTCATTATTATGTTTGGTATTAGATCGGGGCCGAAAGATTTTTTATTATTTGCTTTTTTTAGAATTTGTGCTAAATACTCGATTGTGATGAAATATTGTGCATCACCTCTGGTTGCACTGGTGCCTCTGTCCGATTTGTTGCCGAAAATTGTACTTTTGTGTGTTTTAATAGTTTGTCTGCTTCGTATTTCCTTTTGATTGGCTCCACCGTCTCATTCACTTGGCGTTTATGTTCAGGTTTACCTAATGCCGGATTTCGTCGCGTATGCTTCTCAATGTGATGGCCAATATTATCTAAATTTAGTTGTTCGTCCAAAATTTGAATTTTGTTGTTGTTATTTTCATTTCGTGTCATTTCCGCCCATGGTATATATTCAAATGTCCATACTCGTCCATATCTCGCTTGTCCATCTCAATTTCTCGAACATTGATATCTGTTGCCTCCAGTCGCGTTAACTTTTTAATAACTTTTTAATTTTTTAATTTTTAATTAATTTAATCAACATACAGACAGACCTCTTTGTATGTTGGACACGATGGGAATGTTACTAGAGAAACTGCTAAAACCCAGGTTAGAAACAGCATGGGCGACCAATCTCCAAGTCAACATGGTTTTCGTAAGGGACATTCAACGATTAATGCAATAATGGAGGTGATTAATGCCGCTGAGAGAGCTGAGCAGCCTGCCATCAAACAACAACACTCGTTTTTCTTGTTACATTGGACGTCAAGAACGCCTTTAATTCAGCGGGCTGGGAGGTTA
Organism: Nephrotoma appendiculata; assembly: GCA_947310385.1. Lineage (NCBI taxonomy): Eukaryota > Metazoa > Arthropoda > Insecta > Diptera > Tipulidae > Nephrotoma > Nephrotoma appendiculata. The sequence goes on along the minus strand of OX371225.1, from coordinate 139,912,487 downwards.
TTATCGAGGCGCTCGGGCAACGTTTCGGGACACCAGGCAATCTCTTGGTAATTTTGCGGGTTTATTTAAATAACTGGAAAATAACCTATAACACAGTCGGTGGTATTAAGGAACGAGAAGTTACAGCCGGGGTAACGCAAGGCTCGGTGCTTGGACCTGAATTACGGAATGTGCTATACGATAATTTGCTAAAGCTAGAAATGCCAAATGATGTTCTCCTGGTAGGATATACAGACGATGTGGCAATCGTAATTACCTCCTGAACTGCGGAGTTTCAATCGTAACGCCCTAAACGATCAATAACGAGGAAATACGAACCAGTAGAAAGTATTCAGGTGTTACTATATAGACAATTGGCTCACCTATTACGAACACATTCGCAAATCGTGCAACAAGGCAGTCACTGTGGCGGGAGCTCGGAAGAACCCAACAACTGGACGGGAAAACTCATAAAAATATTAATTCAAGGTAATTCAAGGTTTAATGAATTTTTATGCAACCAAAAACAAAGCGAATATTTTTATTAACGATAAATGCCCGTTGTTGCTTCATTTTTGTTGAAGTTTGAGGAAAATTTTGATAAAATATTTATGTGTAATGTAATTTTAAAAGTTATTTGAGCAAAATTTAAAAAAAAATTGATTTAAATATTTTATAAAATACCTTTTTCAAAGAACTTTTATAGTATAATTCACGCCATACAAGCAGTTTGATTTATGAGCTACTCCCAGTAAGCATGAATACCAAAAACAAATTTCTTAATAATACAAAACAAATGCTGTGTTTTTTTATTAGCGCCCGATAGCTGTATCCGGAGCAGCCAATTTTCTATGTCAAAACTTATATTTAGCGCGCTATTATTGCATATAATTAATTTATTTAACTGTAAACTAAGATTTTTCACAACTTTTTAGGTAAAAATCGATAAAAAATATCTTGCTATACTTATTTATCGGGAGCCGCTATCTGGAGCGCTATCCATTTCAATGGGAAATTTGAAAAGGCTTTTATTTTGTAAACACCTGAAACCATTAGAAACTAAATCTTACAATAAAAATTGAAAACGCAGCAAAATGAGTTCTTGTTCATAACGTCATGTCAAAATAAATGTCAATTAATATATTTCAGGTGATAAATGTTTGTTTTATTGATGAATTTAGCTTTAATTTTTATAGTACAGCGACACCAGTGAATAATAGCTGCAGTTTCAATAGAAAAGTGCCATTTGGCTCCGGATAGTGCTCCAATATTAAAACACAGCAATATACATTTAAAATTAAATATTTCAATATCGGATACGATGAACTAGTTAATAAGCTCACGAAATACGTGCACTATGATTTTTGAGATTCTACTCTTTACCAGGAACGCCACCCTAAAATTGTAAAGAACAAAACCAATTCCATTAAAATTACAAAATTTACAAATTTCAATGTTGAATATGATGTATCATTTTATGAGCTCACGAGATACGTGCAATTGGATTCTTTAACCTTACCACACAAACTTCTCAATAACATATAACAAATTCTTTTAAATTTGCAAAAATTAAATATTTCATTGTTGGATATGATGTACAGATTTATGAATTTCCTCTTAGCATAAAAACCACCTCATAAGTGCATAATAACAAAGAATAAATTATTTTAAAATTGCGACGAACATTTAATATTTCTCATATGAAATTTCTGATATGATGGAACAGTTTGAGCTCACAATATACCAAAGTGCGGCTCGATATTTGAGCACTACAATTTTTTTATAATTGTAATTTTTAGATTTGAATGTCCGGTCTCAGGTTGTACTGTTACCAAATTATAAATTTGTAGTAACATAAAATTGAATCCTTCATATTTGGTATTTCTAGGGAAATGTATTTGTTCTTGAGAAATTGGGGATTGTATTTAGGCAAAGTGATCGAAGCTCCGAAATCATATTTAACCCTTTTCTTGAGCTCGTACATCGGATTATGATATTTCACATTGAAAAAATTTGTTTATACGTACAAGCAAAAGATTAGATTGTTTTCGTTATAAAAATTAAATAAGGGGTGGTTTGTGGTTTTAAAAGTGTGGTCAAAAATCTAAATCATTTTAAATTGAAAACTTAAGAGATCTAAAATAAAAATTTAATCAAAATTCTCTGTTTTTTGCAATGGAGGCCAATCATCATTTATCGTTGACTGAATATTTTTGATTTGCGGTTTGTGGGAGCTTTTAAATAACTTTTAAACACTTTGAGCTTTTTAACACTAGAAAGACTGAAACTTAGCATATATACTTATATTGCCTAAAAGCAGTCACAATGACTGCTTTGAAAAAATATTAAAAAGTAATTTAAAATTAATTTAAAAAAGTATTTTTGGATAATTATAAATATAATTTGTTTACTTATTGAAATTAAAAAGTAGTTAAAATGACTTCTTTGGGCAAACTAGTGTTAAAGGCGCGTGAGTTACCTACATATAGGACATTGACACAAAATGATAATAAAAATGCACATGAAACTATTTTATTTCAGAAAATATCAAAATGCATAAATTAAACAGTTAAATTTTGAATACGTTTATTATGCTTACTTAGAATTAAATCAACAATTAAAATGAATAAATTAAATAAAAATAGAATTGTCTTTGACTCCGAAGAGTACCGACTAAAATAAACAATCCTCAAAATAAAGTTTTCCAGAGCAACTTAAACTTAAGATTAACTAATATGAAACCTTTGTTTTAACCCTTGTGTGAACCAAACATTTTTCTTTCATATTCGATACACAAGGGTCCACTTAGACCCCGGTAAATCAAAAATAAGTTTATAGAAATATCACGTTTTATTATAAAAATTCATATTCAGTTATATTATAAATAAAAATTTTAAAAATGAATTCATATAGTCTGACTGAAGTAAAAAAAATATATATATATAATAATTTTAACCTTTTTTCTAAAGTTCCTGTTCATGTATACATTTGAAACACCTATAATAACATTTGGAGTGTTGCAGGCATACTGGATTCGAAAATTTCATACAGTAGAATCGAGTTTTGCGATTGACTCCACCATATTCATGGCATAATTGGCAGCCACGTTTATTTTGGAGAACATCGGCTCCTTTTGTTGTTAGCACAACTATGGTATTGTTGGCTGTAAAAATAGTATAATACGTATTATCAATTTATGGTCATGCATGCACATATTTATAAGTAAAATTTCTTAGCTGTAATGGGCCTCCAAAAAATGCCTCTATTGCCTATCGGCACGAAAAGTATTTTATTACTTGAGGATTGTTACAGCGTGTCTCAGTGGTTTGCGGACGAACTAGATCCTCTGAAAGCGAAAACAAATTCCTGCGTGCATCTTTGTTTTTGTAATCGTTAACTTCCTTGCAGATGATATAACTCGCCAAACCTATAATGTCATCTTATATATATCTATAAAAATGGTGTACAAAATGTATGTGCACATATATACTTACATACGCATCAGTTGAGAACGGGTGAACTGATTTTTCTCAATCATTTTTGTTGCTTTCGCAATTACCAGGAGATGGTTTTTATACGAAAGAAATTATAACAGAGGACTTTATGCTTGAGATTAATCCCTTGCAAAAATCTTGTCACATAAGAAATGTCATTATCCCTTGATGCACCAACGCGGCTTTGTTTTCCCCTACCTCTAGTCGGTAGAGGTTAAAGGTGGTCGTGGGAATTTGGTGCAAAGACAATGACCTAGATTATCGCATTTTTTGGGGTGTGTGAGGGCATATGTCCATCAAAATTAAGATGGTTGGATTTTAGATTGGATGGTGGATCCAACCTGGTGAAATGGTGTTATCACACTTCATTTGGTGTCCTATCCATGGTTGTTTGCAAATGAGTTCTAGTTGAACATAGTTCCTCTAACAACCCTGAGTGAATTGATTTTTGGTTTAATTATTGGTAAGATTGAGAATCAATTAAGTTTTGCTAGCAGAAAGCAAGCCCAGGGCATGAAACCCTATTATGATTTGCGCCTCTAATGAGGCAGCTACCTACGCTTTATTGGTTGGTACCCTTTTGTTAGTCACCTCGACACACATATATACTTACCGGGTATGTATTTATCAGCGGTCACTCTCATAGTTTATTAAGAAACATTTTATTTAAACGTCCAAACACTGATTAGATTTTTATTTAGGATAAAAAATGTTTATTATACTTTCTAGTTACTTTTTAAACTTATATATTTTGCTTTAACTGCTCTCAGCTGAATGTTACCTAGAGGGCTTTACCCTATTTTAGTTAACACTCTGGCGTATGGCGCTAAACAACAACTGTCCCAAACAAGAATTCTTCGCGGTATTATACATAATCATATTGATTGTAAAATTTGAAACCGAAAATTGCTTACTATCAATATAATATATGTATAGAACCCCCTCTATACAAAAAATCATTTGTTTCCATCATTTAAATTCATTTTTAAATGATGTGCTACTTTATATAAAAATTGCATTGATTGCAATTCTTAATTAGAATATTTTCGCGTTTCTTCAACCAAATGTTTTGAAATTTGATCCCAGTACTTTTGTTGTTATTTTGTACTGTAATTAAATTAGATCATTTAGTTGAAGGCGCGTGAACCTTGATAAGCATAATTATGATTATGTCATTATAGGAAATGATTTTGGGGATATGCCAATGTGGTAAAGAATATGATCTTCAATATTATGCCTTGTCATTCAGGTTACTATATGGATCTATTGAACGTACAAATGTGATCTACATCCAATAGTTACATAATGTAGAAAGTGAATTGGATTTGTAACGAGTGATGACAGACGCTCGTTACAGCGTGGGGAAACCCAATCCCTGAGATGAAAAGAGATCTCATACTATACTGAAAAATGACTGGTGAAACAGTAATTGAATAGCCCAACATGGCGGACGCCCCACACCCTGAGTAAGTCTCAGTCGGGTAATTAATCCACTCTATACATGCTAATAAACCTATGTGCTAATTCTTATTCTTTAGTTTTGATCACTCTTGGCCTCCCCCTTTTTTCTAAACAAGAAATGCATTTTCAAGAAAAATTGATCTACACGGAAAAAAAAACTGGTTACAACGAAGAAAAAACTGAATGATTCAAGAAAAATGAGCACTTGATTTTCAGCTAAGATAACTATTTCATAATGCAAACTTTCAATTTCTTCATTTGATGTTTTTATTTAAATATTGAATTAATAATTTTTTTATTGTTGAAAGAAATTCAATTTCTTAAAGCAAGAAAATATTATTTTGTAGAGCAAATCGCTTTTCTAAGTTTTTAATATCTATTTCTTCATTAAAGATAACAAATTCTTGTTTTAAGGTGACCGTATCTCAAAATACAATAAATTGAGGCTTGTATTAAGAAATTTTACATATCATTGTATGATCTACATTTCTTTAGTTAAGAGTCATTTTCTTATAATTAAAATGCATTTTCTGTCAGAAAACATTTTTTTTTCGTGATAGAAGAACCCATTTATAAATTGTAGAGAAGGAATTGCTTAAATACTTCAAACGCCTTTCTTGGAAAAGCTTTTGAATTTCTAGATTGCGGAAAGTAACTTCTGAAAGCTGTAAAAGTATTTCTTGTTTCCAGCTATTTTTCCAGTTTATTGGATCAACATTAAATAAAATTTCCAAAATAATAACAATAGAATTTAATTATATATTTTTTATTTTAATTTATTATAAGAAATATAAAGATTCGATTTAATATTAATTAGCTATGTCATACAAATTACAATAATAAATACAATAATAAAATACAAATTTAATTAAACAGAAGACATAATTGACTTCAATATATTTACGCTATGATTTATCAAGAAAACTTTACAACTAGTTTTTACAATATCAACAATAATGAACAGTTTAATATTTTGATAGCTTAACTCACACATATTTTAACATGCAGCAACAAATAAACGTCGATAAGTTTTGAAAAAATTAACATTTAAATTAACAGCTAAACATTAGTTTTTTGTTTACAGTCGTACCTGTAGTTTCTGCAGTAATGATTTTTTTGTTGATTTTTTTGCATTAAGATTACTATTTTTAAATTTATTTTTCAAATAGCCTATCTTCTGGAGCTTACATTAGTAATTTCTATGCTTGTTGTATAAAAAGCTTGCTGGCTTACACGCCCTATAATACAATTCCTGAAAATAAGACAATAAATAGCAAAGATTTTTATATATAACTCATTGTTAGTTACCTTCTTTTCTCCAGGAATAAATACCCGATATCACTAGCAATTGTTTTTAATAAATCAGCTGATACCGGGTTTTTGACCAATATATCACCAACTGTAGATACTAGTAGATTGCGGGTCCTTCCATCGAGTTGTGGTGGAGTTGCTGCATTAAAATGTTTAAGATTTTAAACCCTTTGATTGAGTCGAGAAACTGGTCAAAGCTGCTGTTGACATTTTTCCACTTGAAAAAGAAGAAGGGGCTGGTTAATGCTGTGTCCTGATCCAGTCATACATCGATGAATTTACAGAACCAGTTACTGTTACTATTTAAATTTAGTATTTTCGTCAGCAATTTCTCTGATTAAAAAAATTTAAATAAAACCCTAAATTCATTATGCACAAATTACTCACACAAAACACACAAAAGAGAGCGATCACTTGTTAATTTAAATTATAAATATATGTAATATATATGTATATATAACTTACATTTAATTACTTAGCTTCACCTTAATTATTTTTCAACACCACTAAAAAATATTTTATTTGACAATCACAAAATACACGTTGTTTCTATTACACTGTTCAAGAGATAATAAATATTACTTATTTGAGTTATATTTCTCAAATTTTTCAACGTTTTCTTGATTTAAAAATTATAGAGTGTACATAAAAAAATCCTTTTGTATAATTAAAAGTATTCTCTCAGGATGAGACATACATATTAAACCAAGAAATATTATGTTAAAGTTTAAAAAATTACTTTTTTGTGATAAGAAAAACATTTCTCGAAGTAACATAGCAAATTGTATTGAAATTATTGAAATTTTTATCTTCATTAAAAAAAAACTTGGAATGAGTAAAGATTCATTATTTCTTCAATCAAGATAACTTTTTTGAAATTCTAGAATTCATTAGTTTATCAGAAAGAGAAATAATTTTTTTATTATCAAGAAACGTTTTCAATTTTAAAATGTTGTATTTTAATAAAATTTATGTTTTTGATTTAAGAAAATATTAAATTTCTCGTTTTAAGAAAATGAAAGATTAAATTAAAAGTATTTCTCTTCAAACTAAATTTTTTCTCTTATTATAAAGAATTTATTGCAACGATAAATACAAGAAAAATAATTCTCAAGATGGAATTTAATTTTAAAACTTCAGTCAAGAAATAATTCTCTTCGTAAGAAAACTATTTTTATAACTAGAAAAACTGGTATCGACATAGAAATTTGGTTTTTAAAGTAAGCAAAAATATTTTTTATTAAATAAAGAAAAATATTTCCTTAAGATAGTATGCTTATTTTTTTCCGTGTAAACACAAAAAAATCCACAGGAACCAAAAATCGAAAAAAAGCCATTTTCATATGAATTTTGCGTGTAGGTTTTTAATGAGACAGGTGGTGCAGTGTTTAAAGCTCTGGCGCTTGGGTACTTGATTCGAATCGCACCGAAGGCTACATCCAAACTACTACTTTGTTTTTTATCCAATCTATTTATTTTATCTATTTATTTTCTCGATCTATCTATTTAAATAAAAATCAATTGCCGTGCGTTAGTCGCGCAAAAACTCAAGAACGACACGACCAATTTGAATGATTCTTTTTGTCTGTCTCAATATAGTAGCAGCTTAGAAAAAACGAAAATTCGGAAAAACTCAAAGGAAAATTCATAAACTCAAAAAATCGGAACCCAAAGGATAACCGAATAATCAAAAAAAAAAAATCGGAAATCGAAAATTGCGTTTTGGAAAGGAATTTTGTATGGAAATACACTTAACACAACCGATGTAAATGGTATTTCGACAATGCTCATTCGTTTAAATAGCCACTTCGGATTATTTTCAATAGATGGCGTTGGTTGCGGACTACTATAAATATAAGTTGTGTAGAATTTTGGCAATCTTATCTTCCATATATAGTATATAAAATAAGTGCATTCAGTTCCCCGTTCTTTTGGCGTTCGCTATGACGATTAACAAATCACAAAGTCAATTTGCAAAAAACAACTAAATTTTCGATAGATGCCTAAGTTTGAATCGCTCGTTCGTTCATTCTGACAATTGATTCCACCAATCATATTGCTCAAAAATGACGATTGTGGATTTTTGTACAAAAGATGATTGGTCGAACAAATGACCGAACGAACGAACGCAATCATAAACCTACCTTTAGTGTTGAATTCGATGAAAAAGTGAATGAAATGGCCACTCAATCGTCTCTCAAACGTCTATTGAGAATTGAGTTGAGTTGTTTGATTTTTCTCTAATTAAAATCAATTTTCGTGAAGGTCAAAAGTGTTTTCTTGGACGAAGTAATTTGTAACTAGGTGGGTGAGCTAGTTATATTATAAAAGAACGCTAAAGTTCATCTTTTAGGTCGTCTTTTAGTGGAGACGTTGGTTTTATTATAATAAATAATTGCCTCTGGTTTTTTTTGTCGCCGATTACATTGTGGTCGTAATGTAGTGTTGATAAAAGTGTCTCCGCTTTATTTTTCTTTGGGACATATAGGAGCATATTGCTACGTTATATTCATGATACCCGAATATTGACGAATGAATCGCCCGTCTGGAATTTTTTTTTTTTCATTTAAGTTTTGTTGCTTCGCGGCGTACTTACAAAACCTAAACCGATGTCTATGAGACGCTTACAGCCAGGTAAAGAAGTAAAAATGTTATCGGCCACGACTGTTCTTCCCGAGTTTGAATATCTTGACACCAAACTCAACATTTCCCCTTGGTTAACAGCCCTTTGTGCACCTGCATCTTTACCCGTATAAATATTCACTTGAAATGGATAGTGCGTTTTTGCATCACTTTAATGCCATACCTCGCAGGCTTGGGCGGTATGTATTTGGTAAACTTCGTTATTCCACGATATGGGAATACTTGCTCATGAATGGTAATATCACTATGAGGCCGATAATTTCTTTCCAAATTTTCATTTAAAAAAACCCACACGTCTGTAATAGGCGCAGCTTTATCGGATTGTGCTCGAAAATTGCGGGTGCGGTTGTCATCAAACCGTATATACCGCGATAAAGCAATAAAGCGGCGGTATGACATAGTTGCTCTAAAAATGGGTAGGTTCATTGTTTTCCACAGAAAAGAGCCATGTTGCATACTATTGTGGCTAACCCCAGCGGCTAGCAATTTCCTAATAAATGCATTTAATTCAATTTCCGTGAGTTCCTTCCATACCTTTTTATTCTTGGTTGGATTCCTAGTGTTCCATTGATTAATTGAGTCATTAGCATACCGATTTGTTTCTTTTAGTATGATAAACACGATGTTAGGTGTTCGAAACTTTTTGAATATTTCAATTGGTACCGAATTTGAAGAAGTAGGCCCTCCACTAAATCTCAACATTAAAGATACGCGTTCGACCAATTGGTGATGCTGCTCTGCTTCATTTTGTGCCATCTTTCCCGAACATGTTCAGTGTATGCACTAAATCCATGGCTTCATGCATAGCGGGTTGCATTTAGTTTATTGACTGCATTTCGGCGTCTTGCTCCATTTCTAATTCTTGTTGCATTTGAACTGCCGTTTGTTTTCAGCTGTAGAAGCCATTTTAACATCCTCGCTGTCATACGTCTCCTGAAGCTCGAATTCCAGATCTATTTCTATGTCTGAAGCGTCATCTTCATTTGGTACATAATCGACATCTTCGTATATCTATCATCGTTGCAAGCAGAAGGGTCAATGTCTTCTTCTTCCTCTGTTGTTCGTTCTCGTTCAAAATCGTTAGCTAAGGCGACCGCAACCCGCTCATTGAATGTAGGATCAAAACGAGAATATGTTTGGTAAACTTTGTCGACCTCGTTCATTCCTTCCCCAAACTCTTCCATTTTTATTGAAACAAATATGTCGGCCGCTTTTTGTTGAATAATCAAACGGAAAATAAAACACTAAGACTTACAGAGACAAAATATAATATCAAGCACACCAAAAATTCAGATAAAAATACGCTTACACACTGTTTTCAGCTCAATATTCGAAGAGACTATCTCACTGCACGTGCTAAAATACACAACACAAATATCGAAAACGAATAAATGACGGGAACACCAGATAGATAATTTTAGGCAGCAAGATTTTCTGTTCTCACAAATTTAGTTATTTATTTATTTTCAGTATTTATTTTGTACCGGGTCTGGCTGGACCCTTGTGTATCGAATATGACTAGAATTTTATTGGTTTTTTTCATAAATGTGCTCAAAACTAGTAACTTGAGTAATTCATGAAAAATATTGAAAATAGAAAAATTATAAATATAAGAATAAGCCAAAAAAATACAAAAAAGGTCTGGCCAGATCCTGCTGACACCAAAAGGGTTAATTAACTAGTTATTAAGCTTTAGAATAATTAGCGATTATTGTGATGATGTCGGAAAAATTAAATTAAAATGAAATGACGTTTTTTTTCTAAATTCAACTAAAGTTGAATACGAAACTCGTGGGCTAGTTTAACAGGATTTCAGAATCCAGCTACAATAATGAAATCATGTGCTAAATATTGGTCAACTGTTTGGGAAAATTAGTGTTACATTGGCTGCGGGCCAATAGTCGAGTAAAAGTCAACTTTAAGTAAATTTTTCGGTAAATTCATTTATTTTTCAAAAACTCTATGGCAAACTGATCGAAAAATCTGTTGTAAATCCGATTTTTACCACAGTAAGCGATTTACACGACTATTGGCCCGCAGCCATTGTGTGCAATTTATGTTTATAAAACTCATTAATCAGGTATTATTTTCAAACCCTTGTGAAAAGTGTCCCGGAATGATGGCATTTCCTATCACTTTGATTACTGTTATCTTGTCTTCAAAAAAGTTCGATTGCGTTAAATTTGACAAAGATTATAAAAATCAAAATGAATGGAATAAAATAAAAAAAATCAATAATTTATTGGTTAGTTAGCGGAAATGGTTTTCAATTTTAAATAAAATTATATATTAAGGCTGCGGGCCAATAGTCGGGTCAAAGTCAATTTTAAGTAAATTTTTCGGTAAATTCAATAACTTTTGAAAAACTCTATGACAAACTGATCGAAAAATCTGTTTTAAATCCTATTTTTACCATAGTAAACGATTTACCCGACTATTGGCCCGCAGCCTAATACAATAAATTTTTTCAATTAAAACCTTCAAGGTAAATTTTAATCTAACATACATAGTAGACTACGAGTTTGCTCGGTTGTTTTTGCGCAATTCATTTATTTAGTACAAATATTGGAATGTGTAGTTAAAAATGTACAACTATACATCTTAAACCTTATTTCATAATTTAATTAATTTTCAATAACCAAATCTAATTAACTGACCTCAGATTTCCTATCTACTCGTAGGTAATATCCGACAAGTACAACTATACATAATAGTTATACGAGTTTGTACATGTTATAAATATACAGACAGACACAACATTTTACTGATACTTAAGTAATTAGATTTCAATAATGATAAATTTATTGATAATAAAATGTTCAACCATAAATAGTTATTGTTTCTGTTCGATTTATTAGTCAAAAAATCATTTGCATTACACAATTTTAATTAAAAATGAGAAGAAAAAAATATTATAAATCATAAATCATAAAATATTCATGTCAAATATAATCATAATCATATTTTGTTTTAGTTGCATTTTATGCATAAACTATCATAAATTTTTTTCTATTATTAATTAAAATCGAATGAATCATGGATAAAGAATTTCTCCATTATAAAATGGAAATTGTAGCACAAGAGCAACAAAACAAAACAAAAAAAAAAATAATAATAAAGTGCGCTGAAAATTAAAAAGTAATAATCTTAATAATAACGAAGCAAGTAGAAAAATATTGCGATCGTTAAACCACAAGGAGTTGTTCATAATAAAAATAGAAAGGTAGACGATGGCTGTTTTGGGTAAAGATGCGAGAATATATAGGGAATGAATCACGTCAAGTAATTACCTTAAACGGCATACTCGAGAGATGATTAAGTTTTAACATTTATATAAGATTCAGTCGACTGCTTGTTTTTGTTTAATTCTCATGATGGTTTAATTTTTAGTGTAAATTTAATTATTCCATTGGTAGATACAAAACAAAATGTGTTCAACCTAGGCAGGCACCATATATTTTCTTTTTGTAATTTAATTTGTATTATTGTTGTTTAAAGACAAGTCTGATATTTATTCCTTTTTACTTACTTCATCTTATGGGAATGTTTTGATATGCGATAAAATAAAATAAAAAATAAATAAATTCAAACCGTATTTTAATCTGGTCAATAAGTTTAAAAGAATTTATTTCGTAAAGATGCTGATGATGATGATTCACTAAATTCCATATGAATGATTTGCCGTTTGTGGATTTTGCGCGAAAGGAATTTATCGTTTTTTGTACATATTTGATTTAATTTCACACGTATAAAATTCAATTATATTCGGTTGTCGTGAGAGCACACAATTTATTGATGAGTTTCCATGAGTATATTTAGTAAATTTGGTGTTATCGACATACCTATCCGATACGTAACGAAATGCAATAACTGTGACGTATATACAAATTTGTTGTAAGACAAGAGAAGAATGCATAAAGGGGTTTTTCATTATCTGATTACGATCGGCGATGAAAATAAACACAACTATGACCCCTGTTGGAGTGCAAAACTCATGCGCAGACCCAGCTTACATGTCAGTACTATAGACTAACATGGAGCAATGCAATGTGCAAACGGTTCTATGTAAAACGGACCACTAGCCTTATGTCCTCGATTTGGCTATACTGCGTAAGGTAGGATGTGAAAAGCGAACTGAGAAACGGTTGGTGTTGTGGTGAGCACAACATGTTATTGTACAAATTAAAAAATATAGTTTTTAAAATTATTTAAATGCAAAAATGAAACATATAGGGGTAGATATTCAGTGGGTAGTACACACAAAAATTTGTTGTTCATTTTTTGAAGATGCTAATTTTGCTGTGCAATCTCACAGTAGTACCAAGTTCTTGGTAAAATTGATCGAGTATAACCAGGATTTTGGCTACCAAATTGCTTGCTTGCTGGTCCAACGAGTATCTACCCCATAGTCCAAAAAACCACAAATTTAAAGTCATATTTCAGAATACCAGTACGGAAACAATTTTGAAACAAAAAATGAAGCCGTATATTGCAACCATAAACAGTTCTATGAAATAGGACGGAATTCCAAATTACGAAAATTTATACTTAGAGTATAAATATTCCAAGCATCGCTCAAATCTTTTCTAGATTAGTTTGGATAAAATCTTCACTAATAAGATACTTGAGTATTTTAGAAGAAATTTCCTGAAATGTTGATTGACAGTCCAACGTTCTTTAGACGGAAAGGGGCTTCCTCCAATAACTTAAAGTGTTCCTCGAACTAAGTCAATAACCATTGGAAAATGAAGTCACAGATTCATACCTCCTCGCGGTGCTCTTTAAGCAATTCTAAATGAATCAGATTGGAGCTCTAAAGAAAATACTACTCTAAAATAAAGCAGCGTCTAATCTCATGTGGCTCGCTATATATAAATATGTTCAAGGTAGAACTGGATGCTTAAAGAACCTTTTGTTATAGAAATAACCAAGTTGTGCACCCTAAATAAAGGCCACGGATTACCATTAGATTTATCACAAACACGATCACGGAAATTGTACACGAACAACGCTTTTAAAAAAACAATATGGAACCTCCTTAGTCTTTTAAGAACTGGCGATCTCCAGAACCTTTCGAATCAGCCAAAGAGTTACGCATTAGCCTTACCACGTACTAGCACTACAAGAGCTCAGATGATCTAGGAGTGAAATCCATGACACCACCAATGGTTACACTGTTTTGTGTGGAGTTGGCTTTCCCATCCCTGTGCTCCTAATCTGGTTTTCTCGGGGAATTGGGAAAATATTTTGCTATAAATACAAATTGCATAATTCCCAAAAGTATATTTCTCGTTTCCAAATGTTTATTCTGGCAGACAGGAAATGATGTTTTAGCGAATTTTTTTTTTTATGTAGATATTTATAAACTAAAACACGTATTGCGTCCTTATTACAAGTTTAATTCATATTATTTATTAACAAAAATAATGTTTAAAAACTGAAAAATGTACGAATCACAATTCCCCAAAAAATTATCGCCAAAAATGCTATAAAATTGAATTATTTTGTCCCAATAAAAAAAATCCCACTCGCCAAAATATACTTTGGGGAATAAAAAATTCCCAACTGCAAGAAAAACATCACTAATTCGCAATTCTTTGTTCCAAAGGAAAACCAAAATAGAACCACTGGGTGCGTAAATCAAGACATCATCGACTTCCGCCCTATCAACACTCGGGTATGTTCGGTCAGACCCGCAATCAAAAATTTAACATCACGATCGTTAATGTACATGCACCGACTACTTTGTGGAGTTGGAGAATGTTATCATTAAAACCCCACACCAACGTATTCAAATAATTGTAGGTGACTTTACTGCAAAAATAAATTTGCTTTACAAAGTGCAAACTGACATCAACGTTAGTTAGGACATAAACAAGCACAACCGTCCTTTCGATAAACCGTCCTTTCTTTTCTGATATTCTCTCATTATGACAAAACCCCTTCAAAAATCTACTAAATAGTAATGTCAAGTTGACCCCATTAGAGCAATAGCTCCTTCAGATGAAGATTTATTTGTGAAATACACTACAGTGGAGGAAGTAAATATACTTGTATTTGTAGATTGTAAAATGGAAAGGCACGTGGTCTCGAAGGAAAATCTATACGATCTCATCTTCTATCTTTAGGACCAAAAAGAACTACTGGAAAATTGAAAAACCACGAACACCAAAAAGAATTTCCATCAAATCAGATATTCAGTTATAACATCGTCGAATAATCTGCAGCAAGAAATAAAAGCCCAAATCGCTGCCGGACAACGAGTTGCGATCTAAACATCTATCGGAGTAGTGCAAGCTTGCACTTTATAAAGCACTCAAAAGACTTATGCTGGGTTTCGGAAACGAAACAGACTCTGACATCTAACAGTTGTATATTGTTATCTATACCACCGAAAGGAATTTTATTTATTGCACCATTGATCCAATTAAATTTGCAAACAACGAATATTGGATTAGTATCATCAAATCCGATCAAGTTAGATGGCTCGGCTATGTTTCATGCTCCCTACAACACGGTATGATGAGCGCTGAATCACTCCAATAACTAGCCGAACAGAACCTACGTATAATATTATTTGAAATTGGATGGCGAGAGTGATGGCTCGAGACGGATAAAATGTGAAAGCTAAAGAGAGATAGAACACCCACGGGGACTTGTAAAAGATCGTATCCTTCTTGCTATATTTATGGCAATCTTTTTCGCCACTGTTATAAATCCATTTTTATTGAGTGTTGGATGAAAGGTAGGATTGCGAGTTTTGCAAAGAAGTACTACTGGAAGTTCTATGTTTCAAATGACTAAAGATATTATTTTGATATTCTACTAAATGCTATTTTTCAACCTGTGATCCATTTTTTTTAGTCATATTGATTCAATGTTGGTATATGTAAGGTAAGTACTAAAATTTTCAACAGCACCGAATCTAGATCAGTCTGCTCCATTGATCCTCCCATGCAATAAAACTGGCAATTAGCTCGTTAGTTTTAAATCGTTTATGCATTTATTGATTCTGCAGCGTTCCACGCTTTTCTTGTGCATATATCTATAAATTTTTCCACTGTGTAATTTTTCTACTCCAGACCGGATGGCACAATTCTTCAAATGATTTTAAGGGTAACCGCTTTCTAGTTTCGATTCCACGACAGATTTTATCGGCCCGTCTCTTTAGATCCGACCATTATATATGGCCAGGTTGTGCCGGCTACACCTGCAGTCCCATTTTAATGCTAATTTTTTAATACAAGTATAGCACACAAACTCTCTGTAGTTAGATTTATCTATTTCGCTACGGTTTCTTATTGGAAGGTAAACATGTCAATGGTTGTCCATGTGCTTGAGCTAACATAAGATAATAGCTACATCATTGGATCGTTTGAGGTTCCGAATGGTACCGACGGATAGTCACCTGGGCATGAGGTTTGGTTTTTACTCCGCTATATAGACATTAAAATCTCTTTTTATGCCAAAGCTTGTAGTCCCACATCGTAGTTAGAAGCGGCTCGGAATATGTGACATGCAGATTGATTTTATGCTGAGTTTCTTTTGGTCTAATATTATTCGTCACATAATGTAGGTTGTGCCTTGGATGCTAATGGACTGTCCTTGTTATTTTACTAGTAGATGCTGGCATAACTTTTTATTTTTTTCCAAACCCGACTTCATGCATTTTTTAGTCAAATTTTCAACTTGAGCCTGATCGAGTAGATCTTCCAAGGTTTATTTGGGAAGATTTACTTGATCGTTTTAGAAAATATAACCATCTTAGTGCTAATGTATTTTTGCTGATTTGAATGATTCATTCAATTTATAATATACTTCCAAAACAAATTGTGAGCTGGACTATAGTTGTTCAAAACTAACTATTAGGATATTTCGAGTACAAATATCATAAGTTGATAATTCAATTATTCGGTTAAGGCGATCTAATAAATGAAACAAGCGCGATTTGCATTGCAAAGCTACCGTTTTTGAGATTTTTTAATATGGGTTTCCTTGGATTTGGCATTTTAATCATGGATTGATTTTTCGAGAACAGTGTTATTATGTTAGGTATACTAAGAGGAATATTGGGAAGGAGACACTCCAGTCTCAAATTTGACTTGTTTCAATAATGTTGAGTCCATGTTCAGATAATAAATAGAAATCGACACTTGATGTGTATCACTAGCTGTCGAATGGTGTAAATGTTAAAATGGTATGCGGTTTGTTTCGTGAGTTTCAAATTTAATTCAAAATCTAATGTTGATTTCGATTGATAATTTCCTACTCTAAAAATAGTACCCTCATTTTGTCTCAATGGAACAGAAATAAACTACACCGCTTTTAAATGTCAAAACAATATATTTGATTCATCTTTGCTGTCATGTCATGTCGATGATTGACAATTGTTTGTTCCAAAATTTCCTCATCAGATGAATGTGAGGAGAATGAAAATGATGATGTGAAGCAAATGTCATTTAAAATTTCCCCCATAACGTAATACTCGAATTAAAGTTCCCGATTATTAAACATGTATGTTTTGGCAAGTATAGAAAAAAATGGCCTATGACAACAACAAAAAATGGATTACTCGGAACCTGGAGAAAATTACCCTGGTTGTAGCAAAATATTACGCTTGTGGTATTTTTTATTTTCAATTGAACATTTTGATAGCAGTTAGAGTACCATTTTTACTCTCAGGCTGCGGGCCAATAGTCGGGTAAAAGTTAATTTTTACTAAATTTTTCAAACTGATCGAAAAATCTGTCCTAAAACCGGTTTTTACCCTAGTACACGATCTACCTTAAGTTTGGCACACAGCTTAAATACGAATTCAAATGTTTACTAAGATAATGAGCATCGAGAACATCTCGAGGTATTTCATCACTAACATGCAAATGTTTTTAATTCAATCGTTATAGAAGAAACGTTTCATTCCACGATAACCAAACGGATTAGAAAAAACTAAAAAAAATTGGTATTCCAAAACTCGAGTATTACAGATGCAGCTTTGAACGAAAGAAAAGAAAATAAGGTAGGCTACCATTAAGTAGGCAATTAACAAAATCCAAATCAGACCAAATTTGGAAGTCAGAATTTAATTAAATTGTCAAAGTAAATATTAAGCCGAAAACGAATGTGGTTAGGAAACTCCGAAATCTAAACATTTAAAGCGGAATCAACAGAATGCCTCATCTACAGTGCACTAAAAATGCTTGGGACTAAAATCTCACGAGAAAATAAGAACTTTGCTGTTCAAATGCACAAACCCGCAAAATGTACTGGAAGAAATTGGGGAACATCGCAAATTTGCAGTAAGAAAATTGGTAATGACAAAAGAAAGCATGGTCCTCATTTAAGATTGAATAGAATGAATCGAAAAATTAAACACATTTGATTTGCTTAAAAATTTTTAGGAAATTTAAATATTTAAATGGTGTTTCAATTTAAATAAAACACTAAAAAAATAATTTTAATGGCCACAAATGTGACTTTATTTGAAAGATAATTGTATACCATTAATGTTTGAATATGATTTGGAAATCTAAATGTCCAACTTTCGATCACTCAATGCAGCATATCTGGCCGTCTTTCAGTTATAGGCATAATAAGCAACATTGCCTCATTTCGTGTAATCAGCAGTCACAGACTATGCAATAACTGCTCATACAGAAAATTCATCAAAAAACACTGTTTGGTGCGGTAAATAGGCCGATGGAATTATTGTTCCGTATACTTTTTGAAAGATGACGATGGCCTCAACTTTACCGCCAATTGCCCTCGCTATTGTTCAATGAATTTGGAATTTTTTTTGACCAAAATGCATAAACTGAATCTAGTTGATAAATGTTTTCAGCAAGACGGCGCTACATGCCACACACCACGCAAAACCGACGAGTTATTGATAAATTAATTCGGTGAGAAATTTATAACACGTTTTGGAAGCAGTTACATGAAGCTCCCGGCAGTTTTCGATGGATGTAATCAGAATTCAAGATGCCCTCAGTATGATACTGTTACGTTTCCCCACGCGCAAAAGAACCACCGCATTGGAAATTCACCTAACCAAGACATCAAGAATTCCATTTATCTACAGTAACATAAGGAACATCTCGCGTCCCATTCTTGCCTTGTCGAACTACACATCAAGTTGTCATCAAGAATGACGTTATCATCAAGAATTATATCTAGTTCATGTTCATCGATTGCAGTTCGATTCTATGTGGATGACATGTTGACAGATTGTAATGAATAGCTATAGAAATTTACAAAAATATGACATCAATATTAAAAATGTCGGTTTGAAAATGGATGGCAAACGATCTTTATCCAATTTCACTTTTCGGAATTTGCAGAGAACTCGTTAAAAAGACTCTTGGTTTATTAATATGCAATCTACAAAATAATAGTTTTACTTTTGAGGTGAATTTAAATGCTACTCATAAAGTATCAAAAATAGCGCTTACATCGGAAGAACCAATAATCTTTAATCAGATAGATGTCAACTAGCACAGTTTTCATTAAAATTTTATTTTAAAAGCTCTGGTTGTGAAATTAAACTAACCTTTGGATATTAAAGATAAGTGGATGAAAAAATCATCGTTACATGATATCATCTTCAAGACACAACACAATTCATATGTACCTATAAACATTAGATAGTAATGAATTATGGGTTTTATAGGTATGAAACCGGAAAATTTGTTTGTAGATGTTTCTATTATAATGATATAACACGTCACCAGCGCCAAAGCGGTGAAATTGTGAACTAAGGCGCCGGAAAAAATTTGCAGCTTTTCCGAGACATTTCAATCGTGAATGATTAACTATGTTTCATGATTTTATTAAAATGGGCTAATGTAATTTCTCCTAGCGCCATAACGGTAGTTTTTAGTACTAACATGCTTAAGCATATTTTGTGACATTCTACAAGACCTAATCAATGATTTGAGTTACGCATAGATTCGCTAACAAAGGAATAATTTGTCACCAACGCCGAAACGCTAAATCTGTGGAAAAAGTGTTGATAAAATATTTTTTCCTTCGTCCAAAATATTAAAAACGATATGCCACAAGATCGTATCAGAATTAGAAAAAATGTATATGTATAATCACAGCCACAATAGTATAATTTAGAGTAATAATATGATTCAGCTAAATTTGTGACATTAATTCCAAGAGCTTTTCCTTGACATGTCACGTTTATATATTCAACAATAAACGAATAATTAGCTATAAGCGTGAAAACGGTGAACTCTGGTTGATACTTGGAGATGATGGGAAACTAGGTACTTTTATTCCGGCCTATATCAAAATCTGGGTAGTATTCTATGTCTGGTACTTTGAACAATCTATATGTGTCTTGTGGTGACGTATCTTTAAATTTACTAACTCCGAACGTTTATTTCGATACCATTTCCGGTTATGTCGTCAAACATTAAAATTGTATCTTACTTACACTACATACAGTCAGCGTTTCTGAATTAAAGTAAGAATTAGATAATGGCTAAGTTTTATTTACTTCATAAAAAATATTTATCGCGATCGGTGCAGCCGGCGGAATCCAAACATGCAGAGCCTTCTGAATATAAAGCATAATTAACAAAAAATCAGATCCAAAGGAATTTACCTCGGCTGTTGTAAGTACAATTTAGTTGAGATGTCGGTATGCTAGGAAAGGAGTCTGTATACGTTAATTAGTTATATTCTTGCGCCCGTAGAATATTGTGTAATGGTGCCGTCAATATGAATCTAGTTGAATATTAGACACATTACTCACCATCCGTGAAAGACTGATCGTTAGATCGTAGTGCAGATAATACTTCAGAATCGATGAAATTGATAATGGCGTTCTATAGTAAACCAGGTCAGATCCATATACAGCATATATAGCTGTAAACTCTAATGATGAACTAGCCATATTAACAAGGAATTTTGATTTTGTGTTTTACCTTTTTGAAATGAGCTAGTATACAATAAAAATCTCAAAGGGTGTCTCAATAAGAAGTTCAGATTTAAATATTTAACAAAACAAAAACCATATATTTTATTTGAAAGTACAATGTTCCTGGTTATTTATGGAAAATGATTTCATTCAAATGAGAGCCACGACTAGCCTTGGCGCACTTCATTCAGTCGGTCCAATTTTTGAACACATTTTGGATTGTGTGCGGATCTATTTCGGCAATGGTTGCTTCAATATTGGCTTTCATATACTTAATTATTTGTAGATTTTCCGTCCGTATAACACTCACGGCACCTCACAAATAAAAAATGCAAAGACGTCATATCATAGCTCTTTGCCGTCCAATTCACGTCACCATTTCGACTGATAATGCGGCCATCGAATTTTTGATGCAGTTTTGCTATTGCAACGCCCGATGTGTGGTATGGTGCACCATCTTGCTGGAACCAAAGGTCATCCAAACCAATATATTCAATAGGTAACGGTTGCGCCAGCCTCATCTTCGAAGAAATACGGCCCTATAACGCCGCCACGCAACAAGCCGCACCAAACAGTAAAGAGAAATGGATGTGTTGGCTTCTCCACATATCTTTGTGGTTTTCCCGATCCCCAATTGCGACAATTTTGTTTGTTTACGAACCCATCGAGACGGAAATGCGCCTCGTCCGAAAAATAATTGTTTTAGCAATTTGTTGTGAAAGTAAATTTTCAACATTTCCCACTTTTGTTAAAGCGACTCATTTCGTCAACTAGAAATAATAAACTGGGTTTCCATTAGTGTTGCCAGGGCCAAAATAGCCTATATGTCAAATCTGAACCAGTAATTGTGACACCCTATATATAAATGACGTGTTTGTCATTAAACAATATTAAAACTCAAGAACTGCTGTACCGGTTTTAATAAAAATTCGGAAGTTGCAGCTTCCATAGGAGCATTTTCAATTTTTGCAAATATATTTGAAAGATATCATTTACAAGTGTTAATATCTATTTAAGATATAAATAAAGATATCATTTACAAGGTTATCAAAATTTAAGCGAATATGACGATTTTTGATCTGAAACTGTTTATAAAAATTTGTATATGTATTGGTGTCTCTTTTGGTGCCCACCTATACTATCAACGCCAACGTGGGTGTCAATTTCGGATTTACTGATTACATTACTCACTTTTGTTTTTCGCTAGGTGTGATGGAGGAGGGCGGTATCAATTTTTGGTACTATCTACGCCTATAATGCTGACTTGCAGGTGTCGTTCTCGGGGTACAGATTACGTTACTGACTTTTGTTTTTGCAAGTAGAGATGGTGAATTTCGGTACCTAATTATACTAATTCCGCCTATAATGTGGATATGGACGTCATTTTCTGGGGTGATTACGATAATGACTTTCATTTTTCGCAAGTCGAGATGTAGGATTTTGTTACCTACCTAAACTATCTATTCCTTTAACGTCGATGTGGGGGTCATTTTCAGGGTATTTATACTTTATTGGCTTTTGTTTTTCGCAAATGTCGTTTTTGTTAAGATCATAATTCGTACCATAGGTTACGAATAGGTAGAAGGCCGATAAGGGTGTCATTTTCAGGGCTTTTCTTCTAGGAAATCTAATTTTCCCTTATTTCCCTTAAGTGCAACCGTTTCTCTTTTGTGTAGCGAAAAATTTCAAATAGGGCATTTTGGAGTTTGTTTTTTCAGAAATATATTAGTGAAGTGGTTTAATTTAACGTTTTAATTTAACCTTATTATATTTAGAGACAACTAAACCTTTTTATTTACTGCTTTTTATTTACAAAGTCTAAAATAGCCACAACTTTGAAACTCTTTGAAACAACTTTGAAATTTGAGCAACCACGCCTAACGGAAGGTTAAAAAGAAACATTTATAAGTAAATTTAAAACATAACAAATACCTCTGTATTTACAAAAAAAATTCTCTACATATAAAAAGTGAAACACAAATAATAAAAAATTATTGTTTATAAGCATATAGATAATTTTCAAAATTTTATTACGTTGTATGGAAGTGTCCATCATACGGAATATTATGCCAACAAGGTTTCACGTTTTGAACTTGAATATTTTGCAAATTGGTCTTGAACATTTTTTTAAATGCTTATGTTACACAAAAACATGTCACTTTTATTCAAAATGGTACTTAAGACTAAAAGCTCATTAATATGTACTTTGCATTCTATATTTTTAAGAAAGCTTTTGTAAATAAATAAAAATGTGATTGTAAATTAATTTTCTAAGTCAGAATAACAACCGCGTATAAATAATAATATATTTAAACTAAAATAATAACGCAGCTATAAGGATAATTAAAAGATTAAAAAATGAAATCACAAAATGTCAATTCAGTTCAATTTAAAAACACAGTTAATTTGGTTTAATCTTTATTTTGATTCCTATTGCCCCGCGGTGTAATCACATTCGTCAATTTTTTGTTTATTCTATTTAACACAGTGTTGTAGTAGTCAATATCGGCTTTTCCATATGTCCATCCTATATTTTCCATACTTCATGATGGGTTTTATGTCCTTCATCTTTTCCTAGCTTAAATTCCCAATTAAACTCAATCGGTTTTACCACTATCTTCGGGATATTTTTTAAAATATTTTTAAATAATTTTATGTTCGTAAACGATTCCGTGACAGATAACGAACATTTGTATTCAATTGAACCCAAACCAGCTGAATTGTATTTAATAATTCTACTTTAAAAAATGGCAACATGTTAGCAAATTTTTTTAAAATCAAATTTTAAAATCAACATCCTTCAATTGCATAATTTTCCAATGAGCTTTGTCATATAGTTATAAGTTTTTTTTAATTGTTGCTAAAGTTTAACAGGGCTATGACATGTGATTCCACGCAATGCCTTTCTTTGACACAATATACGGATTATATCTCCTGTATAACTGACTATGTCCTGGTTCCGAATATTTATAATTGGTAATTTCAATGTTGGGATTGTCCTGAATGAATTTTAAAATCATTGTGGTGCTTACTCGATTTTTGTTTTGAGCTATACAATTGTCCGACCACAAAATTATTTTCGATATATTTTAAGCTCTGAGGCAACAGCTTCCAAATCTTGTAAAGCGCGCTGAAAATATTAATATCTGCTCTTACGCTTTGAGCTGCCTTCTAAATACTGCAAAATGTAGTTATTAAGTAGCAGTATTTTGCCAAATTGTAAACTGCAAATTTTCTTTCATAATAAAAATTTCATATATGTGCTTTTGGCAAAGCGAAAACAATTTTCAGCTCGTAGGTAATATTATAGCCGTGCGTTCATTTTTTTTCTATCATTGTCTCTTTCTGTTTTGTTGTATAGCTTATTATCACTATGAATACTGAATTTTGTCTTATCTTCATCATTTAAACTTGATTTATTTATTAAATTGATTGGCAAAGAAATACACAATCAAAATGAAGCCTTTCAAAAGTTTTTCAAATACAACAAAAATTGTACATCTTCCGAATGTATAAGTTACAATTTAAATAATCCTTTTGTGTGCTTTTTCTACAAATGTGGGACTCCTTACTCCATGCGAGAAAAACTTTTAATATGGTTTCTGATTTCTTCTAATTTAGCGCCTGGGATTTTTTTTAGGAGAATTTGGAATTCCGGTTACTTCATTAATTAACTTAAAAAATAGTAATAGGAGAGTTCACGTTACTTAATATATTTATTTATTTGTTTTTCTCTTCGATGGTATTATTTGCTTAATAATGGTGTTTTGCTTTATCAAATTTATCAACAAGCCTCCAGAACGATTCAAGTAGCAATGGCCGTTGAGTTTCATCAATTCTACTGCCACGACTTGACATGTTTAATTGACTTAGCAGCATGCATTTTTGGCTGAATATCAGTATTGGTTTGACTCTATTCGCGTTTACATTTTATTAAATTGCTCTTCCACTGAGATTCATTCCGTTTTCGCTTACGATGAAGTGTTATTAGTCATTGGAGTAACAGGATTTTTAGTCTCTGTCAACACAATTTTGTGTAGGTTTTTGTTTAATTTTGTAACGAATTATTACACTTTACTTTTCGGTTTTTTTGTAACTGGAGTTCCATCACACATCAGGAATGGCAATAGTATTGCAACAATGCAAAATAATAATATGGGACGAATATAAAAAATCATTAGAATCATTACCTAGAACATTACAAGATTTACGCAATAACTAACAGATATTCGGCGGTACAATATTAATATCAGATGATTTATGGACAGACATTACCTATTTTAACACGATCAAGTCCAGCTGATCTATTAAAACTGGCTTTAAAATCATTTAATTTACGGAAAAACGTTAAAAAAGTAAATTTACCAACAAATATGCGTGTTTAATTGCAAAACGATGAATCAGCTGTAACGCTTGATACTGGTTTAATTACATTTCAAACTTTCGTATTTTAAAAGAATCAATAGAAGATTTAATTCAAAGCGTATATACAGAAATATTGTATAACAATTCAAAAATCCTAATTGGTTAAGTAAACGAGCAAAAAACAAGGACGTTATAGGGATATAAATAGTGCCATTCAAAATAAAATTGTTGGCGAAACATTTGCATACAATTCAATTGATTGTGGTATGGATCAATACGAAATGGTAAATTATCCTACAGAATTTTTAAATTCATTGGATTTGTCTAAAACACCGCCGAATATGTGGCGTAGCAATAATTAAAAATTGGTCTACTAATCATTTTAATACGACATATTAACCAAGCAAAACTTTGTAATGATGCACGACTTACCGTTAAAAATTAATAACAAATTTAATTGGCAATATTAAACCATATTAACTGGCAAATATACAAAGGTCAATAATTTTAATCCCACGCATTCCTATAATTCCATAAGATACGCCATTAAAAGAATACAATTTTCAAAACATCTAGATTTTCATATGACCATTAACAAATCACAAGGCCAGTCACTTCAAGTTTGTGGTTGACCAAATGGCACAGTGGTTAATGCTTTGGCATTTGGGTTGGAAGGTACCGGGTCTGAATCCCGATAGGAGCTGGATGCAAAGTGAAATTTTATCAACAGATTACGATCTATGGTGAAATTTATCACATCTATGAGCCCCTCTCGATGTGCAAAACCGATGGGCCGACCCATTTTCCATGCCAGTATAGGCTGGCATGGAGCTTGCAATGCACAGATGGATTTAAAACGTCCCTATAGCCGTACGTTCTCGAGTTGGCCGAGAGGCAAAAAGTAAGGACGTAAAAAGCATAACCGCGGAAGAACAGGGTGAGCTTTGAGCCCCAAAACAGATTATTAACAATAAAAAAAATAATAAAAAAAAAAATAAAAAAGTTTGTGGTTTAAATTTGCAATATCCATGCCTTTTCACACGGTCAATTATATGTTGGATGCTCACGTGTATTGAAAGCATAATCATTATATGTGTTCGCACCTGAAGGAACAACAAAAAAAAATTAAGTGTGCTTTAGACCACACTACTGAAGTAAAACTTCTAATATATATTTAATATTTATAATATAATATAGAAAAAATTATAATATTGGAAAAAAAATTGGTCACCCTTTGCGTTCTCGAGTGTCACCTAGCCGTTTATGTCTGATGCCACAAGAGGTAACCTTGTAACTTGGTAACTTTTTCAAGGCCAACTAGTCGTAATAGACAATGTTTATGTATGTGTCACAAAATGGACAAAAAAACCATTTTTGAAATCTCTTCGCATAGTAAAAATGGCCTTGAAATATTTTTTATTTCGATTATGTATAACCACAGTACATCATGTGGTTTCATCGAAAATATGTTTAAGTCGCATTAAAACCTGTATCATAGGCAATCGGGGAAAGAAACGAAGAAAGAATCGGTTTCTGTGATACCTCGTGTGAAATGGAGCTATAATATAGAAAAAATACATATATAAAATATATCACACGGACGAATTTTTTTTGGTCACCCTGTGCGTTCTGGAGTGAGTAAGTTAGTGAGTGACATAGATGTTATAATATAGAAAAAAAAATTTTTGGTCACCCTGTGCGTTCTCAAGTGAGTCAGTCAGTGACATAGAAGTCTATATTATGACTTTCCAATTTTCCTGTTTTTCAATTTTGCAATTTACAAATTTTCCTATTTTCCAACTTTCCAATTTTCCAACTTTCAAAATTTCCTATTTACATATTTTTTATTTTGCTATTTTGCAATTTTTCAATTTTTCAATTTTTCAATTTTTCAATTTTCCAATTTTCCAATTGTCCAATTTTCCAATTTTCGAATTTTCCAATTTTTCAATTTTCCAATTTTCCAATTTACCAACTTTCCAATTTACCAATTTTCATATTTTCATATTTTCATATTTTCATATTTTCATATTTTCATATTTTCATATTTTCATATTTTCATATTTTCATATTTTCATATTTTCATATTTTCATATTTTCATATTTTCATATTTTCATATTTTCATATTTTCATATTTTCATATTTTCATATTTTCATATTTTCATATTTTCATATTTTCATATTTTCATATTTTCATATTTTCATATTTTCATATTTTCATATTTTCATATTTTCATATTTTCATATTTTCATATTTTCATATTTTCATATTTTCATATTTTCATATTTTCATATTTTCATATTTTCATATTTTCATATTTTCATATTTTCATATTTTCATATTTTCATATTTTCATATTTTCATATTTTCATATTTTCATATTTTCATATTTTCATATTTTCATATTTTCATATTTTCATATTTTCATATTTTCATATTTTCATATTTTCATATTTTCATATTTTCATATTTTCATATTTTCATATTTTCATATTTTCATATTTTCATATTTTCATATTTTCATATTTTCATATTTTCATATTTTCATATTTTCATATTTTCATATTTTCATATTTTCATATTTTCATATTTTCATATTTTCATATTTTCATATTTTCATATTTTCATATTTTCATATTTTCATATTTTCATATTTTCATATTTTCATATTTTCATATTTTCATATTTTCATATTTTCATATTTTCATATTTTCATATTTTCATATTTTCATATTTTCATATTTTCATATTTTCATATTTTCATATATTCCTATTTTCCAATTTTCCATTTACCTGTTTTCCAATTTTCTAATTTTCCAATTTTAAAATTTTCCAATTTTCCAATTTACAAATTTTCAAAATTTCCAATTTTGCAAATTTCGAAATTTCCAATTTTCCAATTTTTCCAATTTTCCAATTTTCCATTTACCAATTTTCCAATTTTCCTATTTTCTTATTATCCCATTTTTTTAACCAATGATTAAAATAAAATGGTATCAACTAATGTTCCACCTAGGGATTTATGAATTGTCATGGCACATCCTGATACTAAAGGAAAATGATTTCGTTTTGCGTCTAGTGTTTCGTTCGCCTCGTTCGATTACACTTTTCGTAACGCATTTGCCAGCTTAGTCCCCAAGTCAAGCGTGCCTAAAGAAGTTTTACTTCAAAAATGTTGTATACTAACGAGCATTGGAATAAATTAATTAATTTTTATATACATTAAATATTTTTAATTTCATTTTAATTTTAATTTAATAAAATACAAAAAATAAAAATAATATTTCATTTAAAATTACACGACCGGCAGAGCGGACCGGGTACAGCTAGTTATTAATAAAAATTAGTTTGCTGATGTGATATCAAATCATTTATTTAATACTACAGGCATCGTTATATTTACCGCCAATTTTGATTGAAATCAAACGAAATAAAAAATAGAAAATTTGTTGATTTTTTCTGCAAAATAAAAATGTAAATACGAAATAATATAAATGAAATAACCGAACCTAGTTTTGTTCTGAATTTTGTATACAGGAAAAAAATTTGCTCAACGGGCCTTCCTTTGTTGAATATTTACCAACCAAAGTCAGATCCATTTTATTTACATTTTAAAAATAAATTTTGTTTGTTTAATTTTTGTTGTTTATTTTTAATTAAAAAACTTTTATTTTTATGCAGAAAAGAACAGAAAAATTGTAATTTATTTCTATGGGAAGTTTAAATTCTTTAGTTTGAATAACAAAATAAAAACTTCAAAAGTATCAATATACATACACAAGACAACAAAAAATACAGAAAAATGAACTTCTATTTTCGAATTTGCAATAAAATGTAATTTGGGGTTTGATTGATTTTGTTGGTGTTTTATTTGTATATGGTTTGAATGTAATTAAACCATCTTTATATTCTCGATAAATATATCCATAACCAAATTGATTAATTTTTATGAAATACTGATCATATAGAAACAATGCTGAGAAGTTTAATATTTAACTTATTTTTTTATTTTAATCCAGTTGTATTTAGTCTTGTAATCTAAAGTTAGAAGGTATCCAAACTCAGTCGACCAGTCGGATACTAAATTACACCTGTGTTTTCAGTACTTTCAGTTTACCTTTAAACTAAGTGTTCTTACGTAGCCATCGAACGGTAAGAAATTGCCGTTGATATTGGTGGCTCTTCGACCAAGAAGCATAATGTCATCTGCATATCCGGATTGCTATTCCTCAATATCTAATTACTACATTTCTTCAAATTTGTTGGAATGCACGAAACTGTACAGGGCTCCAGAAATAAACGGTTCTTCGGTTCTCGCGGTTCGTGCTGTCGTATGCCACCCGGTAGTCTACTCAAAGTTGATATATAGTTTTGTTGTCCTCCTAACATTTTTCCATAATTTTCCTCATGGTAAAACAGTGCTCAGTGGTCTATCGGTTGGGACGAAAACCATATTAATAGTTGCTAATGATGTTTTCGGCGAGAATGATAAAAGTGGCAAGTGCAACATAGCCAACCCTGTGTAGGCAGTGTTCATAATAGAGCTATATAAGAATTGAATTCACGTTTAAAATGGTAGCCTTTGTGTATGTGAAGCTGGCACAAAAACCAGCCCGAAAGCACATTTTCAATGTTGGTGTGTTTCTTTGCTAAATTAAATGCTATCCCGAAAAATTGATTGAAAATGCAAGAAAAACGAGAATTTCATCCCGAAATATTTTTGATGTTGTATTAAATAAATAATTATTAATATCGGTGAAAAGGAATAAATATAACGGTTTTATTTGCTCTATTTAGGCTACACATTAAAGTAAAGTATGTGACTACAAACCGGCTTACCTGGTAAATTATATGACAAAAAAATTTAAATGTGTGCTGTTGTACATCAAAATAAGTTTTTCTTGTTATTTAACTACAAAAGACACAAAACATGTAATCATCATTTGCATACACTGTGTCGAGATTGCCCACAAAGATTTAAAAATACTTAAGAATAAGCAAACTAAGCAATTCGTCCTTTTGGTTTGATATGAAAAATCGATTAAATTAATTAAATATTTGTGGAAATCCTAGACACCAACCTATCGGGAAATTAAGTTTAAAAGTTAGGTCCATCTATCGCCTAAACAATACCAAAAGCTCAACTTGGAATCATGACTATAAGATTCTGATCTTAGGCACTTTGTCCTTATGGTTTCGATGTTCTTCATGTTTGATATGATAGGGTAATCTCTAGTATTTCCACAAATAATTAATTTAATCGACTTTTCATATCAAAAATGAAGAACATCGAAACCATAATAAGGACAAATTGCTTAAGATCAGGATCTTATAGTCATTATTCCAAGATGAGCTTTTGGTATGGTTTAGGTGACAGATGGACCTAACTTTTAAACTTAATTTCTCGATGGGGTAATCTCTAGGATTTCCACAAATAATTAATTAATTTAACCGACTTTTCATATCAAACATGAAGAACATCGAAACCATAATAAGGACAAATTGCTTAAGATCAGGATCTTATAGTCATGATTCCAAGATGAGCTTTTGATATGGTTTAGGTGACAGATGGACCTAACTTTTAAACTTAATTACTCGATGGGGTAATCTCTAGAATTTCCACAAATAATTAATTAATATATTTGATTTTCCATATCAAACCATAAGGACAAATTGCTTAATTTGCTTATTATTAAGTACGAGGGCTGCCTTTTATATTTCGGGATTTGAGAACAAAAACAAATATTAATCATCGAAAATCGCTTTATTGTTTTTCAAAATATTCCACATGAAGATCTATATACTTTTGCATGCGTTTGAACCAATTGTCGAAGCACTTTTTCCACTCTGATTGATGTATCTCCAAAATATGCATTCTGAGCGCAGCAACCGCTTCTTCAGGTGTCGAAAAACGTTGACCTCTCAGTTTTTTTTCCGTATGGGAATAAAAAGAAGTCATTTGGTGACAAGTCAGTACTATACGGTGCATGATTCATCAAATCGATATTTTGAGTGCTCAAAAATGCAGTTGTTTGAGCCGATGTGTGAGAGCTCGCATTGTCGTGGTGAAGAGTGATCCGTCTTCGGCAGTTGGTTTTCCTGATTTCTTGGAAGACAACTGGCAAACAAATGGTTGTGTACCACTCAGAATTGACTGTTGTTGTTCTAGTGGTACGGTTGCGACATGTCCATTTTTCCCAAAAAAACAGGTAATTGCTTGCAAGTGCTTCGTGCGCGAACAACTTTTGTTGGATTCGGCTCATCTTGAAACTCCTATACAGTCGACTGCTATTTACTTTCGGGCTCACACACGTAAATCCACGATTCATCACCTGTCACTATGTCATAGACGTGTTTTGAAGCATCACGATCGTATTTTTTGAGCTTTTCTTTCGGCCAATCGATTGAGCGATTGACAAATTGTGTGGGATCCAACGCGAACAAATTTTTTTGACATTCAAATGTTTATGCAATATTGAATGTATGCTGGTCCCACTAATGCCTAAGGTTGTCTCAATCTCACGATAGGTCACATGACGATCTTGCAATATCAGTTCGCGCACAGCATTAATGGTTTCTGGAACAACAACTGATTCTGGACGACCTTCACGAAATTCGTCTTGGAGTAAACTACGACCTCGGTTGAATTCACCATACCATCGATAAACACTGGTCCTTGATGGAGCTTTATCGCCAAAAATTGAATTAAGTTCATCCATGCACTCTTGCTGCCTTAATCCACGTCGAAAGTTGTAAAAAATAATCGCACGAAAATGTTCTCGATTTAATTCCATTTTTTCGCCGAGATGTTGAGTTAATGAGTACTGTAAACAACATAAATAGCGCTCGAATGTCAAAACGTTCTGAGGATGTATAATCTCAAAAATGTCAAACTTTACGATAGAGCTGTCAGTTGCCAGATTGCAATACTAGGGTTGTCCAATCCCGAAATATAAAAGGCAACCCTCGTAACAGCACACATTTAAATTTTTTTGTCACATAATTTACCAGTGGCACTAT
The DNA here is from genome assembly GCA_947310385.1 of Nephrotoma appendiculata. NCBI lineage: Eukaryota > Metazoa > Arthropoda > Insecta > Diptera > Tipulidae > Nephrotoma > Nephrotoma appendiculata. The sequence continues at coordinate 139,880,286 of OX371225.1, read as the reverse complement.
TCTGGTAATTCCCTGGGAATAGAGAATTGGGGAAAGATTTTATATGTAATTTCTATTTAAAAAAAAAAAAATCTGACATACTGAGGTAAAACCGTAGTGGTAATTTTTTTGAAAACAAAATAAAATTGGGAATAATTTTCTCTGCTAATTAAGATATGGAAAAATTATTCCCAATTTATAAATATTTACATCAAACTTTTCTCTCAGTAGACCGGGAAAAAAATATTTAAAATGAAATTACATATAAATTGTTTCACTTATTCCCTATTCCCAGGGAATTAAAAGAATAGTACCAGTGGCACTATTCTGGTTTTCCCTGGGAATAGGGAATTGGGAAAATATTTTCATAGCATTTTTGTCTAAATTTTTTTTTCTGGCCTACTCTTTTGGAATTAGTTTGGTGTAAATATTTTCGAAACAAAGTTGATTGGGAAACTTTTGTCCTACACAATTTTTATGGGGAAAAATTGCCCAATATATCTTTGTTTCAAAAATATTTACAACAAACTAATAACAACAGTAGGCCAGAAAAAATAATTTAGACAAAAATGCTATGAAAATATTTTTCCCAATTCCCTATTCCCAGGCAAAACCAGAATAGTGCCACAGATGGAGGAAATGCGCGAATGGGAGGAGGGGAGGGGGTGTACTTTGTCAATTCTATTTAGAAGATTTTTGAAGTAGGTTTTCCATACTGAGAAAATATCAACCACGTTTGTTTTCAGCTTTCCATTCTTTTTTTTTATGATTATTAATTTTAAATGGAAGTCTTTAGTGAGATTCATGACTTTAGCAAAACAGTAACTTGTACTTCATTGTTCCGATTGGAAGCTGATGTTTTGGATTAATGATATTACGATCCTACCATTGATTTGTTCTGCTTTACGGTGCTTTTAGTATCGGTTACCAAGCTCTACTGATCATTTAACCAATTACTGCGGGATCTCGGAGGTCTTCTTCCGATTTGCGTCTTGGTAGCTATGGCTGATTATAGCGTACCGCTATAATCGAAGCTATTTCGTATTCGAAATGTTTTGGGCATCTCCAAGTCTAAAGAGGCTAAGCACGTTCAATGTCCAAAATTAAAAACGTTATCCGTGTACGATTTTCGAGGTCACATAACTTAGTTGTTTTTATAAGAGAAGGTTGTTAGCATTCCGTTTAACCCATTTGTTACATGTGTGGGTCAAGTATTCAATGATACAAGAGCTATTACGAAACAGTTCGTTCAATTCTATATTTCGCCTTTCACGAACAACGAGCCGGTTCCCTATGTTGATTTTTTCCATGTATGTAAAAGAATAACGACATCCAGTTTGATTTGACATTTGTCTAGATTGAATGTGGTTGAAAAATTACTATTTTGAAAGTTAACTTTTCATGCCGCCTTGATGGTTTACACGCCATCAGCCTGATCAAGCCACTTTTGGCTCTTTTCAAAAAATTGCTCTGGTTAAGAATGTTTGCCGACCATCTAAAAATTTTTTTTTAAAGTGTACAAATCGAACATTAGTAATTATGCGCCAATTGCAAAGCATTCCATCACTTTAATCGAATTGTAATCCTTTAACCATGGTATCCGCAAAGGTTGGTTCACGAACACTAGCAAAGTCAGCTAACTTCATGTACACCGTGACTGAATATCATGGAAGCACGGAAGAAAGTTGATTCTGTTGCCTTTACAAAGTTATATTATTCATGCTCAGAGACCTTGCGCTTTCATAACAAACTCTCCTTAAATTTTACTCTTACCTGAAGGATATAAAAGTGTTTGAGTGAATTGTGGATTGTCATACGATTTTGATTGCAAAATGTGTACATGATTGCAAAATTTTGCAATGTACCTTTGATTATGCCGTAGGAAAGCGCCACATTTGCGACTTAACCGTATATCTATCCAATTTGACAAGTCATGGTGTTTCCCGATGTTGATGTATTTGGTGTGTTCGCCACAAGGGGTCTTACCCAATGGCTGTGGTTATTGTCATCAATATTGTCGGAAGTTCTATAGTATTTTATTACTTAAGTAGTATACAACATTCTGATATCTCAGTGCGATGACTCGAACTTGCATTTTGAAACTTGCGTATTTTCCTCTTTGATGGGTCGTTGGCCACCAAGCGTTACCGTAAGCGAGAAAGGTATTTACACCGTTTGAGACGGCTCGTTTTTAATTCGAATAATATTGGTTTAGGTATGGTAATAGGTGTTTCTCTAATTAAAACGTGTCGTTGTATGAGGATTGAGCAGTCATCTGAGTCATTCAACGTGGGACAAACTCATGCTTCGTTTGTCAATTAATCAAGTGGGTATAGCGTTTCCCCATGTCGCGAAGTAAATGAGTTTAAACTTATTTTATCCTTGCCTTTATAAACTGTTGAAATGCGGTAAATAAAGAAATAAAGTAACAACTGGTATCATTTTGAAACAAAACGTTACATCTTTCGGTGTTCTGCTGATGAAAAAATGAAAGTTCACGATTAGATCCGACGAATCGCCAGTTATTCTTTAGATTATTGTGCGGTGAAGCTTTTCAATGATGCGGTGAATGCATTTGTGGTGAACTCAGACACCAACTCTAAATGTAGTGTTTTCGTAGAAAAACAGAAAAAAATCCTTAGATATTCACCCTGCACAATCTAGTATGGCGTTCGTAGATGTGCCAACATCAGCTTAAAATTTATAACTTGTCCTAAGAGTATGCAGGTTGGATTTTTTTTTCGTTCCTATAACCAAAGAGAAACTTTAATTTATGTTTTTTGGCTAATTGGTTGGTTAGTCATCGTCATATTTTAATTTTATAGAAGAGTGTCAGAGTAGATATCTCTAGGCATATTTTAAAGAAAAAACACGTTCGTATCAAAATATCAATAAAATATGACATTAATAATTATTGTTTAATATATGGATTTAAGACTGTACCCACTTTTGCGACCTCCTAGCACGAAGCATAAATAAACAGGTTAGTAAATGAACTAACCGTTCACATTCAAATAAACCTCTCGAATTACCCCGTGTCGAGAAACAATTAATTAGGGGTAATTTAATTTGTATATATCGATATCTAATTTATATAAATTTTAACAAACATTTGCTAAATAAAAATTCCACTGGTATTTGAAGCTCGCCTAATTATCTCTTGTTGAAATCGTTAAACAAAAATAAATTATGCCAAAGAAAATTGTCAACCCATTTCAAACTCTTATAAAAACAACTCGTTAAAACTACACGTTAAACTTAATAAAATAAAAAAAACAGCACGGTGATTTTATATTATGCACCTCTATAAGTCAAAAAGTTTATTTTTGCGGTTCAATGACATTGTTTATGGTTGTTTTTTTTATTTGCAGCAAATAAATTTTAGTTAAAAAAGCACAAAGTTAAAAATAATATTTTTAAATTTACGAAAAAACGGATTGCCCGGCAAAAGCGCACAAAAGGAACTCCAATAAAAATCAAATTTATAACTCAATTTTTAAATCCTTTGGTTGTTTTTTTATCTTAATTTTTAAAAGATTTCAACAAATGTAAACTAAAAGAAACGGAAAAAATAGTAATTTATTATAATTTAATAACGACCGCAACAACAACCCCGATAAAAACATCACAAAATGTGTGTATATGCGCGATTATTACTAATCTAAACAACTTACTATTAATAAAAATAAAATCTGATATAGGTGCTTGCGGTCACCTGGCGATGGTCAAATTTCATACTCGGATCATGATCATTAGATCGGTAATTTATATTTTATGATACTCAACCGATTTGTTGTTTATTTTTGTGTATTAGCAACCATCAGCTCATCTTAAGATTGTTAATGCTGTTGTTTACTAACGAAAGCACAAAATATATAAAACTTAAAAATTATTTGACAAAAAAAATGAAATAAGAGATTCGGTCTGCTTTTTTGCTTAATTTAATTTATCAATTTTTATGCATTTACATATTTGTTGTTTTTTTTTTATTTCAATCTTGATAAAAACCACACCGCGCGCAATATTTTTTTTTTATATATTTAGCAATATACAGTAACATAATAATAATAATAAATTGACTTTATGTGTTTCATACAGAACGCCTACAAACTTCTAAGAAAATGGATAGATTTTTTTTAAATTTGATTTAATGAATAAGATCAAAAAACTGTGATACGGTGAGAAAATTTAGAAGTCTCATGATTTAATTGGAAATTAATATCTTGTTTGGCATGATATCATTCCGAATATGATTACTCGTATGTTAGCGCATGTCATAAAATCTCGGATACATGTGTATTTTAAATAAATTAATAAAATCTGTGCATGATTATCTTCATCATTTTGTATGCTGCATTCAAATAAAATTTATTGGGTTTGGAAAGACGTTTCAGATACAAATATGTACCCTTTTTTATTAACAACAAATGAAATCATTAACCATATGTGCTATAAGTGGAATGCCCGGAAACGTATCGTGTAGAGATGATATCCTGCAGGAAATTTACGAAACCAACGATTTTTTTAACAATCTCATAAATATTATTCATATTTGTTCAATATTTAAGTCCATTTTATTTATACAGCAATTTCATAAATAAATTTCGGTGTGTCTTTCATTTTACGCAGTGGTAGAATAATTAGTTATTCGTTTTGTAAAACACTGTGTCAGTTTATGTTTATTACATAGTACAGCGATATATTTTTGTAAACCAATCGTAAACTAAATAACTCAAACTTAATAAAATTTACTTAAAAGGTACTGGGTTCGAATCCCGTCAGAAGCTAGATGCAAATCGACATTTCATCATCGATTACAATCGGTGATATTAATAAACACAACTAAGACTCGCTGATAGAGAGCAGAATTCAGCGCCAACCCACCGTTCACGTAGGTACAGGTTGACAAGGAGCTTGCAGGTGGTATACTGTAGTTGTGTGAGTAGGTGAATAAGTGAATGGGTTAACGATGTGGCGTGAATGCGTGGTATCACAATGGGAAAAAATTGGCCTAAGTGTCAACCACTGAACCTAATAAAATTTATTAAGGACTAGGTGTAATTACGTAATTTTAGTGAGAACTGTAGTCAAAACTATTCTAGTTGTTGTAGGTATGTAGAAATGGCTCCATGAATATTACAATAAAAGCAAATTAGCAAAATTTGATAAAGGTACCATATAATAATTCATATCAAATCATGTCAATAATCATATATAATCATATCAAATCATATCAAATATTATCAAATCATATAAAATCCAATCATATCAGATCCCATCAAACCATATCAAATCATAACAAATTATATCAATAATCATATCAAATCATGTCAAATCTTATTAAACGATATCAAAACATATCAAACAAATCATATCAGATCCTATCAAATCGTAGTAAATCACATAAAAACATTTCAAATCATATAAAATCGATTTCATGACATTTTCTCGGAAACATTTTCTCGGAAAACATTTTCTCGAAAAACATTTTCTCGAAAAACAATTGCTCGAACAACAATTACTCGACCGTCATTTTCTTGTAAAATTAATAACCGAAAAATTCTTCAAAAAATCGCGCGAATTTTTCGGTTATTAATTTTACCAGAAAATGATTTTTCAATATTATTTAAATGTTATTTTTTTTTACTTTTTTTTAGATTTTTTATTAAATATTTTATTTTTTTGGTTACTTATAATACAGTATTGTATGCAATTGCAGTTAAATAATCGGTGATTTCCATAATTGAATATTTTTCAGCAACATTTTTGATTCTTTGATTTAAATCTCGATATTTTTTGTGTTTTGGAGGCATTGGAGTTCTAGCAAGAATTTGCTCGAGAACTATTTCATTTTTCGATTGTTCTAGTTGAAGTTTTTCAAAAAAAAAATCAACAGATGGATGTTCACAACTAACTAACCGGGAAAATCCATTATGCCAACCTTCAACGCAGTTATTTGTTCGAGCGGAATCTTCTAGTGTTACAGTATAAACATTCCACGATTCAATACAATACCTGGGATTGCGCCTACCAGTTTCATTTTTAGACCGCACATCAAATCTGCCGATATAATTATCCTCAAAATAATCCTATATTTCATTAGCTTCTTCTGGTATAAGAATGTTTTCAGTTAAAGATTGGAAAGCGATAATAACATCGGCTGGCGGCACAAATGCAACCGATAAAATCATACGAATTTTATGAGCGAACGCTGCATCCTGGTCATATTGAGCTTTTAAGCCCACCTGACATATTTTGCGATATAAACTCTGGTCTTAATGAAAGAAGCAAAATTTTTTTGAGCATCTGGAAAAGCTTGTTGAAAATCTGACATTAAATGCAATGGTTTCAAATTAACATTTAACGATGTTAAATGTTCGAATGAGCGTTTGTATGATTCAGTTAATTTGTTCGGTAATAAAACATACACTAATGGTAAAGATTGCTTTTCCTTTACCCCATGTATGGTAAAAAGTTGATTAAAAATTAACGGTACTGTTTTAAAAGTACCGTCAACGAACCACATGTCAGATTGCGCCAAAAAGTGAAGATTTCGTTGGGTTGAGAATATTAAAATTCGAGTTTCGGTAGGCCCTGAATCATACAACTAAAATGGATCACCCTGAAGAGTATCATTAAATTTTTCTTGTATAATTAAATCCATTAACGATTTCGGAATAACATCATTTTCTTGTCTTTGTCCTTGAATTGTGCGCTGCATGGACGGAATAGACGGCATATGGACTCTTACTGGATTATTAATTGCAACAGTAGATTCAGCAATAATATGTTGTGTATTCATATTTGTAGATAGTGCTGTCTTTTTAATATCAGTAAGAGTTTTTCTAACACCAACAATTGCTGCATTGCCAGCATGATTATGCTCTCCAACTTTCTTTATTATAACATCACCTTTGGTATTAATTCGTGCTTTATATAGTTTTTGCCGATTATTCGTGCATACCCAGTACGTAACATCATTATGATATTTATTTTTAATAAATACATAACCATCTACTAGAAAGCAAGGCTTATTTTTTGTTGTTTTTAAATTATCCATACTGGTCATCTACAAGGTTAGAAATTTGATTTTATTTTATCAAGATTAGTTTATTTTAAATTTTGTATATTTATCCTTGCGAAAATGAGTCTAATTTTTATATGTTGAAATAGTAAATATTAATGTTGAACTAATAAAAATACTACTCTGTTAAGTTAAAAAAAAGTTATAAATATGAATTTTTGTCAAGTTGTTTAACGAGAAAATGTTTTTGGAGTAAATGCTTTTCGATCAAATGTAGTTTTATACATTTGCGAGAAAATGTTCTTCGAGTAAATGTTTTTAGAGCAAATAATTTTCGAGTAAATGTTTTTCTAGAATATTTTTTTCGAGTAAGTGTCGGGATACCTATAAAATCATATCAAATCATATCATATCAGATCATATCAGATCATATCAGATCATATCAGATCATATCAGATCATATCAGATCATATTAAATGACTAGCTGACCTGGCAAATGTTGTTCTGCCATATAAAATATTTCTAGTGAATATTTTGGTTGTTAAATAAAAAATAACGAATGTATTTTAAGTGTGTGGGGATGTGATCTATGACAGAAAGAGCCCAGAATGTAGCGCTGTAGACGATGACCGCCGACAATAAACCACCAATCATTCATTTTCTCAATTCAATGTATTTCATTACCGTAACGGATATATTTATTGTTCGATATCTTAATAGTTAAAGGTTAAATGAAAAAAAGTAATATATATTTTATTCGAAAATAGGAAAATGAAATAAAGAAAATCAATATTAATTTCGAAGAGCAATTGAGTGTACGATATTTTTTGTCAGTCCGTCTTTAGCCAACACAAATAAGACCACGCGAGAACATGCGGTGTGTCCAAACCGGAATTTGCATTCAAAATGGTGGCTTTGATAATGTTTTTCATCAATTTTGGTGGGTGGGTTCAAATTCCGAAATAAAATAACCGTAGTTCCAACTTTTAGTCGTAGAAAGTATGGTGGCATGCCTGGCAAATTCAGTGAGTTGATATGGCTATCCATATTTTCTTTTTTTGTGTATTTTGTCACTTATAAATGTTTATAATAAAAAACCGTAGTTATATTATTTTTTTATTTTTCTTAAAAATTACGTTATAGTAACAATGATTTATTATTTTAAGAATATTAATTTCGGATTACTCCTTCATCAGTTCTTTTTTAACTATTTTTCTAGAAAAATAGTTAAAAAAGAACTGATGAAGGAGTAATCCGAAATTAATATTCTTAAAATAATAAGTCATTGTTACTATAAGGTAATTTTTAATAAAAATAAAAAAATAAAATAACTACGGTTTTTTATTATAAACAAAAAAAATTCAGTGAGTTCAAAAACTCTGTTGAATAATTTACAGCTTCGTTGGCATCGCAAACTGTATCAATTGATTTGTATGATACCATAAGTCGGAGTGACGGGAAGTATTTGTCTGAAATCACAGTAATAGAGTAACAGAGCGCCACTGAATAGTTTGTCGTTATTTTTTTATATCTTTGAGTGCTCTGTTCAATGCCTCAAAAGAATGTTTGTGTGCCATATTACATTCATCCCAGATGATAATTTTGCATTGTTTCTCCACTGTGGACGATTGTTTTTTTGTGTGGCACACTGCCTTTGGGTTATTTTGAATAATTAGGGGCAGCTTAAATGCTGAATGAGCTGTTCTTCCTCCATCCAATAAAGTTGTTGCAATGCCAGATGATGCAACGGCTAATGTGATGTCATTATTTTATCGTGTTTCGGCAAAAATTAGTTTAATGAGAAATGTTTTGCCAGTCCCACCTGATGCATCCTAAATAGATAATTCACCTTGTTCTCCTGAAACTGCTAGCATAATGCGGTCGTAAATGATTTTCTGTTCGTGAATCAGTAGTGGGATATTGTGAGTAACAATCGCTGCCATTTCTGCTAATCGTACTGCAGTTCACTATTAGTTTCGTTGTCCAATAAATCAGGTAAGGTGTGGTGATGAATTGGCAATGGTAACGCAAAGATCCTCGATAGCAGTCAATGCTTCATAGTACATAGCGTCGCTGAATGTAATCGTTAGATCGTTGCACCGTGTACGAATTCGATGCAATACGTGAGTCAATGAATCTTTGTGCTTATCCCACAACGTGTCTGCTCGTCCCGAGGAACTTGTAGTCAATACGATAGCGAATAGCAGACGAATTTGTGTTGCTTTACACCGTTTGCTGCTTCAGCAAGCATATCGTCCCAGTGATTGTCGTCTTCGAGCAAACCGAGTGCAAGGCATGGATCTTTTATGCTGGATACTGTTGTCCATTGACTTTGCGTATATCTTGAAATGACAATGGGCCGGTGACATTAACCAACAATAGTCGCAGAAAGAAGCACTCAATCTGCGTTGGAGTGACTGTATATACCGGCCCAAAGTATTTGATTTGGATAGGCCGGGGCACGCATTAATTAGTGTGCCTTGCTTACGGGGCATCTATTTGTTTTTTGTTTGATTCCATGTGAAATAACGTGGTATTTCGGAATAGAGTAGCGTTCGTGAAAAAACACTGAAAGTATCCGCACGATTACACATTTCGAAAAAATCGGTGAGTGTAGTTTTTGATGGATCTATAGCACGCTCAATTACTGTCTCGTTGATGAAAAATTCGCGCTGGCAGTTTTCAAGATAGACGGCTAAAAGTATAACTTCTGGGTACCGTCCATGAATTGGGAAACGTTTAGATACGCCAGGCAGCTTCATTGGAGCTGATGTATCGGCGAATTTGGTAGCGCATTATCTCGTTGTTGTCATTCAATCGAGGAGCATTCATATCGGTATTTTGAATTTGAAACACAGCCATATCGCCGCCTTTATTTACATACTTGCAAATGTATTTGATGCTCTTCATCGAACTGCAGAACTCAACATTAATATGAGCATTGAATGTTTTGCTCAGCAGAGGCGAATATGGTACCACACAACGATTGTCAATTCTAATGTCTGCGTTTGACAAAATCAAAATGTGTGCATGAGGTAATCCTCGCTTTTGTCATTCCATCGAACACATCAAGCAACGTGTGGGACCGAATACGTGTAATTTTGTAATGAAACTCATTAAAGACTTCAATTTTTGTTGATCTCCTTTGTGTCTTGCTGGAATTGTTCACTGTAATACACACACACAAATAGACAAAATTATTAAACTTACTGATGAAAAACGGTATACTGATAATGTATTTGTTCGTTTAGTAGTTTACCAATCTTTTTATAATCATAAAACACGTATATATTTCTTACAAATTCAAATAAATCGTATACAATTTTGCACCCACTGCGTTGTAAAATACTAAAATCACGATTAAAAAATTTGTGGGTGGAGGTAGGAGGAATTTTTTTTTCTACATAGGGCCATCTAATCACCTATCGGTATGAAATATACTGCACGACCTATTCTCATACTTACTAAACATACATAAAAAATTTCATAAAAATCGGTCGAGTGGTTTCGGAGAAGTGCGAACACACATCCGTGACACGAGATTTTTAGCGCTCGCTCTTGCGAGCAAGCTTATACAAAGACTTAGGCCGTCTGTCTGTTGGCACTATCACAGCAAAAACTATACACACCGGAGAGCTCAAAATTTATACACAGATAGATACTACTCTAAAAAGGTCACATTTAAAATTTGGGAACTCTTTGGGTCAAGTAGTTTTCGAGATATTCAACTTTTTCTAAAAATAGAGGTCACACAGATGCGGCTGTCTACTTTTTTTTAAATTTTCAATTATTATTCTAGGCATACTTTTATCTATAATAAAAAGAGTGTTATTGCAAAACTAGTTTCTGTAATTTTTTTTTTGATTTGCTTAAGATTCTATTCATTTTTTGTCTATTGGGCTAATTTGTTGTATTAGCACCTTAGTTGTTTCAGAGGTTTTACACCTCTGTCCGTCCGTCTGTTGCATTTTTCCTATTTTATCGAGCGCTTGTCGGACAATTTCAATTGTCCGCTTCTACTAGTTATATATTAGAAGATATCAATCAAATCAAATCATATCAATATCAAATCATATCAGATCCTATCAAATCATATCAAAACATATCAAATCATTTCAAGTCATATCATATCCTATCAAATCATATTAAATCATATCAAATCATATTAAATCGTATTAAATCAAATCAAATCATCTCAAATCATATCAAATCATATCAAATCATATCAAATCATATCAAAATCATATCAAATCAGCACGATGCCACACTACTCCGCCATTGCTTATCGCGGATTGAAACACAAAATTAAACTTAATTAAATTTAGGTTTACAACGAATACAATCAAATCAATAAAAATAAATAAAATAAATGTATGATAATAAATTAAAAGTATTTTAATTTAATAATAATTTTAAATTGAATAATTTAATAATAATTTTAAATAAATAATTTAAAAAATAAAATTATAAAAATAAATTATACAAAAATAAAAACACAACAATATCAAATCATATCATGTCTAACATATGTATCACTCAGAGCAGGAAAATTAAGTTTTAATTCTAAAAACACATTCCAAGATTTTCATTGATAATTTTGAAAATCACATTGCAAATAAAGTTTAGTTTACATTTAGAGTTTGAAAATTTTACATTTACAATATTTTAAATTACTCGTAAATGATATTTCTTGAAGAATTTGCAATTTTTCAATAATTGGGGGTACAAATAAGGGGGTACAGATTCATCGCTTGAGTAAGTACTCGTAAGTACGTGTACGTAAGTACGTACAAAGCAATCAATTCTTCCGCATGTCACCCATCAACGACTCGAAAAATATATATGGGTCAATACATTCCAATAAAGGGAACCGTCGATGTTGATGTATCATATCGTAATAAAAAGCTTGCCTTACCTGTGATCGTTGAAAACTCAAAGGATGCTCCGGATATTCTTGGCATGAACTGGTTTCAAGCATTGAGTTTCCAGGTTGTACATAACAACTGACAAATGGAGATGTTAACTAACAGCATGAATTGAATCTCCACTAACGAAAATCTAGAGAATCGAATGCGTGAAATTTGTAACCGTCATCCAAAATTATTTGATTCGTCAACCCTGGATCATTGTACGACGTACAAAGCAAACATTACTTTGAGAGAAAACGCAAAGCTCAAATTTCTCAAGCCAAAAGTTTTACCAACAATAGGTCTCGCAAAACGCTACTCCAATCATACCAGTGGAGAAACCGAATGGTGGAATACGAATTTGCACCGATTTTAAAGTGACGGTCAATCCACAAGTCAATATGGATCGTCACCCAATCCCTCGAATCAGAGAGCTATTTTAAAAGTTAAAAGGTGGTTAATTTTGTACAAAATTTGATTTGAAAGATGCCTATCTAGAACTCAAGTTTTCTGATGAATTAAAAAAATCCCGTGTAATAAACACTTCGTTCTGATTATACGAATATCAAAGAATGCCTTTCGGAATATCTAGCACACCAGTGTTGACATGTTCTACCATCACATTTTCGATACTTTATCGAAGATTATGTCTCGCTTCTTTAGAATAAAATGTGACACTATTTCACATTTTATATCATTTACCAGGTTGCTAGATTGAAAAATTGTGATATTCTACTCCATTTCTATCGCGAAATAATTTGTTTTCGATACTTGAACGAAATTAACCCCCCGATTCTGACGATAAGACTACTAAGACCATCTTAGCTAAAACTTTATTGTAAAGACTTTTTTTTTATGACTAAAGTCTTCATTGAAATTCTGAAGGCAGTAGTCTTAAATAATATATTATAAACTCTCCAAACACTTTTGTAGAGCTGCCAAACCAAATTTACATCATATTAGCTGTGTTCCAATGGGACAAATTTGCTACTCACAAGTACTTGGAAGTAGATAACCAATGGAACGAGCTAAAACTATGACAGAAGTAAAACATAACGTTTTTTGTGTACAAAGTTAGCTGTGTGTATAATTTTGCTGTCGTCCTATTTTGGAAAATTAATTTTTTTTTTTTTACTAAAATCCAGAATCAAATCTCAAAAATGAGTAAAAACTGTTCTTATAATGAAGGGAACGCTTTCTTTATGATATACGCCGGCCGAAAAGAAAAATATGTCAAAAATCTTTTGGTATTTCACAGAAGTAAACAAAAAATATGGTTTATCCTGACATTTCAACATAGCCTACCCCTCACAAAGCCATCTATTAGAATTTTTTGAACCAAAATACCTACCGTTAATTTTATGCGTAACTATACTTTCAACATCTATACCACCATTTGAGCATGGGTAGCTGCGAGTAGATACAAATACTTGTGAGTAGTTTGCTTTCTCCATTGGAACACAGCTAATGTTTCAAATTTATGAACGAAAAGCGACAGTTCAATTCGAAATACATATAATTATTGTTTCTGTTTAATGTCAAAATTATGACTCCTAAGACCACCTATTTCGCTGATATTAACGAAGACAATTTTTGAAGACTACTGACAGATAAGACTAAGTGCAGAATAAGAACTGAAAGTTTATAGTCTCGGTAAGACAAAAGGTTTTGCTAAGACTGAAAATACGTCTGTGACTGTACGTTAGAATCGGGGGGTAAGGAAGACAATTTGTTCGCATTTGTACTAGTAGGTTGTGATAGCAATAAGAAAGAAATAATTCATAAATGAAACAGTTGTCCATTTTAGTTTAGAAAAGCGAGACATAATCTTCGATACGGGTCTCATACGAAACGACACATTTCACAACAGGATGTGCTAAAACAGGATGTCACAAAACAGGATATCACAAAACAGTACATGGTACGCTACAGTACATGGTACGAAACAGGGCCGATTAAAACAGTACATCACAAAACAGTACATGGTACAGTAGAGTACATGGTACGGAACAGGACCGATTAAAACAGTACATCACAAAACAGTACATGGTACACTAAAGTACATGGTACGGAAGAGTACATCGCAAAACAGTACATATTAAAAGAGAACACCACAAAATTAAGTTAATTTTACGGTTTTAATAACTAGTTGTGTGGGTACGGAAAAGTACCATGTCAAAAATTTATTTTGTATGTTTTTTGAACCAACGTACACATTTGTGCATTCCTTTCAAACTTATTTTCGCCCGAAAAAACACTATAACTATATACACAATTGTGTTGGTTGTACTTCAAATCTAGCGAAATTTTTTATCAAAAACGTCATTACATACTATGGTTTTTTACTCACACATTTGTGTGGTTTGGACTTAAATTGAGCCATTTTGTTGGTTAAAAAAGGGATATATTTATTTAAATTTTTAATCTATTTTGCAAAGATCAAGTATTAGCGATTTAAATAAAAATAATGTTATATATTGTTAGGTGAAGGGATATTTTATTATAAATTAAAGCAATTATAATTCTATATAGTATACTGTCTAATTACTCTAGGTGAAGGCAAATATCCACTTGATAATATCCTAATTACTAAACGTATTCAATAAAAAATATTTAACAAATCAAGCTGAAAAAATCCTCCAGCTTAACATTCAGTAAAATGTACTTTAGTGTACCATGTACTGTTTTGTGATGTACTGTTTTTATCGGTCCTGTTTCGTACCATGTACTGTAGCGTACCATGTACTGCTTTGTGATGTACTGTTTTCATCGGTCCTGTTTTGTACCATGTACTTTAGTGTACCATGTACTGTTTTGTGATGTACTGTATTTATCGGTCCTGTTTCGTATCATGTTCTTTAATGTACCATGTACTGTTTTGTGATGTACTGTTTTTATCGGTCCTGTTCCGTACCATGTACTGTTTTGTGATGTCCTGTTTTATTACATCCTGTTTTGAAATGTGCCATAGTGAGCGGCTTCGCTTCGATACAGTATCGAAAATGTGATGGTAGAACATGTCAGCACAGACATTTTTCGAAGACTGATGAAGCAAATTACTAACAATGAAGAACATTTGAAGAATGTTGAACAATTATTATCACGATTAGAATCTAACGGATTCAAACTGCAACTAACCAAATACGAATTTGCAAAGCTTGAAATCGAATACTTGGGTCATATCATGGACTGAAACGGATTTCGTCCAACGTCGAAGCAATTAAAAATCTACGACGACCGTGAAACGTGAAAGAGGTGGAATCTTTTATTGCGGTAAAGTGAATTATTATAATCGTTTTATCAATACATTTTCTGAGGTAGCTCAACCGCTTAATCAGCTACGTAGACAGGGTGTGAAATTTTACTGGGCTGAAGCGCAAGAAAATTCTTTCAATGAACTGAAGTCGTCGTTAATACATGCTGATC
This sequence comes from Nephrotoma appendiculata, assembly GCA_947310385.1. Classification (NCBI taxonomy): domain Eukaryota; kingdom Metazoa; phylum Arthropoda; class Insecta; order Diptera; family Tipulidae; genus Nephrotoma; species Nephrotoma appendiculata. The sequence continues at coordinate 139,864,950 of OX371225.1, read as the reverse complement.
AATTGGTACATTTCCGCACCGATTAACCAATCATTTAGCAATGGATGCTTCTTTGTACAGTATTGGTGTCACAATTTCTCATCGGTACCCCGGCGAGACTGAACTCATAATTGCGTTTGCTTTGAAAACAGTCAAACAACGCACATAAGAGTATTCGCAAATCAAAAAAGAGGCGTTGTTTATTATCTGCGGCGTTACAAAATTCGATCAATACCTGCAAGGTCGCAAATTCGAATTGATTACCGACCATAAGCCGTTGGTCACATTATTTAAACCCAGCAAAAAATTACCGGTTAACTCAATCAACTGTCTTCAGCTTCACAATAACGTATAAATTTACGAAATACCACGGCAACCACTTTCACATTTACCTTGTGGACTGGATGAAAATTTTGACAAAAGCAAAGAGACCTCTTTCTAAGTCAATGAAATTTAGAACGATCGCATTCTCGAAAATCCTATCGATTACAACTTTCTAGCACAACACACACGCTCCGCCTCCGATCCTCTATACTTCGTAAAATGAAGTTCCACGTAATAAATGGGGGGCCGGAAAAATTATATGTTTCTGAATCGTCTTACTCAGATTATTTTAAGCATCGTCATAGATTGAACACGTTTAATGATATCATTTTCTTACAGACAGAACATCTCCGAGTTGTCGTTTTCTCTAGCCTGCAAAGGAAAACACTGAAGCCATTACATGATGGACATTGGGGTGTCAACCTTACGAAGAAATGGGTTCGTCGACGAAACATCGACCATGACAACGAAAAAATCGTCAAAGAATGTGACAACTGTCAACTCAACGCATCCTCATCGAACAAAGAATTTAATTTTTATATGGCCAACACCAGATGAACCATGGCAAAAAGTTCATATGGACTACGCAGGACCATTTATGATCAAAATGTTGATTTTGTGTGTAGACGCATATATCAAGTTTCCATTCGACGTACCAATGGTGAAAACAACATCATCGCTCACAATTCGTAGGTTAGAACATATCTTATCAATCGAAGATTTGCCATCGACCATCGTAAGTGTACTCAATTGGTACTCAATTTATGTCTTCAGAATTCGCTGAATTTTGTCGTAACATCGAGAATTTGACATCAGCATGTTCTTATCATTTTCATGGTCTTGTAGACAAAGTTCACGCTAAAGATTTTTCAAGGAGAAGTCCACAAAAACGGAATAAAGCTTACATCGTCAAATCGTTGGTGATAAGAATGTACCTTGTTGGCACAAACCATGGTATTTGGAGATGACATGAAAATAAATTACGACCAAGAATTTTCATTTTTTTCATAAACCGATGACTATGAAAAATCTTCACATAAAAAACAATTGGTCAACAAGGTGAGTAAAAACGTACATTTTTCTAATTTTTCTTTCTCCACAGAACAAAATTTGCATCAACCAGTTTTGTTCAATGAGGATCTATGCAAATGACGTGCAAAAATAATCGCAAAATAACGTACAATCACAAAAAGCACCTGCAAATGAACAATTACAAAATTCTTCGACATCAAGTAGTGATCTTGAGGGTCACCTGCGACCACACCCGTGTGTAATGATAATGGAAACTGGGAATCTCCACAAAAGAATGTAAACAACGATATACGGTACAAAAAACAACACTTTCAAGAACACAACACAATGAAAATCCAAGTTTACAATGTGTAAAACTAATGAGAAGATCAAATCGGCCAAGGCAGAAATTCGTGTTATTCCAATCAACACACTAAAATATCGATCGACTAGTTTTTTAAGCAATTCTAATTTTCATTCTATATTTTATAAAAAAAAAATTGTGATTAATTTTTTTTTGTTGTTGTATTGATCTGTCAAAAATTAACGAGGGAGGAATTATTATAACTTCACGCATATCAATTTTTAGCAGTTTGGTTTATTTTGTATAATTGTCAATTTTTCGTTTTTTTTTTCTGATGTATAAACAACTGCTGAGTCCATTGGAAAAGGTCATTCTTGTTATTCTCGCGAGTTGTGTTGTGTAATTAAAATATTTAATAAAATATGTAGATGTGCACAGCACGCAACGCCTCTACCCTCATGGCGAAGCGCCCCCGTGCAGCAAAAAAATTTTGGAATTATAGTTTAGGACCACATGCAACATAAACCATACATGGTATAAAATAGTAAAAGTTCTTTTATAGGCTAACGTTTCAATTTCAACAACCTGTTGATTAGTTACCATCGTATCAATTTTTGTAATACTTTTACCAATGTTTTTTGGAACCTTAAATTATGATAAATAATATTTATACCCCATGTCAGACGCATATTTAGAATTTTGTACTATATTTAATTAATTTTAATCAACAACAAATCTATCATGTATAATTAAATATTTAATTGATAATCCAATTATAATTCAATTATTTAACTGAAATTAAATACACGTATCAACTCAATTTAAATCCTTTAATTATGATTGATGGACGAAATACATGCACATGTACAAGTATATAACAAAATTATAACATTTGTTATTCTTCTAATAGCATTTACCATTTGATAGATATTATTTATTGAACGGTTGTAATTCCATGTTACATTATGGTAAGGGATCGGGTATTGTTAATTTTGTTATATGCAGTCGCATTTTAATCAATAAAGGCGTTGAAGGATTTCTGATTGAGTATAGCACAATTTATGTAATTCGTTAAATAGTAATCTTAAAATTTATCGAGTGTGTTAATAACTATGTTACAATTGATATTTATCGCATTCGCTATTTATCCTACCTGGGCTAAGGTGTGTATTTCACCTTACATTTTAATGCACAACCTTTAATTAACATAATTTATGTTACATTTGAATGTAACAAAAAATTTTCCCATGCGATATCTACTTATTCCCACCATTAACATTTTGGTTTTCATAATTTTATATATTTCGTTTATAAAAACGAACAATTTTTATCTCATTAATATATTCACTTGTTACTAATCACATCTATGATATCCCAAAATCAATCATATCAATAAAATTGAATTGGGATAAAATTTATATACGAAATAAATAAGAAAAATTATGTTTTTGAAATTTCTGACACATTAGAAATAAACTCATACGTTGTTGAATATACATAATATGTCTATATGTTATGTTGTTGAACATAAACATATTAAATAACAATTTAGAAAAATTGATTTGCTTTTCTTGTTTAGATACAACATAATAAATACATTTTGAATTCCTGCGTGTGTGTGTGTGTGTGTATGCTTCACTCGTATTAAATTCATCAAACTGTGAAATGAAATTAAGATTTTTTTCCGAAATTGAAATTCATGTACCTACTAGAGAATGATATATCAGTTCTATTATTGCCTATCCCATTTCGGTATAATAATGTTAGAATGGTATGTACGATACTTAGTATGAAAATTCGATATTTTATGTTGTATATTGATACGGGAAAATAATGCAGAGTGATTTTCGATTTTTTTTTATTTAATTTATGTAGATTAAATTAAAATGCAGGTGTCTAATTTTGAATTTTCAAATGTTATGGTTCAAGATATTTTTAAGTATAGTCACACAAAATTATGGTAATTTTGAAGTAATAAATATTTTTTATATACAAAATCTTCTAAAGTATCGCAGCATGGAGTCGAAAAGCTTTTTTGGAAACAACACATAATGTCGAATAATTTATTTCGTTTACTGCTACTGTTTTTGAAATCAATATTTTAAAACCAATAGGTTTTTCAAAGGAATCATACAATGCTTTGGTTCAGGTACTGTCGCTGATGCAGATTTAAGCTCTATAAATAAAATGAAAATGACAGCCGATTATTGTGCGCAACATGTTCATCGAAAATCCCAGACGAAAAATGTCGGTTTTTTTCGCCTGTTTGTTCCTAAATACCAACTTAAAGATTTAAAATAAGAAATTTTCATTCGAAACAATTGTAGTGGCATTTCATTTGACCAAGAAATTGAAATTAGTATTCAATTCAATTTTTGATCATAAGAAGCCACCAATGAATTCTCGTGATTTCTTTTGAAAGTTGGAATAATAAAATTAAGATAAGCAGATAATAAAATTTTAGTATATAGCTGTATTACTGAAAGAAGGAGGAACTCAAGACAGCAAAATGATCACGAACTTGAAACCTGTATGTTTTGGAAAATATATACACGCCTATACTCTTATGGTTAATATAGGTTGACCCACTATGATTGTTCACTATAATCAAATGTTTGCAAAAATCATTTATTCCATACTACAATAGTAGTAGTATTGTACTCGTATGTGTGAGGAAAACATAATTAAATCATATTGTAAGCGGCAATAAAGAGAAAAGTCGAATGTGATATGATAGAAGATTTAGCAGTGCTATGAATATAACCATGTTAAATGACCTATACTCCCTTTCGCGCCCTGATATCACAAACGTGACGGTTACATTAAATAGCAACAAAACATATTTTTTGCGATATTTGAAGACCAAACCGCACGTTTGTGATATTAAATTTATGAGTGTGTTGCGGGTAATATTTTAGTTTTTATTTATCCGCTTTGACGCCCAAATATCACAAATGTTACATTAAATTTTTTAATCATCTGAAGTCATCCAAAAATAATTTGCGAATTTTAATGTGGAACTCTAGAGAATTAGTCTTGAAGGTTATACGAATTGAGTTCCGCTGTTTTTTCCCCGTAAAAAATATTAGGTTTTAAGAAAACTCACAATCACAATCGTGAGGTGTTCTTTCTCATTTTCGTTTTTTACATAAAAATAATAAAATTAATTTTTTTATGAATTCAGTTAAATATCTTATAAATCTATAAAAATAAATAAGTAAAAAATCCATAATTTCGTTTTATAATTTATTCAGTCAAAAAATTATCACATTTCGTTAACAATTGCCCTTAAATTTAAGGAAATTCATTTCCTTATAATTGTACTGATAGTACAAAACATTAATATTAAAAATAAACACTTAATAAAATAATAATATATTAATTAACGTTAATTTGTCACTGCGTGTAGAGGGGATTTCCCGGTACTGTCCGACATCCCGGGAATCGGGAAATGATAAAGCCATTTCCCGGAAAACCCCGGGATCCCGGGAAACATTAGAAAACCACACAACACAACTAAATCGTAAAAGCAATCATACAATAAAACAAAAATAAACTTTATTTCTCAAAAATAACAAAAAAATTTACTTTCAGTTTAAAAATTAAAATATTTCATTATTTTTTTAATAAAACAAAAAATTAATAAAGGAAGATAATCTATTATCAATTAACATAATAGATGATAGATCACAATCACAACTAATTTTCTTACAAAACAATTTAAGATCGAGACTTTGAAAGAATTTGTTTTAAGATTCTCTTGCTATAAAGAAACGTTTCAAAAAACAAAGCATATTATGTAGTGATTTGTCACTTAGCTCGGCACGCCTCTTCGTACAAAAATTCGAAAACGAAGAAAATACTCGTTCACGCTCTGTCGATGTTACTTGAATGGTTGTTAAAGCTTCAAGGAATTGTTTTAAAATGGTGGTCAGACGTCCACTGCCCTCATATAATGACATTTCCTTATTTAAAGTGTTGTTGACATCATTATTAATATTTGGTTTTATTAAACTAGTAGTTTCTGCACGTATCGCAATGTTTAGCTTCTCATTCAAAATTAGATGAGTTTCCTTAAATTGAGTGGCTTCCTCGAAGTTCGAAACAAATACTTCAGAATTGCTAGTTAACTCTACATCAACGTCTACCACTACTTCACCTGCTTTGCAAAACAATTGTTGCATCAAAACTTTCATATATTTGGTGATGGCTGTTTTATTTGATAAAGGCAAATATTCGTCATTGGCGTCCGGGCTCGCGATTATATTACTGTTTTGTAAATACTTAATAGTGGAAATTAAATCGTTATTCCTCTTTTGGGTTATGCGAATTTTAAGGGATTCTAAAACTTTATTTGAAATAGCAGAATTCTCCTCTTTTAAAGAATCAATTAAAAATCAGAATACACCTTCGCTCGTAATGAGATTAGAGTTTCGACGTGATAATGCTTCGACTGATAATTGTATTGGTTTGTAAGACATTTACAAGATCTTTCAATTGCTGTATGTTATCAACACAACTATATCCTATGAAATTCAAATAAATTAAAGCTCTTTCGATCGAGTTGTATATGTTAATAAAACGCTCAAGCATGACTACTAAACTATTCCATCTAGTTTTACAATCGAGAAGTAAATTGAGTTCTCTTCCGTGTTGAATTACTACATATTGTTCTGGAACTGCATTTCTAACTGGAGATAATTTAAATAACCGTACAATTTTACGAACTTTTTCAATTATTGTTTTAAAATCAGATTGAACTTCAGGAGTTGCATCATTTAATTCTTCATCGCTGCTAATACTTAGGTTTTCAGAATCAGAATCAGATGTAGATGAGTATTGCTCGTTGTTGTGGTTTTGAGTAATATTTTCATCATTATTTTTATATAATACGTCAATTACGGCAAGATGAATTGCATGATTATAACATTCTTGATGAATATATGGTGAATCTCGCCCAAACTTGACCATTATACAGGCACCGTCAGTTGTTGCAGCAACTATATCAGTGTCAAATAAACCAAACTCAATCAATTTGCTTTTTACCATATTAATGGTCACAGGCGCTGTACAAGAACCGACAATTCGTGCAATACCTTAATTAATTGTTTGTGGTTTTAAAAGTGAATTAAAATGAATATTTACATTTAAAAACCGATTATTTTTTACACTCGTCCACTCATCTAAAGTAATGCTGAATTTAATAAAAAAAAATTTCATTTCATTTATTGTGATTTTCTTTGTTTCATCATAAAATTCTTGAATTAATTGCATTATGGTTTTCTTGTCCTTGGGTAATGTGACTGTCTTATAAACTCAATTTTGCAAATTCCTCTTATTGAGAATCCGTCTTTCGCAGCTAGTTTTGCAATAATTTCTGATATTTTTGTTTTTTTGTGAAACTCGTGATTTTAGATTGAGCGAGAGGTTGCGCTTGGGTTTCCTTAAGTGTTTTGCTGTTTCTAGTACTTCAGAATCTTTTCGTTTTGATGTCGGCAATACAATATTATGAGAAAATAAATGACGAGTAACTCCACTTGTTGAAGAGCCTTTGCAGCATATTATTTTTTACATTTTGTACATTCGGCTTTCTCTGCACATAATGTTTTTTTATAAAAATTTCACACTTCAGCCATGTAAAATTATTTGGGTATCGAATAAAAAAATAGTTATTTGTTATAACACATAGCTAATAACTATATTATGTACTTACATTTGCAACAATAATATTATAATTTGCAACTAAAAACGAGAAAATTTGTCCCAAGGATTGGGTACGCGCAAAATATGGTTACCATAACACCATAACCATACCAACACAACATGAAACAAAATCAACATTTGTACATTTGACACTTAAAAAGGGAGGTTTACAATGCGATATAAATATTTTTTGCTGAATAAAACAAAATGAGTGCGTTTAAAATTTTACTATAGACAGCAACTTCGATATTTTTAAATGCAAGCAAATTAATGCAAATTTTTCTGAATTTCGAATTTCCCGGGAAATAAAGTTTTTACCGGGGAAAATTTCCCGACAAAATATTGCGAAATCGCCGGGAAATTTTTTCCGAGAATTCTCGAAAGCCCCTCTCTAACTGCGTGTGAAATACCTCGAAACAGCTTTTATCCGCCGAGCTACATAAATATACGTTGCACTTTTTTGCAACGGTTTCTGGTTCTGCTTGAGCATGACTTTAGTTTGCACATTTTAGGTGCTTTTAAACGCTTCCATATTGGCCAATGGCAGTAACGTTTACGCAATGATGGCAGAGGTGTCACAATTGTTTTATTTACATGTTCAGGCTCGTCTTCATCACTACCTTCACTGCTCGAATCATTTGTAAATGATCGCTTTTAAGGTGTAGAATCCACGAATCACCAATTTCTAACTGAAAGTGGAGTAAATCTAAAATTTGTCGTTGCGGAATATTGTTTGCTTCGCAATCTTTTCAGTACTCCTGCCATGCATTGACCACCGCCAGTACTAGTACTCCTTCATCTGCGGACGCAGAGGTCGAAACCTCCCATATACAAATGATATTCCTTAATAACTGAGGGGCATGTAACAGTAATGCATTTTCTGTCTGCTTACTCTAGCGGTCTGTTAGACAATCTGGTTGAATGCCAGAAATCGTCGAAGCAACCAGAACAGATTTTATGTCCTTCCATTTCACGACTACTATAATGTTTTGATTGACTAATTGTCCAAATTCCCCTCTATTAATTTTTTATCTTCAAACGTTAATACATTCAACCGATTTTGTTGAATAGTGCCTGTTGCTTTACATTTGAGTTCGTCAAGCTTTTTTAAAAGTAGCATTGTCATAGATATACTTATCGAAATAGAGAAAACTACCTTCTGGCAATGTTTCAATTAATCGCAGTACAACTGCTGGCCCTAATCCAAGAAATCCAAGAGACATATCCGGTAATTTAGTTTTAGATTCTTGATAAATCTCAAAATCAAGTACCAAGCCTTCGGCAGTGGTAACGACAAAATTTTTAAGGCCCTCGGCGGCTTATTACGAACATATTGACGGCCTGGACAGCAACCAGTAAACGGGATCATCTCCTTATCGATAGAATACCGGTTAATAGTTCTTTCTATTTCATTACATCTAACGACATTAATAATTGGCTACACTTGCCAAAACAAATTGGTTTTGGCTTCTTCGGGAATCTTGGATACATCGACGTAATGAAGTGATGTACGGAGTACTTTAAAACGAATTTTTGTCTTGGCCGAAGATATTCTTTGAAAGTTGTATCACGCCTTCCAATAAAGTGGTATACGAGGAAATGGTATACATCCCATTATTAAAAATATGCCGTACAATTTCATAATTTCCACCGGCGTTGCTTTAAGTAACATACCCTTCTTGTTAAAAAAATACATTTTTGTGTACATTGCAGCATCTTAAGAATGTTTATTATCAAAGAACCCACGAAAATATTGTACTGGCAGTTTTATCTCAATGTTTATTGAGCAAGTGTCAAGAACAGGTAAGATATTTTATAAAATTCACCCGACGTGCTTCGATAAATGATCAATTTTAGCCCTCACGACTGTGATATCTGGGCGTTAATTCACACCAAAGTAAAATTTGTATAAATTTGTGTTCACCAACAGTTCAACAGTCAAACGTCGATTAAGTCCAGTAATACTCACCTGTAAGATATTCTCTTCCTGTAACACATAATTAAACCTGGAATACATCGCATCAATTACATAAACCTAAAACAAATAAATATTAGCAATTAATCAATACTTAGCTTGTCATTGTATAAATTCATCTTTGATTTCCTAGAAATTAGTTTAAATTATTAGTCCAAACAAACCAAATCATATGTAAACAATGTACATAACATAATTTGTCCTTGAACTTGATCTTCAATTGGTAATCAAAACAAATTATGCCATGTATATTGTAACACAATTATTAACTTATAATTTCACCTTACATTAATTAACTCGTAGATACTTACCTTTAAAACACAACGAATGTAATTAGCTACCTAAAATAATAATATTAAGTTAAGATAAATGTAAATTTAATATGTAAATATTTCTTACCAGTTTGTTATGATGTATTGACATTTGGGTAGATTGTACTACCACCAATGCAATATTGATGTAACTCATACTTATTATAGAGTGCGTTTAATTAATACGTAACATGTAAGTTTATAATGCCATCTAGTGGCAATTCAGTTTTATCTCGAACGCGATTGACATCCCTCTATAGTAAATATACAACACTTTTTTGTTATTAATATTCTAAAATAGAAATAAAAATCCCTTCTTACTGTAACCACCAAGGTGTCAACATTAAAATTAAATATTAAACCAAGGAAATCAAAAATAATATTCTACGACAATTTATTTATTTTTTGATTGGAGAATTCACCCGTTGAAGCACATCTACAAAATTAAACGGCAATTTTCGGGAATACAATTTTTTTTTTGTTTCATATATGACACACAGGCGTCAATTAATACATAAAATAAAATATTCGAGTCGTGTACGGTTTCCATCACAATTGTGACATCCGGTCAACAAGTAACACAAACATTTTGAAAAGTAGAGCTCTTTTTTCCCATACCCTATTTCATATGATGCATGGACCTTATAGCGATCACATCCGGGAATCACTATGCATGATCGAAAGCAAATGCCCTAAACGTTATCAGCGTGTTTTGTTGGCTGACACCGGGGATAACCGTTGTCGCTCCGTAAAGGATAACGGTAGAACGATAACGTTGAAAATCAAAAATAAGAACGTGGCAGTCGGCATCAGCTGGATTGTTCCGTATTCGCCGCTGCTTTCGAACAACTACATGGATTACAAATACGTTCATGTAACCAATGATGTCTGTGAAGTCAGCCCGAATAATATCCCGAAGAAATCAATGGCAAGACTAAAAAATGAATATCGCGACATTTTTCTGTGTCATCCCGAAAAATTTACTATGTTACGCTAGTTTTGAGTATCGTCCCGGAAAAAAAATCCAAAATAGCTAATTTCAGTAATGTTTGTGGTTTAAACCCGAAAATATCCCGACAAAACGCGATGACAACACTAAAATTCTAATATCATACCAGTTTTCAATGTCATCCCGAAAAATTCAACGCTATCACTTTTCTTTTAAATATCATTCCGGAAAAAATTTCACTATCGTGACACGAAAAAAAACCTATCGCAATAGATTTTATACCGAGTCGACTTGAAAAAAATATCCCACGATAGTTCATAAAAACGAAATAATAAGTGCCAAATTAAAAAATCATAACTAAAAAACATTTAAAAAACATTAGATATTTCTAATTAACAAGAGCAGTTTGTGTTGTAAATGAATCCACGATTACACAAAGGAAATACATCTACGAAAGCCGCATAAAGCCATACTCGTAATTTGATATCTATTAGTGCATATTAGTTAATTCATTTCTGCTTGTTAATTCATATTTATTTTAACCAAGCTTATAATTCGATTAGGTTTTCGTTTTATTATCCACGTGAAGTTTTATTTTGGATATTACTTCTTTTATATAATTTAGTTGCCATATTAATCTATAATCATTTTTCGTAATTTTTTGTCGGGCAAAATTCAAAGAGGTCCACCATAGCTCCTATTACAGGCCTGCATATACGAATTTAAAAATTATTGATGACTCTTTCCAATAAAAGCAGTTGAGTGGCCTCAATTTCAGCTGGAATGTTATTCGTAAGATCAAGAATTGTGTGTGGATCACTGCTATATACTTTACATTTTAAAAAACCACAATGGAAATAATTAAACGGTGTAAAATCGCATGATCTTAGTGACCAACTTTTATCAGAATTTCCTCAAATTATGCGATCATCGAACTTGATTTTGTTGATATCCCGATTATTATTTGGGAAAAACTTTGAAAAATAATATTTCAGTGTTTTCCGGGTTTTTGTAGAAACCTGATATAAGCATAGACATAATACTATATACAGAGACCGGTAATGTGCTTTTTCTCCACATAAAATCGTTTATTTCATGCGTGGACAGTAGGGACGGGATGCGTATATAAAATTATATTTATATCTCTGTCTTTGATTTCTATATCATCCACAACATAAAGCTTTTGTTTCTGGTTGTTTGCCTTTCAAAATAGAATTATTTGAAAATTTTATATAGTTTGTGATGAAATTTGTGTGTTAAATAATATTTGTGATCAAATTTGTGTGTTTCTAATTTGTGCGTTATTAAAATAAAATGTATCAGAAAAAAAATTATTTGTTGTGGATGATATGAATTAAGGCGAAATTCCATTACTGCGGCTTTTTTTTGTGCAGAAAACCAGAAAGAGATAAAATCAAAAATCCCTATGTGTGTGAGCGGCGCAACAGTAAAATTTTATATACTTAAAATTTTTGTTGTTGGCGCGATTTGGTTGCCATAAATATAAATAAAAAATACAAATCGAAGTATTTTTATGGCAACCAAAATGAAAAATACTCCCCACTCTCAGCAAATTTTCGTTTAGTAATATTTTTATGGTGAGCACTTGGCTCATACATTTTATATGTTTGGTGGAGTACGATATAAATCGCGTTTTCATTATAAATTTGTATTATTGTTCAAACTAAACTATTTTACAACATTTAATTTTTATTATTTATTCCGTATTACATAATTTTAATGCATGTGATATTTTTTAGGTTATGTTACAAACGCGGTCAAATTTTCCCCTAACTTTTTTTTATAGGAAAGCGTTTTTTAGTTTTTAATTATTGAAAGGAAATAATTAAAAAACATAATAAAATGATGCCTACAAATAATATATAGGTTTTTTAGTAATATAGAGATATAAATGAAATTGATTTAACAATAATTTTCATTTTTCAACTATTTTTGTTATAATTTCGTAGTTGTCAAATATTCCCCTTAAAATTTCGCTATGGAGCTGTTTACTTAAAAAATTTTGACAGATAAAATATTATCTGTAGGCCACACAAACGATTAACACAGTATATGGTTTGTGAATTTTGCTTTTGTTTATTAAATTAAATTTTATGTGTGATATGTTAAATATATTTATGTGATATTAAAATAAAATAAATTATTAAAGTAAATTAAATTAAATTAGTTAATTCTAACCAATAAAAGTGAATCATTATAATGCTTGGTAGGTTATGTTTTTATTAGAAATGAATCGACTCATTTAAAATTTATTATTTTAGGAAATGATCAAAATAATCGATATAAATTATCGAAGTATGCGACGAGCGGATGGAGCGGAAAAACTTCGTTATGAAGATAAAATATCTAGTATTTGCTTCGATCCATATTTGGGATAATGTAACGAGCAGGATTTGCCAGAAAACATAACATTTTTTGAAATCTACCAGTACCTGGTGAATAAAAATCATTCTACAGTACAAAGGAACTAAAAGCGTTCAAGTCGTTAGAATCGTACCAGTTGTACAAAAGTGGATGGGTTCAATTTATGGCAGGCAAAAAAATTATAAATGGATTCATTGTATATGGCAAGGTAGGTAGTTGTAGCAAGAAAATTTAAACAGTTTAATGAATACATTATTTTAAACAGGTACTTCATAGCCAATCGTTAAATTCACCGGCGCTCAAGGTGTGGATACATATAAATAATTCGGGGATTATTAATACCGCGCACTGTACAAGTGTCGCTGGTTTAGGTGAATGCTGCACCCATATTGGATCAATTTTATTTGCTTTGCATGCAATATATATAAATATTTTAGACAAAGACACTGTAAGAATTTAATTGCATATTCAAATTTAATATTGTATTATTGTACATTATATCCTTTTTTATTTTAGGAATCATCAGTTACAGATAGAAAAGCACTGTGGGTCGTGCCATCTTGCAAGCTCTCCATCCAAAGGTGCAACGAGAAAATTAATTACTCCCTTGGTAATCAATCAAAAGCTGCATCATCAAATGTCTTAACAACCAAACCCAACACTTCAGCAAATCCTGAAACGGCATCTATGATCGATCAGATTTTGGCAACAGGTAAAACTCCAGTAGCATTAATGGGGCTTGCAGACTATCTACCAGTACGAGACAAAGATTCCGATTTCGAATTGGACAATTTGCTAAATGTGTATTTAGCAAATTTGTGGAAACCCAAGAACGAAGTACAGTCACTTCAAAGATTGGTTGGTCAATTTTCTTTCGATAATTTCATAATGGAAGAGGAAAAAGTGAAATTAATAGAGCGGGCAACACGCCAACAGTCGAAAGGAGATTATTGGTTCAAATTAAGATTAGGGCATATTACAGCTTTCATTTTTAAAGAAGTATGTATAGGAGCAAAATTATAATCGAAGTTTTCCACTTGGATTACTCAAAAGAATTTGCTATCCAATAGACAATGTCATCGGGACCAAATCAATGAAGTATGGGTGCACTCATGAAAAGGTGGCACTTAAAACTCTTTTTAATATGAATAAGCGACTTCATAAAGATTTAAAAATCTCGCCATCTGGGCTGATGATTTTAAAGGAGAAATCATTTTATGCTGCATCACCAGATGCAGTTTGGAGCTGTAGTTGCTGCGGTGAAATGCCAGTAGAAGTGAAGTGCCCGTATTGTTTGAAAGATGGTGATCTCTTCTCGTATCTATCACGAAAAGACTATCCAGTTTTTATAAACGAAAGCGGCACATATTCTTTGATAGAAAATCATTATTATTATTATCAGGTTCAACTGCAAGGCTATATACATTAAAGTAAATTTGTTCACTTTTTTATATACTCCAAGAACAAAACAGTTCACATCAAAGAACCAGTAAACCGATTATTTGTCGATGAAAAAATGAAAAAGACGGATGAAATTTTTATTAAGTATATTTTCCCAGAATTAGTTGGGAAATATTATACCAATAGTGTGTAACATATATTTAAGGCAACAATTATGTGATTTATATAATTTTATGTGATAAAATAAGTCTGAAAAATTAATTTACTTGACGCAATAAAAACCAATATGTAAATATTTTACTTAAATTATAGGTAGTTGTTTTATTCCTGCTTTGTTTTATTTATGCTTGCTCCAGCGACCGCAGAGGGCTGGTTTAGGATCAATGAATTAATCGCTCATTATCCGAAATTAAAAATATGATTAAGAATCCTCATTTGAGGCGGCCAAATCCCTTGATGGGATATAGTGCCAGAGAGACAGTTTTATTCGTTTACTACAATTGATAGATTTAAATTAATAACAGCACAAGATATCTTAATTATGTAGTCAAAGTACATATTTTGATAGATTTTTTTTGAAATTGCTGTTATGGGTTGTCGATTAGTTCTTACTAAATATTTTTGTCGTAAAACTCCAACGATCCGTTCGACGTGAATTCTGACACTAGCAATTTGACGATTGTTTTCGACTGAAAGCGGTTCTAGCTGAGATTTTTTATTTTTGAACGATGGCATAATCAACGTAGCCCTTTTCTTACTTAAAGAATGTTCAATTAAAAATCCACGATCGGCCAAGATAATGTCCTCTTCATTTATGTAATCCAAAATGCCGACATAAATTTGTCGCTACATCGTCCATCGTAATCCTTCGATATAAATGCTAGGCTTCCAAACGATGATATACAGACTAGGTATTTTAGAGTCTGGTGGTGCTTGTAATTTGAGAAAGTGTTAACACGAGGTAAACAATTTCCTGCAACGTAATAAAACATTAGCCACTACTTAGTAATTATTGCAAGTATAAAGTTTATGACATACCCGGCTTTTCGATAAATATTTCAAAACAATCTATTATAAACACCGATTTCATTCCAAATATCTGTTTGAACATTTCAGGAATATTTCTTTTAGAAGCCTCGATATCTGGCCTTAACACAAAACAGCTGATTTTATTGTGAATTGCTATAATCGCTTTATGAAAAAGGATAGAAATGGTTTTTGTTGTTACATGATACTGAAATGCTAGGTGCGTAAATGGTAAATCTAGTTGTAATTTTATGAACACCATCAAAAATATATCAAATTTGTCCATTTTCCCTCC
This sequence comes from Nephrotoma appendiculata, assembly GCA_947310385.1. Lineage (NCBI taxonomy): Eukaryota > Metazoa > Arthropoda > Insecta > Diptera > Tipulidae > Nephrotoma > Nephrotoma appendiculata. The sequence continues at coordinate 139,849,287 of OX371225.1, read as the reverse complement.
CTTTGTGATAGGTAGAGAATGTTCGACATTTCTAAATATAACTTCCAAAGTATCAAAATCATTGAACCTCGTATAGTATGTGGTCATTCTAGGGCTTGCCTTAAGATCATCCAATGTCAAGTTTATTCTGGCCTTCCCGTTTAAGCTGCTTTATTGTTTGTAAATGAACTTTATTTTGTTCTTTAAGTTGAGCTATTAATTCATCTTTTGTAGTTGCTAAATAAAAGTCTAAGAACAACAGAATATATTATAAAGAAACTCAATATAAATGTTTTGTTAATGTAATAATTTAATGAACCAAAATTGTATTTATTTACATTCTGTTTGGCATGCTTTTTCTTGTATCATATTTTGGTTATCTACAACGCCAAATGTCTCCTTTTGTAAATTATCCGTTTCAACCTTCTGTGATGCCCTTTTATTCCCCCGTTCATACCGTCCTGTCGAAACTATTTTGGCTTTATAGCCTAAATCAACAGAAGGGACCCAGTCAACATTCAATTTATCTTTTAAATTTGCGCTTTTCCCCGATAAAAAATGCTTCGAGCAAACGGTTGAATGTTTCAACGATACGCGCTTAAGATCCTTCCTATTTATCGCCTTTAACCAAGCTTGTTGCCTTTCTTCTGCCAGTTCTATATATTTTAAGCGTTTTGTTGGAATCAATGGGAATCTAAAAAACTTGATTCCACCATCTCTACCACCTCGCATAGAGCAATTCACCACCAAAACTTTAATGGCATTGCACAGATTATTGTAATCAATACAAAATATATTTTATAACAAAATAAAATAAAATAACAAATAAAATTTTTCAATTTAATTGAATATATTTTTAAAAATGCAGCAACCACAACACTAAATACAAGAACGTTTGGCCTACAGATAATTTTGACGTTTATATTTGACAGATAAGTAAACAGGTCTATAAAATAAAAATAGTCTGTCTCTGTCGGATTTTTGATATTATCTCTTTCTGGTTTTCTGCACAAAAACAAAAGCCGCAGGAATGGAATTCCGCCTTTATGCACAATAGATTCCGCCAGTCCCGTACCGAAAACGTTTTCAGTTCTATATGTGGAAACAAAATGGCGCATTTTTTTTTTTTCTGGATTTTAAATATTTTAATAAAAAACATGTATAATTATAGTTAAATGTGATTCTAGGGAAATAATTTTATTGAATAAATTCTATTAATTATTTTGTGTAATATTCATGAACCAGTTGTGGTTTAAAAAAATATTGTAAAACTCTTGAATGCTGAAAATAAATATAGACACAATTCTAATTGTACAAATAACTAACTTCATTCATATTCGTTAATAAAAAATCTTAATACAGTTCTGATTATTATTTTACTATCTCTTTTATTCTTTGAAATTTACTCACTTGACATTTAGTCATTACCGGTCTATATAATATTATTAACGTGTTTGGATATAAGTAATAAAGCAATGACAAAATGAAATGGTATTTTTGTAATACAATATAAAGAAATGTGTATATGTTATGGTTAAAGTGTATAATTTGTTATTATATGTAATTACCGGTTAGTATACCAAATGCGTCGGTTAATATGTATAATTTTTTAGAATTATTCACTTTTATCGGTGATTATATTATTACCAAACCCCTTTGGTTAAAGTGTTAAATATGAAAGTTTAAAACTATAATAATAATAATGGCATAATTTTAATTTACGTATACATCGAGAAAATCATGTAAACAGTAAAAATTTAAAAAATTTTAAATGTAGAATTGTTTATCAACAGTTTTAAGAGGGGAAGGCTAATTTTTCCGGATATTTTTTTATTTTTCAAAATAAGGTAAGATGTTGAATTTTTTGATAATTTTGGACGTTAGCATTGCGGGCATTCTTTATCCAGGCAACATTCATAAAACTCCTGACGAGGATCACTGACAACCTTAAACAAATGAAAATGAAGATCAAATTGACGATAAATTCGATTTTGAATAAACTAAAATTGAAATTTTGAATTAACAAACTACATTTTATTTTATTTATTTTTATTATTATTTCATTTATTTTTATTAATATTTCATTTATTTTTATTTATTAATTTTTTTTTTATTAATTGCATTGTCAACCTTGTAGCCACAGATCAAAGAGTTTTTATCGCTCTTATTGCTTCTTCTGATAGTGCCACAAATGTTAAAAAAACAAGTTTTGCAAATAATTTTTTTTTTAAATGTAATTTTAATTCGCTTTATATCTTAGGGGATGGGGGCTGCCACCCCAAACTCCCGAATTTCCAGAATTTATACAATTCTTAAAGTGTCAAATTTTATTTATAATTTTAAACTAAGTAAAAAAAACTTTCATATTATTCACTTTGACCAAATAAGTCTGGTAATTATATTAATAATCGGATAAAATGAAAAATTAAAGGAAAATCATTGATATTGCACAAATTTACGAAACACACACACACACTTTACCATAACAGATATAATTTTCCTTCCTAACGATTTTTAACACGTTTGCGCAAGTGACAGCTACACCAGTCGTACAACTTTTTCGTTTTTTAAGGAATGGATCGACATATTTTTCAGTCTCAAAAATGCGTTCCTTTCCGCGACCAAGTTTCATTGCAATTATCAAATGTGTGTTCCTGAGTAGCACACACATTTAGAGGGCGTCCGTTAGTGTGTTAAATATTCGTACTAAGACCGTTTAAATAAATAAAAGAAATAAAAAAAAATATATTATTATTATTTTACAAACACATGATAGTTCAAGGGAAGATTGTAGCAACAAAATTTTTGATCACACAGTCTCTTTATTGTAAGTTGCAAAATTTTTATCAATATTAAATAAACTTCTAAAGACCATTTGCAAAAGAATTTTGTATTCGATGTTCTTTCTAATTGAATTCACGTGTGTTTATTCCTAATATTTAGCTGATATGAATGTTGTATTCCAAAACGCGGGTGTTTTAATGATTGGTAATGCTTAAAGTAGCTAGAAATATGACATTACTGAATTAAACGTTTGTTGGTGAGAATTTTCAAATAAAACACATACACCAATTTGTTTCCCAACATTTATTAGATTAATTAAAACATTTTTTATTTGGTTAATTGACATTTCCAATTTTCATATAAAATGTCTCACCACAACTTTCGCCTTCACCTGAAACCAAATTAAATCATAAATTAATGAACCAAAATGTTACTTACCATAATCCACTGTGATTTATTACGCCCTTAAGGCTCATAGTTTTAAATACCTGAAAATACAATAATATTATTAAAATTTATTACAGTAAAAATTCAATTTATAACTATTAATTTGTATACTTACCTTCTTAAATACTATTTACAGAAATGTCAACAAAAAATTTATAAACAAACCTGTCATTAAATGTAATTTCTATGTAAATCAAAACGTAATAGAAGTTTGCGGTACAAATCGGTTCATTGTGCGCAAACGTAATATAATTTAAAATTTTATACAATACCGGGAAATTTAAGTTTCCTACTTAAAGTTTCAAGAAAGCTTTTTCCTATAAATCTATTTTTTCTACATTTCTTGGTTTACATATTAAAATGACAATTTAGTTTTTAAGAAATAAAACATATTCATTCCTTTGTAATCTGGTGAACAGAAAAGTAATAATTTTATTAAAATAAAAATGCAGTGTGTTAAAATAGTTTGGTTCTAAGTTTTTCATTCAGTATGTGCAAATTTAACTTAATAGTGCAACTTGTTCTCTCCATCATTAAAATTCAACTCTAGCCATCATCAACCACAATAGTTCTGCAGCAATTCATCAACCAGCATTTCATCCATTTTCATTAGTTGGCGGATTTTTCATCACGACCACTTTTCCACAAGTTAACTAGCTGACCTGTGACTGAATAATCAGTCACGCGAATACATTTTATTGAATTTTTGGTGAAAAAATGATCAAAAAGATTTTTTAAAATGTAAATTTGATGCACTTTTATCAAAAATAAACTAAATTCATATACGCGGTTAATTTTTAAATCTTAAAAATTAAGCACGCGCTCAAATGCACACAGTATGACTTACGTGCCAAGTCAAATATTCATATCTGAAACGGGAAGCGCGAGCTCGGGATTGTATTGGCTCGCCTCCATCTTCCTGTTTGCCGTAACTGGGAAAAGGCTCCTGTATAGAAAAATGAATAAGATCGCAAATCGCAAAATGTGTCTCTTGAAAACTTACATTAAAATCGAATTGAACCTGGTCTCCAAATGTGTGGAAGGCATCTGAGAAATCCATGGAAGGGTGGCTTGTGGTGGCCCTGGGACCTGGTTGGCGTCTTGGGAGATCCATGTGATGGTGTCACGTGATTATGATTTGACTGGTTCTTGGTTTGAATTAAAGGATTGTGAATTTCGCTTTTGATCGTATATTTTTCGTTTTCGAGGATCTCTTGATTTCCAAGACATTTTGAAGAAAAATGAAAAGAGTTTTGTTCAAGAATCTTCGAGATGAGAAATGGTAATGGACCGCTCTTTCAAAGTGGTGCTTTATTTATACTTGAGGCTTGACTTGGTGATAACGGCTTTATCTTTTGGATTTCTTTCACAGTTCAGTATTAAAATCAACAAAATAAAATTATTTTGATTTTTATTCAATTGAGTATGGATTTGAAAATCGCAAAATAAGAGTTCGCGTTGTTTTTTACATTTCAATGCATTTTTATTACTTTTTGAAAATCGACTTTTTGTCTTTTTTTTTACTTTAAAAAGTTAGTATCTTGCTTTTTAAAAACAATTTCAATCCAGTCTTATTTGTATCCGTCACTTTAAATCTAAATCGCGCGTCAACAGTTTTGCAACTTTGAATTTGAATCGCGCGCCACTAATTTGACCAAAAAATTTGCTTTTTAGTCAATTCAATTCTCAAATGTTGCAAGATTTCACTCGCACAAAATCTTGGAAATTTTCTGAAACCACCTGAAGTACCCGTTTCGGGTACTTCCCAGTGGAATTTTTCTGATTAGCCTACGCACAGCGCAATATTTATGTCGACCTACCCTGAAAAAATCTAACGGATCGGATCATGTTAAGGTGTCATTTTAGGGTTTAGTTTGAAAAAATTAAGAGCATCAATATAACTAGCTGACCTGTGACTGAATAATCAGTCACGTGATACATTTTATTGAATTTTTGGTTAAGAAATAATTAAGAAGATTTTTTAAGTTGTAAATTTGCACTTTTATCAAAAATAAAGTAAATTCATATACGTAGTTAATTTTTAAATCTTAAACGGCAAGCACGCATTCAAATGTACACAGTATGACTTACGTGTCAAGGCAAATATTCATATCTCAAACGGGAAGCGCGCACACGGGATTACATGACCACTTATGCGGCCTAACCAAATATTAAATTCTCAAAAGGGAAAAGCACACAATGCTGAGGCAAACTTTAATCTAAATATTTCATAAGAAATGTAAAATAGGATAATAAAATAGTAGTAGAAGGTAGATAATAAAATAGTAAAATACATTAGAATTTACATGCACAGAATCTCTTCAAAAAATACATTCTTTGTTGTGATGCGCCCATCCCGATCAGCTGATTGATCGCTTGTCGCAACGATAAACACCTTGAGTCCGTCAAATGAGCGGCATCGTAAAAAGGCCACATACATCTGATCATGCGTAAATACGGGGGCCGGCAAGTACACTCCTACCTTGTTCAAGCTTTAACCCTGACTCTTGTTGATGGTTATGGCGAACGCGACTGAACCGGAAATTTAAGGCGAGTCATTTTAAATGAGAAGATGCCTTCCGAGGGTGAGAGCTTAATGCGTGCGATGAGAACGCGCTCGTATTTTGAGAAGCCAGTCAGCACTTCACATTCCAGAATGCAGCGGTTTATTTTTGCGACTCGCATGCGTGTTTCATTGAATCGACCCTTGCTAGTGCTTAGATTCCTCATCAAACGAACGATCACGTTTACCTTTAGCGGGATTGCATGGCACGGCAATCCGGACCCTTCAATCTTGTTGACAAAATCGACGGGTAGGTGGAGTTCCTCATGCATGTCGTCACTCTCAAGTTTATCAGCACTATGTTTGACTTCTTGTTCGTCGGGCAGGAGGTCAAGCACCTGCTGATTGGTTAGCGTGCAATCATCATTCTTGGGTGCAAGGATGGTGCGCTCCTCGATGATTCCCTGGGCTGGTGTTGTGTTGATGTCACCACACACGAAATCGATCACACTTTGAGGAAGTCTGCCGGAAGTGTGATCCAGTCGGTTCGAGCATTGCCGTTTCCAACAGAAAGCAAATATTGCGCAAACTCGTCCTCACCTTCATCGACGCGCATGTTCTTGGTGAGTGTAAACTTATTTACCAATTTCCAAAGCGGGTTCAACTTGATGGTCGATTCGCAAGTTCACGCGCGTCCCGCCTTCAGGTAGTCACCACACATGAGGGTATTTTCCCAGCTAATGGAACACCCACTACCCGTCTATGATTGTGAGCTCTGCTCCTGGTATGATTAACTTTGAATTTAAATCGCGCGTCAACCATTAAGCAACTTTGAAATTGATTCGCGCACCGACAGTGTTGCAACTTCGAATCTGAATCGCGTACCAACTGTTTTACAACTTTGAATTTGAATCGCGCGCCACTAATTTGAATAAAAATATTTACTTTTTGGTCGTTCCATAAAATTCTCAAATGTTGCAAGATTTCACGCGCACAAAAACTTGGAAATTTTCTGAAACCACCTGAGGTACCAATTTCGGGTACTTTCTGGAGAAATTTTTCCGATTTTTCTAGCCCACGCACAGCGCAATATTTATGTCGACCTACCCTGAAAAAATCTAACGGATCGGATCATATTTAGGGGTCATTTTAGGGTTGAGTATGAAAAAATTATTAAGAATATTATTCTAATAGATAGATAGAAGCTGACCTTCGACTGAATAATCAGTCACGTGAATACATTTTACTGAATTTTTGGTTAAGAAATAATTAAGAAGATTTTTTAAGATATAAATTTGATGCACTTTTATCAAAAATAAAGTAAATTCATATATGCGGTTAATTTTTAAATCTTAAATAGATAGAGTGTCATGACAAAATTGTATTTTTACACTCACAACTATTAACACCAAAATGTATGTAAAATCATTTTATGTTCTCTGTTTTGTTTAATTGAGATTCAATTACAAATTTTCTACTCATTTTGTCATCACAGTGTGTCATGATAAAATCATCGGCAATTTTAATAAATTTTGTCATTGTCACGGTGTAATGCGCATGATCATAGATTCAATATAAACATATTTTGTCATGGCATTCTGGCGTCGTGACAAAATTTTGCTGAAAACACCCGAGGTACCCGTTTCAGGTACTTCCGGGTGGAATTTTTCCGATTTTTCTAGCAAAGGCACACCGCTATATTTATGTCGACCTACCCTGAAAAATTTAAACGTTTCGGATCATGTTTAGGGGTCATTTTAGCGTTGAGTTTGAAAAAATTAAGCGTATTAATATAATAGATAGATAATTGACGATGGACTAATTGGTAGGTCATCATATGTTAAACATGCTACGAACATGTATCCCTCTGGTAAGATAGTGTTGGGTGGTGTAATGCAGCAGCGTTAACAGCATATGATGGGTTGACCCCTAGATGTAATTGATTAATTATTCCAGTCGTTTATGACTGAGGACGATAGATATATATGATGAAATTTAGATATACTATACCTAATCACAACTAACACAGGTTAATAAATTAACAAAATCCTATCTACAGAAAAGTGTGTATGTGTAAATAATTAACAAACGTATATATAGTCAGTAAAAAATGATCACACTGATTTTTGCGAAAAATTTACAAAACAGAACTTATTTTGCAGTTTATTAGATTCAAATATTTTACTAATTAACAAATCCAAAATACAAAATAAAAACGCATTTAACGTTTATAATAAAAAATATAAAAATTAAGAATTTTTTGCAACAAAAATGATCACACTTTTTGAATGATCTTTGATTTATTTTAAATAAATTACATAAATTTTGTTCATAATTGTTTTAATATCGAGTTGGTCCTCCTTTACATTTATAACCTCTTTCATATTGAATACAGGCGTATATAAACTAAAATGTAACGATTTCGAAGAGTTCGGCCGGTGTTAGCGTAGTTTCTTAGCAACGTAGAACTCAAAATAATAATTAACGTGGAACATACTGGAAAATCTGGACGCGAAATTGGAAAATTAGTAGGCCGAAGTCATTCTATAGTGGCCTAAATAATATCTAATTGCAACGTCACACAATCTGTTGAAAATGAGCAGCGAACAGGGCGAGAAGCATATTTTCCAAACGGTGCAAGCAAAATATTTTGGATTTTGTGAAAAAATCCAAAAATAAGCGCTTCAAAACTAGCTTCAGAAGTAAAGATATTTAATAAATCTACCCAAACTCAAAATATTGAAAGAGTTTTGAAGAAACATGGATATCATATCATGGCCGTGTGCCACGCAAGAAGCCATTCATTTCGGCTGTTAATTCCAAAAAAAGAATTGAATTTGCAAACAAATTAAAAACAAAAGACTTTCTCTTCTTTAACAATTGGTTTTTATAAATGGAAATTTGGATCGCTATAAATACCTAGGTATTCTAAAGAACAATTTGAAACTATCCGTGTAACAATTGAGGCCCGTGTCATCAAGGACCTTCCAGCAAGACAACGATCTTGAGCATACGGTACACATTGTAAAAGAATGGAATCCGAATAACGTCCCAAACCAGTTACATTCGCCACTCCAATCACCTGAGCTGAAACCCAATGAACATTTGTAAGATCACATGGAAAGCCAAATTGGAAAATACAAAATTACCACCATAAAAACGTTACAAGAAACATGAAAGAATGGGACAAAATTTCACCGGAAGTTACCAAGAAGTGTGGATCGCGACCCACAGGGGGTAAAAAATAAGTAATAACGAAGATACCGATGCTAGTACCAGTAAAGAAAGTGGGAATAAATATACGCAAGTGAACAACGAAGTAACACCCCCAAGTCAAGAAAATACGATTCATCATATTTATCATTACGATTCACGAGTGTTCTGGTAAACGAATTGGGAAAACCAATGTGGGTGGTTTGTACGGAAGTTTTGTCTGTTGAGAGTATGAAACCAAGTAAATTAAGGCGTCATCTTGAAACTATGCCTTTTGAACATATTGATAAATCCATAGATTTTTTTTCAAAGAAGACTAGCAAAGATTAATAAAAGAAAACAAACATTTAAAAAACAGTTTCTGTTCCATGAAAAGCACTTTGCATCATACCAAGTTTCCTATAGAATTGCAAAATGTAAAAAACCAAATTCAATAGGTGAAACGCTAGTACTACCAGCAGCTATTGATATGTTTGGAGAATCATATGCACAGCAGTTGCGAAATATACCGCTCGCTGATAATACAGTTGGTAGAATAATTGCTGATATATCTGAGGATCTTTGCGATCAGCTAGTTTATCAACTACATAAGTATAAGTAAAGCAGTAGATAAGTAGTAAGTAAATTCGCCATAAAAGTAGATAAGGCTACAGATGTAACTAAAGGTGCTCATTTAATTGCATATGTTTGGACAAGGCCACGTCTATGGAAAATTGTAATATAATAGACTATTTTTTTGTTGAGAACGATTTAAAATGGGATAATTGCATTGGACTCTGTACTGATGATGCACAAGCAATGTCAGGACCCAAAGCAATTATTCAAGCATTGGTTAAAAATAAATCACCTAAACTTATATGGGCGCACTGCATGCTTCATAGAGCAGCTCTTATATCAAAAAATATGAGTGAGGAATTTAATAACGTATTTCATATTGTTACAAAAGTTGTAAACTATATCAAAAACAGTCCTTTGAAAGCGAAATTTCCAAATAAGTTGTATGAAGATATGGAAGCGGAATATAAATTATTCTTGTACTATTGTGAAGTACGTTGGCTATCTCGTTCAAAATGTATTCAAAAAGTGTTCGAACTTGTAACGAAACTAAACTGTGCGTTATATATGATAATGTACAGTTCAGCCTCTGTTAACAGAATATCTTTGCATAGGCTCCTGCGCGGTAATATATAGCCGGCTTAAGCTCAGGATGAATGGGCGTGGGGTTTTCAGGAGCGTATGAAGATCTTGAGTATACCGCATAATCGGGCAAATATGGGACGGAACATCGACCACGACATTTACCACACACTCAGCAGTTCATGAATGAATACATTACTTTTTACAACTTGAAAATGTCCTTATATTATTTTATTGTTTTATCTAATAAGAGGGCCGCCAATTTTTTATTTTTTTCTTATGTGGGTCGCATTATCAGAAAGTTTGGAAACCGCTGGCCTAGAAGACTGGAAGAGGTTAAAAAAAAATAAAGGAGGACCAACTCGATATTAAAATAATTATGTTATAATTTATGTAAATGATTTGAAAAAAATCAAGGATCATTCTATAAGTGATAAAAAATTCTTAATTTTTTTGTTTTTATTATGAACGTTAAATGAATTTTTATTTTGTATTTTTGGATTTGTTGTAAAATTATTTAATTTAATAAAAAACTGCAAAATAAATTCTATAATCCAAATAGTTTGTAAAAAAAACATATTCAAAACTCAGTGTGTATGATCATTTTCATTACTGACTGTAATTTATTAACAAAGTAGCTAGATATGGACTTTGCTGCGTTAGTCCAAAATACATACAAAAACAAATTTTTGGCATAGCAGCAGTTTTTATAGTAAACGTAAAAGAGCCGACGAAAGTAGTGGCAATGAATGTGATGATGGTGATTTGATCTATCATATTCCGAATAATATCCATTTCTAGAAGCTATTAGGGAAGAGTGGCTGGAAACAAGATAAAATCATTTTCACATATTGCCGAAGCCAGGCCATCCGTGATAACCATCTCAAAGCACGCGAAACCCATAAACATTTATAATACTATGGTTACAAATGAAGTGTATGACTTTTGGTAGAGCAAACAAATTCGAATGAGAAGAAAAAGCTCTATTAAGTTTCGAATAAGTCATCGGTTTCGTCTGAAAAACTGGATAGATACAAATAGTTCAGAAATAAAACAATTTCTGGGAATAGTAATTTACATGGGAATTGTAAAATATCCATCTGTACATATGTATTGGAGCAGTGATAAATTTTATAGATATAATTCCGTTCCAAAAATTAAGAAACTGATGATGATGCTATACCGAATAATTGCTTGAGAAAAGTTAGTCAGCTGCTAGACAATATGTTGGGAAGAAATTTTGTTCCAGCAAAAATACCTGGAGAAAAGTTCGTTGTAGATGAATCTATGATATCGTGGCGTGACAGAGACTGTACAAACTGTACAAATACAGCAGCTCCATCTATTGTGGTAAAGCAGATAATGCGACCAGCAGAGGACGACCAACATTGGGTGTTGATCTTGCGAAGCTATACCTTAACAAAGGGTGAACTTGATTTCCGAAAACTGATTTGTAAATGCCTCTGTGAATCAGTAATTAAAGCAGGACCCTCATCCGGAGTTCATATCCTACAAACATATGACTCAAGACACAATCGGAACAGAATAATTAGGAAGCGATGTATCGAATGTTATCGTAAAATTTAAAACAGTTATTGGTCGAAAAAGTGCAGTAAGTAGCCATAAAAAGTACAAAAAAAAAATCTTAACTTTCTGCAATGGGTGTGTTGATCATCCTCCATTATGTTATTACTTATTTTCTTGGGTCAAATATTATAATAAAATTATATATTTTGGTTCAACATAATCTTATTTTTATTTATTTCTAACTAAAAAAGAAAGTCAAAGATACTCCAAAAAATTTAAAAGTTTTTAAAATATGCTTGTCTCTAGGTGCCATACCACTCATAGTTTTTGTTTAGCTAAAGAGTCACGCGAGAAATATTCAACATGTTACCTCTGCATGTGCACCGCCGGCGGTACACACGAGGAAAAGAAAAGTGTGTAGCGCCGGCGGTACACGTGTCACTCAATGTGTTAAGTATTATTGAGCATTTATAAGTTGTTTTATTGACCATTTGAGACACTTTTATTGTAACTGTGAGAATAGAAAACCTATCTATTAAAAATAAATATTATAATGTACATTAATGTTTATAATGCACAAGCAGAGAAGAACCTATGTACAAATTTTTATAACGATTTAACTGTATGTATTTGCATTTCCCACTAACGAAGTTAATTTGGATAAGTATTGAGCTTTGAAAATAGTGCAATGCTTGTTCAATTTTTTAAATGTAAGTGTAAATTGCAACGGAAGGATGAATTTGCTTATTATGGCATTTTGGTGAACTTACAGCAACGTCTCGTTATTGGCCATAATGAGATTCACTCAAATAAATAAAAAATTGGTGAGAGTTATACTCCAAAAAATGTATGTTAAATAGTTCATAAGATTGCATTTTGATGCAATCTCTGAAATCTCTGGTTAATATGGCTTAAACAGGATTTAATGATTCAATGATATGTTTGCTCAAAACATAATACTGAGAAAGCTTATATTGAAACGGTACACCCGGTGTTTGTTGGGTGAAGCTCGTAGAAGATACTTTCATTAGGTGCAAGCTTTGTTTTTTCTATTAATGTCGATAATAAGATTTTTTTTGTAAAATATTTGCCGTTAGCACTTGGTGAAACACACTGACACTTAATAAACAAGTGATTAAAACAATCACTTTATTAAGTAACGATAATCAGGTTCAGTCAAAAATGCGAAATATCTGTTGAGAGTTTTAAATAAAAAATATTGCTGAGTAAGATGTGGAGAGTTTTACTCATGAAGCATAACCCTTATATTATTCAGGCACATCATATATATGGTGGGTCATCTAGGAGTTTCTGCTTAAATAATATGTTGTTTTGATACTGGCTACTATTTTCAACTCGAAATATTGATAATAAGACAGAATCTCATCTCCGAGGTTTCCACAAGAGTAAGTTTTTTTTAACAGGCTCCATTTTTCCTGGCAAAAATTTTTGTTCACACCATTAAAATCAACGGAGAGCGATACAAAGCGATGTGATAACCGTTTTTTCTGTACAAAAATATTGATTTGTGCTTATTTTGTTATAAATAAAGTTAAACATCAAACCGCTCACTCTGTATGCAGAATGTATTAGAATAATGCTTATAAGTGTTTTATAATTTATTGTTGAGGAACATTTCATTACTTTGAAATATAATTTTTCAATAAAAATTCATATATGAAATAATTTTAAAGTGTGATTCAAGTAATAAATCAGTGTCACATAGAGTTTACTTTTTTTGTTTAGTTTTATTCCACAAAAATCCAACAGTATTGGGATATCGCAACTATGTTTTACTGTGTACTATTTACAACATAAACCCTTGTGTTTAAATATGTAAATTTTATCCTTCATCTTTACAACCCACATACCCGGACAGGTCCATAAAATTTCGTATTTTTAGTATTGAATGCTACTTTGTAATTGTAGTTTAAAGTGATAAATACAGTTTGAACATTAACTAATAATTGCTTAATTTCCATTTATATGAATTTTAAAAAAATTACAAACGCAGTCACATAAACATCCCAATTTTATTCTTATAATGGAACTCTCACAAATTTCTGGTCGAAAATTAAAATTGTTATTGACGAATATGGCGCTGGAACTTGTAAACTAGCTGCGTGCATTTATCCGGAAGTTTGATTTGAATAAATTTGGTACAAATAAAAATATAATATTTCAAAGCTGGAAATAAAAATATTTCACCAAATCCGAGCAGGGCGCGACCTTTAGTTTGGTCATGTTCCTTGTATGTTGGCGCGAAATTTCTTTCACAAGAGTAATCAAATTTTACTTGTGAAACTTGTGAATCAGCAAATTTTGCTACTAGTAATAAACATGGTTATGTGCTTATATCTGGATGTAATCAAACAATAATCTAGGTGTTTTGGGAAAAGTGTCGTCCGAGATATTGGATGGGAATACAATTTTTTTATTATATTTTCAAAAATTATATTGGTTTACTAACATTTACAACACTAGAATCATTAAGAGATAAAAACTTATATTTTGTTGGTCTTTGAGAAAAACTAAAATGAAATAATTTATATGATTAATAATTATTTATTTTATAATATAGTTTTAAAGAAGTTTTCTATAAAGTGAATTTTTAATTACAAATACGAATAATTTTTGTGCTCTCTAATTTATAAATCTTTGAGAGATTAAATTACGTTTTCAATAATATTCTATTTATATTTAGAATTTGTAGTTTGAATACATTAAAAATTTATATTTGTGTATCTTTGTATATGCACATAGGACATACTATATATATGTATCAGAGATGATATATCAAAGATTTTATAAAGGAAATGCAGGTAATTAATATTTTTGAACTCTTACCTTAGCCAAGATTATTAAAAATTTAAAAAGTTTATGATTTTATTTCAAACAGGTAAAATTGAATTCTCTTATTTAAAAATAAATTGGTGATTACAGGAAACTACACTGAATTCCGAAATTTAAACTTAAATGTTCATATTTATAAAAAACTATTAATGGCTAATTAATGCTTTACGATTTGTGTTCTAATTTCGGTTTTGGTCATATTTTCTATTTTGATTCTGTTAGCTTTCAATTAAATGACGTAACGCTTAGTCACGAACGAGTGGAGTCCATAATGTTAAAGAGAAATTTCACTAGGCCATAATAAGCCTAAAATTGTTTGTATGTGAAATTAATCTAGTTTTGTGTTCTAATTTCGGACTGGTCCGATTTTCGATTTGGGGCTGATAGCTTAAAATTAAGTCTAACGCTTGGACAAAAATAAGTTGTGCCCAAAATTGTTGAATGAGGCATTTGAATATAATTTCGGTTTTCAACTGACTTTTGATTTTGGTTTTGCTACCTTTAAGTTAAATGACGTTAATCTTGGTCAAGAACGAATAGAGGCTTAATTTTTTTATGAAGAATTTTGTTAAGCCACAATGAACCTAAAATTATTCATAGTGCAATAAATTTGCCATAATGCTGGAAAAGACTAATACTTTTTCTAAAACAAACTATAACCAAAAAAAATTTAAAGGGGCATTTAATTAGCCTAAAACTAGCCTTAACTAGGTCGTGCTAGCGTATTAGACGTTTAAAGTAGGTGGAGTAGGACTAACCTTACATATGTGTATATACGAGAATGTTAAAACTCAACCACACCACGATCTTATAGAATCGCATCATAAACATATATCAAATTAAATTCTAAGACCCACCACAGTTAAATTTATGTGGCGCGATTGATTTAGCGAAATTTGCACAACATCGATATGCCAAGACGCACGCTATGATCAATAATTTAATTAGAAACACCTAAACCGCACTATTCCCAAAATTCTAGATGGGTGTTCTAATAAATAAGTATCGATGAGGTAATAATTTAGAGATACCACTGAAGGTTCAAGCGAAAATCAATATTTATTGCAAAATTGTGCAAACCTAACTTATTCATCATTTCGGCAAGTCATATTATAAAACAATACCTCTTGTGTTTTCTGTTTGTTATACAAAGCATAAACCGCCACGATCATCATCATCGTGATCATCACATAACAGCTCATTATATGAGTTTTTGTTGCAATAAAAAAATTTGTTCCCAAAATATTTTGAAATGTCCTTTAAAATATCATCAAACCCAAAAAATAAATAAAATCTTAAGTTATAATATATCATTGTTCAGCAAATGCAAAAAACCAAATTCTACCTGATGGTTCTTATATTTTATTAAAATTATGACAATTTAAATAATTATAATTCTCACGGAATTTGATTGGTGAGTTACCTCGTTCACATATCCGAGTATTTTTGGTGGTCAAATCGATGATTTAATAATATTATAATGTTTTATTGATCTTTATTTTACTTTTATTATAAACATGTTCATATTTATTAATAAAAAATTTTATGGACGTCTATACGCTGAATATCAAATTTTATTCTATACAAAAAAAGGTAACAGACAAGCGACGATTAATAATTATAAATCAATTAAATGTCTTGATTTTGCCCGTTTTATATGTCTCTCGGTTGTTTGTGGATCGGTACTATACAGCTTAAGCTGTTCGTATATACAAAACAACATTTTGGTTTCGTTTGTTTGTCCGCGAACAGTCAGATAAAAATCCAATTTTTTTTTATATTGACATCTTAAAGACCGATTCCCAGACTTGAATGGTTAAACTTTTGTTTATCGTGTATATAATTTTAAGTTTTATTGGAATATTCCGCTTGTTTTTAGATCAGACAACAAACCTCGTGGTATTTAATTTTTTATTTTTATTTTCGCACGTTTTTATCTGAGACGATAGAGTGCTGTTGCCATAGCTTAAGTTAAACGATAATGACTATTATTCAATGTTATATTTGGACCACCACAAACAAATTGAATACAAAGTTACTTTTTACGCGTATAATAAATCTGCATCGGTAACGCTACATAATAATATCAGATGATATGCACTATTTAAAGGCTAATCTAATAACTAATCTTGTACGAGTTCAACACAATTTGATGGATACTTTAACAATATTATATAAACGAAGTGTAATTACATTAAAAAAATTATTTCACGCATGTGATTTTTTTAATTTTTAAGTCTTCCTAATTTCTCTTGAAATAACTTTTAACTTGGCTTCGTCTATTTACTAGTAGATACATTTTTAAATATATACCCAGATATGTAAATAAGATGTGAAGAAGAAACATAACAACCCATATAAAATGCTTAGAAAATCAAATCTTTAAAATTTTAAAACGAAAAAATTATCTTATCCATCCATAACTAATTAATTTACTTCAAATAAATTTCTCCATTTATTTTTTTTCTAGATCTATATATCCACGCTACTTAGAGATACCATACCTCAAACACTTTATATTCTAATTTATCTAGAAAAGTTAAATTTATATATTTTTTTTTCTGGACAATCAAATTTTATTGTGTTCTGAGACAGAAATTTTCAAAATTATCTAAGTGAAAAATTTTAATTGTTTCTGTGGAATAAATTGATAGAACGAATATGTTTTTTTATTTTGGCATTTGATTGTGTTAACTGATATAACAAAAATGTACAATTATTTCTAGATTTGTGTACTAATTTTACCGTCAAGTATAATTAAGTACATGTCTTTTTAAATTAATTACGCCACATATGTAAACAATGAAACAAAGATCTAATTGATTTTTCTATATGATTTTATCACATCTAACACTACGAATCGAGCGATAATTCAACCAATTAAGAAAAATCAAACTAAGACGAATTCATGTGCCAGCTAGATATGCTCAATTATAGACCGAACGTAATGTTTTAGTCAGAAATTTTTATTAATGAACCTGAGGTGTCGTGTGTTTGATGGGTTATAATTTTGTTGCTAACTGTAATCCGGAAAATCGAAATGCTGGTGTTGCAATTATTAAGATAAGTTTTAATAGTAACAAAATTAATTTTACTTTTCTGTGTTTTTATAGATTGCATGCTATTTCGATTGATCTATTTATGAATAAACTAGACATGTGTTTAGATATGTTTAATAGTGATGTGCTTGTTATTATGGGGGACAAGAACATTAATTTGAGTTCTTAATGTCAATCTTGTGTTAATTATATATTATTGATGTCTTCACACGGTCTTTTATTCCTTATTGATCAACCAACTATGTCTATCATAGTTCTTCAATAATTGATCATATATTTTTGAGAATTAAGCCGATCCTTGATTTTTCACATTCAACCTTGGAAAAAGATCTTCAAATTACTGATCATTGTGCAATTCTTATTTTTTTGGAGATTCCTATTAGTTGTACCAGTATATGACAAAAGAATTAATTTTGAGAAACTTGTATGCTGTTCGGATGCTGAGAAATAGATTAATGTATTCTGTTGTAATGAAGCTAATGAGGCCTATGATAATTTCCTTTTTACATTCTCAAAGCTTGTGTCGTCATGTACTGTTCCTTTTCAGCGTCAATTACTTAGCAATGAGTTGAAAGGCTGGTTTGGTTTTAAACTTTTAATGTTGATAAAGCTTAAAAATAGTTTTGGTTTGAAAGTTAAAAAGCATCCTGATAATATTCGGCTGTTAATTATTTCAAAAAAAAAATTCTAAAGTCAAAAAAATCAAAATCTTTCAAATTTTGAAGATTCATGGGTTTTAGTTAATGATTCTAAAGATGTTGCTGATATTTTTAATAAATTTTTTGTTTCAATTGCTGATGATATCAAAAACAAATATATTTTACATATTTGAAATGTATAATGCCGTGAGGTAAATGCATTTCATCTTATTCTTTATTACTCCCATTTGTCCGATTAAGCTGTAGTACCACATTAATACTATGAAATCTACCAATTCAAGTGGATTAGATAAAATTTCCAACATATGTGTTTAAAAAAGTAGCTATTTACATTGTTGAGCCGCTATAATTTATTTATAACTTAAGTTTGTGAAGTGGAATTTTCTCAGATAGTGTAAAAACTGCAATTGTTATATCGCTCTCTAAAAAAGATGATCCCAATATGAAAAATAATTACAGCCCTATAAGCCTTTTGTCAGGTTTCTAATTTTTTTTGAAAAAGTTGTAAAATAAAGAGTAATACATTAACGATAATCCTAAAGATGCGATTATTAAAATGCTGTCTTAATTTTTTGAAGGCATTAGTTTTAACAAGCGCACTATGGCTTTATTCATTGACGTTATGAGAGCTTTTGATATTTATTTATTGATTAATTTTATAGTGTGAAGTCTGATAAATTCCTAATGTTTCCAATCAATGTTAGTGTGAAATGACCATTATATTATTTTCCAGCTATTTTAAATATGAAATTGATATGTGTAATATCATCTGGAAGAGTTCATCAAGTTCTTGTTAATCCCATTAAATCCATTCATAGTCTTTTTGTGAGACATGTTGATAGGAAATAAACTATAGCGAGTTTTCTGGGCACTCTCATTTTGATTACATATCATGCTGCATCTCGATCGATTGAATACCATGTCTGTTAAGTAGCATAAAGTTCAGGGAAAATGAACGTTCATCAATTTTTATAAAACTTACACAAGCGAATACAAAAGGCACAAATTTTACAAAAAACCTTCTGATTCACAAAATTAGTAGTTTTTGTATTAAAACGGGCACCCACACAATTATGCTTCTCAAGGTAATGTTCAGCCGAAATAATCAGATTAATGAAATATTCAAACACATTTATACGAGTAGAAATTATAAAAATGAATTATTTCAAGTTACAAAATCATCACATTGACATTAATTCAATTTATGTTATACATAAAATATTTAATAAAGCATATTCAGTCTTCTTAACAGTAAAACTCATTATAAAGAAATACATTAGAAATACGATGCATTTCTCACATCGACAACGTATACGGCTATTGCACGTTTGTAAGCGGAAAAATTTAGCAGTTGTCATCTTGTCCCAGACGGGTCAATGACCGTAGCCATCGTATCACTTACCGCTTAATGGTATAGTCACAAATAATGAATTTTATACAGATGAACAAGTTAAATGGAGAAAAGATGTATATAAAAATTTAAAAACAAAAATTTGAAGGGGAAATCTGTATAGCAAGCGAAAGGCTATATAAAATGTTCATTCAACTGAATGGTCTCTTTTCTTCTTTCACTTCACAAATTAAGAAATGAATTTTTATGAAGAAATGAAACCGAAGTACACATGCACATGCACATGCACAAAACTAAAATAAAACATTTCATTTATATGTATGCAGCTCTCAATGGTTTATTTACATTTATTTATCACGCATTGGTAATTTGTTTTCGAAATGGAAAGCAGTAAGAAAATTAACTTTTTATATTGAAAATGACAATATTAGCTTAATAATTATAAATCAAATTTAAATATGTACTAAATAATTTATGATAACATTTTGGAATTATCATTTATTGAGTATAATATACCTATACCAACCACATAATTCAATAATAAATTCAAATTTGAATTTGTTAATAAATACGATCGAGTATCGCGCATATAAAAAGTATATTTATATGACTAGCTATGTATAGGTAGTAATGTGTAGATCATATATAGCAAATAGAGAATATGTAGACAAATTGATTTTAAATTAACGGTTTTCTCTCTTCGTCGTAGGGTTTTTAGATATTTATTAAAATCTAAATACATAGAATGAAATAGGACATTATATTGTTTCATAAAAGATAACCGCATAAATGTGTTACATTTTTCTAAATTCGATAACAACAATTTAATAAAATAAAATAAAAAAACACGCAAATGTTGAAATGCATTATTAACTAACCAACACAACATTAGGCGAATGAACAATATTACTTTACGAAGGATCAAGAGAAACAAAGATAATTCGATATCATTGTTTTATTTGGATATGTATAATGTGGATGTTTCAACGACTGTGAATTTATAAATTTTAGATTTTTTTGTTTGTTATTTATTCTTATTGCAGATCGGGAAATAATTTTCGGCATGAACTAATTAAACTAACTTGAATAAGAAAAACTATGGATTTGGTAAATTGTAGAACGAAATTTGGCATTGCACATTATGAGATTTATATTGCAGTTTAATTTTAATAATTACAAAATGATTTTAGTTGAGACAATTTGAAAACAGAAATTAAAAATGCACCTACAATTTTGATACAATATTTACTATATCAAAATGTTCAAATATTTATCAGTATGAATTAGAAAATTATTGGATAGATTTTCTTAATTTATTCGGATATCGTATGAGTTTCACTTAGATATGTCAATTGCTTTGTATTCATATAACCTTATGTAAATTGAATAATCCAAAAGAAAACTAAGAAGATAAGATTACTTATTTTGAAGGAAATATTAGGTTCACCGATAATTTGCGTTTTTCCGTAAATATAAACTGGCTTATTAGAAATTTTTTAGCAAGAATTATTTTGAAAACGTTCTACGAATCGAAAAATGTATGTCTGAAAGTTAAAATGTAGAGGTCAATGTATTGGACTATTATTGGCTAATGCCACATTAGGTCTCACAGAAACCGTATTTTTCTTCGTTTCTTTTCCCATTTACCTATGATACGGGTTTTATCTGCGCCGCAATTTTTTGATTTTATTGGTAAAGGGGAAACAAACGAAGAAGTTACCGGATAAAGAAGAAGTTACCCTACTGTGGAATGAGCCATTGGTACTCGTTAACTATTTTTTGTACAAGTTTTTTAATATGACAAATTATTGTTATGCTTTTCACAACATGAACGGAACTGAATTAATTCTTATCCGATTATGATGATATTGGGTATGTACGATGACTTTTGGGAATATGGGCGATGTTCTGAAATATACCATTCCCGAATAGAATTAAGTGAATTATTAAACAGTGCGTTCAATTTGATATTCTGAAATGTATAATTTTATCAATACGATGATATTGGGTTAATGAGGACGCTTTGGAGCTGCTACGGATTTACCTGTATAATTTAAACACTAGCCATTCCAATCAAGATTTTACGATGATCTGTAGTTCCTCCTGATCTTTTTTGTTAATCTTGAGAGAAGTTTATAGGAATTATATCCAAAAACATAAAATGGTTTAAACCTAAGAGTTTTTAAGTTTAGAACAAACGCTTTATGTAGACCAAGATGCAGAAATACATGTTTCGAGTCCGTATTTTGGTTAAAGATAATCAATCTATCAGTTGTTAGTCCCAGATTTCTCTTATCCTGCTCTATTAGAAATTCTGTGTTCTTCTAGAATAGCACCAGAAACAATAATTCGCCTCCTCTTATTAGGCTAGAGTGATTGCGCTGTCTCACTAAACCATGGTAGCCTAGAATCTCGTTAAGTTAAAGTCATAACCTGCAAGATCTAATAAAATATTTTCATTTTACTGGACAAAACATTTATTAATAGATAATGAAGCAAAGAACACGTATACCAGGACGAATACAATGATTCTGTTTTAGTAATATAAACCCAAAATTCCTAGCGAATCACTTATTGTTGAACAGAGACTTATTCGACTGAGCAGCATAAAAGCAACAGCCATAAATTGGCCTTGATAAGAGTTCAGACTCTCAAAACTTCATTAGACTTAAGAATTATATTAATGTGAATCTGGCGAAGTTTAATGTAATTAATTTCATAAGCCGTATTCGGAAATATCCCACTTTTGAGTAACTTGCTGACAAAAAATTACCAAATTTATTTCCGAACAGGTAGAGTAGCTTTATGGTTATTAAGTTTTACTTATTTTTTAATTTCTGTCAATTTGTCTAGTGTCAGAAAATTACAAACTTTCAAAGTAAAAACTATTAAATAGAATACAAGAAAAATGTTGTATCTGTTAAACGAAGTTATTGAATTTTCCTGAATATAAATATTACCACATGATATGTAATCTTACTTTTTGTGTAGCCTGGGTAACTTGAAAATCTTTTGTTATCAATATTAAAAAAATTAAAATTACTCAAAAGTTACCATGGGATATTTCGGAAAACGCCTATTATTTAAAACTTTTAACCAACTAAAATATGATTACGTCAACATACCATACCTCCCAGCAATATTTTTGCGATTACTTTTCATTTGCGACATGTCTCCTGAAAGAATAAATGCGATACGCTATTCGTAATGTGTTGCGTTCTCGAACATATTATTCTCGAACATATCATTTATACCTCGAACATAAAGGGTTATCCAATTCAAGCTTGATAAAGTAAACTTAAAAAAAACACACAAAATATTCGGAATGTATTGTAATTTTTATTTCATTTTACAGATTGATCCTTGCCATTTTTAGTTAAACAAGATATCATTCAAATGTCCTCCACGGGACTTCTTACAGGCCTTGATTCTTTTGAGGTAATTTTCAATGACTTTTCGGCACATTTCGGGCGGTATCTCGGCCATTACCTTACGAATATTAGTTTTCAATTCGTCAAGAGTTTGAGGATTGTTTGCGTAAACACGATCTTTCGCGTAGCCCCACAAAAAGAAATCCAAAGGCGTTAAATCACAGGATCTTGGAGGCCAATTGACATCAGCCAATCGCGAAATCAAACGTCCAGGAAATTTCTCTTGCAAAAGATCTCGATTTGCTCGTGTTACGTGACTGGTTGCTCCATCTTGCTGGAACCACATATCGTCAAGATCATAATCTTCGATTTTCGTAAAAAAAATAATCGGTTAACATGTGGCCATAGCGCTCAGAATTGACGGTAACGGTTCGTCCATGGTTGTTCTCAAAAAAATACGGCCCAATCACACCACCAGACCACAATGCGCACCAAACAGTGACTTTTTCCGGGTGTAATGGCTTCTCTACAATCAATTGTGGATTTTCTGAGCCCCAAATTCTACAGTTTTGCTTATTAACGTATCCACCAAGCGAAAAATGAGCTTCATCACTGAAGAAAATTTTGTTCGAAAAATCAGCATCAGCAGATTTAATAATTTTAACGCGTTGGTCGATTGTTAAATGCTCCATATTCTTAAATGGCAGAATGTCAACTAAATAAATGACAGCGTACTTGAGGTTTATCTTTGACAGATGTCGGTATACAGATTTCTACTTTATCAACCTCGAATTGGATAACCCTGTATATTATATTGAAATTTATTATTATTATAGTGAAACTGATATCGAATGATGATATCGAATTATCTTTGTTTCTCTTGATCCTTCGTAAAGTAATATTGTTCATTCGCCTAATGTTGTGTTGGTTAGTTAATAATGCATTTCAACATTTGCGTGTTTTTTATTTTATTTTATTAAATTGTTGTTATCGAATTTAGAAAAATGTAACACATTTATGCGGTTATCTTTTATGAAACAATATAATGTCCTATTTCATTCTATGTATTTAGATTTTAATAAATATCTAAAAACCCTACGACGAAGAGAGAAAACCGTTAATTTAAAATCAATTTGTCTACATATTCTCTATTTGCTATATATGATCTACACATTACTACCTATACATAGCTAGTCATATAAATATACTTTTTATATGCGCGATACTCGATCGTATTTATTAACAAATTCAAATTTGAATTTATTATTGAATTATGTGGTTGGTATAGGTATATTATACTCAATAAATGATAATTCCAAAATGTTATCATAAATTATTTAGTACATATTTAAATTTGATTTATAATTATTAAGCTAATATTGTCATTTTCAATATAAAAAGTTAATTTTCTTACTGCTTTCCATTTCGAAAACAAATTACCAATGCGTGATAAATAAATGTAAATAAACCATTGAGAGCTGCATACATATAAATGAAATATTTTATTTTAGTTTTGTGCATGTGCATGTGCATGTGTACTTCGGTTTCATTTCTTCATAAAAATTCATTTCTTAATTTGTGAAGTGAAAGAAGAAAAGAGACCATTCAGTTGAATGAACATTTTATATAGCCTTTCGCTTGCTATACAGATTTCCCCTTCAAATTTTTGTTTTTAAATTTTTATATACATCTTTTTTATATACATCTTTTCTCCATTTAACTTGTTCATCTGTATAAAATTCATTATTTGTGGTATAGTGGTGAACACTTATTCATGTGGCAATCCTCTACGTGTTCGTCTTCGTCGCTGACCTAACTCTAATTTAAACCCAAGTAGATCAAGTGTTGAAGATTTAGAAATTCCGCATACCAAACAATCTTGCCTGTATTCCGTCCTGAAATTTACCACTCCTAAGTCTATAAAATGGATGTACAGCTTTAAGGGTACACTTTTTTGTTTTGATGAATGTCCAATCATATTCCAACAATTGGTGAACCACATCTGAGCCTCCCATATTTTTGTTGTAATCGGCAATAATGCCTGGACACGCAAAATGTTCAAACACTTTTTTAGTTTTAATCCATCGATCCACCGACGTGAGCGGATTTGTACCGGAGATTGATGATTTTGCCGTTACTCCTTTAGTGTCTTTCCATTTTACGGTGGTAAATTGTCAAAAACAAATTCTTCAGTTTCACCTCGTTCCATTTGCTTATCGGCTTTAAATAATATACATTTTATTATGTGACTTAATAAATTTGTTAGGTATAAGTTGAATTACCTGTAGCTCGATATCTCGTATCTAGAAGCTTTTTAATAAGAGAGATCGTTGTAAAATACCGATCAAAGTATAAAAAACTTCAATTCTGTATACTAAAGATTAAACGGAGTACTACCGCTGGGCCCGAACCAAAACTCCAATCCCCAAGAATGTTTTTTTTACCCTTGATACAACTTGAAGTCCACAACTATATACCACTGGATGTGGTAATTACGAATTTTTTCAGTTCTACTGGGCGAGGCTTGTTTTTCACGTATTGACCAGCAGGACAGCGACCAATATAGGAACCAAGCGCACATTTTAGTGGAAAAAAATATTCGATATAATTTTTTCCGTTTAAATCAAAATGAATGTATGCAACCAAACTGCTATACAAATTTTGTGTATGCAACCTGCATAAAAACTATCTAAATTTAGACAAAATTTTATCAGTACCTAGGAGGGTACGTATAAAAAAATAATCGTTATTTTATAATAAATTTTTTTTTATTTTCAAATAATAAACGTTTTTGAAATTGATTTTTTTTTATCAAATATCCGCAAATGGTATGTGTTTATAATATTATATTAATGATATTATTAAAACTATTTATATAACTTAATAAGTATAAACTATGTTTAAAAACAATTAATTACAGTCGAGACAACGAGTTGGTAATCGCCAAAAAAACGCGTTGATTGACTTGGTTGAAGAGAATTTTCTTTTCATACAAGGTAGGATATTCATATTGTTTTAATAATTTCATTTTCAATTAAATAATAACTTTACTTAAAGGAAAACACGCAACCGCACGAGGAGCCAACGATAAAAAGGCGGTTTGGGAGTCAATTGCCGAAGCAATAAACGCCATTGAACCTTTATATAAAAATGCCGAACAATGGAAAGATGTATTTATATATTAAGTATAATAAGTACAATCTAAAGGTGTTAATACATTTAAATACTTTCAGACATGGAACTCGTTACGCTACAAGGTGAAAAATAAGTTAAAAATTATTAGGAATCACCGCAACCGTAGTGGAATGGCTCCCTTAACAAATGTTGAGGTTGGAGGAGATTGGCTTGACGACGAAGCCACGGTTATGTCCGAATGGGACTGGAAGATTGTCCAAATGTGCAATCTCCAGGTACTCGACGGAAATTCAAACCTTGAAGGTGGCTTTAACCTCAGAGTAAGTAAAAAAATATACATGCACTGAATTGTTCATTATTATACATTAATAAATAAATAAAGATAATACATAAATATTTAATTTCGTCAGCTTCTCCTCCAAGTCGATCTCCACAGCCTTCTACAGCAGCTGAGACATCACACGATGTTCGTGTTTCGGAAAGCGAACCAGCAATTGAAAGTTCTGTAAGAATAAAAAAAAAAAAATTTAAAAGACAACGAAATTTTATTTCGTAATTTATAACTTATTCTGTAGATAATTGCCGAGCAAACGGTTGAGCACATAATTGAAGTGCTTGATACCGCTCAAGCTGCTGATATCCAAAGTTCGGATCTTGGTGATATGTCGGATCAGTTAGCGCCAACCACAGAACGGTCACCTTTTAATAGAGATGACGACAGTAATGTACCACGAGATAGTTTGAGTATGAATTCTCCTAGAGTTAGGTACAACAGACGACCCAGAGTATGTACAATTTATATATCATATTCATTTCTGGTTATCAAAAAAATATATTTTCAGCAAGCAACGATAATGGAATCGATTTTAAAATCTATTCGACTCCAGGAAGAATCGAATCGGCTACAAAGGCGTCTGGTTGAAAAACAGGAAGCGGCCAACGTTATTCAGCAAGAAATTTTATTTGAAATGAAAGAGAACAATACTTTGCTAAAAAAAACAATGAAATGTTGTCAAATATGAATAATAAACGAATTTAATTATACATATTATAAATCCATTTTTTTTTTTTTTTTTTTTTTTTGTTTATAAAGAAGGAGGAAATCTTCCAAAGACACCATGCAAATGGATGTTATGCCCGGTCCATACTAAGTTTAGTATGGATCAGCATTATACATGGTGTGTGAGATTTTTACTCACTAAAACCACCTCCTTGTATTGTATACCCACCTCATCCACTTACTTACTTATTTCTTATACTCACCTCTTTTATACTTACCAATTTGCCTTCCTCTAAGTTGCCCTCGAGTTCAAAAAACGCACAACCCAATTGCGATTCTGTTGAGCAGCAATAAATAAAGAGCCTCGCTCGGTATTTCTGTTTGACAAGTTATCATTGATCATTGTTGGAGAATCGTCGTCGCAAATTTGATGGTTGACAAGTATATTATGTAAAATTACACAAGATGTAATGATATTTGTCACCATTTGCGGATCATAACGTAATTTACGCTCTCCTAATAAACAGCTAAAATAGGCAATAACATAAAGTTAATGTTCAAATATAAAATATTTTTGTTTTTATTTACCGAAACCGATTTTTAAGCAAACCGATGCAACGTTCAACTTTACTGCGGATCTTACAATGCATTCTATTGTATTCGTTCTCTTGTGGCAACCTGGGGTAGAAAAAGGCTGTAGTGGATATCCACTATCACCTAGAATGAATGAAAATTTAATTAATGTATAAAAAAGTAATAAAGGGAATATATATTACCTAACAGCCATTCCTGTTGCTCACCAGTCTCGTGCCGCAGTTGTAGAAAAGCGAAAGCTTGACTGCATGCCCAAACGTAGCTATCGTGAGTAGAACTGTAATGAACATTAGTAATTAATTTCATTAAGGTATGAAATTTATTTAATTATAATTATTTATTGTATTTAAAGTAAATAAATATGGTATACTATACTTACCCACAATATCTAGCGTTGCAGTTTATTATCTGTAAATTGTTGTTGCATATCTAAAAATATTGATTATTAATTATTGTTATGACAATTATAATACAAAATATTACCAATTGTGTATTAATCGAATGGAATCCTTTCCGATTAACATATGAGTGCTCAATATCCTTTCTAAAACCAGTTATGGCAATATGAGTCCCGTCGATTAATCCTAGTATATTAGGGAAACCATATTCTTCTAGAAAACTAAGAAACAAATAGTTTAAAAAAAAATTTAATATAAATATGTTTAAATGTTGGTAACTACCTTGCTTTAGTGTTGTTAATTTCTTCTGGTGTTTGGGGAAATCTAATGTATTTCCCAGATAATTGATCTGCAATTATCGTTGCATATCGCCTAACACAACAAGATATTTTTTGTAGCTACCAACCCTTCTCTGATAGCTGCCACTAGCAAAAAAATTTAATACTGCTAAAATCTAGGACGGAATAAAGCATAATACACAAATATATAATGTAATAAACATAATAAACATTTACAATTTATCGTAAAAACTTCTAAAATTTTAAATAACTTATGCCTACTTCTAAATGAAGCGGAATTTTTTGTTTGCCGTCGATTATTTGGCCCACCTCTCGGATTTCCTCGATAAACTCCATCGCGATATTTATCGGCAGACGGTACATCTCTTTAAACCTAATAAAAACGAATATTGTATTTACAAATATATTAGAATAAAATAAAAAGCATCTTACCGATTTTCAGGTACATCGAAGGGGTTTAATTTATCCCGTAACCTTTTTCGCAAAACCCGCATATGGTGTTGCATTTCATAATACAAAATACCAATCGGCGCGGCACTCATCTTGTCACTTTAAGGATATGTAGACGCAAACACTTAAATATTACTATATAATTTTGATAATATTATATGTCTATGCGTATGCACGCCGGCAATTAAATCACTTTATTTTATAAAACGAATTGAATTAAACAGTAAAATTTATTTATTTAATAAATTAATTATTTAATAATTATAATAAAATTAACTTGAACACAAATTACACAGCTTAAAAGAAATGTCATTACAAAATGTCAGTTTTTTTGTAAACGTAATCAAATGAATCCAAATTCGACATACGTCTGCTATGATTAAAAAAATATTAAAAGTTGAACGTACGTTTTTCTAGCAGTTACAAGAAATTATATCGAATATTTTTTTCCACTAAAATGTGCGCTTGGTTCCTATACTGTATAGAGTACCATCTGCTTGTCGATGGAATATTTATCTACCTTCCTTGATATTGCATAGCATCTATCGCGAACTGAATCAATTATGGGCTGGATTTTCCAAAACACATTATGTGAGCTACTTGACGTTTCATTGTATCAACTTAGTGTAATGCCGATCGAAGAAATGTGAGGCGCGTTTTGAACAAAGCCGTTGATATTGCTTCGCATCTATATCCTCGTTTCCAATACATATCCAGTCTGGGATAAGATATACAGCCCATCCATAAAAATACACCATATAATTTTTGTATTACGTGAGAAGTTTTTAATTCAGAGCCATGCATTTTTAGTTATTTTCGTTCCCTAATCGTTTTATATTAAAATAATCAGCACGCCATTCATTCATTACAGTTTCTTCTCATGCATTCGTATCTCCAGAAGTTTCTTCCTCGTTCGAATCATCTGAATCACTTTCTTTGTGAATTAAATTTGTATCCAGTAATATGTCTTCTTCAGAATCCGAACACGATTCGTAAAAAATTTGTTCCAGCTCTTGTTGGCCTACTTGCCATTCACCGTTTTTGTACAAAACTAAAAATTAATAAGCGGATTTTCAAAATACTTTTACAGATTAGTTTCAAATTTTATTTATTTTAATTGTTATATAAATACAAAATAAGAGATTTAATCTTCAAATTAAGTCCAAAACTAATAACCAAAAACAAAGTTTTTATATAATTATATTCGAGCTTACTTTTATATCGATTATCCATTTTTCAATCGCCCAGTTTTAAGAATAATTAAATAATAATAATACCGCATTTCTTGACAATTGTTATACTTTTCAGATTATAACATTTATTTTAACCCCAGATGAAACCAGAACACAATTTAAAATAAAATACGAAACTAAAACGAACAGTTTTAAAACATGTCTTTCGAGCCCACACAAATGTACAGAATGATTTCTAATTACGATCAAATTAACAACAAAAAAAACTGTCATTCAGAGCACTACATAATTGTGCTGCGTGAGCTTTCATTCGGTTAAAAATTTTAACAAAAATTATTTATAATTAACTGGCGTTTCTTCCACATTATTGGGTTGGTTGAACTTAAATTACAGTCACAATTTTGATTGGACCGAGAGCAAAAGGGTTAACAAAACTTGATTTCTTTAAATCATATTTCGAAAATCGATATCAAGTTTCACAGGTTAGTGACACTTACAGTGAAAAATTGGCTATTACATCCGTTGTCCCACGGATCAGTTCGGGAACCATTCTCTTTTTAATATATATAGGGTTATCCAATTCGAGGTTGATAAAGTAGAAATCTGTATACCGACATCTGTCAAAGATAAACGTCAAGTATGCTGTCATTTATTTAGTTGACATTCTGCCATTTAAGAATATGGAGCATTTAACAATCGACCAACGCGTTAAAATTATTAAATCTGCTGATGCTGATTTTTCGAACAAAATTTTCTTCAGTGATGAAGCTCATTTTTCGCTTGGTGGATACGTTAATAAGCAAAACTGTAGAATTTGGGGCTCAGAAAATCGACAATTGATTGTAGAAAAGCCATTACACCCGGAAAAAGTCACTGTTTGGTGCGCATTGTGGTCTGGTGGTGTGATTGGGCCGTATTTTTTTGAGAACAACCATGGACGAACCGTTACCGTCAATTCTGAGCGCTATGGCCGCATGTTAACCGATTATTTTTTTACGAAAATCGAAGATTATGATCTTGACGATATGTGGTTCCAGCAGGATGGAGCAACCAGTCACGTAACACGAGCAAATCGAGATCTTTTGCAAGAGAAATTTCCTGGACGTTTGATTTCGCGATTGGCTGATGTCAATTGGCCTCCAAGATCCTGTGATTTAACGCCTTTGGATTTCTTTTTGTGGGGCTACGCGAAAGATCGTGTTTACGCAAACAATCCTCAAACTCTTGACGAATTGAAAACTAATATTCGTAAGGTAATGGCCGAGATACCGCCCGAAATGTGCCGAAAAGTCATTGAAAATTACCTCAAAAGAATCAAGGCCTGTAAGAAGTCCCGTGGAGGACATTTGAATGATATCTTGTTTAACTAAAAATGGCAAGGATCAATCTGTAAAATAACTGTAATTATAACTATCGAACTATCGAAACTTGTCGAACCGGACAAGTGGTGCAGTGGTTAAAGCTTCGGCACTTGGACCGGGAGGTACTGGGTTCGAATCCCATCAGAGGCTAGATGCAAATCGAATTTTCATCATCGATTACGATCGGTGATGTTAATAAACACAACTAAGACCCTCTGATGGAGTGCAGAATTCAGCGCCGACCCACCGTCCATGTCAATATACAGGTTGACCAATGGAGCTTGCAATGTGCAGGTGGTAATACTGTAGTTGTGTGAGTAGGTGAATAGGTGAATTGGTTAATGATGTAGCGTGAATGCGTGGTATCACAATGGGCCAAAAAATGGCCTAAGTGTCAACCACTGAAACCTAACCTAACTATCGAACTACGTCTATAATGTCCTTCTAAATTCTGTAAAATTTCATAGTGTTGATTGTAACAATTTTCAATGTAAAAATGCGTGTGATGATCTTAAAAAGGTAGATAATTACAAGTATTTAGGTTTATGGCTAGATAAATATCTTGATTTTAAAAAACATTTTGAAGAAACTCAGTTTAAAATTTTCATTGGTATTAGAAAACAATATATCTAATTGTCATTCGGAGTATGGTATTGCAGCGTGGATTGGTTCATTCAAAAATAATGTTAGTTTAATTGTCAAATTACAAAAGTATGCAATAAGAGTAATTCATTTTAATAAATGAACTGATGCAGTTTCTGTAATATTCGGAGAAGTGCATGTCTTCGATACAGTTCGAGAAGCCGAAAAAGCTGAATATACGAATTCAACTGCTAAACGAAAGGCAGTTGGATGCATTCCGAAAAATAACTGTTGCAATGGGTTATGAAAATGTCTCCAGCCGAAGTTTCTAAGTTCATGAACTAGGAGGATCTGGCAAAACGTTCAATCATCTGGCAAATACGCCTCAGTAATGGCCTCCATCCGAGGAAAAGAAAAACGTGTGCTTCCATTTGCAACAACGGGAATCGCAGCTACTTTGCTGAAGGGTGGTCGAAAAGTTCACAGCGAATATAAATAACCAGTACCGCTGATTGGAAGTGTCACTTATTATTGTCGATGAGATTTCAATGCTGACAAAGCATGGACTCCGCTGCATTGGCAAGCTGCTGCGTGAAATAATGGGTTGCGGAATGCCTTTCGGTTGAAAGGTTTTCGTTGTTGGTGGAGACTTTCAACGGACATTTCCAGTAGTTGTGAGAGGAACGCGATTTGACATCATCGAGTGCTATATAACATCGAGCAATCTGTGGAGAAAATTTGTTCAATTGTCGCATCGTCCTCTTATCAAAGGTATCAACAATGACTGCACAGTTCAAATTCCTCAGCAAATAATCGAAACTGGATATCTGGTTAAAAGTTGTTTTGGCACAAATATTTCTGAAATATTTGTGCAGGAGTTGGCAAAACGTGTCATTGTTGCACCGACAAATCAACAGACTCCTACGATGAATCGTAAGATCATCGACATGATGCCAGGGCACGCTGAAATTTATTAGAATGATGATTCGATCATCTCAGAGGATCCAAACGATGTACAAAATTATCCAACAGAGTTTCTCCATGATCAAACGCCACCACAAATGCAACCTCATGTTTCACTTCTG
Source organism: Nephrotoma appendiculata (assembly GCA_947310385.1). Classification (NCBI taxonomy): domain Eukaryota; kingdom Metazoa; phylum Arthropoda; class Insecta; order Diptera; family Tipulidae; genus Nephrotoma; species Nephrotoma appendiculata. The sequence continues at coordinate 139,816,307 of OX371225.1, read as the reverse complement.
AAGCCTGGAGTAATTATAATGCTGCTGAGAAATTTAAACCTAATAAATGGAATGCGCAATGGCTCGAATGATTGTTAAGAAGTTGAACTGAAACTTTATAACAGCTAAAATTTTATCATAGTGCAATCGTGGAGATATGGTCTCTATTCAGCGAACTAATTTCGCTCCAACAGACACTACATTTCCATTCATCTACAAACAGCAGTTTTCTCGCATGGACAGCCCTACGTTGCATTGTCACGCTGCAGAAATCTTACACAAATGAAAGTCCGCATAATGGAAAATTATCACAAGGGAAGTTGCTGCGAGATGAATGTCATTTCACTCGAAACATCGTTTTCCGCGAAGTGTTCCAAATGTAAAAATATAAGCAATAAAAATACATTTTAAATTTAGTCGAATAGTAGCTATTTAACTTTTTGTATATTTGACAGAATATTTCAAACCCAGCTTCATTCTTTGCTTGCTCTGTACAATACTGGCTGAGCGTTTTCTATTATGTGCATTTTCACTTTTCGTCTGCGAGTTTTTATGATTTTACGACTTTACACTTACTTATCACTAGCCTGCCACCTACTCAGCACCCACCCACCTAACCACAATCACCTACCACCAAATTAAACCTTTCTACTCTCCACTATTCACTAATATTATTTTTTTCTAAGAGTACTTTAATTTTGACGGGCGGCTTAGCCGCTCCCGAAACAGCTAGACAAGCGGCTTAGCCGCTCCCTAAACAGCTAGTTTGTCAAAAGCTAGTATTCCACCTTCACTTTTCTTTCTTATCCAGTTTTGATTCTTCCATAGTAAGGACATTCAGTTCAAACAAAAACAAAATTCGTTTATCGCGAGAAGTAGCAAAATCATACACGAAAAAATCAAAAACTAATGCAAAAATGTTTAAAAAAATTTTACCGAATTTTTGGTTTGCCATTATTAAAATGGTTGGCGTAGAATAAATCCTAAAATCAAAATTATCAACAGAAATGGCCCTAAAGTAAACCCTAAATCGCCCTAAACTTAACATTTGTTACTCTGTAGCATAGAAATGTAGTTAACTACAAATCTATAGAAAGTTACCAATTTGAATACCGGACAAGTGGTGCAGTGGTTAAAGCTTCGGCACTTAGACCGGGTGGTACTGGGAATCCAATCAGAGGCTAGATGCAAATCGAATTTTCGCCATCGATTACGATCGGTGGTGCTAATAAATACAACTATAATACCCTCTGATGGAGTACAAAATTCAGCGTCACCCACCATTCACGTCAATGTATAGGTTGACATGGAATGCAATGTACAGGTAGTTGTGTCAGTAGGTGAATGGGTTAATGATGTGGTGTGAATGAGGGGTATCACAATGGGCCAAAATTGGCCGAAGTGTGCGATCACTGAAACCTACCAATTTGAATCCGCAGACTGCTGGTAGAGTAACCTGATAAAAGCTTATGCAATGAATGCAGAATGCTGATACAACGCTCCCTTTGAACTATTAGTTATTGTATGTATGCATGTGAATGACTGAATAAATAATTAATTTTTTTTACGTGGTACAATTAATGTGTACAATTGAGCCAACATCATAGCTCACGAGTACCATAAACAATTTCTGTTCATTTGGATGATCTGTTGAACATAAACATAGTATATTGAAATATCACTTTAGACTGTAAGAGTTGGTCTCAGACAATGGACGGCGAGACTGACCAAAAATGTGACCGGCCGTAAATGACTTTAAAATCGATTGTTTTGAATGTGACAAAAATGAGCAGTCCCGAAAATAATACGCGGTGCAATTATATCATAAACAGCCCAGACATAGATATCCTGGCCTAGAACCTTAAAAAGCCACTTTGCCGTCTGACCTGTCATTGTGAAAATACTGGGTTTATTCTTAATTAAAATATTGTACGATTGTCCAATGGCAGCCCACATGGTGGAATCGCGATGACAATATTGTTTCTGCTCTACGGAACGAGGTTCATGAAACTGTTAGAAATTTAGAAAACCAATAATATAAACTACCTAATGCTTAAACTAGCTAGATTTTGCAGGTGGAGAAATTGTGTAATGGTAACATGATCAAACAAAGATAGACTTTGTACCATATTTGTAAACCCACCCACACCGCCACACTTTTAATAAATGTTCGGCAAAATGTTCGGCCATGAAATAATGACAAAACATTTGTTTCTCAAGATTTTACTACGATAATACGGGCGCGAACAGTGAATTATAATCTGCCCTGTTACAGCTGCGTATACGTACTGAATAGTTTTCACAATTTAAAAATCAATTTTCTGGAATGCTACATAAATCATATGATCGTTTTGATCGAGAAAGGAATTTCCATTTTTTCCTTTTGTTTTGAATTTTGAATTTTCTTGATAATTCATAACACTGTGGCCACAAGGCAAAGCGTAATAACTCAATTTTCAATTTTTTAAAGTAGTGACACAACTAATGCACGATTTACATGTTCCAATTTTTTTTCCCAGCAAATTTTTTACTGCAAAATAGAGCTGCACGCAGATAACAAAAAGCTACTAGTTAAAAAGAGTCAACCATATGTAAACAACATTTGCTCAAATTGAACAGAAAAAAGTCCAATTTTATTTTACTGGAATTTGTTTCATTCTCCTCTCGCAAAAGAAAACCGTAATATACTTAACCCTTCATTTTTTACTGGAAAAAAAAATTGGAACATGTAAATCGTGCATAAAGCAGTGACGAGTTGGCTGTTGTTATTATACGTTAGGTGCAGGTCCAATCAGAGGCCAGATGCATAATCGAATTTTCATCATCGATTATAATCGGTGATGTTAATAAACACAACCAAGAGTACTAAGACGCTCTGATGGAGTGAAGAATTCAGCGCCAACCCACCGTCCATGTCAATGTTGATATGGAGCTTGCAATGTGCAGGTGGTATACTCTAGTTGTGTGAGTAGGTGAATAGGTGAATGGGTTAATGATGTGGCATGAACGCACAGATACAGGCTGTTAGGGCTGACGTGCGATGTATTTTCTGCACTTTTAACAATTTTTGCATTAAAATCGCCCACGATGATTTTAATGTCGCGGTGCGGTATGTTATTGATGACTTCCTCCAGCTCAACAAAGAAAATATCTTTGATGTCATCTGATTTGTCTTCGGTGGGTGCATGCACGTTAACGATCGTGATGTTAAATTTCTTATAGTGCGAAGTCTGACCGTGCATATATCCGCATGTTGATAGAGCGCAAATTGATGATATGATGCTTCACGCGCCGATGGATGTCTAAGCCAACTCCAAATTCTCCTCCATTCTCATCTCCGCTGTCATGACGAGTGTAACCATTGTTGGTGCCATTGATCCTATTCCCAGACCATCTAAGTTTTTGTAGTGCAAGTACGTCTAATGTGTAATTCTTTGCTTGGTTCGAACGGTTCTGGAGATCTCCAGGTCCTAAGAGGCTAAATGTGTTCCATGTTCCCAAGCGTTGTCCGTGTACAATTTCCGAGATCGAGTTTGTAATGAATCCAATATTGTAATCCGAGACCTTCCTGTTGGCCTGCCGCTCAACTCGCATGTTACGTGTGTGGGTCACGTACTGGTGAAAATCTTAAGGCATCCAGTCCTACCTTGAACACATTTATATAACGAGCCGCTTGACACAAGACATGCGCCCGCTTCAGCTACTCCTAACCTGAAGAACAGACGCTGGTTTTGTATTAGTTTTGATGCGCCAATGGCTCGCCATGCCATGAAGTGTCCATGACTATAAACGCGATTTCCCCTGATCGTCTTCACTACACCGCCTGATTCATTTCGATGAAGCACCAGCGGGGAGGTATGAATCTAAGACTTCGCCCCCCGTACTTGATACGACTAAGTTATATTTTATAGCCAGTTCCGTAACTTATCGGTCCTTGTTTATACTCAGCTGATGCAAGCTGTACGGACCAATGTTTGATTTGTTTTCTTCCTACCGGTTATTGCGTTCAAGTAACTCACGATAATTTTAATATCATTGTGCGCGATGTTACTCATGATGTTTTCCCGCTCAACCAAGAATAAATTTCTGACATTATCTGATTTGCCTTCGGTGGGCGCATGAGTATTGACAATCGTAATATTGGATTTACTATGAGCGGAGCGTGTTTATCCGTTTGTGGCTGATAAAGGCGACATTAAGTTTTTCTCCTTTCTGACGACCGGTAGTGGATAGTGCAACCACTTATGGTATCGTGTTCATTCTGGTACTGTACTGTAGCCAAATAAAAGTAGTAGTAATTAAACATTTTATAAATTTTAATTACAATTAAAATACATAATCAATTATAAAATTTCATGGGCCGTACGATGTTTAATTTTGTAAAATTATCTATACATTTTTTTTATCAAAATAATTATTAAAATCTGTTCATAATATTAAATAATACATTTCTTATCAATAACAAATCTAGGGCATCGATTCATAAAATATTATATAAGTAAGTGTGTGTGTCTGCGGTAATTGAAGTTACTCATACAAATCGGTATTTCGATAATATTTATAAAAAGACTATCATCCTCCTTAATGGTAATGGCATTCATTTTACTATTCAACTGTCAAATTTTTTACTTGAATTGACATTTTTTTTATTCATCGTCGTCTTTTGTATTAAGTTGTTCTGAATAAAATTACATTTATTTTGTTGAGTTGTGTATTTTGAGAAGGGAATTAAAATTAATTTTTTTTTTGTCAATTTTCAATTGAATAAATTAAATTCTTCTATTCAAAAACAAACTTAGAAAAATGTATATTTTATCAACACAATACACGAAATGAAATGGTTCTTAAGTAATGACAAAAAACGAAGGAAAATTTCTATTTTTAATGTTGTTTTGTGTATGACCAAACCGTAGAGGGCTTCCTTCCACAAGTAAAGCATATACAATTTTATGTTATTAGAGAAATGAATTTTTAATTTAAGCCTCATGTCGTTTATTAATTGAAGAGGGTGTTTTAACGCAGAAACACTTCATGGAACGCTTTTTGTTATTAACGTATTTGTCCTGGTGTATTTGTTGATTGCATGTGTTATAGACTAAAGTTGAGATCAAAATTATAAATCAAGAAATTTCTTATATCTTCAGAGTTAAATCTCACTAACATTGGCGTTGTGAGCGTAAATTGAACGGCCGCTTCCAAGCTGAAAATGAAAGGATTCTAACTACTTCAACTAATAATTTGAGAAAATGGACCACAAAAGTTTAAATACTTAAAATGCAATCAAATTTATAATCAGTGTTAAATTTAAAAGTACCGACTAACATAAACTAATGGTATGTGTTTTTTTTGCAATTTTGTCTAAATAGATATCCAATATAATTAAAAAACCACTTTTGCAGGTAAACATTTTAGGTGATCTTTTAAGGAGATATGGTAAATGCCACAAAAATTGTGATTTGACGCGCATTCTGCAGTAATGAGATTCAACATGCACAAGAACCGTTGAATGACAAAAGTTCGCTGGTGGTCTTTTATATTGCGCATTCCTATATATCCTTTGCCGGTAAATTTGGTGGTGCGGTTTTTAATTTAATGGATATAATATACCGACTTTTGAGATATATCCAAAGTTGCCAAATACAATTTCATACATACCTGACGGGCAGGCCATGAAGCAGTAGCAGTCGAGTAAAACACTGGATCGTATCAAAAACTAGAAACTTAAAACACTGAAAACACAAATAATTCAAAATACGGAATTTCACGAAATATCGACAAAAATAACACTGTAAATGAAAATCTTGAAATTTATAAAAGGAAACACAAAACGCTGATAATATTTCTAAATTTTTTATTATAGTTAGGTGCTCCATAAAGATGAATTACTCAGTGCATACATATAAAGTATATATATATACACAAAAATATACGCACACGTACACACCCTTATAGTTTGTGGGTGTACAAACTTATGTGTAGTTAATTAAATTATTCCTGGCTTTTGTTAATATAATTTAATATTTATGGCGATTCCTTTTGAAAAATCCAATGCCGAGAGTTCGTTCTTTTCAAGAATAAATTTTTTCAATCGTGTTTCTTTTCGTAGGTACCTATTTTTTAAAAATTTTATATTGTCCTGCAGTGATTTGTTCTGTTTTGGTTTTTATAATTTTTGTTCATCCCCTAGGATACTTATTAGGCTATATAGGCCTATGTCTGTTGCCAGCTAGCATGTTTATACGTCTGTGCCAAGCTTTCACACTATTTTGTGTTCTTGGTAAACTTTCTTGTACTAAATCTGATACAGACCAAAAAACCGGTGAGTCTAATCTTTCGATCTGGTTTGGTCTGAAATATAAAATAATTAGACCCGAAATAATATAATAATATAATGTATTATAATCAATAATAATACAAATATAGTTTTTTTTTCGAACCACTTCCGAATTTTCTTTCCGCCTTTTTTTAGCCTTTTAAAAGGCTTAAAGAAATACTTAAAACAAAGAATTATTATTTATTAATTCATATAAGTTCTGTGGCCAAGGCTCTTCCAACTCTACAACTCGCCAGCCTATACTGGCATGGAAGATAGGTCGGCCCATGAGTCATGTTGAACTCGTCGCTAAATTATTTGACCAAAATGGAATAAACAACCTTTTGGGATAATAGAGGGTAAAATGTTGAAATTAAGGCAACTTTTGCGCTTTGCAAGTCCGATATTATACATCTATTGCGGACTTAATATATTGGTTAACTATAACAAACTCCGCATAATTATTTCTCAATGGACAATCTTCCGTTAACATAATTCTTTATAAATGGACAATTCTCCATATAAAGAATTATTACAAAATATACAACAATCTTGTATACGCCCATAATGTACATTGTACATAACAATTTGTACATAACAAAATTTGTATCAGCAAAATAGAATTGAAAAATTATATTTTGGCTACACAACAATTTAATTGCAATAACCTCTCCAATCAAATCATTGAGAGATGCATAAAAATCGTATTGATTTTGCAAACATAAATCCAGTAAAACGCATTCACATATATACACCATGCCATCGTTCAAGGGATGGCATTGGAATCAACTATGTTTATTCAAACATAATTTATATAGAGTGCATCAAAATTTTTTGATGCATTTCAACCGAATTCAAAACCAGAAACTCCAGTTTAAGACGAAGGCCAAAATTATCGTCTGCCTATCCGATTTTGGACTTTTGCCTGAGCAAGTAGTAGCAGCCGCACCACCACTCACCGTAAAGAAATAAAAATATTTTTTTCCAAATAAAAGTTGCGTTAAAACTAAAACTTAAATAAGAAGTTGGGTTTTCTTGTTTATTATTATTATTTTATTTATAAAGCTTGCTTCACCTCGTTATATCTGACGAGAAACAACTTCTACAAATATTATGTCGTTTTCTCACGCGATACGGTAAAGCTCCATAAACAATTCATTGTAGCTTGTGATTGTATTATTAATCATAAGGCACTATACCAGAGGAATAATTTCCTCATTGATTTTCCCATGTATTGAATACAGTTGTCTCGTAAAATCTGGGACTATTTTGAACGCTCCGTCCATCAGCCATAGTTTACATTTGCTGAGGAGCTTTACACTATTTATGGTACCCAGTATAATGTTAATGTTGTCATTATTAATTCTTTTTTTCCGCGACTACAAATAATTCATCACCCACCATTTTAAGTTCTTCGGGAGTTTTAATATCTGCGATACAATTTGGTTCTGTTTTAAATTTGTTTTTTGCGTGCTGTATTAATCATTTGCTTATATGGGCTAACGGACTATTTTAATCACACGACAATTCTCTTTGCAGTATGTTCATTTCATGAATATAGATTTTAATTATACAGTATGAACTCGGACGAGACACTGATATTTTTTTTTTGATTGGAATGACCAATAAAACACATCACCATATTTTTTTTGCAGATGATACATGTATCCGTCACATAAAACTTTATTGCCGCCTGTATTGAATTTAAGTGTAGAGACGTTCATCGTAATACTCGAATATTAATAAAATTATTTATCGAATTTCAATTCGAAACACTTAAACACATTTATATGGGCCCTGCACGGCTTCGTATAGTAATAATAAAACTAAATGCTCTCTATTTAACACTAGAAAGACACCTCCGTGAAGCTAGCCCGAAGTTTTAATTTTTTACTTATGGCAATACAATTTCTGCCATGACACAAAATATAAGCAAATTATAACTATAAAGCAAATTTTTGTCATACGCAAATTATAACTACATATTAATTAATTGTGAATTAAATAAATATCGAGCTAATCGTGACTTCTAAATTTTGATAAAAATTATATAAAAAAAATTTATTACTGCTGAAAGAACAAAGTAAAAAAATTATTACGTCAAGTTTTTAAAAAAAATTCTAAAAATGTTTTCAGCGGCATTATGGAAACTGAATTCAGCTTGACAAAAAGTTTATCGGATATTAATTGGAATATATTCTATTATATCTCGCCTCATAAACGATTCTCGAGCACTTGACCTATGTATATCACCGGAATTGCAAAAGTTTTGACTATAGAAACCGACAGAATTTCGGGAAAATTCTATCTGGAATTATCTGGATATAGTAAATCTCGCCTTACAAACGATTTAAAAGCCCGTCACTTATACAATAGGAATCGATAAAATCTTGGCTTCAAAACTAGAATATTTCCTGAAAAATCTTTACGGGATATAGCTGATTGAATCTCGTCTCACCGGCGATTCACGAGCACTTTGCATATCCCGCAAGATTCGTTAAAGTTTTTACTACAAACTAAGAAATTTATAGAAAAATTCTATCTGGAGTTATCTAGAAATAATCGCTTGAATCTCTACTCACAGGCGATTCAAATGACGACAAGATTCAAATGACGATATCTTAATAATTCCAGATAGAATTTTTCTTCAAATGTCTTGGTTTGTAGTCAAATCTTCAACGAATCCGGTGGTAGGTGTATGCCAAGTATTCGTGAATCGCCTGTGAGGCAAGATTCAAACCACTATATCTAGATAACTCCACATAGAATTTTTATACAAATTTCTTAGTTTGTAGTCAAAACTTCAACGAATCCAGCAATATATGCCAAGTGCTCGTGAATTGCCTGTGAGACAAGATTCAAACGTCTTTATCCCGGTTATTCCCGATATTTTTTTTTTAAATCTTAGTTTGTAGGCAAAATTTCAAACGGCTATATCCATTAACAAAAAATTTTGGGCTGAAACTTCTTGCTAGATTGATAGTGTTCAATCATGTAATGCTATCTTAGTTTCCGCATTGTCATTTTCAGGTTAGGTTTGGGCTGTCTAGGTACCATGACACATTTTACTGTCGCGACAGTAAAAAAATTTCGGAATGGGATATACAACTTTCTCGATAGTTATAGTTTAGTATTGCTAACGAGCTTTTTGAACTGAATATCGAGCTAGCTTCATTTAAATGAAGAGTTTAGGTCTGACTCTACCAAGCAATAGTAATATTTCTTAAAAATACATAAAAGTAATTATAAAAAATTTCGAGCTGAGTGTTATAAATGTCTTGACGTTGTATCATGACACTGGAAACTGTCGCGATAGTGACATTTTTCGGGCTGGAGTAGTAAACCCTCACGATAGTGATAGTTTAGTGTTGCCGTCACGTTTTTTCGGGCTGAGTATCGGGCTAGCTTCATATACATTAAACTAGTAGAAGCGGACAATTGAAATTGTCCGACAAGCGCTCGATAAAATAGGAAAAATGTAACAGACGGACAGAGGTGTAACACCTCTGAAACATCTAAGGTGCTAATATTTACAACAAATTAGCCCAATAGATAAAAAATGAATAGAATCTTAAGCAAATCAAAAAAAAATTACAGAAACTAGTTTTGAAATAACACTCTTTTTATTATAGAAAAGAATAATAATTGAATAGTAGCCTAGAATAATAATTGAAAATTTAAAAAAAAAAGTAGACAGCGGCATCTATGCGACCTCTATTTTTAGAAAAAGTTGAATATCTCGCAAACTACTTGACCTAGAGTTCCCAAATTTTAAATGTGACCTTTTTAGAGTAGTATCTATCTGCAAATTAAGAAGCAAATTACAAGCTCTCTGGTATGTATAGTTTTTGCTGTGATAGTGCCAACAGACAGACGGCCTAAGTCTTTGTATAAACTTGCTCGCAAGAGCGAGCGCTAAAAGACTGAATCTTAGTATACCTATAACCTACATATTATATTGCTTGAAAGCAGTCAAAATGACTGCTTTGAAAATAGTCTATTATACACCAAGGTTTAGAAGTATGCTATTATAGCCCGAGCGAGTTTATAACCCAAGATGTGGAGGGCTATAATAGCTTCTCAAGCGTAGTGCATATCCCAATTTTTCCACTACTAGTAGTAGAAGGCATTCTTACCATTATGGTTTTTTGTTGATAATAAAATTAATTTGATAAGGGAAACACTTGCTCTTTAATAATATTAGCAACGTCGAGAATGATGATTTAATCGGCACGCCACCTGAAATATGCGAGATAGTCGAAAATATAACAGACCAGCTGCTGCCCCCGAGGGATATTCGACGGATATTAATATAAAAACATATGAAAAATTTAAAATTTGGTGTAATAACAAAAGTGTTAATAAAATTTCGGAAAATATACTTTTGTCCTATTTTCAAGAGTATACAGTTAGTAAAAAGGCCACCTCTTTATGGGCCCATTATTTAATTGTTAAAATTAACAATATCTGTAAACGAAAATATATATATTTCGAAATTTTACAAGCTAGACGCATTTTTAAAACGAACAAATGTTGACTATCCCCAACAAAATCATTGATTTTCACTAGGATATTTTTAAATTTTTAACTGAGGCGCGTGATGAAGGTTACATTGCAGCATATGTATATATCTTCTTTATACTACTTAATTAGAAACTGCTGTAAAAGAAAAGCGTCTTTATTAATCAAATCATTATCAATGCAGGCCGTTTTAGTAATTCTTGTTGCAGCTGCCTGCGGAACTAACGAACTTTGCAATATACTTGTGGTCGATATAAAACTAGAAATGGTACATTAAAAATGTTTATTATTGAAGCACATTGGATGGAAAATGCTCGTAGATATTTAAAATTGAGACCGATTCCGGACATTACAAAAGCTTTCCTAAAGTATAGGACATAATACTATATCGCAAATGCCACAAAAAATTGCAAGGTACCTACTCGTAAGTTTAGAAAATTCTTATACAGGGTACAGTTTAGAATTTCTGCTACTTTATTAGCTGCGAGTGGCGGTAATCTACTTCAACTTAAGCAACATGGTGGATGGAGCTCTTCCAATGTTGCCAAAGGATATATAGAAGATTCTATATCAGAAAAAAAATATAGCTCACATGGCGTATTTTATAGCTCATTTTTAAAGAAGCTTATTCAAATATTCAAATTGAAAATCAATAAATGATCGTTAACAGCAATCAGATGTATGTACAAATATCTATAAATACCGACAAAATAGACAATGTGTAAATTTAACTTGTTATAATTGTAGTAAAAACAATTATATTCATAAATAGATTGACAAAATGAGTTTTTAGTGACATCTATTAATAAAATATTTAATAAAGTGTGCTGGTTTTTGGTTAAAAATATATTTGTCTTTATGTTATCACACTAATTTATATGTTAATGTATTTTTATACGTGTCATCTTGTAAATTTTATAATTTTATAGTAATTTCACAATTGTAAAAATGCAAGTTTGAAATATGCATACTACTAGAGGGTCAATCCCGGGAATTCTCGCCCAGGGATTCGCTGAAATCGAATAAGGGCGAATTTTCAAATGAGCTTTATGACGCTTTGTTATCGCGAATCAAAGAGCATCGGAATGTCGAGCTTGCCTCGTTGCAGAAATGTCTACATACTCTGAATCTGGAAGACGAAACCGAAACGGAACAAAAACTGATATATTCGTCAAATTATTTATTGTAAACAGATAACGGGCAAGGAAATTGGCAAAGTACAGAAAAACCTAGTTTGAAAGAAATGCCTGCAAGAAATGTTACAGCTTCGATGATGTCTAAATCTGTTTTTTGTTACATTCTCTAAAAAGAAATTCAAATTTACGAAACTACCGGTATCACAACAACAAATATAAAGAAACTGTTAGATGCGTCGTTCACCATTCAGCCAACGTCTATGTAGGAAGCAAACAGGCGTTTTAATTATCATCAATTTTTTCAAAATTCCAGTTTTCCGCGAATTAAATGATACCAGGAATAGTGACCCTCTTACACACTACCTCTTCTCGAAAAAATACTGAAAAATAATGTAATAAATAATGTTGTAGACCGAGCGATTGAAAACAGATGGGTGCATTATTTTTTAGAGATTTTTCAGGATCATTTTTTCGGGATACCATCGTATTCCCGACTATTGTATTATCAAATTGATGTTCCAAATTGCCAAAAATAAATATTCCGAAAAATATCCCAAATTACCTTTTGTAAATTTTTTATTTGTTGGGCGAAAAAATTAATCCCTAAAATTAAAAATCCAAAATTTGCATTTAATTTTATATTTATTTAAGTCTATTAAATGAAAATATCAAAATAAAAGATAAGTCTACGTAATAATATTATATATTTTATATTTTAAAAAAATATCTTTAAAAAAATTATCTAATGATTTCATTTTTTCAATTTGGTTTTATTTTCGATAAATTTTGGGATTTTTAATTCGATATTTTTATTTTTTTAAGATTTTGTGTTCGAGGAATTTTTGTTTTTGTTGGTAAATATATTTTTTGTAGTATTATGGTTTTGAGATTTTTGTTGTTTGGATTATTATTTTCGGTATGGCTTTTGGGATATTTTTTTCGCTAATGAAATTGTTGGCCTTTCGATACCAACCCCATTTTTTCAGTATTTTATTTTATGGGATTTTATTTTTCATAATAAAAATGTTATGGGTTAATAAAATTTTCGGGTTTTTATTTTCAGTATTTTTTCGGGGATTTTTCTTAATTTAGGTTATCAGTATACCGATACCAACTCGTAAACCACCCAGTAATAAGCCTCCTAGTCAGTAACGGGTCAGTTGAATATAAATGACGCATACTATCGACGCCGGTGGTTATAACTAGTCGTTGTTTATGTAATAGTTGTAATTATCTTTTCTCCATTTATTCATAAACAAGTTAAAGGTATGTCAACCCAGGAATTATGCCTGAGCGGTGCAAAAAACAGTTTCAAAAATTACAGATTTAATGCAGTAAAATAATATAGTGGTTTACAGATTTAATGCAGTTCAATAATAATTAGTGGGTTTGATATTTTAATATCTAATTATACTAATTACTTATGAATTTAAAACATAATTTGCAACTGTTTTTGTTGGAGAATAAGAATGGGTGTTCAATTTTAATAATTTTTCTTAATAATTTTCTTCAGTTGTGATGGGAAATGGGTGAGCGTGTACTAATGGTTGCTTATAGGCACATTATTCAATTATGAGCCGAAGGGCTTATAACTGGGTTTAAATTCTAATATACCGGTTATAAGCCTGTGTTGAAAATCTATTTGTATTAAGCCAAATGTTATACCTAGAATTGCCAAATGCTGAAACATGAGGTTTCCCTCGATGAAATTGGTAATGATTTATCTATTCCTGCCACTGCTAGGAAATATGGAATTCTGAGGTCAACGTTAGTCAACCATGCAAAAGGCTTTCCACGCAGAAAGATTGATTTTCAAAATGAGGTAAAGGATGTTTTAGTTGTCTCTCCACTTGGAAATCTCTTTAAAAATCCATGTACTAAGTGTTATGAGAGTTTTTTCAAGCGACATCCAAATGTAATTCGCACACCAGAAGCAATTACCAATGCTAGTTCGTGTTTTATTTATTTTAATTTTTATAAAATTGTATCAATTCTTAATTGATATTTTTTGCAATTTGAATGTGTTTGCACCAAGCATACTAAACTATCGTTTTCCCAGCCGTCCCGAGTCAGTGTCGTTTTCTTAGCCATTCACTTAGTTGGCTTTTTTATAATCAAATTTGATTTTATACTAATATTTTACCGCTTATTAATTTTCAAATTTTCTCTGATTTCACTGGTAAAGAGGTTCGTTATCCTTGTTTATAAATCACAAGGAACTATACTAAAAAAAAAAAAAAAAAATCATCTCGGAGACATCCGCGCGTTAGCTTGGAGGGGTGATTGGCTGATTGATGCGAATTTGTTTAGAACCAGGATTTTATTTATAACAAAATGTTGTAAAAACAATAAACTCAAAGAGCAGCACCAAGCAACACAATCTGTAAGGTACAACTAAAGACAAATTTGAAATGTTTAAAATAAATTGCCATTACTCTGGCTAATTTCATATTGAACGATCTAGAGGGCAAAAGAAGATTCAAAGAACCCAAATCTTTTATCCGCATAAAAAACGAGCAATGGGAGGTTTAAACAAAAATAAATGTTTAAAGAAGTTTTTACAAAAATTGTCTTCCCTAAAGGCAAACTGGACAAAATTGATTGGTTACTTGGATAAATGGGTCTCTAATAAAATTATTGATGATCTTATTTAGTATATGAAAAATGGGCCTTAAACTTAAAGTTTAAAAAGCCTTCGGTAAATCATAAAGTTTTGCGATGTCTTTGAGGAGTATACCTTAAAGCAATTCAAAAATGGTTGCTTCAGAAAAAAAATTCCCAAAATAACCATTTGAATTAAATTTACCAAAGTGACATTAACATAATTTATATTAGAAATAAAAAAATTTGTAAATAGTTTTCACAAAATAATTATCTATCTACCTTAAATGTTTAAACTAAATAGAACTTCTAAAAAAGTTTATTACACCGTGCAAACCAATTAGATAATTTATATGTTACAAAAAATAAAAAAAAAAATAATAAAAGTAATAATAATGATTACGGTAACACCGGTAGCACCCAGCCAATTTTCCAAACACGAAAGATATAAATCTTTTAACTTATACGAGTATAAGCGTAATATAAATAATACTCCATAAAACATTATTTTGTGTTCATTTCAGTTAATTGTCTGTATAAAATGCATGCATTCTCCAGTTACACTGCAGTAACACAATTATTTTATTATTATTTACTTTTGGTTTGTTTAAATTATAAACGAAATCATCATAAAAACATATAAAACAATTAAAGAAATTGTTTCCATCTCAACTAACAAATACAGTGTGCTTATCCAATAAAATAATGGATAGTAAATAATTGTAAATCGTATTGACTGATAAGATAAAAAATATTTTTGTGTTACGCTATTCGCATTTTCATTAATATTTTTGAGAAACATTTATAAAAAATGTGCAATAATAGAAATTACATTGCTGCAAAATGTGTATTTAATGCCCTTCGATCTAGAACTACCTAAATAAAATCTTTGGCTATAAACTTGCTAATACACAATAATTATGAGCAATAAAACAAAAAATCATTTTTTTTTCATCTAACAAGTACAACATTTCAATGTGAAATTGGATTGGAATGAGTATTGAATTTATAAAAGAAAAAACTGATAGCATAGATAGGTGCAGATATGCAATATAAAATTAACTAAATTCAACTACGCAACGAGTCGGTTTTATTACATTTTAATTGTGTTAGGTTAATATAGAATCTAGATAAAATTAAATTTTATTACCGCACGGATTAGATATAATACATTAACGTATTAAAATAAAAATTATAGGGTCATGAATTTAAAATAATACACTTTTTAGATCTCACAAAACAATTATTTTTTATTCTATGAATTTTCCATCCAAGCTTTTTTTTGCCAAAGTGTCAAAAGATTTTTTTCCAAAAAATCCTTGGGGCTGAAACTGAAAGAGGTTATATGAACTGTTTTAAAATTGAAAGAACTGAAAAATTGACGAAACATTTTGCAACAATGCAAATTTTTAATAAGAAAATTAGTCTCTTTTTGCGACAAATAAAATATTCTACAAATAATATTTTTTGTAACAATAATTTTTTGTTGTTGTCAATATGGCGGTATCAAAATGTGTTCAGTACATATAAATATTTCATGGAAATTCAGACAGTGAAACAATCAATTTTATAATTTACTTCAAACAAAATATTTTAAGGCTGCGGGCCAATAGTCGAGTAAAAGTCAGTTTTAAGTAAATTGTTCGGTAAATTCTATTATTTTTCAAAAACTCTATGGCAAAGTGATCGAATAATCTGTTCTAAATCCGATTTTTACCATAGTAAATGATTTACCCGACAATTGGCCCGCAGCCTAAGAGTCGCATTGATTTTGTCAAAAAATATTGTTGTTGTCAATATGGCGAAATTTATATGGTTGTTGTCAATATGCGCTTAATACAAAATTTATAGTAAATAATAGTTACTTGAAAGCTCCGAAAATTAAACAATCACTTTACACTTAACTTCATTTAAAATTTACTTATAGAGTACTTATTGTGAAAAAAATAATCGTTGTTACTCTCGAAATGGCGTATTTAAAATTGTTGTTACTAATAACCGTTTAATATAAAATTCAGCATTAGTAACATATCAGCCAAAATATTCAGGTATTTAATTATTGTCTTCAATATGGTAAACTTTTAACAGAAAATTCGGTATAAATATTATTTTTAGGCTAAATAATTTAAACATTCATTTTTAGGCACAAACTTAGTCAAAATATTTTACGAGTATTAATTTTACCGAAATTGTTCATTGATGTTGTCGAATTGGCGAAATTTAAGTTTTTGTTGCTAATATGCGTTTAATACAAAATTTCGTGTTAGTAATAGTTGGCAGCTCTGTAAATTAAATATTCAATTTTACGCCTAAATTCAACCAATTTTAATTGTGTTATATTAACATCATTAACGATCTAATTTAAGAAACGGATCGTTCGAGAATTAGATAGTTCTATGTTACTAGTGCTGTGTGTCTCAGGTCAATTTTTTCAACTAAATTATGAACTTAACTTTTTGAGGTGACCTTTCACTATTCACCGCCAGGTTACAAACGAAAAGTCTCCTCACTAGGTAACTTTTCAATTTAGTTGTCAAGTGTCATTATTTGCTATTTAATGCAAATATGTGATTGTGTACACATTTTCACGTGACACTTTTTTTTGTTTCTAAACATTTCGAAGTTTATAATAATATTGCAAATGATGCAACTTCCATATCATCTTCCATTGTTTTAATATAATTTAATATTTCCTTTATCCAGGAAAAGTCGACAATTTAGTATTTCAAATACACACAGCTTGTTTTGTTGATCTTACTGACACCTATGAATGTTTATTGTGAATTACAAAGAAATTTAGTATAGTTCATAATTTAATCGAAAAATCGACCCGCAACGATTTAAAAAATTGCAATGCTTAATTTTTTATTTAAATAATTTCTAGGCTAAAGAAGTAGTTTGTCTGAAAGTTTAATTTACATTTTTCATGAAATTTCATTAAATGAATATAAAAGTATATTTAGATTTAAATATCAATTTTTGAATTTTATGAAAGAACTTTGTTTCACAAATATGTTTTTATTGTGGAGATGATCATTTAAAATTTTATAACATTTAGCTAAATTTACACAAAATCGTGGTGGTTTTATAAAAAAGGCAATAAACATGGGAAAGAATATTTTTTGTCAATGAAATATGTTGAATTAACCTTAGTTCAATTTTATTAAAAATTATAATTAAATTTAAAAGTAAATATTTCATTTAAAATAAATGACAATTCAGTCTCAAAGATTTCAGTTTTTAAATTTCATTTAAAAATAATAATACGATACAAGCAAAATTTATATAATATATGGATGCTATTGTTGTGCTATTAAAAGTTGGAAGAATTCCCAATCGACCGTTGGCGTGATTTTCAACATAGCTTTGAATGATTTTAATTTTTGAATTCCATTTTAAATTTATTCGATTCTGATTCAGGCAATTCACTAAAAACTGATTGAACGATTGTTTTAAATCTCCTTGGAAGTTGTGCGTTTTTAAAGTTTACGCTTTTGTACTTCATCGTTGTAAGATTTTGACTAAATTCCATTTGAACCAATAACTTGCTTAAAATTCAAGATTGATGAGCAATCTTTAAAATTTTGAATATCTTCTTAGAGCATTTGTAAAATGTTGCAAATTTTTCCTTATATTTCATTTTTGCAATTATCCGCATAAAGGAAACTGGTGAAAAGAACTGCTGATTACGAAATAGTCGGTCTAATCAGCTGTGGACCCTTACAGTTTCGTCATCCTTATACGAGTAGATCTAATGATTTAATATGCTCTTAGCATAAAATTCAACAAAAATAATTTTTGAAAACTTTGTAATTTAAAAATTGGCTCTGACACATAGCATCAGTGTAATTATTCAAAAAATATTATTTTTATCAGTTAAAAGGCTATTGTTGTCAATACGGCCGAATTAAAATTGTTGTTGTATAAAATTCAATTAGTACAAAATTCAATTTAAATAATATTTAGAAGCTCCGTAAGCTAAACATTCAGTTTTATACTTAACTTTAACAAAAATATTTTAGAAATATTTTACATACTTTAAACAAATCGTTGTAATTGTTAATAGGGCCCAATTATTTTTTGTTGTGTTTTCATAAGCATTTAGCATAAAATTTATTATAAATATATTTTGGGATTTCGGGATGTTAGAATAATAATTTGATTTAAGATAGAAAGTTAAGTTAAAGCTCCGGAGTTTCCAAAAATTATTCACACTGAATTAAGCGTCTGTCAACAAAAATTTTAAATTCGCTATATTGACAACATGCCGTTGTTTAACGCTTATTGACATCAATATCTTAGACTGCGATTTAATTCGTGACTTATTTTGTGGAGACTGACTTTTTTCAAAGTCTACAATAAGTCTATCCAACAGGAGGGTTATTGTAGACATTTAAATAAGTGTGTGTTCAAAAAATAAGTTACTAATTGAAAATCAGTCTTAACCCTAAAACTCTTAACATAATTTTAAAACATATCTTCTTAGCAAGAGCCTTTCAGTCTCTGACATGAAACTGTTTGTATATTTTTAATCTTATTATTTTCAATTATTTTTACGTTTAATTATTTTAAAAAATTAATTCATTTATTAAAAAACATAACTTAAACTAAAAAAATAACAGTTTTAAAACAAATAGAGACTCACAGGCTCTTGTTAAGAGCTTTAGGGTTAATTCAGCCATACTGACAACAACAATGATTTGAAATCACTACTTTAAGAATATTTACTTAGTCATTATAAATCGTTTTTATTGAAATATGGCTAAATTGGGTTGTTTTGTCAATAAACTTTGAGTAGAAAATTTAGTAAGGTGTGTTATTGATCTGGTGAAAAAAAAACTGTGGTCGTCAGAATAATCATTTTTTCAAAATCAATTGTTTTGTAGGATTAAATATGCTGGAATTAAAGTTTTTGTTGTTGTCAAACTGCCTATAATAGAAAAATAAGTTTAAATAGTACTTTAAAAACCCGGTAGTTAAAAATTCACAAATAAGAAAATAAGATTTTGTTGTTGTCAATATGGCGAAAAAAAATATTTTTTATCAATATGCGTTTAATACAAAATTTTTGAACATTCTATTTTAGACTTAACTTCAACTAAAAAATTCTAAAAATATTTAATTAGACAAAGTAAATCTTCGTTGTTGTCAATATGGCCAAATTATATAGTTTTAGTCAATAAACATTTAACAGAAAATTCAATTTAAATAATGCATCGGAAACTTCGGCGGGTGTAAATCAGTTTTAGACTTTAATTCAATCAAAATATTTAAAACTGAATTGAGTTTGTCAAGATAAATCGCTGTTGTTGTCAATATGATAAAATTAAAATTGTTGTAGTTTATTTGTGAACACAAAATCCAGCATAAATAATCTATAGAAACTCAGAAAGTTACACAAATAGTTTAAGTCATTTTACTTTATTAACTGTAATCAAAATATTATAAGAATAATCATTTTGCCAAAACCAATAATATTTGTTGTCAATATGTCGTAGTTAAAGTTGTTTTTATCAATATGCGTGTAAAGACATGCGTTAAAGACTAAAGAAAATTTAGTTTAAATTATACCTGAAAACTATGGAAGACCAAAAATTCACCAATCCACAGATAGACCTAGCTACAATCAAAAAGTTTGAGAATATTTAACCATTGTCTCAACACGAGTATTTTTCTTCTTCCGTCAAGCCGGGTGTGTTCGTGTTTATTATAAGATGTAACTGGCTAAATGGAATTCTAAAAGTTCCAATCTTCATAAATTTCAAGTTTGTATTGTTTACTATTATTTCCCGTTTCTGGAAGACTACTGAAAAGTTCAATTTATTAGGACTTTTCTATCAGGGTGAAAAGTGCATTTGGAAGTGCATTTGAAATCCAAAATATTTACATACCCGGGTTCAAGAAATACCCGGGTAACAGAAAACTTAAAAATAAATAATGTTTAGAAACTCTGTCAGTTAAGAAATCAAATTTTAGAATTAAATTCAACGACAATATTGTTAGACTATTAAGTTTTTCAAAATAAATTATTCATGTTATCAATACGGTGGAATTAAAATTGTTGTTGTCAATATGCGTTTAATACAAAATTCATTATAAATAATACTTAGAAGCTCCAAAAATTAAACATTCACTTTTACACTTTACACTAATAAAGTATTCTCAAAATATTTAAAATGTCAAAATAAAACGATGTTGTAATATAAATAATATTTGGAGGCTACGGAAGTTAAACATTTAATTTGATACTTTAATTCAATCAAACAATTGTAAGAATATTCAATTTGCCAAATAAATCGTTGGTCTCAATATGATGAATATTTAATATTTAATTTGGTATAGATTAGACTTAGAAAATCCAAAAGTTAATAATTCATTTTTAGATGTAAATTTAAATAAAAAAATTTTAGTGTATTTTTTTGTCAAAATTAATAGTTGTACTTGTCAATGACATAACTGAAATAGTTGTTTTTATAGGCGTTTAAAAAATATCATTTTAAGTAATTCGTATAGGTCCTTGTAAGTAAATTTGCACTTTTACAATTAAAATAAATCTAAATATTCAAAAACAAAAACTTGTTTAAATTAATTCGTTGTGGTTGTCAATATGGCGGTATTTTGATTTCATAAACATTTTGTTATCATTTTAGTGAAGAAAACGACAGTTTTTGCTGATAACAAATAAAGCGTAATATTAATACTGCAAAATTAATGCTACTGTAAAGGGCATTATGGATACATCTAAAACAAATTTTAGCTTACTTATACTTGAAAACGCAGAAACTTAAAACTAACGTTTTAGACTTAAATTCAATTAAAATGTTCCAGAAGTATTGATTTTGTGAAAATAGATCCTTATTATTGTCAATAAGGCGGAAACTAAATTGTATTTATCAATATGTGTTTAACCCTTTGCACTCGTATGTAAACTAAGGGGCATATCCTCCATCCGGTCGCAAATTAAGTATTTGCGATCAGAAATATGGTTACTAGATTAAATTTGCCATGCCAATTGACACATTTTATTTAAATTTAAATTTTTTTTGCGATTGTTAAGTAGAAATACATAAAAATACTGCGACCTCGGAAAATGCGTAGCAGTCTTTTCGTAGATTTCTACTCTACAATCGCAAAATAAATTTAAATTTAAATAAAATGTGTCAATTGGCATGGCAAATTTAATCTAGTAACCATATTTCTGATCGCAAATACTTAATTTGCGACCGGATGGAGGATATGCCCCTAAAAGTGACAATACTAATTATTGCTTTAAAACACTCTGTCTGTAGACCAAAAAAAAAATACCACACTGTACAAGAATACAAAAATTAAAACATTTTATAATAGTAATAAATAAAATTAATCTAATACGTTCAACACTACCATTGTTAATTATTTTAATTCATTTAGCTAAAAATAATACAAGTTGACACACAACAACCTTGGAAATAAATCGAGTGCAAAGGGTTAAAAAAAATTGAATATAAATAATAAATGGACGCTCTTTAAGTTAAACATTCACTTTTAGATTTAATTTCAAGCAAAAAATTAGAAAAATATTTACTTAGTCAGTATAAATCTTTGTTGTTGTCAATAAGGCGAAATTAAGTTGTTGTTGTCAATACGAGTTTAACAGTAAACTCAATATAAACAATGCGTGGATTCTCTGCAGTTAAAAATCAAGTTTAGACTGAAATTCAATCAAATCAATATACTAAGGCTGTTGGATTTGTCAAAATAAGTCGTTGTTGTTGTCAATAAGACGGAATTAAAATTGTTGTTGTCAATATTTGTGTAATATAGAATTCATTATAAATAAAATTTGGAAGTTTCGGAAGATTAAAATTTAATTTTATATTTAATCTTAGTAAAAGTAAATTTTTGTTGTTGTTAATAGAAAATTAAATTATTGTTGTTAATACGCGCCTGATAGAAACTTCAATATTAAGAATTTTCAATAAATCGTTGTTGCTTAATTTGGAAAGATTATTCTTAGAAAATCCAAAATATAAAAATTCACACTTTTACTTAAATTTATTCGAAGTTAATTCCTAAAGTTTTGATTGTGTCAAAAAATTATTTAATATTAAAAATATTGACAAACTGCATCATGGATTTAATACAAAAAGCTGCATCTTAGTTTTAATACAATTGTTTAACAATCACTTTTACACTTTACTTCAATACAAATATTTTAGAATAACCTATATTCTCATTGAACGATCATCGATAATATTGAAAAAATTTTCATGATACTGGTAGGAAGACCAATGATAATTGGTAGGAAATAGACGTACATATATGAAATAAAACTTTTTAATAAATGTATTTACACTGCACAAATCCGGAAAGTTCGCGTGAAATTTTAATCATAAGATTTATCAAACAACGACTACAAAAATGAAGGAGTAAATATGGCCAACACTCGACTTTCTTTCGCTACTTATGTATAAATCTCGAATACACATTTAATTTGCAAAGCAAAATATTAAAATTACGGTACTTTTTAAACATCAATGTTCTTGTTAAAATTTCAGAAAACAGACAAGACCAACCCAAGTTAAAAATTTAATCTTTAAATTTATTTGAATCTATTAATTCGTTGTTGTGTTTTATAACTTTACAACATATTTGCAAAAATTAAAAAATCTCTAATGGAAACTATCACTTCCTGTAAACAGATTCCCACCTAATTTTGCAATGATTTTACAATTACTGTAAAACGTTTAACTATAAAAATTCATTGCTGGTAGTCAATCCGCATGAATCGTAGAGATACCAATTTTGGTGAAATATATTTTTTTATCAGAATTCGTAATTTTTGGTAAAAATATAGAAACTTTAACTTTGTGCCATTTGTGCGGTTCTATCCCGATCACTCAATCCACCGGGCGAGCACAGATACGAAATTTTGATGAAACATTACTTTTGCCTAAAACCGCTTAAATTTTGGGAAACTAGTCTGGAAAGCTATTGTTGAAAATTTAATTTATAATCTTTTAATTCTTTTAGGCACTTTTTTACTAAATAATATACTTTTCAAAATACTTTTAAAAAATGAACAGCTGTTGTGAAAGCAGCTACTTATGGCACCTGATCTTAGGTAAAAAGCACTCGGATATTCTTTATTATGGAAACATCATATGTAAGAAAATTCATCCAGATCAGTTAATCCGCCTGGCTAGTACAAAGGCAAAATTTTCGTTGAATAACAACATTTTGTCAAACACGGTTTTGACTGCTCCGTGCTTAATACTTTTCACGCAGATCCGTTTGTTTTCATCGATTTCACGGCACTGATCTTCGAACCCTTCATTTCATGCTCTTGGTGGTTTTCTTTCAATAGTATTTTCTGCTGCGGTAGTTATAGTTGACTGGATAGCCAGCATATTTTACGATATTTCTTCGAGATCACGATATGATTAATTTGTTTTCTCGTCTTTTTCTTCTTAGGTTTTCTTAAATAGATCATACGTTGATCATACGTTGATTTTCAGCAAGCATGCTGTACAAACCCAAAAATATTTGAAAAGAAGACTGGCGAGTCAAACATACAGCTTCATTTATGTAAAAGAAGAATGTTAAAATATCAAGAACTAACTCTTAAGGAAGACCTTAAGATTCGGGTAAGAATAAGAAGTTATAAAAAGAATTGTCATTAAGTACTATTTGTAAACGACGCGAAATAAACATCAAAATCAATTTAGCAACAAAGAGAAAAACATTTAATTCTCAGGCTGTGTGCCATACTTAAGGTAAATCGCTTACTAAGGTAAAAATTTACTGCCGTTTTAGGACAGATTTTTCGATCACTTTGCGATAGTTTTTTTTGAAAAATAATTCAATTTAACGAAAAATTTACTTAAAATTGACTTTTACTTTAAGTTTGGCACGCAGCCAAAATAAGTTTACTAAGGACGTGTCCGAATACTGTAATAATTTAATTTTCTGTAATAATTATTGAACATTATTGAAATAATTTTCTCTTCCATAATTTGTTAGAGTTCGATTGCTGTCCGAATACTGAAATATTTTTGACGTTATTAAAAAATTGTAATAATCGTTATTGCATACAGAAAACAAGATAACGGAAACTTATTTTGGATCCAATATTTCAATAATTGTATTAATTTAGTTGAACAAACCATAATTTGTTACATTCATAACTTAAGCAAATAAAATTTCGTAATTCAAAAAATGGCGCATTTGCAACAACAACAATGAAATAATACAAAAATTATTTCAGTTACGTCAAAAATTATTACGCATAGCTGTCGTAAAAATTTGGTTGCATTCAAAATCCTGTCACAATTATTACAATAGAAATAATTATTACAGTATTCGGACAGGTCCTAAATAAAATTTGGCGATTAACTGAATTGAATGCTTTAAAAAAATCTAACAGAGTACGACACATATTTTCTTTTTTACTCATACTGTGACGAACATCATCACAAACGTTCAGTAAAGTTGTATCAGTTTCGTGAAACCTTGTCAACCCCGCGAAAAATCTTGCTATCAATATGACAGCGAATTTGGTTTTTACTTCAATTCAAACGCCTTGGAAACAGCACTCAAAATTACCAATTTTAGGAACATTTATAATTTTACTCAACCATAAATTGAAGTGTTTGTCAAAACATGTTTATTCCTCAATTTTTAAATATCCAGGGAAAAGCTGTTAACTATGACTTGAGATTAACAGATCTGATGCAGTTGAAAATGTGATGATTTCCGAAATTTGTTGTGGCGATCTCAGGAATGCCCCTTTCACATGATAAATGAAGTTAAGGGACAAAATTCGTACAGAAATTAAATCCTTGATTATTCCGTGAAACATATTGAACTGAATAATGTACTAGTTTAGGTCACCACATCAAAATTCGGTACCGTTCATATTTTCAACTGAACAAAAAATAGAAAACTGTTTTACTGAATGATCAATATTCTTCATTAATGATTATGTTTTTCGACTTGGTGGCTGAATTTACACTCTTACAGTACAGAGTGTTAATTAAGTAATTAATTAAAGTAAACCTTTTTTAACTGCAAACAATTGTATAATTTCACAATTTTTCGCGTTAACGTTTTTCATTCAATTTATCAATCAATTTTTGGGGATATAACTATTTTTATGTGATTTTGTAAAGATTCATATTTTACGGGAAAAAGGGGGAAACGAGAAACCTCTATTTATATACTTTATGCTAGCCAAGCATGTGAAGATACCCCAGTTTTTTAACCCAAAAAAAAAAAGTTTTCTCAAACAATACTACTTCATCTCATCCCTGTTTTTTTCTATTTAAACTTGTATAAGACGAAATTTTATTTAATTTTTTCTCAACAACAAAATATCCATACCAGATTTTTTCATTTCTTTCTTTATTTTGATTGTTAACTGATGTGATTTGTTTTGTGGCTCAATGCTCATCCGCGGTTATGCTTTTTAAGTCCTTACTTCACGCCTCCCGGCCAGCTCGAGGACGTAAGGCTATAGGACCGATTTTAGACCATCCGCACATTGCATAGCTCCATGTCAGCTTATAGTACTGGCATGGAAGATGGGTCGGACCATGGGTTTTCCACATTACTTGTTATTTTTATACTCTACGCAAGAATAAATGATTAAAAATAGTTTTCCTATAAGTAAAAAGATTTATAGATCATAATTGTTTGTTTTGATTAAAGATAGTGACTGATATTGTTTTAAATTGGTAACAGTAAGGGTTGCCGCCCCCGGTGGTAAAGTGGTCAGCATGCTTGCGCCTGCGACTGGAGGTCCCGGGTTCGATTCCCGGTGGTGACACGGCAACAAATTCATCGGCTGGTTTAGGATCAATGAGTTAATCACTCATTATTCGAAATGAAAATATGATTATGATGAGGTTTCCTGATGAGGAGGCCTTGATGGGATACAGTGCCAGAGAGAAGGAAACAGTAAAGGTTTAGATTGACTAAGAAGGCTGTATCAACCTTATGGTAGTATTCTCGCAAATAACCAAGTCTAACAAGGCCCCATATAAGAGTACGGGAAAATCTCCTAGAAATATGATTTGTCGGAAATGATGTTTATTAATAAATTACGCTTCAGATCAACCAGTTGAGTTTATCCATTTTTGTTTTGGATCTATTGGAAATTTAAATTTAAGTTACTTCAGAATTTGCAGAGCTTTCTATTCATCACGGCACAATACATGTAAAAACTTCTTTTTAGGCAGCACATCAATATCAGTTAAATGCTACTCAATGAAATTTCGAAACAGGACTAAAACTAAAATTCCTTAAAAATATTGTTTTAATTAAATATTGCAAAAAAATACGGTCGACATGTTTTTAAATAGTATTGGGCCATATGTTAGCTGGCCGCATTAGCATTTGTTAGCATTTGTCCACCATTGTTGCATCGCTTGTTGTTGTGGTGTAAATCTGACAATTTCGTTCGACCGATTATTTTCATCCAATAGTGTTATTGTTGTTTCATATTATTAATTTGGTTTAGAAAACTTTTCCAATGCCAATTTCATAAAATATGCATGATTAAGGCTGTGTGCCAAACTTAAGGTATATCGTTTACTATTGATAAACCCGATTTTAGAACAGATTTTCCGATCATTTTGCCATAGAGTTTTAAAAAAAAATTCAATTTACCTAAACGTTTACCTAAAATTGAGTTTTACCTCAAGTTTGGCACAAAGTCTTAAAAGTTTATCGTATTCCAGTTCCAATGGCCTTGGTAAAGTGCTTGCAAGTACCTTCAACTACTCAAATCTAAAATTGTGTTTTCGTTTCTCCAATGAATATCTACTCACAAGTACTTGCAAATACTTTGCTATCGTTAATAGAACCCGGACATTGTAAGTCGTGATCTTAAGCTAAATAAACTACCAATGCGACGAATATACGATCTCCCTATACGTCATACAAAACGTTCAATAAATCATTAGTATTTATAAACAAATCATTTATGTAATTGTTCCAATCCAAAGTTATAAATAGCCTTACTATAGTAATGCATAGCTGATGATATAGCTTTCTATTAAAGACAAATGAATTATGGATTCGATCAAAAGCCCTCCACTACCGAATCAAAGGTCACAACTTTCATTTCTGCTAGAAGTTTTTCAAAATCGGAAAAAATAATGAAATTTGAGGAAATAATTTGAAGTATCAACTCATATTTTTCTGAAGACTGTAAAATAATTTTTTTTCCATGTCAGATATCGACACTTAGTTTTGAAGTCACTCCACCCACATTTCAGATAAAATCTAACTCAATTTAAACATTTTTGATACACTGTGAAAAATAGTGTTCAATATGTCTACCTTTCTGTTAGCAAGCATAAACATCGTGATAACAATGTTATTATTTAAGTGACATATGCCGCCTGCGCAGACAGAAAATAATTTCACATGTCTTCAAATTGTGTACGAACTCTATTATAAAAATATTCCCACTATAATAATGCAGTTTTATCAAATGATTTATGATCATTTCCAAAACGATAAACCACATTTTGACTTATTCTTATTATTCACATTATACAAACGTATGAATTATAACCAAAACGATTTTTAAATATCAAGACATCTTATCTCACTGTGCTGTGTTTATAAAAAAATATAAGCTGCATTCGTAATACAATCTTGATGAATATATATTCTAAAATTATACGAGAAAAAGATAATGAAATTGATAATTAGTAAAGTTATATTTTATATTTAATTCTATTAACAAGATGGATTATAACACACGATTCTGAAGAACTTTTAAGAAAAATATTTATAAAATGTATCTCGCACATATGTAGTGATATAACAAACAAGACAGCACACGAAGATAAATAAATTAACCACCCAGATAATAAATTTTATTTGATATAAAGTGACCTCATATTTTATTTAAATCAAATTGTAGGATTCTTAAAGATCAAAAGAACTTAGAATGTTACGGATGACACAATACAATAGTGCCAATGACTTTGTTAATTCTTTTATATTGTATATTGTGAATGCCTGTAAATTAAGAAGTTGGTAATGATCACGGCTGAAGAATTTCAAAGGTCAAGGAAAAAATGTTAAATGCGATCAGCAACATTTATATAAAAGTCCGTATACATATCACAACCGATTTAGCGTGAATAAATAATTAATAAGATGTTCATTAAGATAATAATTAAATTAATAACGTAGCTTTATCTTTTTATTGATTTGTTCTGATGCTTTTTTTTCTGCATATTATATTGTTGGTGCAAATCTATAAATAATTTCAAAAGATGTGCATTTCCCATATATTTATATCTTGTTTTGGGGACACACCATAAAAAAACAAGTATAATGTTTCATTTTATTATCTAAAGTTACCAAAAAATACTCAGTAATTCATTTTGCTTACCACAAATTTCCATTTTAATCTACAAATATATATAGAGAAAAACATGACCACAAGGAACTAAATCTAAAAATTTACGATTTTATGAATGAAAATCTAAAATAATTGCCACAATCTGAAATAGAAAAACAGCAAACAAACCAAAAACTAAACTAAATAAATAAATAACAGGAGTTTTTTCTATTTCTAAGTAGATTTTTTATGTATATAAAAGCTGTATAATATATATATTTTTTTTTTGTTTTGGTCTAGCCAAAGCTTAAGAAGATTATTCTTTGAGATTATGTGTCCACCCTCCTGCTATAAATTTCTTTTAATACAGAAAAATAAAAATTGGAAATGAAAATGTAGTGTAAATAAATAAACCAAAAATTAACAGACAGAAATATCGTACAGTAGTGTAGTACTGTACATAATATACAGAACATTCGGTAGACAAGAATCAAAATTATTGCTGTCTCGAAACGTTTTACATTATTTTACTGTGCGCTTTACCTGAGCACAAATTTTTCTTTTGGATCAATCCGGGATTTTCTTAAGCGTTTTTATGGTTATGCACGCTATATTTTTTTCACCTACATATATGCATTGCCATTGATTTATTTACGTTAAATTGTATCCTTTGTAAGTTCGAAGATTTCCAAATGGCTATGGACTTGTCGAGACACATTAAAGACCTTTTTCCGGAAATTGTACGTCTTCTACGGTGTTTAGTACACCTTGTAGATTGCAGATAATCGAATTTTACGTTGAATACAAAAAAATGTCCCCAATAAATGATCTGCTTATTCTTGTCTGTGGTTTTCGTAATTATTATTCATATTTCATTTTGAATGATGCAATTGATGTCATGGCATCTTTTTTTTCGCTGCTAATAGCATGTGCACTAAGTAACGGATGATTTTCGAAAACTCCGTGTGATATTAAAGGAAATATTGTGAATCGATTCGTCTGTGGTTGCTGTCAGTTTACAGAAGTTTGTTAGCAATGTGATCATTGTGTGTGTCACACAACAATCCACTCCATCAGAACCCTCATTAGTAACGTTCTTAAAGGGGGTACCGTGCTTACATCAAAAATATACCGACCTTATCCCTTTCTACTCTAAACTTCACTCATATGATTCGCTCTTATTATCACCCATGCTAAATAATACACTTCATCAATAAATAGTGTCCATACCAATTCTATAAAGAAAAATATGTAGTCTGTCATGGCCATAGCCATAAAGAGATTAAAGGTAACTCTCATTCGGCCATGCCTAAAGCTCAGTCGACGTTTTTAGACATTCAAATTCTCCCTATAAAAATCTTCATAAATGGAATTTATGTTTTGACGGTTCCACCACTGAAAAAACTGATATATGTAGATCAATTTCTATATCGGGTAGAACGGTCTACGGTGCTATATAACGTCTCTCAGGTTTCGTTGGTCGAAAAATCAGGCGCTCTCCTTAAGGCAGAGGCCCTTGAATGGTACTGGCTTTTCCTGGAAAGAAATTTCAACGATACGCAACTGAGAATGATATTCTTCAAGAGTTAGATAATCGCAAACAGCCCTTGCCAAAAGAGTCCTTTTATGATTTTTATGGCGCTTTATTAAAAATTGCAATGAAATCTCCTACGGCGATTTCTGAAAATGAATTATTAAGGTATGTAAAAATATGCGGCTCGGTCTGCAGTTTAATTTGAAGATGTTGGATAAAAAGATATGTAAGTTACATAGATCAACTTATTGCCACCTGTGTCAGTTGGCAACAAACTTGGACACGAAATGGATTTGGTCCTGAAAATTTTCTGCAACTGAATAAAAAATCCATTAATGAACTTGTTTCGTTTGGCAATCCGGCTGAGTTGGCAGCTTCATCATATCATGAAAACCAAATTGAGGCTTATTAACTGACTAAACTATCCTTTTTTGGCCTACGTTAATTGTTCGTCTTCCCACTCTGGACTTAAACCAAAACCTGTACCTAACGTCAACATTAATGATGCTGCAAATAATACATTTTTTTGTTGGAATTGCCAAGACATAGGCCATGTTTATCGAAATTGCCCTATTCCGCCATCTCATAATTTTTGCTATGGTTGTGGAAGCGAAAATATACTTAAACCCAACTATCGTAAATGCAATGCCGGAAAGTCGGGAAACTTGAATACAGAAATACGCGGGACTGGGCGACCACATTTCCAAAAGATTATGTCACCCAGAACCATCCCGGTGATTACAATAAGGCCACCCGAGACGGCATTCTCGAACCGTCCAGCTCAATAATTTCGCTTTCGCATTATTCAAATTCCACCATAACCAGTGCCCCTAGCCTTCGTACGGGCATGTCACAAGTTACAATGCCTTCTTTCAGTCGAAATTCTCAATATTTTTATAAAAGACGTAAGATCAAATTCAAATGCATAGAATCTGTCATACCAAATGAAGTCGATGGCAGGTAATACGCCGATGTGCTGATAACTGGTCGTAATATGTGAGGATTGTTGAAGAGTAGCGCAAATATTTGTGTGTTGGGTTCAGGTTCTCAGGATTTTCTGAAATCTATCAGCTCGTCATATTAATTTCATCGTTTGTCATCATACGTGGGCTAATGGGCAGAATAATGTAATACTCGGGCATATTAATCTTCCCATCACCTATTTGAATAAAACTAGAACTATCCGAATTCATGTTGCACCAGATTTACAACAATGTTTATATTAAGGTATGGGCTTTTGGAGAGCATTTGAGGTTGCTCCCTTAATTGTCAATGATTTATATCAGCCTCTCAAAAGTTCCGTAGATATTAACCAGCATGACCTACCTGACAAGCTTCGGTCCAAACTAAACGAAATTATCGCGCTCTTGACGTTGTCAGACTGACTTGGGCTGGGAGGCTCCACTCTTACTTTGCACACTATCTAGGTCAGATCAGCTGCTTCTATCAAGCAGCGGTATTACGTAGTCTCGCCAACTATTCAATCCGATATAAACAAAGAATTAGACCCAATGTTAGATCTGGGAGTGATTGAAGTAAGTGACAGTAGATGGTGTTCACCCGTTACGCTAATAAAGAAACCCAGTGGTAAAGTGAGCCTTTGTCTGGATGCGCGCAAGTTGAACGCCGTTACGGTTAAAGACGCATGTCGTCTGATGCATCAGGTGATACATTTTCATCTTCAAGATCGGATATTTGTTTATTTGGACGATCTATTAATTACGTCTGCTAGCATACAGGAACACTTTTCATTGCTTCGAGAAGTTGAGTGGCGTTTAAAGGAAGCTAACCTCACCATAAATATAAACAAAAGCAAGTTTGTGTTGAAACAAATTAAGTATCTCGGCTATATCGTTTCGTTGGTGACTGTTGCCTAAAGGTTGACCCGGTTGCTTAAAGGTTTATATAATTGGTATGGACACTAAGAGGATTATTTAGCATGGGTAGTAATTAGAGCGAGTCATATGAGTGAAGTTTAGGGTCGAATGGGATAAGGTCGGTATATTTTTGGATAGGATCCTTGTATAAATACCCCCCCCCCCCCCCTCTCCCTTTAAATCTGAGCTCTTAGCCGAAGCATTACCGTGCGAAAGGTTCTCTTTCCGATGTTTTTTGATAATGGTTCCTCGGTAAGACGTTACTAAAGGGGGTTCTGACGGAGTGGATTGTTACATGTGGATTCATATATTGCCATTTTACCATTTCCAACCATATATCCAACAATTGTTATGCGAAAAGTAGCGAATTATGCCACACTGATGATTTGAGACATGCATTAAGTTCATCAGTGGCTGTTAAACGTCTTATAACTGGTACGAAGGTTGCCTTTTATATTTCGGGATTGGACAACTCTAGTGTTGCAATCTGGCAACTGACTTGAAAAGCTCAAAAAATACGATCGCGGTGCTTCAAAACACGTCTATGACATAGTGACAGGTGATGAATCGTGGATTTACGTGTATAAGCCCGAAAGTAAACAGCAGTCGACTGTATGGGTGTTTCAAGATGAGCCGAATCCAACAAAATTGTTCGCGCACGAAGCACTTGCAAGCAAATGATCGCCTGTTTTTTCGGAAGAAATGGACATGTCGCAACCGTACCACTAGAACAACGCAGAACAGTCAATTCTGAGTGGTACACAACCATTTGTTAGCCAGTTGCCTTCCAAGAAATCAGGAAAACCAACTGCCGAAGACGGAACACTCTTTACCACGACAATGCGAGCTCTCACACATCGGCTCAAACATCTGCATTTTTGAGCACTCAAAACATCGATTTGATGAGTCATCCGCCGTATAGTACTGACTTGTCACCAAATGACTTCTTTTTATTCCCGTACGTAAAAAACAAACTGAGAGGTCAACGTTTTTCGACAACTGAAGAAGCGGTTGCTGCGTTCAGAATGCATGTTTTGGAGATCCCTCAATCAGAGTGGAAAAAGTGCTTCGAGAATTGGTTCAAACGCATGCAAAAGTGTATAGATCTTCATAGGGAATATTTTGAAAAACGATAAAGCGATTTTCGATGATTAATATTTGTTTTTGTTATCTAATCCCGAAATATAAAAGGCAGCCCTCGTAGAGCTAGTCGAAAATCACCAGATAATAAAATTAATTCGCCACCGAACAGCTAATAATTTCCTCTAAAATGTTTTAGCGATTCATGAAGCGCTTCCAATGCTTGCTTGTGTGCCATTGTGCATTCATCCCATATAATGTGTTGATATGATTGCAGTTTACCCATTTTAGAATTTTGTTGCAATTACATGTTGCGGTAACTCAGTAATTTAAATGTTCATTGCCAATTTCAGTACTGAATGTGCTATTCGACCACCATAAGAGTAAATTCTAGATAAGGGCAGTGGCATACTAAAGTGCAATTTCTTTTTGTGATCATATAGTTGCCAAGTGAAATGAGAACGTACTGCTTGTGATTCCGCGCCCATCTAAGAAATACAATCTGTCACTTTGGCTTGAAATAACATGTACACAAGACATGCAAATTTCTAAAAAACGCATGGACTTTTCGTGTTTATTAAATCTGGATGCTTTCGATTAGTACTTCTATTTAAAAATAACAAGCATACAGTTACTGTCATTATATGTGCGCCCTTATGTGATCTAATGTCAGTCAGTTATACTGCTGAAATTTATCGCAATTGGTCGTATTAAAAATGGGGGAGAAGGAGGAGGGGCCGTTGTAGTGATTAATCTGTATAGGGATTACAACTTGTAGGTTTTTGTGAAGGTAGGTTGTTGACTTACCGTTCAAATTTTTGTTTTGCAATTTTTGTTGTGTGTGGGTCACGCAGTAGTTATGAATCTTGTGACACCGAGTCGTATACCTGAAACAAATTTATAAAGCGAATCTCTTTCCTCAAGGCAGCCACGCGTTTCAGGGGCCCCTTACCTGGAGAACAGATTCTGATTTGTTATCGGTTACCTACTACACAAAATTTCTCCAGCTATATATCGAAATTAAAGTTTCGTTCGCTTACATATTATCAGATGTGAGTCTGATCATTGGTGTAGATTTTATTAGTACTTTCGACCTCAATCTCAATAATCACATTATTGCTACATCCAATGAACGATGCTAAGTTCAACCTCATAACCAACGATTACGTGTTTTTAATAAAATGTTCAATCTCTACTTACCAGACGAATTGACTGATTGGAATGAATTTTAATTTTTAAGGTTTTTTCATAAATTTGAAGATCGTAGTGAGATGTGGTAGACATAGGTCCACCGAAAGTGGTAAATTCTAGATATATAGAAATGTTTCTCGTTTTTAATATTTCTTTATTTACTTTGCTTTAATTTAAAGGTTCCTGATATGTAATTAAATACATCTCAACTGGACTTCAATTCTCTTTCTATACTCTATGTATTTTCGATCTAAGTAGATGTTTTAAATTGTTATAGGTTTATTGACCAAACATGATTTCAGTGCCGGGGAATACAAAATATACCAGTGTGGCATTAGAAATTTGTTGGTGTCACTACAGAAGTGAATAAGTTTACGTCATCTGGTGCTTGCTACTTGATTCTTCGAGACATTGCCTGCGATTTCTGATTAAGACAATGCAACATTCCACAACATGATGCAATGTTCCGCAACGTGCAATATAGCGTAACAACATGCAAAATCAGTAAAATCTTGCAAGAACACGTTGAAAAATTGTGCAACATGGCACCCCATCCGGAGAACTCCTAAATGAATTATCCAGAAACCAGAATTCTTTTTAAACGTTCTTTGGATTCAAAACCCCAAATTTTTGGTGGGATTAACCAAATTTAATCAATATCGTTCAAGCTAAAAAATTGTTAAACAAGGGCTCCAATATCACGAAATATGAACAATATGACCAAATATGATACAAACAACCCATTACGTATGTAGTTTAACTCCCTCAACATGGTGCAACGTATCAAACAACATAGTACATCATAGTGCAACATTTCACAACATGACTTCCGATCCTGATAATCCTAAATGAATTATGCTGAAATCAAAGCTCATAGTAATCGTTCCGCTGTCCCGTTAAACTGTTGTCAAAATCGCACAAGCCAAATAAAATGTTAAAGGAAGACCCCAAGCTCTCTGACCCCCACCGAATAACCTTACATTAATTTTCATGAAACCAGCACGAATCACCAGCAATTTTATAAAACTCATGGAAGGCAAACAAATTTAATAAGGAACCCGAGCCTCAATTGACGACTCGCTGAACGGATTTTTTCAAAATAAGCACTAAACACAGATGACTACTGTCACTAGAAAAACATCCCTAACTAAACTTTAGTTTAGTTTTAAAAATCTTTTTAGTAGAAAAAAAATTACAGAAAGGGGCTCGGACACACCGCGCAACATTCTTAATGAATTTCCCCCAAATTTGTACTTATAAAATTTTCGGGTTCCTTCTAACCAAGTTTTGTCAAAATCATGCGACTAAACTAATTTTTCTGATCATACCCATCGCAATCGTTTTCTGGTTCTCGAAAACCCCCATGTTCATGAAAATAATTCTGCATTCATGCAACGTTTGGAAATTATTAAAAATTACTGCCGCAATTCTGAGTCGGCAAGTTTGAAAATTATCTTCAGCTATGAAACTCATTTTTGGTATAATGCGGGTTTGTCAATAAGTGCGCATATTTGTGAAGCGGCAATCCCACCACAAAAAGGGACCGTGTGGTGTGGATTTCATGCCAGAGGTGTGATTGGATCATATTTTTTCGTCGATGAAAATGATCGCTATGTTACGGTCAATGGTGTTTGTTATTGTACTATGTTGGAAGACTATTTTTGGTCAGAATGGGATGTACTTGACACTAGTGATATGTGGTTCTACAATGGTGCCACATATCTAAAAAATAGATCTATTGACGAGGAAGTTCGGTCACCTTTTAATTTAATCCGGATTTCTTTTTATGGGACTATGTTAAGTCGTTGGTTTGTGCTTAGGGGCTCAGGAGCTCAGAGACACTATCAAACGTGAAATTGCCAACGTTCCGGCCGATATGTGTGAGAGAGTTATGGAAAATTGGTTCCAAAGAATCGATCTCAGCAAACGTGATCGCGGTTATGAACTAAAGTTCATCAACCATCATAACTTTATGTGTGAAACACCATATCCAAGTTTGACCTTATCCTCATATAAAATTCATTGAACTTTTTCAATTCAAACCAACCCGTATAATACAACCAGTTCCTCGTGTGTATTTTATGTAAAAACCAATAATTGGGATATCGCGTTAAGATTCCAATCAATTTAAAAATTCCTGTCGCCAAATTTCATATTATACAAAATTTATTACTTTGCTGCATTCTGTGCACCCAAGAAACGGAAACTGATTTATCAATAGAGTGATTAATCGTATAATTCCTTCTACAAAAAATAACGAAAGCGCAGAACATTTATAAGTCACATATAAAACAAAAATTAAATGTAAAAATAAAATTAATTACAAAAAATGGTTTGTGACCGCAAAGTTTTGAATAGTCAGCCACCAATAATTTAGTGCGATAATACTACAAAAACTACTCAACAATTATTATCCCAAAAACACATCATTTTACATTATTGTTGTAGCACCTTACATTAATTTTTATTGCAATTCTTTTAAATTAGCAATAATTTCGATTTCATTCGACACTTTTGTATCCCCGAATACCAGAAGACTAACCAAATAATATAAAATGAATACCCCAAAAAAAAAAAAACTAAAAAAAAACGCTTCTGGGAAATTTATAATATCAAGATTCAGCAAATAAAAAAAAAATGTATTGAGACGTACAGACAACATTTTTAAGCGATCGCGAATTTATTTTATACAAAATAAATAAATATTTTAGTTCAGTTGGTTGACCGCGTGTGTGGCCGTGAAATGTTTTTATGATTGTTTCCAATCGTTTTACTAATGAGAAGCCGTTTTCGAAAATAAGAATTACTGTGTTGATGGTATACCTTTTGTTTGTTGTTGTTGGTTTTTGACTAGAGAATATTTTGTGTTGTAAAGATGCTGTTTGATATATTTTGTACAAGATAAAATTATTTTTGATTTTGTAAACTGTTCCGGTTAAAAAAAAATAATTATTAATTTGATTATGTTAATGAAATATAAATATTTAAATTTATTTAATAGGTCTCTATGCGCGGCGCACACATGTTGTGTATACGGAATACAATAGCATTAAGCCCAGATCCAACAAAAAGCGATAATGGAAAATTTGTGAAACGGTGTAGATTAATGTGTCGCTATTAATTTTGATTAATTTTTTGTTGTTTCTGCGCGTTTTATGCTAATTTTATATAATAATCTTTAAAATGGCTAGGCAAGAATACAAGAACTGACCAAAATCAATAATTCTTTAAGTATCAATTTGACGGTTAGTTTAGTTTTTGTGTAATTTTTTTCTTTAAATAGAAGTTAATGACGCGATTTTTTGTGCCTTAATTTTATGTAAATGAGATGGTATTTAGCCGACAAAACCGATTAAGCAGATTATATTTTATTGTATATAGGATTGGAATTTGAATTAAAGCTGAAATCGGATATGCGTAGCATTTTTTTTGTCTTGAGTTTGGAAATTATGTTTGGGAGAAAATAATTAAGTGTTGAGGTTTATAAACGATTTCCATAAATTAAATGGTGTTTCTGGTTTGATCATAAAAATCTCATTCATAATGATTAATTTATGGTAATTAATTGGCATATTATGTTTTATCATATAAAGCATTTGGATATTTTTGGTTGGCGTATTAAATCAATCGATTTATATTGCTAAGTTTATAAGTAGTTAACACTTATCCATATGATTTGGAAAAGGGGTCGAATTTGAAATTTGTTTTTATTCTTACATAATAAAGTCAACACCAAACCCTTAAACTATTCATATCTATTTTTATTCTTATACCAATATATCCGTTTAAGTTTCCGACGCATATAAATGCAAGTTTTGAAATTGATTTATTAATCTTGGATTTGGACTGTGTTAAGACTTAAAGTATTGTTTAACTTAAAACAACATCTGAATAATTTTGAGGACGTATCAGTATACCGATTTAGTTACACTTTAATTTCTTATATCATAATACGATACAGCTTTTCAGCTATAACCAAATTTGAAGCACTAGTGCGATCGACACAAGAGTAAATATTCAACGAAGATCGCTAAAAACTAATAATATTGACTATTTTTTTATATTCCAGTGTTACCATTCACACCAGTATAAAACTCGAGATAATTGCAAGCAAAAATTATTTAATTATTCATCCGTCCAAGTGCTGGGGGGCACATGTAGCATCTGCGTGCCTATCGCATTGTTCAGCTTGAATATTATCCTGACTACTTGCTGTATTACACATTTCGTTAAATTTCGTTATTTCATCTTTGAATATTTGGCAAAACCAAGTCCTTTACTTTTTGGTGCAGAAACATTTTTCGATGACCATTAGGCTTCAAAACATGCCATTCGGGATATAAATTTAGCCAAATAATATTAACTGCTACATCAGTGACATCAACTAGTTCTGTTTTGAGCTTAAATTGGGCTCTTCACTATGCAAAATCGCTGAGATTTTCTATCATGAGACTAAATTTATAAATGTATGTGTAAGTATGTTATACAAATCTTGAAATTCTCAGCAAATTATCTGGAGGCTATTTCACGAAAAAATTGTCATGAAATTTTTACGAAATGTCAATGCTATACTGTTTTAACATAAAATTCTATAAATTTGTTGACAATATTTACGGATTTTTTGACATTTGAAGAAATTATTATGAGACTAAAATGCCCAGGGCTGACATATTGCAACATCACTTCGATTCGCTTCGTTAGTGATGATCGAAGCGAATAATTGAATTTTCGGCATGTTATAACTTTTACGTTCGATAGTCGATATTACAATATGGTAACCCTCTTTCGATGTTTTTTTGACAGTTATGGTCTTAGTTTTATATGTCAAAATATTTTTTGCTATCACATTGTTGACTGCAAAATTGATATTCTAAATTTAAATAAACATTGTTGTAATGTTAAATACGTGTGCTCGTGTGGGTTTTTTTGTTTCGGTTAATTATGACGATGAGTATAATATAAATTATACAATTACACGGCGTTTCATGAGGGATTGGTATGATGTAATGGATATGGCCGATGCAAAGTTAGTGTTAAATTGTTATGCTATATAACTTTAATTTTCATAACATTTTATTATTGTTATTGTTTTTAGATTTATTGAATCATTCCGCGTCACAAAAAACATATTTAAATTTATTTTAAATGAAATTAAACCTCATGTTGCTGATGGAATTCGTACAACAAAAATTCCCTTAACCACCAAATTAGCTGCAGTATTCAATTTCTACGCTTCATGATCCTACCAGCGCACTGTTGGGGATGTATTACTGCATTCAATGGATCAATCAACAAAATGTAGAGCAATAAGTGACATAACGAAGGTTTTAGAGTGCATTATTTGCCCTAAGTTTATTAAATTTCCTGATGAAGCCGGGAAAACCTTAAATAAACAGCGTTTCTTTGAGAAAACATCTCATCCAGGAATTATTGGTTGCATTGATTGTACCCATATCGACATAATCGCCCCAAGAGAAAATGAACACATTTTCGTTGACAGAAAGGGAAATCATTCCCTGAATGTGCAATTAGTAAGTATGTTGTTAGTGAGTGTATTTTACGATAAAATTATAACTGATTGAAAATTTTTCAGATATGTAACTATGACTTACTGATTTTATCAGTCTGTGCTAAATACCCAGGATCTGCTCACGACTCCGCCATTTGGGCACTTTCGAGGGATCGACAAAAGCTTGAGAACTCGTTTCTAAATGGTGAGCGCAATACATGGCTTTTAGGTGACGCTGGTTATCCACTAGAGCCATGGCTTATGACGCCATACCGAAGCCCGTCCGAAAATCAGAAAAGTTATAATTTACTACATGCCCGAGCTAGAAACCCTATCGAGCGGTGCAACGGTGTATTAAAAAATACTTATCGATGCTTACTTGGCGAAAGAATGTTGCGCTATTCGCCTGAAAAGGTTATTCAAATTGTCAACGTTTGTTGTGCGATTTACAATTTCGGTATTATAAATAAAATCCAAATGGCTGATGAAGTATTACAGCGAGAACATATTGGTAATATGTTAGAGGATGACTTCGAATATGACGAAATGGAAGATCAACCAACTGCCGCTCAAATAAGAGATAGTTTGTTAAACTGTTTTTAGAAATACTAAAAAATTAAAGATTGTAATAAAAATAAAAAATCATGTTAATTGGGTAGTTTAAAAATCAAAATAATATTTCATTATCTATGTACATGTATTCTTTGATTTTCTAATTCTTTGTGGTATTATAAAATAAAACTAATTTAACAGAAATATAACGAATCATAAATTATTCCAGTACTATAATTACATAATACATACATAAACTATACATTTAAATATGCGTATTTCGCCTCCTTTAGAATCAAAAGTCTTTCCTCAATTTTTAGCCTTTTTTCAACAATCTCTTTGAGCTGGGCGAATTAGGCTATGTTGGCTTTCCCTTGCGCTTTTAATTCATCTAAATTTTTTTGTTGGGTGGTTACTCATCGTTTCGGTACTCGTGTTCGTACTGCCTCCCTGTTTGTACCTGGGGTTGGTAAAACTTCTTCGGCAATCTCCGTATGGTCGAGTACTCGAGCATTTTCCATTATTTCGGCATCTACTCTATAGCCAAATACGTTTCCTTGCAGACCAACCACACATTCCCTCATTCCTGTCAGCTGTACCACACGCTCTTCTGACGGGTTTAAAGTGACAGTTCTTTCGCCCCCTCCTGTCCTGCTAATATCAATAGCTTCTTTCCGAAGCTATTTTTTAATTTTGCTTTTTAAGTCGGCCCAAACCTAAAATCAAATACATGTAAATATTATTGTGTTATTTAAATAAAATGTTTATTATTACGTACCTTTTTCCATCCGTCTTCATCTCTAATTGGTGGTCCCACCGAATTCAGATTTACACTTAAATTTTTCCATAAATCGCTTAAGTCTGCCTTGGAATTAATTCCAAGTGACCATTTCGCTGTGGTTTTCCAAAAAAACCAACATTTCCTCAAATTGTTGATTTGTGGTTATTTTTTTTTTGTTTGTCCCTATATTAATAAAATAAAATTGTTATTTAACTTCTAAAATTTTGTATATTTTATAATTATTCAACACTTACATTGTAGATTGTACATATGTTTAAATGAAACAATTAATAACGCTTATAATATCCAACTGACATTCGTGATGAAATTTAAAAATGATAGACGATCGAAAAATATGATGGTCGAAAATGTTACAACATACCAAACTATCGAAAATGTGATATTTCATCGAACATCGAAATTTTCGATGTTGCAACATGTCAGCCCAGCTATATATTTGTGTGATAATTAGGTATGAAAAAATTATTCCCAATTTATAAATATTTACATCAAACTGTTCTCCTTAGTAGGCCGGAAAAAAATATTTGAACAGAAATCAGAACGCCACCAGACATATTGGGCCAAATTTTACTTCTTTAACCTATTGTTCAGGTGGGTAATAAATTATCTTTGTATCAGGCTAGACGAAATTGGCTTCAGAGTGTGAAAGGCTTCAAATATGTAATCTAAAGCTTGGTTTTCACTGGCAAAATTTTGTCATGACGATAGCATGTCATATTGTATTTTGTTTAATTAAGAGTCAAATACAAATTTTCTACTCATTTTGTTACAGTCTCATGACAAAAACATCAGCAATTTTAATAAATTTTATCTTTGTCACGGAGTAACGCGCATGATCGTTCAATACAAATACATTTTTCATGACACTCTAGCGTCATGACAAAATTAGGCGAGTGAAGACCGAGCTTAAAGCTCAATTTACATTTAATAATTTATTACACCAAATCATTGTGTAAAATTCTACTCTGTGGACCTTGTGGATGACTGGTCCACCGCAGGAGTGTTATAAATTATTTTTGTGTCAGGTTAGTCGGAATTAGATTGAAATGGTAAAGGCTTCAAATATGTAATTTAAAGGACGACTTTACCATATTCAATAGTTTATTACACCAGTGCTCTAATTCTCTAAGCAGTAAGATAATTTGTAAACGTGTAAACGATAATTTATCTTGCCTTTTTACAATATTTGCATTCTGTAATTGCACTTCAAGATAAAATTTAATACGGTTACGATAAATAAATGTCAAAACTTAACACACTCTTATGATGTATGTAGGTTCATATTTAGACTTTGAGGGCCTATAACTACCCTTCCCATTTAAATTTCAACATTATTCTTATGGATATAAGTTACTCTAAGTAGCATCTGTTCACAATCTATAGTTCGAGTTGTTACGGGTTGTGGTATGGCTAATTTTACAAGTGAAAATTTTATACAATATATTATCTTGGCATTTTTAAATCGCATTCACTAAACAGTTTTTTTACCCAAGATAAACCTATTGACAGCAAGCGAGCAAGATAACATTAAACGTCAAAAAGAAATTTTAATTATTTTATATCCTTAATAACTCAAAAAATATAATCTCTAGAAACGTAAATTGTTGCATATACATCAAAGCCATCTAGAATCACACATAGCCCCCAAAATCATATTGAAAAATAATCGGAGTCGGGAGTCATTTGAAATTCAAATCAAGATACGGTTAGATAGACTTATAAAACAAACCAAATGTTTGAAAAGAACATTACAACAGCCAAAAATTTCTTTACTTCGTATGGTAAAGGCGTGTTTAATATAAGTCTTATTTACAATTGATCGATCAGTTGAATTTTGATTAATGTTGTGTATTCTAATCTGTTTAAAGGTTATTCTTTATACTACATACAAAATCGCATTATTTTATACATAATTATTATTTGCGATATGTGTTTGAAATACAATCAAACCTGTCTTAAGTAGATCATAATTTCAGTGTATTTCGTTGTTGAAGACATGTTTAGCTCTTTCCGATGCCATATTTAGTTTTTTCTGCATATGCGACTTGACAATACCTAAGTATAATAGTCGGATCTCGGAAAGCCCGGTATTGTCTTATTAAAATTTTAGAATTTCGAGTAGACTACAAAAAGCTATGCGTTTTAAGCAACGAAACTCATTTAACCATCAAATTTGGTTAGTCACTGCGAGCTTTCCAAACTCCACGAGTTTCTCATCCAAAAATTTTTTATGTGCCTCCCCAATAACACCGAAAATTTGTTAATCGGGCCCATTTCTAGTATTTGATGTAGGTCTAGTTATGGAGGGACGTTTTAGTGTTACGATTTGTTTTTTTACCATGAGTTAATTTTTAATCTTTGTAAAATGTTTGGGTTAATCTTAAGGATCGGTAACGAGTAGGAGGTGAGACTTTGATCAATTACCTGCACTTTAGAAATCGATTTTATGCAATATACATCTTGTTTGCCTTAGTGCTAGTTAAAAGCTAATTGTAATGCATAATATAACTAAATATTGTTCTCGTTCATTATTTTTCGAAATTTGTCCTAATTGTTACTTTTCTCAAACAAAAGTTAATAAATAGTTTAGAGTTAAATCATTGTAAGATCTTATAAACTGTTGAGAGCTCTTAGTGTCTCTAAATGAAATATTAAACAACATCAAACTGAAATTTGTTGACTAATTTTGGTTTTCTATAGGCCTTCATATTTATTGTGCTCGTCAATTTTTTAACTGTGCAAGTGTAATGATCAACTAAAATATTGCAAGCGCACACAAACTTGAAAACTTTGCTTGCTATGTGGAGAGCGGGTCCATTTTAGATGTTGTCAAATCAGACACTTGAAACATTTGACATTTATATTTGAAAATTGAGCAACTAAAATTGCTTTGGCTGTAATCCACAGACCATCTCGTTCTAGGATATTCTACCCCTTAAGTCTTCTTCTTCTTAGATAAATAGGGATATTATATATTCCCTACTTTAAACATAAAATTATTAATAATAAATTTATTTGTTTTGTTGTATTTGTGGAACGACTGGATATAAACC
Organism: Nephrotoma appendiculata; assembly: GCA_947310385.1. Taxonomy (NCBI): domain Eukaryota; kingdom Metazoa; phylum Arthropoda; class Insecta; order Diptera; family Tipulidae; genus Nephrotoma; species Nephrotoma appendiculata. The sequence goes on along the minus strand of OX371225.1, from coordinate 139,771,818 downwards.
TAAGTAAAAGTATAGGTAATAGTGAAGACGGTCGATGAACATATTCGAATGTTTAACTTTACTGAAAGAATATTTTAATTCCAACGATAATGGTCCATTTTTATAAGTAAACAAATTTAAATAATAATTAGTAAGAGTTTAATTAATAATTAGAGCTTGATCTTATTTAATTCTAAAATAAAACTATAAACTAAAATATCAAAAATTGCAATTAACTATTAATAATATCCAAACGAAAGCGTTTTACACATTCAAGCAAAGTTATTCCGCGATAAATTACTTGTGTTACTTTTTGACATAAACTTATCTTGCCACTTTACATTTTATCTTGAAAAAAATTTAGTGAATGCGAAATTACTAAAACATCACGATATCCAATATAAATCTAGACTTCTACGATAATTTTTTTCGTGTGTAAAAGTTATCACTTTTACACTTTATAATTTATCTTGGTTTTTAGAGAATTAGGGCACAGACCGCACTCAGATATTAAGTCTATTGAAACTCCGAGGTCGTTGTGAAGGGCAGATCAACTTTATCCAAATGTGTATTAAATTATTGCTGAGTCACATTACACGGAATTGGCTCCGACCACCACCAGATATTGGGTCTGCCCTCCACAAAGTCCATAGAGTAGAATTTTACACCATTTCTTCTTATAAATATTTACACTAAACTTATCTCCTCAGTAGGCCGGAAAAAAAATTTTTGTACAAAAATTACATATAAATTCTTTCCTCAATTCCCTATTCCCAAGGAATTACCACAATAGTGCCGCTGGCAACATTTGACCCAATATCTGGTGGCGGTCTGGTGTAATAAATAGTTAAACGTGGCAAAACCAACCTATATATCGCAATTTGAAACATACATCTTCTTATGCCTATTCCGTCTAATATTTTATGACAGTAATTTATTACACACCTGGATATGGTTGGTCTACCCTCGACAAGGCTTCTACAGCAACCTTTGGTCCAAAATCTGGTGGAAGTCTGGTGTAAAAAACTTATTAATGCTGGTGAAGTTGGCGTTTTGGGGTGAAATTTACTCTTAGACATGTTATAGAAGTGGTCGTTGTATGCGATGATCTCGCTGACCACCCAAAACCTCGTTACCGGATCGGAATTTTCCTTGCGTGCGCCGAAAGCCTCACTGGCCTGTTAGTTTCTGAAGTGGACTGTATTTTGTTTTTTTGGAACCCCAAATTCACCAATGACTTCGACTCAAGAAAACTACAAGTTGACTGTTTTCATGAATTTATAATTTAATTTTAACTTTATTGAATTTGAGGTGCTCTCTTGGTCCCGGTTGGATTAACAAGAAATTTATTTTTGACAATTTTAGTTACATACATTTTTGTATTAGTACATGGGTCGGCGATTGAACGGCGTAGAGGAAAGACGTGTTTTTTGTCTCTCCTCTAAAAAATAGAAATAAATACATAATTTAAATGTATTAAATTAACTAGTATGTATGTGTTCATAGATTTATTTATTTTATTTATCTTTTTTTTGTTTTTTTTTTATTTTTTATTTTATTTTTTTATTTTTTAGTTTTTATTTTTTTAAATTTTTTTATTGTTTTTTTTATTTTTTACTTTTCATTTTTATTTTTTATGTTTTGTTTTTGTTTTTTGTAATAATATTTTTTTTTTAATAACTTTACAAATGACTTTTGGGTATATAATCGTAAAAACTGTACATCGGGACTCGTTCGATCACCGGGCGTAGTTAGTACTTAGATGGGTGACCGCTTGGGAACGCTATGTGTCGTTGTCTGGGTTTTAAAGATTGGTCGATGGTATCGTTGCGGTATCTCTCGTAATCCAAATTAGTTACTCATGTGGTTTTTGGCCCAAATTGCTAGAATCCTATATCCAGTTGCTTGCGTGGTGGATCTATTGTTTGGTTGTATTACTCTAATTTTGTTTTTTTCTCTCACTTTCATTTTCCCTTCATGTTTCTAGTTGATCACTGACTGGAGGAACAATTGTTCTTTTTGGTTTTCGGCTTTGTATATGCAACCTAACGGGTTTCTTTACGCAATATCATTGAAACTTGTAATGGCATCTACTATCATTTTATCTCATCGTTTTTTTTTTATTTTTTTATTTTTTTAAATGTTGCTACATTTCTGTATGGTTTAATTGTAATTTGTTAATAGGGTAGTTACTTATCATCAGCCGATGTAATTATAATTTTATATTTGTAGTTCTAGATGTACCATTTTAGTTATACTACAATTTTTATTATTTGTAGCTTTATTATTTTGTAAGGAAACTTCGAGGAATAAATACTCTTGGGCAAAATAAGTCTTTGCCTGAACAGCTAATATATATGATTGTTTGCTATTATTGACATTTTTCCATTTAGGTAGGACATGTAGTAGGGAAATATTAATTCATTATTAAATTTCAGAGAATGTGCAGATGTGTACGAACAATATTTCTTTGTAATTTAATTGTCGAATGTGTAGCAGAATAGTATTGTTACTATGTTACTAATTATCATTTTACCTAGGTACAGTATTAACAATTTTAAAATTTTCCAGATTATTAATAGAAATATCACTATTTTTCCTAGGTTGCTGATTTAAAGATTCAATTATTGATGACAAATACCATCATTATCCGTCCAATATAACCTTTAACCTTCCTCAAGTAGATTAGAAATTGTGATTGTCTTGTGTTAATCGTCTTATTATATTTTTTTACTAACACGTTACTAATTCATCGACCATCTAGGTCTCTGTAACCGGGTTGATTCTTTGCTACTAATAAACAACCTATCCAAATCCGTTCCTACTGTTATGTGTAAAGAGGATGTATAACGGGACCAGCGTCATCCGGAACTCAGGCTTAGGCTTGGTTATACACTTCAATCAATCAATCAAATAAATTTTTGTATTAGTACAAAGTGACATCTAGGTTTTAACATTTTAAACTTTATCTTTATCTGATGTGACTAGTACAATTTTTCCTCTTAACTTTTACTTAATCTAGTACATTATTTACTCTAGGTTTGATCTGTCAAAAATTAAATATAAATAAACAAGTTTTGTGGAAAAAAAGAAGATAATTGTAATGGTAAGCTTTTATCTTTTGTCTAATTCATAATTAATTAACTATAACAATTGACTAATCATTATTTTAATTTCAGCTAATTAAATTACAAATTTTGTATCGTATGGAATCGATGTACTCCGGTGGATCACCCATAGTTTTTAGATACGTTGTAATTTTTTGTATATTTAATTTCGATGATTCTTTGTTTTCCCCTTTTGTATTTTCAGTGTGTTGAAATCATAGAGGACAATTGGTAGATGAATCACCACATGGCTGGGAAAGCGAACCAATGGTGGAATCGTATTGTTGTTGTGAAATCGGATTATTGTTATGATTGTTAAATAAATTATAGTTTCGTTGTGTTGCTACCGAACATGTAACGAACCGGCCTCCATCAAGAGAACTGGTTGTTAGAGAAATGTATCATCGATACATTTTTTTGCAACTTTCGCGGTTTTTCTATCAGCTGCTCAGCCTGGGGTGGGTCTAACGGTTGCAATGTATCGGTGCTTACAAAAACCGCATACAACAAAAAATTAAGTAAGAGAGGAAAATTTGCAATAACCCCAACTTATACACCATACTTACACCAGTCTAACCTCCCATGTGTTTCTACCTTACGCCATTTTTAAATTTATGCACATTATGGATCAAACGCAAAAATATTATGCTGATAATTTAACATTAACTATGATGGTTTATTGAAAAAACTTTAAATATATAAAGGGTTATCCAATTCAAGCTTGATAAAGTAAACTTAAAAAAAACACACAAAATATTCGGAATGTATTGTAATTTTTATTTCATTTTACAGATTGATCCTTGCCATTTTTAGTTAAACAAGATATCATTCAAATGTCCTCCACGGGACTTCTTAAGGCCTTGATTCTTTTGAGGTAATTTTCAATGACTTTTCGGCACATTTCGGGCGGTATCTCGGCCATTACCTTACGAATATTAGTTTTCAATTCGTCAAGAGTTTGAGGATTGTTTGCGTAAACACGATCTTTCGCGTAGCCCCACAAAAAGAAATCCAAAGGCGTTAAATCACAGGATCTTGGAGGCCAATTGACATCAGCCAATCGCGAAATCAAAGGTCCAGGAAATTTCTCTTGCAAAAGATCTCGATTTGCTCGTGTTACGTGACTGGTTGCTCCATCCTGCTGGAACCACATATCGTCAAGATCATAATCTTCGATTTTCGTAAAAAAATAATCGGTGTACATGCGGCCATAGCGCTCAGAATTGACGGTAACGGTTCGTCCATGGTTGTTCTCAAAAAAATACGGCCCAATCACACCACCAGACCACAATGCGCACCAAACAGTGACTTTTTCCGGGTGTAATGGCTTCTCTACAATCAATTGTGGATTTTCTGAGCCCCAAATTCTACAGTTTTGCTTATTAACGTATCCACCAAGCGAAAAATGAGCTTCATCACTGAAGAAAATTTTGTTCGAAAAATCAGCATCAGCAGATTTAATAATTTTAACGCGTTGGTCGATTGTTAAATGCTCCATATTCTTAAATGGCAGAATGTCAACTAAATAAATGACAGCGTACTTGACGTTTATCTCTGACAGATGTCGGTATACAGATTTCTACTTTATCAACCTCGAATTGGATAACCCTGTATATTGATATAGGTAAAGGTAAATAAATTAAAGCAAACAAAATAACTATTAAACAATTGATAAATTTTAAATCTTAAAGTTATATACAAATCATGCTGTTATATGCAAGTTATATGCAAATCATTTGCTAATTAGTGTAAAAGATATGGAAAATTACAAATTTTATGAAATAAGCTAATAGATAACGTAATTAAGAAATTAACAAAACAAAAATAAATAAGAAATAATAAAAAAAATTAACAGAGAAATCTAAATATGTACATGATTAATAAATTTTATATAAAAATAAGAATTTATCGGCGACTCACACAGCAAATATAAATGTTGAATCCGATGCAGCCATCATGTGGAATAAACGTTTATACAAGCGATCATCTGTTTCGTTATCAATGAATCTTCGTTTGGTTTTTATGTAACTAATTCCATTGATATTTATTGACTTCTGAAGAAAATTGTATTGCTGATTATTTGGGTTTAGTTTAATATAAATAAACCCTGGGCAGTATAACTTAATGTAGTTATGTGTTTAATATCGGTTATCACACATTCAAAAATGGTTATTATTCTAATATTGAAGTTCGATTTAAGTTTGAGTTAACATTTCCTTTAGCAAATCATCATATTTAATATTTTACAGAGTTTATACAGTTAATAGAACTAAACACAGCCTATTTGTTTTATTGTCACAATTTTATCAACAAAATACATATGTTCTGTACATATTATTCTTAACACACAGAATTATGTTATTCTTATTTTTCATAATTTTGACTACAATTTTAGATAATAGTTTCATATTAAGTTAACGTTATACACAATTAATTTGATACATATAAGAGTTTCTATTAATTCGCTACACTACATTGCTAGCTTTAATTCAGAATTAATAATTTTTCGGCAATAATAATTTTGCGTATAAATTTTTTTCACTTGATCCACAACACAAAATGTCCGGGTTTACAACTTAAAATTTCCGACAACGTATCGTGAATTAATATTCAATTGTCATTACCACCTTATTAATTATATTATTTATTGTGGTTAATATTGATTATAATTCAATTTAGGTACACAAACATATTATTGTACGTTTTACAATCACCAGAAATTTTTTTATTTATTTATTTTTTTGTTTTCACTTTTAAACTCAGCAGTTTCGTGTTTCCACCACACAATTTAGATAATACAGTTCGATCTCCTTTTTCTAACCATTTCATCTCGATCATTACAGTCCGTCGTGTTTTATACGTTTTATCCCATAATTTAATTTATTTTTACCTCCTGATGTTGGTAAGATAATTTATAGCGCCGTGCTTTTAGTACTAAACATGAATACGTTGGCTACCAGGACGCTATTACTGCCGTACTACAGATATTCAACTTATCTGCAAAAAATGAGTTTTGAGAAAATTGATGTTTAAATTTACAAACTAGTTTTGCAAAACAACTCATTATAAAGATTAAATGTTGCAATTTTTGAAGTAAAACTTCTTTAGGCACGCTTGACTTGGGGACTAAGCTGGCAAATGCGTTACGAAAAGTGTAATCGAACGAGGCGAACGAAACAATAGACGCAAAACGAAATCATTTTCCTTTAGTATCAGGATGTGCCATGACAATTCATAAATCCCTAGGTGGAACATTAGTTGATACCATTTTATTTTAATCATTGGTTAAAAAAATGGGATAATAAGAAAATAGGAAAATTGGAAAATTGGTAAATGGAAAATTGGAAAAATTGGAAAATTGGAAATTTCGAAATTTGAAAATTTGTAAATTGGAAAATTGGAAAATTTTAAAATTGGAAAATTAGAAAATTGGAAAACAGGTAAATGGAAAATTGGAAAATAGGAATATATGAAAATATGAAAATAGGTTAGGTTTCAGTGGTTGACACTTAGGCCATTTTTGGCCCATTGTGATACCACGCATTCGCGCTACATCATTAACCCATTCACCTATTCACCTACTCACACAACTACAGTATTACCACCTGCACATTGCAAGCTCCATGTCAACCTGTACATTGACATGGACGGTGGGTCGGCGCTGAATTCTGCACTCCATCAGAGGGTCTTAGTTGTGTTTATTAACATCACCGATCGTAATCGATGATGAAAATTCGATTTGCATCTAGCCTCTGATGGGATTCGAACCCAGTACCTCCTGGTCCAAGTGCCGAAGCTTTAACCACTGCACCACTTGTCCGGTATTCAAATTGGTAACTTTCTATAGATGTGTAGTTAACTACATTTCTGTGCTACAGAGTAACAAATGTTAAGTTTAGGGCGAAAATATGAAAATATGAAAATATGAAAATATGAAAATATGAAAATTTGAAAATATGAAAATATGAAAATATGAAAATATGAAAATATGAAAATATGAAAATATGAAAATATGAAAATATGAAAATATGAAAATATGAAAATATGAAAATTGGTAAATTGGAAAACTGGTAAATTGGAAAGTTGGAAAATTGAAAAATTGAAAAATTGGAAAATTCGAAAATTGGAAAATTGGACAATTGGAAAATTGGAAAATTGAAAAATTGAAAAATTGAAAAATTGAAAAATTGAAAAATTGAAAAATTGCAAACTTGCAAAATAGGAAAATAAAAAATATGAAAATAGGAAATTTTGAAAGTTGGTAAATTGGAAAATTGGAAAATTTGTAAATTGGAAAATTGAAAAACAGGAACATTGGAAAGTCATAATATAGACTTCTATGTCACTGACTGACTCACTCGAGAACGCACAGGGTGACCAAAAATTTTTTTTTTTCTATATTATAACATCTATGTCACTCACTAACTTACTCACTCCAGAACGCACAGGGTGACCAAAATAAATTCGTCCGTGTGATATATTTTATATATGTATTTTTTCTATATTATAGCTCCATTTCACACGAGGTATCGCAGAAACCGATTCTTTCTTCGTTTCTTTCCCCGATTGCCTATGATACAGGTTTTAATGCGACTTAAACATATTTTCGATGAAACCACATGATGTACTGTGGTTATACATAAATGAAATAAAAAATATTTCAAGGCCATTTTTACTATGCGAAGAGATTTCAAAAATGGTTTTTTTTGTCCATTTTGTGACACATACATTAACATTGTCTATTACGACTAGTTGGCCTTGAAAAAGTTACCAAGTTACAAGGTTACCTCTTGTGGCATCAGACATAAACGGCTAGGTGACACTCGAAAACGCAAAGGGTGACCAATTTTTTTTCCAATATTATAATTTTTCTATATTATATTATAAATATTAAATATATATTAGAAGTTTTACTTCAGTAGTGTGGTCTAAAGCACACTTAATTTTTTTGTACTTTCTGAGGTCCTCCTTATAGGAGTCCCTATCCCGAACCTCCTTTGTGTTCTTAGCTTTATTAAAAGCTCTCCTACACACACTCCGATATGTTCCCAACTACTTGGTCCACCATATCGGTTTCTGCCTACCCCTAGGCTTTATTAGGGGGCACGCAGCATTAAATGAAAGATTGCATGCCTTTGTGACAATATCAACCATGCCATCTAATTCCTCTACTGTCGCCGAAAGTCCAGGAACCTCCAGCGGCAGTAGTTCCTTCAACACCTCTCCATATTTGTTCCAGTTTGCCCTTCTGGGATTCCTGAAGGATTTCCGGGTAACAGGTTTAATGTCGAGGTTACAAATTACATATCGATGATCAGAGAATGAGTGCTCTTTCGCCACTCTCCACCCTCTGATCATATAAAAGATCGTTTCTGACACAAAGGTGACATCTAAAACCTCCTGTCGATTTTTAACAATAAATGTCGGTTCTCGTCCAATATTGCAAACTAAAAGGTTGGTATTTAATAAATAATCAAAAAACTCACCCCTCTCGTTGATGTCTGTGCTTCCCCAGATTGTGTGATGCGCATTTACATCACATCCGAGTACAACACCTACTCTTCTTTGATCTGCTTCCCGGATCAGTTCCCCCAGGTTGTCCGGTGGAACTTCCTTCTCGCGATCCATATAGGCTGAGGCTAGCCATAGCTTCCCACAGCCAACCTCAGCGCTCACCGCTGTAACGTCTCCGCTACTAAATTGTGGAAGAAGAAAAATATTCAAATTATTTTTCGCTAAAATACACGATCTGATCTTCTCAGAATTGCTTGAGTATAATAATTTATACCCTTTCATTCTGAGGCCACAGATCCTGTTATTGTTAATCCAAGGTTCTTGGATTAACACTAAATCCTCATCTGACCTAGTCAGTCTGAGAACGAGAGCTGCCGAGGCAGCCTTCGTGTGATGTAGGTTTATTTGTACAATGCTAACTATTGTAGTCGACCTTACTCACCTGTACCTGCACTCCCTGCATTAGGATAGTGCCATCTACCTCTTTGTTCCGGACGCTGTCTTCCTCTCGTCGAGAGCCTGACAGGATGTCCCCATCAGACTCCAGAGAGAGGAGGCTACCTCCCCTAACTATGCTCCCCAGAGCCGAAGCATTACTTTCTTGGCCGTCCTCAGCCCGCTTGACCGTCTCCTGCTGGGTCCGTTCGCCGTCATCCCCAGGCTGGTATTTCGCAGTTGCGTCGGTCTCGTCCTTTTTATATACTTTGAGAGTGATCGACCCGAAACCGAAGTTGATCACTCCCTTTAATTTTGCAAGGGAAGCCAGGGATTCTTTTTTGATCAGCATGATTGCCAATCTAAAGCCTCCCTTAGCTTCCTCTCGCTTTATAATCCTCCAGTCTTCCGTTGGAAGATCGGGATTACTGGCCTGAATGATCTCGAGGATCTCTTCTATTTTATCCGGCTTGGTTGGCAGCCAAACACGTGCCCTCGGCCTGCTCGGGATTTCCTCCCTGCAGACTGCCTCAATCCTCGCGCCCGGCCACACATCGCCTACTTCGGCAATTGCCCTTTTGTAAAGGTCAACCGATCTCTGATCTGAGCACGCAGTCAACTTCACGCGCCCTTGGTACCATCCTGCATCTCTGCAGGACGGGGGGGATCCCGGATTTTCTCTCAAGATCCGAAAAAAATGGAGTTTAGTGCGTTAAACACTACTCTCCATTTCTCTGACGTGATGCACCCATCTTCCTGACTTCTGTCAATGACGGCTAGCACCAGCACGTGCTCCTTTAGGATCTCACTGAATAGCTTCAGTTTTTGATCCCTAGGAGCACCCGACGTCTTTTCTACCTAGACCTTGGCTCGCTTACTCTCGCCCGTTTCCAGCTCTTCCTGGGACCTCTGTCTTTTAGACACAAGGGCCCTTTCCGAGCTGTCACGGCCGACAGTTTTTTTAGCCCATGCCACAGATCCTCGTCTTTCTACTGTAAGCTGCCCCTCAGGGGTCGCAGCCAGTTTTTCTAAAATTCTATACGCCGACCGTCTCTCCTTGTATCGACGCTTCGACTGAGGGATCTCTCTCAATTCCTCCTTATTTCCTTTAGCGGTTCCGCTTCCACCTGGCTTCGATGCCAAAGTGTCGCTTAACCCTGATGATGAAGCCCCACCTTTACGGTTAGAGTTGCTAACTTCTTCCGGTTTTTGAAGGGTGCTGGTCCCTTTAATTTTCGTTTCTTTTGTTTCTACCATGTTTCTCCCACGAGTATCGGAGAAATATCGGTCAACTTGCGCAGAGATCCATGTACGCAAGCAAGGCTAAATACAACTGGCGGTCGCCAGGTATTCAGAGGGCTCCGTTCCCGACTGGGCTTTGTTAAATGGGCCCCCAGCCTAGCCGATCATCAGCACGGGTCGCGTATCACCTTAATCCAGCCCATTGGCTTACCGAGCACCCCACCCCCGCACCCTTGCCCTCCTCCTACATTCACTCACTCATTCACCCATTCATATGGATATCCCAAACAAATGGGACCCACTTCATTCATGGGATTACCGTTTATAGGGTTCCCCACTCACTACCTCGAGGCCCGGGAGCACAAGGAGACGTGATGCTCAGTTCACCGTGGTTATGGTCGATGGTTTTAAGGCGCCATTAGTTCGCCTTTCCCTACTGGGTATCCTAGGCACTCAAAATTTGTGAACAGAGGTTAACCACTCCCCGTTCTCTGAGACTCTCCTCCCAGCAGAGCTGCGGTTGGGGACGGCTTATTTAATTCACCGCTAACCTACCTATCGATAGGCCGTTCACTATCCACCACCTGTGACCCCCCCGATAGCTGCAGCTCGCCACGGGAAAAATGTTAGTAAAATCCAGCAACTATTTTTTGAAACCCGTCAAAATTGCTCAATTTTTAAATATAATTTTTAATAGAACATATCTCAAAAATATACTTTACTTAAATCTTAACAGTACATATTTATAAAAAATGTCGAATAAAATGTTACATCCAACTTAATTTTTGGATCTGTTAACAGTAGGTGAAAATAAAAAACATTGAGTATTTTGAATTTTCAAAACTCATTAAGCAAACTGTGTTGACTCGTGACATGTTGATGACGTTTCGTTCATTCATCATATTTTCTTACTTTTTAAAATTGGAAATTGGACTTGCAAGTTTGTTGCAAAAGCTCGTTAACACAATTTACCATCCATTCACCAAAACCCTCACAGTTTATAATAGTATGGTATTTTATAATAATGAACCACAAAAATTATTTCTCGATCAAGTCAGTCAAACACTAATTTATCGATAAATTATTTATGTTCGTTCCTATATGTGCTACCAATAATGATGAATGTACCCCAAAAATTAATTTCATGAAATTCGAACTAGATTTTTAGGCGATATATTATTATTCCACTAATATCTTATCAGTATCGGAAAAACAAAACAAAATTTTCCACATTACTCATCTCGTTTTTATTTATTTTTTGCTTCACAATTATTATACATATATCCCATAATTTTTACTTCATTCATGCGAAAATTATGATATATTACATAACATACAATCGCAACATTACACTCCCTTTAGATTTATATTTATTTTATTTCAATCACACTCCTTTTCTCCCTGAACCACAAATAGTGCGGCGGACAAGAAATGAAGAAGAAAAATATATAATAAATTTTCCTCTATAACGTACATGTCATGTATGTGTGTGCACCCGTTCATATATAGGGAGGGCAAATGAAAATGAAGAATGATAATGGGAAAAGTAGTGGTAATAATAATAATAATAAAAATAATAATCATAATAACCGGAAGTTAAAAAAAAATATTCACGCAATTTAATCACTAAAATCAAATGTCCATTTTTCTATTTATGTATGTTGTAGCATATACACATTTGTCTGGTTTATATAACGAGTATATATGTTATATAATATAGCCATATTCACATCATATATTATATGAACTTGGTGGTGTTTCGGTTCATTTTTATTACCCGTCATCAATTTTCAGTTGTGAAATTAATTTTTCATGCAAAGAGATTTTTTTTTCCAGAATAATAAAATAAAAATGTTGAAAATTGAAAATTTAACCCCAATTTCCGTTTATTAATGGCAATGTTTATTTATTTATTTTCCTTTTTTTTTTGTATTTTATTCTTGGTGGTTTAAAAATTATTGATTTAATAGAGTGGCGCCGTATAAAAATCAAAATTCTGATTGTAATGTGTTTGCAGAATCAAATTATCTTTTTTATAAAGAAGTAGAAAATGGAAAATTTATCTTACGTAATTTACTGTAAACAATATGATTAATGGGTTCTTAGTTACTTAAGAATATGTAAATTAAAATTTTAAATGTGTGCGAGATGCTCCAACTTTAATATGGAAAGCATAAAAGGAAGGAATTTAAGGAAAATATAAATTCTTTTAATTGTATTGAAAAGTTCGCGAAACTTATTTTGAGTTGGATATACAAAAATAAAATACAAGTATTGAATTATTTTCTTGAATTCTAATAAATTCTTATTTTTCTCATTGGTATCCAATATTTGTTTCATGAGAAGTGTTGATCATGCTAGATGAATGCCTAGAAGCTAGATGGCCCAAGCGAGAGCGAAAAGTGACCCAAAATTAGACATCCAGAATGCATTTCAAAAAGAACAGCCAACGGTGCCCATATACCCGAAATCATTTTCAAATATTAATGCCATGTAATCTTTCGAATAAAAAAAAATTAAATCAAATTGTAAAGACTGTGAACTATACCTATCTTAAAACATAATGCAAGACGCTTATGCAAACTCAGCCAAGTACTAGGACTTACCAACATGTGTGAAAATCGAATCATAGTGATTTGAGAGGTTTGATGACGAATACTTTTTATACGAAATATGTTATTCTTTTCGTGAACTGATAAACAATTATTTAATTTTTTTATTATTGTAGAGTTTTGTAATTTTTTCGATTATGTGATAAATTTAATGCATCACCATCTTGCTAAAAAAAATATTCTGGCCGCCTATTTGGGAAATCGATTCGAATTGCTTTTCGATTCGATTGATCAATTCGATTCGAACATGATTTGGTATTTGGGAATTAGATCGAAAATAAAAACTTACACTGTGAAATAAAGACTAGGGAAATTATTTTTAATCATTATCAAGAGTAATTGATTGTCTTTGTAAATTGTATTTATTTTAATATATTTTATTCACATGTTAAATTTTTTATTTGAATACATCACATATGAGTTTCTTCCGATGATTTCCCTCCATTTTCAGCATTTTTTTGATTGTTGGCCGTGGCGGGAATCTGCAGATCAATTTCGATCATTCCATCTTCAGATGAATGGATTTTAACAGACTATCGAACTATCGAAAGACACTGTTAAATATTTAATGGATGAAATTGACGTTCATTTACCTACTCGTTCAAGATCGACATTCGCTAATATTCTCAAACTTTAAGATTAATGGCACAAGGTAGCTACCAACATAGCGTTGGTCAAGATTTCTTAATTGGGCTATCTCAACCATCCATATCGACTGCATTAAGTGAGGTACTTTCTGTGATGGAAGATAAAGTTTGCTCTAAATGGATTTCTTATAAGCAGACTAGCAGAGAGAAACAAGAAACAGTTAATTATTTTTACAATAAAACTGGGTTTCCCGGAGTAATTGGCTGCGTGGACGGAACTTACATTAATATCATGCGCCCAATAGTGAATGAACATCTCCATTTTAATAGGATGCTTCCTTTGCATTGGCCTTCGTGAACAAAACTAACTACGAATAAAAATTCGTTCATGATCGTAGAATTATTGCTCGTAATCGAATTGCCCGATAAGGGAAATTTTCAATTGTTCCTTAGTTTTTGTTTAAATAAAATTCGATTTCGAGTTCCCAAATACCGATGATTCAAAAATGTCGTTCGATTGATCGAATTCGATTTCCCAAATAGGCCTCCTGGTATCATCATGACATCGAACTGGCTGAATAATGAACAATTGTGATGGCTAAATTTAAAAACTTAATTTCTTATTCTTCACGTTTATTATCCAAACATGGCTCCAAGTTACATTTACAATTTTAAATGGAGTTTAGGATGTTTTTATAAACACACTTGAATAATTTTAAGATGCCCTCGCATAGCCCTCTACCGAATGACAAAAATGTTTACATTATCAAATGAATAAAACCAAATTGGAATAAAAAGGAACAATCAAAGATTATATAGACATTTAACAATAACGAGGAATATCTATTTTGACATATGTAATTTATCAGCGATTCAAACGACATAAATTTAATATCGCCCCATAAATAATACAAAACATCGTCTTTACAAATAATTTTATCTAATTTCATTACTATACACACAAATACAACTCGCATACATGCAATACTTTACTTGGTGATATATGATTAGAAACAAATTTTTTCGTCGCCGAACATAAAAAAGAAAAATCCATTTCCAGCATCTACAGCCAATACGTACACAAATCGATTGTTATTCAATTTTTCTTTTTTAATTTCCATCTATATGTAACTACATCCTAAATAATAATATATAGATATTAGATATATAAGGATACAAAAAAGATATTTCAGGGCATATCCAACAAACAACGTACACAAAAAATAAATAAAATTATGGCATCTTACACACAAAAAAAAGTTCTCGCAAGAAAGTCAAATTTATTTATTTTCTCGCCAGAATAGAAAAATCAAAGTTCAAAGAGGTTAATCGTGTGTGTCGAATATTTTATTTGAATACAAAAGGATTGAATTTATATCTTTTACACAAAAAAAAAGTGTCACATTGACCATTTTTACTTCAATGGATTTAGTTGCTGGCCGTACATTCATCGTCTTTTTGTTGTAGATTTAGTTGTTGTTTTAATCTTCATAGTTTCTCCATATATATTATCTAGAACAGTTTTGCAAAACGTAAAATACAAAAAACAGCAAAACTAACAAATAAAGAAAGGATTTCCACTCTCATCATGCAGAAAAAAGGAAACTAAACGTGATCGATTTACATATTATAATCAAATATCAAATTTAACGAATGAAACTTAGAATCATGATATGCGGAGTGAAGAATCGTATGGTAGCAAACAGAATGGAATAAGTAAAACAGGAAAAACCCTTAAGAGGGCTATTTAAACATAATTTTTTTTATTCTATTTCCAATGTTTTGTGTTTGTTCCAAAAATTTGTGTATCAAGAGTAACGCAATAAACAACACGAACAACTTTTCCAACTTGGGTTTCTTTTTCTTTGAAAAGCTTGATAGTTTTATTGATTTTAGATTTTAGCAAACAAACTAAACGAAAATTACAGGAAAACCCAAACTAACAAAATAAAAATAAAGACAAGATTATATTTGTAATTCGATTTTTATTGAGACAAAAAAGTAGAATATTATGTCTTCTAAGTTATGTATAGACATGTAACATACAAACACTAAGATATATATTTTAATGATAGTCGAATTATGAAATTTCATTGAGGTGCTATGGAGGCTCTGTTAGGATATCGCTTGGATTTGGAAACCAACATAAAGATATATTTTTGGTTAAGCCAAGCTCATTGCAAATTTTAACTAGCCAAGCGCGAGGAAGGAAATTGGCATATACAGTTTAATTCACATACACCCGAAGTCTAACTAGCCGGTCTTTGCACCGGGCGCAATTTTTAATAACGTAATATCAAAGAGAATAAAGTTTTATTATAATTAATCACTTTGTAATTATAGTTAATCAATGTGTGAAATTGACTAATCAGCAAAATGAATTTAATTGGTGGTTTGATGGCAATTTTAAATGCTGCAATCACAATAATATTATATTGGATTTTATGATACTTGTGTTAATTCGTAAACACTGTAAATGGATTATGAACTGTAGACCATTAAAAAAATATTACGACGAATGCAAAGAGAGTCAAGAATATTGAATCACCCAGCTCTGTCGGTAAGAAGACCCACCCACGGCTCAAAATCTAACAATAAAATCTTATCTTTTCTTCGATTTTATATGAAATCAGTTTTGGTTTAAATTTTAAACGATCTTAATTTTGTAAAATTTTTGATATTAATTATTTTAAAAGATCTAGGTTTGTGCATAATATTCTCTACTTGTGATTTATTAGTCTTAATTATTCTATATTCTATAAACTTTTGCAGATTCAACTAATCAAATGACCACCTCAGATTATACAACGAGAATTTCAATGATGAAATCTTTATTAGTTAACGTCTTGCGCTATTTTGACGTGCAATGTACCAATACGTTTGTGATTTTGAATAATCTATCTATAAAAATGGTGTAAAAAATATATGTGCGCGCATCAGTTGAGAACGAATAGGTAGAGGCAGGTAGTGCATTGGTTAAAGCTTCGGCGCTTGGGTTGGGAGGTACTGGATTTGAATCCCACCGAAGGCTACATTCAAACTGCTACTTTGTTTTTTATCCAATCTATTTATTTTATCTATTTATTCTCTCTATCTATCTATCTAAATAAAAATCCATTTCCGTGCGTTAGTCTCGCAAAAACTCGAGAACGACACGACCAATTTGAATGATTCTTTTTGTTCATTATCCGTCTCAATACAGTGGCGGCTTAGAAAAAAAGAAAATTGGGAAAAAAATCAAAGGAAAATCCGTAAACTCGAAAAAAATCGCAACCCGAAGGAAAACCGAAACATCAAAAAAAAATCTTAAAATCGAAAATTGCGTTTTGTAGAGGAATTTTTTATGCAAATACACTTAACACCACCGATGAAAATTATATTTCGACAATGATCATTCATTTAAATAGGCACTTCGGATTATTTTCAATAGATGGCGTTGGTTGCGAACTACTATAAATATAAGTTGTGTAGAATTTTGGCAATCTTATCTTCTATAATTATAAAAACAAGTGCATTCAGCTCCCCGTTCTTTTGGCGTTCACTATGACGATTAACAAATCACAAAGTCAATTTGCACAAAACAACTAAATTTTCGATAGATGCCTAAGTTTGAATCGACCTTTTATTCACTTTTCAATACATTACGCCGTCTTTATGGTTGCGTTCGTTCGTTCATTCTGAAATTTTTTTACACCAATCATATTGCTCATAAATGACGATTCTGGAATTTTGTACAAAAGATGATTAGTCGAACAAATGATCGAACGAAGGAACACAACCATAAACCTACCTTTAGTGTTGAATTCGATGAAAAAGTGAATGGAATGGCCACTCAATCGTCTAACTCAAACGTCTATTGAGAATTGAGTTGAGTTGTTTGATTTTTCTCTCATCAAAATCAATTTTCGTGAAGGTCAAAAGTGTTTGCTCGGACGAAGTAATTTGGGGCGAGACAAAGTTCACCGGGTCAGCTAGTATAAAATAAAAAATATAAAAATGTATGAGAATTTTATTAACCTTGGATTATCCGGTCGGTTACAAATCACGCAACTCTAATTCGATTTAAATACATATAGTCCAGTTCATAAAAGTGTAGACTTTTCTAAATACTTTACACCTGTTTTGAAAAGATTTGAAAAGAAAACTACTATCATTTTCAGTGGCAAAAAAAATTGATCCCATTTGGATCAATTTTTTTTGCCACAAAACACAAAAAATTATTTCACTTTAAACACAACTTGCGCTTTAAATAATCAGAAATATAATAAAATAAAAATGGGTTTTTATATGTGTGTATAAACGTCAACAAAAATCCAACAAATTTTTTGGATTTTATAATTGATCCGGGATCAAAAAATAAAAAGACAAAAAATGTATACAAAGCCATGTTGGATCAAAAATTTACGCCACAGAAAACGCTATAAGAAAATTAAAATAAAATTATTTCTGTTTAAAAAAATAAAAAAATTAAAACATACCGGTTTCGATGTGTTTGTGCGATGTAGCCGAATACTACACAATAAACAAATAAGAGAGATGTGTAAGTGCAGAATCTACTAAATATAAGTCCTGCTTACTCTTCTCATTGACATATACCTATTTAAAAAAAACTAACAAAGAGTGTGTTGGTTACACTAACAATGCAACGTAAATTTGAATTTTTTTTCTTCATTTTTTTGTTTCTGCACTATTGCACTTATACTTAGTTATTTAAAAAAAATTACTATGGAAAAAAAATTCCAATACATCTTTACTTAGTTATTGTTTATTTCATATGTGTGGAGTTAGCAGGACTTATATTTAAGTAAATACTGGTAAATAACAAATATAAAATAAATAAATTGGTGTTAGTGTAACACCCATTTGAATTGCATAACCCATGAATTTTTTGATGAAATTTTTTTTTGTTTTATTACTCTGTATAAAACTCTATTCTCTTTGGTAATATCGTGTCGCTTAACAATAAATATGTCTGCTTTTTAAACGGTGAGGATTTTGTAGTGACGTGTATGCCTGCGTAACATTCTATCCCAGAAAATAAAAATTTTAAATGGCCCATGCCACACGTAAAAAAAAAATGCCGCATTTTTCTTCGTTTCTTTCCCCGTTTACCTATGATACAAGTTTTAATTGCGACTTAAACAAATTTTCTGTTCTACCACACAACTCAAACATAAATGAAATAAAAAATATTTCAAGGACATTTTTTACTCATTTTAGTTAAAATTTTATTTAAGAGAGAGCAGAACAAAACATTGGTAGAAAGAAAATGCGAAAATAGAAAAAATTCTCGTGTGGCATGGGACAATCAGTATATCGATTTTGTCTCAAAATGTGTGAAACGAAATGAGTGTAACCGGAATGATATAGTAGTAGCATATGTATTTGTGGTTGTTTCTTGCGTATCAGTCATGCCACACGAGCATTTTTTGTATTTTGGCATTTTTTTTCTACCAATGTTTTGTTCTGCTCTCTCTTAAATAAAATTTTAACTAAAATGAGTAAAAAATGTCCTTGAAATATTTTTTATTTCATTTATGTTTGAGTTGTGTGGTAGAACAGAAAATTTGTTTAAGTCGCAATTAAAACTTGTATCATAGGTAAACGGGGAAAGAAACGAAGAAAAATGCGGCATTTTTTTTTTTACGTGTGGCATGAGCCTATGATTGTTTTTCTGCATATGCAAGTCACGTGTCATTCTTTTTTTGTTTATTCATATTAACTCTTTCAGTGTAAACATGATTTCCGCTAGTGTATTGAGGAACACGATTGCGCTTTTGGCACTCAAAGGGTTAACCATTGTAAACGCCATATTTTTGCGTTGTTTTTGTATTTTCAATTTTTTATAATTTCTAAAATTTATGAAATTTAAAATAAATTTATCTATAAAATTTTATTACTAGATTTAAAATTAATTTATGATAAAAGATAATATAAAATATATTGGCATGTTAAATAATGACACTCCACAGCTCGAGAGCAGACGTAATGTGCTGAGAAAAGGAAATAAGCACCATAAAAATTAAACCGATTCGCCCGGATCGTGTTATTTTGGTACTGTTCATCATACAAATGACACAAATACGAACAAAAGAAAAATACAAATACAAAGACATAATTGTGTATTATACACTGTGTACGTATTCGATTTTTTTGCTTCACCCATTTTAAATGAGTAACTCACGTGACAAAATCGATATGAATAACATTTCAATTTGCTCTTCTATGAAATTAGTTCAGCCCACAAATGTTATCAAAATTAAAAAATCCACAAATTATCATATTTATTAAAATCGAATTGATTTCACTCAAATAATTAAAAGAATGAAAAACCAACCCATCTGATTTCAATCTATACAAAACATTCTATATGAGATGCATTTACTAAATGAAAATTGTGGGGCAAACTAGAAAAAAATCGTTCCGTGACAAGTTTTCGAAAACCAACTTTGTGTTAGGTTTTCATTGATTTTAAATTAAATTTTCGAATCGCTCGATAAATTTAAAATAATTTTTTCGAAACTAAAAGTAACTGCGATTAGGGCTAGATAGTTAACTTTCGGTCAAATAAGTGTCTGGGCTAAATGAACTCTTTCGCTTAAAATTAGCTTCTGGTGTAAGTAACTCTAAATGTGATGATGCGGAATCAATCTGATGTGGAAATAAAAAATTATGTGAAAACAATTAAGATCCTGTATTGTGCTTACGTTCGATCCCATCTGAAATATGCTGTAAATGTGTGGTGTTCGTTCTACGAAGATCATATCCAAAGTATTGAGAAAATTCAAAACAAGTTTATACGCTACTTGACCTGGAAAGGCGGATGAGTTTATTAGCATGATCTACAATACCACGTAAACATACAGTGACAATCATCATATTTAACCGAGTGCAAGACAAACAACTGACGCAACTCTCGAAAATAGAAATATGAATTGCTAAAAAGTACATTTATTGGTAATGACCTACCAGGTCTAATCGACACACCGGATGTGCTAAAATCAATTAAAATAAAGGTTTCTGGTAGACAACTAAGATCATGACTTCCTCCACAGGCGGAAAACCAACTATGGCGATTATGAACCAGTGAAGATTATATGTTAGAAGAGTTTCAATAAAATTAACTATTTATTTGATTTTTGTTTAACTATAGATAATTTTAAAAGTAGGTTAAGGCAATTCTATGCTCTTCAGTGATTTTTACTTGTTACTTTATTTTTATATTTCAAATTATTAGTATTGGTCAATTTTTCAAATCGGAACACTTCGAATTGTTCGAAAAGATGAGTTTTAAACTAATTTTTGCAATAAATCGTTTCGTAAGGATGACAAAGCGGAAACAACTAGTTATTCATCCTCAATGACAGTCGACGAAAAGATCCCGATCGTCCCGATTTATAAAATTATTTGTATTGGTAGTTTTGGCTGACCCGAAAACTTCGAATCGTGCAGAAATGATGAGCTTGAACGAATGTTCAAAATAAAAAATAAAAATACGGTAGTCTCTGTTCGATAACATAGCCGCAGGGGTTGTTAGGCGTAGAACTACTCTACTCATATAAAGGTAAGTATTTTCACAATTTTAGGAAGTATTGGCCTATGATATGAAATTAACAAACCTATGAAATAAGTTCTTGAGTTATTTTTCTAGTGAATGACAAATCTATGTAAGTATTTCCTAATGTATTTGGATAATTGGTCGGAACCATATCTAGATTGAAATGACGCTTCATAAACTCAAACGCTCCTTCATTCCGTTTAATATCTACATGAAAATCATCCATTAAAATTATTCGAACCTCTTTATCCACTGTAAACCGTTTATCAATTAATTTTGAACTTTCTGTGTATTCCATTAATGCCGCAAGAAAGAAAAAAGTCGCTAAAAAGTTTTCACTCCAAAAATTTTTCGATTTCACATTTTGGAGTAAGTTTTATTCTTATCAATATGTGCGCGAAATAAATCATACTTTTTATTACAGAAATATATTAGTGAAGTAGTTTAATTTAAAAAGAAATATTATTAGTAAATTTGAAACATATAAAATACGTATAAAATTGTTTACATGTCGTCACCCCGGTATAAGTGTTACAAGTACAAGCAACAAAAATTCAAAATGGAGATATTGGGTGAAGTGAATAAAAAAAGTAAATACTTTTTTATTTTAGTGAATAAAACTTATTAGCAAAGTTTAAAACAAGTACTTACTAGTATACCTAAAAATTTCCCACCATTTATTTAAAATTATGTGAATAAAGGCTACCTTCTAAATACTTTTACATGACATTTCAACACTTGAAAAATACAAGTAAAGTAGATAGCAACTTTTGATGGTAAAAATGAGAAATTTATTAAGATTTAGAATTAATATAAAGAAAAAAGAAAATCAAATTCTCATACTATGACATATGACAGCCAAAGCCTAATTGTTTCCACTTTCAAAACTAGAAATGAGAAGGTCACTGAAGCATCCTATATCGCTAGTTATCGTATTACACTGGAAGGAAAGCTCATACAATAGCTAAGACATGGGTCAAACCTTGTGCAGTCAATATAGCTAAATGTAGGTACGATGAAAAGGCGGCAAAAGAAATCACTAATGTGCCGCTATCCACTGGCACGGTAGCTCGTCGAATTAAAGATTTAGCAGCTAACGTCTCAATTAATATTTCGCCTAAAAAATTATAAGTTTTCTCTGCAAATAGACGAGAGCATAGCTGGACTTGCAATCTTCCTTGTTTTAGTCCGATCAGCATATTAATTTGCTTCAAGACGATCTTTTTTTGTGTGAACCATTGCCAAATAATAAAACTGGTGGCGAAATATTTAATGTCGTGAATGATTTTTTAAGACTAATGGTTTAGATTGGAAAAACTGTGTTGATATCTGCACGGATGGTGCAGAGGCAAAGGTAGGAGAAACCGCTGGCGCTGTTGCTAACATCAAGAAATTAGCTACAAACTGCACCAGCAGCCATTGCTTTCGAAACCTCCAAGCACTTGCAGTATTTATTAAAATACCAATGTCTTTGAAACATGTCCTTGATGAGTCTGTAAAGATCTTAAATTTCATCAAATCGATACTATTACATACACGGCTTTTTAAGATTCTTTGCGAAGATATGGGCAGAAGTACGATTGTTGTCACGAGGG
Source organism: Nephrotoma appendiculata (assembly GCA_947310385.1). Classification (NCBI taxonomy): domain Eukaryota; kingdom Metazoa; phylum Arthropoda; class Insecta; order Diptera; family Tipulidae; genus Nephrotoma; species Nephrotoma appendiculata. The sequence goes on along the minus strand of OX371225.1, from coordinate 139,749,189 downwards.
AAAGTTCTTGTTCGACTATTCGAGTTCCGTTCCGAATTGGGCACTTTTTTCGTGGTAAACAGAATGTTTACTAACCACTAACAGTGGCTGTTTCGAATTGGATACCTCGCCGATATATTCTCAAACTAAATAAAGTGAATTTGTCACTTCACGGAAAACATGTAACAGTGTTCATAGCCAATGATAAGATTCAAGCTTTTTAACAAAAAATTGGAGTTTTGGATCATTTGCATTCGCGCTCGTGAGCTAGATAGCTTCCCAACACTTAAAGAATTTTTCGATGAAATTAATGGGGACATTGAAGAAAGTGACTATTTTATGTTGTGTGATAAAATTCGTCAACATTTGGATTGGAACAGTATTTTCCAGATGAGCAGAATGAAAAACTTGAAAATTACACAAAGATTCGAGCGGGTTCCGTATAGACAGAAAATAGGTATATTAGAAAATATGTATCGGTTTACCAAATAAAACGCGAGGGAGTAAAATAAACAAAAAATAAAAATGGGAAATATTTTTACGCTGCTTGAGTGATACGGAGAAGAAGAAGAAAGAGTAGGCGAAGAGCTGGAGGTGGGGTCCACAGAACTTTAGACTAAATATTTCATCAAGTGCTAGATAACGTGATTGCAAAATCACATGAATTTGTAGTATTCGCCAAAACTGATCGAGAAATGATTCCCGCAAAAGATCTATGGTTGAAAATGTTTAAGGTTCCGATCGTTATTGGGGCCCTCGATTACACGCACGTTGAGATTTTGAATCATCGATTATTTTTACCATTGCCTCTTCCTTTGCCCTTTTTATGTTCGGAAGTTGTGATTAACTTAGCAGAATTTAATTGTTTTTTAGGACGCATTTCTCTTTTACAAAATCCACTTCGCTTATCTATCCATTTTTATACATAAGCAATTATTTTTATATATGCAAATGATCACTATATTTGTAATAATAATAATAAAAAATTATGTTGTACTGGTATGTCACTTCAATCACAATATTTTTGAAATTAAATTTCTTCAAAGTAAATACTAGGGCAACTTTATGCATTAAAATGTCTAAAAAGTAAATACTTTGAATATTTCCCAGTTGATACGTTAAAGTAAAAGTAAAAGATTATTCACACAAATCTGGTCATTTACTTTTACTTAAAAGTAAAAACTTTGAAGTAAATACTTTTTTTATTCACGTCGCCCATTGTCTTTAAAGTTTAAATGATTATTGTTTATAAACCTATATATAATTTCCAAAATTTTATTACGTTGTACAGAAGTGACCATCATACTGAATCTTACGTCACAAATTGGGCTTGAAGAAACCCACTGTGTTTTATTGTAGGTATCATATCAAATAAAAAACCTCTTAACGAGGTAAATGTTCGAGTGACGAAAGCCGAATTCAATTCACAAAATTTCTGATATCAAATTTGTGCCGAAAAAAACAATTGCATTCGATTTGTCAACGATTTTTCGGAATGTTAGTGCATTCAGCGCGTTGTTGTTGAACATTCCGAAAAATCGTTGACAAGTTGTTGTTTTTGACAGCTAGAAAGAAAAATGTAAACAAACGCGCCGAATGCACTAACATTCCGAAAAATCGTTGACAAATCGAATGCAATTGTTTTTTTCGGCACAAATTTGATATCAGAAATTTTGTGAATTGAATTCGGCTTTCGTCACTCGAACATTTACCTCGTTAAGAGGTTTTTTATTTGATATCAATGATTTTGGCACGGCAAATTGAAAATGAATTGAATTGCGATTCGTTTTATTGTTTGTCAGTCAAAACAGTTCACACACACTCGATAGCACACAATTGGCCGCTACGTGTTATTGTGGCTTAAGTCGTATTCATACGACAGATAAAAATCCGGGAGTTTTCTATTCCATCGTTTTAACCAATTACATCACGTAAATTATACAACAGACACGCTATTTTCATACAAAAAGTTGAAAAAAAATCTGGGATAGAAAAATCTGAGAATTTATCCGACGTATGAATACGACTTCTTACACAGACGCGCGGCATTGAAATTACGAATAGCCAGAGACGAAGAACGAATTACGCATACTTTCACACAGCTGTCGGCTGTATGTTACGGAGTGTGCATGATTCGTTTTTCTTCTCTCGATATTCGTCACTCCAGTGGCGTGCGTCTGTGTATGAGGCACAATGCTCTATTCCACACTTGATCTCACAGAAATTATGACTTTCTTCTATTCTTTCCCCGTTTACCTATGATACTGGTTTTAATTGCGACTGAAACAAATTTTCAGTGAAATCACACTAATACAAACATAAATGAAATAAAAAAGACGGGAAAGGTTCGGAACCGAACTTTATAAGCATTTTTGTTGCCTATATAGTATTATCAGTATTATTATTCCGTGTCTAAGAAAAAGAGGTTCTATGCAGTGTGGTTTGTGTATTTCAAATATCACAAACACCCATATCCACCCCCACCCACCTAACTCCATCTACACCCAGCCCAACCGACCCCAATCAATCGCAAATCATGCCTCCTAAACATTACTACCTTCCCGACCCACTATCTAATTTAAACACTCAAAACCCATCTCACCCGCACCACCCTACACCGCACTACCCATGTGGAAAAGTAGTAGGATCAGGTCTCATCATTAGGTTCAGATATGTATTTTTTCATTATGTTCAGGACGATAGCCTACGATCTGGTGTACTGTTTCTGGTGTGTGGTAGACGATTCTATTTCTTTATTTTGCATGCATTTTTTCAATCTTCATTTTGTAGTATTTTAGTAGATTATATTTCGGAATCCTTTACCACATGCCACAAACAGGTCATGCCGGGTGTGATCTTATTACACACCCAATTCTCGTAGGCTATCGGCTGAACATTTGTAGTTTAGTTTTTAGTGCATGTTACAGAGTAGTAAAAATTTAGATCAGATGCATGTGTTTTTGGTAGAAATTCGATTGAGTAATTCAACAATTTTTTTTGCATGTTTCTTGCTGTTTTGTCACTAACCGCATGCAGCTACCATTCATTTTTGATTCCTTCAACAATACAATAAAATATTCTTATTTTAATGTGTTAGTTGGAAACAAAAATTAATGGTAGCTACCCTCTCGCTGATATTCCATCTTCATGCGATGGGAGGTTAGATAAGATCTGTTTTTTTAAAGAAATCATCATAAAGATTAAAAAAGTATCGATTTAATGCAAGGAGACTGTGAAATGTTCAATGTTTTTAGTGATTTTTTCGATCACATCAATTTGTCAGTTTTTTAATTTTTTTGTTATGAAAACAGGGTCACTGGTAAAAATTCTCTTAGCAATGATAATAATATGATGTATTTATATTTGTTTCAGTGTAATACGTTGATTCACTATCATTATGAACCGCAACGGACCGATATTAGGGTGCATTTGAGCCAAAAAATGAAATTTTGCAAAAAATTAGGGTGGCTTTTAAGTTATGGAGGCCAATATCTAAAACATACGAGTTTTCTGGGACAAACGGTTGATGTCATATTGTAGGTGAGGTTTGTGGCTAATAATCCTGAAAATATGAACCAAAAGTCTTGGGCTCATTTTTTAGCAATTTGGCCGAATGTGGCCGGCCGATTTCGCATTTTTCAGTTTTTTGGCCAAAATGACCCTCCACCCTAATTTTTTGAATATTTTTTTATGCTATTTGATAGCTGGCGTTAATACCTTTCCAACGATATGCATATGTCCAGGGTATGTCGAATAGGTTCAGCGCTGTGGGCGTGACAAAATGGCCAAAAATGGCCGTTAAGAGGCTGGCCGCGGCCAACATGGCGGTCAAATCAAAAAGTTGTAGAACAAAAGTTGCTTATTTTTTCAAGTACTACAAACCCTGAAAATATGAGATCAAATGAAAGAGGTACGGACAAACAAACAAACAAACAAACAAACAAACATATATACCAAAGCAAGATTAAATGGTGACGTCATAGAAAAATTTAAAATTGTCATAACTTTGGTCAAAACCATCCGTTTTGGACGTTTGAGGTGTCGTTGAATTGGTATTGAAGTCTAGAATCATAATTTGCTAGTTAAAAAATAATTGGGGCACTTTTTGGGGCAGTTATACCCGGAAAACTGATTTTTTGGGGCAATTTTCGGAAGGTCATATCTCCACTCAATGTTAGAAGAAATTTATGTTTTTATACATTATTTGGGTTTATTTTTCAAGACCTTTCCAATGGTATATAACATGACCCTGGCGGCCTCAAAGGGAAAAAGTTCGAAACTTGCTGTATATATACTTCGTTCGACTTCCAGCACAGTAGGTGCTTTCGTCACTCGTTTGGACTGCCGTCCAAAGTGATAGTCTGGGAGCAGTTTTTTACCGGGACGGCACCGAAAGTAAACTCTCCTTTTCGATTCAAAAATTTCGAATTTCGATTCGCCCGACCATAGGACTTTTCTCCACTTTGGCATTTACCATTTCTGGTGGTACTTTGCCCAATTAAGTCTTAGGTTTTTAATCGAAAGAAGTAGTTTTTAACAGCAATTCTGCCATTTAACCACTGACCTGTTAGGCGCCTTTTTATCGTAATCAACGACTACGGATTTGGATTCCTATATGTTCATCCTGATTCGCAGTGAAAAAATATATTTTGTGACCATGCTTACCTTTATTTACATTATGGCTATGGTCTTTATCATCGGATAATACACCTTCCATTGCTTTTAAAATATCTTCTGATATTTTATTTACTGGTGATAAGCTATGCAATACAATAAATTTTTAAAAATATCGGCACATTTAAAATCACACGACCAGCAAAGCGGGCAGGGTAAAGCTAGTTTTAAATAAAATCTGTTTAACATTTTTTGCAACATTGCATATTACCCGCATAAATTTTCTCGGATTACAACAACAGATTATTCTGATTACCACAAACTGAAAAGAATTATTCAATATGTCATGCTGCTGTTGGTTACATGTATAAAAACATTTGATTTACTTAATTAAAACAAATCAATAAATTAATTCTATTTTTATTTCTTTGTCACGTACGAATTACACGGCATGCCGCCCATTCCGCCTAACACGATCAAAATTTAAATGAATTTTGAATGTGCGCGATGGGTTTGTGATCCACATGTAAAGATAATTACAATGTGATTGACTTAGTTTTGAAACGCATTCTTCATGTTTTAAAAAAAATAAAATAAATGTATTTTTGATGTAAATAATTTACATCTAATTATTATTTTATTTTAGTATAAATCACGCAGAATAATAATTACATTGTTGTAATATTTTAATAACAATGTACAAGTATTATTATGTATTTAGTTTATATTACATATATATAGTGTTTTTGCAGATGCACGCGTAATTTTCTTCAATCGTTGTATTATTTACATATGTATGTACGTATGTACGACAAAACACTATGCGCGCGATTATAGATTGTAATTCAAATTGGTTTGTTTAATTTTAGTACGAGTGCGGGGTAATTTTTTTGTTACATGTGAATGTGAAATGAATAAAAATCTGTTTTTTTTTAAATTTTAATAATAAATTTAACAATCTTTTCTCATGCCAGACCGCTACTTCTTTTTTACATTATGTATGGTGTTTTACATTTGATTGACAAACTTCCTGTGTTATGTTTATGAAAATGCTAATTTAATCAAGGCAGTCAAATCTGTCTGTTACATCTCGGGTATGGGCGTACATAATAATAAAAACGAGATTGATATGTGACGTGTCTTTAATTCGTGTGCACAAACTAAGTAAAAGATACTGGTGACAATTTAATTGGTTCAAAATTAATCACCAGGCGTGATACAGGTGTTCATCGGAATTCTGTGCATAGTTGTTATTAGAATCATAAATCTTTGGAATTAAAGAATTTGATTTCTTTTCTACGTCTACGATAACTAGTGAAATTTTTGGTCAGAAAGCGCCTGTTTTGAGATCGATAATTGAAAAATTATTAACCTGTACATTAAAACTGTTAGGCCACTTTGCTGAGGTTTGTCGATTCATTTTGAAACTATTTGAAGTAAGTAACAAGAATCTGAAATAAATTTAAAAATAAATTTAGAGAAAATGAAAATGTATCAAAAGAAAATGGGGTGATTAATTTTGGAACACTAAGATATCACGTGGTTTTTTGTATGTTTTATTTATTAGGCACTAGCTCAAAAAATTGATGACGTCTGACTCGATTTAAAAATTTACAATTTGGATTTTACTATACTTAATTAAATTTTTTATTTTATTCACTTTTTACATTCTGATTCCATTTAACACGTCTATCTTTTCACTACTAAGTCAAATTCCTTGCACTAACACATAATTCTAAGATTCCTTTGCTTTGATTAGCTTTCGAAAATTTCAGAATTAATTTTTCGATCTCGGATCGGAATTAGAGAATTACAGTTATCGTCATCTTGGAAACAAACTATTCTCGTTAAAGATTATCAAGCTCGTCATGGAAATTTTCGTCAATAAACTCGAGCTCATTTTCTGGAATAACTACAAATGCCAAGTCGACTTCAGGATCCCATAATAAAAATAAAACTATATTTTATAAAAATGTTATAAAAAACTGCGGACTAGTATGGAAATTTATTCAATATTTACTAAATTTGGGTACAATCTAATATGGAAATTTGTGCAATGTGCAAATCAATTTTTTCGTAACCGGAGATTTCAACCTACCAGATATTATATGGGTTCCGATGATGAATTTGATTTTTAGTTACCAAGCAACGTAACATCATCTATTGAACAACATTTTGTAGACGTTGTGTCTATGTGTGTTTTAAATCAAATTAATTGTATAAAAAATTGTAGAGATCAGTCAGTATACTATATACAAGATTTAGTTTTTCAAATTTGCATGATAATATGTAAATTCTAGGCGGATCTGTTTAAAGTTATCTCGATCCACAAGACCAGAAAACACAACGGGGAAGAATCGCATCGGACGCTTGCAATACAAACATCAAAAGGCCAAGCGGATTGCCAGCCCAAACTCACAGGATCCAAACGTGAGATAAATGGATGGCGTCATGCTGAACCCACATATCGATTCATTCAGTTCACACATTTTGGGGCAAAACGTGTCATTACGAAAATTTTTCGAAAAAGTTATGCAAAATTGGACATCTTGAATGGACCACTTAAAACGTAGCCGTGGCCAACATTTACATGAAATAATCTTTAAAAAGTAAATGGCGCAAACATTGCTTTAACAATTGAAAAAAATCGTATATTTTTGCAGTTTTCCTGTTTTTTTTTTAGAAAATAATAAACCAAACGCTTGAAAAATCACTAGTGGGACTATTCAGTTCACAAATTTTGTTCGAAAACTGTGACTTGAGAGTTGGGAGTTATTTTATTGTTTCATCAGCATACTTAACGTAAATACAGTAAAACCTGACACTTCACGAGTAGGTGTAAAAAGAGTTTGCGCAACACTTTTAAAAAGTTTTTTTATGCGGTGAATAGGGACCGCATAAAAAAGTTTCACATAGAAAATATCTCAAAACATTGCGTAACCTGACGCTATACTTACGCAATGTGATAAAATATCAAAAATCGAAAAAAACAAAATGGCCAACGTCAATTAACTAATTAGATGAATCACATTCAATTATGTTCTATTTTGATTGACACTTTGAAAGAACTTAAGTAGATTGTACTAATAAACTTTTTCCATACCGTATAAGAAAATCGCACAAAAAAGAGCCGCACAAATACAGGTTTGACTGTATAAAATTTAATTAGTATTCACATTAACCAATAATAATATTAATTATGTGCATGTAGTAGTTTAGTGAAACAGCAGCAAAACTCCCAACTCTCAAGTCTCAGTTTTCGAATAAAATTGATACTCCGGCTTTCCCTGGGAAAAGGGAATTGGGGAAAAATATTTTCATAGCATTTTTGTCTAAATTGTATTTTTCTGTCCTACTGAGGGAAAACGTTTGGTGTACATATTTTCGAAACAAGGATAATAACTATTGGGAATTATTTTTTCCTATAGAACAACAAAAGATTCCCAATTAACTTTGTTTTGAAAATTGTTTGCACTAAAATGGAAAAGCCAGAATAGTGCTACAGATAAAACTAAAAAATTGGAATCGCATAAAAAGTTCATTAACAAAAACATAGAGTGGCTTATAATGAGTATTTACGGGTTATTGAATCTAAAATATTTTATGATCCTTGCAATATTTTTGGAAATTTGTTAATTCCATTTGGAAAACATCCGAGCTGCCTACAACTATGTATTTTGATCAAAATGGTGAATACTGTTTTAAACAAAATTGAAGAATGGTTTAAGAACTTTTTCAAAATATACTACAAAGTATATATTCAATTTTGTTGACTGTTCTAACTTGAATTTTAACATAAATTTTAAATGACCAGTTCAATTTAATGTTCCATAACATGTGCCCGATTCTGAAATTATTAATGTATGTATTGAATTGTTTCACAAATGGTTGTGTTATACTTTTGAAATTTCTAAAATATGAACTTGGTTATCTTTTGAAAGTATTATTTGAAAACTCCTTAAACACTTCTGTTTTTTCGCACAGATGAAAAATATATGGTTCCCTGAAAATTTGGTAAAATATGAAAAATTCTATTAGTAAAACCAATAGTGCAAAAATGTATGAAGAATTTAGAATTGGTACAAAGTGCGATTATTCAGGTAAGATCGCCTAAATGAGGTAAGATGAACATATAAAAAAAAATTTATAGGATTGTTTATCTATCAGTTTTAGGAGGTGCAAGCTAACAATTTTGGGAAAAATCACCACATTTCCCGGGAAAATTTTCAGTTTAAATTGCCTTTGACTTTCCCGTCACAGCTGTTTGTCGAACTAGTCGAACAGAATCAGGCACGGTGCGAGGATAGGGCAATTTAACTATCATCGAATTTATATGAGATGCACGAATTATAATAAATGAGCTTGTGCTCAAAATAAGAAGTGCATCTCAGAAATTTTTTTGTATTTAATGTTTGTACTTATGTATTGTATTACTAAATAAATAAATAAAGAATAAAGTTTTCCAAAAATATATTTTGTTTATTTTTCATTGAAAAATTAAAAATCTGCGGTTTTTATTTATCAAATCTTAATTTTAATTAGAAAAATTTGAATTACACTATCATGCAACATGTAATAGTTACAAACCCCCATCTACAAAAACCAATCTTGTTGAGTTTCAACGTGAAGTTATTGACACATTTGAATCGCATATTCATTTTGAAATCGGCTTTGTTGATCTCAGCAAAGCGTTTGACTCTAAGATGTTTGGACTATCTGAAAAAATCGTTAATCATGTGGGGTCATATTCTGATCTTGTATCGTATCATGTGTCGTATCTGATAGTGTTCAATATGTTAGGTTAAATCATGTCATCAAATAAAACGTTAAGCTATATTTTAGTATGACGTATAATACTATCTTTAGCTTTGGAATTGGGATTATGGTAGAACCGGCACAAAACAACTACTTCTTTGCTGTGCTCCGCAAGGGTCACACCTTGTTCCGCAAGGGTCATACCACTATTTGTAAATGACTTGTTGAATGTATTGCGTGCCTCTAATGGCCTTATGTATACAGATGCTCTCAAACAACGAAAGATTTTATTCCGCATATTGATAAAATAATAGCACAATCGTTATCATTGTTGGGGTTTATACAACGTCTCTCTAAAGATTTTAAAGAAAATAAGACGTCTTACATTCATAAATGGTTATGTCAAATTTAGGATATACTATAATCGTGTAGCCTCCGGCAGATATTTTTTAAATGTAATCTCGTTAACATGGACAGATGACTAACTTATTTGGATAATCTTACGAAATGTTTCGTTTTAAATTTGGAGGCCTTGTCAATAGGACGATTTTTTGGTGCAGCTTGAAAAAATGGCGTAAGTGTCAACCAGTGAAACCTAACCTAAATTTAAGATTTTGGCAGGTAAAATTATTCTAAATTCAATTTTGTTTTCAAAAAAAGTAAAACTAACCTTTTACCTCAGTATGCCAGAAAAAAAATGTTTAAATAAAAATTAAATAAAATTATTTTCCCAATTCCCTGTTCCTGGGGAATTACCAGAAAAGTGCCACTGTGGCCCTATTCGGGGTTTCCCTGGGAATAGGGAATTGGGAAAAATATTTTCATAGCTCTTTTGTCTCATATCATATTTTTGTGAGGGAATAATTGGTGTACATATAAATATTTTGGAAACAAAGCTAAGTGGAAAACTATTGTTCCCTGCAAAAATTTTGTGGAACAAAAGTTTCCCAATTAAGTTGGTTTTAAAAAATTTTGCACTAAACTTATTCCTTCAGTAGGCTAGAAAAATTCAATTTAGACAAAAATGTCATGAAGCCATTTTTCCCAATTCCCTATTCCCAGGGAAAACCAGAATAGTGCCACTGGTGTAATAAATGATTTAAGGTGTCAAAACCGACCTATATATCCCTTTTCCGGCCAGACAATTTTTTTCCGAGAATTTAAGTTCACCGTACACAAATGTGTATGTAAATAACCATAGTTTGTAATGGTTTTTGTTTCTTTTATGTTTCTCTTTCGTAAGGTACACAATGATGATCGCAGGCCGGAAATCGGATATCGCAAATTGAAACCTACACCTTCTTATGCCTATTCCGTCTAATATTATACAAAAATAATTTATTACATACCTGGATATGATTAGCCTACCTTTGACAAGGCTTCTAGAGCAATATTCGGTCCAAAATCTAGTGGAAGTCTGGTGCAAAAAAACTTATTAATGTTGGTGAAATTGACATTTTGAAATAAATAATATTTTTGGGGTGAAATTTACTCTTAGACATGTTAAAGAAGTGATCGTGAACTAACTTATTCAATGTAATTAATTTGTAATAAATTCTAGTCCAAAAACCATCCCGATATCATAGCTACATCAAAAGTTACAATTTTGGCGGTGCCGGTTTAATTGTAAGCTAACGACCACTCGTTCCTAGAAAATGGTAACTGTTTTAAAATCAGAATTTGTTTTAATATATTGTAATAAGTGTCTAACAAATTATATACAGATTTCATTGAGATGGGCTAATTTGGTCGTTGCAGGATTAAGCTTTAAAGCACTCAATAATTTGAAATAGCGCTTTATATGTCTGTGAAGTTAGCCCGTAAACGATCCCGGAAAAATGCGATGGCAACACTAACATACAAATATCACGATATTTTTGAATGTCATCCCGGAAAAAAATGTCATGAAAGTTTTTTACTATATCAATTCATAGAAATTTATAAATAATTTGTATTGAAAACTGATGCCAGCCCGGAAAAGATTATGTCACAATAAATTTTCTAACAAGAAAATAAATAATTTTTGAAAACAAAAATATAATATCAAAAAAACATGAAATGATATATAAAGTTAATAATATAGGAAAATTAAGTACAGGAGTAGGAAAACAAAAAACAAGCCAAAATAATAATACAAGTGGCAACAAGTTAGATGTCCATTACCAGAAACCACACTATATAGGTTTTTAGTTCAGGGATTGGCCTGTTTAAATAATAAGAGGCAAAAAAATTCTATGATTGAGAACCTCGCTATAGTCGTTTGAATTTAAATGACAAGAGGCAAAAAAATTCTTTGATGTAGAGCTCCGCTATAGTCATTTGAATTCGTAGAAGAAGTCCATTACCAGAAACCGGACTATAAAGGTTTTGTAGTTCAGTAATGGACATCTACATCTCTAGAAACCGGACTATATACGGTTTCTGGTAATGGACATCTACTAGGAACTCAGACGGCTATAGCGGAGCTCTAAATCAAAGAATTGTTTTGCCTTTTGTTATTTAAATTCAAACGACTATAGCGAGGCTCTCAATCACAGAATTTTTTTTTGCCTATTATTATTTAAACAGGCCAATCCCTGTACTACAGTACTTTGAAGTACACAGTAATTTATATTCGTAAGTGTATTTATTATTATTTAATTAATTTATTTAATTTAATAAAATTATTTATTAATTAATTATTATTTAATTAATCTGGAATTTTGAAAATTTTTAGAAGAAACCAAATTTTTGTGACATTGTTGTTGTTTACAAATTTAATTATTACTTATTGTATAAACAAACCCACTCGTTCATATACAAATTATGTAATTTTTTATTTTGTCATCATGTCAGCTATACATTATAGCCAGTGTTACCATATGTTTCAAAATAAAAACTTAACAGAAATAGAAAAAAAACTTGTTTTCTAGAAAAAAAACTTGATTAATTATAAATGCGTACACATATATTTTTACATATACATTTATGTATATGTATAATCCATATTTTATTTATTATAATTATTGTTATAAAATTATATCACAAGGTATTCATTACGAAAATTATATTTGTTTATTATAATTATTATTATAATAAACAAATATAATTTTATTATAATTATTATTATAATAAACTGGATTTCGGCCATACAAACTTTCTTACTGTGCGCAGTAAATTAGTTTATGTTTTTGAAATTTAGCGAACTGTTATTGTGCATATTTAATGCTGCACTACGGCCAACGTGTTTCTTGCTTTTGCTGTGGTTATATAAATCTCGAATTCCAGATTTCGCCTTTAATTCGCAATTGCAAATTTTACAAAAGGCAACATTATTCACACTTTGTGTTAACCACGATTTTAAAATTTGATCATTTTCCCAACCTTTTACGTACGTGGTGGAAGGGCGCAGTTTTTTGATTTCCTTAGATTTCTATAAAAGGCACAGAATATTTTATACACAAAATATAATTTATTGAATAATATCTAGACTTACCGGCGAGCAATCACTTTCATTTATATTATCGTCATCATCAGTAATTTTAATTATCAAATGATGCACTACCACGCACTACTACATAAACAACTAATTATTTTTTAATTTTTTTATTATTTTAATAATTTTATAAGCGCAAAATTAAGTCGTCACCATAGGTTGTCACTGCGCACATAAATAAACAGATGATTTGGGGTTTTTATGTTGAGATATGAGTAAGCCATATGCTTTTTTTTATATAACCATCCTGCTCTGACGTGCCTCAAAAGAGATAGCAAATATCAAAGAATTTAAATTATTTATATAGAATGCATGAGAGTAGCTGTCAAACCAGTCAAATTCGGAGGGTAAAAGAGAAAGCATCTAAACAATGGGATTACAAAAACAAGAAACCAATATAAGCACCCCACGCCAACAACCAAAATTGTTTTCTTAACATTTTCTAATTTATAACATAAAGTAAGGATAAATTTATCACAAATCACTAGTTTCTTAGCACAATTTACATTTTACTTTATACAAACACTTATAGATGGTAAAATATTCTTTTTCGAATTTTTCGATGCGCATTTAGCAACATTTCACAAGACACTTCATTTTATTTAAAATTGTTTATAATTTTAATTATCAAATGATGCACTACCACGCACTACTACATAAACCACTAATTATTTTATAATTTTTTTTATTATTTTAATGAATTTTAATTAATAATTTTAAAACCACAAAATTAGGTCGTCAACATACGTTGTCACTGCGCACATAAATAAACAAATGATTTGGGGTGCCTATAGCGAGATATGAGTAAGCCATATGCATTTTTTATATAACCATCCTGTTCCCACGTGACTCAAAAGAGATAGCAAATATTATATTGATTTTTATATGGGAAAAAAATAGTTGCTGCTCTTCAGTATTCTCCTCTAAGGCAAATATTATATTGATTTTATATGGCAAAAAAACAGTTGCAGCTCTAGTTAATGTAACTCTATTCCAAATAATTGACAGATACCTCAGTAACTTGACATATGGCAACGCTGATTATAGCGCAAGGTAAAATTTGTTAATCGTTTTTTTTTATAATGGCCGCCATTTTGTGTATTATTTTCCATAATAATTTTTCTTACTATCGTTATATTTTTATATCGTGATAGTTAAAGTTTCATTATAATTTCTTTAATATATAATGGTGTTGCCATACTTAACTATAATCATTTTACGGGATGATTGTACGGGCTAACTTCACAAAGGTGCGCTTTATAAATAAAAACAATTTTGAATACAAAAAATATTATGTAGACCATAATACGGCATATAAATTTTGTATTCCCTCTCACGATTATATCAGGGGAAAAAGTAAACGGCAAAACTATAAATGAAACACTTAAAAACAAAATATACATATCGCACATGGAAAAGTGACACAACCCAAAAAATTAATTTTTGAGTAAATTCACTAGCAAGATACGCAATGTTAGATTTCATATCCCGCGATAGAGCGCGAAATAAATAGCGGTATTTGGTATTAAATAGCTTAATTTGTATTTTTGGGCCCTATTCTGGCTTTCCCAAGGAATTAGGAAAATATTTTGCAGTAATTACAAATTGCACTAATTCCCAAATTTTTATTTCCCTTTTCCAAATGCATATTCTGGTAGACTGGGAATAACTTTTCATATATTACGACCTTATTACAAGTTTTAAATATATAGTGACCCACAAAACTGTTCATAAAAATAAAAAAACCGATAATTTGATGATAAAAAATATAAAATGTATTTTTCATATTTAATTTTTTAGTCTATATTGTTGTTAATTAATAATAAAATAAAATAAAAAAAATAATTTTTACAATTATCGTATGTTTCGCAAAATAATAGGAAATAAACGAAATAACTATTTGAACACTTTTATGGTTCATTTGTTTTTGTAAAGTTTTTCTTCAGTTTAATATTTGGTGTAGCCACCTCTTGAACGGATAACTGCTTTAATTCTCTTGTTAATGTTGTTCCGCTCCTCTTGAACCCTAGACAATAATTCCTCGCAGCTTTTGGAAACTGTTTTATTGCCGATTATTTTTCTTTTTACGATACTCCATAAATTTTCAATTGGATTGATATCTGGTGATTGAGGCCACTCCGGTGTATCGATTCCCTGATTTCGTAACCACTGCCTAGTTATTTTTGCAGTGTGCTTCAAATCATTGTGTTGCATGAAAATTGTGTCCCTTATCTCACAACCAAATTTTTGAAGTAAAACTTCTTTAGGCACGCTTGACTTGGGGACTAAGCTGGCAAATGCGTTACGAAAAGTGTAATCGAACGAGGCGAACGAAACAATAGACGCAAAACGAAATCATTTTCCTTTAGTATCAGGATGTGCCATGACAATTCATAAATCCCTAGGTGGAACATTAGTTGATACCATTTTATTTTAATCATTGGTTAAAAAAATGGGAAAATAAGAAAATAGGAAAATTGGAAAATTGGTAAATGGAAAATTGGAAAAATTGGAAAATTGGAAATTTCGAAATTTGCAAAATTGGAAAATTTGAAAATTTGTAAATTGGAAAATTTTGAAATTGGAAAATTAGAAAATTGGAAAACAGGTAAATGGAAAATTGGAAAATAGAAATATATGAAAATATGAAAATATGAAAATATCAAAATATCAAAATATCAAAATATGAAAATATGAAAATATGAAAATATGAAAATATGAAAATATGAAAATATGAAAATATGAAAATATGAAAATATGAAAATATGAAAATATGAAAATATGAAAATATGAAAATATGAAAATATGAAAATATGAAAATATGAAAATATGAAAATATGAAAATTGGAAAATTGGTAAATGGAAAATTGGAAAAATTGGAAAATTGGAAATTTCGAAATTTGCAAAATTGGAAAATTTGAAAATTTGTAAATTGGAAAATTGGAAAATTTTGAAATTGGAAAATTAGAAAATTGGAAAACAGGTAAATGGAAAATTGGAAAATAGAAATATATGAAAATATGAAAATATGAAAATATCAAAATATCAAAATATCAAAATATGAAAATATGAAAATATGAAAATATGAAAATATGAAAATATGAAAATATGAAAATATGAAAATATGAAAATATGAAAATATGAAAATATGAAAATATGAAAATATGAAAATATGAAAATATGAAAATATGAAAATATGAAAATATGAAAATATGAAAATATGAAAATATGAAAATATGAAAATATGAAAATATGAAAATATGAAAATATGAAAATATGAAAATATGAAAATATGAAAATATGAAAATATGAAAATATGAAAATATGAAAATATGAAAATATGAAAATATGAAAATATGAAAATATGAAAATATGAAAATATGAAAATATGAAAATATGAAAATATGAAAATATGAAAATATGAAAATATGAAAATATGAAAATATGAAAATATGAAAATATGAAAATATGAAAATATGAAAATATGAAAATATGAAAATATGAAAATATGAAAATATGAAAATATGAAAATATGAAAATATGAAAATATGAAAATATGAAAATATGAAAATATGAAAATATGAAAATATGAAAATATGAAAATATGAAAATATGAAAATATGAAAATATGAAAATATGAAAATATGAAAATATGAAAATATGAAAATATGAAAATATGAAAATATGAAAATATGAAAATATGAAAATATGAAAATATGAAAATATGAAAATATGAAAATATGAAAATATGAAAATATGAAAATATGAAAATATGAAAATATGAAAATATGAAAATATGAAAATATGAAAATATGAAAATATGAAAATATGAAAATATGAAAATATGAAAATATGAAAATATGAAAATATGAAAATATGAAAATATGAAAATATGAAAATATGAAAATATGAAAATATGAAAATATGAAAATTGGTAAATTGGAAAACTGGTTAATTGGAAAATTGGAAAATTGGAAAATTGAAAAATTCGAAAATTCGAAAATTGGAAAATTGGACAATTGGAAAATTGGAAAATTGAAAAATTGGAAAATTGAAAAAGTGAAAAATTGCAAAATTGTAAAATAGGAAAATAAAAAATATGAAAATAGGAAATTTTGAAAGTTGGTAAATTGGAAAATTGGAAAAATTGGAAAATTGGAAATTTCGAAATTTGCAAAATTGGAAAATTTGAAAATTTGTAAATTGGAAAATTGGAAAATTTTGAAATTGGAAAATTAGAAAATTGGAAAACAGGTAAATGGAAAATTGGAAAATAGGAATATATGAAAATATGAAAATATGAAAATATCAAAATATGAAAATATGAAAATATGTAAATATGAAAATATGAAAATACGAAAATATGAAAATATGAAAATATGAAAATATGAAAATATGAAAATATGAAAATATGAAAATATGAAAATATGAAAATATGAAAATATGAAAATATGAAAATATGAAAATATGAAAATATGAAAATATGAAAATATGAAAATATGAAAATATGAAAATATGAAAATATGAAAATATGAAAATATGAAAATATGAAAATATGAAAATATGAAAATATGAAAATATGAAAATATGAAAATATGAAAATATGAAAATATGAAAATATGAAAATATGAAAATATGAAAATATGAAAATATGAAAATATGAAAATATGAAAATATGAAAATATGAAAATATGAAAATATGAAAATATGAAAATATGAAAATATGAAAATATGAAAATATGAAAATATGAAAATATGAAAATATGAAAATATGAAAATATGAAAATATGAAAATATGAAAATATGAAAATATGAAAATATGAAAATATGAAAATATGAAAATATGAAAATATGAAAATATGAAAATATGAAAATATGAAAATATGAAAATATGAAAATATGAAAATATGAAAATATGAAAATATGAAAATATGAAAATATGAAAATATGAAAATATGAAAATATGAAAATATGAAAATATGAAAATATGAAAATATGAAAATATGAAAATATGAAAATATGAAAATATGAAAATATGAAAATATGAAAATATGAAAATATGAAAATATGAAAATATGAAAATATGAAAATATGAAAATATGAAAATATGAAAATATGAAAATATGAAAATATGAAAATATGAAAATATGAAAATATGAAAATATGAAAATATGAAAATATGAAAATATGAAAATATGAAAATATGAAAATATGAAAATATGAAAATATGAAAATATGAAAATATGAAAATATGAAAATATGAAAATATGAAAATATGAAAATATGAAAATATGAAAATATGAAAATATGAAAATATGAAAATATGAAAATATGAAAATATGAAAATATGAAAATATGAAAATATGAAAATATGAAAATATGAAAATATGAAAATATGAAAATATGAAAATATGAAAATATGAAAATATGAAAATATGAAAATATGAAAATATGAAAATATGAAAATATGAAAATATGAAAATATGAAAATATGAAAATATGAAAATATGAAAATATGAAAATATGAAAATATGAAAATATGAAAATATGAAAATATGAAAATATGAAAATATGAAAATATGAAAATATGAAAATATGAAAATATGAAAATATGAAAATATGAAAATATGAAAATATGAAAATATGAAAATATGAAAATATGAAAATATGAAAATATGAAAATATGAAAATATGAAAATATGAAAATATGAAAATATGAAAATATGAAAATATGAAAATATGAAAATATGAAAATATGAAAATATGAAAATATGAAAATATGAAAATATGAAAATATGAAAATATGAAAATATGAAAATATGAAAATATGAAAATATGAAAATATGAAAATATGAAAATATGAAAATATGAAAATATGAAAATATGAAAATATGAAAATATGAAAATATGAAAATATGAAAATATGAAAATATGAAAATATGAAAATATGAAAATATGAAAATATGAAAATATGAAAATATGAAAATATGAAAATATGAAAATATGAAAATATGAAAATATGAAAATATGAAAATATGAAAATATGAAAATATGAAAATATGAAAATATGAAAATATGAAAATATGAAAATATGAAAATATGAAAATATGAAAATATGAAAATATGAAAATATGAAAATATGAAAATATGAAAATATGAAAATATGAAAATATGAAAATATGAAAATATGAAAATATGAAAATATGAAAATATGAAAATATGAAAATATGAAAATATGAAAATATGAAAATATGAAAATATGAAAATATGAAAATATGAAAATATGAAAAGATGAAAAGATGAAAATATGAAAATATGAAAATATGAAAATATGAAAATATGAAAATATGAAAATATGAAAATATGAAAATTGGTAAATTGGAAAACTGGTAAATTGGAAAATTGGAAAATTGGAAAATTGAAAAATTCGAAAATTCGAAAATTGGAAAATTGGACAATTGGAAAATTGGAAAATTGAAAAATTGAAAAATTGAAAAAGTGAAAAATTGCAAAATTGTAAAATAGGAAAATAAAAAATATGAAAATAGGAAATTTTAAAAGTTGGTAAATTGGAAAATTGGAAAATTTGTAAATTGGAAAATTGAAAAATAGGAAAATTGGAAAGTCATAATATAGACTTCTATGTCACTGACTGACTCACTCGAGAACGCACAGGGTGACCAAAAATTTTTTTTTTCTCTATATTATAACATCTATGTCACTCACTAACTTACTCACTCCAGAACGCACAGGGTGACCAAAAAAAATTCGTCCGTGTAATATATTTTATATATGTATTTTTTCTATATTAGTTCCAGTATAGCTCCATTTCACACGAGGTATCGCAGAAACCGATTCTTTCTTCGTTTCTTTCCCCGATTGCTTATGATACAGGTTTTAATGCGACTTACTGTGGTTATACATAAATGAAATAGAAAATAAAGGGTTATCCAATTCAAGCTTGATAAAGTAAACTTAAAAAAAACACACAAAATATTCGGAATGTATTGTAATTTTTATTTCATTTTACAGATTGATCCTTGCCATTTTTTGTTAAACAAGATATCATTCAAATGTCCTCCACGGGACTTCTTACAGGCCTTGATTCTTTTGAGGTAATTTTCAATGACTTTTCGGCACATTTCGGGCGGTATCTCGGCCATTACCTTACGAATATTAGTTTTCAATTCGTCAAGAGTTTGAGGATTGTTTGCGTAAACACGATCTTTCGCGTAGCCCCACAAAAAGAAATCCAAAGGCGTTAAATCACAGGATCTTGGAGGCCAATTGACATCAGCCAATCGCGAAATCAAACGTCCAGGAAATTTCTCTTGCAAAAGATCTCGATTTGCTCGTGTTACGTGACTGGTTGCTCCATCCTGCTGGAACCACATATCGTCAAGATCATAATCTTCGATTTTCGTAAAAAAATAATCGGTTAACATGCGGCCATAGTGCTCAGAATTGACGGTAACGGTTCGTCCATGGTTGTTCTCAAAAAAATATGGCCCAATCACACCACCAGACCACAATGCGCACCAAACAGTGACTTTTTCCGGGTGTAATGGCTTCTCTACAATCAATTGTGGATTTTCTGAGCCCCAAATTCTACAGTTTTGCTTATTAACGTATCCACCAAGCGAAAAATGAGCTTCATCACTGAAGAAAATTTTGTTCGAAAAATCAGCATCAGCAGATTTAATAATTTTAACGCGTTGGTCGATTGTTAGATGCTCCATATTCTTAAATGGCAGAATGTCAACTAAATAAATGACAGCGTACTTGACGTTTATCTTTAACAGATGTCGGTATACAGATTTCTACTTTATCAACCTCGAATTGGATAACCCTGTATTTCAAGGCCATTTTTACTATGCGAAGAGATTTCAAAAATGGTTTTTTTGTCCATTTTGTGACACATACATAAACATTGTCTATTACGACTAGTTGGCCTTGAATAAGTTACCAAGTTACAAGGTTACCTCTTGTGGCATCCGACATAAACGGCTAGGTGACACTCGAGAACGCAAAGGGTGACCAATTTTTTTCCAATATTATAATTTTTCTATATTATATTATAAATATTAAATATATATTAGAAGTTTTACTTCAGTAGTGTGGTCTAAAGCACACTTAATTTTTTTTTAAACTAGGTAGGTACGAGTTTTTTAAAATCTCGATGTAGTCGGCAGCTTTCATCATACCATTAATTTTCCTAAGCATTCCCAACTTTTCACCCTTAAAACATTCCCAAACCATTAAAGAACCTCCTCCAAATTTCAGAGTTTTCTGAATATTTCTCTCCTCTAACCCAGTTCTTGCATCTAACGAGGTCCATACGCGTCCATCTGACCCGATACGGTTTATTTTTGTTTCATCGAACCATGTTATCAGTTTCCAGTTTTCCGGTGTCAAATTTTTGTACGTTTTTGCGAATTTTATTCGCTACTTTTTATGACTGGCGCGTAACATTGGATTTCGTTTTTTAAATTAAGCTTTAAAATTTATGGTTTTTAAGCAACGCCGGAAGGTTTCATTGCTTACATAATTATTTAGTGTATTTTTAATGGAGCTATTGACCTATGTGACATTTTCAACTGCACCAGATACAATTAACCTTTTTACAGCTCTCTTAACATGGTTGGAAGTACTCTGTCATGAACCCATCTGCACGTAGGCACTTAGCGAAACACACTTATACTTAATAAACACATTTTTTATTAATCACTTGTTTTTTGTTTCGCAGTTATTTTGAATAATTTTCAAAAAGTTTAAAAAATCACTCGGTCGATTTCGACTTGTTAGGTCATCATCAGGAGTATCTACTGATTTGTATTAGTAAACATTTTGTTATATAGCAGAAAAAAGCAAAATATAAATAAAAGAAGGAGGGACAAAAAATAAGCAATAAAAATTAATCTACGGGTAGGTAGGCGATGAGTCATAGGTTGAGTAACAAAATTCAAGGTATATTATTGCGTACGTGAGAATAGAAAAGGGCGGGATCTGTAATTGGTGAGAACCGGATTTCTCTCTGTTCGTTAAGGATATTTTGGTTAAGAAATATTGATTTTCTAATTTCGTAAGATTCTAAGGTATCTTAACGTCTGCCTTTGGGTTATATATGTAATATGTCTAAATTGTTCAAGCTAGCTGTGTGATTTTCTGAAGCTTAATGGTTATGGAAAGTTGATTGATTGCAACCAGATAAATGTTCTTTAGCTCTAACTCCAAAATTGCGCCCAGTCTGACCAATATAGGAGAAACTACAATCATTGCAATTGATCCTATAGACACCAGATTTGGAAAGGTGATCATCTCTAGGTTTATTGTTAAAAATCATTTTCTTTATTGTGTTATTATTATAAAAAGCAAAACTAATATTGGTATAATTGGACACGATGTTTCTAATCCGTTGGCTCGTTTTTCCTATATACTCTAAACGACGCCAATTTTCCCGCGTTGGACTATGCGGTGGATAAATACCCGTTAGAGTTTTACGCTTTAGCTTTTTTATTTAATAACTTTAATATAGTCCTAGTTGCATATCCGTTATTCGTTGCTATTTGAAGAATTATGTTAAGCTCAGTGTTATAATTTGAATTTGTCAGAGGGATGTTTATTAGTCTATTTATGAGTGAGTGGAAAGCTGACATTTTAATATTATGGCGATGGTTTGAAGAGCTAGAGATAACAGCGTCCGTATACGTGGGTTTCCGATAAATTTTGAAGTCTAAAGTAGACTTAATCCTGGTTATTGTTATATCTAGAAACTTAATACATTTATTTTCTTCTTTTTATAACGTAAAATCAATGGTGGGATATTGAGAATTTAACCAAGTAAGGAAAGAGACCAACAGTCTATCAGTTCCATTCCATAGACATAATATGTCATCAACATATCTATACCAAAAGATTATATGACGAAAATAAGGATTGTTATTTGATATGATCATTTGTTCGAAGAAATTAATGAAAATTTCAGCCAACAAAGGTGACAGAGGGGAGCCCATGGGTAGACCATCAGCAAATCTGAAATATGTGTTATCAAAACAGGAATAATTTTGTTTAATTCAAGTCTCAAAAACTAACTTCAGTTCTCGACGTAAGCTCTCATCTACAACATCCCTATCTAAGTAATTACAAACTATTTGGGACAAAGTATTAATTGGAATAGAAGTGAAAAGACTGGCAACGTCAAATGAAACTAGTTTTGAATGTAACGGAATGTCGACGTCTTGAATTTTGTTAATCCATTCTACCGAGGTCTTAAGCCGAAAAAAAATTAGTATGACAATTGAAAAAATTTATGAAACCCTTACATAGCTTGTAGGCAGGAGCATTGCAATACGCTACTATTGGTCTAATCGGAATGTCTTCCTTATGGATTTTTGGTAAACCATAAAGTATCGGGGCAGATGGATTCATGGAGAGTACTCCCAACCAGTTCCATCAAATAACTTCTGGCATTGGTTGATACACTTACTAACCGAAGTCTTAAAAGACTTATTTGGATCTCTGCCAAGCTCTATTGCTTTGCTTTCTGTAATAAAATCAGAAATTTTATTGCAGTAATTGACTTTTGTGAGCACGGTAATTGTATTCCCTTTATCCGATTTACACGCTATTAGGTCATGGTCACGTAGTTGTTTTTTTATTGCACCAATCACTTTGAGGTTAGTATTAGAAGCAGAAAAAGAAGTAGAGTTTGTCGGAGAAGAAGAGTTATCAATACCTTTCTTTATTTGTAGCGCACACACTGATTTTAGTTGGGTTATCTGGCCAGATAAGGCTGTTTGGGCATCTACAGCGAGATTCTCGAATGATCTAAGGCCGATTTTATTTTATTTTATTTTTATTTTATATATAACAACTGGGCAACAAACAGGTTAACCCATTTACATGCTGCCTCTCGAAAATTAAGAAATAAAAATTTACAGTAAAATCGAATTCAAAAAAAAAATAAAAAATTACATAAGTAATTAAACAGAGGAGAAAGAATATAAATTACTAAAACCAGAAACCCATTTGTAATAATATTGATAATAATAATAAATAATAATCATATTAAAAATATAAGGCAATAAATAATAATATATGATATAAAAATATAAAGCAATAAATAATAATATATGATATCTATACTAATATATGAAAACAAGCTTTCAGTGAATCTACGTCATGCACCGCGACTGTTACTGGACAGGAGTACGTTGCATTTTCTACGAAATTTTAATAGAGACATATTAAACAGATCCAAATCACCAAAGAACAGAATATGGTTTGATAGAACTCGATTAATAATTGATGCCAGACCGAGATTTGTTCTTGAAGTTGTTATTTGAAACAATTGTTGATTTCGTGTTCTATAGGCCAGTACATAAAAGTTTATACTTGATAACAGCGGTGTCTGAATCAGACCATTGATCAATTTAAAGAGAAAACTTTCATCAAGTAGGATTATTCTGCTTTCTAGTGTCATCAAATTGAACTTCTCAATACGAGTCTCATACGCCATATAACCATTCGAAGGGACATACTTAAAACATTAAAATTTCGAGAATCGTCGTTGAACACTTTCAATTCTGTTGCAATACTGATAGTAGAAGGGGTTCCAAATCTGTGATATGTATTCCAAATTAGTCCTAATGAAAAGAAAAGTAATACGAATATCAAAGGATTCCTAAAGTCTCTGGCACGCCTTCAAATGTATCCCAGTGTCTTGTATGATTTGCAACAAATATTATCAATATGTTTATCAAAACGCAATCTTGAGTCAAATGTTATACCTAGATCCTTTACTGTTGCAACCTTAATTAATGGGGAGTTGCCAATAGAATAAGTATTTTCAATCCTATTTACCTTCCTGGTAAAAGTCATAGAAACAAATTTGGTCACATTAAGAGGCAACTGATTATTGACAGACCAATTATAAACAGAATTAAGATCCATTTGCAAAGCTACCACATCATTTCCAATGTCAATTGCACTGGTGAGATCTTTAGATCATTTGCATAGAGCAAGTGTTTTGACTGAATAACTTCCGAGATATCATTAACAAAAATGATAAACAATAAGGGGCCCAAAATCGACCCCTGAGGGACTCCTGACGTAGGTTCAAAACCATTCGTTACAGCTTCATTAAACTTTACGAATTGAGTTCTATTACTAAGATAGGATTGGAACCATTTGACCAAGATTGGTGGAATATTAAAAGAGGCAAGCTTTTGCAATAATAGAAAGTGAGAAACTTTATCAAACGCTTTGGAAAAATCTGTGTATATACAGTCCAATTGCCCATTTTTATCCAAAGCGTTATATATGCCAACTCAGAAAACTCCGCTAAGTTGGTTAGTGTTGAATGTTTTTGAAGGAAACCATGTTGGGTAGGTGTGATTTGGTTTTGAACTAAGTTAAAAACGACTTTGTACATTAGCTTCTCAAATAATTTTGATACCGAGTTTAATATGGATATAGGCCTATAATTTTCAACATTATCCAAGTCACTGCTTTTATGAATAGGAACCAAAAAGGATTCTTTCCATTTTGAGGGAAAGACTGCAGTTTTTACAGACACATTGAATAATAGTGTCAATGGAATAACAAGTGCCTCCCTTAAACTTTTTAAGAATAAGTTAGTTAACTGATCGGGACCAGCACCTTTATTAATATAGAGTAATTCTGGTTAAGACTTCGGTGTCAGAGATTAAAGAGAAATTAACATTAGCACAACAGATTGAGGCTGTTCTAGAAATCGTATTATGTGCATACACCGATTTGAAATGCTGGGCAAAAAGACTACAGATCTCACTTTCAGAGTTAGATGTTTGATCTTTAAAGAACATACAACTAGGATATTCTAATTTGGCCTTCAATGATTTCTGATAGTTACAAAAGCATTTTGGATTGTTTTGTACATTATTTTCAATACGCTTGACATACAGCTTCCCGCAATTCGAAAATTTCGCGTTTAACTATTTTCCTATAGTTGAAAAACATTGAATAATCAAGGTTACTTTTGTACAACTTAAAGCGCTTTAGTGATTTAGCTTTCGCATTGATAAGTAGTATAAGACGCTTTGAATACCAAATAGGAAACTTCCATTGTTTTTTTGGAATATAATCTGTGTATTTATAAATAGAAGAAAAAATGTTACGATAAAAAATGCCAATAGCATTATCAACTGATGAATTATAAAATAAAGAGTGCCAATCAATACCAGCCAGATCATCTGTAAATTTTGTAAAGTCTATTTTACGGAAGTTTATTTTAGAATTAGTATGTAAAGGTTGCCTTTTAAGAACGTTTTGATTGATTGAGGCTGTAATTGGCGGATGATAACTATCAATCCGAGTTAGTATGTAATCGGCCTTTTTAACATTGACGTTATTAACATAAATATTTGAGAGGAATAGGTCAAGAAACCGGTTTTGAGCATTTCGTACGTAATTGAATTGCGATAAAAGTGTCAACTCCATAGTGTCAATCAAATATTCGGCTGTACGGCCCTCGTAATTGAAAGCAAATATATTCTGAAGATCATCAGTATTCCATTCAATTGATGGTAGATTAAAGTCACCCACTATAATGAAATTCGAATTAGCCTTACATGAGTTAACCAGAACATATGATCACAAAATAACTTATAATCCGGAAAAGTAATCCCGATGTTGAAGTACAGAACACAAATAATTACAGTTGATCCAGTTTTCAATTCAATTTTGATCCAAACATCATCAATAACATAACAGTTATTTAACCCGCTAAGCCTCACGACATCCCAATTATTATGAACAGCAACAAGAACTCCACCTCCATCTCGTTTATTACAGTGGGCAAAATTACGATTTTTCCGATAAACTTTAAAACTCGCATCAAAAAGTTCTAACGAATTTATGAACTCATTTACCCATGTACCGCCTTGTACCGCCTTGTACCGCAAGATTAAATGAATGATGTTTTTTTTTGTTTGGCGTAGGGGCAAAATTCACTCTGTTGCTAAGCATTTGCACCTCTGTATCACGGAAAACGACTGAGGACAAGTTCTTAAAACGTGGATGATATTGGAAATCAGACGAACCACTATTACCTCTACGGTTAAATGGATATAAAGCCTTATCTCGCAACACATCCAGCTTAGCTTTTTGTTGATATTGAATATATGAAATGTCCGTTACCTCTGCACGAACTTTTCTGCCCAGCCAATCGAATTCAACAGAGTGCAAACGAATTGCTTACTCAGTGTGAACAACTTTAAGATGGAGATATAAGTTGTTCCTGGTAGCATACCCTTTACGAAGCTCGTTATCTCTCCAGCTACAACGCGCTAGATTGATAGCTCTTCTTCCCTCCAAAGATTTACTATTGCATTTAATATTAGTATAGTTAGGAAGCAATTTTAATTTTTTACAACTACTATTAAACCATATTTGATTATTATTATAACAAAAACTTACCAACAAACGACGATAATTTACGGCGAGGATGGCCAAATCTGCCAACTTAATACTTTTTACGCTAGTTGCCGTAGGCACTTGGCGAAACACACTTATACTTAATAAACATATTTTTATTAATCACTTGTTTTTTGCCAATCAACTTTCCATAACCATTTAATTTCAGAAAATCACACAGCTAGCGTAATTGATCTAGTTATTGACTCCCTAAAATTTAAACATAGTTATTGGCACCGCTGCATTTCATAAGGTTTTTACATAAAGTAAATTTTTTAATTGTTACATGCTCGCTCTCTTTCGATAGTCCATATAATTTCTCATTCCACGATTGCTACCTTTTTTTAACATTCAGTTGATTAGTGCATTTTATTCGATTAAGTCATCGTATGACCTGTCGCCTACTTTTTGTGTGGATGAATCCATATTTTGTTAAGGAATACGTTAAGTAAGTGCATCATGTTTGTTTTGTTTTCAATTACTGGTAATAAATTAAATGAAAATTTATGTTATTTACGTTTAAATACATGTTTTAAAGATTAAAAATTATTATTTTTTACATAAGTAATAGAGATAATTGTGGTGTCAATAATTGGTTCGAATTATCTTCTGTATACAGCTATTGACACATAGTGTCAATAATTGTATCCTATTGCAGTACAATAATTGGCACTATGTCAATAGTTGTATTTTAAATGGTGTTAATAATTGTCAAAATTTCAAAATAAATTTCTAGCCTAAAATGACTAAAATCAAGGGAAACTATTCTGAAGAATTGCTTCAAAAGCTATTAAAAGTAATGAAATGTCGTAAAAAGATGCATCAAAATATTTTAATATTCCGCGATCAACATTAATTTTTCGTTTAGGCCCAAAATTCACGAAGGCCAGACCTGGGCCCACAAACAATTTTAACCTTTTAACTTTTTTTTTTTTTTTTTTTTTATCTGAGGAAGACAGAGGAGTGGATAATCATTTCACAAAAAAAAAGGATTTCCTAAGAGGAAAGAAGATGTTTTACATTCCGTCAAGGAATTTTCAGATCACGATAAGAGGGACCATCCATTTGGTCCAGATAATATGCCAGGAAATGGGTGGTTTCGGGCTTTCCTGGATAGACATCCACGTATTTCGTTAAGGATGCCAGATCCTGTAACCTCTGCTAATGCAACCGTAAGTGCTAGCGATATTAAATCGTGGTTTTCATCCATTAAAAATTTCCTGACAGAAAACAATTCTTTTGATATTTTCAAGGACCCAAAAAGAATATTGAATGGGGATGAAACAAATTTTTTAATGTGTCCCAAAACTAAAACGGTACTTGCAGCAAAAGAGGCTCGCAATATTTACGAGGTTGATCGAGGTATGGCAAAAGCAACCCTGACTGTGATGTTCACATTTGGCGCGGATGGAACAACAGTACCTCTGATGATTATATATCCGTACAAAAGGATCCCCGATGACATCAGGAAATCAGTGCCAGAGGACTGGGGTTTGGGCGTTAGCGATAATGGGTGGATGACGAAGGAGGTCTTCTACGAATACATTTCAAAAGTTCTCCACCCATATCTAATCAAATTTGGGACAAAGTTTCCGATCATATTTTTTATTGACGGGCATACCGCTCATCAAACATTACCTGTGAGTAAACTATGTGTTCAACTAGGAATAATTTTAATTGCTTTGTACCCCAACGCAACCTGCATTCTCCAACCAGCCGATGTAAGTGCATTCCAGCCTCTAAAAAATACGTGGAACAAAAAAGTTTTTGACTGGCGGCGACAAAATCCGGGAGAATTCCTGACCAAACTGCTTGCCCAAGTTATAGGTTCCAGTATTGATCCGGTAATAATTAATAATGTATTTCGAGCATGGGAATTTTTCCATTCAACTGTAATGCCTTTGATTTTTCCAAATGTTTAGGAAAAACATCCAGCCGTCTTCCAGTTCTTGAACCTATTAAAAAGATAGATAAACATGTGTCTTACCAAACATTTTCACAATTGGTAGGTTCTGACAAACTGAAACAATTTGAAGATGCTAGCAACGGTGTGGGCAATACTGGTACTGCAAATTGGTCAGATGAATGCTGGAACCTTTATGAAGATTTCTTGAATTTCAACCCGACGATTTCATTCCAAATATCATGGATAAGAGTTCCCTCAACACAACAACTATTTCAGAAGCTGACATTTTATCATTCGAGAATTTTACTCATTCGCACGTTGCTACTGATTTACATTCCATTGATGAAATTTTATTTATAATTGAAGATATTGTCGTCGAAGAAACTGTCGCCGAAGAAACTGTCGCCGAAAAAACTGTAGCCGAAGAAACTGCCATCGCAAACGTTGAAATCATTGAGACGTTTAACCCCGAAGTAACGCCGCTAAAAGTTGCTCCAGTACTAGAGGACTTTCTAGATTGGCCAATGACGCCAGAGAGACCAGGCATCAAACCCGTTAAAGCTAAAAAACCGTTCGTCATAACTAATCCATTGTGGATTAAGGCTGAACAATTGAAAAAGAACGAAAAACAAGCTAAAGTTTTAAAACAAAAAATGTCTAGAAGTGGGCCAAAAAAACTATTACCCCCAACGTTAGTAAAAAGTATTAGTAAGATGACAAAAATCGATAATGACTTAAAAATCAAACCGGCTCCTAGAAGTGGGCCAAATAAAATATTACCTCCAACTTTAGAGAAATGTAGTGATGTAGTGACCGGCTGCTTCAAATTTCGAGCCCCAAAATGAATTTGGGAATACTCAAGACGAAGGTTAGTATATGATTCCAATAATTTCGGAATTCATTAAATGAAATTTAACTAACAAAATTTTCATTTCAGTTCCAGTTCTCGATTCGATTGATAATCTTTGCGATAATAAGGAATTTTCACCAAAACTAAACAATTCTCACGTAAAGAACATGTTTCAAGATACTGAGAATTTTGAAAGCATTGGCGAGAATACGATTGCGGTTGGTTCTGTATGCTATGAATGTACATTATCTTTAAAAAAAAAATAAAAATAGGAATAAAATGTAGCAAGTGTACTAGGGAGTTCCATATTACGTGCATAGAACAAATGAAACTTCCATATATCCCCAAATTTCTATGCGGCAGTTGTCAATGATCGTTGAAGCTCCAATGGTTAAACAATAATGTTAAGAGCACAATCTGTTCCTTTTAAGTTTATTTTTTTCGTAAAAGAATTCGATGTATATTTTTATATATTTCTGTTTTTAAGGAAGCTTTTTGATCCCGTTTTAGAAAATCTGTAATTTAACAAAATTGGGGCCGGTAATTAAACTTTTTGCAATTGAAAATTATAAAGAAATATCTGAAATTGAATATGAACGTTAAACATTTTTCTATTTACTTAAATTAAACTTAACTACAGCACTTTTAATACAACTTTTTCTTAAGGGTGTCAATAACTATATCGATTACGCTAGCTTGAACAATTTAGACATATTACATATATTTACAACCCAAAGGCAGACGTTTAGATACCTTAGAATCTTACGAAATTCGAAAATCAATATTTCTTAACTAAAACATCCTTAACGAACAGAGAGAAATCCGGTTCTCACCAATTACAGACCTAACAAGTCGATGATGACCTAACAAGTCGAAACCGATCGAGTGATTTTTTAAACTTTTTGAAAATATTCAAAATAATTTTGCGAAACAAAAAACAAGTGATTAATAAAAATGTGTTTATTAATTATAAGTTCGCCAAGTGCCTACGGCAACTATCGTAAAAAGTATTAATTTAATCAATAATCTTTAATCAACGAGTTCCCCTGTGAACCAGTTATTTAATTCCACCTTATTATTTCATTTTTCAAATATTTTATTTAAATTTACCTGATGATTTACCATGAAGGTTGGAAATTTTTTATCTAAAATCTTAAAATTTGTGATCTCTATCGAAAAAAGGCTAAATTAGGCCGATATGCATCGCTCCATTTTATTTTACGGAAGTTGGAAAATGTTTCCTATTCCAGTCGAAATACAGCACTTTTTTAGATTTTAAAACTTTTGATGATTTTCTATATTATTGAAAATCTGTTAACGATATACGTGTA
Organism: Nephrotoma appendiculata; assembly: GCA_947310385.1. Classification (NCBI taxonomy): domain Eukaryota; kingdom Metazoa; phylum Arthropoda; class Insecta; order Diptera; family Tipulidae; genus Nephrotoma; species Nephrotoma appendiculata. Next base: position 139,717,825 of record OX371225.1, on the reverse strand, counting down.
ATTTAGGTTCAGATATTACGTCTGTCCATTTTAATATAAATCTTACAAAATATACTTTTGAGGAGATTGTGTAACTAAAATCTGTTCGGTTGAATAAGTGTCTTAACAGTTGTTTTTCAATTGAATTAGTTTTTTTTTTTCAAAAGGACATGGAAATATTATTTTATATCTGTTACTGTCGGTGAATCAAAAACAATTTGTTAATAAATTCCCAATCATGAATACAATGACATAGAACAACATTATTAAAAAAAAGCTTTCACCATATTGTGTATATGCATATTCGAACCAATTTTTACAATATACACGTAAATACCTTTTCAATCTAAATATTATATTTATGTATAGAAATAAAAAAATCTAAACAATTTTTTTATTAAATTGGAAAATACGTATTTCCCATCCAAAACAATTTTTCCATCGAACACTCTTATATCACACGTAAATGGCACACAGCAAATATTGTTTTTATCGTATTCCGAGAACAAAAAAAACTTCCAATTTTATATTTCGAATTCCAGATCCCTTTTCTAAATTACTTTGTATGCTCTGTTTTAACTGAGCTTCAACAAATCAAGATTGGAAAAAAATATTTTTTGTACATACCATGTATGTGATTTTATTCTCTATATTTGAGGTATTTCACAAATCGCACAAATAATATTGTTTCTATTTCTAATAAATATTTTAATAAAACAACAACAACTAAAATATTGTCGTGACACAGCAATGAAATGAAATTCTAAAATAATTTCAATGTTCTTTAGGGATTTCTATATGACATGCCAAACAAATTTGTACGACATACTCAATGTGGTTGTACATACATTTCCATTAAAAATAAATTTTATATGGAAAAACAAAACGTAGGAAAATGGAAAACCATTTCTGATTATTCCACCAAATATGTAAACGTAAGCAAACCGTGCTTTTTTAAAAAAAAATTTTTTCAAGAACTTTCTTATAATTTTAATTTTTTATAAATCTAAATTGAATTGATGTAATTTTTGTGTTTAAGTTTCCCTCTGCTTTTAATTTCATGAAGAATATTTAAAAAAAAATTATTTATAAATTAAAAAGTTCTTTGTATATATTTTTTATGTGTATATAAAAATTCAGATAATTTCGCTGTATCAATTTTGATGAATTTGAATATGCAAAATTGTGGAAAAAGTTTTCCATGAACAAAAACATCATTATTTATTCGTAATTGAATCTGAGAGTAAAATTAAAATTGATTTAGTTAACCAAAAATAAATAAATAAATCAATGTCACGCAACGGCTATGTACAGCTCATGTCGCAAGCCCTAAAATGTTAGTGCCACAACCTGCAATTAACCCAACGTGCCTTCATTAGAATCGAAATATAAAAAAATCATACCTCGTAATAACATAAAACGCCAGGCCATAATTCATTCTTGTCGCATACTGGTGGTACGAACGTACTGTGTAATAAATGAAAAATCATGTTTCTAATTTAAAACCCGTGCGCTTTATATGCAAATGATTAAATGTTTTTGTTTTTATTTTTAATTGTCTTAAAAAAAATGTTATGTTTATTGTTTTATTATGTTTATTTCCATTTACGAAAACTAAATAAGAAAAACATAAATAACGATAACACGTTTTTATATCTATCCATGCGATTCATCTGTCTACATTTTCGTATTAAGTTTATGTTCGTGCCGTTTGTAATTTGACTTCAGTTTTATATGAAAATTTTAATATTTACAATACAACAACAACATCCTAATAACGATGAAATATAAATTTTGACACGTTGCAATGTAAAGAAAGATTTATGTACAAATGTTGTTATATTGAAAATTGTTAAACCTTTGTTGAGAACATTTTAGAATATTTGCGTTTATATTATCGAGATTTTTTTAATTTGACGCTCAATATTTTAGGTTAAAGCTCACATAAAATGTTAAGTCTCTATTCTGGTAATTCCCCGGGAATAGGGAATAATTTCATTTTGGCGATTGGGGAATTAATTTACAGGAAAATAATTTAATTATTCGCGGTCGACACGCGATCGCAATAAAACAAGAAAACAAATGTCTAAAAATAATTTACTACGTTTAATTGGTTTTTGTTGATATTTTAATCAAATTTTACTTAAAAAATAACTTTATTTATTTCCAATTAATATTACCAGTTTTCAGTATATATTTAGTCATAATATTGCTATAAGTATAAAGAACAATAAATTTCCGTTGAGTTATATTCCCAGTTAATTCTTTCCTAAAATAGGTATGGAATAATAAACGTCAACATTTCTATAATGGGGAATATTTTTTTCCCAAAAAAATGTTTCCCCAAAAGCCAGAATACACTTTTCGAGAAAAGGAAATAAAATTGCTACAAAATTTAAAATTTCCATTTTTACGACCTACGATTATTTAAATAAGCACATCTAATTGAAAATTAACCAGATTTTACTATCGATTGTTATTTTATATAACTGTTGGGACTATGTGATCATCATTTTAAATAAAAATTAAAAATATTATTGTCGTCATTAAAACAATTCTAATATCTTTTTAATCAATAAATATTATACCATTAATTTTGTTTTGTTTAAATCATTAAAATATTGATTTTATTCATATTGGAAAATTAAATGATTATAGTATAAAATTCAAATAGTCGAAGATTATAATCAATATACATACTTACATAAATATTCTTTGATGTAATCCTTCAAAATAAATAAATAAAAAGCACACATATTTTAAATTTAACATTTATTATTTAGTACAACATTACAAAAATATTTTTCAAATAAGACTTAACACTAAGCTCATTTTCAGTATTTCTTTAACCGAAATCTTTTTTTTTTTCATTATTTAACAAATATAAATGGATTGGAGGACAATCAAATTCTAATACATTTTTAAACAAAATTTCTCAATTACTTTTCCGTCAACAAAATATGATTGAAAATGTTCATTGAAAAAGGACACTTTGCACGAACTACAAATAAAATATAGGACATACCATTTATCAATATTCCTCAAATTCAAAAAGCAAAAGTTTATTTGAAATGGTTTTTGACAAAAAGAAATTTTTTTTTAAAAGTTTTCCTCTAAAATAAACTTTTTTTATGCAACGGCCAACTTTTAAATCGATTTGGTTTTGGTGAAGATCTTTATAAGCCTTACTAAGGTCGGAAACGGATTTATAGTTTAAATCATCTTCGAAGAACGATGAGGTAGAAAGTAAATTTGAAAAATTTAGACCAGCTTTAATCAAAAGCGTGTATGAGATATTCACTCTAGAATTTGTGACTTTTGCAGAACCAAGATAAGGCTTATGAAGAGCTTCGAACCGCATATACCACAAATGCTTTAATGGGCCAAATTTACGAAATGATGTCGGGTAATGAAGCTAAAAATGAAATTTGGGTTTTAATGTTTCGTTAAATAGTTCAATAAATAATTCATAATAATATTCATTTAAGATTGGTAGTAAAATTATGTCAATATTAAAACAATTCAATCAAAATATTAAAACAATTAATAAATTAAACATTTTGTCTTCTTCCGGAACTAAGTCGCCAATCATAAGAGACAAGTAGTTAATAAAAGTCATTGTTTCCCTTGCTGACATTTTTAAGGAATTTGACTTTAAACCAGATAAAGTTAAAGATGGCAATATATTGCCAATTTCCGTTTCTCCAAAATTTTGGAGATAGCGTATTTGCAAATACCTTCAAAATATCATGCATTATATCAAAGTTAAAGTTATCCGTAACATGAAAAGATCCATGCTGTATAAGATAGCGGAATTTTGACAGCGGAAAATAAGAGATTGCGCTACTCGCCGCAAGTGGCAGCACTATCACTAAAGAGAAATAATTTTGTTATGTAATTACCAGCGGAAATTTTTCATTCATTATGTACCACTTTTTTCACTAAATAAAATATCCCAGCAGAATAAAATATTAAAAGTGAACCTTAAAATGGCAAATTAATTGATCTCCGAAGTAAAGAAACTCATTATATGAAATCTTGAAATTTAACAACAATCCGCCTATCCGCTATTTCTTCCAATAGTAACCAATACTTTCGGTTGTTTTTCTAGTAGCCTAGGTCATACTGAGACTATATGGAAAATTTGGGGAAAATTCATAGATCAGAATTTTCACTAGAATTTTTTGATTTTCTGCGGCCAAATAAGAGATTTTCAGTTTTTGACGAATATCTCAAAAAACTTTCACTAGTAACCAATACTTTCGGTTGTTTTTCTAGTAGCCTAGGTCATACTGAGACTATATGGAAAATTTGGGGAAAATTCATAGACCAGAATTTTCAGTATAATTTTTTGATTTTCTGCGGCCAAATAAGAGATTTTCAGTTTTTGACCAATATCTTAGAAAACTTCCACTAGTTTTTCCTTATAGTCTCAGTATGACCTAAGCTACTAGAAAAACAACCGAAAATATTGGTTACTAGTGGAAGTTTTTGAGATATTGGTCAAAAACTGAAAATCACTTATTTGGCCGCAGAAAATCAAACAATTCTAGTGAAAATTCTGATCTATGAATTTTCCCCAAATTTTCCATATAGTCTCAGTATGACCTAAGCTACTAGAAAAACAACCGAAAGTATTGGTTACTAGTAGAAGTTTTTCGAGATATTCGTCAAAAACTGAAAATCTCTTTTTTGGCCGCAGAAAATTAAAAAATTCTGGTCTATGAATTTTCCCCCAAATTTTTCATATAGTCTCAGTATGACCTAAGCTACTAGAAAAAGAACCGAAAGTATTAGTTACTACCCAAGTATTTTTATATCCGAAAATTTTTGAATTTTTCTGACATCTAGCTGAAATCATCACCGATTTTTTTCAGCACGAATGTCCGATTTTATCTAAGATTTACTATGAATGTTGTCGCCAAAACTCGGAAATGATGAAAAGTAAAAGTGAGGTTATGTAATATTTTTCCGGTAAAAAAGTGGGTGGAGCTTAATTTGAATTTTAGCGGTATATATTTAAATTTGAATTTTTAAATAAAAACAATAAATTGATTCATTTTAGTAAATATTTTATTTATAACAAATAATTATTTATTTTATTTGGTTTTAAATTATATTTAATAAATTCACTTGTGTTTATCACAGTTGTATATTAAAATTTTAACATAAATTATGAAAAATGGAAATATCTTAAATTAATACAATCATAAATTACAGACTAATTAAATTTAATTTTTCTTAAATATTCAAAAAAGTAAATAATCAATATTCAACTAATCGTAAAACTAATTCTTACAATATACATATTGATATTCTTACAATATAATTCTTACAATATAATTCTTACATTACTAATTCTTACAATATACATATTGAAATTGATGTACATAAAAAAATGATTTTTTCTGTCAAATAGAACAAAATTTTTGATGTACTTTTTTGCCTGAGTTTGGTTAACAGAATTTTATGTTTCAAATTTTTTTTAACGCGGTCTTTGATACACAAAAAATTCAATTTATTTTCTATTTTTGGAAAAAATATATTTAAAGAATATAAATTTAAAAAATATATTTATACAGCTTAAAACGATACTATATTACAGCTTAAAATAACTAAACTAACTTAATATTTGTATTAATAATATATTTAAACTTTAAATTTAGATAATTAATCACAGAAATTTGACAAACGACGTAAACACAACTGACCGTAATGGCGTCTCACTCTCACATCAAACTCAATTAGAAAAATCGATACTTATGTTGTTTTGGTTGTTTATTTGGAAACAACAACAACAACAAAAATCATCATTTCCGAGTTTTTATACCAAAAACCGGAAAACAGTGTCTTACCGGTTCAACTTTTCAGTTTTGTTATACTTGGGTATTGTAAGTTTTTGAGATATTGGTCAAAAACTGAAAATAACATATGGCCGCAGAAAATCTAAAAATTCTAGTGGAAATTCTGGTCTATGAATTTTCCCGAAATTTTCCATATAGTCTCAGTATGACCTAAGCTACTAGAAAAACAACCGAAAGTATTGGTTACTAGTGGAAGTTTTTGAGATATTGGTCAAAAACTGAAAATCACATATGACCGCAGAAAATCAAAAAATTCTAGTGAAAATTCTGATCTATGAATTTTCCCCAAATTTTCCATATAGTCTCAGTATGACCTAAGCTACTAGAAAAACAACCGAAAGTATTGGTTACTATTGGAAGAAATGGCGGATAGACGGATTGTTGTTAAATTTCAAGATTTCATATATCGAGTTTCTTTACTTCGGAGATCAATTAATTTGCCATTTTAAGGTTCACTTTTAATATTTTATTCCGCTGGGATATTTTATTTAGTGAAAAAAGTGGTACATAATGAATGAAAAATTTCCGCTGGTAATTACATAACAAAATTATTTCTCTTTAGTGATAGTGCTGCCACTTGCGGCGAGTAGCGCAATCTCTTATTTTCCGCTGTCAAAATTCCGCTATCTTATACAGCATAAAAGATCCAATTTAATTGAAAATCGAATTTTCTTTAATGCCTGTTAATTTTTCGTCGTTGATTGCAATATCAACTTCATAGTTATCAATATTTCGCAATATTTTACAATGGCTGTTTGCATTTGAGGCTTATTTCTTTTGCAGGACTGACAGTAAAAGTTTAATCAAAACTTGTAGAAACCCCAGAAAAGTATTAAGACTGTGTGCCTGAGAGCGATTTTTTCGACTAAATTGCCGACTAAACTAAATTAATGTGTAGTTATGCTATTACCCACCAGTTTCTATCATTTAGACTCCTGCTGAGGTTGCTTGACTATTTAGTTGTCATTTTAATTTCTTGTTTTTATTATTTGTTTTTATCGAATACATTCAAGTAAAAATGTCTAAAAGGAAATACTGTTATTCTTAAATTTCAATTGTAATTTATAATCACATTCATGAATGCGATTCCCATATCCATATTTGTTTTATTTTTTCTATTCCCTTTATTTTAAATAATAACAAATCAGTGTTGCTGAAAACAATATGACGTATGAAAAGTCATAATTTAGTTTAGTTTGCAATTTAGTTTACAATCAGAGGCACAGCATATTTAAAAGATACTAGTGCCACCTTTGAATGACTGATATGAATCAGTCATTAATTTAGTTTAGTCGGCAATTTAGTCGAAAAAATCGTTCTCAGGCACACAGTCTAAGTCCTAGATTGTCACCTAGAACCAAAGCTAGCACAAAATGAATTAGAAATTTTTTTATTGATTTCAATGGTTACGCTGGCGGGCGAAGTCCGAGATTCATACCTCCTAGCGGTGCTCTCTGGGTAACGCTAAATGAATCAGGCGGTGTAGTGGAGACGAACAGACTAAATCCTGTTTATAGTCATGGACACTACATGTCAAGGCGGGTTATTGGCGCCTCAAAACCAATACCAAATCAGCGTCTGTTGGACAATGCTTTAAAAATGGGAACATGGAACGTGCTTAGCCTCTTAAGACCTGGAGATCTCCAGAACCTTTCGAACCAAGCCAAAAGTTACACATTAGACGTACTTGCACTACAAGAGCTTAGATGGTCTGGGAGTGGGATCCATGACACCACCAATGGTTACACTCTTCACTACAGCGGCCATCAGAACGAAGGAGAATTTGGAGTTGGCTTCCTCATCCATCGGCGCGTGAAGCACCATATCATCGATTTCCGCCCTATCAACATGCGGATATGCACGGTCAGACTTCGCACTAATAAATTTAACATCACGATCGTTAATGTGCATGCACCCACCGAAGATAAATCAGATGACATCAAAGATCTCTTCTTTGTCGAGCTCGAGGAAGTGATCAATAACATACCGCACCACGACATTAAAATCATCGTGGGCGACTTTAATGCAAAAATCGGTAGAAGTGCAGAAAATACAACGCACATCGGTCCTAACAGCCTGCACCTAACTAGTAACAACAACGGCCAACGCGTCACCGACCAGGCAATAACGTACAACTTAGTTGTATCAAGTACGTTTTTTCCACATAAGAGAATTCACAAAGTAACGTGGAGATCGAATGATGGAAGAACGGAAAACCAAATCGATCACGTCATGGTGTCCAAGAGACACTCCACCAGCATATCTGACGTTAGATCTTACAGAGGTGCAGATATGGAGAGCGATCATGTGCTTGTCATATTTAAATATAAGTGCAAACTGTCATCAACCTTCAATAGACAAGCACAAAAAACCGTGCGATGGAATGTCGATGCTCTAAAAGACCAAGCGTCACTGCAGAGTTACCAATCAGCTGTCACTAACTATTTAGAGCGGCCCAGCGACAACGAAGGAGCTCCTCCTAATATCCAGGAGCAGTGGCACGCTATACAGTCAGCCATAACCACCGCGGCGCAAAACACTATCGGCAGAAGACCGCCGAGATCCCGCAATGATTGGTTCGATGATCAATGCCGCCTGGTCGTCGAAAATAAACGAAAGCTTCGTGAAAAATGGTTGGCTCGCAACACCAGAAGCACTCAGGCAGAATATCTACGCGCAAGGAAAGCCACGATTAAATTCCTTCGACAAAAGAAACGCGATCATATGAGGTCATGCACCGAAAACATCAGCTTCCAAGCGGAAGTAGGAAATTCAAGGGACTGTTTTGCTAATGCCAGCAATCTCACTAAAGACTTCCACCCAAGAAGTACAGCCATAAAAGACGGGAATGGAGAATTGAGAACAAACGTGGCTGATGTTCTCTCAGTATGGCAAACCTACTTTCAAAGTCTGCTAAACCGGAATGACGAAATGACCCCCATTGGAGCAATAGCTCCTCCAGGTGATGAGGTCTTCGTCGAATATCCCACAGCAGAGGAAGTAGACGCAGCTATTAGTCGATTGAAAAACGGCAAGGCACCCGGTCTCGATGGAATCCCCGCAGAATTAATCAAACTCGGAGGTGCTACTCTTGCAACAAGTTTATACGATCTCGTCGTTTGTATTTGGGACCAACAAGAGTTGCCGGAGAATTGGAAGACCGCACTCATATGTCCGTTGCATAAAAAAGGCGACCGTCTTAAATGTGAAAACTTTCGTGGCATAGCTCTATTGAACACTGCTTACAAAGTGTTGGCTAATGTTGTACTTGCCAGACTCATCCCTTTCGCCGAAAACATCATTGGCGACTATCAGTGTGGTTTTCGTCCCAACCGATCGACCACTGACAAGTGTTTCACCATGAGGATGATCTTGGAAAAGTGTTGGGAGTACAACATAACCATACATCAATTATATATAGACTTCCGGCAGGCATACGACAGTATAAACCGCGACAACCTTTGGGCCGCGCTCATATGCCTAGGTATTCCAGAGAAACTTGTTTCTCTGTGTAAATTAACAACGTCTGGATCTGCATGTAGAATTGTAATTGAAGGATCTGTGTCAGACTCCTTTCAAATAACATCTGGTGTTCGACAGGGAGATGCACTCGCGCCTGTGCTGTTCAATTTGGCGCTTGAGTACGTAGTGAGGAAAAGCAACATTGAAACTTCGCGCTGTATATTCAATAAATCAGGCCAAATTCTTGGATATGCAGATGATATCGTGCTTCTTGGCCGAAGACCTAGCGACATCAAGGACAGTTTCATACCGCTCAATCGCTGCGCAAGAAGACTTGGTTTGGAGGTGAACAGTACCAAAACGAAATTTTTAACAACACCCAGGAACATCTCTATGGCAAATCTCGAAATTGGCGACCATAATTTTGATAGCGTCGAAAATTTTAAATACCTCGGGTCACTTATAACATCATCAAACGACATGCAGGCAGAAATAAAAGCCCGAATCGCTGCCGGACAACGAGTTTTCTACGCGCAATCAAAATTATTGCGATCTAAACACCTATCGCAGTCGTGCAAGCTCGCACTTTATAAAGCACTGATAAGACCTGTGCTGACTTTCGGAAGCGAGAGCTGGACCATGACCTCTAACGACTGTAGATTATTATCTACCTTCGAAAGGAAGGTCATCCGTTCAATTTTTGGTCCTATTAAAGTTGCGAACAATGAATATCGGATTCGCATGAACCACGAAATAAAGCAACTTCTCGGAGGTAGCGATATTATCGGCTTCATCAAATCTAATCGAGTGAGATGGCTCGGCCACGTTGCAAGATCTCCACAACAACGAATGGTTTACAAAGTGTTCCATCAACAACCAGCCGGAGTACGTCGTAGAGGAAGACCCCGACTGCGCTGGCGTGACGACGTCGAACAAGACCTACTCGTATTAGGATGTCGAAATTGGAGGACGAGAGCGATGGACCGAGAAGGATGGAGGACCATAGTGCGGGCGGCAAAATCCCTTCATGGGATGTAAATGCTAGAGAGAGAGAGAGAAATGGTTACGCCTTCGGTCTCAATTTTTTTGATTTGTTCGACAAAAGATCTTAAAATAAAGAGATTCCCAAAACTTGAACGATCCTTTAATTTAAAAAACCAGCAACAAAAATACTATTCAATTTGAAAAAATTGTGCTTTGGCATTGTTACGTCACTTCCGGTTAAAATTTATTTATTGATTTTCTTTTGTATTACAATGTTACACTATGCATCCTGTATCATCTTGAATTTAGCTCTACACTTAACTAGGCTAATGTATTATTATTAAATTATATAATAACCTGAATACATACCTAAATAATTTTGTTTGTACATTAAATATTGTAGTACATAGGGTAATAAATTCATAAAATCCCAAATAGAGGTACCAAGATATATAACATAAAATTTATTTGGGATAGAGGAAAAAGATCGAACAACGAGAGTCTTGGCAAAGCATTCAAAGTGGATACACTAATTAAAAAGTTGATGCTAAAATACTCGTCTTAGTAAAATATGTGTTACTTAAATTTATATTACAAATAAATAAAATAAAAAGTTAAGATTATTATAACTCAGTTATAGCCACTGTAACGAAGGAGGTTTACTGTCTTACGGCAGTATACCCTATCGTTAAAGAAATTGTCCCCATTTCATGCCCTAGCCCCATGTGCGGCTTGGTTTCCCGCAGCTCAGCCTGGTAGGGGATGTGGTCGTGGGTTTTGGGGTTAGGTGAAATCAGGGACCTAGATTACCGCACAATCATATTAACTTAGGGAAGTTGGCCTAAAATTTACCATCTAAAATTTTGATCAAAAAAAAAGAAAAGAGGTCATCGGACCCAACACTGGCGGATCCTAAACATATTTAGGGAATGGGTTTTCACCCATGGTTGTTATTTCTGGCTTCTTAGGGTAACATAATTACCTTAAGAAGCACAGACATGAAAAAAAACACAAAAGAAACACACACAAAAAATAATTAGTCGGAGAAAAAGAAGTGGAGGAGGTCCTTAGCAGAGAGAGGGTGTCCAGCCTATGGGCCGGGTTACTCTCGATGCCCTCGCTTCTAGCAAGACTCAGCTTTGCTAGAAGCAACTAAGGTACCTCGCCACTTTCGAAAAATAAAAAAAATATTGGTGACACTACACCATACTCACCAAAATATATATATACGCCAACTTTTCTTTCAGGCTTAGCCAATCTCTTGAATCGATAAGATTATTTTTATTCCTATTTAAGGGTATAATTGATTCACTTATTCCAATAAATTTCGCAATTTCCAATAAATTTCCAATAAAAAAAAACGCACAAAGTTTCTGTATTAAACTATTATATTGTATTATTAAAGTGGAAAATGCACACTCATTTATTATTAATCTTTTATAAAATACTTAACACGAAACACACTGTTTTTATTGTAACTTAATTTAGAAAAACACTAAAACTCAATATAAGACCGATACACAAAAAATACAAAATACACTTCTTTACAATACTATGAGGTTTGAAGTAGAAATTAAAAACAAACCCACTGACCACTACTTGGTCTATCTAATCACTCCTCGCACGCTCGCCTATTAAAAAAAACTGACGCCACTGTAACGAAAGTGGTGCCTACATATAAATAAATTAGACCTATGATGTTATTAGGCCCGGTTTGGGCGCCACTGTAACGATAAAAGCTTACTGTCTTACGACAGTATACCCTATCGTTAAAGAAATTGTCCCCATTTCATGCCCTAGCCCCATGTGCGGCTTGGTTTCCCGCAGCTCAGCCTGGTAGGGGATGTGGTCGTGGGTTTTTGGGGTTAGGTGAAATAAGGGACCTAGATTACCGCACAATCATATTAACTTAGGGAAGATGGCCTAAAATTTACCATCTAAAATTTTGATCAAAAAAAAAGAAAAGAGGTCATCGGACCCAACACTGGCGGATCCTAAACATATTTAGGGAATGGGTTTTCACCCATGGTTGTTATTTCTGGCTTCTTAGGGTAACATAATTACCTTAAGAAGCACAGACATGACAAAAAACACAAAAGAAACACACACAAAAAATAATTAGTCGGAGAAAAAGAAGTGGAGGAGGTCCTTAGCAGAGAGAGGGTGTCCAGCCTATGGGCCGGGTTACTCTCGATGCCCTCGCTTCTAGCAAGACTCAGCTTTGCTAGAAGCAACTAAGGTACCTCGCCACTTTCGAAAAATAAAAAAAATATTGGTGACACTACACCATACTCACCAAAATATATATATACGCCAACTTTTCTTTCAGGCTTAGCCAATCTCTTGAATCGATAAGATTATTTTTATTCCTATTTAAGGGTATAATTGATTCACTTATTCCAATAAATTTCGCAATTTCCAATAAATTTCCAATAAAAAAAAACGCACAAAGTTTCTGTATTAAACTATTATATTGTATTATTAAAGTGGAAAATGCACACTCATTTATTATTAATCTTTTATAAAATACTTAACACGAAACACACTGTTTTTATTGTAACTTAATTTAGAAAAACACTAAAACTCAATATAAGACCGATACACAAAAAATACAAAATACACGTCTTTACAATACTGAGGTTTGAAGTAGAAATTAAAAACAAACCCACTGACCACTACTTGGTCTATCTAATCACTCCTCGCACGCTCGCCTATTAAAAAAAACTGTAAAAAGAAATAATAAATTTTGATAAAACTAAACATAAAACTTAGTAAATAAAGATAAATTAAAAATCAAAGTGAAAATAGAACGTGCCTAAAGAAAATACATATATACTAGTATATAAACCTTGTGGAAGAGGGTTAACAATCAAAATTAACCGTGTGTTTTGATAATGGACCTTGTTAACTGTTCATAAGTGCGCAACTAATAAGTAAAAGATTACAATTATAACAAAATACATAAAAAAATCAAATAATAAGAAAACAATATAATACACACGAGTGCCTATATTTGTAATATGCGAGTAACTCACAGATGAAAAGTGATTTTTCTCCATCTTTCGAATCGCCACGTTTTAGCTTAAAAGTTAATAAAAGAAAAAAAATTGCCGTAATCGGATCCGCAACGTCCTTCGCATACATGGGGTTATATTCTACAAATTCATCGGCTAAATTCATTAATACATATTTTTGAGCATTGGTGTACTATCTTACTTTTAGTACGATAATTTTTTTTTAAATACACTCGTGTGTATGAATTTCATAATTAAATTTATAAAACATATTTTCTTTTCCCACATATGATTATGAATAAATTAGTTTATGAAATGTTTGTTATTAAACCTATTTGTTGATTTTTTTATTTATTATTATTTAAAAGTATGTTAGCATAAATTCCCTTTTGGATTTCCACTGGTAGTGTTTTCTCTGGTACTCTACAACAACCCAATGATATTTAAAGATCAGCAGCAAAATCAAGCTCTTCCTTCAGTCCACAAATAACCCCCCCCCCCCAGCCACTGAAGACTAGCCGGCTGAAAAATGCTGCGTGGAGTAACTGAAGGTGAGTCTGAAGCAAATTCATTTTCATGTTTCGTTTTATTTTATAGAAATATGTAAAGGAATTTGTGACAGCATGGTTGAAAAAGTATAATATACGCCGCAGACTGATTGTTCTTTTGCTCGATATCCTATTGGGTTATCAACCGTGAAATCATCCAAATATAACAGGCAAGGTACTCGTACTACTAGTTTCCTTTGGAAGGCCTGCATTTTTTGTTTCCATATGCTACCATTAATTAAATTGCAGTATCCTCCTGTGCTACTTTCATTTATCTCCTGTGTGTTATTTAAAGTTCCAGCACATTTCCACATTCAAAAAATTTTTTGAATTGGAATTCTAGAGGCATAATAATTCCCGTTGATTTATTTGAGTCGATTGTTGGCGAATTATTAACAATTATTTAACAAACTTCATTATTAATTATAAAATGTAACGGTTTTATAAATAATCCTTTGTTTTCTAGTTCTTGAATAAGTTTATATGGAGAATTAATATTTCTAAATGGAAGAAAAGAATCATTCACAATCATATTATTATGTAAATTAAGTGCAAAAAAATACCACTAAATTCATTTGGACGATTTAAATCATTTCACGATTCAGTTTCAGTATATTCTGATAAAAATATTGTTGAACAATCACTTACGCTTTGAATAAAATTACTATTCTGAAGTATCTTTTGCCGATTATAGTCTGGATAATTTATGTTTGTATCGATATTCGAGTAAATCTTATTTTTATGAACGCGATCCAGATGTCGTTTAAATCAGTGCAAATTTGAAAATTTTTGAAAACAGTTACCGTATACACACTGAATATTTTCGTCTTTTGTTAAAACATGACATGATTTGATATGGTCTATTAAAGTTTTAGTTGTGGGAAAAGTAATTGAGCCTCCGTAACATAGAGAACAAGCGAACATTTTAAATTATTTATTCAATATTACAGAATTATTAAAAGTAATTCATTAAATTTCATTTTATAACTAAGTGAAATATTTTTTAAGTTATTCATAAATATTCGAAATTAATTAGAATTATTGTTCCATTAAAAAATATATCACATAGTTAGTAAATGTTCCGATTTTTAGTAGTTTTAAAATTATAAAAGAAATTTTCTAAAAAAGCAGTAAACGTTTTTACCTTCAATGGGGTAATTGAAATTCATATTATGAAATAATTTGAATGTTGTATCTAAAATTCTAAACATTTCAAAAACGAAGACAATTTGTAGAGTACCCCATCATAATAAGTATAAGATTATTTGGACACCATTTTTCTGGCCCAATTGCGATGATGATTGGTTGGAATGAGATACCTTTTTCATAGTATTTTGATTTGATTTTTTCAATTTTTATTCGTACTGACTGACCCAAACACAGTGTAGGAGATTTGCGTTTTTGGGAATCGACTATGCTTGGTTTCCATTTAAACGATTTATTGTCCCTCACTTTATAGGCGATAACTGATAATTTGAGGACAGCATGTAATAATAAAAATATTATGCAATCACGTGAATCTAGAAAAACATAAATAATTAAAAAATAATCGATTTAAAATCTTAACCTGAAATGTTACTACATATTATCAATTTCTTCCTTTGAATGACTGAGCAACCTGGTTGAAATTTTGTCTTTATGATTTTTTTAAAAAATAAAATAATTTTTTTTCTTGGCCAATTACTAAACAAAGTTGAGGTATTTGTTGGGAAAAATAATTTTTTTTTTTTTTTTTTTTTTTTATGTTTTAATCTATGCAATCTGTTCTGGGGCCGAAGCACTCCCAACTCTTTCGCAGTTTACTTTTACCGTCCTACTTTTTACTTTAGTGGAAATATAATTGATAATCGATTTCGACCTGAAATTAAATTGTTTATTATATATGGAAATATTTGAAGGTAAACATCTAATACCCAAGTATGCCCAAGACTATGTTTGTAAAGCGGCCACTTTTTCAAAAGGTTTGGGTGATCCAGTAGCACATCCTGACATCTAATTGCATGCACTTCTTTCTATTTATTTTCCACTTCAGTCCAAGGCTCGTTGTTATGCGCCAACCAAATGATATGTGCTTCTTCTTTGTCACTTACAGCCACTGTCGAAGATGATGACTCTTTAATAAGGTAAACATTATTAAATTAAATTTGAAATTTGAATCACAAAATGTAAATATCTAATAAATGCTTAATTTACCTTTTAAGTCAAAAGAAGCTTTTTTTTGTTTTTATTTTTAAACGCGCATTTACGGCTCTGTCGTGTAATTTGCCAGTAGAATATTGTTCTTTGCCTCGTTTGTTTAAATAATATTCCTTGTTATATTGAAAAGTTTAAAGAAAAGAACTAAAATGATTTAAATAATTAAAAAAATTAAAAGCGTAGAATATTTCTCACAGTGGACTCGGTTGGTAAATAATGTCTTAATAGCGTTAGTGCAGTTTACTATATCTGCCATATTTATTGTGATTTGGTTTGAGTAACTGTCTACAATAATGTAAACTAAAGCCTCTCTATGACAATCAGTTAGAGATTTCATTTCCACGTAAAATTTCGAAACTTCAATGCCGCTCTGGGACTTCGCTAATAAATCCGCTAATGTGGCATCAGTAAAGGTGCAATTTCTGGTGATCGTCATTGAACAGCAGTTTAATTACTGCTAACCGATAGCGTTCGCTTGTTAATATTTTTAAATCTGTACAACGATTTTGCTCAATCCAGGCTCTACATGAGTCGGTAACTGAAACATTATTGGCCTAAACAAAAAGTTTAAACAAGTTTTATTATATAAGTTTAATACAAAACAATAAAACTAAATTGTACGTCTTGTCTCTGTAAGTTCAAATGGTATCTAAATTTGTCACTGGTGCCGTTCCACGAGAGAGGTCTTCTATATCTTTTTCAGTTAGGACTAGAATTCCTTCAACGTCAAGCCCACAAGCTTAATAAAAAAAATTCTAACCTTACTTACTAACTCAAAACGACTCGTTGTATCAAATCTAATAAGTTGTAAAAATGAAATTGTTAATTTAATTGAAATTGTTAATTTACACGATCAAACACATTCTCGATAAAGCCAAACTTGCCATAAATCAGATTTTTATGTTCATTATGATCAGATTCACTTCCACCCTCGTCCAAGTGCAAAAATTCTAATAAAATTTTTAATCCTATTAAAAATTTTAATAGGATTAAACTATTAATTCAGTAGTAATATACTATTAATTTTTTTTTTTATAACATGATCTTATTAAGTCAAATGGAGCAATAGTATTATACTATTATGTTAATAGTATGCCTTTGATTAAAATGTTTAATAACCAACAATATTTATAATGTTAAATTTATGGTATCATACTTGAAATATAAAAGTATATTTCACATTAAATTAATACTATGTTTAATTAAATTTATAGTTACAATTATTTTTGATCAATAGTAAAATACGTTTAAATTCAAATCAGAATTATTAAATTGATAGGAAAAACCAATTAATTTCAATACTATTAAATTAATGATGGTCCTATTATAACAACCAATATGATATTTTTCTCTGAGTGCATTAATTTGGGCTTTCAGTGACTACTTGTTTTTGGGTTTTTCCATTTTACGATCAATTTCATCCCGCGATTACAATACTCGATCGGATTTAAATTGGGAGACATTGCAGACGAATCCAATACTTTAAATGTATGTACGAGTATGTTTAGGGTCATTGACGTGCTGGAAAATGTAATCGCGGAAGAGAGCCATTTTTGGCAGATGCTGTTAAATTGTTTCCTATAATTTTGCAATAGTCAATTGCCGTCAATCTAGCATATGCGAAATGTAAATTTCTAATGCCTCCCAATGAGAAGCATCCCCACTCCATCACGTTCCTCCTCCATGTTTTTTGCAGTTGGAACTTGTCGGAATATAGATTTTTACATTGTTCGGTTCGCGCCTTATGATGACCGTGTGATCATCCCAAACTCACTAAAAACAAAGTGGAATTAAATTTGTTGCATCAATTTGCATAAACAGGGTGTCTATTTGGGACGAGCCAACAGAGTAGTACGTGTAACTGGGTCGACTTAATAAAGAATTCCCCACCCACTTAAATTGGATTTCAAATTTGTTAGCACGGCAGATTAACTTAAGATAACTCAAAGTTTTTTTATGGTTTTAAAGGCAGATATATCTACTTTCTTCTCGTGAATGAAAATTTTCATCCATAGTGTTTTCCATGAAGAAAACATTGGTTGAACTAAAAAATAAGGGCGCAAAATAAAAATAAAATCATTTAATTCATTTTTTGTCAAAAAATAAGATGTTGTTTTACATTTCAAATTTAAATTTATCAAACGTTTTTTTGACAATTTTATCAATGCTCTCAGCGTTGTCAAATGTAAGCATGCAAAGACCATTTGCGTTTATAGTGACCTTTTTCTTTAATATGTTCACAGCGTTTTAACATCGTGGTGGTTTTCTTGGTTTACGTTCTCCCTGCGTTCAGCATTTTCGTTCTCCTGCTGAGTAGCGGGATGCATATGTCTAATTGGTGATCAAGAGATACTTGTGCTTGGTATAAATGGGTTTTGCAATGGTTCGCTCTCCCCAGAATCCGTTGAGTCTACCTAGTGTGAGGGTATATTGGTCAACTGTACAGTTGACGTAACACCTGGGGTATACATTCCGTTTTCTTGTACACTCATTGCCTTAATGATTGGTTTATTGTTCGATGTTCCTTCCCCTAGCCAGATTTGGTCCGCGGATGGTATTTTATTTCCCACCTTCCTTCCGGCAAGCCGGTTAAAGAGCATTCCCTTATCCGCCACTCCATGATGGGAGTTTGGCATCTCCACACGGGATAACTCCAAATGATAATAAAAAACTATGTACTTACCTGAACGCGTATTAAAAAAAACCTTTAAAACAATATAAGTGAACACGATTTAATTAATTTTCAAAACAGACGACAATGTCACTTATTTGATTACTAAAAACTGACTTTTATAGAATGCCATTTTTCTCTAACTGACTTAAATATACAATCACACCACAGAATATAAATGCAAAACTTCTTTATATGGTATTGAAGCCCATCGAACAATTGAATTTTAAGTCATTGATTTGGAATCGACTTCAACGTCAGTTACATAACAGACGCCAAAACACTGTAACTGGTCTGTGAATGCGTCGTATAACAGTTTTTATTGCTGAAATAAGAAATATACTATTCAAGCTAATTATGTGCCGAACATTTAAGATTGATATTTGCGTTATATTTTGTAGTTAAGTAACTGACACAAAACTCAATTTACGAATTTCAACATCAGAGTCAATCGTCAGACTTACAACAATGATATTTTGGGGATGTACTTATTTGTGAAGATTAATAACTATTTTGTACTAATATTATTTAATATAGGAAAATTAGTTTTCCATTTTAAAGAAAAATAATAATTGTTAAAGTGATGCCTTATTTAATTAGTTATTTATGAACCGTAAAATTTTTTAAAATATGAGACATTGTATACCGAAGACAGTGTAAAATAATAAATTTTATTAATATCATAGTTGGAGAGAAATAAGAACGAGATTAAGGAGAGGTGAAAGAAATAATAATCTTATGATTAGCTGGAAAACAAATACATATACATATTTTATTTGGATTTTGCTAATTATACTTGGGATGTTGTTCGGCTACTAAATATAAAAGTATTAATTGATAAGGATATTAAGGATAAGGATTAAGAGAAAATAATAGTTCATTGATCTATTGATGTGTATTTTGAAAATAATATAATACTAAAAAATATTTGTTTTATTGTAAAGAAAAATAATTAATTGTAATTGGTTGAGCTGATCTTAATGAAACTTGATTATTTTTATTATTATTTCTTGTATCATAAATGTTAAGCATTTTTATATATTTGCGGAATATAACCAAAGTTTTGTTTTTATCTAATAAATAACATTCATCTTTTATCATTATAACAACATTAAATTTTCTTTTTCTTGTCATTATTAATTTCTTAAACATAAGAAAATTTTACTCCGCATTATACAAGTACATCTAAAATGATCCATTTCTTAACAGTTATTCATTCGACTTCTGTATATATTTATTTTTGAAAAAATAAATAACAATAGTAAAAATCAATTTGAAATTTTTGTTTGCACGAGCTTCTTACTTAATATTCTTAATATTAAGTGAAATATTTATAGTAATTTTATTTCTTTTTTAAAATTTATTGAATACCGAAATATAGACAAAAAATAATATTTTATTTTTAAGTTCAAAATTTCAATATATTTTGATAATTGATAACTTTTAAACTTAATTCAATATTATTATATATAATTTTTTTATGCTGATAATTTAATGGAGTAGTTTTAATGGAGAAAAGTTTTTTTTCAATTTTTATTATAAGCATTATTATAGTTAAGACTACTTAAAAAGGCCATTACAAAAGAAAAAAGCAAATCGAAAACTTTTGTGAAATAAACTAATAATTCGTTGGGAGTCGAATCTATATATTTTTTATTTTTTGGTTGTTAGCTTCGATATTTGATAGTTTTATTTTCTATATGTACGAGTATATATTCGAAAATTAATTGACTTAAATTTTGGTTGTTATTTGAAATTTGTCACATAAATCGTTAAAATAGTTTTCTGGATCAATTGATTTGAATAGATATTATGTTTTCGGTTGGCTCCAATATGTTGCCTTGAACACATATTTATTGTAGATTTGAGCTTTTAGTGGGAAACATTAGTTGCTCTTTTAAATAAATAAGTTAAAGTGGTATCTATAAAAATGTTATTTTATGGATTAGACCTTTTAATTTTGCTGTATAAGTAATATGATACTGCAGTAAAAAATTACAAGTTCGCGATAGAAACTTGATTGTTTCGAAGGAAAATACTCATCGAGTGCACATCTCCAACTTTCGTGAATCGTCTTTCAAATAAGATGAAATCGACCCTTATAAGTGGTAATGAGAGGGACCTTCCTTCGTCGTTGAGCCGTAAATTATCTTTTGACCAGGTTCCAGAAGTGTTGAGCCTTGGAGGATTTCATGACTAACAAATAACATCAACAAACCTTTAGTTTGATACATTTTATTAACACTAAAATCAAAACACCGAGATCGCTAGACTCCTGCATTACCTAGAATAGAAAATAGTTTAAATTATTTAAATGGATTATGTTACTTACCATTAATTAACTAATCGAAGAAGAATATAAGTTTTATATAAGTTTACACAAATTTAATTTTATAATTACATTAACAAACATAAACAAACTATAAATATTGACAATTAAAAACAGCTGTTAAATTATATACAATTATGTAAGTTAGGGTTCGAAGTATAGAGAGTAGATATTCATATTATTATACTAGTATACATTTTTGTTATAATTAATTTAAATTGAGCGTACATTTCAACAAATGTTCTATTAAATTTTATAAAATGTTTATAAATAATAATTTAGACTCTTGAACTGGAAAGATCAATTTTCTCTGGATAAAACACGATTTGCTGCAATTAATTGAAAGTCAAGTTTGGATTTTGATTCTGGCGAAAATTTAATTATTGGATGTCGTACTGTTACGATACGCAAGGCTCGGCAATTGTTTTCGGTGATTGAAATATTTTTTTTTTTTTTTGAGACGGTTGATCGTAGAATTTAGCCAAGTAATCAAGTAGAGTTAAAAGGTCAGCTCAGCTAAAGAATTATAAGACATTAAATAATTTAAAATTTATTTTAACTAACCCAAAAATGTCACCACCCGCAACCCCCCCCCCCCTCTCCACCCCCATCATCTCCAATCTTTATACATATAATTCATCTCTACTCCTCCCAAACGGCTTTAATGAAATATGTTGTGTTTATTTGAGTAGGTCCCTGGATGGTTTAAATTCACAATCGGACCCGGCACTTTGCGCTGCGATCGGGTTCTAAGAATTTTACGTTTATTTTTTGACGAAATTTTTCTTTTTATTTCCTTAACCTTTATACGCTCTTCGGGTGAAATTTCACCCATTAATGATTTTAAAGTTATTTTAATTTTTTATTATGAAACTCAGGGTGGTTAAAATTTTTGAATTCGTTTATATTATTCGTTTGTATTACAAATAAAATATTGAAATATGTGATATATGGATGGATATGTATATAGATTTTATATAATATATGTTCGGGTGAAATTTCACCCGAGCAATGCATGTGAAATTTTTTTTGAGAGTCGTATGAGGGTTAAGATTTTTTCCATATTACAACATATAATCTCAAAATGTTACTCCCCATCACCCCCAAATATTTTAAAAAATTAAAAAATCATATGTTCAAGACTAATTGACCGGGAAAACCTTCTGAGAAGTTCATTAGTCATTAGTAATTCATACTTCTTTTGTGAATAATTCATATAGTTATATTTGTGTACCATAGGTGGGGCTGATGTCAAATTCTGTGGTATTTGATGTACAACTCAATACATGTGCATGCACTTGCCAGTCGTATCTTTTCTGCCAATCACATCAATTACGGATGTCAAATGGTGGAACATTGGCAGCGTGTTTATTTCACTGAAGAGACTGCTTTACAACAAGCATTGCCCAAAAAACACACTACCTGAGTTTTTTCAACCATGCAACCAACCAGATATTTTCGGTCAATTCACAAAGACCACGATTTTTCATGTAAAACATACAGTCCAACACTAAAAAAATAGCGCGGAGATATTTTGTTGTGAGTGTTCCTTTACTCTTAACGCTCTCCTTTGATTAAATCTATAGGTAGAATTACGCGTACATCGACCAATAGTTGTTCGTCTTGTTGGTGGCATTTTTTTCTAAATCAATGAAATTAATTCAATATGAATTAAGGAATGTTTATTTTAGAATAATTCAAAACAATATTGTTGTTGTGTGAGTGCAGTTATGCTTTGCATCCAATTAAACTTTCCCAAAAAATCATTAAAGTAAAACAAATTTGTTTTGTTTATTTGGAAAATAGTTTGCACTGAACACACTTAAAATCACTTTTTATTTTGTTAATACTTACTAATATTTATGAAATAAAAAAAAATCACTTGTAATAAAATTCCAATTGGAAAGCAGCGCATGTATGACCGGCTGTATCAGAATCCAAGAGTGAAAGAAAGTGATTGGCAAACATGTGCATTTTGACAGGTTCATCTGTTTGTCATTTGTATTTATTTATTTATTTATTAGTTTGTTTATTTATCAATAATTACATTTTATAATACATTGTTATTTAAATTAATTAAATTTTATTTTATATACTAAATGTCTACTTTATCTTTAATGAATGTATGCAATAATTTATTAAATTGACCGTACGTATGCAATAATTTATTAAATTGACCGTTAAATTGACCGTAGAGTTAGACTCTTGAAGTTCACCTAGCATGCAATAGTCACCCAATGAATTATACAATTTTACTCCATTATATCCCAGCGACCGTTGTGAAAATGATTTACTATACATTGGTAGTCTAAAGTGTGTACTCCGAGTATTGTAAGTATGAACATTTCTATTAGAAGAAAGCAAAGTATCTAAATATTTTGGCAGATCTCCCTTGTCCAGCATAAACAAAAATTTTAACACATTAAATTGTATTCTCTGTTTGATTGACTTCCAGTTTAAAATTTCCAACATGTCTTTTTATGTGTGTTCTACTTTCCGCATTCAAGGTACGTCGCATGAATCGATTCTGAATTTTTTGAAGACGTGTAATTTGAGTTTGATTCATGATAAACAGCACAGAAAAACAATATATCAATATGTGGAGTCACAATTGATTCATAAAAAACAACTTTTGTCTGCATTGGTAATTTGTCTTTAATTCTGGTGAAAAATCCAAGTTTTTTATTCATCTTTTTAGCGATATAATCCAAATGATCGTTAAAACTTAAGTGCTCGTCGATAATAACACCAAGATATTTATACTGTTTTACTCGTTCGATAATTTGGTTGTCGACTATTATATCTGCATTACTCTCGAACTTTGCTTTGATTGATAGGAGCATGTACCTCGTTTTCGAGATATTCAGTGATAGTTTGTGTTGTGAAACATCAGCCATTTCCGTAGACTCTCGAGATCTTCGTTTACTTTCTGCACTGCTTCTGGAAGAGTTGTTGCCGAAATAGTAAGTAAAGTATCATCTGCGAACATATTTATTTTGCAATTTTGAATAACATCGACTATGTCATTAATGTACAGAATAAAGAGTAACGGACCCAGGGCTGATCCTTGAGGTACTCCGAGATTATTTTGTATTAGTGACGATGTGTAATTATCAATTTTCGTATATTGTTGCCTCCCTTGAAGCTAACTGTTAAACCACTCTAGTTCTTTCCCAACAACTCCGTACTTGGTTAACTTTTTAAGTAGAATTCCTCTATCGATGGTTTCAAAAGACCTTTTAAAATCTAAAAAGACTACAATGATTACTCTGTTGTCATCTATTTGACTTTTCCAGCTATCCAACATTAGGGTTAAGGCCGTTTCACAAGAATGGGATTCTCTAAATCCAGATTGTTGATCAACCAATATATTGTTATCAGCGATATGATTTACCAGTTGGTTTTTAATTACTCGTTCCAGAACAGTCTCATACAGTGGGAGCATATTTATTGGCCGGAGCTCTTTTGGCGTGGTTGGCTTCGAAATTTTTGGAATGGGAACAACTGTTGATATTTTCCATGAATCTGGTACCACTGCTTGCCTTAAACTACAATTAACTATATCAGTAAAATGTTCAGATAACATTTGATTCTGCATTGCATCCAGCATGACGATTTTGTTTATACCATCTATTCCATATTGCGATTTTATTCTGCTTATTATTTTTAATATTTCGTTTTGTGATGTTTGTTGGAATTGAAATTTTTGTATGTTCAAAACAGCATTAGGAAGTTCAAAATCTGATATTTCAGGGATGTTACGGTGAATATCTACCACGCTGGACACAAACGAGTGATTTAGTGCATCTGCTATCTGTTGTTTATCGGTGAGTGTTTTGTTATTAAATTGAATACTCCATTGCATCGTATTTTTAGTGTTATACATAGATTTGAGAGTTTTCCATAGCTCCTTTGGGTTATATTGGTTTTCAATGAACTTATTCTTGAAGTATTCAGATTGTTGCGCTCTTAACGATTGTTTGTAAATATTTCTAGCTTATCTATAGTTTTCCCAATTCTCGCTTGAATTTATTAATTTCAGAATACTAAAATTACGCTCCTTTTCTTATCTTAATAATGACAAATTTTCTGAGAACCAAGGGATTTTATTTCTACTTTGAACAATTTTTGTTTACGTCAGTTGTTTAATCGCATTCTTTAACTCCAGTATTAAGCTTTCAGCTTTCTCATTCAATTCATTCTGTGTTCTGTAGTGCTGCAGTCTAGTGTTTAGGATACAATTAAATTTTTCACCAGAATAATTTTCCCGAGATCTAATTTCTTTAAATTGATCAAATAACTGTGAATTGTTTCTGCTTATATCCACACATAACATACAATGATCACTTATTTGTTGCTCTTTTATAATTTCACATTTTGTATTTACTGAATTAGTTATCAAAAGATCTATTAAACTTTTGCTGGTTTGTGTGACTCTGGTATAATCTGGAACTACTTGCGCCAATCTATAATCCATGATTAACTGCTTTAATTGTAAACTGTAAATATCGTTGCTTTTCACGTCAATATTGAAATCCCCAAATATATAGTTCGATTTATTATAATCGATAACTTCTTCGAACCATCCCTCTAAATTATTTAAAAATGCTGCTTTTGTTGTTTGGTATGATCTATAAACTACGCCAAATATTCCAGTTGTGTGGTATCCTTTTAAAATCTAAATCGCCAAAAACCAAGAGCGGTCCTTCTCGATATTCGAAATTATTTTAAAGCTTATGTTTTGGTGAATATACATGACAACCCCTCCACTATGACGAATCGCACCGTACACATTTATAATTTTCAATAAAAAAATTCCGAGTCGTGCATGTCTTCTGTTGTTCTAGATTCACTGAGTAATGCAATTGATGGTTTATATTAAATAATTATTTGTGATAACTCTAAGAAATTAGAGGGTAAGCTGCGAATATTAGTGTATAGAAGGTTTTTTGTTTTGAACTGCTATTGATAACTTATTTGGTTTTTCAATGTTTTCATCTTTCGTTGGTATACTGCACAAGAGGTGTCCCAAGTCGTGTGGTTAATACCAACATTTTTTGAAAGTTTCTTCTGCAATAAGTGGTTATAACTTTGATATCACTATGAAAATGGTTTTGCTGTTTTAGCGCAGGTACTATTTCATCACTCTCTAGCTTCTCCGACATTCCAAGTATTTTTACCCTTGGTTTAAGCTTCATTGGTAGTTTTACTTCATAATCAGCTCCCATCCTTTCCGTCACGATTGTCTTTAGTTTCTCCTTGGCATCATTAGTGTTGCACTGCAAAATAATTCCACCATTCGCAATGTTGCGACAGCCCATTACTGGTATAGTTTTTGGATCGAGTGACATTGTTAAATCTTCTCTAATTTTTTTATTAGCTTGAGGTTGTTTTGGTTGTAACATAACCAATTTGAGATTACTCTTTACTACTGCTGCAAAAGAGTGTGGTTGCTCCGTCGGTTTTTGAATTTCTTCTACTTGATTTTTAATTTCTCCTAGCTGGTGTCCTATCTTTAAATGGTTTGCCGTTAAATGTTGCTTCATTTCCATGATAAAAAGATTAATTTTGTTGAACTCTTCGTACAACGTATCTTCTTCATAACCTTGGCACTCAAGCCAAACGAATCTTGCATATGGACATTCTTTAAATAACTTTACAAACTTTTCAAAGTTCCAATCCACACAAGCGTAATGATACAATTTCCTGCACCGTCCGAAACATCTAATTGTAGTCCGCGCTCTCGAATCAGTAGCTTTTTTACATTTTTCACAATTTGACATTTTATAAAATTTTACAGTTCATTCACTTCACAAGATAAACACGCGTGTAAAAGGTTTAACTGTTCTGATTTTTATCGTAATTATGTGAAAAAATGCATTAGTTGCATAAAAATATAAATAAAAATTTAATTTTTGCACTGGTGTCAAATGTTTTTTATTTAAATTTACTATTTTATTCATTTAATTCTCAAACTTTCACAAATCTTACATTACAACACATTAATCTTTAGTTCTTATGTATATTTTATAACTTTTAGCAATTAAAATTGCCGCTTACTAAATAATTTAATTATTTTTCCACGAACACAATATATTGATTACTACATCCAGAAAACAGGGTTTTCAAACTCTTTCATACTGCTCAATCGCTGTGCACGAAGACTTGGTTTGGAGGTAAACAGTACAAAAACGAAATACTTAACAACACCCAGGAACATCTCCATGGCAAATCTCGAAATTGGCGAAAACAACTTTGATAAGTGCGTGCAAGCTCGCACTTTATAAAGCCCTAATAAGACCTGTGCTGACTTTCGGAAGCGGGAGCTTGACCATGACCTGTAGCGACTGTAGATTATTATCTACCTTCGAAAGGAAGGTTATCCGTTAAATTTTTGGTCCTATTAAAGTTGCGAACAATGAATATTGGATTCGCATGATCCTCTAAATAAAGCAACATGTCGGAGGTAGCGATATTATCGGTTTCATCAAATCTAATCGAGTGAGATGGCTTTGCCACGTTGCAAGGTCCCCACAAGAATGAATGATTTATAAAATGTTCCTTCAACAACCAGCTGGAGTACGTCGTAGAGGAAGACCCCGACTGCGCTGGCGAGACAACATCAAACAAGACCTACTCGTATTAGGATGTCGAAATTGGAGGACGAGAACGATGAACCGAGATGGATGGAGGACCATAGTGCGGGTGGCAAAATCCCTTCATCGGATGTAAATGCTAGAGAGAGAGAGGGTTGTTTAAACCCAAATTTGCAATTATTACCAATAATGTCTTAAGTACGAACCTTGTAAAATTTGCAGTGCAATATTTACAGTGCATTTTTAAATATTAAAATTATTGCTGAGCACCATCTGATGACAAATTAAATTAATGATATAACAATGCTGCTAGGTAAATTTGAACTGCACAGTTTGAATATATCATTTTCAATGCAAACATATTAAAAATGACAAAAATTTGTTTTTTCGGTTGAGAATAAATTACAAAGTGTTAAACTAACTGTTCAAATACTTTTAAAAATTTACTTTGCACTTTGTAAAACAGTTTTTACGGGGAGATTATAACCAATCAAATCATTTATTCTACCCGACATTGCATTTTGTTCTCCAAATTTTATTTAAAATTTCAAACAAAAATTGGTCTTAAAGTGAATTTAAAGCAGTACACAAATTGCCACAAAAATGCCAATTCGTCTAGTTTCCAGATTTGTTGCGAAAAATGGTAATTATTTAAAAATAAAATAAAATATAAATTATATTTATTTTTATCCTTCATTTGCAGTTTTTTTGTAACCTTACTTCGCGTCGTAAGAAATGACGGCTATATCCTTCAGGATTAAACCATAGAAGTGCTGAAACGATATATGGTAAACCCAAATTAAATTTACAATACTTTATGTGCCTTAACTTATATATTTTGCTTTCTTGTTTTAACACTAAACCTACCGACATTTCATATATATTCGTACCTAATCCTACCATGAGCGGTCAAATGACCGCTTTAAAAAATATGTATTTTAGTAAAGTAGACTAGATATAATATAATTTGTTTTCGGAAATTAAACAATAAAAAAAGTTTTAAACATTGTAAAATAGGTAATTGTTTGTATATTTTAGGAAAAGATAATAAGCCACATGATGATAAAGTAACGTTGTATGCGAGAAATTTTAAACGAAATTTTTAAAATGGTCATTTGACCGCGCATGGTAGGTTTAGTGTTAATTTCAGGATTTTATAAAGCAATTTTAGAGAGGTCGAACCAACTCAGTTCCCTGAACATTAAATGGTTCCTTATATGAGGAGAATTTAATTATTAGCAACATTACAACAATTTCATATTTTTTAAGGCTGCAAAGGAAAAATATGTTTGATAAAAATTCACGGTATGATATCAAAGGGCCGAATGTCGAAGGGCCGAATGTCGAAGGGCCGAATTTCAAAGGGCCGAATGTGTCGAAGGGCCGAATGTCGAAGGGCCGAATGTCGAAGGGCCGAATGTGTCGAAGGGCCGAATGTGTCGAAGGGCCGAATGTCGAAGGGCCAAATGTCGAAGGGCCGTATGTGTCAAAGGGCCGAATAGGTCGAAGGGCCGAATGGGTCGAAGGGCCGAATTTTTTTTGATTTTTTTTTTTTGTTTTTAGAAATATATTTTTTTATTTAATTTTATTATTTAATTTAATTATTATTTTTATTTTTTGTACCATATACCTATTATCAGAAGGCTGACAAGTAGGGCCGAATGTCTCTGGTTGCGCATGACAAAATTTTCCTTCACCAAAATGTATCGCTAACCGGATACGTGGAATTTCATATAATTCAAAGATGAAAAATATTAAAAAATACATAAAGTCTTAAGAAATTCATTTATGTTTAATATGTACAAAAAAAAAATTTACAAATTATTCTATAAAAAAAAAATACGAAAAATATAAAAATATTCTAATATTCTTAAAATATTTTATTTGGTTATAAAATACCAAATTTAAAAATATAATTTTTTTAATATAATATAATTAAAAAACAAAAAAAAATTTGGCCCTTCGACCCATTCGGCCCTTCGACCCATTCGGCCCTTCGACCCATTCGGCCCTTCGACACATTCGGCCCTTCGACATTCGGCCCTTCGACACATTCGGCCCTTCGACACATTCGGCCCTTCGACACATTCGGCCCTTCGACATTCGGCCCTTCGACATTCGGCCACACGTAAGTTTATTGTCAATCCGGATATGTAATTAGTTATCATCTTTATTTTAAGAAAAATCGATAGCCTTTTGTGAAAGTGAATAAAAAGAAAAAATTATAAAATATGTATTTCATTAAAATTGCTTTTTAATATGTTAAATATTAAATTCTGTCTCCTCCAATCTGGAAGTTTCGAGTGTTTGCTTCTATGCAGAGTATATATTTATTAAGGCGCTGCATTATTTTTTTCAGTGAAAATGTGAGCCTCACCTACAAGAGTGGAGCGTTCCAGTCCAAGGATATGACGGCATATTCATTGAAAGCAACGAGAATACTTCTTTTTGCGTTTGTTGTTGGTTAACATTCCTGGACCGATTTCCTTCCACTACTTGCGAACAGTCCATGGTATTTTGTATTCGACACGTACAAGATGACAATATTTTGGATCTCACACTTCCAGATGCAGTACTCAGTTCCATCCCTCATCAAAAATTATTAGTCATATTGTTGATGACAACTTTTCCGTCGCAAGCTTCAGTTCTCCATAAATATACAGTTTTAAAGAGCCATGGACACTCTGTATCGCATTCGGACCACACTGATCAACATCCGAATATGATCAACATCTTAATATTGATTACTCGCCATATACAACGAGGCGTTAATAAAGATTGAGTATAGTTGCATTCTCATTTAGAATATGCCATGTTTTGCAAAAACGCTAAATTATTATCTGGGATGAATGCACTGTGGCCCAAAAACATTCTCTTGAAGCTCTCGATAGAACAATGAAAGATCTCAACGATAATCCCAGACTTTTCGGTGGCGCTCTACTGTTAATGCCCGGTGATTTCAGAGAGACACTGCCAAATGAACGCATGTTTTAAACAATCATACCTATGGCAAAATGTCAATATATTACGCCTTAACATAAATATCCGAGTTCAAATATACAAAAGGATCCATTGGCACTGTCATTCTCTTAACAATTGCTTAACATTGGCAATGGAAAAATTGAATTGCATGGAACTACACAGCGCATCAAATTGTTAGACAATTTATGCGACATGTTAGCCACGAAAGATGCTTTGATGGGAAGCATATTCCCAGATTTTCGCGCTAAATACATTAATCATGCTTGGCTATGTGAGCGAACTATTTTAGCTGCAAAAAACATTGATGATAACGCTATTAATTTTAAAATACAACATTGCCTGGCAATTAAATGTCATCTATCAACACTGTTCCTATCCTGTTGTATTCTTGAATTCACTGGATTTACCGATTATTAAATTAATTAATCAAAATGAAAATCGTCTAAATTTGAATAATATGTTACTGGTAAGGCGTCACATTCCTCTATGCTACCCGCAGTACATCTTCGGTGTACATTGCTGCACCATTTCTGAGTAATAATCACCGTGCCAGTATTATATCGGTCCCAATTTTTGCGTTGAAATTTCTTTGTTCAAATTTGATGCATAAGGTTCAGTGGATCCACAGCGAAGAAGCGTCTATATTCAAGAGGCGCCACATCTTCAGTCGCCTACGTAGATCCATTATGAGCTCACGCACAAACTGAGTTCTACACAGTCATCTCCACACAGCTAATATACATACAACCACATCAATATCTTTTTTGAAATCACATTATTGTACTTTCCACCTATCTCACGCCTCTTTCGCCAAATTTGCCAATTGCAAGCACCAAATATCGTCCGGCCATGACACGAGAATTGAATGGCGCAGAGCAACGGGAAATTCTACTTTGTTTTTGATTTTGTTTTGAGCAACAACAAATCACACAATCACGAGACGAAAACATTGAATTGTTAAACTCAATGTCAAATGTCACTTAATATTGTAGTAAATCGAAAATTTGAATATCGAGAAAACGTTTGCTGAACCCGCAAATAGCAGGCTAGCCAACGTTCGGGCAGGACAATGTTTGTCGGGTCAGCTAGTACCTAGATATTATATGACAAATTACGATAAATCGGGCTAATTATGGAATATTACCTTATAATTGCTTTAAATAAAAACAGAATTACATAATTTCGGTCAAATCGGTAAAAAAAATCGACTTACAAAATGTTTACAAAAGTTTTGAATGTAGATCTTCGTACCAGTGCTCTTTCCTAAATCGACTACAATCTTAATTAGATTAGAGCTTTTAACCGGACAAGTGGTGTGTGGTTAAAGCTTCGGTACTTGGACTGGGAGGTACTGGGTTCGAATCCCATCAGAAACTAGATGCAAATCAAATTTTCATCATCGGCTACATGGAGACATGGAGCTTGCAATGTGCAGGTGGTATACTGTAGTTGTGTGAGTAGGTGAATGTATTAATGATGTGGCGTAAATGCGTGGTATTACATTTGATCAAAAATGGCCTAAGTGTCAACCACTGAAACCCTAATTAGATAACCAAAAAAGCAAACTTTTTCTTTTATAAGTTTTATATGTTATTAGTGCGTTGGTGCGAGACTGTCCTGATCCGCAAGAATTTTTCTTGTTTCGTTTATTTGTTCAACCAAATGAAAATTAATTTTGCTTTAAAATTGTAACCTATATTACTTACATTTTATAATTTTTCGTGAGTTTGGAATAAAGTATTAGTTTTATAGGTATACCCGTATAAGAAAGCAAAAAATCAATTTTTGAAGTAAAATTTTATATTAGTTTCGAAAAACGAAACAAAATAGAAATTGTATCTTGATAGGAAGCAAGCGATTCGAATTCAAAACCTTTGGTTATGTGGACTTTCTCTTACGATTCGCCCTACAAAGCTGTATAAAGTGTTTGATAGAGAGATATAAAAAAAATTATAAACAAATTGTGTTTTGTTAGAAACGCACACGTCAATTTAATGCAAATTAAATCAAATACATCCGTTTGGTTCTGATCGGTTTAACGGTTTAAAATTGTATAACAAACAAACAACATCATGTTTTCGCTTTTATATTAAGCCACTTACCATTAAACTTTGGTATTAAACTTCGTAAAAAATCCAAAAACACAAAAAAAAATGTCCGATAATACTGTCTGACTGATATTTGATTGTCCGTGTGGATAAAACCTAATATAATACCTATTCTTATACTCGTACATTGCTATTGCTAAACTAATACGTAATATGTTCTTCTTAAAGATTAACGTGAATTTTACTTAAAGTACTGTGTATATCTCAAACACATAGTTATCTCTGTTTTGTATGTGAGTCATTAAAAAATAACAGAAGAACCCAAACGAACCAAAAAAAAATCAGCAAATTTTCCAAACAAATAAACAAGTAGATGACAAGATTAAGAACTTAAACGGACCAAGATTATTTCAATTAGACGACATAAAATAAATAAAACGAAGCACATAAAGAAGAAACATAAAATGTAATTAAAAATAAAAGGAGCTTTCGTACATTTCTTGGGTTCAGTGCTTTCATTTTTATTTTAACTTATTTATTAGTGGAGTGAGATACATTGGAGACATAACGATTTTTTCTATATATAAATCAAGGTCAACGTTATTTTATATAAAATATTTTTGTATTTTAATTTAGATATTTAATATTAGATATTTATTTTAACGATTTTTAATTTATTTATCAAAACATGATTTTAATCTTATTTGAAAGAGGGACGAATATTAAATGAAGATATATTTAGAGAAAAAACCACTCAAATATTAGTTGCATGCATCTAAAGGGTAGCGGAAATACGTCGTGGCCTTTTTCCCGTCAGATGGCTTTACACTCATATATCTCAGTAACAATTGATCGTGTCGGGCATTTCGTACGGCGTTCAGCGATCGTATCGGCGAAGTGAATAAAAAGTTACAACATTTTAAACATGGAAATAAACAATAAAAAGTTCGATATTTTTTACAATTTTATTACGAGAAAGTTAAAAACGCGGCTCAGGCTTTCGAAATAATTTGTGCTGTTTGTGGAGAAGGTGCTTTATCAAAATCAGCAGCAAAGAAATGGTTCGCGCGCTTTCGATCTGGAAATATGGATGTTAAAGATGCATGGTGGGTCGACCAACCAATGGAAAAGTCGATGAAATCATGCAATAAAAATTGAAGAAGACTCACATATATAAGCAGCCAGGCAATTGGTAAATAACTAAATATTGATCACAAAATAGTTTTAAACCATTGAAAAGGGCTGGATAAAAAAAAAAGCAACGTGTAGATAACCCATGAATTTATAATTAAAAATGTAATGTGCCGGATTTCTATCTGCGAAATGCTGCCGAAACGGAATGAAATCGAGCCATTTTTAAAGCAAATGATTACTGGTGATGATAAGTAGATAAGATACGACAACGTTATGCAAAAAAGATTATGGACGAAACGAGGTGAAACTTCCCAAACGGTATCAAAGCCAGGATTGACGCCAAGAAATGTAATACTATGTGTTTGGAGGGATTGGAAAGGAATCGTGCATTATAAGGTGAGGCCACCGGGCCAAACGATTGATCCGAATCTTTAAAACGTCTAGAATTGATCAGCAGAAAGGGCATTGTGTTCCATCATGTAAACGCTAGACCACACACGTCATTAGAGAGCTTGGCTGCGAAGTTTTGATGCACCCACCATATAGTCCTGACCTTGCACCATCGGACTTTCATTTGTTCCGGTCCACCGAACCATCTTAATGGTTTTACATTAAATTCAAAAGAGGCCTGCGAAAATGAGTAGTCTCGACTTTTTGCCTCTAAACCATAGAAATTCTACAGTTATGGGATCATGGCTCTACTAGAAAAATGGCTGAAGGCAATCGATCAAAATGGTATTTATTTGGTTTAATAAAAATCATTTGAAATAAGAAAGTTCTTTGTTTCAATGTCATCCAAAAAAGGCAACGAAATATTCACCCTACCTATTATATTAATAAAAATCAATTGGCGCATGTATGTACTGAGCATGTACTGATCATCACTAGAGGACGGTTTGACCGATTTGGCTGATTTTTTTTGTTGTTGTGTTTTTAATTGTCAGGACAAGGTTTGTTTGAAAGACAGTTTTGGAAAAATCCACTGGGAAATTTGGAAAGTCGAAAAAGGTAGATTTTGTACGGTTTTTTCGCACGTATTCGATCCAAATAGTCTTTTAGAAGAGAAAAATTGGAAAATCTTAGTGGAAAATTTGGAAACAAGAAAGTTGAAATTTTTAGCGCTTCAGTTGAGAACGCCAAACCAATTTGGTTCAATCTTTCTTTCTGTTGTATTTGCAATTAGCAGGAGATGGTTCTTACGGAAGAAAATTTTGGGAAAATCCACCGGAAAAGCCGGAAAATTTGGAAAATCGAAAATGATGTTTTTGTGCGGGATTTCGCACGTATCCGATCTAGATGATTTTTTAGAAGAGACAATTGGAAAATATCAGTGGAAAACTCGGAAACTTCCAGAAAACGAGAAGAAAATTGAATTTTTTTTCTAGCTCATCAGTTGATTGCCACTGAATTTGCAAACGAAAGATTTGCGCAATAATCAGGACCCAAACCATGAGATTGTCAGTTATCCTTACCTTACCGAAGTTAGATTGAGTTATGCGTGAACAGAAAAATATATTCATAATCACTCTACCTTATCACATTGGTTTAAGTCATGGATTGCCATAATTATTTTCATTACCGGTACATTAGGGTTCGTTTTAGCCACCATCAAATTTACAGTATCATCTTGCTTGCGGCAAAAGCTGATCATAAAAAAATATTGTTTGTCATTTGTAATCGATTATTGACCAAGTACCAAGTACAAAATTAAAAGAATTGCATAAAGTAAATGTGTGGAATCTCGACTGCCGCAAACAAGCTATAATAGCCATCATTATTTACACGGACAAATTCACCAAATTAAGGTAAACGCCGGTTTTCGTATAGACGAACACCTTATTGAATGTTATATTTCGCTAGGTTTATTGCATTGGCAGACAAATCAAACGCGTTGATAAAGGCCATCGATTAAATATCAGCGGGTGTAATAATTTGCCTGGGTAGATGGCAGGAAGCTATATAAAGCCGCAACTAAACGCATTTAACCCCTCTTGTGAACGCCAGGATGACAGTTGCCCAGCAGATCCACTACATTTCAGCTGTTTTTAATAATATTAACAATCCACGTGGCCTTGAGTATACGAGTATATATAACTTCGATGCAAACGCGTCCCTCCTTTATATGGAGTGGCGTGCATTGAATATCGTCTGAATTTAGAAACAGCATGGTCGATGTTATTATTATTATGTCAAATTATTTTACTGTAACTTACGTATCGGGCATTTTATATTTAGTTTTATCATAGTTTACCATCTACAAATTCACATTATAACCAATTCTAAGATGAACTTAATAAAATTATTTAATTTCAAAAATTTTAAATGATGTGGTATTAAGTTAATATACAGGAGGATGATGTGAAGTGTAAAAAATAAAAATGGTTAGAAACGGTCGCAAATACCACTTTTTGATTGACATGTAAAATACAGTACGAGATTCGAAACCAAGCCACCCTGCAACGACCTAGAGCTACCATCATTAACATGTCAGGCTTCGTAATAAAAATCTCGCTACAATATAGCCAGCCATTCCAAGATCAACAGCTGCTGATGAAGTTAACAATAAACGCTTGCTTGAAGACATCGAATTTGTGGAGATACGTGAAAACTCTCAAATTAACAACGAATATGCGAGTCGCGTTACAAAACGAAGAATAGGCGGTTGTGTTTTCAATGCAATTATTAGACATTGGCAATGGAAAAGTTCAGGTTGACGCTTCAACTGGCCTTATTTTGATAACACCTAATTTTTGTCAATTCACAACTTCTAACGAAGAATCGACCACGAACGTGTTCTCGAATATTGGTACAAATAACAAAAACCATGTTTGGTTGAGAGAACGAGCCATTTTGGAAGCGAAAAATAAGCACGTAGACGAATTGAATATAAAAATTCAGTCAAATTGCTGGCCAATTGCATTTATTTAAGACGATCGATTTCATTACAGATCCAAATGAAGTCGTTAATTATCCAATTGAATTCTTGAATTCATTGGATTTGCCAGGAATGCCGCTGCACAATTTGCAGCTCAAGGTCGGTTCGGAGGTAATCATGTTGCGCAACCTGAACCAACCAAATCTATGCAATGAAACAAGACTCACTGTTAAGAAGCGGACGAATAACGTGATTGATGCAACGATAATCGTAGGAAAGTTCAAAGGCGAGGATGTTCTGATTCCATGAATACTATTGACTCCAACCGACTTGCCGTTTCAATTTAGGTGTGTTCAGTTTACGGTTTGTCTTGCATTCGCAATGACGATTAATAAAACACAAGGCCAATAGTTGGAAATGGGTGGAATAAACCTTGAATTGTCGTGTTTTTCCCATTGGCTGTTGTACGTGGTGTGCTCGAGAGTAGGTAAACCATTAGCACTATTTTTTTCTCTCCGGACAGAAAGGCAAAAATATGGTTCATCACCAAGCGTTACGATGAACGCATTATTAATTGGCTGCTGAGGTCGTGAGATTTGACAACTACCGATTCCTTTCAGAAGCGTTATTTAAAGTCACTGGATTATGATGCTGTATAAGATAGCAGAAAATTTCCAGCAGAAAAAATGAGATTTTGTATTCATCGCTAAGGTATCACTACCACAAAAATGAAATTTTTTCTGCTGATATTTTTTAACACCAGCAGAAATTTTTATGCAAATTAAAAATTCTCAGCAGAAAGTTTTATGAAAAATCATAGAATTTATGAAAAAGAAGAGAAAATTAATGTTTAAATGTTTTGAAGCAGTGAGAGTTAAATTACTTTAAAAAACGATTTGCGTATATATAGTGTAAGGACTCTCAAAACATACTAAAATTACCATAATCATCATTATACAAACACAGGGCAACATCAAAAAGTCACCATCGTTGAAATCATTCCAAAAATTTCTGAGATCATTTTAATGTGAAATGTTTTCAGTTTTTAACAAAAGTGTTAGAAAACCCCCTGTAATTACTCTGGGTATATATTTTTATGGTAGCTGAGATCATATTCTATATACATGAGCAACATGAGATTCACACCTGGCGTCAGTAGCCTTCCATACACTTATGAAGTCATTTTAATGTGAAATGTTTTCAGTTTTTTAACAAAAATGTTAAAAAACCCCCTTGTAACTATCCTGGGTGTATGTTTTTATGATAGGTGAGATCATTATCCATATACATGAGCAATATAAAATTCACACCTGTCGTCAGTAGCCTTCCATACATTTTTGAAGTCATTTTAATGTGAAATGTTTTCATTTTTTTAACAAAAGTGTTAGAAAACCACCCTGTAACTACCCTGGGTGTATATTTTTATGGTAGGCTAGATCGTAATCTAGATACATGAGCAACATAAGATTATTACCTGGCGTGAATGAGAACGTCATGTAGAAAACCCCCTGTAACTTCCCTCCGGTTATAGTTTTATGATAGCTGAGACTGACGTCAGATAATTCCAAAAAAATTCCTTAGTAAAAATTACGTGTTTGTGTTAGTGATTATACACAAAAACATTTAGGCGTAAATAATTTTTTAAAAAATTGGAAAAAATCCAATTGTATAATTTTAATATGTTACCTCCTCAATTCATCGTACCAGTACGTTTAAAATACCATAAGTCATTACACAATTAATAATGTAATGTAAAAACATTATACTATATCGTAAATATAAACTTAAAATTAAATTGAAATTGTTGAGATTTAGCGAATTGGTCATCAATCTCACCATACTTTTACGTTACTTGTATCAAATGCCAATACACATGAAGCGAGCTTAAAAGATATATTTTAGACATAAAAGACATACATATAAAAGACGTACAGAAAAGAGATACATAAAAGACATATTTTATGTATGGAGAGCTACTGACGCCAAGTGTGAATCTTATGTTGTTCATGTATATAGATTATGATCTCAGCTACCATAAAAACATACACCCAGGGTAGTTACACGGGGCTTTTTCTAACAGTTTTGTTAAAAACTGAAAACATTTCACATTAAAATGACCTCAGAAATTTATGGAATGCTTTCAACGATGGTGATTTTTTTGGTGTTGCCCTGTGTTTGTATAATGTTGATTATGGTAATTTTAGTATGTTTTGAGAGTCCTTAACTCTCACCGCTTCAAAACATTTAAACATAAATTTTCTCTTCATTTTCAAAAATTCTCTGATGTTTCATAAAACTTTCTGCTGAGAATTTTTATTTTGCATAAAAATTTCTGCTGGCGTTAAAAAATATCAGCAGAAAAAATTTAATTTTTGTGATAGGGATGCCTCTAGCGATGAATAGAAAAACTCTTTTTTTCTGTTGGAAATTTTCTGCTATCTTATACAGCATTGGATTATGCTGATAAACCAACAACAATAGGTGCTTTGCGGATTAAGTACAGCTATTGATTGTAAAAAATTATAAAGTGAATAACATAAAATATGGCAAAAAAATGCGCTTTAATTTCACATGCTCTTTGGTAATCCTAAATCAAAATCATTTATAAGAAAATTTGCAGAAAAACTTATATGTGTGCACGCCTGCAAAGATTTTTGCATTTGAAAAGTCAGGGCTGGATCCCGATGTCTGGCATGAGTGATTGCTGGGACCCTGGGTCTAGATGCATCGGTAAAATGTTTTTCTACAATTTCATTTTTTGATGCTTTCGGTGATGCTTCCGATACTGAATTCAGTACCTGATGAATTCCTGTCATATATACGATCGCAACTACAGTGACGTCGAAAAATTGCCTTCAAAATATCCGTAATTCAAAGTAATTTTAATTCCTGTGAAACGCCGGGTAATACAGCTAATAAATAATAAAAATAGTTATTTAATAAATAATAATTTTTATTTATTAAAAATACCAGATATTGCTTATTTTACAATTTACATCAACAGCCCACATCTACAAAAATCAATCCAATTGCATCGAATTACCTTCCCGTAAAAAAAGGGCACACATGAATCTACTACATTTGCCCACATCCAGAAAAGTTGAAATTTCCAAAATTTATACTCCTTACCTGATTTTATTGATGTATACGTAAAGTAAAATTACGTCAAATTAAAATTACAGCGAAAATCAAAAATTACTTTAATAATATTCCTCCCTCACCAAAATGCAATATTTTTTCTTTCAACCCAGAAAAATGTTTCTGTCATGATAATTTTAGCTGGCATGACAGTAAATTTTCGGGGCTGAGAGTAAAAATGTCGTGATGTTTTGGGCTGAGGGTAAAAAAAAATGTCATGATAGCAATAATTAGTGTTGCCATCGCATTTTTCGGGGATGTTATTTGGGATATCTCCACATACATCGATTTGCCGACGTAATGCGTAGTCATATGGCTTGAATTCTTGTGATATCTGTATTTTGTAAGCCTGTAACTGGATGACCTGGGTCAGTTGTACCGCGAGGTTGCACACATGCTTTTTTCTAAAGGTAGCGCATACCAGTCGGGAGGGTTCCGTTAACCCTCGTATAAAACGGCCATCTTACAACAAAATTTCTCAAAGTGTGTGCCACAAATAATTTTTTTTTATAATTGACTAGAATGAATTTACACAAATAAAGAAGCTTAAATAATTTTAAAAACATCACTGCGCGCTTTTATCACCCCATCAGACTATAATCCGCTACCACATCATTGCGGTGTGCTTAACCCAGCGTTCCAAAAAAGTATGTTTTAAAATGAGATTGCATTGGGCGTGGAAATTGTAAAATCAATTTTCACTATATCACTTACATTCGTTAAAAATAATTATAATACAATGCAATTCGGAATTTTCTTTAAATATTAACAGCTAAAATGAAAATTAATTCATATACAATTAGAAACTTAATTTTTGGTTTACCAATTAATTACCCGGTTGCAGATTAATAGTCCGTGGATGTAAATCTTCGCTCAATGCCCTGCTGCAATGCGGATGAACTGAGAATTTCCAGGAGCTACCAGTCAGCTTTTAAATATTCGATTCGGCATACCTTTCCATAAGATTAGGTCTTTACTCCACCTTAGCTTTTCGTTTGGTTTCTTACAACGTGATTCAACTTGTTCCACTTTTCAAATTGATTTTATAGGTTTGTTTCTTACCTTTAGTTTTTTTCTTTATAGAAATTTATATCGGAAAATCACCAATACAATAACGCACAATTATCAATTTTTTTATTTTAATTTTTATTATATAATGGTTGCTTTTTGTTGTTGCATTTAATTATTAAATTCTTTCATTTAATGACAATGATAATATGAACGCCACTAATAATAAGGCTCCACAATGGTAATCTAAACTGTAACACCACATAGTAAAACAAATGCACTTAGCAATTTAACAGATTTATCTTTATTGCACAGCTTTATTTACGATCAGATTTAGATAACATTAACAATTTTTGATTTTTTTAACTTTAAATACAGAAAAAAAATATTGTTCTTAAATTTTATGATTTTGTGATCATTTTTTTCCAATTCGCAAACTCGTATGTCCCACCCAAAAATTTATCGTCTCCCAATTCATCTTTTCGCGCTCATCCCATTCACGAATACTTTGATCAAGCCACCGTAATCATGCCGTTTTCGTGTGTGTATTTGCTAATTTTTAAGTATTTGCTAAAGGCTAGGTCTGCTGAACGTTGTACAGCCGATCGTTACAAGACTTTACATAAAATCCTTTGTGTAAAATATTGAACAAAGTTGATGGTTTGGGTTTAATTGCTGTGAATGACGACGAATTGACCCGTCAATGGCTCTTCAGAAACAGTTGTGCTAACAGCTGCAGTATTTTCACTTGAACTGAACAAGTCTCATCTTGAACTGAACAAGTCTCTTCAAATTTATTAATAATAAGTTTAATAGGACGGTTTGTCAGAGCATTTCCTATACCGTTTTTTGAACAAAACTTTCTTCCAACTTCTGAATAACTTTTACCATATTGAGAATAAGTTTTAATAATGAAAATACGTTGTTCAAACGTATATCTCTCCATTTTAACTAACCGGAACGTTTGTATTTGTCAACTAACATATGATACTCTATGTCACAAAAATTTAAATGGCTCTTTACAATATTTTCAGTTATTTTCAGAGTTTTCACGTTTTTTACATATATTTTCTAAATTTTTACAAACTTTTATGTAATTTACGTTTTACATGTAACATGTGAAATACAGAGGGTGAATTATTCAACTGAGCACTTGAGCAGTTGAATTATTTTAAAAACTGCGGTTATTGAAGCAGATACAAAGCTAACCATTGAAATTGCTCGCGAATCAGTAGTGAAAAACTTTTCTCGTTGTTTGGCGATCCCACCGTTTCTCGTTCACTAGAGCCATCTTGTTTAATTAGCACTCCCTGCAGGACATTTGGGCTGGTATATTGTTTTCTAGTCGAAAGTTCCTTACTCATACCTACAAATAAAACTGAATAACTATAGTGAGATTGATAGTCAACGATATGTAAAACAAATTACAAGTCTAACAAACTTTCAAAAACGTATCATGCACCCCGAACATTTTGTTTAACGCATAATAAATTATTTTCTATATTAATCCCAATTTATTGAGTTACATTACGAGTTGAGTACCTTAGAATTGTTAATTGTACAGTTTTAAATTTAATGCATCAGTGATGTGTGTACAATATAAAATATCAATAAATGATTAAGTATTTATATTTTTTGTATGTAAATTAATGTACATTTATCACTCGTGTTCATTTTCAACAGTTATAAGACGAGCAGACATAAATTTACTTAAATGAACGTCAAAACTTATATGATTCAAAAATAACATTAATTTATCGATTTATAAATAATAAAGTAAAACAAAACATTCATGACTCAATCAAGTGGACGAATCTCATAAATAATTGTATATTAGTTGCACCGAGGCACGTTAGCATTATGTCTAATAAAATTTATAGAAAAGTGTGAGAAAAATGTAACATAATTTCCAAAGTGCTCGCTCGTATAGATAATAAAAAATTAATTAATTGCTGTGTGGATTGTAAATCGAATTCATTGCTTTCTTACGTGCACATTTATGTACATACGTAAATGCCAGTTACCTCTTATTTAATTTGTATGTTAAAAGGAAATTTGATTAATTGCAAAAGAAGGAACGCAAACTTTTTCGCGTATAATTTGTTTTTTTTTTATTATATTGAAAATGAAATATATTAATTTGCTAGATAAGTAGCAACAACGTACACATAATAATATTAGTATGAAAAACATAATACGTGTAATAAAAAAAAGAGAATGGATTTATGTAACTTAATTTATTATCTTGTTGTTAATAGTTTTTCAAAAATAAATCTGGATGGGAAAACATTATAAAAATAAAAATTATTTAAAAAACTTTCGTTCTATATAAATCAATTATTATGTATAATTTGGATTTCATGTGGTTCTCTGTATATACTCTATACCCAAAGGGTATACATATTTAAAAACACTACGATCGTGGTGTTGTGTTGTGAATTACATTTTGCGTTCACCAGCCGAACACATTCTAAAATTGTTGATTAATCGAGAATGGTGAGTTTGTTGAAGTTTAATTTGATTTGTGAAGTTTATGACTTAATAAATGTTTTATTTTCACTGAGTTATTATTATACATCATCGGTTAATGTTATAAACAGAATTTTTTTTAATAAGCTTGATCTGTTTTTTTCTTTGAAAATGTTATTCCCAAAAATTAGAATAATAACTTTTCGGCAACAATATCGTCGAACATAATCTCCACATATTTACTCTCTCACAAATCAATTAATTCGTTACGCACAAGTTCGGAGTTGGTTTGCTGTTGTCAATAAACAATTAGATCTTTGCATACTCTTATTGTACCAATCGTACGAATTTGTGAGATTTTTCACATTATTTGCAAATTCAAAACTTGAATGAGAGTTGGCTTTTGAAATGTTGCAAACCGCTTTTTCAACAATCGATGGATCATGATTCATTTATCACAGAATCTTGGCGATTTAAATGCCTTTTATACGAGCTTAAAGTTTCAAAACTTTGACAAAATTTATTTTATTTACATAGGGATACATCTATGATATTATTTCAAACTAGTTAATTTTATTACAGAAGTTTCTTGAATTGTGCATTTAGAATCGTGCAACATTTTATATCTCTTATCTCTCTCTATATACAGGGTTATCCAATTCGAGGTTGATAAAGTAGAAATCTGTATACCGACATCTGTCAAAGATAAACGTCAAGTACGCTGTCATTTATTTAGTTGACATTCTGCCATTTAAGAATATGGAGCATTTAACAATCGACCAACGCGTTAAAATTATTAAATCTGCTGATGCTGATTTTTCGAACAAAATTTTCTTCAGTGATGAAGCTCATTTTTCGCTTGGTGGATACGTTAATAAGCAAAACTGTAGAATTTGGGGCTCAGAAAATCCACAATTGATTGTAGAGAAGCCATTACACCCGGAAAAAGTCACTGTTTGGTGCGCATTGTGGTCTGGTGGTGTGATTTGGCCGTATTTTTTTGAGAACAACCATGGACGAACCGTTACCGTCAATTCTGAGCGCTATGGCCGCATGTTAACCGATTATTTTTTTACGAAAATCGAAGATTAGGATCTTGACGATATGTGGTTCCAGCAGGATGGAGCAACCAGTCACGTAACACGAGCAAATCGAGATCTTTTGCAAGAGAAATTTCCTGGACGTTTGATTTCGCGATTGGCTGATGTCAATTGGCCTCCAAGATCCTGTGATTTAACGCCTTTGGATTTCTTTTTGTGGGGCTACGCGAAAGATCGTGTTTACGCAAACAATCCTCAAACTCTTGACGAATTGAAA
The DNA here is from genome assembly GCA_947310385.1 of Nephrotoma appendiculata. Classification (NCBI taxonomy): domain Eukaryota; kingdom Metazoa; phylum Arthropoda; class Insecta; order Diptera; family Tipulidae; genus Nephrotoma; species Nephrotoma appendiculata. The sequence goes on along the minus strand of OX371225.1, from coordinate 139,673,211 downwards.
ACTAATATTCGTAAGGTAATGGCCGAGATACCGCCCGAAATGTGCCGAAAAGTCATTGAAAATTACCTCAAAAGAATCAAGGCCTGTAAGAAGTCCCGTGGAGGACATTTGAATGATATCTTGTTTAACTAAAAATGGCAAGGATCAATCTGTAAAATGAAATAAAAATTACAATACATTCCGAATATTTTGTGTGTTTTTTTTAAGTTTACTTTATCAAGCTTGAATTGGATAACCCTTTATAAAAATCACGTGACACAATGTTCGTACACGCTGCGTTGCTTTTAACATGGTACTATCATGCATGGACAATGGAAAATGTACAAAGCGTTTCCCAAAGCAATGTATTAATGATATCATTACTGGTATATGGATGGTTATCTATTGTATCGACGCAGAAACGCAGATAATGCTGGCCACACATTCACAATGGGAATGTCGAACACTTCAAATTAAAAAGAAATTGATAATCAGTGGGGTGTACCATACACACCAATACTTTAAAAAACGTACAAGGCTCATATTAATGCCGAGTTTTGCACTTCTGTACAGTCCATCAAGCACATTTGCAAATAGTTAATAAAGACAATGATTTGGCAGTATTTGAAGTACAAAATATACATGAAACGATGAAATATCACGGTACCAAATGGGCAGATTTATCAGCAGCAACGAAGCTGTCTAGCGTATTCTTAGTTTTTCCATACATGAACGAAACTCAAGAAGCGAGCATCTTGCGATTCATCTTAAAAACGGTCAACGTGTATATTTCACTGAAGAAAATGCTCTCCAACGAGCATTCGAGTCACCAAAAATTAGACTTAGCGAATTTTTCACACAGTGTCAAAAACCTGATGTCTTCGGACAATTCGCAAAAACATTATTATATACCGACGTTCCACGCCATTTTACATGGAACAAGTCAGGTAAAAAATGGGATCCACGTAGACAAGGCGAACCACATCCAACAATCGCAGACGTATTCAAAGCCAATACATTGGCACGACTTTACAACAGTACTCCAAAACAACGTGAATGATTCTTTCTGCGTTTGTTGTTGGCGAATGTTCGAGGACCAACGTCTTTCAAACTTTTGCGAACAGTCAATGGACAAGTGTTCAATACATATCAAAGTGCATGTCGCGAGATGCAATTGCTGGAAGACGACACTCATTGGGATCTGACACTCTTGCAGATGGAGTATTTACAACCCCGCTGAATAACATTCGATCGCGATTATATTAACGACATGTTATGCAACACAATCATCGACTTTGTGGGAAAAATACAAGAATTACATGGCTGAATACATACTACACCGAGTTAGATACACAAACCAAGATCCAAACATTGATTACACGCCAGAAATGTACAATAAAGCTTTTATAGTTTTGACCAAGAATTTGTGTATTTTGATTACAAATTAGCCAATAATTCATTATGATATGCCATCGTCCGGCCGCCAACTTAGTTAACAGTGATGTGCAGCGAGAAGAACATTTTAACAATGTTGACTTAGCTACATTTATTGCGAACAATGAGCCATTAATGACTGCTGAACAAAAAAGTATTTATGGTCGAATTATGCTGACTGTTGCTGCTAAACAAGGCGGCTTTTTTATGGATGCACCAGGCGGAACCGGTAAGACGTTTTTAATATCACTTATCCTTGCAAAGACACGTTCGCAGCACATAATTGCTTTGACAATTGCATCGTTACACATTGCTGCCACTTTGTTAGATGGTGGACGAACGGCACTTTCAGTGCTCAAATTGCCATTAGACGTTCATATAACAAACCGAGCGCGATGTGTAGCATTAAAAACAGCAAAATGGCTGAAGTGCTGCAAAAAATGTTGATGACGGCTCATAAACATTCACATTGAATGTTAGATGATTAATAAATAAAATAAAATATATGTATCGAATGTTAGTTTAGTATTATTCGTATGGCAATCTGTCGTCTGATAGTATTTGTATAGCAATCTGACACACTTTTCTGCAACTTTAAGATATGTAAATAACATTTTATTTTTTATTTTTTATTTATTTTTTATTTATTTATTTATTTTTCTCAACCAAAAATCATACATCAACAGTTAACAATAAAAGAGTAACAAAACAGACAGGCTAAGAAATTAGGTTAACCTATGTCAAAGACAGTAGCGATTAACCTATTACAGTCATCAAAACAATTTAATTGTAATGTGGGGATATAAAATAATTCAATCGTATCATTATAACTATTAAGTAAAAAATTAACAAAAATTAAAAAAGTACAAATTTAATTTAATATAAAAGCATTAAAATTTGAAATCATTCATATGCATTAAAAACTTATCTAGCAAACATAAACTCAACATCTCTATTATTCAGCAACCAAACCTTCACATGACTATTAAACTTATTGATAGATATCATCAATCGTAAGTACAACGGCAAACGATTAAAAAATGTAGGCGCAGATACTAGATAAAACTTACGAAATAATTCTGTAGCAAATCTAGGGATAGTAAATAAGCTTCGGTAGTTGCTGCGCACATTATAACAAGCTATTAATCTCAACAACCGTTGTCCACTTCTTGAATAAAATAAGTTTAAAACTCTAAAAATGTAAAGGTGTTTAACTGGTAGTATCTTGCATTCCAAAAAAATAGGCCAAGTATGATCTCGTCGACTCTTAAAAAACATGACACGTAAAATATACTTTTGTAAAATGAAAAGAGGTCCCAAGGTACTCATATAACTCCCTCCCCAACATGGTAAACCATAGCTCAAGCGGGATTCAACGCAGGCATAATAAAAAATTTTCAATATTTGAGATGAACAAAATTTGCGTAATAAATAAATAGCTCTGAGAGCACAATTAAGTTGTTCCTTAATCTTCTGACAATGAATTTTCCAATTTAAATTAGTGTCAAGATTTAATCCTAAGTATTTATATGAATTCACTGTTTCAATTTTATTGCATGTGACACCACAATTACTTAAATCACAATTATCTATATGATAGAAAATCAATGGAATATAACTCCAATATGGATCACCAAGCAATTTAAAAAACATAGCCTTACTTTTTTCACTTAGTAGCATGGAGTGGGCATCAAACCACAAACGTAAGACTTTCATGTCAGAATTAATCTTGCTTGTAACTGCATCTGAACTCAAATCACTATAACTTAGAGCTACATCATCAGCAAATGCAGTTATTTTACCATTTAAGTTTAACAAGAACAGGGAATTAATATAAATTAAAAATAACAGAGGTCCCAAAATAGAGCCCTGGGGTACTCCATATTCAATTCTATGAGGAACACTGTAACAGTTACCCACTTTAATCATAAAGTTCCTGTTGCTTAAGTAAGAGCTGAACCATCTCAGCGAAACACCTCGAACACCAATCGACTGAAGTTTAAGCAATAGAAGTTTATGATCAACCATATCAAAAGCTCTTTTAATATCAATAAATACTGCAGCCACACATTTCTTATTGTTTAGATTAATGTGAATGTCACTTAAAAAATGTGTTAACAAAGATTCAGTGTTTTTCCCAGCTGTAAACCCGTATTGATTATCATTTAATACTTTATGTTTTTTTTTAAATGACTCCACTCGGGATTTCATTGCTTTCTCCATAATTTTTAAAATTGTAGGCTGAAGAGCAATTGGACGGTAATTATCCATGATGTCTTTTTTTCCTTTCTTAAACACTGGAACAACAATTGCTGTTTTTAAAGAATCAGGAATAACACCAAAACTAAAACATTGATTAATAAAATTCACTAAAATGGGGATAACGCAGTTAGCAGTATGTTTAATCATATTAGAATTGAACCCTAAAACATCATAACTACTACTACATGTTAAATTATTAATAATTGAAACAACTTCAAAATCCACCACAGGATGAATAAAAAAACTTTCCTTGACATAATCAAAAACACAACAGTTAAAAGAAGAAGATGACTTAAGAGATGCTCTTAAATTATGAATAATGCGTGAGAAATATTTACCAAACCCATCAGCAATAGTTTTCGAGCCAGACAGAATTACCGAATCAACAGATATTACTTCAACAATCCTGTGACCAGATCTATTCCCTAAAATGTCATTAACCAGAGACCAAGTCCTTTTACTATCACCATTACAGCTATTAAATTTAAAGCTATAGTAACTGTGCTTATTAGAAACAACATTGTCATTAACTTTTCTGCAAAGTTTAACATAATATTTACGGAGTTTAACGTTTTCTGGATGTTTCTTACATTTTCTTTCATTTTTTTCTTTTTACCCATTAAACATAATAAATTATCAGAAATCCATGGCTTAAGCTTAACCTTAGAACTGTGTTTAGTAACATTAATACAACAGGGTTCAGCTATACGACTAAAAATTGAACTAAAATTAGTTAGAATTAATTCAGGATCGTTAATAAAAAGCCACGGTGAAAAGTCATATTCAGAAATATTAGCTATAAACTTTATTTTATCAAATTTTTTCCAAATTAAAGATTTATTTGAAGGCAATTTAGAACAAAGAGCAATGTCAATTTTAAGTAAATGGTGATCCGAAATATGAAAGTTATGCAGAGAAGCATTGCAATTGGTTAAGTTACTAACTCGAGCAAAACAGTGATCAATACAAGTTGCAGTGCTACTAGTAATTCTAGTAGGTGAATTAATTAATGATTGAAATCCAAATGAAGACAGCATAAATAAATATTCATCACTCTGTGGAGGTAAATCCAAAATATCAATATTCATATCACCCACAATAATAATATTTTGATTATTAAACCTAGATAAAAATTCCGTAAAATCATAAACGAAATTTGTAACTGAAATGAATTGCAACCTATAAACACAAACAAAAATATATGTAATGTTATTTAATGTCACCGATAATTTAATTATATCAGCCGAATTCAAAGATATCGATTCATACACACAATTCAAATGACAATCATAAAACGCACATACACCACCAGCTCTATAATTGTTATTACAACAACCAACGGTATAGTAATCAGGAATTTTATAGAAGTGAAAATTTCGATAAACTTGTTGTTAACATAGCTTCTTTTAATGAGTTACCTTCTATAATTTTTTTAACTGAAATTTGGATTTATGATCATGAGTTAGATCATAAATCCAAATTTCAGTTAAAAAAATTATAGAAGGTAATTCATTAAAAGAAGCTATGTTAACAACAAGTTTATCGAAATTTTCACGCAAACTGCGAATATTTTGATGTAAAACTGAAAAATTAGAGATGTTGAAATTAGAAAAATTACAAATATTAGTATTAATGGATGAATTGGAATTATCTGTTTGAGAATTATATAAGTGACATTGAAAGGAACCAAATGAATCATTCATAATTACAAGTTAATATAAATTTGAAAATCTACTTATTATATAACTCAAGGTCACTTATTGTATCAACAGTATATATACATACTTCCCAGTTCATCCATTTTCAAACAAATTCGACCATTATTATACCAGACGCGGTGCCACTTCTTTGATTTCATCATTTTCCAGGCCTCAGTGAAAATTTTTCGTTTTACGGCACATAGACTATGGTTGACGTAAATAAGGTTACCAGGCGACAATCCAAGCTGGGCAGTAGAAAACTCTTTTCGTCCTTTTTTTGCTCGCATTATATTATCCTTAACCATTTTGCGAACAAACTTAACTTGGATAATGTTCCTAGGTTTATACGATGTTGATGACGACTTAACATTAAATATGGAATCGATGTCATTCTCGGCCACTTTAACGTTTAGACATTTATCCAACATATTTACATTTGACTTGCGCATATGTTCTATGTATGTCAAATGCATAAAATATCAGATACCCGTGCTACCAGATAAAAGGCGGTCTACATGAAATGCGGTCTACAAAGAAGACGGTTTGTGGCAGGAAAACGTCTTCCGGGCCAGCTAGTTAGTTATAAATTTAAATGAGTTTCCTTTCTGTAAACCTAACCAACTAAATGAAACTGATACTTTTCTTATTCCTGTATAATAAATACGTAGTTTTGAAATATGTAAAAACACTATTTAGATTCAAAATACACTTGATTTACGATTTTATTGATTTAACATTTAATGATTTTCCACCCATGGAAATGGCTTTTACCAAAGAGTATGAACATTTACACAGAGTAACGAAACAGAGGAAAAAATTTCATCAAAAAAATGCATGGGTTTTCAGCAGTTGTTTCGTTCGCCTCGTTCGATTACACTTTTCGTAACGCATTTGCCAGCTTAGTCCCCAAGTCAAGCGTGCCTAAAGAAGTTTTACTTCAAAAATTCTAGTGAAAGTTTTAGTCCATGAATATTCCCCAAATTTCCCACATAGTCTCAGTATAACCTAAGCTACTAGAAAAACAACCGAAAGTATTAGTTACTAGTAGAAGTTTTTGAGATATTGGTCAAAAATTGAAAATAACTTATATGGCCGCAGAAAATCAAAAATTTCTAGTGAAAATTCTAGTCCATGAATTTACCCCAAACTTCCCATATAGTCTCAATATGACCTAAGCTATTAGAAAAATAACCGAAAGTATTGGTTACTAGTGGAAGAAATGGCGGATAGACGGAATATTGTTAAATTTCAAGATTTCATATACGGAGTTCTTTTACTTCGGAGATCAATCAATTTGCCATTTTAAGGATCACTTTTAATATTTTATTCCGTTGAGATATTTTATTTAGTGAAAAAAGTTGTACATAATGAATGAAAAATTTCCGCTGGTAATTACATAACAAAATTAGTTCTCTTTAGTGATAGTGCTGCTCTAGCGGCAAGTAGCACAATCTGTTATTTTCCGCTTTCAAAATTCCGCTATCTTATACAGCATCATATATTGGGGGATTAAAATCGTCTAATATAATTTCGAAATGAGCCATATGGCTCGTGAATAAAGTTTTCGTCATTTACCATAAGCTATACAACGACATCCTTTCACATAAAAATCGGGGATAGCGTGAATGTTCAAAAATTGTATACGAGAGCCCTACAAATCATTTCGAAATGGCATTAGGTGATTTTATGTTTGCCTTTTCAAACCTATATAGCCACTATGAGAGCCAACCTTTTAGATTCGTGTAATTTACAATAAACTGCTATATTCCTAAACGTTAATAAAATTTCTGAAAAGAATAATATGAACTTCAAAAGTGTGACATTTTTTACAACTAACATTTTTTTTTTATTATATTTGCACTTTTTAGAAATGAACCCGTGTGCAAGCGTCTAAAATCTATGTATAAGAAAAAATAGTTTGAGACACTCGCATAAACTTCTGTGCAAAGTATTAAAGTGTTAGCCAATATGGCAGAATTAAAATTCCATTTTCTTCAATAAGTGTTTAATAAAAAAATTAGGATAGAAATTTCGCAAAATATTCCAAGAGGTTAAGTTTTGTTAAAATAAACCATTTTTTTGTAAATATGACAAAATACTTTTGTTGTTGTCAATGCGGGTTAGCAGATAATTTACAAACGATACTTGGACTACGGAAATTAAAAGTTCATTTTAAAACTTAAATTCTATACCAAAATATTCCAGTTAATTCGATTTTAATTAAATAAATTATTGTTGTTGTCAATATGGCCCAATTATATTCTTTTTGTTATTCCGCGTTTCATAGACAAGTCAGTGTAAACGACACAGGCAAACAATGGAATTTAAAATTTCACTTTTCATTTTACTTCGCAGTTACAAAATACCAAATGATTTCATTTTGCCAAAACAGAAATAGTTGTTGTTGACAATTTGGCCGAATTAAATTTGTTGTTGTCAATACGCGTTTAATAAAAAATTCAGTATAACGATATTAAGAAACTCTGGACGTTAAAATTTCATTTTTACAATTAAATTCAGCCAAAATAATTTAATTGTATCATTTTTGTCAAAATAAATGATTTTGCTGTCAATGTGGCGAAAATGATATTTTTTTTTTGTTAAAATCGGTTTATTAGAAAATTTATTATAAGCTATACTTGGATTTTTGCATAACAAAAATTCAACTTTACATGCACTTTAATTAAAATATTCTAAAAGAATTCATTTTGCCAGAATAAAATAGCGAAATTTAACTTGTTGATAGGGCTCGCCAAGCTACGGGAACAGACTTACTACTTTGAAAATAAGTTTTTAATATTGCCAAATGTTAATCTTACATCGACTCAGTTCGTCCACTCGGTAGTATAATACTGAATTTCTGTCACTTAACGTCATCTGTTATCATCGGTAGAGCTAGGAGCGGTGAAATAAACATTAGTTCAAAAACTTTTTATTACAATTTGCATTTCAAAAAAAAAATATTACAATAAATTCTAGAAATAATTTTTTTTTGTAATGTTGTAAAAGAGTGTTTAAAAAAATGGATTCATTTTAAAATTTAAGTGAAATATTTTCAAACTAATTAAAACACTATTAGTTTGAAAATATTTCACTTAAATTTTAAAATGAATCCATTTTTAACACTAATAATGTTTTAATAAAACATTTCTAAATTTACCTTTAAATTTGCTAACTTACAACTAATTAATTATTAATTAATAATTATTAAATGATAGTAAGCAAATTTAATTAATTTTAATAGAACTTTTTTATTTTAAAATAAATCAAAATTATTTAACAGCATTTGTCTATTTATTTCATTTCCTGGTAATTCTACCAAACTCCAACTAAATATTGGTGTTCTTCAAACATGTTCTTTGGTATGTTAACTTAGCTTATTTGTATTCGTGTAATCTCCAGCGTCATTTTCGAAATGTGGTAAAATTTCCTAAACTAATTTATGGTGGATAATAACAGAAATTCTAGAAAGCTATAATACATTTTATGGTTTTGAGATAATCTGTTTCTCCAAAATCTCAAGATTTTATACGTCTGCAATAGTTTATTTCTTTTGTAAAAGTATATTAAACAGGAAAACGGTATAGTACGATGCGTGATAAAACAAACCCAATTAGCATATATCTTAAGTTAAATCTAGACACTATTGAAATGGAAAAGAAACAACATACCGAATCATATTCAAGAAACTCCGAACTGAACAGATAATAATACAAAATTGTATTAAAATTATTACAACTCCGACAAAAAATTATTAGTAAATATAGCTAGGAGTTTACTTTCGTAAGTATTGATTTAACCAATTTACGATAATTATTGACAATAAAATTGGGAAACACCGCACATTAACCGAAATGGGCCAATTTCTGTAAATAATAAAACAGAATACTCATTCTATTATATTACGTCATTAAAACGCCAATTCAATTCTTTCGTAATAATCAATTACAAATAGTTATTTCTCCAAAATAAAACTTAAAAAAGAAATTCAAAATATGAACATAAAATTTTATTTGACAATTAAATAAATAAGACATCATCATAATCATTGTATGTACATATAGTTTGTTCAAGTATTGTTTGGGACAAATACCTCCTAAACCGGATATTTTTTTTGCTGGAAAACGTATTACGTTTAAGGAAAATCAAATTGAATTACATCATTTTATTGGAATTTTATCAAATTAAAAATGAAATAGGTAAAAAAATGGTTAGTATACAATAAAACCCAAAACGTAACTCTGTGTTATGTAATATGTGTAGGCATAAAGCATATACGATACGGTACAAATAGTTTATGGATTTTTACGAAATACAAACCTTAACCAACATGGCAATAAAAACCATAATAACGATGGAAATATAATGATAATAGTATTTTGGTTGGAAAATGTTAAAGTACATGGAAATAGCTATTTGGTTTTTTTTTTGTTTAGTTTTATCGAATACTAAAAACGCATCATCATCATCATCCTTTCGATTCATTTAATTTCAATGATAAAACTACCATTAAATACCAAAATACAAATAAAAAAATTGTTTGGGGAGTTTTTTTGTACTATAAATAGGGAAATATTATTATTATTACCTTAATATCGACTTAAAGGTTTCTCTATCCTTTAATCGAGTTAATGTTACGATAAAGCTTTAAACAATTTGAAATAGAAAATTTGACTAAATTGTTTTTGCTTTAAATGTCTCAATGATTGCTGAAAAACGTTAATTGCAATCTACAATTTTCATTTCTCATGTAATTTCTAGGAATCCAGTTTGTAGGTCTAACTTGATAGAAATCATTTTTAGCCTAGCTCTCTAGACGACGCTTATTAGTAAAAGGCATACTACTAAAAAGCGTGCTCTGGAGAGCTGGGCTAAAAATGATTTCTATCAATTTACACCTTCAAACTAGATTAACGATTTTTACACCTGCTCTCGGCAATGAAAGTGGTTGGACAATGAGTCGTTAGAGCAATAAATAAAGGATAAAGAAAAATCTAGGTCAAATTACATAGGCACATGCATCGGAATCACCATCACAGCTTTGTAAAAGACTACAACCAAATTAGAAATAGAGTTCGGAACGAAGAGTAGCATTGAGAAGCGCCGTTTAATTCTTCAAGGTATATGGGCAAGACTTAACCCAGGTACCATTCCAAACATTCTAAGCAAACCGATGACTTCTGCTTTGAATATTACCATTCGTCAAGATCAGGCAGTGCTGTTCATTCAGAACATGTTCAAGGTCAGTAATAAGCTACCGATTATGGTTCAAAGTTAAAGCATAGACGCCGGAATTGTAGTCGTAATGATGACTGCATTTGGTAAACTTCAACATAAATCGTGATTTCCCACTTTCAAAAACAAGGACGTAATCATTAATCCAATATCGCAGATTAGCGACAAAAACTTGGTAATAGTTGTCGATAAACAGGTGATTGATATGAAGTCATTATAATTTCGATTCGAGAAGACTTCGATTCGTACGGACTTCATGGAAACAATCGAACAAAGAGAGATTAGGTTATACTCAGATTCAGACTAGGTTATACGGTTCTTCATTGTCTCAAAACGGTGCTAACTCATCGTCAGTGCTGCCGTCCTGATAGTTAAAATTCTCTCGGAAGAATTTGGATCATCCAACTAGGATGAAGATGTCAGGTTCTTGGCCGTACACCACTTCGATTCAATAAGGAGATGCTTGAGTATGACAATGGCCTTGTAATGTACGAAAGCCTCCAGGACACAGTGAACCCTAAGTTTAAAAAACTCTACCAGAAGCAATTAGTGGACTATTTCAAGAACATAATGCAGGAGTGTTGAGAGGTGCTTCTTATGCTTCTTTATTAAAAATTCACGTTAGGTTATATCTTCCACCATAAAGTAACGGATTGAAGGAAGATCGATTCATTGCGACCACAACCATCGATTACTTTTAATGCCGAATATTAAGCGACATACGATTCGAGAGCAACGACTACCTGTTCTACGCTATGCGATTAGTATAAGATAAACACAGCAATCAAAGCATGCAGACTTCGAGGGCTAAAGTTAAATTGTTGAGGACGAGCACTTCTACACACAGATCTTGAGAGTATACAGCACATACTTGAGAAATGCCTTTACGATTTTGTTTGCCTTCCACTTTACAATCACTTTAATGATTTTCCCATGCGATCATCCAAATTTGTACTAACCCAAGCAATGGTTGTTTGACGTGGATAGCGTAGTTGTTGTCGCATTTTCTCTCTCTGTGTACGTGCCACCAAGATGACACTAGTCAAACCTATAGGTTTGTTCAAATAAAATGCGATTTCAACTGTATAAATTTCAGGTTATTCTGAAAAACGATAAAAATGCATAGGGGACATCAATTTTTTAACCGATCGGGATGGAACTCGATCTGAATGACAACTAAGGGATCTCAATATGATTTTTTAATCTGATTCTGAAAATTGACTAATTTAAATCGAATTTGGACAGAATCTCGTTTTATAAATATAATTAAAAATTAATTCTAGCTTGAATTTGGAAATAAAATTCAAGAAAACGGCGTTAATAGATGCAATAGATACATTTCTGTAATGTTGGCGTCATCCGCAGTGGATCTTCTTTTCACAAAAAATAAATAGATGTTAAATATTTGCTAGCGATCTGGTAAAAAATAAGCTTTCCAGTCTAAGACTACATTGCAGCATGTTTCTAAGTTAAAGGGTAGTCGTTGAGAGAGTTATTTAATTGTAGTAGTGTAGTAGGTTGATCATAGCAGTTTTAAATAAATTTCAGATACAATAAGTAAATCAATTACATGAATCGCGCAATATTGGTGTGGAATTACATAGCTACAGGTACAGCCAGACAACGCGGTAGCAATAATTATTTTACGCGGAAAAGTTGAACCCGTTTTCCGTGCATCTAGTTTTCCAATTAAAGTATTTACGTTAGGGGAGTGAAGAGAAAAGAGAAAACAATACCTAACAAAACTTCAGGTGATAAATTAAAATAATTAAAACTTGTAAATTTTAGACAAAGAGAAACTAGGTGTAGGATGAAACAAACAGAAATCTCATTACACACACTAAAAAAAAACGAAATTCAAAATCAAGTCATGATTACGTCATGAACTTAAACAAATTTTGAATCAAATATATTTTTTTTTATTTACAACATAATTCTGTAATGAACTATACATCAAATATTAAGCTTGTAACCTCAATTATATTATCATGTGAAGGCCATGTAAAATTCAATTAGTTAAACCTCTTCAAACTAACTACACATCTACAATTACTTGTAATTCTCGCCATCCAATGGTGCCAGTGAGAACATAGTAAAGCTGAGCTACCCCTGGTTTGGTATGTGCAGAGTGTGTGTGTCTAGTCTAGGTCTCCGCTATAACATCAAACTGCTATTGTTTCGATGACCATATGATAATTCAAAAATTTAGGTATCTCAAGGATAAGTACAAAAAACAGAACTGATGGATGAAACTATCACAATAGTTGTTACGACAAATACGAGTAAATAAAAATAAGTCTTTTTCATAAAAGATGGCGCGCAAAGCAATTAATTTATTAATTTATATTTATATATTAATGAAAAACAACTCCCGTTGTCCACTAAGTTTAACTTAGCTTAAGAGTCGGTCCCCTTATACTGACGAATACTTTGTGTGTAATTATAGGAAATTACCTAATAGCTAGACAGAAATTTAATTACGTAAAAGAAAAGGAAAAGAATGAGTCAATTGAGTTTTACTACACTTACCAAATTAGAATTTGCTAGGTTGTCGATGTTTCATATATTGTCGACGTCACATACGTAAAAAATCGCTAGGTCATCGATTACGTGTCGACAACAGGTGAGATTACTTTGCTAAACGTACCGTCTCTGGGAGGTGGTTCAGTTTGTCGTGCACCTCTCATATTCATACAAGGAGATCTGTCTCCTATTTAGTATAAACTTGCATTCTGAGGTCATCAACATTATTTTCCTCCCTGATGCTTAACGAAAAATGATAATGTTATTTGATGGTTGCTCGCTATCCTCTTTTGGCTGATTTGTTAGGTTGTTTTTGTAAGGGGTGTTTTTTTTAAGCCCGATAGAAATTGTAAAAAACCAATTAAATTGTAATAAAAATTTTTAGTTTTTATTCGAAAAATAAATACATGGCATTAATATTTGAAAATGATTTCGGGCATATGGGCTCCGCGGGTATTCTGGACATCCAATTTTGGGCCACTTTTCGAGCATTGCTGGCCGTATGTAACGAATAACACGAACAATGCCGGCCTCCAAGGCGTCAATTGTTGCTGGCTTATCAGCATAAACTAGTGACCTCAAGAAAGGTAGGACTACACGAAATAATCGAGAGGTGTCAAATCACACGACCTTGGGGGCAATTGACATGTCCATTTCTCGAAATCAACCTATCGCCAAATTTTGATTTTAATCAGTCGATGGTTACGGTCACCTGTTGAAACGACATCTCTTTCGGATCTATTAATAGTTCGACGGATAGATTTTTCAGATGGAGAATTATGTACGCCATAAAGGTCACGAAGTCGTCTCTAAGTTGCGCGAATTGACGACTGGTTTTCAAAGTAAATTTTAATAATTTCGTAGCATTGGTCAAGCGTAAGTCTATTCATGATGATTTGCCAGAGTATACTGAGATCTGCCAGAGTATATTTTTCATAAAAATTTAATTTTTTGTTTTATTTTTTACAATTTCAAGTTCTATCAGGCTTAAAAAACCATAAACGGGGGTTGCTTCAATTATTGTTAAATCTACGTAGACAGTTGGTCATAAACGTATATATATATATATATATATATATATATATATATATATATATATATATATATATATATATATATATATATATATATATATATAAACAATTAAAACTGAATAATTTTCCATACCAGTGGCACTATTCTGGCTTTCTCAGGGAATATCAGGGAAAATATTTTCATAGCATTTTTGTCTAAATTATATTTTTCTGGCCTCCTGTTGGAATTAGTTTGGTGTTAGAATCAAATGATCAAATCTGTATATTATCGGTTAAGAAATAAGCTGTTAACTGTACATCCAATATTGAGTATTAGTAACTGAATTTAATATAATGAGTAAAAACTGGTTGAAACGTCAATCTTCAAACCGAGATTTAAAATTGATTTCAAAATTTTAATTATAAAACATTAAACCCCGAAAATATAATTTCATCTTGGATATAGTTTAGAGCTTTATGCAAAATTTAGTTAGTTACATTTTATAATCTAATTTAATCCAAACAAAATTTAAAACAAAAAAAAATTGTATGATTTTTAGAATGTACCACCCTTGAAACGATAAGTGTTAAAATTCTGCCCTGGTCGTCCTATCCGTACTCGGTAGTTATTCTATAGAAAAGTTAAAACAATTGTTTAAAATCGTTTTGAAAGAACTTAAAAGCTGTGTTCCTTTCAAAAGATTACAACAACAATTGCATTGTATTCGAGCCGATTGTCTTACAATGTTAAGAAAAAATTTTTTAGGATTAGGGGAAATAAAATCATTTTATGGTTATGGTGTTTACCGCAAAGCCGTATTTTTTCTAATTTTTTCGAAAAATTTATCTTGTAGAATAATTTAGAATTTGTTATTTGATAGCAAAATGCCGAATTTAATTTGTTCTATTTCATAAAATAAAAAAAACTAAAATAAATATTAAGAAAATGAACCAGCACAGAAAAATTAAAACGCATTCAAAAATTAAAGCTAAAAGTTGTTGTTTTCACATTTCTTAGCTGAGCTAAGCGGATTAGTGAAAGCAACACTACTAAAGTGAAATTGCATATGATAGCTGAAACCTTGCAGATATTAAAAAGGATATGTTTACACTTTTTTGCATGAACATTTGTCTATGAGAAAGCTTTGTTCTATATGTCGGTGTCGCGCTTTCTCATAGTGGATGAAAAATATCAACGCGTTTATGATTCAGAGCACTGTTTGGAACTGTGTGAACCATAATAAACAGAACTCTTGCATCGTTATGTAACAATGGATGAAACATGGGTCCACCAATATATACTGGAACCAAATCGTTAGTCAGCCGAGTAAACAGCAGCCAATAAATACGACCGAATCCTCCAAAAAACGCAAATCGGTTATTTTGGGATGTGCAAGGTATTTTATTCGAAGTTTAACCTTTTGGTTCAAAATGTACAATGTACATAGATTTTCTATCCCTGTAACTTGGATACGAATCTATTATGGAAATTAGCGGATTTGCGCAAGAACTAATTAGTTTATTTTTTGGTTTTTCCATGCATTTGTTCTTAAATTTAACGCTTTCGTTATCTTAATTAGTACTTATGTACCTTAATAAGTCAAGTGGCTAGAAAAATTATTAAAAAATGTATGGGGTATATTTTTGGAAAATGTACATATATTCTGAAATGGTGGTTGTTACTATTTTAATTGGAACTCATAAAAAAACTAAAGAAAACTGATGGATTTCAGGTAGAAAAATTTATTTATTTTATAAAATTATGTCTTCACGTACATTTTTAATTTATAAATAAAAAATAAAATAAAAATAAATAAATCACATATTTGAAATATATCTAATTCTTCCGATGAAATTCAGTGAGACAATTTTTGTCTTTATTGAGGCATAAGTGTACCATACATTTATCACATGTAAAATGGGAACGGCCTTTACAATTCGAATTTTTGCATCGACTGGCTTGCTTTTTCTGGACCGTGTTTTGGCATGTGAGCCAACCCATCCAGATGAATTTCTTTAAGAGGCTTATTCTCAAAATTTCGCTTTGTTGGCCGATTTGTACAAGACGAGCTTCCTGGTTCCACGTTCTGTAGATTTGAAGGGCGACCGCACTTTTTTGCATCCGTTTTAGCTTGTGCAAGGGATTGAGCTAAATTAATTCGAAAATGCAATAAAACTAAAATATTTATTTTATTTATTTTGTTTTTAATGCAGTCCTGCTTGAACTCTAGCCAACAAGACAAACTGTAAAATCTGTAAAGTACATAAAGAAACGAAGATACCACTTTTTCGAAATAATGAATGTTCTGTAGTAACTAATAACTTCTTCTAACAAGTTAACTCACAGTACCAATTCACACAAAGTTTGAAGCAACATGATTTGGTTTCGTATCGAACCATTTTACAATCGTTATTTTGTCATCAACACTCATTATACACTGTCCGATTATCCTCGTTTTTTTTCTTAACTTCAGTATTTGGAATTCAAGGTGGATTAGCAAATCTAATAACTCTAACAGTGCCTGCAGTGTTGATTTCTTTATTTCATAGAACTTCCAATAATTGGTATGAAGGGAAAAGTTATCGAAAGAAAGGCACTATTAGCAGCTCCGAATCCAATTTATATAAAATTGTATGGACTTTGTGGCCAATCAGGAATGCTATACAAAATTGTATGGTGATGCCTCATTTGTCACAAAGTACATAGACTCATTAATGAGCCTACCTTTAAAAGGAATAATTCCTTATTGTGTCATCTACTCATGTTGATGGTTTATTTATTTGTAACGCA
Source organism: Nephrotoma appendiculata (assembly GCA_947310385.1). NCBI lineage: Eukaryota > Metazoa > Arthropoda > Insecta > Diptera > Tipulidae > Nephrotoma > Nephrotoma appendiculata. The sequence goes on along the minus strand of OX371225.1, from coordinate 139,656,274 downwards.
AATATATCAGTTCGAATAAATTCAATAAAAGGACGAACTTTATAAAACCGGTCACAATTTTAGGCATATCTAGATTATTAATTATATGAAGACTCTTGGGATTGAATTATTTAGAATACCTCTAAATAATTTCATCCTAAGAGCTTTATCAAAATGCACCCGGATTATTGTAAGTTTGAAACAATCCAATGCTATTTGTAGACCAAATAACTGTTTTAATTCCGATGTGTTGATGTGTTTTTAGTTGCTTATCATTTTTTGCTCTACCTGCATGTTTGTGAAAAATTTAATTTCTTCAGCATATAGTTTCTGAACCAAGGGAATTTTAATGGGTGTAATGTCATTTGACTCGATACTTGGAAGAAATTCCGAAATTAATGAACGAAATTGTAACCGGCTCCATTTGAAATTTCCCGTTTTACGTGTACTGAAAGCTTTCGATGTCATCAATTATTTCAAAATGAAACTTTTCATCTAGTATAATTTCATCCTCGTCCGTTCCAATATCAATAACTTCGGCAGTCGAGACATCTTAGTCTGCCGAATTAAATGCGTCTTGCTCTAAATCCAATTCTAATATTTCTTCATCCGCGTTTCCTTCTCTTATCTCATTATTCTTTTTGGACCTATTTTATTTTATTTTGTTCCGAATTAACAAAATCTTCCAAGTTTGAATCCCACGTACTAAGAATATTAATTATCTTGGTCTGTTCTATATTTACGATTTATGTTCCTAAAGTAATTGTCAAATATTTTATAAATATCCGTTAAAGCGGAATGTACATAAATATGCACATGTAACAAATTATGTACATTACTCTTTATACAGATTGTACATTTACATCAAATTTCATACGTTTTTACATAAAATTCCAATTGTAAAATCACAAAAATTCAATTTCTAGACCAATATTTACACCTTCTTGATAAATATAACACAAAAATTTAGAACCTTCTAACAAGGCCTGTATGGCTTTCATCGACTAACCTGTTTAATCATGTCATAAGTCATTGGTTATGATGGCAAAATTATATATACTGAAGTTCGAATTGCTTCCTAATCCATTAATCCAATGTTAGCTATCTGGCTTTCATCGACTAACCTGTTCGCAAATCTCAATAAAATTATATATTAATAGATATTTTGACAACAAAACCGAATTGAAAGTAGTTAGTGAAGCCTTGAAATGAATGTAACACTATTGAAGGAAACTATGTTGATGGCGGTAATTTAACATTTCGATTTAACTTTATAAGCATCCCTAAAATTAATTTGCAATTACGTTTCAAATTAATAAATATAAAAACGATTAAATTTTAATTTAAATAACACGTGGACCAAAATATAATTATTTGTTCTTTTAACTTATGTATCGGTTGTTGTATTCAAAAATGCGAGAAAGTGAATTACCGAACTTCTAGAACAACCAATTAAACATCATTTTTTAATTCTACAAACATTTAAAAAGTTTGCAATTTATTTGGCTTTTCCTTAATTTTACCTTTTGTTTTATTTAGCGAAAAATAATCGATGATTTATTTTATATCATTTTGGTTTCAGTTTCTTCTACACAAACATTCTTTGGCACATTTTACGATAATTCTAACTAAAACCATACCTACATTGCCTAGCCTATTTGTCGGAATATCTATACACCATATCTTTTGATTACGATTCAGAAGGGGGTGAGCATACATTTTTCCTCTTATTTATACATATACTTTTTTTTACCAAAACAAAAACTAAATTAGAAAAGTGAAAAAAGAAAAGAAATATTTTACGTACCAGCGTTGTTGCTGTTGTCGCTATCGAAGCCAAACTTTGAAATAATTTAGGTACAAGAAAATTTGGTAAAAACAAAACCAACAATACGAAAAAACCATACGTTCAGAAAAATTATTGTTGCGTTAAGAAATCCCATTAAAAACGGAAATTAATTTTATTTTATTCGGCTGTGTTTCTGTAGATTTAATTTTACCTTTTCTATTTAAGTTTTAGTGTTAGTTTTGTGTTTTATTTATAGGATTTTTTTTTGTGTGTTGCCCTAAAATAAAACCGTCGGTTGAATAAAGAAAAACGGAAAATAATTTATATTTTATTGGTTATTGGTAATGGATAATAAATAGAAACGTTTCAGGCAACCGTAACACCATTCATATTGGGTTTTATTAAGCAATAATTGTATATAGGTTTTTTTGCGCTTTGTTATTATCTCGTTATGGATAATTTGATACGGTGAAGAAATAAATGTGGTGGCTAATTTGGGTTCACCGATTGCATAATACATATTTTAATATGATGTTGACATATAATTTCCGGATAACATAAATAAAATACCGTTTTCAGCAATCAAAAGATGAATAGAAGGCATTGCTTTATAAACTGTGGCTTCCTTATTACTATTTAGCTTTATACATTTTTCTGTAAATGTCTTGGAGAATTCATAAAATTATTCTACATTATAATTTTGATTTCTAAAAATTTTTATAACATATCGCCGGCCCAGGATTATAGTACGCTAAGCACCAAATCGTCGTTTTTCAGGTTTTATTGATTTTTTTAGTTCCGAGGTATCATATTTCGTGTTCACCTAATAGCAACTAAATCTACGTGCCCTTTTCCACTTTATTATAATTAGTTAATTTAACTCCGCAAAAACTAAATAATATTTATTTTAATTTTTCTCTATGTACATTTTAGCTTTAATTTCAAATTTACGGTATATCCAAAAATTATGCTGTCAAACAAGGATTTTCGGTCGAAAACTGGTAAGATGAGAATATTTATCCATGTAGTGCGTATGCAGCACAAAACTATAAGATTTTGAAAATAGTTAGTGTATGTATAATTTTTAGAGTTAAAGTGAAATTAATGAAATAACGAAGTTAGTAAGAGAGCACCGGACAAGTGGTGCAGTCGTTAAAGCTTCGACACTTGGACCGGGAGGTACTGGGTTCGAATCCCATCAGATGCTAGATCCAAATCGAATTTTCATCATCGATTACAATTGTTGATATTAATAAACACAATTAAGACCCTTTGATGAAGTTATGGGGTATTAATGTAAGAATGTCTTGCTTGGGCAATTTGATGAGTAATCCACTTTATCACTCCCAAAATAAGTTGAGTATAATTAAAACTACTAATAATTCAATTCTATATTTTATAATTGTTTATTAGTTGGTTGTTTAATATATGTTTACTTTGAAGAAATTCTGGATCTGTGCTTTTCGTTCTGCGTTCAAGATGTTAATAGTTGAAGTTTTATTTTCGTTCTAATGTAAAGAAAAAAGACAATAATTATTTATTTTGAAAATATTGTTTCAAACGAATTGCTGTGTTAAGCGTGGCAATTCGTTTGTGGAACGCATTGTTAGGTATTTTCTTAAAAGAAGAAAATACTCTGCAGTGCTATGCACGGTGTTCCTGAGTTTGTAGGAACTGACCGTGGCATTACTCCCTCCCCAGTGCGAACGTCCTTTCCAATGTTATGGATTAAGAGTTCCATTGCTGGTGTAAGAAGTAGTATTTATAAATACCAGAGGAATGTCTGTATTTGTTTTGCATGCTGAAATGAAATTGGAAATGATTATTGTAAGATAGTTTGCTCCATAACCCCAAATCTCGTGTGGAACCTACAAATGCTTGTTTTGTTTGAATTGCTTGCTATTATTGAATTGCTTGTTTGCTTCGAATTTTTTGCGGATTGAAGAGCGCTCATGCGTCTTTCCAACCTGAGAATTCGTAACTCCAAAAGACGTGTTACTTTCGAGTTTTTAAATGGTAGCGTCGACGGTGTTGTTTGCGTTGCCACTGATTTTGATTGAACCCTTTTTCCTTGCTTCAACGTTAATGGAGCAGATTCTAGTTCCGATTCTAGAACCGTAGCATCTAGCTCTATTTCGATTTGCTTGATTAACTCCTCGTGTTGGGCGTTGAGATCGTTGACAGTGATACTTTTAATCCTTTGCAAGAAATGAAAACTAGAAATTATGCTTGCTGAGAAGGAATTATTCGAATATGTAGACTGTTGTTGGCAAATAGAACGATTTTCTTGATTCCTGATGAATGATCAGGTGTATTCATTATCCCGTAGACTGATTTGAGTCTGTCAATTGAGATATTAAAGAGTTTAGTTTTGATTTGAGTTACAAAGTGTTTACAAACTCTTCGTACCGTTGTCAGAACAAACGAAATCACAAGTTTACAGTGATTTGGGTACGAAAATGTCGTTTTGTTTAGTTTAGCGAGTGTCCGTTGGTATGAGATTGTTCATAGTGGACCTTAATTGCTTTACCACTGTGTCAGCGGTAATTTGCGGTGTTAGTGGATGTTCCACAAAAAATTACCCAGGAAGTTTGAGCGTTTGACCGAACACCAGTTCTGCTGGTGAGTATTGTAGATCATCTTTGACTGTTGCTCGGATTCCCAATAAAACTATTGGTACCTCCGAACTCCAGTTAACGGTATTTGCTCAACCATACGGTTTGCTTGCGGGTGATAGGCAGTGGTTCGAATCCTGTGTGAGCCTAAAAGTTGCATAAGCTCAGAAAAGAGTTTGGATACGAATTGAGTGCCTTGGTCAATAGTGATTGTAGTGGGAACGCCGAATCTAGATATGTAGTTTTCGACAAACGTTTTTGCGATAGTTGATGCGGAGATGTCTTTTATACAGTAAGCTACAGGCCACCGTATAAACGATCTACGCAGGTGAGTAAATGTGTGTATCCATTAGATGGTGGGAGTGACCCCACGATATCTAGATGGATTTGCTCAAATCGACTTGACGGAATTTTGAAATTCTCGTGAGGCGATTTGGTGTGACGATGAATTTTTGATTTTTGGTAAGATAAACAAGACTTTGCCCAAAGGGTCATCTTGATTCATCTTGGGCCAAAAATATTTGGCCCAAGATGAATCAAGATGACCCTTTGGGCAAAGAGGCTCTAGAGGCGAGCTTTTGCGAAGTTCAAATGGCATTTGCTCGGATTCGAATAAACCAAATGGAGCAGTAATTGCTGTTTTGTGAATGTCATCGGGAGCAATTGGAATGAGATGATATGCTCTGACGAGATCGATTTTGGAGAAAATTTTGCGTCCAAGTAGTTTCATGGAAATGTTTTGAATGTGGAGAATGGGGTAGTTGTCAGGAATATTGACCGCGTTCAGCCATCTATAGTTCCCACATGGTTTCCAGTCGTTGTTCTTCTTCTTTACCATGCGTAGCTGACATGATTCAGGAGAAGAAAGGGGCTTGCACATTCCTAGGTCCACCATGTGTTGGAATTCTAGGAAAGCTGATTTATGCTGAATTGAGTCGAGTCGACGAGGTCGAGAAAAAGGTAAGTGTCCGTTCGTCACAATATGATGAACGATGTTATGACTTACTGGTAAATTGTAATTCGGTGGAGCTGTTAAAGAAGAATACTTCTTTAAGAGTGCTCCGTAACCGTTGCTGATTGTAAAATTAAGTAGAGTTGTGTGCCCACGTATACTGTTATGGCGTGAATTGTAAGACTATATGGATGGATCGATAAGTTTGCGATTGCGTAGATCCACGAGAATGCCGAATTTCGTAAGGAAATCCGCGCCAATTATGGGACGAATAACACTTGCTAGCAGAAATGAATGCTTGAATGATCAACATAGACCGATGTCTACGTCAAATAATTTGGTACCGTTCGTGTTGATAGTAGTACCCTTTAAAGCTGATAATACTAAATCGGAACTCCGATTTGTATTGTAGCAGAAGTATTTTGTGTGGAATGGCACTAACATCCGCGCCAGTGTCAATCAAAATTCTAGCTTGTTGACAGGATCGCGGATGAATAAGCGGCTTGGTGCTGCTTTTCTTAAGGTCGCCGCTGAGACCTTAAGATTTAGTAGTTTGGGGAATTAGTATGTTCAATTCCGCCATGTGGAGCGTTGAATCCACGTGGTTTAGAGCATTTCGTTGCTCTAGGGCCAAACCTGTTGTGATACAAACACCAGTTTTGTGGTTGTTGGTATGCTGTATTTGCTTGTTGCTTTGTTGCTGCTTGCTGGTCGTAGTAGTTAGTGCTTTGATTGCTTGTTGTCGGGCAGTAATGTTGTTGTCTACCTGGAGAAAATGTGTTTCTCCTAGAAGACTTGCTGTGTGTATTTTGCGAGCTATAAAATTGTGTACTATGGCTGTGTGCCAAACTTAAGGTAAATCGTTTACTACGGTAAAAATCGGTTTTAGAGCAGATTTTTCGATCAGTTTGCCATAGAGTTTTTGAAAAATAGTTGATTTTACCGAAAAATTTACTTAAAATTGACTTTTACCTTGAGTTTGGCACACAGCCTATGTTCCAGTTTGTCTAGCCTGTCGATTACTTTACTAAGAATTTGTTCCAAATTTGTGTTATTGGAACAATGTTTGCCTGTTGGTTGCTGAAAAGAATTTTGCTGTAATGCATTTACACGATTTTGTTTACTGCAAACTAATTCGTGTTATTTATCTGCTATGCAAGCAAGAGCTTCCTCTTGCTTATCTTGCTGTGGAACTAGTGCTGCTTGTATGAAATCAGGTAATTGCCTGATCCATAGCTGTTTAATGATTTTGGGCGAAAACTCCCGGTCTGCCAGCGATTGAATTTAATGCAGGAAATCGGAAGGACGCTGGCAACCAATCTCCACTTGGCTGAGGATAGTCTCCAATTTGCGCTCCTCGGATATGACGTAACGCTCCATAAGTACTCGTTTAACCGCCTAAATAAAATTTATTTTGTCCGCTTGCGTTTCCGACAGCGATGCGACTACGTAAGCAAACTTTCTTTTGTCATTAGTGATGCGGTCGCGTCTACTGCGATCTCTGCTGACAAAAACCAGCATTTAGGACTCGTCTCCCAAAATGCTGGTAGTTTGATGATGTGGCATGCTGTTGCTGCCACTTGGGCTTGCGCCGTAGTTTTGCTTGAATGTTGAGGTTGCTGCGTGGTGCCGCTGGAACCGGGTTCAGACTCGTTGTCCGGCATATTTGGTTTTTATTTTCGTCCCAAAATCACTAAACTGTGTGAGCTGATTTACTTAAGGTCTTATACGGGGACACAAATATTATTGTAAATGCTGAAACGCTTTAAAAATAACAAAACGCAAATATGAAACGCCCGAAAAAAAAATAATTCACAGCGCGTTTTTGACTGGTACAGGCTGGTCACTGTTGGGGGGAATTTTATTTGTACTAATAATTACGTATGTTACAGAAAAAAATTAAATTCAACGCTGCCTCTTTATATTGTGGCTTTAAACACACTAATTTAACTTTTATTTTATACTTATATTTTACTTACGATTTAAGTTCTGATTTAAGTTCGAACAATATGTTCTGATTCCTAAAAAGGAACGTCGGGGTAACCAATATGGGGTATTACCAGGGATGCTTTCCTAAAATTTATCAACCGGTTCGTAGTGATATTTTCTTACAAATTTTTTTATTTTTTTAATATTAATATTTCCATCAAAATATTATGGTTTTTCAGAGTAGCAGACTAAGTCAAGAATATTTAACTATCATTCATATTCTTTGCACAATAATGTAATAGGATAAAAGAGAATAAAAAAATAATTCAACGAGATGAAAATCACTTTTATTTTATTTATTCATTTCAAGAGATTCAAAATTTACATAAAAAAAACTGAACATAACAAAAAAATTGTGAAATTGCATATATTAGTAAATATTATTGTTATAAAGTAATTATATTATTTGCTTGCCAAAGTAAAAAAATTTTTTTTCGCAATAATAGCCGGTTCGCACGAACCATAGAATTTACATCTACCGGATCGCACGAACCGGCGCGAACTGGTAGGAAAGCATCCCTAGGTATTACAGTAAGAATGTCTTGCTTGGGCAATTTGATGAGTAATCCACTTTATCACTCCCAATAAGTTGAGTGCAATTAAAACTACTAATAATTCAATTCTATATTTTATAATTGTTTTTTAGTTGGTTGTTTAACTTATATTTACATTGAAGAAATTCTGGATCTTTGCTTTTCGTTCTGCGTTCAAGATGTTAATAATTGAAGTTTTATTTTCGTTAGAATGTAAAAAAAAAACAATAATTATTTATTTTGAAAATATTGTTTCAAACGAATTGCTGTGATCAGCGTGTCTCTGGCAATTCGTTTGTGGAACGCATTGCAAGGTATTTTCCTAAAAGAAGAAAATACTCTGCAATGCTATGCACGGTGTTCCTGAGTTTACAGGAACTGACCGTTGCAGAGTGCTGAATTCAGCGCCGACCCACGTCAATATACAGGTTAAAATGGAGCTTGTAATGTGCAGGTGGTATACTGTAGTTATGTGTTATTATGTGTTCTTATCACAATAAGCCAAAATTGGCCTTAGGGCCAACCACTGAAACCTAACCAGCAAGAGAGCGCAGCAGTTCACCAGAGCCAGTTCTTTCGTTTAAGGAACTCTGGTAATTATAACTTTAATTTTGGATTTACCATTCGTTAAAAAACTTAATCGAACCACCCTCAAATAATTTCAATAGTTATGGCACACCGTGTATCTTAATATCACTCGAAGTTTAGAATTCACCAGAGCAAATAAAGCATTTTATAAATTTCGAGTACTATAATTACATCGAAACCGCCAACTTACGCCTACGAGTTTCAAAAATTCAGTATATCGATTTTGTTTCGTGAGTTACTCATTTAAAATGAGTGAAGGAAAAAGAATCGAATACGTACACAGTGTATAATACACAATTATGTCTTTGTATTTGTATTTTTCTTTTGTTCGTATTTGTGTCATTTGTATGATGAACAGCACCAAAATAACGCGATCCGGGCGAATCGGTTTAATTTTTATGGTGCTTATTTCCCTTACTCAGCACATTACGTCTGTTCTCGAGCTGTGGAGTGTCATTATTTAACATGCCAATATATTTTATATTATCTAGTATCATAAATTAATTTTAAATATAATAATAAAATTGTATAGGTACATTTATTTTAAATTTCATAAATTTTAGAAACTATAAAAAATCGAAAATACATAAGCAACGCAAAAATATGGCGTTTACAATGGTTAACCCTTTGAGTGCCAAAAAGCGCAATCTTTGAGTGCCAAAAAGCGCAAACGCCTACGAGTTTCAAAAATTCAGTATATCGATTTTGTTTCGTGAGTTACTCATTTAAAATGAGTGAAGGAAAAAGAATCGAATACGTACACAGTGTATAATACACAATTATGTCTTTGTATTTGTATTTTTCTTTTGTTCGTATTTGTGTCATTTGTATGATGAACAGCACCAAAATAACGCGATCCGGGCGAATCGGTTTAATTTTTATGGTGCTTATTTCCCTTACTCAGCACATTACGTCTGTTCTCGAGCTGTGGAGTGTCATTATTTAACATGCCAATATATTTTATATTATCTAGTATCATAAATTAATTTTAAATATAATAATAAAATTGTATAGGTACATTTATTTTAAATTTCATAAATTTTAGAAACTATAAAAAATCGAAAATACATAAGCAACGCAAAAATATGGCGTTTACAATGGTTAACCCTTTGAGTGCCAAAAAGCGCAATCGTGTTCCTCAATATACTAGCCGAAATCATGTTTGCACTCAAAGAGTTAATATGAATAAACAAAAAAAGAATGACACGTGACTTGCATATGCAGAAAAACAATCCTACTCACGAAACTCACACAAATACACATGCTACTACTATATCATTCCGGTTACACTCATTTCGTTTCACACATTTTGAGACAAATTCGACATACAGATCATTCCACTACCTGTAATAAACAAAGTTTTGGAAACCCAATGCAATTAAAGAGTTTTGAATCATCATTTATTGATTCCGATGCAGATCCAGAATATTTACCACCAGTTATCGATAATAATCGGATCGATCTTGAGCGTGAAGATAAAATTATTACAAAATTATCCAAAAAATCCTTTTGTCGATTTTTTAACCAATTTCAGATTCATCTTCTGCTTCCAAAATAAATACTCATCAAAAAAGATAATCACATCCCAAAAGATGGAAAATCCAAATATCAAAGCGGGGAGGAGTTTACAGATAAATTTGGTGTAACTCATAAACAAAGAGAAATTAAAGTCGGTTGTGGTGATAATTGCTTATATATAGCTGTAATGATTCGTTTGGACAAGAAGAGCGCAAACTTCCGCAGAAAGCAGACCTTCCATTATCATTTTTTAAAATTCGGTAAACAAAAAAAATGTCAAAATATTTTAAATTAATAAAACACGGATTCACTATTATTTTGACAATTTGGTTGGTGATAAAACCACAACGTCGAAATCGCCTGCAAATGGAAGGCACACAAAATATAAACTACCAGATGATCAAATAAACGGCGTTGTAAGAATTTCACTATTGTCGATCTATTTCCAATAAAAATTATTTGCAGCCAAATCTAAGTTTATGAAAAATGTATAACCTAAATTGCAGTGAATACGATAACCCAGTAAAATTTTTGACTTATAAAGATATTTTTGATAAACAGTTTAATTTAGCTTTCTTTGTTCCCAAGAAGGAGTTATGCAAACAAATGTGAGGAGCAAAATGGAGTCATCATAAGTCCAGGCGAAGAAAGCGAGCCAGTTGATACTGATTTTCCACAAACCAAAAAAAATATTATTTGAACCGTTTCTTTCGTAGCACGCAACTCTGTTTTGAATTCGAAACTCAATCTCTTGTGGGTATAGAACAGAAGTATTCTGAGCCGGGGCACTCGCTTTTAGAAGAAATGGATGCCGTACATACCACTTTGTAGAAATACTTGAAAAATAATCAAATCTATAGTCCAATTGGATTAATCCGGTTATTAGCAAATCATAAATTTCCAAAGGTAGCTTTAAGAGTAATGGAGATGAAAAATTCCGATTTTTGGAACCATAGTCTACCTGCACGAAAACTTCACTTTTCCTGTATTCCATACCCGGAAATAAAACACGCAAAGTATGGATCGCTTAATATTAAAAATATTACCATAAAAAAACCTGCGAGTGCTAGAAGAACACGAAAAAGCAACGAAAATGACGTTACCTTATGCAAAAAGATAATGCCAGGTTAAATGAAGAGAAGCGGAAGGATCTAATGATTCTTTTAAAATGTATGCCCAGAAATGACCAACAATTTTATAATACATACAATAAAAAACGAGCTATTAGCATTGAATGAAATTAAGGGGCTCTATTATTTATATTGATGACACTTTTCTGCCTTAATTGAATAGTAATTTTTTATTTTCCATTTATTCAAATTTATGCGATTAATAAGCGGTTGCACATAAAAATAGGTACTGGCCTGGCAGTCGTGCGCCAGTTGGTTTGCATTAAAACTGGTTTCGCGAATCATAAAAAGCGTATAAATATTTTGATTAAATAATTTTTTTTACTAGACATTAAATATTTACTTAGATAAAATTAGGTTTAACAAGATTGAACTGGGTTCTTTACTTCTGCGAAACTCGACATAATATGACTCAATTTTAAAATATGCTTTTCCTGAATAACCCTTCGAATTGAACATTTAAACGAAACATTTATGTTTCCATATACAAGAAAGAAAAAAATAATAAAATACACTAATTGGTTTGAAAAATAACAAGAAGCTTCCCCTCTATGGAAAGCTCATGAAAAAATGGTGGAATTTTACGGTTCTTATATTTAAGAGGCTCTGGTAATAATCATCAATAATGTAATGAGTTACCGATTAATGTGAGGAGAGTGCCATCTGGTTCTGTTTTAGGGCCTTTATTATTTTTAGTATATGTAAGTGAAATCTTTTGACAATAGTTTCGTGGGTCTCCAAATGCTTTTGCTGATGATTTTGCAGTTACCTCTGCTACACTTAGTTTTTAAAATAATATCACTCTCTTAGATCATAATTTAAATAATTTATGTATTCGGTTGAAAGCTTACAATTTGGTTTGAATCACAAAATGAATTTGTTACATTTTAAGGATACCCTATCGTCATATCTTCAGACAACATATTGTAATTTTTAATGCAGTAGAAACAGTAACGCACATCACTCGGCATTCTAATGATTGTTAATTGAGGAATTTTGAAGCCTATAGGTAACATAATACTGTAAAACTTCTACAAACGACTACCTCTAGGAGAATACCCCTTCCTGTACGATACATTTGATCACTAAACCCTTTTTATATAAAGTAGAACCTTCTCTCTAAAAAGACCACCTTCCAAACCCAACCGCGACCATGATTTAATAGTACAACGAGAAACAACCACACTTCACGAAACGACCACTCTACAATAATTATTATTTTTTCTAATTAAAATACAAAACCAATTTTGTTTGTATTATGTTACTACATACCTGATCAAAAAGAAACGAAGGATTATATTAGTCCTAGACAATGAAGCCAGACATTCAACCGACTTACAGTTCAAAGTTATCAAATTATTTTTTCTGCTTGCAAATACTACGTTGACTTACAAACCACTTGGTCAAGGCATTATCCAAAATTTTAAACTACATTATCGGCGCACAATGCTGACCACTTTAATCGCGAAGATGGATACTGTCGACAATGTTGACGAATTAATAAAATAAATTACTTTGGCTGATGTTGTTGAATATGTCAAGAAAGCGTGGAATAATGTTTCCCCGATAACCAATGAAAAGTATTTTTCGAAATGTTGATTGATACTGCCAAGTTCTCATACTGCCATAAACATTTCTCAAAATGTGGATATTCAAAGTGACATAATATCTAAAGTAAATATTGTCAATTTAGAACTCGACTTCGATGCACATATTGACTTGGATGATGTACTGGATGGTTTTGGGACAATGACAAATAGGAAATCGAGTTGTTGAATTCAAACGAGACCAATTTTAATAAAGAAGTGGAAAACGAGGAATCCGAAGATGCGAGGAGCTTCAGCTAATGTCACTAAAAGCTTGGAAGCAGTAGTTGGTTTAAAACGATTGTCGTTTAATTAAGGAAATTAATGACTTAATTTTATGAATGCGAGCGATTACTGGGAAACGAAATCATTCAGCAGAAGGTCAAATCATCGAACCAAATAACATTAATTGATTATTTCACGCCAAAATAATACAAAAATATATTAATATTTTTTTAATTAATTAAATTTAGTTAAATATGAATTGAAAGTGTTCCTGAAATTATAATTTTTTTATAATTTATTTTTGTGATTAATGTATCGTATGGTGTGAAATAAAATAAATACAAATGAATAGCAGTTATATTTTTGAATTTTTTGTATTTTTTCCCTAATAGGTCCATTTTGTATTTTACGACCATTTTTTCACTGGTACGCAAGGTTGTCGTTTTACAGAAGTTTTTATATAGAAAATTACTTTCAAAATTCCGACTTTCAAAATCCCGACTTTCAAATTTTCATATTTTACTTTGATGTTTTTTATTGTACTAATTGTTCCGTACATTGGTCTATTTTCAGTACTCTCGAATTAAATACACAATCGTAGGAAATTCTTCCATTTAGCGTCAATCTGGGTGACAACAACTATGATTACTTATACACAATCAACATCCCAACCACCCCATACTTTTTCTTTCCATTAACGCTGGATCGTGGATAAATTTGAATTTTTTACTTATAGATGGAAAATTTGTAAGAATCACAACAATCATATATACATATATAGACAATATTCCAATGTTAATAATACAACATCCGTCGTCGCGACCTGATGAGAAGACTGATATTTTCAAATCAATAATCTTATCTGTTCGAAACTGATTGTTATGATTTTCATAAATTTTTCATCTATAAGTCAAAAATTTAAATTAAATTTTCTTTTTTTATCGTCATTTTTATTAAGAACTCGGTCTTTTTTTGGCCGAAATAATTGCAAAAATTTAAATTTGTTTTTAATAAAATGTAACTAAGCATGAGCAATAATTTTTAAATAACTAACTTTATCTGTATTGTTTCTGTTTACAACAATATTTTGCTATTTCTTTCCACATATTTTTTAGTGGGATATGTTCACCAGTTTCACTTCCCGATGCATGTTTTGCACACCGTCATCTCCTTTACCAATTGATTGATTAATTTCTAGAACATGTTTATAAAGGGTTATCCAATTCAAGCTTGATAAAGTAAACTTAAAAAAAACACACAAAATATTCGGAATGTATTGTAATTTTTATTTCATTTTACAGATTGATCCTTGCCATTTTTAGTTAAACAAGATATCATTCAAATGTCCTCCACGGGACTTCTTACAGGCCTTGATTCTTTTGAGGTAATTTTCAATGACTTTTCGGCACATTTCGGGCGGTATCTCGGCCATTACCTTACGAATATTAGTTTTCAATTCGTCAAGAGTTTGAGGATTGTTTGCGTAAACACGATCTTTCGCGTAGCCCCACAAAAAGAAATCCAAAGGCGTTAAATCACAGGATCTTGGAGGCCAATTGACATCAGCCAATCGCGAAATCAAACGTCCAGGAAATTTCTCTTGCAAAAGATCTAGATTTGCTCGTGTTACGTGACTGGTTGCTCCATCCTGCTGGAACCACATATCGTCAAGATCCTAATCTTCGATTTTCGTAAAAAAATAATCGGTTAACATGCGGCCATAGCGCTCAGAATTGACGGTAACGGTTCGTCCATGGTTGTTCTCAAAAAAATACGGCCCAATCACACCACCAGACCACAATGCGCACCAAACAGTGACTTTTTCCGGGTGTAATGGCTTCTCTACAATCAATTGTGGATTTTCTGAGCCCCAAATTCTACAGTTTTGCTTATTAACGTATCCACCAAGCGAAAAATGAGCTTCATCACTGAAGAAAATTTTGTTCGAAAAATCAGCATCAGCAGATTTAATAATTTTAACGCGTTGGTCGATTGTTAAATGCTCCATATTCTTAAATGGCAGAATGTCAACTAAATAAATGACAGCGTACTTGACGTTTATCTTTGACAGATGTCGGTATACAGATTTCTACTTTATCAACCTCGAATTGGATAACCCTGTACTTGAGGTCTTCCGATTACTATTTTTGGTCGGGCGTGATAGGCCTCAACCGAGTTTTGTGTTCTAGGGAAATTATCTGCATTGTTCTGGTATATAGTCCAGAACTCTGGACTGCATTGGGATCTTTCTTGGTATCCATAAACACACCTTATATGATTTGTTTGGAACCATTTTGCCATTCGCTTGGCGTCTGGATCAAATTCTTTTTTGAACACGTCAAAATACTCAGACACCTCTGCAGGAAGCACGAATGCTGGAATCTTTTGTATATTAAATAATTCTTCGTTTCCAAATTTAACCTGAATTTCACACATTAAGCAACACAACATTTACTGATATAATTAAATTTATTTTAGCACAACTGAACTCCATAGACTGTATCGATAATACGGTTTTGAAAATACTAATGTAGGAAAAATAAATTCACTCCATATTTTTAAAAAATAACTGAAATATGCTAATTTCACGTAGATTTTTGTGAGTCTTCATAAAAAAGTTTTGAAAATGGCCTGTAATTAGACTATTCTCGCTATTGCGTCATTTAAATCCTTTTTAACCCTTAAGAAAATATTACTTACATAATATTAAGTTAAAAATATATTTGTTTTCATATTTTAGGTTGTTACCACGGGAGCGAGTCGGTCATTCAAAAATGTATTTACAGTCAAACCTGTTTTTGTGACGTAATAGGGACCGCATAAAAAAATCTTCCGAAACCTCGCGAGTAGGTATAAAAATAGTTTTAGCAACACATTTGAAAAGTATTTTTTATGTGGTGGGTGAATAGGGACCGCATAAAAAAAGTTTCACGTCAAAAAGACCGCAAAAACAGGATTAACTGTATTTTAGAAAAAAAACCCATATACAAAATTTCCTTTATTTCATTAGTTTAATAATATTTGATAATTAATTTATTTCAATTAATTTAATAATTATTATTATTACATTTAATTAATTCAAATAACTGTTCAATTAATTTAAATTTAATTTAATTGTTCTTAGCAATTATTACTCAAACATGATCCCTATTGTGTACCAGATTGATTAACGCTTGTTGTGATTCTAGAAAACAGGGTTGGATATTTTTTGAATACCGAACCATTCCCCTACAAGCATACCAATATATACTAACATACTTGTGTATAGTACAGTTATTAATAAATATGTTCTGTAACAGTTTTAGCAAATTACAAGATGGGTAAATTATACAATAATGGGCACTTATAAGGAAGTTCAGGAGTCTTTTACATTTAAGTTGGATATGGTTAATTAAATATAAGTTGTTTATTATTTCGCAGAACCAGAATATAATTTTCATTTAGTATTTTCAAAGTGAAAATTTAAATTAATTGAATACTAATTAAACAGTAAATAAAAACATTATAGGTACATTTTCAATATCACATTACGATTTCAGTATTACGTTAAAAAAATAAATATAAATTATATAATAATAAAGAAACTAAAATTTAAATAAAATACTTATTGCTTCCATTTGCAATAAGTACATAAAATAGTGGGTTCAGCCAGTAGATTCAACTTGCTTATGCAAGTGATATGGTATTCAGCTCTACAATTTCCTCAACGAAGTCCATTGTTGGTTTTGTTGATGGAATACGTGCAAATATAACATATTCTCCCCGATGTCAACGTGTTAATTATGGTCGAGTTCGCATTGCCATGTTTGCCTCCTTGACTTGATTCGTTTGGTAACTCAATACAATTCACTTTTTCTTTTGAAACCATCTAGTTATCATTTGATGTCGGTGAAATATTTCGTGCTAAATTCTCCGAAGGAATACATTCATCGAACGTTAGTTTTTTCAAATTATCTCTTTTAACTATATTCAATTTAAGTTTGGAATTTTGTTTAGGTTTAAGAATTTTTATTCTAGATTTTTCCTTCTTTAATTTTTCTTTTATTTCCTTATTTTTAATTCTTAAAAGTTTTCGTTGTTTTTTTTGCATTTCTTTTTTTAGTTTCTCCTTTCGCTTTTGTTCTTGTAATTTGGCATATCCTGACGATGTAATAACGAACGGTAGATTTTCTTTATATGGTTTAGTATTTTTTCTCTCTGGAGTCGTCCCTCATCTCATATATTGGTCAATTGTTTTAACGATCGGCTCGTTAATCTTGTCATCGGTCGGTTGGATCATTTGAGAAACCTGCTCACAATTAACAGTTTCCTCTTCGTATTGTGCTACTAAAATTTCGGGGCATTCTGGATCTCGTTCTTCGATAGCTTCAATGGATTCAATTAAAAATCCTTCAGGTAAGTATACATATAAACTCGTTAATGTCCAAAATATTTGTTGTTTTTATTAAGTCTGAAGTTGGTAGAAGAGATTTGTATACTCGATGCAGACATTGAAACTCCGTTGTCTTAAGGGCCAAATCACTGTCTTCTACAGACTGAAGTTCCAATAATTTCGATCCTACAATATCAAAATTTGTTGGAAATTTATGGGATTTACATTTTCAATATTGGACAAATTAGATGAAGCCTCGATTGTGTCGTGCGTATTCCCATCTATTGATTTCCCCAAACATTTTGAGAAATCAATTGGCATTTTATTAAATGGATAGAGTCCGCATGAGTTGAATCCATTTTGAATGGTTAACGGATTTACTGCTTGGTCGATAGCTTTGTGTAACAGTGGCGCGAATTTTTTTTTTTTCAAAGTAGTATGCATATTGTATCGTTTCCAATCTAAAAGCACTTTTTGCCATGCAGATCTTAGCGGTTTAAAAGCCGAGACATCACAAGGCTGAGAGATCCGTGTGGCATTCGGGTACAGAGCCATTAGTATATTTGCAAATTTTTGCATAAAATACAAAGCTCATACGTTAAGTGCGTCACATGTCCATCAACAAATAAAATAACCGGCAATTTTATACTATTTTTGGTTAAGTACGAATAAAACATATTAGAGATATACTCAAAGAAGACCTCTTTAGTCATCCAACCGCTATCGCTTCGTCCCACACACCAATGCGGTGGGACCGAGTTCCTAATACCGTCTGGAATCCGATTGTATGGGAATATTATCATTGGGAGTACCATATCGCCTGCAGCTGAGAAGCTAAACATGACAGTGAGGCACGACTTGGATGGAGCATGTTCAACTTCATACACGTTTTTGCTCCCAACTTTAGCAAGTACGCTTTTTGTTTTCGGACAAAGCATAAAATTTGTCTCATCTCCGTTAAATATGCGAGTTGGGTCGGATAAAATGGATGTCAAGTTTTTATCTTTGAAATAATTTTCAATTCGATCAAACCATTTGAACAAATTTTCCGGACTAATTTTAGAGCTGACCTATAAATGAATAATTTTAATTTAATGGAAAATAGTTCAATAAAACGAACAAATAATACCGCTTCTGGAATTCTCGTTGTTATGCACGGATGTCGTTTTAAGAATAAACTATACCTTCCATTTACAGGCATATTAGTTTCTCCAAAGGGATGGTCTCGCGGACAATCATCCAAAAAACTTTTCCAGGATACGATTACATATTCGCGACGTTTAGGGAATCCTTTTCTGGCACTTTCAATAATCCAATCAATAATAGTTTTTTCTTCTTTTTCGGTGAGAACGGTCATTGGGCCAGGACGACTTATTTTAAATTTAGATGATAGCCTATACTGGCTTGTACAGCGTGAAACGTTAAATAGTTTTGATGCAATTTTTTACCAATTTTGACAACAATCACCGCATCGCAAGCTTTTTGAACGTTTTCCTCTAAATACGTTGGGTTTCTCTTGGGCATCTAAAACATATTATGAACTATATATGACTACAGTTAATTAAAAATACTAAATCAAAGAAACAGGTACATCGGTAGGTACGAAATTTTTAAAAATTATATTTCTTGTTGTAATTATGTTGAGCTTTTATAATTATCGGCACTACTTTACATCATAACAATCGGTACTATGACAATAACTAATTCTCATTTAGGCAATAATTGACAAAGGATGTCCAATAACTAAATCAACCGAATTATTATACTAGTATTGGACACACACATTTTTATCATTTTAACCATTAATTTTATTATTGATTAACCAAATTTTGTTTAAAATCGTTCATTAGTAATCCAATAAACTAGTTTTTTAGCTATATATGTTTTTCAAGCGTTTATAAATGTCTTTAATATCTTACCTTGTTCTTAGCAATTACATAAAAAGGTCAAAAAAAC
The DNA here is from genome assembly GCA_947310385.1 of Nephrotoma appendiculata. Taxonomy (NCBI): domain Eukaryota; kingdom Metazoa; phylum Arthropoda; class Insecta; order Diptera; family Tipulidae; genus Nephrotoma; species Nephrotoma appendiculata. The sequence goes on along the minus strand of OX371225.1, from coordinate 139,637,042 downwards.
ACAACTGACACAATTCACCTGTACTTCAATACTAAATATTTTTTAAACGAAATGGAACATGTAAAAATAAATAACCACATAATACTGTAATAGAGCAGAATGAGACAAACCAATTTTTTCAAACCGCAAAATGCTTATAAAATTAGGGTGCCGAATAACTATATAATTTGGTCATAGTGTCTATTATTGCATCGTATACTTACCTTTGAATAAGCCTAATAGCCTGTACAGACTAAGGATTAGTTAAACTGGTTTAGCAAAATTCGGTCAAGTATTCTAAGAAATAAAATTCAATTCAGTTCGACATACTACGAAAAATTAAAAATCTACTAGTAAGTTTTACTATTTTCAGAGGATACTTGACTTAATATTGATAAACCAGTTTAACTAATCCTCAGTCTGTACAGGCTTTAACCCTGTTTTCCAAACACCGACTTATTTGTAAACACACCGACTTATTCAAATAAGTCACCTCGCGAGGACACTTATTTGATTAAGTATACGTCTACACAGAAATGACCCAAAATTTTATCTTGACTAAATGTACTTCGTGCAGTTTTTATTTTCATATCTGGTGGCCACGACCAACATGTCAAGAAATTTATTTTCTTCGTCACAAATAAATCGGTACAATGAATTGGAATGACTTGACCGACTTATTCAAGATGGTGTCAAATAAGTTAATGAGTCTGTAATAAGTCGTTGTTAGGAAAACACCCTTAATCAAAGATTTTATAATTATAAGTTATAATAAAATTTCCAAACTAAATTACATATTAGGCGTGCGCCTTACATATGGACGTCGGAACGTATGGGCATAAAATGGAAATTTTTTAGTATTTTGTATATTGGAATTTTGAAATTTGGCATTTTGTATAGGAATTTTGTTATTTCAGAAGTTAATTTTTTGTAAATGTTTTTATCTGAATTGTGGCTTCTGGAATTTTGTTGTTTGGAATTTTTATTTAGGAATTTCGTTTTAGGAATTTTGGATTTGACGAATCGTACCTATAATCGTTCTATTGCGGCAGCAATAGAATTCATAAACTTTTTTTTTAAATCGGGCCTTTGAAAATCAGGCTTGTGAAAATCGGGATTTTGAAAGTCTAGATTTTGGAAGTCTCGATTTAGAAAGTCGGGATTTTGAAAATCAGTCTTTTGAAGGTCGGAATTTTGATTTCGGAATTTTGAAGGTCGGACAAACGACCCCAACCCATATTTTACATATAAGTTAAGTATTTTATTTTAATTTAGAATCAGGGGCGTCACGTGATCTATTTGATCCAGTGGTTCACTTATCATACCATCTACATTTTGTTATTGAAGTAAAACTTCTTTAGGCACGCTTGACTTGGGGACTAAGCTGGCAAATGCGTTACGAAAAGTGTAATCGAACGAGGCGAACGAAACAATAGACGCAAAACGAAATTATTTTCCTTTAGTATCAGGATGTGCCATGACAATTCATAAATCCCTAGGTGGAACATTAGTTGATACCATTTTATTTTAATCATTGGTTAAAAAAATGGGATAATAAGAAAATAGGAAAATTGGTAAATGGAAAATTGGAAAAATTGGAAAATTGGTAAATGGAAAATTGAAAAATTGGAAAAATTGCAAATTTCGAAATTTGCAAAATTGGAAAATTTGAAAATTTGTAAATTGGAAAATTGGAAAATTTTAAAATTGGAAAATTAGAAAATTGGAAAACAGGTAAATGGAAAATTGGAAAATAGGAATATATGAAAATATGAAAATATGAAAATATGAAAATATGAAAATATGAAAATATGAAAATATGAAAATATGAAAATATGAAAATATGAAAATATGAAAATATGAAAATATGAAAATATGAAAATATGAAAATATGAAAATATGAAAATATGAAAATATGAAAATATGAAAATATGAAAATATGAAAATATGAAAATATGAAAATATGAAAATATGAAAATATGAAAATATGAAAATATGAAAATATGAAAATATGAAAATATGAAAATATGAAAATATGAAAATATGAAAATATGAAAATATGAAAATATGAAAATATGAAAATATGAAAATATGAAAATCTGAAAATATGAAAATATGAAAATATGAAAATATGAAAATATGAAAATATGAAAATATGAAAATATGAAAATATGAAAATATGAAAATATGAAAATATGAAAATATGAAAATATGAAAATATGAAAATATGAAAATATGAAAATATGAAAATATGAAAATATGAAAATATGAAAATATGAAAATATGAAAATATGAAAATATGAAAATATGAAAATATGAAAATATGAAAATATGAAAATATGAAAATATGAAAATATGAAAATATGAAAATATGAAAATATGAAAATATGAAAATATGAAAATATGAAAATATGAAAATATGAAAATATGAAAATATGAAAATATGAAAATATGAAAATATGAAAATATGAAAATTTGAAAATATGAAAATGTGAAAATATGAAAATATGAAAATATGAAAATATGAAAATATGAAAATATGAAAATATGAAAATATGAAAATATGAAAATATGAAAATATGAAAATATGAAAATATGAAAATATGAAAATATGAAAATATGAAAATATGAAAATATGAAAATATGAAAATATGAAAATATGAAAATATGAAAATATGAAAATATGAAAATATGAAAATATGAAAATATGAAAATATGAAAATATGAAAATATGAAAATATGAAAATATGAAAATATGAAAATATGAAAATATGAAAATATGAAAATATGAAAATATGAAAATATGAAAATATGAAAATATGAAAATATGAAAATATGAAAATATGAAAATATGAAAATATGAAAATATGAAAATATGAAAATATGAAAATATGAAAATATGAAAATATGAAAATATGAAAATATGAAAATATGAAAATATGAAAATATGAAAATATGAAAATATGAAAATATGAAAATATGAAAATATGAAAATATGAAAATATGAAAATATGAAAATATGAAAATATGAAAATATGAAAATATGAAAATATGAAAATATGAAAATATGAAAATATGAAAATATGAAAATATGAAAATATGAAAATATGAAAATATGAAAATATGAAAATATGAAAATATGAAAATATGAAAATATGAAAATATGAAAATATGAAAATATGAAAATATGAAAATATGAAAATATGAAAATATGAAAATATGAAAATATGAAAATATGAAAATATGAAAATATGAAAATATGAAAATATGAAAATATGAAAATATGAAAATATGAAAATATGAAAATATGAAAATATGAAAATATGAAAATATGAAAATATGAAAATATGAAAATATGAAAATATGAAAATATGAAAATATGAAAATATGGAAATATGAAAATATGAAAATATGAAAATATGAAAATATGAAAATATGAAAATATGAAAATATGAAAATATGAAAATATGAAAATATGAAAATATGAAAATATGAAAATATGAAAATATGAAAATATGAAAATATGAAAATATGATGATATGAAAATTGGTAAATTGGAAAACTGGTAAATTGGAAAATTGAAAAATTGGAAAATTGAAAAATTGGAAAATTGAAAAATTGGAAAATTCGAAAATTGGAAAATTGGACAATTGGAAAATTGAAAAATTGAAAAATTGCAAAATTGTAAAATTGCAAAATAGGAAAATAAAAAATATGTAAATAAGAAATTTTGAAAGTTGGTAAATTGGAAAATTTGTAAATTGGAAAATTGAAAAACAGAAAAATTGGAAAGTCATAATATAGACTTCTATGTCGCTGACTGACTCACTCGAAAACGCACAGGGTGACCAAATTTTTTTTTTTCTATATTATAACATCTATGTCACTCACTAACTTACTCACTCCAGATCGCACAGGGTGACCAAAAAAAATTCGCCCGTGTGATATGTTTTATATATGTATTTTTTCTATATTATAGCTCCATTTCACACGAGGTATTACAGAAACCGATTCTTTCTTCGTTTCTTTCCCCGATTGCCTATGATACAGGTTTTAATGCGACTTAAACATATTTTCGATGAAACCACATAATGTACTGTGGTTATACATAAATGAAATAAAAAATATTTCAAGGCCATTTTTACTATGCGAAGAGATTTCAAAAATGGTTTTTTTGTCCATTTTGTGACACATACATAAACATTGTCTATTACGACTAGTTGGCCTTGAAAAAGTTACCAAGTTACAAGGTTACCTCTTGTGGCATCAGACATAAACGGCTAGGTGACACTCGAGAACGCAAAGGATGACCAATTTTTTTTCCAATATTATAATTTTTCTATATTATATTATAAATATTAAATATATATTAGAAGTTTTGCTTCAGTAGTGTGGTCTAAAGCACACTTAATTTTTTTTTAATAATAATGTTGTCCATTTTTATTTATTGACAATAAAAAGTTGATAATGAAAAAACAAAATCAAAATCAAAAACATCATCAGTTTTTGATTTATTTTTGCAATTTGATAAGGTAAACCAATAATAATTTAATTTACTTTTTTTTTGTTAATAATTAGGTATAGTTGTATGTTGTATATACATTTATATTTCATAACATTTTTCATACGGAAAACTTTATTCTGTAAATATGCTTAAGGCGTAATGTACCAAAATAATTAACAAAACAAAAATTTTAAAATACTCAAAAAATATAATAAAAATTTTAGTAAGTTTAATACGAAGGCTGCACATAGATATGAAAAAAATTTGATACTATATCTAATTAAGAAGAGGATATGCCATAAGCACAAATTGTATATATAGTAAATGTAAATATGGTTCTATTATTGTTATTTTTATTATAATGTATGCATATAGCGAAGCTTGGAATAACCACACAGAGCAAAATGTTTTGTGTATCTTTCTACATTTTACTATATATAGAGAGAATTAAATATTGAAATACATAATTAGTTTCATTTCATTCCATATTATGTTTGTGTGCTTTAGAAATTTACTTAATTAAATTACAATATTTTCGTTTGTAGTGGTTTTGTTTGTTTATTGAATATGTTTTGTATGGCAAGGAAGTAAATGTGTTGTTATAATCAAGAACATTTCTACTTTAATTTGCATACATTTTGTTTCTGCAATTCCTTACCAACAGTAGGATAGTATATAGCTGTACGATTCATCTATTGTATACCGAATATTATAAATAATTTTCAAAGCTGCGAGAAACAATATATGGATGGGAAAGAGAACATTCACCTGTTCAGAAAACCCTTATACTGTATTAAATTACCTTCGGTTATTTATGATCATTATTATTATTAAATATAAAAAAAACTGAAAATAAAAGTTTACATCTATTATTTTATTCAACAAAAATAAAAATTTAATTTACAATTATATTATTTTTTATGCTGTGTTTAAAAATATTATTATATTTCAGTTTTATATTTATTATGAATAATAAGTAATTTGTTCAGTTATTGTATCCTTGCATATACAGTTTCGAAACTTTATTGTTTATTATTTATTTTGAGAACACGAAATGGAAATGAATTATTAAACTAGAAATTATTTCTTATATTATTTTACTCAATATTTTTTATAGCGAATACTTTTTTGAAATATAAAAATGTTATTTTTTGTTTTTAAAGTTATTTTTAAATGTAGAAACGTTATGGTTCAAGAATTAAGTTTTATTCATTGTCTGGAGCGCGCATCAAAGTTAAATTGTTATTTAAATGTTTATCGCTAGATATTTCATAATAATACTCTTATGTGAATAAAGATACTACGTGTCTCCATAACTACATCAAAAATAATTGTGTCTGTCAGGGAAAAAATTGCAAATTTGTAAATAGAAATACAAAGTATTAGTCAATCAAAGTATCAGTAGGATAACACTTTTAACAACGTATTTCTAGTGTCAACTTAGAAATGATTTTCTGGTCTAGAGTATTTCAAAAGGTCGATTCTGGTGAATTTAGGAAATAGGAATTTTTTCCAATTTAGGAAAAAATATTGAAGGCAATTTTTTACCATATTATTTTTAATATGACTTATTCAGGCATATACATCGCAATACGTTTTTCGGAAATTCTTGATTAAGTTGAGTTTTGAAAACCGAAGAGAACTTTTTAACGAAAAGTGTAGCTACACAAATTATAGAAAAGTGTAGCTACATAAATTATTGAAAAGTGAACCTTTTTAACAGTGTTGCAATGAAAAGTGTAAGGATTATCAAAAATGTATATTTGATGAAAACATTGGGATCAAATTTTATCAAAATAATTCTTGCCTAAACCGTTGGGGTGTTAAAAACTGTCTTTAAATGTTTCAAATAATATACACCATGGCCGATTGAAAAAATCTCAATCAGTGGACAACTTGAGATGTTCAAAACAGTTAACTATATTGAAATAAATTGTTTTGAGGTGGCTCCACACAAGTTTTAGGAGATCAAAATTTCATAAAAATTCAAATATTCTTCAAAATACTTACTACACTATGGCTGATTAGAAGAATTTTAGTGATGTTACCAAGTGTAGGCAATTAACAAATTTGGGGCATCCACGAAAGTTTTAATGTGGAAAATTTTAGAAAAACTTAAATATTCGTACACTATGGCTGATTCTAAAAAACTCGGAGAAGTTGCCAAGTGTGCGTATGTATTTTCTAAAATTAGATGAATTTGTGGTTGCTTCACAATAATTTTTAAATCGATAAATTTAATGAATATTACAATATTCGTCAAAATACCTGATACACTATAGCCGATCCCAGAAATCTCAGATATCAGTTTGTAAGTGTGAATATGAGTCGTCAATACGTTCACTAGAATTGATCTATTTAAAATATTTAACTGCATTAAAATAAAAAGATTTTGGATGGCTCTACACAAGTTTTAGATTTCAAAATTTTTCAAAAATCCAATTATTCCAAAATACTTGCTCGCTTGCTACTCTATGACCTATTCCAAAAATGTCAGAAATGTTATACCAAGTGTAGACATATGTCGTCTAATAGTGGATGCATTTAGCTATGTATTCAAAACAGCTTACCGCATTAAAATAAAATGGTGTTGGACCCCTCCACACAAGTTTAAAATCGAAAATTTTTTGAATGTCCACACTTGGTAACATCTCCGAGATTTCTAGAATTAGCCATAGTGTATTAGCCAGAGCAAGTATTCTAACGAATATTTGATTTTTTCAAAAATTTTACGATTTTACACTTTGGCGCCACCCAAAATCTTTTTATTTTAATGAGATTAGCTGTTTTGAACTGCTAAATTTATTTATTTTTAGAAGACATATGCCCACATTTGGTAACATTTCGGAGTTTTCTGGAATTATGGCCCATCCCAGCATTGCAGCTATTTTGGCGAACATTAGAATATTCATAAATTTTACCGATTCAAAAATTATTGTGAAGCAACCCAAATCTTTTTGTTTTACCTGGTTAACTGCTTTAAACAGGACGATTCATCCATTAGAAAATATTTGCCCACAGTTAGTAACTTTTCCGAGAGTTTTGTAATCTGAATTTTTTTTTTATTTTTGTATTTTCTTTTAATTTTCTATTTTTATTTATAAAAAAAAAAAAAATTTGTATTTATATAACGTTTTTTTTATATTAATTCTTTAAAAATATTACCGGTCCCTGGCGAAGTTTAACTGCGCAGACGTTACGACTGCGGTTGTTATAGTATTAAACCTTTCGTGGAGACTATTGAATTTTTTTTATTTTTTTATGGTAACCTTTCCGAACAACTGAATCTATCCACTCTCAAGCTATTTATGCCCACAATTGGTAACATCTCTAAAGCTCTTGGAATCGGCCATGTGTAGTGAGTAATTTGAAGAATATTTGAATTTTTATGGCATTTTACGTCCTAAGACTTGTGTTACGTCCTAAAACCATCTCAAAAATATGTTTTTAGGGAATCCAAGTCGGTTCTACCGGACTTCGTGTAGTTGGGCAATTACTCACCCCCAGAGACACCCGAAACCATCGGGCATCGCCGCAAACAACCGAAACCGACAACCCTCCTATGCATCTGAACAAAAATGGAAAAAAACATAAACGTATGTACTAAAGAATCCAATTAACTGACTACGGAATCCAATTACCCGAATTTCGGGTACCCGACTTCGGTTCCGTTTTTTTACCATTACTCGACCGACTTCTACAAACATACGTTTCTATTTCTTCTATTTTCGTTAAGATGCATAGGAGGGTTGTTGGTTTCGGTTGTTTGCACCATTTCCTGAAGGTTTCGGATGTCTCTGGGGCGTAAGTAATTGCCCAACTATTTACGAAGTCGGTTAGAACCGACTTGGATTCCCTACATGTATTTCAATCTAGTTAACTGTTTTGGGCACCTGAAGTTGTCCACTATGAGATGGCTTGGTAACATCTTGGTAACACTAGGGAACATCTCTAAGATATTTTTAATCGGCCATAGTGTCGCATATGTGTATCATTTCAAACATTAAAAGAATTAATTTTTTTTTAATCTCAACGGGTTAGACTAAAATTATTTTGATCCCAAAATTTGCATAACATATACATTTTTATGACCTTTTTAGTAAAGGTTTTCTATTTACAGTTTTAATTGCTAAACTTTTCGTTAAAAAGTTTACTTCAGCGTTTTGATAACCATGACTCCTCTTTTCGGTTAAGAGTTGTCAAACTTACAATAATTGTAATGTAATTAACATTATTTTTGCCTAATTTTTGTGAGTTGTAGAACAAATTAGTAAAATAAATTGAAATACAATTATATTGTATTGTAGTATGTATTTATTATTATTTACATGATGTTGCTTGAAAAAAATTGTCATACATCGACAAAGACAAGGATCAAAGGAGGTGTTGGCGAAGAATCCAGAGAAAACAACTACGAGATGCATCTGACCCTTTAGATATATACGAGCCAGAATTTACAAGGATAATATCAATTAATAATCCCAAGAATTCGTACTTTTACTAAACTAAGAAATAAGCCCAAAAACGATTATTGAAGAAATTTCAGAAAAGTTAATACGGATTATTGGCGTGCACTAAGCTTTCTAGCAGAAGTACATAATACAATTTATTTAAGAAAAAGTTACTTTTAATGTGAATATCCTTATTTTTTGAATACATGTGGATTTCAATGAAAACACGGGTAACTTACAGTGTTCCGGTATCCCAAACATTTGTGAGAAGAAGTATTGTGAACAAATATTTGTGTGGCTGGAGAAGACATGTAGCGCACGTAAGTTGTAAAAAAAGTCTTTCCTATACTATCTGCAGCAATTCAAGCTCTCCTGGAGTCCAGGAAGAACCACCCCTCAATCACTGTTGCTACTCAGCTGAGATATGCTTCTATGGAGCTTACCAACAGAATAGTCTGAAACGGTTTTTTTAAACATTAAGTGTAGAGGAAAACCATTACAGAGTGGTCAAGCAGTTCAAACTGTATTTCGTAGATTTTCGCAATAGTAGTGGTGAAGCAAGATTTTTTTGTGCATATATGAGCAATTTCAGCCTTCAGGTAATGATGCATATGCTCCTGTAATTGTTGTACTTTTTTAAAGATAATCGATTAAGATAACTCCATGACGAGTTTGAAAACAGTAGCCAACACTTCTCCTCTCACTAAACAGTCGCCTTCTCTTTCCCAGCCGAAGAAAGTAATTTTGCATTTTTAAGAGCTGATCCCCCATGGCATTCCACTGTTTTGATAGTATTTTTGATTCTGAAGTGTAATGGTGCATCCAAGTTTCAATAGTAATTAGCCCGTGTCAAAACTCGGATTTATTGCGCCTTAGCTGCGCCAACAGAGCATTGGAAATGTTCATTCGAACACGTTTTTGGTTCAAATAATGTGTTATAGCACATTACTACTGCCAATAAAAGCAATCGCGCGTCAAATCACCTCATTTCACACCAACAGTCGCACCTGTTAACCGCACATACTAGTTAAACTCCCGATATAACGAAAAAAAAAATGGTAGGGCTTAATTAACCCTTTCATGTTGCCTACTAAATGTATGGGTATCACAATGAAGAATGAACAAAAAATAAAAGGTAAAAAAAACCTTAAGCAACTATTAAGTATTAAAAATGATGAATGAAAATTACTCCTCTTTTAGTTACAGGTGGTTGCCCGAAAAATATTTATTTAGATTTAGTTAAATTTGTGGTTACCTGTTTTGCTCCGCCATCCAAGCATGTGTTTACAATGCTATGATAAAATAATTTTTGGTATCACCTTAGCACAAGTTGTGGAGTCCTTAACCTTCGGCACGCAAACTGGAAATTCCCTGCTCCCATACGAAATTGAGGTTTGTGAAAATTTTCTCATTCGAGGTTTCACCAAACCTTATTTTCTCGGTACATAAATTAACTCAAGATTCAATCACAAAAACAACTTATTAACATTACTTGATTGCAGTTAGGTAGTTTTATTATTATATTTGTTTTAATTTAACTTTATGTACATTAATCTTAACACTAGATACAGTCTCTCATTCTTGAGGATCTTTTATTTTTATTTTGTTTTTACAATATAAAATTTAGAATATACAATATTTTGTTTTGTAACTTAAGTTTATAATTTTACAAACACCAACAATTAACCACCATTTAGTGAGCAATATTTTATAATCATTAAACTATTATTACTCTCAAAATAAAATTAAGTTTATTGGTTTGCTAAATTTACCAACACATTTTTTTCACCAGCACGACACGATTTTTTTTAAATTGTAGTGACAATATAATTGCAATATTGTTTCTTTTATTTGTTTTGGTCCTGTCTGTGTGGTTTTAAAATTAACTCTCGACTGATCGTTTTATCTTTTACACAGTCACTCCTATCATTTTGTGTTTTTTTTTGGGAGGGAGGAAATAACCGGTGCTATATATTGGGTTCATTATCCGTCGTAGTCAACATTTCCGTAAAATTTACATTAATTCTTATACCTAGGTATAACGTTAAACTAAGAATTTTTAAATATATATCAGGTCACAAGCATCATTTTGCAATAATTGCATTGTTAATAAATTAGCAAGTTCGCTGATAATAGTGCTAGGTACAGTTTAGCCGTACAATTCAAAAATTGTATCGTTACCATCCCTAGTCGCTTGGAGACATGTACCGTCCGGTTACCCGGTCTACTCTAGCGCACTGTTACGTTCTTTTAAGACGTTGATCAGTTCGGCGCAATATGCCCGAAACTGTGGGAGAACTTCGGCACTCAGTAATTTTGGCAGTGGTAATTCATGTATGTTAGAGTTACCAAGCCACTTTTGTTTTAATGACTTGACCGTCACCTCGTTACAATCGAAAAGTAGGTGGTTTACATCTTCTACTTCCGAACCGCATAGACATCGACAATGGTTTATTATTTTAAATCTCTGGAGGTAGGCCTTAAACTTACCATGCCCATAGATTACTTTACTAATCGAGCTTGTTAGTTGTAGTTTCATTTTTAGACGGTCTTTTACGTCTGGAATGAATGCAAATGTATGCCTTCCATCTGCTGATTCATTCCATCTGCTTTGCCACAGGTCAATCGCCATTTGCTCAATTTCATTTATGTTGCTGTATTGAATTTGTTCACTACCTGCGACATGTATATGGTCACCTGTATAATTTATGGCGCTTTTTCTTAGGTGATACATGAGCGCTCGCTTTTTGATTAGAATATCCACCGGGAGCACGCCGGCCAGAACCACAACGGCGACCTTAGATACCGTTCGGTAGGCCTTTGTTACTCCTAGCAAAATATTCCTCTGAGCACTTACTAGTGATCGGATATGGTGACAGTTTAACCTGTCATACCAACCAGCTGCTGCGTACGTGAAAAGCGCCTCCGCCACACCTTTGTATATTATTACAAGTGTTTTGTGATTCAGTCCCCATCCCTCTCTTGACACTCTCGCCAATGAGTGGAATAGTTTCTTAGTGTTTACACGGACTCTAAGAACGTGAGATGTTACGCCCATTCGTTCATCTAGGTCAACTCCAATATATCTAACGCACTTGACCATTTTCATGTTTCGACCGTTTAGTGATATTGTTGGTGGTCGACTAGAGTCAAATTTGCCTTTTAGTTGCAGCATCACTGTTTTTTCTGCAGATAGTGACATTTTAACATTCATGGTGTTTCCAGGTATATTGTAAACTGATAAACTTGCAATGACACTAGGCCACGTTAAGTTATCAAATGCTCCAGCTATATCCAAGAAAATACTCATAACATATTTTGAACTTTGGGTTTTGATAGTGTTTGTTAGGCGGACTATCGCGTCCTCAGTAGACATGCCACTTCGGAAGCCGAATTGTTTGTCCGAGAATAGTCCGCTCTGTTCGATTCTTGGAGAGATACGAACCACTAGTAGCCTTTCTAAGAGTTTCCCCATGACAGGTAGCAGCATGATAGGTCTATAAGACTTCGGAGAAAGTAGATCTCTATCCCCAGGTTTCCTGATTATAATCATTTCACCCTTTTTCCACACCTTCGGGAAGTAGCCAAATTTAAGGCAGCTGTTTAATAATTTTACTATGGAAGTCCCTATTATGGGCCAAGCCAGTTGGATTATTTCAGCGTTCAAGTTGCCAAGTCCGGGGGACTTGTTACGCTTAAAGCAAGTAAGGGCACTGTTGACCTCCTCCCACGTAAATGGGGGGTCTTCAGCATCGGATATCCAACTATCGTCGGTAGCGATCTCGCGCATTTCTGCTTGAGGCCCATACTTCATGGAAGTATTTATTCCTTGCCGCTCTAAAGAGAGACAATTTCAACTCTTTTGCTATTTGGTTCCGTTCCTTCTGATATGCTCTTCTGAGCTTGTGCATCGAGGATCTTAGTTTCCTTAGATTAGAGTTCCACCAACTATTTCGTCTCTTTGCCACTCTCTTCTTTGAAATTGAGTTGTTGCAGACACTGGTTAACTGCGTTGTGATCAGCGCCACACGATCATCAATTTCGTCATTCGAGTTAATTTCAGGAAGTGCTTCTACACTGTCCCAAGAGCCGACCAGATGTCTAGTAAATAGACTCCAATCAGCTATCTTTATGGCAAATCTCGGAGTTTGCTACTTGCAGGAGGACGATTCTGTGGGGCGTTTGATAGCTCAAACGTGATGACTCTATGGTCACTAGAGGTCCAATTTTCTCTTACACACCACCCAACTATCGAGCCCAGCAAGGCTCCGTTGACTATTGTTAGGTCAATGTTGGAGTTCCTATTATATGAGAACGTCGTTGGGTGTCCCTGCAAGTTCATTATGAAGAGGACATTTCTAGACACGAAGTCCTCTACTTTTCTTCCGTTTTCATCAGTTAAACGGTCATGCCACACAACGGTCATGCCCATTTTACTTCTGGCATTGAAGTCTCCGACGATCATTACCTTTTTTTGTTGACCCGATAAAGAGCCTAAGATCGTTTCGATTTTGCACAGATGGTACTCGATCGGTTCACTATATTGGGCGTATATTGAAAGTAGGTAGAATGAACCAGCTTCCGATGATATTTCAACACATGTGCAGTGGCTATCACAAGCCTGAGTTAACTTCATCATGTCCATGCCGACACTATGAATGCTGATTGCAGTCTTGGGATTCTCAGAGCATCCTTTTGCTACTCTGGTTGTAGAAGGCATGCCGCTGATTTGACCATTGACAGAGTGTGGCTCTTGCATACACAGAATATCTATGTCGTGGGTGGAAATGCTTTCACATATTTCGGATCCGACTATTTTAGTGCCTTGCATGTTGAGGTGGGCGATTAGTAGGTTGTTGTTACAATTTCTTTGATTGTGACTAAACATCATGCTTAGTATTAAATCTTAGGCGTTGCACGGCACTTTTGTATGCGTTACATGAAACGCGACCTACTTGGTGGTCATCTGGTTTTTGCATTTCTTTGCAGCTTGCGCAGCTGGCAGGTTTGTCTTTGTTAGGACATCCCTTAAAGCCATGACCATGATGTGCACAGTGAGAGCAGGTCTCTGTGCGCGCCCTACAACTCTTTGCAATGTGACCGTATCGATGGCACCTAAAGCACCTAGTTGGAGTCACATAATCTCTCACATGGCATCGAACCCAGTCCACGTGCAGTCTACCACACTTTAGCAACATGTTTCTGGATGCTGGTTCTACTTCTTCCACCCAGTGAGCGGTCTCTTGGTTTCTCGCACCAGTTCTAAATAGAACCTTACAATCTTTTTGATCTAGGCAGGTTTGTTTTATTAGACAGTTAGTTACCATGTCTCCATCAAGGTCAGAGCTGACGTCAAAGATAATTACATTCGGTAATCTCTTTATAGGCGCTGGTTCGGTGGCTACTAGACCCACGCCTTCCAGATCTTTGTTTTCCGTGAAAACTTTCAAATAGGAGGAAGCATCGACAGTAACCGCGCCACCTCTCGGGCCGGCGTTCGTTACATAGTGAATCTTTACGTTCGATTCGCTAGGTCGGATAACTTCTTTGATCTTCTTTGTAATCTCGGTGGTCGTAAGACTAGATTCATTATCCCTTGCTGAGATAATTATCCGTTTTGTTGTCTGTTTTGGCCAGCGTTTTCTGTTTCTCCGTTTCTTTCGCTTTTTACCGACCACTTGCCAGTTTCCTCCGTTTCCTTTAGGATCGGTTTCCACGTTACTGATTTTGTCTGAACTATAGCACTGGGAACTGAATCCCGTGCAGCCACCTTTGGTGCTTTTTCCACAGTAACCATTTTTGGTTCCCGGCTGCAAGTACACCTATGGTTGCGTGCTTCCTCCAGTTTACCAACAACCAGATTCGTTTCCGCAACCACCTCGAGGATATGGATTTTCATGTTTTTTATTTGCATGGATAGATCACGAAACTTAGGTTCAGTAAGTTTCGTGTTCTTGACTTGCTCAAGCATCGTTTCAAGAGAAACGATTTCAATCATGAGGTTTTCATGGGGTCGTTCGCTTTTTGCTACTTGACCACTACTGTTTGGTGAAGTATTCTCAACTTCAGCCGTCGTCTCATCATCGCCGACAAGCTCGGCATCTGAGGTTGAATCATTTAGATTCTCGTCTAATTTAGCCTTCTTAGAGGCTCGTTGAAAGTCATCTTCTTGCGAAGATGGACCCGGATCACGCCTTGACCCCTTATTCATTTCTCTGGGTAAGCCGCTAAATAAATTTAGCTTCGCTTGTTATTGGATATTTAAATTAGCTTTAAATATTTACTTCACTCCACTTATACGACCCAATCTACTTAAATCCCTGCACTAATTTTCGCCGTGCAGTGGATTTTTATTGCACCTTTACGGTGGAACCACTACTTCGTTGCCTCCCCTCGGGCCACGTAGAGGTATTAGTAGACTTAGTAGTTTAGGTTATTAGTCTTTAAAAAGACTTTTTATTAAAAATATATATAAGTATATATATATTTATGTCACTCCTTAAATTTTTACTCGTTTTATTTTAATTTTAATCGCTTTAATAAGTTATAGGCAGCACTATTAACTTATCCCCGAGGGGATAAGCTATATATTGGGTGTGTGAATTAATTTTTAGACTTTTTTTATAAAAAAGAAATGTTTATTAAAAGATAACGATATACAGTATATGTTATCCAATATATTCGCCGTCGTTAGCTATGACTTCCTGCCATCTCATTGGAAGTTTGTGGATCCCTCGTTTGAAGAAGCCTTCAACTTTCCCAGCTATCCAGCTATCGATCCAATTTCGCACTTCTCTGGCGTTTCGGAAGCGTACGTCAGCCAGGTCTATGTGCATTGATCAAAACAAATGGAAGTCGGAAGGTGCAAGGTTTAGAGAATACGCAGGTTATTTAAGCCGATCCCAACCGAGTTGCTCTACCTTGTTTAGAGCGGTTTTTGCACGATGTGGTCTGGCATTGTCATCATGAAACAAAACTGTATAGCTTTTGTTCGCTATTGCCTGCCGTTTTTCGTCTAATGCACGTGCCAAATTGCCCAGTTAGCGTCGGTAGCGATCACCTGTAACCGTTTCATTTGGATTTAACAGCTCATAATACACCACACCTTCCTGATTCCACCAAATACTCAGCATAACCTTATCGCAATGAATATCTTGTTTTGGCTGCGATCACCACTTTGGAATCGAAGAAACCAATTGAAACAGTTGCTCTCGATGGATCTTGATTACCATAAGTACCAGAAAGCAATCGGTGAGCTTCAGCGGCAGTTTTCTTGGAATCAAAAAAGAAAAGAAGAACTCCTCGTAAAAACAACTTATCACGATCCATTTTAAATCGATTACAAAAAACTGACGTAAAATGAAAAATAGCACTTTCTGCTCTGAATTTGATTGACACTTGTGACAGCTACAAAATGCAATTGGAATTGCTTGTCAAACTATAGTCAATCTCACGTAGTGACATCTAAATGTCGTGTCTAAGAAATAATTCACACACCCAATACATCGATTTAAACGGGTGTTGATTGCTAAACTACCCGGACTTAATAACCAATACTATGTAGCACGAGGAAAATGTTATATACTTTATATACTCAGGCTGTTTTCCAAACGAATACTTATTTGTGGAACCTAACTTATTTAAATAAGTAAGCTAGCGAGGTGACTTATTTTCTGTCCTTTTCTAGCCGAAAAATCTAAATTGGTTGTCAATTTTTTGTTGTTATTTATATCAATTTATGACTTTTAGAATTTGGTTAATAACTATTTCTAGATAACGAATGGATCTTTGTGGATTCAAAATCGATAAAAAAAATTATTATCATAACAAATGAATTTAGGTCAGCTACAGAACTAGCAGCACCATACGGCGTATTAATATATTCTATCTTTACGAAATAATTAATACTGATTAGACAGACATTAAATATTTACATATTTACATAAAATATATATTTTCCTATTAACTGGGGCCCATTCGAACTTCTTTGATTGTCTAAACGAAAATTGAAATATAAAAAAATCCAGCCGAATCGTACCATACCTACCTTGCACAAATATAATTGTTAATTTATTAAAATAAATAATTAATGTAAACTAAAATATTATGCCTCGACGAATTTTGCGATGAAAACAATCAATGTTTTCTTGTCGCTGTCAAAATAAGTATGCAAACTCAAATGGAATTGGTTTACATAACTTATTCAAGATGGCGTCAAATAAGTCAATAAGTCTGAAATAAGTATCCGTTTGGAAAACAGCCTCAGTCATAAACATCATTTATATAAATTTCGAACCTTACTGTGCAATACGCGTACATCATAAAATCGTTACAAAGTGTGGAAACGCGTCATCCAACGCCCAGATTGATTGCTCGTGCCTAAATCTTGATTCATTATATGACAAATACGTTCTTTGGACATATTTATTGCCTCTTTTATCTCTCTAATTTTTATACGACGATTTTCTAGTACTATTTGATGAACTTGGGCGATGTTTTCGTCAGTGGTTGCAGTTTTTGGACGTCTCGAATGTTCATCACCACCCAAGATGGTACGGCCACGTTTAACTTTAGCTCTTCAATATTTCACGATTGTAAATGACAATACAGTGTCCCTATATACAGCGTCAAACTCGTCTTTGAATTATGTAGGTGTATTGCCTTAAATATTTAATGACATCTCGATACTCGGTTTTCACTCACAAAAACACTCGCATTGGCTGAAATTTTAATGAGTACCTTGCAGCACATAGGTGCAAACACACTCCTTCACTTTTAGTGGCGAGTAATGCAATCTTCATATTGTGATCGAAAACTTTTCAGACCATTCTCGTATATTTAGAACAGAGGTTATATGTATAAAAAAGATTACACTTTTCAATATTTATTTATATTTCACTGAAATATTTCGAATGGAAATTGATTCTATATTGCGTATACTATAGGCACTTGCAGTTTGTCTTTGCTTGGTCACTCACTATTATGATAAATTGGTTCTTGATACAGTACCCTTGTGAAGTTAGCCCAGAATTTCATCCCAGGAAAATAAAATAAATACATCGGGTAACACTAAAATTGCAATGATATTCCAGCCCAGAATTTATTATAGTAATTTCGTTCAACATCGAAATTTTATTCTAGCCCAGAATTTGTTTTTCTAATTTTAAATATTTAAATCAAAATAAAAAATTAACTAAAAATTATAATTCTGGGATTTTATAAAATAAGGAAAAGGCATTTGTTGTGCTATAAAAACATGATCAATAAAAGGCAATTGACTGAATGTAATCTATGCGACGCTGAACCGTATACATAAGCTCCAGTATAGAAAGGAATCAAAAGGTTAGCCATAGGTTGCACAGTTAGTTCTTGTTTTAACTTCAAACCGATTTGCATGTTGTGAAGAGAGCTATGATGGTTTAGGTCAGTATATGGTGTCGAGTTCATATAAAATATCCAAAGGGATTCGGCCTGGTATGTCTTAGTGTAAATTGGAGTTAAATTAACGTTTTTAGATTCTTCTTGATACAAATAGGTACTTCGGTACAAGTACGGTAAAAAAGATCCCCTTAAAAAATAATTAATAAACCGAAAAACTAATCGAAGCGGAATGGCTACAAACAAATGTTTTCTGACAAACAAAATACGAATGAGAATTATACATATTTTGTCATATTGTATACATTTCAGAATTGAAAGAAACAATGATATTTATATGCTGTATAAGATAGCGGAATTTTGACAGCGGAAAATAAGAAATTGCGCTACTCGCCGCAAGTGGCAGCACTATCACTAAAGAGAAATAATTTTGTTATGTAATTACCAGCGGAAATTTTTCATTCATTATGTACCACTTTTTTCACTAAATAAAATATCCCAGCGGAATAAAATATTAAAAGTGAACCTTAAAATGGCAAATTAATTGATCTCCGAAGTAAAGAAACTCGGTATATGAAATCTTGAAATTTAACAACAATCCGTCTATCCGCCATTTCTTCCATTAGTAACCAATACTTTCGGTTGTTTCTCCAGTAGCCTAGGTCATACTGAGACTATATGGAAAATTTGGGGAAAATTCATAGACCAGAATTTTCACAAGAATTTTTTGATTTTCTGCGACCAAATAAGAGATTTTCAGTTTTTGACCAATATCTCAAAAAACTTCCACTAGTAACCAATACTTTCGGTTGTTTTTCTAGTAGCTTAGGTCATACCGAGACTATATGGAAAATTTGGGGAAAATTCATTGACCACAATTTTCACTAGAATTTTTTGATTTTCTGCGGCCATATGTTATTTTCAGTTTTTGACCAATATCTCAAAAACTTCTACAAGTAACCAATACTTTCGGTTGTTTTTCTAGTAGCTTAGGTCATACTGAGACTATATGGAAAATTTGGGGAAAATTCATAGACCAGAATTTTCAGTAGAATTTTTTGATTTTCTGCGGCCAAATAAGAGATTTTCAGTTTTGGACCAATATCTCAAAAAATTTCCACTAGTAACCAATACTTTCGGTTGTTTTTCTAGTAGCCTAGTTCATACTGAGACTATATGGAAAATTTGGGGAAAATTCATAAACAAGAATTTTCACTAGAATTTGTTGATTTTCTGCGGCCAAATAAGAGATTTTAAGTTTATGACCAATATCTCAAAAACTTCCACTAGTAACCAATACTTTCGGTTATTTTTCTAGTAGCTTAGGTCATACTGAGACTATATGGAAAATTTGGGGAAAATTCATAGACCACAATTTTCACTAGAATTTTTTGATTTTCTGCGGCCAAATAAGAGATTTTCAGTTTTTGACCAATATCTCAAAAAATTTCCACTAGTAACCAATACTTTCGGTTGTTTTTCTAGTAGCCTAGGTCATACTGAGACTATATGGAAAATTTGGGGAAAATTCATAAACCAGAATTTTCACTAGAATTTGTTGATTTTCTGCGGCCAAATAAGAGATTTTAAGTTTATGACCAATATCTCAAAAACTTCCACTAGTAACCAATACTTTCGGTTGTTTTTCTAGTAGCTTAGGTCATACTGAGACTATATGAAAAGTTTGGGGAAAATTCATGGATCAGAATTATCACCATATGTGATTTTCAGTTTTTGACCAATATCTCAAAAACTTCCACTAGTAATCAAAACTTTCGGTTGTTTTTCTAGTAGCTTAGGTCATACTGAGACTATATGGAAAATTTGGGGAAAATTCATAAACCAGAATTTTCAGTAGAATTTTTTGATTTTCTGCGGCCATATGTGATTATGAGATATTGGTCAAAAACTGAAAATCTCTTATTTGGCCGCAGAAAATCAAAAAATTCTAGTGAAAATTGTGGTCTATGAATTTTCCCCAAATTTTCCATATAGTCTCAGTATGACCTAAGCTACTAGAAAAACAACCGAAAGTATTGGTTACTAGTGGAAGTTTTTTGAGATATTGGTCAAAAACTGAAAATCTCTTATTTGGTCGCAGAAAATCAAAAAATTCTACTAAAAATTCTGGTCTTGAATTTTCCCCAAATTTTCCATATAGTCTCAGTATGACCTAAGCTACTAGAAAAACAACCGAAAGTATTGGTTACTAGTGGAAGTTTTTGAGGTATTGGTCAAAAACTGAAAATAACATATGGCCGCAGAAAATCAGAAAATTCTACTGAAAATTCTGGTCCACGAATCTTCCCCAAACTTTCCATATAGTCTCAGTATGACCTAAGCTACTAGAAAAACAACCGAAAGTATTGGTTACTAGTGGAAGTTTTTGAGATATTGGTCAAAAACTGAAAATAACATATGGCAGCAGAAAATCAAAAAATTATAGTGAAAATTTTGGTCTATGAATTTTCCCCAAATTTTCCATATAGTCTCAGTATGACCTAAGCTACTAGAAAAACAACTGAAAGTATTGGTTACTAGTGGAAGTTTTTGAGATATTGGTTAAAAACTGAAAATCACATATGGCCGCAGAAAATCAAAAAATTCTACTGAAAACTCTGGTCCATGAATTTTCCCCAAATTGTCCATATAATCTTAGTATAACCTAAGCTACTAGAAAAACAACCGAAAGTATTGGTTACTAGTGGAAGTTTTTTGAGATATTGGTCAAAAACTGAAAATCTCTTATTTGGCCGCAGAAAATCAAAAAATTCTTCTGAAAATTTTGGTCTATGAATTTTCCCCAAATTTTCCATATAGTCTCAGTATGACCTAAGCTACTAGAAAAACCACCGAAAGTATTGGTTACTAGTGGAAGTTTTTTGAGATATTGGTCAAAAACTGAAAATCTCTTATTTGGTCGCAGAAAATCAAAAAATTCTACTAAAAATTCTGGTCTTGAATTTTCCCCAAATTTTCCATATAGTCTCAGTATGACTTAAGCTACTAGAAAAACAACCGAAAGTATTGGTTACTAGTGGAAGTTTTTGAGGTATTGGTCAAAAACTGAAAATAACATATGGCCGCAGAAAATCAAAAAATTCTACTGAAAATTCTGGTCCACGAATCTTCCCCAAACTTTCCATATAGTCTCAGTATGACCTAAGCTACTAGAAAAACAACCGAAAGTATTGGTTACTAGTGGAAGTTTTTGAGATATTGGTCAAAAACTGAAAATAACATATGGCAGCAGAAAATCAAAAAATTATAGTGAAAATTTTGGTCTATGAATTTTCCCCAAATTTGCCATATAGTCTCAGTATAACCTAAGCTACTAGTAAAACAACCGAAAGTATTGGTTACTAGTGGAAGTTTTTTGAGATATTGGTCAAAAACTGAAAATAACATATGGCCGCAGAAAATCAAAAAATTCTAGTGAATATTCTGGTTTATGAATTTTCCCCAAATTTTCCATATAGTCTCAGTATGACCTAGGCTACTAGAAAAACAACCGAAAGTATTGGTTACTAGTGGAAGTTTTTTTAAATATTGGTCATAAACTGAAAATCTCTTATTTGGCCGCAGAAAATCAAAAAATTCTTCTGAAAATTTTGGTCTATGAATTTTCCCCAAATTTTCCATATAGTCTCAGTATGACCTAAGCTACTAGAAAAACAACCGAAAGTATTGGTTACTAGTGGAAGTTTTTTGAGATATTGGTCAAAAACTGAAAATCTCTTATTTGGTCGCAGAAAATCAAAAAATTCTTGTGAAAATTCTGGTCTATGAATTTTCCCCAAATTTTCCATATAGTCTCAGTATGACCTAAGCTACTAGAAAAAACACCGAAAGTATTGGTTACTAGTGGAAGTTTTTGAGATATTGGTCAAAAACTGAAAATAACATTTGGCCGCAGAAAATCAAAAAATTCTAGTGAAAATTCTGGTCTATGAATTTTCCCCAAACTTTCCATATAGTCTCAGTATGACCTAAGCTACTAGAAAAACCACCAAAAGTTTTGGTTACTAGTGGAAGTTTTTGAGATATTGGTCAAAAACTGAAAATAACAGATGGCCGCAGAAAATCAAAAAATTCTAGTGAAAGTTCTGGTCTATGAATTTTCCTCAAATTTTCCATATAGTCTCAGTATGACCTAACTTACTAGAAAAACAACTGAAAGTATTGGTTACTAGTGGAAGTTTTTGAGATATTGGTCAAAAACTGAAAATCACATATGGCCGCAGAAAATTAAAAAATTATACTGAAAACTCTGGTCTATGAATTTTCCCAAATTTTCCATATAGTGTTAGTATAACTTAAGCTACTAGAAAAACAACCGAAAGTATTGGTTACTAGTGGAAGTTTTTTGAGATATTGGTCAAAAACTGAAAATCTCTTATATGGCCGCAGAAAATCAAAAAATTCTAGTGAAAATTTTGGTCAATGAATTTTCCCCAAATTTGCCATATAGTCTCAGTATAACCTAAGCTACTAGTAAAACAACCGACAGTATTGGTTACTATTGGAAGTTTTTGAGATATTGGTCAAAAACTGAAAATAACAAATGGCCGCAGAAAATCAAAAAATTCTAGTGAAAATTCTGGTCTATGAATTTTCCCCAAATTTTCCATATAGTCTCAGTATGACCTAGGCTACTAGAAAAACAACCGAAAGTATTGGATACTATTGGAAGTAATGGCGGATAGACGGATTGTTGTTAAATTTCAAGATTTCATATACCGAGTTTCTTTACTTCGGAGATCAATTAATTTGCCATTTCAAGGTTCAGTTTTAATATTTTATTCCGCTGGAATATTTTATTTAGTGACAAAAGTGGTACATAATGAATGAAAAATTTCCGCTGGTAATTACATAACAAAATTATTTCTCTTTAGTGATAGTGCTGCCACTTGCGGCGAGTAGCGCAATCTCTTTTTTTCCGCTGTCAAAATTCCGCCATCTTATACAGCATGATATTTATTGACTCTCAAAATGTAATAGTAAAACATTAATGTTTCTAACTAACACGGGATTTATATTGACTTCAGCACGAGCAGCTATTTCCGCCACATATTATACGGATGCTTAAGGAGGACTATAAATGCGAAGAAGTATTGAACTGTCTTACACAAAAGGGAGAAACAAATTGTTCGAAGGCAAGAGAGGTTTGCCTAAACAACTATCTAAATTTTAAGTGTTATGTTGAGCCTCTTCTTTGTGATAAATAAAACAATCATTAGACATCATAGGCTAGAACAAGAAGAAAACATTATTAGTTCTTTTCAAACTATTAATTTTTGTGTATAATGTTCACAGTTTAACACTTATCATATAGATTAAGTAACTTATTGCTATAAAGCTCAAACTACAATGGATAAATTAAAGAAAAGGTAAACCCTTCCCTACCGGAGCGCTAACAAAATTCAAACCAATTCAATGCAAGTTTGAGTCGAATGAAATACTATATTACACTATATTACAGGCCTTCGATAAACCAAGGCATAACAGCCCACGTTAATTTGGATATTATACTGATCCGAACTATCATAGCTCTGTTTGCAACATGCAAATCGGTTTGAAACTGAAACTTGAGATGGTAAATATGACCACGTCTCGTATAAAATACATTCCATTATTGGCCTCTGGTACACTAAGCAATAGAAGGCCGAATCCCTTTAGATATTATGTGAACTCGATACCATACCATCATACATATAGCACTATTCACAACATGCAAATCGGTTTGTAGTTAAAACAAGAAATAAGAACTTACTGTGCAACCTTGTTTAGAATATAATGCTTTTCGTTACTAGTCACCGATGTATCTAGACAGATCCGGCTAAACTTTTTGATTCCTTTCTATACTGGAGCTTATGTATACGGTTCAGCGTCGCATATATTACATTCAGTCGATTGCCTTTTATTGATCATGTTTTTATACCACAACAAATGGTTCTTCGTTATTTTATAAAATCCCAGAATTATAATTTTTAGTTAATTTTTTATTTTGATTTAAATATTTAAAATTTGAAAACAAAAAATCTGGGCTAGAATAACATTTCGACATTGAACTAAATTACTATAATAAATTCTGGGCTGGAATATTATTGCAATTTTAGTGTTATCCGATGAAATTTTTTATTTTCCTGGGATGAAATTCTGGACTAACTTCACATACATGATACAGTAAGCTTTTGTCACTGCATTTTTGAATTTAAACTTTTTTTTTTTACTTAAATTCCGTTTTGCGAAGGAACCTTTTTATTTAACATTTGTCTACTTTATCCAGCAAAGAGACAATCATGAGCAACGACGAATTAGTTAGAATTCCGCCTTTTATCCGGTTCAGAATTTCGAAACCTTTTTTGATGTTTTTAAAATTTCAGAAATCGTAACTGTCGTTAAAATTTTTTTGTATAGATAATATTGGGTCGATTTGTGATGCCTGGCTTGAATTTGATGGTTTTAATATGAACACAGATTTTAGTGATGGCTCTATATTGATTGCCTGAATTTCGATATCATTTGTTTTGGCGTGCACATTTCTAGCTGCAAAATTGTGTTTCGGAGAATGTAACAAACCGCCATTAATTGTAAAAACTCCTTTGGCATACAAACCCATTTTGTTTCTGACCAAAATAATAATTCCTAAAATTTGTAGAAAATAAGCCTTTTAAATATTATCGGCATGTCCAATAATTTGATTGGCTTCAATAATATAGAAACCATTTTCTGATTCATGAGTGGCACCTCAATAGTGCCATTCAGCTTCCATAAAAAATATAACTATACCCGGAAATTAATACAAAAACCACAATTAATAACAACGACGAAAAATCAATACAGAACAAAATTAAATGAAACACTTACTTTTCAAACATTGCTAATTGACCTCAAAATATTTTTGCACATAATAACCACTTTTGGCAAATTAATAGTAAATAAACAACTTAATATATGATTTAAACATTTTATCCATCACTTGTACGCGCGATGCCATAATGTCGCGTAAAATAGTTATTATTATTAGTTTAATATTTATTTATGCAAATAAGAAAAACCGCAATATTCTATTACTATTGTTTACAATTTTACTATTATGTGCGTTAAATTATTATTAGTTTTTATAATTAGCACCCATCGAACACTCAAAATCATACATTTAACCATTTCTAACTGCAATTTATTTAGCACACCGTCAATAATATTGCGCCGGTCATCAGGGTTAACAACAGTATAGGGTGCAGGCGACCACAAGTACACAAAAATAATTGTGAATAAGTCATAAGGAAAGCCGCAAATTTATAAGACAAATGCGAGTTATGGATATGACGAGAGGTCACACATTATTGTGATGGGTTTTGTTATTCGTTTTCAAACGGTTTTTTATGTAAACATTCAATTGTTTTTTATTGTATTGCCATAACCATAACTATTGTTACTGCTTAAAGACTTTTTTTTTATTTATCTGTTTCGTTTTCAATAATAATAAAAAGTTACGTGCAAAAAATTCAAAATAGTTTTCGGTTAAAGAAATAAGAATATTTTTTACTTTAAATTAATGAAATTATTCATAAAATTGTGATACTAAAATAAGTGTATAAGAAAACGAGCTGAGAATAGAATTATGTGGCGCACACGGGACCTTATAAGAATATTAATTTATTCGTTATTTTTCTGTTACATAATAAATGTAAAAACTTTGGCTACAACATAAACAGTTAGCTATTAGTTTTTTATGTTGGGTTTCGTCGTGAAAATTGTTAATAATAATTTTAGTTTTTAACTTTTGATGAGAGAATATAATGTTTGTTTATGTTATGTTCTAAGTTTTGAATAAATTAAAATGGAAGTTAGTGTTTTTGTTTATTTTTTATGCAAATTTGGATTATGTGACTTAATTAAATTGTGTCGCGCAGTAACAAATAAAGGCATGGTAGCACGCAGATAAAATAATGATTTAAAAATATATACTCCAATAAATTTTTAATAGTATTATATTAGCAAAATTAGGTCACGAGTGTTAAGGAATTATCTCAATAAATTTGTCTAAGCGATATGACAGGGAATGGTTAATGACAGTTTCCTGCAAAATTATCTCTTAAATACAGCAATCGAATATTTGCGCATTATTCAATTATCCCACATTATGTTATTTGAAACTTTGAGATTTATATACAAAATCTTATTTTTGTAGCAATCCAACAAAAGAGGGTGGCAATCTTTCTCGTTTCGGGTCACGTCTGACATATTAGTCAAATGACCTGTATTATTTATGTTGATCGATTAATTTGCAACGGGCGTTGTTCCCTTACTCGTAATGTATTAAATTTTGAAACAAGTGTCTACAAAACGTAATCTATTGTTTTGATTTTGGTGTAGATTTGGTCGGTATTTTGGTATAGACTATGTAGACTATGTGAACAATTTAGCAGAATAAATCACGCAACTTGTACAGTTAGGTATATCAAAAAATTTTAGCCATAAATATTAATTTTTTCACAATTCATAGACACTATACATACGAATATATTAACGTGAAATGCTTTGTGTGTGATTATTCCTTAATAATTTTTACAATATAATAAGCAAAATATTTATTTTTTTTATTAAACAAAATCGAGCGAAATTTCAAAGCTTTACATTTATTTACCTCAAAAATAATCAACTGTGCATATCAGTTAAAAATGGTTTCATGTTTTAAGACTAAAAAATTTAGCAAAAAAGAATTAACGAACAAAATAATAAATATATAGCCTTGTTTAGTAGGGAATAAACTAGTACAAAAACCGCAAAGTACCGTAAAGTAAAATTAGCAATTATTTATTAACAATTTGTAATCTATAAAACTAAAAATAAATTTTTATTATACAGGAATGCCTAAAAAAATCTGCAAATCGAAAGTCAGCGAACCACAAATGATGGCGCATGCATTTTTGTGGATCTAATTAATTATAATTAATTAAGCATGTAAATCTAATAGAATAAATAGTAGGTTGTACGGCTACTTTCTACTTAAATTTTTTCCTGATGTGTGGAAGCTTAACAAACTTACGTCGGATGCGGGAATGTTAATTGAGAACGACTTACTATTTTTAAGGTTTTATCAATTCTAATTTTATTGCAATTTATTCACCTTATATATATATATATATATATATTATGTGGTCACACATTATGCTAATTAAGCAAATGTGTTGACGATAAAATGAAATGATATAAAAAATGTAAATGCATCTAATATAATGTGTGCACATTACATCCGTTCCCACATTATACAACTCAAACAATTATGCTTTGCAGGCACAAATATGTGGAACAAACGTAATGTGCGCACATGTTTAGGTTATCACACCCGCGTGCCGTGTTCAGTTGAACATCTTGGGAGCCGGCCACAAGTTGCTGCTGGTTGTGAACTATGTCACCTGCCTCGTACGCACCGTATAACTAGAACGATCCCAAAAGCGCGTAATCACGTAGTGGTGAACGTAATACATTAGTTTGCAATTGATGGTTAGTGGTGCCAGCCATCCCAGTGGGTCAAAAATTTTTGACATTTCCGACAAATATTGCCAATTAGTGAGTTTGCTGTTATTAGGTGGTAACTGGACGTGGAAGATGAAATGATCTCTCGTTGGATTATAGCGAATTCCTAATGCTTTAATCGCATGGTCGTCAGTGAAAGTAAGATCACTGATCATGATTTTATCAACTGGAATCTCTGCTAAGAGGGTGTGATGGTTGCTAGACCATTTACCTAATTCCATTTTTTCCTTATGAATTAGTTTTACTATGTGGAATTGCAGTTGTTGAGCTTCTTTAACGGTGTCAGCGCCCGTTAGGACATCATCTATATAAAAATCACGTTTGAAATAGCAACTCGCCTCTGGATGGTTAGCGGACTCATCTTCAGCCAGTTGATGAAGTGTCCGAATAGCGAGATAAGGTGCGGCGGATGTCCCATACGTGACGGTAGTGAGTTGGTATTCTTGCAAGGGTTGATGTTTATTTTCTCTCCAAATGATGGTTTGATAACTCTGATGTTCTTTCTGCATTCGTATTTGGCGATACATCTTCTCGATATCCCCAGTGAACACTATTCGATGTAGTCTCCATCTCAGTAGTATGAACCACAAGTCATTTTGTAGTGGAGGTGCAATATGCATCACGTCATTCAAACCTAGACCTGTAGATGTCTGCATGGAAGCATCGAACACCACCCGAATTTTTGCTGTATCTGTATTTTTCAATACCGCATGGTGAGGTAGATAATAATTCCTTTTATTGGGTCTAACCGGCTTCATATGTTGCAATTTGATGTACGTGGTCATGAAATTCACATACAATTTCCTCAGGTTGGGGTCTCGTTCCAATTTTTACTCCAATTGTAAGAAACGTTGGAGTGCTCGATATCTAGAGTGTCCTAATTGGTCTAATTGATGTTCTTTAAACGGGATTTGAACAATATATCTCCCACTCTGGTCTCGGCTGGTTGTCTGCGAGAAAATCTGTTTACATTCAGGTTCGATCTCCGGCCTGCCGCTGCTGATCGGAATTTCCTCTATTTCCCAGAATCTCTCCATATTATTCTCGTTTTTGTTGCCGATATGGACTGCACCTTTTGTAGAGCTCCATTGATTGGGGTTGGGCCGGAGAGAACCCAACCGAAACTCATTTTTATTGCGCTAAGTCTACCTTTTATGATTCGGGTGCCAACGAAGTCGCTGTACACGTCTGCTCCTAGCAGCAGATTGGTTAGGGCTGGAAGCTGATATTCCGGATCAGCCAAAACCAATTTAGCCCACCTACTATCGTTCTGGCTTCGTGCTATTGCTTGTTTGGGTACATCCATTGTGATTTTTGGCAACACGTACGCCTTAACCTTTAATTTGTATGTTGATGGGAAATGCGGTTTAAGGTACATTTGTACGATGGAATTTGCCGTGTTTGTATGATTAGCACCAATTCCTGATATCTTTACCTTGGTTTATTGCAGTGATATACCAAGACATTGAACCGCGGATTCCGTGATCAAAGAGACTTGTAATCCTGGATCTATTAAAGCTCGTACATTAGTTGGAACGCTACCAATGAATTTGATCGTTACAACGGCTGTTGCCAATAATGTTGTTTGAGTACCCTTCAAGGTGCCGATTGATACCCTTTTTTCAGATCGTTGATCTTGTTCGTGTAACAGCTGATGATGGCTGTTGTTTCAGGTGACACATGCGGGTTTTTCGTCACATAATGAATCCGTGTTATTCAACAAGCAATTGGTGCAGATTTCCGCTCTGTTGATGAAATCAATTCGTCTTTTTACGCTAATATTGCGAAAGTGGTGGCACCGCGTGATGAAACTCCCGAGTTCTTGGCAATAAGAACATTTGATCGTAGATTTTGGTGTAATCGGCCTCTGGTGGCCGTTCTCCGTATTTATGAGTACTTTCCGCTTGACCTTGTACTCAGGTTTGGCTGCCCGTGAAGTTACTGGTTTGTTCAATCCGGAGGCTTCCAATGCTTGAAACCTTCTCAATAAGAACTCAAAGCATTTCTTTAACGGTGGCACTTCGCGTGGGCAGTCTTGTTTTCTAAACGCTCCAAAGTGTCGAAGTCTAACTTCTGCATTACAAGATGTGCGATGATGGCTTCAAATGGGTTTTCCAACTAAGATTTTTAATGTTGTGCAGCATCTCGATGATGGTGTCATGCAGGTTTCTTATACTCGCGGCTGATGGATGTTGTATGTTGTGCAGGGATGTAATTACGTTGAAATACGACGATGCCAACAAACTCTTGTTATTATACCTCGCGTGTATGATCTGCCAAGCCGCCTCATAATTTTCACCAATAGTCGGTAAATGGGCGATTAAATGTGCCGCTTGTTGTTGGAGATGTGATTTTATAAATACGTCAACTTTAATGTTTTTGAAAGTTGAGTATTTTGAATCAACATTTTTGATGTATCAGCCGAGTGAAGATGTCGTTGAACGCGTACCAATTTTCGTGTTTGCCGTGAAACGTGGGTATTTCCACTTTTGGTAATTTAACGGACGATGTTGAGATAGATGTTTTAGTTAACTCTTGTTCCATGTTGATTATTAGGGACTCTACTTCGGATGTTATGTTCCCGTAGTAATCGTCGGTGATGTATTTGTATTGACTTTCGTCGTTGATTTCCATGAGGATACTTCGGTGTAGCCGGTCTATTTCCTTCACCTCGGAATTGAGTTGATGTATTTTCAGTTTGAGGTACTCGTCTGAGAACTCGTTTGATCTTAATTTGCCATTTATTGCGTCCATTTGTCGATACATTAAACGCATTCCGATATCTTTTTGACGGAGTAACTTTTGTACCGTAGTTGGACCTGCCTCTGTTGATCTATTATCACTTGAATCATGATCTTCGAGCTGCTTTAAGTGTTCAGTGCGTTTATTTTGTGCCGTATCGAGCCTTGGTTGTGGTGTGTCTTCTTCACTGTCGAATGATTTTTCCAGGAAGTTGAGTTGCCATTTTTCGGCTATGGTGAGCTTGTGGATGTCCTTTTTAAGCTCTGCAATGTCCTCTCCCAAGTCCCGAATGTCGTCCATCGCTTTCTTGAATACGCGTTTTATCTCTTGGCACTCGTCCAGATAGCGATGTGTTTTGGATAACGTTCCCATGTCGAGAATCTGTTTGTCATTCTCTCAATATTTTTTATATTGTGCCTCTATGTTTTTTTTTGAGGTTATCGTAGAAACCACTTGTGATCGGTCGGCCATCATCGCGCTTTATTTTTGTGATGTGGTGAAGTAGTTCTTCACGAATGCCCGACTGACTTTCCAGAAGTGCGTCCATTCTGACGTTCTCGCTTAGATGTTGTTTGCAACTGGATGATGTTGTGTCTATGTTTTGGCCAAGATAACGCCTGATGATGTATTATGCCAAATTGTTTTCGAATGGCTCGAAGGACCATGTAAATCTAATAGAATAAATAGTAGATTGAAAGGCTACGTGCCGTGCTCTGTTAAACAAAGCATTCAACTCCAAACTTTCGAAATATTAACTTTTCACGAAACATTAAATACCTCATTAATTACCTCAAAGACGTTTCGCTCCCTACACCGATGAGCTCCACCAAACATTACAAAAAAAAAAATACGGAAATGTCGATGCTGCATTTTATTATTTATTTATTTTATTTATTTATTACATATCTATTTACAAGCATAAGCTGGAGCTTTTATACTATAAGAAAGAAAAATCAGAAAAGAAAAAAAATTAACAATCTTCATCTATATACAAAATATTTACAAAGGGGTATAATAATATTATTACAAATTATAATTACATTAATATGTTCTCTGTACAGTTAAATATACTAAATTTTTAAACATTTTAAGAGAGTTCAAATTTTTAAGTTCAAAAGGTAAACCATTCCAAATAATAAATGCATTCATCAAAACCGAATTATTATATAATATGTTACTTTGTTAAGGGGCAAGTTGATGTTTCTAGTGCGCAGAGACCTGGAAAAATTTAATTTTTCATAAAGATGAAGAGGCAACTCAGAGGTAATAATTCTAAAAATAAATACAGCTGTTCTATAATGATAATACTCGAACAAAGTACATCCCAAAATAGAAGCTTTTAAACCAGAAATATAATCAAATTTTCTGAGGCCATGAACGTATCGAATACAATTATTAAATGTAATTTCAAGTAGACGCCGAGTGGAACTATCACATCCACTATAAATCACATCACAGTACGTAAACAAAGGTACAACTAAACTTTCAATCAAAAATACTCGCAACTGAATTAGACATATTTTCTTTATTAATCTTAGCGAATATAAACTATAATTGACACGTTGACACAATGTAGTAATATGGTCACACCAAGTAGGTTTGGAATTTAATATCAGTCCTAAGTTATTAACAGTCGGTACAAATTTTATTGTGTCATCACCCAAAACAAAAGTAGGCTTAATAATGTTCAAATTACTTTTACACAAAAATAATGCTTTACTTTTATTAGGATTAAGCGCAATTGAGTTATATTTAGCCCATAATAAGATATCACTAAGATCTTCGTTCAATTTCATTGCAGCCTCATTTAACCCTAGTGCTTTACATCCGATATACAGTTGTAAATCGTCAGCATAAAGATGAAAAGAACAATGACGAATTCGCCATGGAAGATCATTTATAAAAATAGAAAATAGTAACGGACCCAGAATTGATCCTTGTGGTACACCCAAAGTTATTCTACCCATGCCAGAGCAGTTAACACCATGCTTTACAAACTGCTCCCTACTATGCAAATAAGAGTACAACAAACTAATTGCAGAGCTTGACAATTTATAATATAAATAAAGCTTTTGAAGAAGAAGTATATGATTAACGCTATCAAACGCCTTAGAGAAATCCAATAAAACCAATAAAGCTTGCGAACCTTGCCCATCCAAAATTGATAAAAGATCATCAACAATGTGTACCAAAGCCGTTGTAGTTCTGTGACCATGCTTATACCCAGACTGAAATTTACAAAGAAAATCAAAATCTTTAAAATGTTGCAGGATCTGGATTTGCATAACTTTTTCTAACACTTTAGAAAGGGCAGGTAATATACTTATTGGTCGAATATCCTTAAGACTGGCAACAATATCATTTTTTGGGTTAGGAACAATAGAAGCAACTTTCCACAAATTCGGAAAAACTGATTTTGACAAACACTGATTAATAATATATGTCACTTGTGGAAGAAACAGATCAATAAATAATTTTATTATTTTAAAATCATATTTTAAAATCACATTTATCGTATCCAATAGCATTAGATCTAATTGAATGGATAGCACTCATGACAATTAGCTCGTCAACACAATCAAAAGCAAATTTATAATTATTATCAGGATCAACAGATCCAATATCTGGCAGTGGCAAAACCACTAAATCTTCGCGAAATTTACAGATATCATTTAAAATATCTTCAGCAGTGAACTTTATGTCAACTTTAGCAACAGAACACGAAATACCAAGTTTATTTAAATTATTCCAAGTAATTTTAGAGTTATAAACATTACCAAAATAAAAACTATACTTAGCTTGTTTGATAAACTTAGTAGTTTTATTTCAAGCCTTTTTATAGGAAGTAAAGTCAGCATCTAATCCACTCCTTTTATAATTATCATATTTCAAATCTCTATATTGAATTGAATCCAATATAGTTTGGTTTAACCACGGAGCTGTTGGACAATTGTTAATAATTCTTTTACGGGACACACACATAGAATCTAAATACTATAAGAAATTTGAAATAAATAAATCAACAATCAGATTTACATCAGAGCAACAATAAAGAATAGACCAATCAATTGAGAAAAAACAATTTACAAAATATTCATGATTAATTTCTCTATAATTAGGCACAATAGAATAAGTCAACTTATCTCTAGTGCGACAACATTTATAAGAAGCAAAAATTAAATCATGATCCGATATTGATGGAACAGAATGTTGACCATAACTGATAATATTATGTCGGTCAGGATTAAAAACAACAATCAAGTCTAAAATGCTTTCTAACCGCGTAGCACTAAACGGCAAAAAATACAAATTAAGTATGTTAAAACAATCAGTCAATAAATTATTATTTAGCATATTAAAGTTAAAATCACCCAAACAGAACACTTTTTCATATTCTTGTAATAAATTATCAAGAATATCATAAATACTTATAATGTCCACTCTCCAAGTAGGAGGTGGGATATAAAAAACAACAATAAGAAATTTACTAAACTTACCAAACAGTTCAACTGTCAAAAATTCGACTTTACCATTTAAACCACATGATAACACTTTAACATTCAAATTATAGATCGATAGTATGTATAATCCTACTCCACCACCACGAGCATTAATACGATCAGACCTCAGAAATTTGTAATTATTAATTTGAAGAGATCTAGTCGAAATATTGTTATTTAACCAGGTCTCCGATACAGCTAGAAAATCAAAATTAAATTTATGCAAAAGTATAATTATCTCAATCTAAATGCAACGTCAAACTACGTACATTCAGATGACCAAAAAATAAACAATTATTATTAGAATGCAATTTATCATTAGGAATGGAATGATCAGTAACATTTAAAGGAGATTTATCAAATTGAATCTCTATATCACAATTTGTGATGGACGCTGTTTTACTAAAAAAGGATGACTTCTAGACTTATAAACAAATTTCTTCACAAGAATACCAGCCGGCCACGAGGATGCAGTTAACAATTTGTCCATATGAACATTGGAAACTGATAATTTGAAAGACGAATAATCTTGAATAAACCCATTGGCACTTTTAGGATTAAATCGATGTATTTTAACATCACTTATATTAAAATGGTCCTTTAAGTACAGCTTCACATTATCCACATTAACATCAGGATGTAATCTGGAAATAAATAGTTGTGAACGCGGCTCCACAGTACGTAAAGTACACTCTGTATAGCTGTACCGATAATAACCTCATTTTGCAGCTCCAACTTATTTGTAACAGTTTCATCATTATCACTTGTATTTTGAAAACTAGGAATATTTTTATTAGACAAACTTACACAAACAGGTAAATCCATAGGAATAGTCGAGCTAAGTTTGTCAGAATACAGCAATTGAGAATTAGGCCATTCAATATGAGCATCAGCTTTACCAACATTGTCGATCGAATTAGTAGAGCCCAGGTTAATAATATTCTTATTCTCTATATTAATTTCACCATTATCCAAGTTTATTTGGCATTTTTCTATATTAGAAATAGATTTTTCAATGTTTATTGAAATATGTGACAGCTCAACAATTTTATTTGTGGATGTGTTTAACATGTCACAACACGTATCGCAAAACCATTGCACATTTTTACTTCCACATATAAACTCGTACGATGCTTTTTTCAAGCCCGCACAACGATAGTGAGCGACTTGTTTGCACAACCCATAACAAATTAAAAAATTCTCACTCGCGTCTTTGTCGCATATAGAGCAATCATACGGTGCCATTATTTACACTTATTTACACTTGAATAATAATTATGTATGTACGCAGAAATGTTATATAATATGATGCCGAAATGGTATATAATACGATGCAAATGCCAAACAAATAATTAAAATAAATAACACACGAAAAAAAAAAAAATCACAAATATCACAAAAAAGTTCACAAAATATCACAAATATTTACATTAATATATACAACTATAACATATATTAATATTATAAAAGCTCATTTAGAGAAAAAAGAAATAAATTAATAAATTTTTACTTGGAGAAATATTTTTACGAAGTATATTGCTCAGCAGACTTGACGTACAATAAATTTTTATAGAGCGATTTTTTATGGAGTAGTTATCTACTCGAGATGAAATGGAAATAGTCGTAGCCACCGTGAAGTTTGTTTATGGGTTCAATTTACCAGTCAAAACCTTTGAGTCGAATCATTTTAAACTTTTTATTAAAAAAATTCGATCAGACTTTGAAGAGAAATACCAGGAAGGAAACTTCTGTCTACTAAGTTGCTTAAAAATCTTACTAGTGTCGATGGACTGCGAAACCTTTTCAGTAATACAAAAGCGGTCAGAATTGAAATAGCCAAAGCATTGTATTCCTCAAACGACGTTCTCATGGTCTCAGATAACGCAACCATTAAAGGAGTTTAAACAATCAGACTTTGAGAAATGTCTTACCAGAGCGACAAAAAAAGATTCCTATGCCTGATTTCCAATTTGAGTCACATGAAAATAATTGCTGCCAATCCCAATTTAAAAAAGGTAAACAAATTATTTTTTTTGTAAATGTAAAAAATGTCAATTTTATATAAGTAAATTGGATCCTGTAAGTATAGGCTTATTAATAAATGTCAGTCTCGGGATTTTTCTGCTATTTCTATGCCATAAATTTCTGGCTTGATATGAAACTGCCAGCTGAGTTTGTTGAAATTTTAGATACAAGAAAAAGGAAAATTAGCATTTATGCTTTGTTTGCTCATCTTATTATTTTCATCTGGAATATGATATTTTTAAATTGATTAACAAGGAAATTGAGTTCCTTATTAAACATCTCAATCAATACATATGAATTGGAGAAATCGTACAATTATAGAGAGCGATTTTTTAACCTTTTGCGCTATTCGACGTGCAATGTACGTCATTGGTAATTTTTTTGTATACTGAAAATGATATACAGCGTAAGCCTACGAGCGAAATTGACTTTGTTATTTTTACATTTCCAAAAACAGAATTTATGTTTTAACTTTTTTCTTTCCTTTCTCACCGAATAGAAATAAAACAAAATATCGTGGATTCTGAAAGGGAGGTAGGAAAATAGTAAATGATTTTTTTCAAAAAGAAAGGCGAAAAAACCATATAAAATATAAACTTTGGAAGAGAGTCGAAAAAATATAGATAATAAATTTTAAATTAGAACACCGTACATAAGACTTATATAAAGATTGGGGTGGTGGGGGGTGGTGGGGGGTGGTGAAATTTTGTGGTTTTATGTTCGGATGTGTGAAAAATCTAAAAAATCAAAAAAAAATCGTCAAAAAACGAAAAAAAAAAATTTCCTAGAACCCGATTGCAGTGCTACCTACCGGGTTTATTTTGAATCTGAAACATCCGGCAACCCACTGAAACACACACACACACACACACACACACACACACACACACACACATACACACACACACACACACACATAAAATTTCATTAAAATCGCTCCAGCCGTTTATTAGGAGTTCATTTGGAATTTTTTTGAGTGGATGGGCACACATTTCTTTTATTTTGAAACATGGCTGAAACGAAACATCTGATTTTACTAAAAATAGCTAAACGAATTTTGTTGATCCGTACGTCGTCTGCTCAAACCAAAAGATTATTTTCTATTTATTGAAGATATGCATTCGCCAGAACACAACAAATTTAAGCGATCGGAAAAGTTACGTTATTTATATTTACATACTCGCCACGGATTGCCGAAGAAATGTATGCTGATAACAATTAACGATTCATTAAATATAGAATCGCGTATTTGAAGCTATTATTCAAATTTTTGAAAAACGTAACAGATTGCAGAAATCATCTGTAGAATCTTTACATTATACAGTTTTAATGCATCTCAGAATATAATAATTGTGATTAGCTATTCGTGATTGTGAGTGGCTTACGGTTGCTATGTTTCTAGGTTCCGTTTTTGCATTAAAATAAAATGTTATTAATCATGAATCTTCTATTTTGTATGAAATTATGTGCAGCTTCAAGCAATATCTCCATTTGGCTCATTTCTTTAAACTGCATTAAAATCAGGGTTCTTTGTCTCAACTTTTCACGTTCTGGGCATATTCTCCTGGATCAAATGGTATATATCTTAGTACTTCCGATAGATTTGTAGCGACTTTTACTTATAGTAGAGCTACTTAACCATGCCGTAACAACGGTATTTTTCTGCATGCCTTCGACCCTGCTTGATTAAAAAAAAAACTCCGTGTTCTATAACAATTACTTGCGATATTTTTGTTGAAGATTTAAATATTATCGATAAGGACTAAATATTGTGGCCATAAGGACTGGTCGTATTATATTTCACTGTGATTGTATTGAACTAGTCTGAACTGCAGATAAGTGATGTTTAAAATATTCCAATTTAGTCTGGTTTTGCAATGACTGAAGAGACATTGTGGCGAACATTGCCTTCCGAACGATGATTTTGCGGAATATTTTGATTATAAAACTAAAAAGTTATCTTTAAAGTTTTAAAATTTGAAATAGTCCGTATTAGATTACTGAGGGATGACTCCGAAGACAAATTGAATGCTTCAGGTATTAAGTGTGCAGTAAATGTTACTTTTACGCCTACGCGAAAGTGCGTATAGATAGTACTTTCAAGTTGGGTTTTTTACCGACTCCACAAATGTTTCAGCAACTACACAAACTAATTTCGGGGCGAATTCAATTAAGTCTGATTACACATCAAAATATTATTTTTCAGGAGCCAAGTCGCAGTTTTAAATAATGAATTCTTCGGCAGAGAAATAGCAAGTTAAGTTAATAATAATAATCTCGAATAAGTTCAAGTCAAAAAGTGGTTGCAAATGTATGGTAATTTTGGGTAATTTGTATTCTACAGTTTCACTTTTAAACCATTAACTACCAACAAGCTCATTTTAAAAGTATTATTTAACGATCAACCTTTTTTGTTTGGCAAGCAGCGGGATTTTAACCGTTGATGCTGTCCTTGAAAGATTTTTAAGAAAAACATTAGTTGCCAATCGTGACGTTCTATTTTGCTTCATTAGTTAAACTGCATTATTAGTTTTTCTGGTCATCACCTACTACTGCAATTATTTAATTAGATGCTTTTGTTGTCGTAGACCTTCATTGCTCGTTTGGTAATAAAGCATTCTTATTGCTTAACGTTAAATATCTTAACTTTATCTCAGTTTTTATTATTACTTATCCTGAGAATTGGAACTGGAAGGAATGGCACTAAGTAAATCCTAAGTAATTACGGATCGCTTTAAACACTCAATTCAATTGTAAGTACCATAATTTTTAGGTTATTGGTAGTCTTAAAACCCCAACTGGTTCACGTTGGAGTGGAGTGCTTATTTTAATGATAAATCATTAATCACTTGTCGCAATGGAATATCACCTCTAATCGTTACAAATCTATGAATATTTTGAGCATTGTGGTCACCCAAATATACAAATTAAGTTAAGAAAACTAAATGGAATGGACCCTTACAAAAAAAACTTAAACAATTTTAAATGAAATTAATTTTTTTTAAAATCCTAAATTTTTTTAATTTTATCACAAATCCTAAGATCTAAAAACCTTAAGTAAAATCTTTCAAATAGGCACATTAAAAGAGTTTATGTTGCGTTTTAAATTTAGGTTTAACACGATTTTCGATCAAAGTTCTATTGGTAAATCGAATGACCTAACGATCGATCAGGAACGAGTTGAGCCAAAAATATTTAAGTGGTTTCCACCCGATTTTTGATTTGGGTTCTGTTACTTTTAAATTAAATAGAGGAGTGGAGGCTAAAAGTTTCTAATAATTCATTTGATCAGGCTATAATGAGCCTAAACTTATTTTTATGTTTCAATTAACTTTGTTTTGAGATAAAATTTCAGTTTTGGTCTGCTTTTCGATTTGGATTCTTCGACCTTTAATTTAAATAGCCTGAAGTCAAGAACGAGTACTGCCGAAAATTTTTAAATGGGGAATTTGATTAGACCATATGGGCCACAGTTTAGTAATTAACATGAAAAAATGTAATAATAAATAAAAACATTTAAAAAGGTAAATCACAAAAATATACCACGTGTATACTATGTCTATATAGTATGTAAAATATACTTAAAAGACGTAAAAACTCATGAAAACTCGTGAATACAAAAGTGTGTTTATAATTCTGTGGTCACAATGCACAGGGAATATCTTTTTTTGGGTTTTCAGGAGAGCAGATTTAAGTTAAAAAGTTTAATTTTGAAAAAGTTTTATATACGTATTTTTTGTAAAACTGACTTATATTATACCAAAAATATGCTTAATTTTCTTTTGGCGTGAATCAGTTTGTACGTAATGTTTTAGCAGATATTTGACGTTTATTAGGTTGCGAAATCAACTATAAGATCAAAAATCAAAAATTAAGTTAAAAATAAATTTTTTCAAAAGCTATACTTGGTTGAGTTTAGTATTTTAAGTATGTACATATGTATAACAATTATCTTTTGTTAAAACAATATCATGCTAACATGAACACGAAATTAACTTTATTGGCATATAAAAATTATCACAAATTATAATAATTAAAAAAAAAAAAAGTTTTAGAAAATAAATTCATACAAAACATTTGTTTTACAATGGAAACGGTTTTTCAGTTTAATACTAGTATTTTTTCATCAGATTCCGTCATGTGGAGCTCTTTTTCTTTTTCTTGCTTATCTTATTTGGAACTCCTTAGCTTTTGCTGAAATTTTCTAGCTCAATTGCATTTATCCCTGGTCGTCTTACGTTCAGAGTTTAAAATTCCAAGAATTTTTGTACTGTTGCCATACAAATTTATTGTCATCACTATCCATTGTCCGTCATAAAAATTTGTTTTTTGCTAATTGGTGCCAACAAATTAGATTTTGTTCCGACTCCACGAATAAATTAAAACCAAACTTGTTGGACATGGATTTTGATTTGAGTTTACTTTTCTTGCGTTCTATACCCGAATGGTCGGTATCGCGCTCCATGTGAGAGAGGCCCACCACTAAAAACACTATAAAAAACAAAATGTTTTGTAGAAAGTTGTTGCTTCCCCGATTTCCAATGTCTTCATGCCACATTGAGTAAAACGGTTGGTGTGTGTGGCATTCATGTTAAGTTAGATTGTTTATTTAAAGCGATCTTTTGTAGACAAATATTATTGGTCTCAATATGGGGTTTGTAAAAAAAATATGGGGTTTGTAAACATTGCTGTAAAATAAATTGATATATATTGAATGATTCGTCTTCAGTAGGCTTACTTTTCTAGCGTTTTTAATATTTACAAGCCTTATCGGTATTTTCATTGCGATGTTTTTTTTAAATTATAGCTTGTTGTGATTCGTCATTTGAATTTTAATTTGTGCTTTTAAAAGCCTTATACGAGTGACAAGGTACCCGGGTACTTTTTGCATCATAATTAAAAGTTTTAATTTTATGAGAACTTCTAGTTCAATTGATCGATTACGATCACACTTAAAAATGAGAAATTTTACAACTTGGACGCATGTAAGAGCAAAAAATAGTTTAGTTGTACAAATTAGAGTAACAAAGGTATACCTTTATATATTTTACACTTAATTTGAAAGAAATAGTATGCAAATATTTTATTATTTTGTGTTATATGCCGTGGTATTTCTGTTTATTTATTTCATTTAATTTATGTTTATATTTTTATTTATTTCACAAAAACTACCCAAAAAATTTTTATAAGTATCGATCGTTTTTTTCATACTGATGTGACATGCGACACGTTGGATTATTTACGTTTTTTACAGAATTTTCTTCGAAAACTGACATGTTGCAGCTAATGCAAAATTGTATTCAATTTAAATTCATTGTATGGAACACTCAGGATAATTTGGAAAATGAAACCGGATTCTATCTTGAACCACAGTATTAACGGTATATTGTCGAAATATTTAAATCAGTGGACAGATATTTTTCCATGTCCTCCGCTGCGTGTAATGGCGTTTGTAAGCCGGATACAAATTAACGTGGATTTTTATGTCATTAATCACCATGTCAGCCAATTAATTACCAAGAGTATGTTTACCTCTTAAATTACTCACGAATGTTGGTTCTGGCGTGTCCAACTTTTTGTTGTTAAAAAATTCAACAACTTTATTAGTTTCTGCGAGTGCCATCAAAAAATATTTTTTTTTAAACTTCTATGTTTTTTCTGTGTTTTTGAAAATGATATTTCTAATTAAATCGT
Organism: Nephrotoma appendiculata; assembly: GCA_947310385.1. Classification (NCBI taxonomy): domain Eukaryota; kingdom Metazoa; phylum Arthropoda; class Insecta; order Diptera; family Tipulidae; genus Nephrotoma; species Nephrotoma appendiculata. The sequence goes on along the minus strand of OX371225.1, from coordinate 139,595,223 downwards.
CGATTGAGGGAAGACTTTGGAATAAGTGTAGTTTACTTTTTGTCCGGAATTTTAACCATACAATCATAAAATGTTTCTTTGATCAAGAATGGTTATCTTAGATTGACATTCCTTACGACAATTAATAAGTGCTGGGAAAGTTAAAGCTTGACCCGAATTTTGCTTCACTTGTATTGTGTTTCGTTTTCCGATCAAATTTTCTTCTATTTCCTTTGCCATAATATTTATTCCTTTAAGCATTTCAGTACCGTCATTTGAATTTTCTGAAATACTGCATTCAGTATTTGATTGAATAAAGTTTGAATCATCTACGCTGTCACCGAAATTAGTCTCTCAAATGGATACATTTATCAAACAAATTTAAAGTCGTAATATTTTACTTTCTTTTTGGACCAACACAACTTAAAACTATTATATTGTGATTATTTAAATATACTACCATCTTTAACCATGGAGCTTGTGGATAACTTTCCTTTCGAATATCTATTGTTTAGTTCTGTCAAACAAGCTAAGTTTAACATTGGTGGGTTGAATGATGACGACCTGAAGTTTGGTCAAGAATGAATGTAATCCAAAATTGTTTAGTTAATTGTTTAATAAGACTAGATGGATCTTTTTTGCGTCATAATTTTGGTTTTGGTCCGATTTTATATTTGGGTTCTGCTAGCTTTAAATAAAATGACCGTAACCTTCACTCTGAGTATTGTACAGTAGAACATTATCCGTGTATGGGGTAAACAACACCCCAATATATTTTGTACTTAACAATTATTTTGTATAATAAAAACTATTATTTTAACTTTACTTCTAATTTATTAAAAATACATAAATTCAATGATGAATGATTTTTTTATTTGAAGTTTGTTGCTCTGGAATACTTTTTTACCCCCATACACAGAGTGAAGGTGGATTTACATATCCGACGATTTTTCGGCGAAGCTGTTTGCCGCAGGAAATTCGGCGAACGCTGTATTACCGATGATTTACATATTCGATGAATTTTTGGTGCAGTTTTTTCACACATACATACATAAACAATATTTTGACACACAATTTTTTTTTAATTTGTAGGTAAATATTTCTGTGGTGAAGATATAAAAGGTAATAACTAATTTTTTCAGTTTTTCAATGAGCATTTTTAAAATTTTTTTGTGTTTCTGAAAAAAATTACCAGTCTTAGGAAACTAAATTTTTGCATGGTTTTGGGTATATACTTATCCAAATTTAAAAAAAAAAAATTAATTATCGATACAGTTTTTTATGGACATTTTGAATTAATGAAGCGATCTAAAAAGTAACAAAATGACTTATTAATTTTTATATCTTCACCACAGATTTATTGTTAAAGAACACAAGCCATTTTGAGATTTTTTATGATTAATGAATTTTTGTTAGACTTTAGTAATTGCATAAGGGAATAATATATTGTTAAAAGACAATATAGCCATACAGCCGAATTTGTGAAGCAAGTGTGAATTTTTATGTGTTACAAATTAGTAATTTTTTAAGTGAATTATAAAATGCTTAAATTAGCCCGAAAATCTAATTTGAATAGACTTAAAAAAATAAAGTTATTATTATTATGGGTGTACCTTAAAAAGTTAGACCGAGAGCGCAAGGGCACTATGACAATTTGGTACAAGAGTTACGACTTCATGAATCCCTCCAAGTTTTTAATTATCATCGGATGAGTGTGGATCTTTTGACGAACTGCTACATAAAGTTCGACCAGCCACTGAAAAACTGACACTATCCAGGAAACCAATATCTACTGGGGAACGCTTGTCATTAACATTAAGGTAAAAAGCTTTAAATACGATTTTTAATATTTACTAAAATAATAATATTTCTGTTTTATTTATATATCTCGCAAGTGGCGACTCAATGAAGTCTCTATCTTACGATTAAAGAGTATCACCAAGATCTACTACTCCAATAATTTCAGAAACCTGTCAAGCAATTTGGGACTCTTTATTAACATCAGCGTTCGAAAGATTAACCGAGGAAAAATGGAAGAGAATGGCGAACGATTTCTACGAAAAATGGAACTTCCCCAATTGTATTGGAGCGCTTGATGGGAAGCATTGTTAAGCATAATTTAAAAAAATTTCTAGGCTTTTCCGAATATTGGATCTGCTTGTTTTAACTACAAGGGGTCACACAGTATAATCTTAATGGCACTTTGCGATGCAGATTATAACTTTTTGTTGGTAGATATTGGAGCTTACGGGCGATTTAGTGACAGTGGAGTGTTTAAAAATACTTCTTTTGAGGAAGCGCTATGTGGAGACAGCACAACCATAAATACTCCAAAAGATGAGTATTTACCGGGATCAACTATCAAGGCACCATTCGTAATTTTAGGGGATGAGGCCCCCTTCTAAAAAATTTGATGCGACCTTTTCCTGCTAGAAATCGATCTGGAGGTTTACCCGTAGACGAATCGACCTACAATTACCGGTTATCGCGTGTTGACGGGTAATTGAGAATAATTTCGGAGTATTGTCCGCTAACTGGCGGTTTTACCGAAAGCCAATATACTAGCGAAAAGAAAAACTGTGGTTCGAATTGTCAAATCCACAATTTGTCTACACAACTGGATCAAAAATAAAAATTCAATTTATTGTCCTGAGGGATATATAGACCGAGAAGGATCAAATAGACAAATATCCACTGGAAGATGGAGACAAGAAATCTCAACAGACGTTGGTGGATTAATTCCAGTATAGTCCGAGCGGGGGCAAACAATTCCTCGGGAAATGCCATTCATATTAGAAATAATTTTAAAAAGTATTTCGTAGAAATGGATGTGCTGCCATGGGCAGATAATGCAATGTATGCAGCATAAGTATCATCATAGCTTCCATAATTTTTTTTTTAAATTGTAAATATTCATTTAAATAAAAAACAAAATATAAATTAATTTGAATTCAATTTTTGTTAATTACATTATAGCTTAATTATATAAATTCATTATAATATTACTGCTCGTATGAAACTTTGTACAATAATTTTGAAATTTCAAACCGGATTCGTCTTTGTTCGTTGGGGGCCATTTTTAATGTCTTTTGTCGCGAAAAGGCAAAACAGGTTGACTTCGTCATACTCTTCTACAGGAGTTTGGATCGCGCCTTTTATTTAGTCAATATCAGCATCATCTAAATTATTTTTAAAATAACCTTGTAAATGGTAGTACATTATTATATGGTTGTATTAAAGTTTACTTACTTTCTGCATGACGAGCACGTTAAGTCGACCTTGCTGAACCATAACTAGGTCGTTTGTTGGTCCTCGATGTCGACGAACCAGTACTGCAGGACGTTTCTTCTTTAGATGGTAGGGTAAGTGGTAGAGATGGTCGGAGAGGCGTCGATGAATTGAGAATTGGTGTTTCATTGAACACCGTAAATTCATTATTTGTTTCATCAGTTGGGGTAAAGCTGCCGAAAAACGTTTGGCGAGTGGAATCATCCGACGATATGGGTTCTGTTTCAGATGTGAAACTGCTCGCAAAACATCTAAAATTATAAAATTACCAATTATGTAAGGTTAAACAATTATGTGTATGTGTATTTCAATTCACTTTTATTAAATTCATTTCCAGAAAAAATAAATATTATAACTTACTCTTTTGTGTCAGCCATAAATGGTATTAAAAATTGCATGCTTTTGATACAAGGCGGCATAAATTGTGATACTAAGGCACTTCCACTCCCGGGTTTTCGTCTGTGGTTTGTAAATTTGCGAAGAAGTGCTTTCTGATTGGTTGAATGTGTCACGTGATGCTCGGCGCAGAAATATCGTCGGATATGTAAATCCACCTTGAAGGTATAGGTTAGTCAAGAATGAGAGTAGCCCACATTTTTTACAGGAGAATGTAAATAATTCATAATAAGCTTAATATTATTGGTATGGGTTCTGTTAGCTTTAAAGAGATAAAGCCTAATGATTTTTCTAAAACGAATAGAATAAAAAAAATTAATCGTTAGCAAAACAAAATGTTTTGTGAAAATCCAATGTAGCTTTAAGCAAGGGTTCTATTGACATTTTTGGATTTTCAGCTATAAGCAAAACAAAATGTTTTGTGAAAATCCAATGTAGCTTTAAGCAAGGGTTCTATTGACATTTTTGGATTTTCAGCTATATTTGGGGGTATCAAAATCGTCTCTGCTAAACTATAATTAATAATTGTGTAATGATTTCATATAAATCATGACATACAATCATATTTATTACCATTTTATTATTGGTACAACTTTACTGTACTTTACACAAACAACTTAAAATCTTACAGTTCTAAACCATAACCAAATTATACAAAGTCATATAATTTAACCGTCAAACGATAAATTATTATTGTTTTAACTATATCTTTCCAACACCAGATGATACATATAACATAGAAATAGCTAGACTAGGTAATCGATAATAGTTATTTGATTCTCCAAAGATAAACATAAAATTAAATCTCCATACCAATCGCATTAAATTAATTACTTTAATTACGAATGACTAAAAATGGAGCGTACACCTTACCATATATAGAAACTCAACTTCTTTATAAGGAATATATCAGAATCATACATTTAAATTAACCAATTCGTATATTTATATGAATATCTCATTCTACCTATGCAGTCATCGTTATAATCTTAATACACAAATTGATGATCATCATGATAAAAAAAAACATTCAACGCATAAAAAACAAGATCATTATCATTAAATATATTATTCAAGATGATGATGATAATTTCTTAAGATTACTCGTGCACATTCATAACAAAACAATCTATAGAATGATTACGAAAAATCATTATAAATTTAACTACCAAGTTACGCCATGGGTGTGTTACAAAAACGAATAAAATTTTGTAATTATAATCATAAAAAGTAAAAAATAATAAAAAAATAAATAAATAATAGATTGAATTTTTATTATTTGTAATTTTTATTACTATACATCAGTTTTCATTATTTAATCGCTTTTGAATTATGATTTTTAATCGGATTTTAGTTTTTCGTTATAAATAAATAATAATATGTATAATGGGCCAGCAACGATGATCATATACCAATATGTAAATAATAAAAATGATACAAATTGTTATTTGTTAATTTATGCTCCCGATTTTTAATTAAATTTAAATTTTAGTTAAACAAATTTTTAAAATGAACGAGTTCTGCAAGTGGCAATTATTTAATCAACTTAGTAAGAACGCGGAAAATCATACTTCTTGTAAGAATGTGCACTTTGGGGTTCATGTTGAATATCTACCGAGTATACCAATTTTGATCATAAATCTTGACTTGAGAGTTGATAGTTTAATGTGGTTAACTGACTTTATTTAACTGATGCTACAGGTGCCTAATTGCTACATTTACCTGATGTAAGCACACACACACACATTATTTGTTTCATTGATCGATTCGAGTGTGTGGCAAAATCTAAGTCAGATTCCCGGTTGTCGCCGGACTCATCCGTATATTCTGTTAAATAACAAGATAGAGGAAAATAACAAGCACAACAGTAAACAGTAGTTAATAGTTCGTAAATTGCAAGTGGAAAATGTAATTTAAGGTGGTTAGCACAGGTTATCGTAATTAGTTTTGTATGTTTTGTAATATAAATTTTCAGCAATTAGCATCCTAAAAAAATTGAAATTGCTATATAATACAATAAATTGAAATTTTATCTCTAATAATAAAGAAAATTTTACATCTAGGTGAGGTTACCAAGACGTGGGAAGTTTTTTTTCGAACTAATCTAAAATTCTTTAAATTAACTACACTACAAAAATATTGGAAATACATTGCACTTATATACATTTTACCTAGATATAAAGCCCAGAATAACCCAAAATTTTAAATAGATGCATCAAATGCATCAAATACAATAAAATTTGAGGTTATTAAGGGGTTGACATGCGCAGCGAAACATAATAATTCGCTAAGGCATTGTGATTATACTTTGTATGTAAGTGCAAAGTAGTTGGTTACAGCAGTCTGGTGAGACGAACTAATGTTTTAATTTAATGAATTCTAGATTAATTCGATACCAAGCTCCCAATGTCTTGGTAACCTCACCTATAGATGTAAAACCAATATCTGACTATCACCCAGAATTTATTATAATTTAAAATAATAAAAAAATTTATCGAATTAAAATACTGGTTAAATATGTTAATTAGAGAGTTAATTAATTAATACTGTAAAACAAATACAATTTATTATATTTAGAAACCATAAAATAATATTGAAGGCAGGAAAAGCACTGACCGCCCTTTCACTTTCAATGGGATTTGTGAATTCTTTTGACTTAACTGAATTATTTTTAAGAAAATAGTTTGCAAGAAAGTCACAATGTAAAGTGACTGACAATGAGGCGAGAGTCAGAGCTAGCGAACACTCTATCTATTATATAACCAACGTCAAGCAACCATTGCTTTTGGTTAGTACAAATTTGGGTGACCTTTTGGGAACATAATAAAAAAAAAGTTAAAAATGGAATGAAATGAAACTTGCAACCTCCCGTGTTTCCAATATACCTTACTTAGAAGCCCTGAGAGCTGGCTAGGGGATTCAATGGACCAATCATTCAATTATCTAAAACAAAAATGATTACAGAAACGAATACTAGAATGTCAAACAGTGGGTAATTTAAAACACAAGCGAAGTGTAGTACTCCTGATATTATTCGAACGAAATGACATACAAGGACAGGGCGTTTATTAACAACAGGTGGAGCAATGAAGTGTACTAATTGAATGGAAACTTATTAATACCAAAGCAATCGTAGCAAGATTCTATCCAAAATTGCGAGCACAAAAATTATTCGGTACTGTAGAATAACGGAAGATTCCGCAATAGTAAGAACACACAATAATGATGTTAAGATAATATAAGGACATTTAAATTCAAAAATTGGAACTAACACAGATCAGACCACCATCACGAGTAAACAAGCAATTAGTCTTTGTGTGCAATAATAATAGAGAACAACGACACATCAGCTTCTGCGCCACAAACCAGCTAGTCATACGGACAGAAGATTTCCACACAAAGACATCCACAAATACATTAGGTTTTCACCTGATGGCCAACAAGGAACCAAATTTTTTCAACCATGGAAAATGATATAATACCTCGGTACAATGATTAAATTCGAGCAATTTGTAAATTCAAGAATTTGTTGTGAAAATCTAGTTCATGATTCTCTTCTGAAATAAGTTTTATTTTTAGCTGTTGATATGGTGGATGAATCTGGGCTAATAAATGAAAATCTAAATAGCTTAATATAAAATCAATGATGAAGAAGCGATCACAGGTTCGAGTTTGCCGAATAAATCCCTTAATTTCCAAAATGTTAATTTTATAGGTGTATTATCTAATTTTGCAATATCTGGATGTCACGGCACCTACATAGGAGGATGAGACAAGCACAGTAAATGAAAAACTTTGCTTAAAATAAAAATTAATATAAGAAGAGGGATCAGAAGGCCAGATAATTTTTAGTAAATACATGAAATTATAAATTGTTTGTATTTTAATCATTATACCGGAATATTTTGGCATTTAGTTGTACATATGTTGATGAATCAGATGAATCACTGGCAGCTGAAGCAGATGAATCACTGGCTAGATAATTGAAGTATCTAAACCTTGTCAAATTAAAACCCCGTATATCCCCATCAGAATTTCTTTAAAATTGGAATATGGTTTCCAGGCATTAATGCCTATCAAATAGCCATAGTAGCATCAATGCAAATTTATGTTAAACTAAAGCGAAAGGACATTCAAGGAATTTGCAATAAATTGAACTATCTAAATTTTGTAAAATTACACCTCCATATCCCCACCAGAATTTCTTCATAATTAGACTATTGTTAGCACGCATTAATGCCTATCAAATGGCCATTTGGCATCAATGCGGATTTAGATTAAACTAGAGAGACACGCCCGCTGTTCAATGAATTTGCAATAAATTGAACTATTGAAGTATCGACAAATTACACCTTCGAATCAATGCGAATTCCGCCTATCAATGCGAATTTTGATAAATGTATAGTGACACGCCATTGAATGAATCTTGTCAGGCCAATCAAAGAATGTTTCATTCTTTCATTGTTCACTCAGAGAAATTGATCTATCGAAATATAGCCAAATAACATTCAAGGATCCCTATAAGAATGTCTTCACAATTGGGCTACATTAACAAATAGGAATTTGAACAATCGAATTTTTTTCAAATTACACCCCCGTCTCCTTATCAGAATTTCTTCACAACTTGTCTACAGTGAACAGGCATTAAAGTCTTTCGAATAGCCTTTATGGCATAAACGCAGATTTAAATAAACATCATTCAATAAATTTGTAAAACATTTAGCTATCCAAATTTGTAAAATTTAACTCCTGTGCATTCATATAGAATTTCTTCACAATTGGGCTAGACCGCTAGAGTAAACAGGCATTCTATAGTCTATCAAATGGTCATAGTGACATAAATCAGGATTTAGATTAAGCTTCACTCAATGAATTTTACACTGCAAACTGAAAGAAATTTGAACTATCGAAATCTTGTCAGATTACATCCCCATATCTCAACGGATTTTGTTCAGAATTTCGATACATTTACCATAATGGTATCAATGGCCATAGTTTTCGGCTCGTTTACAATGACAAACTTAATCTGATTTATTTACATAGTTTTTGTAGCAAAGACACAGTCTGCATTATCCACTTTTTTTTGCTGAAAACTTTCGGCTAATTTCAATAAGTTTTTGAGACCTTTTCCAGAAAAAACACTTTAAAAGTTATGGTTTTATAATTTTTTTAATTTTGCACGTTTATTTCACACCTTCTCAATATTTCCGAACTCCCATCATGTAACTTGATGTTGAAAATTTTGCAGCGGTAACCACCAAAAAACCGATTCCAAAAAGACGTTTCCCAGACATAACACTTTCAATCTTTGGATTTTATAAATTTATGAAATTTGCACTTGTACATATTACACACCCCTTTTTTCATGAAATACCAAAATGAAACTTGACCTGGAAAATTTTCCAGCGATACTATCGTCAAACCGATTCAAACGAAAACCTTTTCTGACATAATACTTTAACACTATGAATTTGTGTTTGGTATGAATATAAAAATATTTTAGGTTGATTTTAAAAGTTAGTAACTTTCACCTTGGGTATTTCATTGAAATATCTAATTTTTTAACTTTCGGTTGAAGTATTATAGTAGAGACTTAATCTGCATTATCGTTTTTTTCCATATTCGACTAACAAGGAAGGGTCTCCAGGTGTCCGGCTCCGATTTCGATGAAACTTTAATATGTTGTAGAGGAGTGGAAAATAAGTAACACGTATTTTTTTAAGTGCTCAATCCCCTAATAAGAGGGTGAAAACCGCCCTTGAAGCTGGGGGTAAAAAAGTGACTTTCGATAATTTTCCTCAAAAAAATGAAAAAATCTGCAAGTTTTTTATTCCAAAATAGGTATTTCAGAAACTTACATTATATATTATTATTTCAAGAATTTTGGTACTACCTAGGGGGTGAAACTACCCCTAGGAAGGGGTTGAAAAATCAAAAAAACAATCTAAAAAATCAAAATTGATGCGAAAAATTCTGGAAAAAATGTATATTACTCCATAAAAAATACGGCTGACAAGTTCGAGGGTTTTTCGAAACCACCCTTTCTCAGGGGGTTAACCACCCCTAGAGACGATTCTGGAAATTCGCTCAGGACATCTGATTTTTACGACTGAAAGTTCTTTGTCCTCCTCAATTATGATCATTAACATAGATTCTTACCGATTTCATTGATGTTTAGGGGTGAAACATCCCCTAACGGGGGTGAAATTTGTAAAAATTGTTAAAAATTCCAAGAAAATTTCGCAATTTGGTGGAATAATTCTAGAAAAAATATATAAGATCGCGAAATTGGGATAAAGGTTTGCACGTTCAAAAGTTTCATGAATCATCTGCTTTGAATGGTTTCAACCGCACTTGAATTTGGGGGTGTATGAGCGACTTATTATTATTAGTTTGTGAAAATGAAAAAGAACCGATGTCATTAAGAAAAATATATATATAAAGGGTGATTTTTTTGTGGTTAGGATTTTCATGCATTAGTATTTGACAGATCACGCGGGATTTCAGACAAGGTGTCAAAGAGAAAGATGCTCAGTATGCTTTGACATTTCATAATGAATAGACTTACTAACGAGCAACGCTTGCAAATAATTGAATTATATTACAAAAATCAGTGTTCGGTTCGAAAAGTGTTTCGCGATTTACGTCCGATTTATGGTCTACATAATCGACCAAGTGAGCAAACAATTAATGCGATTGTGACCAAGTTTCGCACTCAGTTTACTTTATTGGACATTAAACCAACCACACGAATGCGTACAGTGCGTACAGAAGAGAATATTGCGTCTGTTTCTGAGAGTGTTGCTGAAGACCGTGAAATGTCGATTCGTCGCCGTTCGCAGCAATTGGGTTTGTGTTATTCGACGACATGGAAGATTTTACGCAAAGATCTTGGTGTAAAACCGTATAAAATACAGCTCCTGCAAGAACTGAAGCCGAACGATCTGCCACAACGTCGAATTTTCAGTGAATGGGCCCTAGAAAAGTTGGCAGAAAATCCGCTTTTTTATCGACAAATTTTGTTCAGCGATGAGGCTCATTTCTGGTTGAATGGCTACGTAAATAAGCAAAATTGCCGCATTTGGAGTGAAGAGCAACCAGAAGCCGTTCAAGAACTGCCCATGCATCCCGAAAAATGCACTGTTTGGTGTGGTTTGTACGCTGGTGGAATCATTGGACCGTATTTTTTCAAAGATGCTGTTGGACGCAACGTTACGGTGAATGGCGATCGCTATCGTTCGATGCTAACAAACTTTTTGTTGCCAAAAATGGAAGAACTGAACTTAGTTGACATGTGGTTTCAACAAGATGGCGCTACATGCCACACAGCTCGCGATTCTATGGCCATTTTGAGGGAAAACTTCGGAGAACAATTCATCTCAAAAAATGGCCCGGTAAGTTGGCCACCAAGATCATGCGATTTGACGCCTTTATACTATTTTTTGTGGGGCTACGTCATGTCTAAAGTCTACAGAAATAAGCCAGCAACTATTCCAGTTTTGGAAGACAACATTTCCGAAGAAATTCGGGCTATTCCGGCCGAAATGCTCGAAAAAGTTGCCCAAAATTGGACTTTCCGAATGGACCACCTAAGACGCAGCCGCGGTCAACATTTAAATGAAATTATCTTCAAAAAGTAAATGTCATGGACCAATCTAACGTTTCAAATAAAGAACCGATGAGATTTTGCAAATTTTATGCGTTTTTTTTTAAAAAAAAGTTCTCAAGCTCTTAAAAAATCACCCGTTACAATTCTACAGATATATAAGAATTAGATATTTATTAATGGGGGGGGGGGGGGGAATCACCAGTCTGGTAATGACGAATTTGTTTCCGTGTTATATCAACTATATATAGATTGGAAATTCTTGAGATTTTGTATAGCTCCAATTCCTCAAATGAATTTGAGTCACGAAAATAATCACTGATATCCTCAAATATCTATAATATTGATGCAAAATGGGACGATGTTCCTAAAAGTTCGTTGGGTTATCGATATTCCAACAGGGGTAGTTAGGTCCTTTAAGGAGGTTGTAGAATGAAATTTTTGAGCTTATATATTTTCTAGAATTAATTGGCCGTATTTCAGAAATTTCTTAAAATTCTTAACAATTTATGAAATTTTAGATTCCCGATAGGGTATGTGACAACCCCCACACATCATTGATAGTCATAAGAATCGATGGTAATCATCATATTGGAGGATAGCAAAACACTTCCAGTCTAAAAAATCCTTAAATCCCTCAAACTTCTTTTTCATTGTTGAGTGATATTTATTTTTTCCACTATTTCCCGCATCAAATTGGTATTTTATGCAAGTTTTTTGATTTTCAACACCCTCCTAGGAGTTGTTTCATCCCGGGATTTCCAAAATTTTTGAACAATTAATAAAAATCTTGACTTTCCGAGATACGTATTTCGTAAAAAACTTTCGGATTTTTTCATGTTTTGTAGGGAAAATTATGGAGAGTCGCTTTTACACCCCCAAATTCAAGTGCGGTTGAAACCATTCAAAGCGGACGATTCATGAAATTTTTGAACGTGCAAACCTTTATCCCAATTTCGCGATCTTATATATTTTTTCTAGAATTATTCCACCAAATTGTGAAATTTTCTTGGAATTTTTAACAATTTTTACAAATTTCACCCCCGTTAGGGGATGTTTCACCCCTAAACATCAATGATATCGGTAAGAATCTGATTCATGAAATTTTTGAACGTGCAAACCTTTATCCCAATTTCGCGATCTTTTTTTTCTAGAATTATTCCACCAAATTGCGAAATTTTCTTGGAATTTTTAACAATTTTTACAAATTTCACCCCCGTTAGGGGATGTTTCACCCCTAAACATCAATGATATCGGTAAGAATCTATGTTAATAATCATAATTGAGGAGGACAAAGAACTTTCAGTCGTAAAAATCAGATGTCCTGAGCGAATTTCCAGAATCGTCTCTAGGTGTGGTTAACCCCCTGAGAAAGGGTGGTTTCGAAAAACCCTCGAACACGTAAACCTGATATTTTTTATGGAGTAATATACATTTTTTCCAGAATTTTTCGCATCAATTTGGATTTTTTAGACAGTTTTTTTGATTTTTCAACCCCTTCCTAGGTATAGTTTCACCCCCTAGGTAATACCAAAATTCTTGAAAAATAATATATAATGTAAGTTTCTGAAATACCTATTTTGCAATAAAAAACTTGCAGATTTTTTCATGTTTTTTGAGGAAAATTATCGAAAGTCACTTTTTTACCCCCAACTTCAAGGGCGGTTTTCACCCCCTTAGAAGGGGATTGAGCACTAAAAAAAAATACATCTCACTTGTTTTCCATTCCTCTACAACATATTAAAGTTTCATCGAAATCGGAGCCGGACACCTGGAGACCCTTCCTTGTAAGTTTAACAAGATACTCTATAAAATAATTGTATAATTAGCTACTATCGCGCTGAAACGGTGGATTTGTGGAGTAAAGCGATTATTACAAAATGCCATATTATGTTTGTACAAGAATGAGATAAATTGTTTCCAGTGCTATAATGGTAGTTTTGAGTACTAAGGTACGTTCAAAATTTTGGCATTCTTCAAAACCTTTTCAAGGGTATAATACAAGTATGTATATATTTTATAATATACGAAAAATCAGCTGCCAGTTTCAAACCGATATTTTAAACGATATACATCAGCAGTTTATTAGAATATTGATAATTAATAGCGTGGTATTGTGTTCTTTTTCTGAGTTGTTTGCTTTGGGAAGAAGCCGGCTTTTTTGAGAAAAAGATCCCGAAAGCATTTCAATTTACCAAATTAAAAATGATTAATCCGTAGCGGAGACATCATCGGTAAAGATACCCATCCATTGATCCATCCGAACGTTTTTTATTTTCATTTAAAATCATTACCAATTTTTATTTACATCAAGTATACAATAAGTCAAAATATATAAATTGGTAACAAAAGTGTACTTTTGGTTCAACAAAACACTCGCTAGGTACACTGATTCCTTCTTAACGACAATTTGTATCTAATTTATAAAATATTAAGAAAAAAAATGTTACACAATATAATTTACAGTATAAAATAAACAATTAATAATAGTTAAATATGACAGTGGAATCCAATAATTATAAGCATCGGCGGTGTGAAGTTTCTCACAAATTGACAAAAAACTTAATAACAGCCAAAAACTGTAAAAGGAAATGTTACACTTTAAATTGGTACACTTTTTAAACATAATTTGTAATTAAGAACAACAAGATAATTAGTAAAAATATGGGAAAATTCATTTATTTAAATTCATTTTTACTTCATTAAAATCAAAAATAACAAAATTTATAATTATGTTTTGAATCATAAAAATTCGAAAATTCAACCATTCGAAGGCCATTGACAAGGCATCGGAGAAATGTCTAAGTAAATCGAATTATTCTATCGTGTAGTACTGACCCTATTGCACCTTTTGTAGAAGCCAACATAATTATGAGTGCCGTCGAAGCATAAATTTTCTATGTTGGAATCATAAAAATTCGAAAACTCAACCATTCGGAGGCCATTGACAAGGCATCGTAGAAATGTTTAAAACCTGTACAGACTGAGGATTAGTTAAACTGGTTTAGCAAAATTAAATCAAGTATCCTATGTAAAAAACTAAAACATGCTAGTAGATTTTTAAATTTTTCGTAGTACATACGTAATACAATTTTGTATTACACCTGTATCATAAAAGTAGGAACTACTATAGTTCCTGTTGCAGAATTTATTTCATCCAAACATGATACGGGAACTATTAAGAAATTTTTAATAGATTTTCGCAAAGAAATGTTAAAAATTCCCAATTTAATTTTTCCACATGTTTATGTTGTAGATTGAACCTAGGCTTACGTTCATTCCATTTTACTTGTCTTTAATGATACGAATGTACTTAATTGCCTTAAGTATACTTATGGTTGCCTTTTACTGACAAGAAAAATCCGAATAAAAACATGGTTGCAATATTCATTTGCTGTACCCATTTCATGAATATGATCGTAATTCAAGTGAAAAGAAAGTTAACAAAAGCCACTAAAGAAACCAGAAATTTTATCATAGATATGTTTTGTGCTATCCTAAATTGTGAAACTTTGGAAAACGTAGTGAATCTCTTCAACATTTTTGTTCTGTTTGTTTGAATGAGTTTAAAACTCTGGAAGTTAGTGTTGGGTAAAATAATTTGCTAAGTTTCTACCATTTATTTATCAGTATTAATAATGAAGACACGGTAGATGTTGAATTCGATGTAGGTAAAGCTCATTATTCTAAAAGTCCATTTTATAAATTGTTTTTGAAAGAGTATGAAAATAAATTGGACGCAATTAAGACAAACGATCAACGACAATATTCAGAAAAAATTCATAGTATAGCAAAGATTTTCTAGTTTTTTCTGTTAAGAGATATTTTGCATATCTTCCTTTATGAGGTACTTGCTTTTCAAACCTTATACAAGTTAAGGGGCGACTTTCCAACTATAATGTAGAGTTATGGTTTCACTATATAAAACATTTCTACCAAGAAAAACAATTTTACGAGTCGGTAGATTTGTTGCGTTAACAAAAGCAAAAACCGAGCTTTTGGTAAATGCAATAGATGTTTCGCAAGCGCTATGACAGACTCCCAAACCAAATAAAAGAAAATTCATTAACCATAATTCCGATGAAGAACCGGACGATATTAATAACGAAGAAAAATGGAATAAACATATACGACTATGTGACTCCCCGACACATATGGGGAAACGAGTCTTAGCCAGATATACAACGAAAAATAAAATTGACGAAGTTATCGAAAATCAATCGGAAGGCAAGAATATTGTAATCGACGCCATCCTACCAAATGGATATTCTTTCAAGTTTTTAAGCTTTGAAGTAATTTATAATTCGAGCGCTTTCGAGATAATAATCATGTTAATAATAATAATTTGTAATAAATGGAGTAATTCATTCGACATTTCGAAGAAGAACACAATTGCTTTTGAATTGTTTTAACATTAATGATATTACGTCTGACATAAATATGAGCATGGACTGCAACATTTCAAAAATAATTGATTTTTTCTTCAAAAGGTCAATTTCTGTCGATGCCACATGTCCTAATTGTTATAATATTCAAGCCAAAGACTTTTTTTACGTCCCAATAAACTTTAAGATATTTTCAGAAAGAAGCCTTAAAGACTTACAGGAAGCTGTACAATTTCAAGGGGCCACCTGTACCAACTGTAGTCAATGGTTTGAAAAAACAACCTCCTTACAGATTAAGTCTCATAATGGATTCGTTGTAATGGATGTGCAACCTAATGACATTAGAACTTACTACAACGTAAAAAATAACGATATTACTTAATTTAGGATCAAAAACCTATTTTTTGAGAGGAATTATTCACTTCCAACGACCTCCAACACTTTCAAGACCATTATATATATCATACATAAAAAGATATAGTGAATCTAGGGAAATTATTGACGATTTGCTATCCATGAAATTGAATACGTCAGGGAAAAGCAGAATCGGTGTCTCTAATTTATATAGAAAAACAATAAAGACACCATGTTTATTTAACAATACATATTTAAAATATTGAACCAGTTTAATTTATGATTGAGTCAGCTCAATTCGTTATCGGTGATAAATTCAAATGCTGACGAAATTACGGCCGCAGATTCAACCATGTGAATTCATCATCCAACCGCGTGAATTCATTATCGATTGCTTCATTGCTCAATAGCTGTGTTCCAATGGAGAAAGCAAACTACTCACAAGTACTTGTAACTACTCGCAGCTACCCATGCTCAAATGGTGGTGTAGATGTTGAAAGTAGTTACGCATAAATTTGACGGTATAGGTATATTAGTTTCAAAAAATCTAACAGTACCTAGATTTTTGTCGAGAAATGAGACATGGAAATAAAATAACCGCTAGTCTTTAGTAGTGGTAACTTTGTTTGTATTAGGCGCAAGCGCCTTTACAAAATATAAAGAACGTCACAATAAATTTAAAATGAATGGAATTGTTTCTTTTATTTATTATGACCGAAAAGTCAAAACAAGGAGATACAACGAATATTTAAGAGATGTTATGGATCCATTTAATATATCTGAGCGATGGTAAGTGATGTAGTAATTGATACACATAATTCAATTTTCGAATTACAATATAAACATGTCATATGGCAGAAAAATAAATTAAAATCGTATTTTAAAGTTTTATAGATAACTATAGATTGCCGAAAAACATGGTCCACGAATTAATAAGTGAAATTAATGAGTTCGTTGATGATACCGATAATGCATTACGTATACCGCTTCATTTGGAGGTGTTGGCCTCATTAAATTTTATGGCTAGTGGAAGTCATCAGCGGCGTGTGGGAATGGATGCTTTCGCAACAATGAGCCAATCAAAAATTTCTCTCAGCATAAGACGAATTACAAAAATTATAGGATCTAAATTAGTGAGAAGATATATAAATTTTCCAGCTACAATAAGTGAAGCTTTAACAAAAAAAGAAGAGTTTATGGACAAGTTCGGTGTGCCTGGTATAGTTGGGCTAATAGATTGTACCCATGTGGCTATCGCCAAAATAAATAAAAAGGATGAATATGCGTACGTTAACCGGAAAAATTTCCACTCTATCAACGTACAAGTAGTAAGTAATAATTAAAATTTTCTTTAGAATCCATAATGAGTAATATTTGTTAATTACAGATATGCGATTTGAATTTACAAATTCTAAGTCTAAATGCTAGATATCCTGGGTCAACACATGATTCCCACATTTGGCAAGGAAGCATTATCCAGCCAGTTTTACAGCAGTTAAACTTTCTAGATAATCACACTTGGCTTTTTGGTAATTAATTAATTTAATCAACATATTTTAAAATGATGATATATATATATATATATATATATATATATATATATATATATATATATATATATATATATATATATATATATATATAACTATACTAAACTTTTTACAGGTGATAGTGGTTATGCTTTGAAGTCATTTATGATGGTACCGTACAGACATCAGCCGCTTACAGATGCGCAACGACAATTCAACAAAAAACACGCCATAATTCGAAGCGGTGTGGAGCGTTGTTTTGGTCTGTTAAAATCTAGATTTAGATGCCTTAAAATGGCCTCCGGACATCTTCATTATGACCATGAAAGAACAGCACAAATTATTCATTCGTGTGCTGTACTTCATAACCTATTGATCAATAATAATTACCCTATTGATGACATAGAATTAGATGACGAAATTATTCCATCATTTAATATAGAAGCAGATTCTTATTCCGGCGAGTTAAATAGAAATTTTTTGACAAACTATATGATTGAAACAAACATTAATATTTAAAATATATGTATAAACAATAAAATACTAAATAAATAATTGCATTTAATTCTCAAATGAATAAAAAATCACTTCATACATAAATATAGTTTTTGTTATTCAGTCTTCTTATCACATTCATATATAACTACTTTCAAATTCAAAAAATTCAATATAACATCTAAAATTATTCACACATAACTTAACATTTATGTTATGTGTATTTGAATAATTAATAATTTAAATAATATTCATTATGACATTTGTCTTTCACGGCGTTGGGCGACAAGTTCATCAAAAATTTTCTCCAGCAAAGTGACACTACGCTCTTGAAGGTGTATGGAGCGCATCACTGACGTAACGGCAACGCTTTCCTATCAAATAAAATAAAATAAAAAAAAACACATTCATTCGTATAAATTAAGTACTTACACTTCTAGGATCATTTTCACGACGTCGTTGTGAACGAGATGGCAGAATTTCATTAATTCGGGCTCGTCGACGTCTGGCTGCTAGAGCAGTATTGGTTGGCCCTCGTGGTCTTGGCACTGCATGTGGAGATGGCGATTGAGGCATCGATGGCTGTATCAATGGTGATAATGATGGCCTTTGTTGAATTAGTGGTGGCTCCGATGGCTCAGAAAGATCGAAATAATTTGAGTCAAAACCGATGGTTATGTCCGGCATTGCCTCTATTTCAAGTGAAATATACGGTAGGTTCTGCCTTGGAGGCGTTAACACATTCAACACGCTCTCGTTTGGTTCTGAATTATTTAATTCAGACTCCTAAAAATAAAAAACAATATAATTATTAAAAAATATTCACTGATACATTAGATACTATGTATTTGCCTCTGCATTGTACCGTCCCAGTTCACTAGTATGTTGAACGCCATCCAAATTTCCAATCCCGCAAATTTCGGTTATTCGTACTTCTTCGGGATTCAAATCGAGCGCTTCTGGAATTTCACCTCCGCCAGTTGCATTTCGGGCTACTCGCAATTTATTTAATTTTTTCTTTAAATTTTTTTTTAAATCAAGCCATGTCTAGTAAATTAATTTTATTAAATAATAATTTCATATATCAATTGATAAAAATAAATAGTTACCCTTTTCCATTGGTCCACCGTTCGTACATGTATCGGTTCCATGTTGTTTAGGACATTACTAATGTTCTGCCACAATTCGAATTTTCTTTGGTTTCCCCCAAACACTCCAAAGCCAAACAATTCTTGGAAATGTTCTTCAACAAAATTGATGAGTTCAGTTTTTTGCTGCGCGGTTACACGAATCTTTAATTGTAGTAAAATAATTGAATACATATAATAGATATGTTTAGCAATAAGATACATTAAATCAAAATTTAATATACACAATTGTTGTACTTAAACAAAATAGTTCACGAACCAAGTCATATAATTTTTACTCACTCATTACGACATAATTTTAGTACGCATAAACATATTCACTTAAAGTATAATCTAAATCAATTAATTTAATTTCAATTAAAAACTTACCATGAATGTATAATAATATTTTTTGACAGAACGATTAAAACTATATAATCACTTTTCTTATTTCCACTACTCAATAGCAAGGGAGAATGTCGCATAAATGAGAATATAAACAACCCAAGCAGCAAAATAATGAACCGATTTCGCCCGATTGGGTGCTTTTTGGTCATTTATAAAATGAGACAAAAATTAATACATAGAAAATAAATAATCGAACACACCGATAAAATCTAATATTATACACCTCGTATGTATACGCAACTCTCAATTTTGGCAGTCTAATTTTTCGACAAAAATCTAGGTACAGATAGCTTTGTGATGGTTTGATTATGTTGAAATGTCAGATTTATTACAATTTTTTGTTTGTTTATATTCGATTGATTGACAATAAGGGATTTTTGTGGAAAATTACTTATCAAATTGCAATAAAATTTGTAAAATTACAATTAGCTACTAATTATAATTATTAAATTGAACCAATTATAAATTTCCTAATATATATATTTAAAATTATTAAACTGATGGAATTGATTCGACTATTAAAGCGGTAGATTTTTATAATAAATATATATAAATTAATTTTATTTACATTTTCACTATTAGAACCTCAATACTCCTCTTTCCTGCCAGCGTACGCACAGATTAAGGCTTTGCCTTCATGGTATGTCCAATTTTTGACATTATGTATTACCAAATTGTCTGAAAATATTCAAACAAATTTGATTTTGTACAACAAAATATGTTGCTGTCATAATTTTGCCCGTTCCTTTGGTTATCAATTCACAAGTACTTGTGAGTAGCAAATTGTTTCCATTGGAACACAGCTAATGTCTCTACGTGGTCTTGTCAATGGCCTTCGAATGGTTGCATTTTCGAGTTTTTATGATTTGCCGGCGATTCCAACATAGAAAATTAATATTTCGACGGCACTCACAATTATGTTGGCTTCTGCAAAAGATGTAATAGGGTCAGTACTACACGGCAGCATACTTCGATTTACTTAGACATCTCTACGATACATTGTCATTGACGATCGAAGCACCACTACACTTTCTTCTACAGCAAATTTTAAAATTAAAAAAAATCTATGACTCCGGATACATATGTTGGCTTCTAGAAAACATAAAGAATGGTTATTCTACATGGTTATGGCTAAATTAGCTTGCTATTGTAAACTTATTTTTTTAACTAGTTATTTCATTTTGCATAACTCATTTTTCTTGAAAGTTTAGATTTAATTTTTTTTGGGTGTTGTAAAGTTTTTTGTCATTTTTAGTTTGTGGTCACTATAGTATAAGCATCACGGAAGAGTGTTACTCTACTCGCACTAGTTTCAAATATAAAAACTCAAGAGTTCATCATTATTCTTGGTTCTGCTAGGCCAATGTTTTAGTTCTTCTGAAAATAATGATGAAGAGCAAAATACATATGATTCTTACAAGGTAAATTGTTAAAGATAATAGGCGAAATTACATCAAAAAAACTTTTTCTGAGATGTGAATTATATTTTGGAATATTTTTTCTGAATACAAGACTATAGATCGAAGGTTATAGTCTGAATATTTACCAAAAAATTTCCGCTGATATTATAAAAAATTCTTAAAAATTTGAAGGCAAACCATGTGCCTTAGTGGCAAAATATCGAGGTTTTGGAATATGGGCCAGGAGGGTGAACACATGTTCTTTAAATCACAGGAAAGACCGTATTGCAGAATTGAATCAACTAGTGCGAAATACGCAATTCTCAGTAAATATAGTGGACAATATGAACGCAAACCGTACATTTTCCTTGCTACCAATAAAAGCTTAGTTTTCCAATCCTCAAATATGCGCCTTCCAATTTAGATGTTCGTCTGTCCAAATTCTAAGGTAACGATATAAATGAACCAAATCAACCAAAAAACATCCACTAGAATTACAGATTCTAATGCAACCATACTCATGGTAGTTAATGGCTGATGATGATGACAGTCCATGTCGAAAATGTAATATTTTAGTTGTATCAGTTATAGAAGAAGATTATGACTCTTAAGCTAAACCGAGAGTATATTATCTTGAATGCTAAGACTACTAGGCTAACTAAAAGTCATTATCAAATGCAAAGGGGGAGCCACAGAATTATTTGCTAAAAATGCCGTTTACATAAATTAGGAACAGTAGAGGTCCAAGAACTGAAGCTTTAGGAACCCCTACATTAATCGGCAGAGCATGACTAACGTGACAATTTATTTTAACTACCTGAGTACGACCATTTAGATATGAATATAAGGACTTGTGGATCGTATCGCGAAAGAAAAGCAGTCAAGCATCATTAAAAGAGTAGAATGTTCAACTCTATCAAAGGCTTTAGTCAGATCTATAAATAAAACAGACGCCTTTAGACTGTGGTTAATGTTTATATTTACTTGTTCTAAAAATGACAATAGAGCTTGCTCCGTATTTCTGTTTTTTTTTTCTAAAACCAATTTGTAAGGGAGATAGAAAGTTGAATTTATGTAAAAAACTTACGGGTGTGAAGTATATCCTATTTTGGTCTAACTTTTTATCGTGAAAATGTATTAGTTATTCTCTCGCTAAATAAATAAAATTCATTATATTATATTCGTAATAATTTTAAATATTAATAGAAAATACAGAAGCAGTTAAGGAACGTAAGCGTCGAGTCAGCAACAGTAGTAGAATAATTGTTGAATGCATTGGCAATGTCAACTGATCCTTGAATGTAATAATTTTACTCTTCAATAATTTCTGTAGTTAGAACGAGCTGTAAAACGCCAACTATTACTTCGTTCACTATTTGCCAGTTTTTGCTAACATTTTTGACATTGCTACGGAACTGGTGAACTGAATTGTTTTTTAGTAGCGCAATTTTCTCGTTTACAAACTCACAAAATTTCGGAATAGGTACGAAGGGCCGAATGTCGAAGGGCCGAATGTCGAAGGGCCGAATGTCAAAGGGCCGAATGTCGAAGGGCCGAATGTGTCGAAGGGCCGAATGTGTCGAAGGGCCGAATGTCGAAGGGCCGAATGTCGAAGGGCCGAATGTGTCGAAGGGCCGAATGTGTCGAAGGGCCGAATGTCGAAGGGCCGAATGGGTCGAAGGGCCGAATGTGTCGAAGGGCCGAATGGGTCGAAGGGCCGAATTTTTTTTTGGTTTAGAAATATAATTTTTTAAATTTGTTGTTTTATAACAAAATAAAGTATTTTAAGAATATTAGAGTATTTTTATATTTTTTTATATTTCATATTTTTTTTTATAGAATATTTTGTAATTTTTTTTTTTTTATTAAACATAAATGAATTTCTTATGAATTTATGTATTTTAATATTTTTCATTTTTGAGTATTTATGAAATTCCACGTATCCGGTCAGCGATACATTTTGGTGAAGGAAAATTTTATTATGCGCCACCAGAGACTTGGTACAAAAATAAAACAATAATTAAATTAAATGAAAAAATAAAAAAAAAAATATTTCTAAAAACAAAACAAAAATCAAAAAAAATTCGGCCCTTCGACCCATTCGGCCCTTCGACACATTCGGCCCTTCGACACATTCGGCCCTTCGACATTCGGCCCTTCGACATTCGGCCCTTCGACACATTCGGCCCTTCGACACATTCGGCCCTTCGACATTCGGCCCTTCGACATTCGGCCCTTCGACACATTCGGCCCTTTGAAATTCGGCCCCTAGACATTCGGCCTTTCGACATTCGGCCCTTTGATATCATACCAAAATTTCAAGCTATAATGTAATATTCTTTTAAGTTAATATAGATTGCACAAACTTTTAATACACAATTCCCTTAGACGTAACACTCCATGCGACGTGGCTATGGATCTTCCTGGTAGATTTTAAAATGAAAATGTAGTAAATAAATATGATCAAAACTCTGAATGAAATATTTTAAATCCAAGTTGGCTTCATTACTTTGAATTTGTTTTTATTTATTTGTCACGTTAAAATTTTAAGTGATAGAAATTGTCATTTCAAGTGATAGCAGTCGCGAGGAAATAAATATTTATAAAGTAGCGTAATAAGATTTAAAAAAAACCAGAACCACATAATTGAACAATTATTTTGTAAGTTTCGTTTTAATGATCTAGTAAACAAGAAAATTAGTAATCACATCACTTGAAGTGATGGAACGGACGTATGGACAATCAACTAAATCAGGTAATTTACACAGTAATATTTTATTGTTATTTAACCATAAAAAATCGATAATTGTGTTTTGATTTGATTTTTTTTCCGTGTACAGTTTACTCTGGTGTTTTGTGAGATGGTGCAAAAGACGAATTTTGTTGTTATCCAACCCGAAAACCACTTCAATCCACAATATTGACCTTTTACAGTTGAGAAATAATTGTAGTGTACGTCGTTTATTTTAGATTGATTTAAATGAAACAATAAATTATTTGTTTAGCATAAGATGGCATCATTAGACATTGTCCCCTTAATTTCTGTAAAATTTTTGAAAACAGCTCTGAGGTGAGTAAAGCATTACTTGGCAACCCACAATCAACGATATTTTGCAGATTTTGTATTTCGTTGGGTAAATCGATATTATCCTCCAACCAGCTTATTTGTTGTCGTATATATCAATAATCTTTTCTAAGTGAATGAGTTTAATTTTCATCGCATGATTTTCACTAGATACATAAAATATTTATTTTATTATTAAATTCATTAACAGTGTTGCTGATGAATTGTTGAGATCGTTCCAAGGCATCTATAGTGTTAGTTGCATGTTATATTCAGGCCAACCATCACATCACGAAGTGCAGGGTTTTCCAGTATTTCGGATTCATTAACTTCCGTATCCAGACGGACAGACATACTTTTTTTGTATTTTTGGGATCAGATTCGAAACATTGAGATTTTGGATCAAGACCCATTTTTAGCCGTTATGACCTAAGTTAATTGAGTGTAATTATAACTAATTGCCACAGATGTACAAGTAATCATATACATATAAAATGAAAACAGAACGATGTGCTATGACCTCCTTTGATAGTTCAACACTTCCGGAAATGTTTCAACAATTACATAGCAAATTTGCAACAAATTAAATATCACAAACAAATTAAAAATAATAATAATAATAAACATCATAATTTATCTAAATCTCTCATCTTATACCTATAATTCACACAAATCAAACGTTTGCGTATAACACACCGAGATCAAAAAAGATCAAATCAATTAAAATATATTTAACGAATATTACTTGTAGGTACATACACATATTTAAAATGAATGACAGTGCATTTTGTATAAGTTCACTAACCTAAATTTCTATCTAGTTTATGAACATTTATTTAAACATCAATAATAACAAATTTATTAATTAACTTTTACTTTAAAGTTTAAAGTTCTATACACATCAGTCTTCAATTTCTATATACATAGACTCGTACATATCCTGGACATTGATTGATTTTTTTTAATGTACATGTAACTATAAAAATCAAATTTAATTTACATTTATGTTATGATTTATACACGAGCATATTTAGGTACGAGTATATACCATATTCATGTTTATGTACAGCTAATTTTCAATATGTTGTGTAATTGAAATAAAAATGTTAACCTCTTTTAATCCGGCAGTCATTTATAATTATTTGTATACAAACAACTTGAGTCGTCTAATCCTTTTATACATTTGATATTAGTTATTTGTACCATAATTCTAGACATATATACGAGCAGATTATATATAGAAACCGGGCAGACATGTAAATCGACCACAGGATTTTTTTTTATTCATTTGGAGTTTAGACAGTCTATTAGAAAATACTCTGAATAAAATATAATTTAGAGCTTTAATGAACTCACTCTGGTTGGGTTACATTTTTGTTTGGATATGTTTAAATATATCTTGAAAATTCTGTTGTCATTTTATATTCATTTGGATGTTAAAAAAAAAAATTATTTAATACAAAAAAATAAAAAAGGATATTATACGTATTTTAGACAGCGGTTCAAATTGACCTATGTCATCATGTCAATTTAATCATTTGATTGACATTTTTCTTATATGTTGTGTTGTGTTATGTCTATTCTATATGCTTCGTGAATTTGTATAAACAGAAATTGTATATTTTGTGTTATTGTACTCTATGCCCACAAACTATATTTGCGAAATTGAAATATTTATTGCCTGGAATTAAGACAAAATTCTGTAATAAATATACAGTACAATCTCCATGGGAATGATAAGCAGAATTTTGATGTTTTGGTTGAAGGTCATATCATTCGATATGAATTAGTTGTGGTAAAGTTCTTGGTCATGTGATGGATGGACTTTGAAACTATTATACGTGTATCATAATTCTAGTTTTAGTTTATGGTTTTGTTTTATGTTTATGAATCTTACCGGTAGTTGCCCGTATTCAAAAAAACTTCGGTTAATTGTAATCTGACGTTGTATATATTCCTAATTAGTTTAGATAATAAATTGTTGGATAAACGCCATGGTTCAAATCATATTACAAACAGTAAACTAAATTTACGAGCCTTAAAATATATTTGCTACAATCATAATAAAATAAATGAGAAAAACGTTGTAAAAAATGTCAAGAACCTCTATTGATTTAATGGTTTACCATAAGAAAATATGTAAGAGATAGTTGATAACCTCCACCACTCGTGGAAACTATATTAGACATCGATTGGTGTGACTAACATTAAATTAGTTTAGCGAGTAATTTATGGTAGTCAAACAAATTGGCATCATAGGTACTCAATATTAGAGTTTTTAAATGTTAAATTTAGACATAAACATAATTAAGAATACTCACAGTACCGTCTTTTTAAAAACGGTAAATAAATCAAACCATATATATTTTGCTGACATCTACTGACTGACATTTCGGCTATAAACAAAATAAATATGATATTTTATTTAAAGTTTTTTTTGTTGTCTAAGGCAACCTACCGTTATAACATCGCAAAGTAAATATGTTACAAAAATGGAAAGTCTACTTAACGATAACACAACGTATGTATAGAATTGCCAAAAGATAAATCAGTTCCGATACAGAAACCAATAAACACAATGGTTAAAGATTGGAAAAATTCGGGTAATGTGGAAGAAAATATTAGGAAAGTTTTAACCAAATATAATTCGGTGATTCCAAAATTATATGGATTACCCAAAATTCACAAACCTGATATTCCATATAGACCAGTTATAATAAACACATTTTATTAAATACTTGTTTTTTCATTTCGCAAAAATTAGATTTTTGAATATTTTAATTAAAAAATTTTTGTTCAAAAAGTTTAAAAATCACTCGATCGATTACGACTTGTTAGGACATCATCTATTGTATCTACTGATTTGTTTAAGTAAAAATTTAGTTTTATATAGTAGAAAAAAAAAAAAAAGGAGATACAATAGGCAATTAGGCAATAAAAATTAATCTATTGATCGTCCCAGCCAACTGTTGTTTATATACAGAAAAATTAAGCAAAAAAAGAGGAAGGAGTATAGCAAGTAAGCAAATAGTCATCGGCTGAGTAACAAACTTTAAATTATATTGAAGTACATTTAATTACCCGACGTATTAGTCATATTATTACAAAAGTGAGAATAGAACAAGGCAGGATCCTTAATTAGTGAGAAACGGATTTCTCTCTGTTCGTTAAGGATATTTTGGTTAAGCAATATGGATTTTTGAATTTCGTAAGATTCTAAGATATCTAAGCGTCTGCCTTTGGGTTGTATATATGTAATATGTCTAAATTGTACAAGCTAGCTGTATGATTTTCTAAAGTTAAATGGTTATGGAAAGTTGATTGATTGCAACCAGATAAAAGTGGATAATACAAGAGATACTACAATCATTACAAATAATTCTATAAACTCCAGACTTGGAAAGGAGATCAACTCTAGGATTATTGTTAAAAATCATTTTCTATATTGTGTTATTATTATAAAAAGCAAAACTTATATTGGTATAATCGGACACGATGTTGCTAATCCGTTGGCTCGTTTTTCCTCTATAGACTCTAAGCGACGCCAATTTTCCCGCGTTGTTACTTTTTTCTTTTTGCCTTTTTTTACTATATAGCTATAACTAAATTTTTACTTTAACTAGTCAGTAGATACTATTGATGATGACCTCGATCGAGTGATTTTTCAAATTTTTTGAACAATATTTTTTTAATTAAAATATTCAAAAATCTAATTTTTGCGAAATAAAAAAACAAAACTTGTTTATTAAAATGTTTGTATTAAGTATAAGTGTGTTTCGCTAACTGCGTACGGCAAATAGTGTAAAAACGACCCATTATTAGTTCACTTGCGACCAATACATAGTTTGTCGTCCTTTTTTTGGTAATATTTTAAAATTTAGTGTTGGTAGTACTAGTTCAAATATTCTAAATTCGGAAGATTTTAATCAAAAAATTCAAAATGTCACGCTTCCACAAAATAACTTTGTTCACTAATGTTGATAAAAGACATATCACTAACACTCAGAGATCATCTAGTAATTTATCTGTCTGAAATTAGTTTCTCGGATTAAGATGAGTAACCCATTGGTTACTCATTTTACAATACTTTCTTATTCTAATTAGAACTGCCAAGCTCCATCGGTTTCTGCTTTTGAAGTCTCGCCACTCTGTTAGTGGTGTCCAACGTACGACGGATATCTGTATATGTACGTGTTTCCTTGCTTGGTTCTTTATTTATTCAAATCTTTATGAAGGTTGTCGTTCCTAATGTATCATGGGGCATTCACAATCCCTCACAGCACTTTATTCTGGAAGCATTGTATCATTTGAACATTGGTTTTCTTGGCGCAACCCAAAAGTTGGATACAGTTACTGGTTTTAGCATTGCCTATATACGAGTAGGAGCAATTTGTTGTGTATTGAGAGCTCAGAATTTCTACCGATGAGCCAGTACATTTTCCTATTTTAGATGTTTAGCTCTTCCTTTTTCTGCTTGATGTGTGCTTTACATCTAAGCACAGCATCGAGGATCATGCCAAGATATTTAGCAGTAATTGCATATCGCGACCTTAGAATAACACTGTGTTATCTGATCACAGTGTAGTTTTGAGAAAATCAAGTTTGAAAATTTAAAACTTTATAACTTTTTTCCATTGAGGCAAAATTTATCGAAAATTGTGGCAAACAATCATTAATTTCATTGTTTATTTAATTGACTAGTTAGTTATATTTGATTTGTGTTCACTATTAAAATAATTAGTTATGAAAAAGCAGATACAACTTTGTTGTTGAATTATATCCTGTTTATAGTTAAAGTATTACTTAGTTGTATCTGGTTGTTAGAACACTGTTATTCTTTAAGTTCGAAAATACAACTTTTTTGCAGATACAACTTGGTAATTGTCGGAATTTAAATACACCATATTATTTTATCACAGAAATAATTTCAGTTTTATTGCAATAAAAATAAATAAAAGTAATTACATACATTCATTTTGGTATAAAATTAAAGAAATTCAGTCTGTTAACTCTAAAATAATAAAGATAATAACAATGAAGCTTCACCAAAGAATCCAAAGCTTAAGAAACTTCTTGTTGTGGTTTCTTTTTTTTATTTTTAGGTATCGATGAAGCATTGCTGGCTCTCTTAAATATTTCCATAATGATCCCATTATTTTGAGGTGTTTCAATGTCATCGTTTGGGTGATCTACAATATAAGGCTGAACAGAACCAGACGAAACCTCGTTTAACTTTAAAATTGTTTTATAATAATTTATATCGTTTGAACACATATAGGGAAACATCGCCTTAAGATGTTTCTTTTTGTATCGGACAGTTCTGAATTTTTTCTAATTGGCTGTAGCTCATGGCAATCCAAAGCCAAAATTGATTTTCTGCATCTTTCAACTAGCCTTATACTATGTGTGGTAAATTCATCCGCATTATATTGTAGTGAAAATTGAACTTCGTAGAAATTTTGTATATATTTCAGCATCTTTATCTTTGTATATGGAATTTTTGAAAAATCAAAAGAATTTTTTGCATAGCTCCCAAAATCCATAAAATCGTTAGCCTACATATGCATAATGATCAGTGGATATGTACGATTCACTGTTTTAAGTAACCGAATAAGTCCTATTGGGGAGAAGAATTCATTTAACGCCAGAACTTTTTCAATGTTGCTATGAATATTATCAACTTCTTGAATAATTCCATGGCCAGCCACTGAATATTTTATACAAATTTCATTGATCTGCGGATTGCTTCTCATAACTTGAAGTATAGCAGTTGACATAAATGAATTTTTATTTTGAGGCACACATGAGTCACTCCAGGTTACTAAGTCGCACATGTCGCTATTGTCCTCAAATACTCTATTCAAAATTTGTACGAGTGCAGAAGCCAAATCGTTCCCGGTTCTACCTGAAGTACATTCCGTCCACATCGCGCAATACGCTTTTTTGGTGCTACTTAAATAGGCCGTTAAATTATATACGTTTAATTTTGAAAAATAAAAAAGTGGACCAATTTCGGCTCTTGGACAATTGGTGACGTTTTGAGGGTCAAAACTTAGAATCGGAACTCCCATTTCCTTATCACGGGCTATTTGTTCTCTCATTTCTGCTTTTAATTTAACATGTTGATCTTTCTCAAAAACCATTTCATCCGTCATGAGTTTTTCTTGCTCAGCGACTTTGTATTTCTCGCACATACCACATCTATCCGATTTTGGACTGTGAAAGCCAATATCAAATTTGGTGTAGAATATGTGACGGTACATGCTTTCCTTCACAGGCATCGGATCTCTAGTATATTTCTTATATAAATCGTACATTTTATAGATGTTTAAACTGGGTTCTAAATACTGCCGACTAGTTTTTGCTCTACAATAATGTGACTCAACCTTAGGAAAGGAGTTTATGTGTGCCACTACATCTGCCACTTTCTCCTGTGGAGTTATTTTGGATCCATTTCGTCCTCGCATATCTGCTTGTGCTGTCCCAGTTTGCTCATTTTTAGTTTGGTGTACGGTATAAACAGGAGTTTGGGAAATGTTATATGTTCCCAAAAAAAAATGTTGCATACCATATGCCGATGGCCGGCAACTTCGATAAAGTACATAAAGCTGTATAACCGGCGAGATATATCTTTTTGTGTGGTTTTTCTCGCTGCGAGAGTGCGAGTTGTATTTCTTACAATAAAGTCACGCTTTCGGTGAGCATCTAATTTATAATCTACTTCAAACTGATTCTGGCGTTCTTCGTCGGTCACTTTTTTACCACAAAAATATCTACAGTGGATCATACAGTTTTTTTTTTGTAGTTACCATTTTTGCTGCCACACATTTTCCTCTAACACTAACGTACTGCTCTCCTGTTTGACACTTTATTTTACGAGTTGCACTTTTGCAATGCGCCGGATTACGTTTTCGTTTCCGAGTTTTTTAGGTGTTCTATGCCGTGATACATTTGGCGAGGTTAATAGGTTCAAAGCTTGTGATTGATCGTGATATTTTGCTGATGGTGTCAATGGAATAATATAGAGCTGGTGGTCGATTGATGACGATACTCAGTTATTTCATTAGCATAGATTTCCTCTACTACAATATCATTGAACACAACCATCGTCTGATCAAAACCAATTTCTTCACTAATAACATCATCACTAAGTACAATATTTTGGTTCATAGGTCGGTTTAAATTGAACTCGGTGTCTGCCATGATTCCCTTATAATTTTTAATCAAAATCAAATATTTTATTAGCAAATAATTAGGTTAATAAATATGATTAAATTTATTTCTTATTTAGATATTACTTACAGAAAAATTTTTCACGTCAATACTCGTTGCGCGCCACTTTAAACTTACATTAAAAGTTTGTGAGCGTTACTAAGTTGTAACTACTCCCTTTAGAGATATAACAGAGAATAACAAACATGTATACACAATATAAGGAATTACGGAAATGTATCTACACTTAATATTTTTTTTATTGGAATTACACAATTCTAACTGGTAGATACAATTTTATTTACCCAATGAAAACAAAAAATTGCTGCACTTACATCTATATTTATTAAAATATATTCGAAACGAAAAGAGATAGCCAAATTTGGAGTGCATATTTAGAAAGAGCGCATGTTAATTAGTATAAATACATATACAACTCAAAATGTCAAAAAATGTTAGTTACAACAGTGTAATTCGAAGGTCGCGATATGTAATTTGGTTTCAGTTGAGGACCACGGGGATACATTTTGGTTTGTAAAATTCTCGTGCACTGATTTAGCTTCATTTAATTAGATATGCCATTTTTTAATCCAGTTGCTCATCGTGTTAACTGCATTTTGAAGTTTGCAAATGTTGCTACTGTAGTACCTTCAATATTCGGTAAGTCTCTCGTATAAAGAATAAACAGAATAGGCCCAAATACGGTACTTTGTGGTATACCTGCTGATATTGTTTTTATTTCAGAGTACTCATTTTCAAATTTGACTCTAAAGTGTCGATCAGCTATGTGGGATTTAAAAATTTGATAAAATTGCTTACGCAGGTCTCGATGCAGTTTAAATTCAAGCCCTTGGTGCCAAACTTTGCCAAAAGCTTGAGCTACATCTAAGACAATACTGAAGCACATTTTCTAATTCTCAAGTGCATCCTCAATGGCATTCGTTATTCTGTGAACTTGTTTAACTGTAGAGTGATTTTCTCTAAACCCAATTTGGTGTGGTGGAATTAAGCATTTTCCTTCTATTATAGAAAAGACTCTTTTTTCTCGTTTGTCACTTTTAGACCAGGATCATCGTTTTTGATAGGCGGTACGGTACATACATTTTGGATCTTTTTAGTCCCTTCGTTGCTTTCCAAAGCGAGTAATCGTCTTCCTTTAGTTCAGAAAGACCTCGAAGTCGCTTAGTTATGCTTTCGTTCTTTATTTCCTTTATTAGTTGTTTTAATTTTTTGCAAAAAAAATTAAGAATATTTATGTGTTGTGGTGCTGCCAGATTTTGCAAGCTTTCCGATTCTCTTTAAGTGTGACTGTGACTTGTAGTAGGTAATAATGTTCCATTGTAGTGTTGGTATGAGAAATCGGTGAAGTTTCCCAGGCAGCTTGTTGGATATTGTGATTAAATGCTTCTAGTTCATCTTTCAGCTGCATCTTCGTTCTAATTGGTTCGACGTGATTTGTACGAACTTCCAAGCATTTCTTGAATAGATCCCAATTAGTATTATTGTTAGTTAATTTAGGTAAATTATCTTTATGAAGTTATACTTCTTTGCGCCCGTTGGAGACTTTTGGGATGGGGTGCTGGTCGAGAAACCGCGTCACGCTAAAAAGTAAGACAATTCGATGATTGTATGTTTTTGTATAGGCAGTAGGCTTGTTTGTTAATGTGCGTCATTGTGTTTTTCATTTTCATTGTTTGATTTACTTTAAAATAAAATATAACAACAACAACAAGCAAATAAAAATAATCGTGCTGTCGTTGACCTCATTTATTATTTATTGATCGTCTTTGAATGATTTGTTTTCTATATTGATTTGATAATCGTATTTTCATCAACGAATCTGTGCTACAATCAGGGGATTCTTGCTCCGCACGTGGTGTAACGTAAACAAAAAAAAAACAATTCCATCCACAGTGTTCATCAAGCAAAACAGTGAGTATTCCTTCTCTTATAAAATGAAAGTGAAAATAGAAATTAATCAACAATCAGAAATGGATAATTGTGTCGGTTATAATATTCAAGTTTTTGAACAATATTTGAACGTTCAATCACTGATTTTAAATTTTACTCAGAGCACTAAACTTTCTGATTGAGATTTGAGACTTTGGTAAAGTTCTGAACAATATTTTCTTCGATCACAGATTTCAGTTTCATATTTTGCTCAGCGTACTGAACTTTCTGATAGAGAAATGAGATTTCGCTAAGGTTTTGGGTGACATTTTGATGTTCGATCACAGATTTGACTTTCAAATTTTGCTCAGCGTACTGAACTTTCTGATTGAGAAATGAAACTACGCTAAGGTTTTGGGCAATATTTGGATGTTCGATCACAGATTTGACTTTCAAATTTTACTCAGCGTACTGAACTTTCTGGTTGAGATTTGAGACTACGCTAAGGTTTTTGGCAATATTTAGATGTTCCATCACAGATTTGACTTTCAAATTTTACTCAGCGTACTGAACTAATGTATACTAGAGAAGGTTCCGCACTGCTCGAGGAAAATTTTCATGAAATCCCAATGATAATGAGCGGCAATTTCAACATAAATTTTTTCGATGCAAAAACAGAGCCATTGATACATTTCCTAAAAGACAAGCTAGACTTGGTAATGTCGAATGATAAGAATCAAAATACGACCAAATACGGAACGACCATTGATGCTGTATTTAGTAGATATCTTGAGAAGTTTGAATCTAGAATATTTGTTAGTTACTTTAGTTATCATAAACCGTTTGTGTCTTTCTTGGAATATAATACGATTTCTAATGAGCAACCAGAAAATAACCAAGATGAAAGAATGATTATAGAAGAAATTACTGATAATGATAATGTATAGGTGTATAGTATAATATTGAAGTCATTTATAATAATATATTGAAGAGAAATATATTGAATAACAGAGGAAAATGTCTTATATTTCATTTACATATCCTATCTGTCTGTGTGTGTGAGTGGGCGTGTGCAAATGGCTAAAGAAGTATAACTTCCACCGTCTGTTCCGACGCAAACCCAAATTTTTTTAATTATTGTACTCAGAGTCATGATCACAGGTGAGTGGTCATATAATAGTCCTTCACTGTTTTCAATGCCCGTGAAGAAGTCTTAAACTCCTTTTGTTACAAGGAAGTCAAGAAGATCTTGAATTTTATGTACGTCAGAAGACCAATTTGTTGGTTTTTCGCCAGAGAGAAATTCACAGTTGTTCTCGCGAGCTGCTTAAAATAACTGTTTCTCTTTAAAGGTTGTAAGTCTAGATCCCCAATTATTATTTGTTATTATTTGCATTAAAATCACCTACTATGTTAAAATTTAGTCCTAAATATTTAAAAGGTCGCTTGTAGTCTTCTTTTTTAACTGATGGCGTGCGGAATAGTAAAGAGAGCATATCCTGAGTTCCCTTTTATTGAATGATTGAACTTTTATGGTTTTAACTTGCATAATTTCTTCATCAGTGCCGGGCACTTCATAATGTTTAATATTATTTTTAATAATTACGGTAGATCCGCCTGGATGAATAGCATGGTAGCATTTATAGTCACGTATTTTAATAAATGAGGTTTCTGTTAAATGAGTTTTGAAGACAACCATACATATATCTATTTTTCAAAGTCTAAAAATGTCTAGCTCTGGAAGATGCTGTTGTAATCCATTCGCGTTCTCAATCACAATTGTAAGTGATCTATTCAGTAGAATAGTATGGCATTGATGTAAGCTCATTTTTATCATCTTGTCTATACAGCCGCTTATATATAGCTTTTAGACCACGTTCTTGTTTTGCTAGGCGAGCATTTATCGTTTCTATACTTCGAAATATCCTTTTCAGTGGATTTTCTTTTATAGTATTCTGCTGCGTTATCTGCGACTAGGACCTCTTCTCTGGCTATATGTGCTTTGGTTGTGTCGGTACTCTAGTTCTAGTTGAAATCCTTTCTATTCTAATATTACTGTTTTGAGTCGAATGGCGTGTTCTCTATAGTTGGCTGGGTGTTGTCCTTTACAGTTTATACACCTTGCAGGTCCGGTTTGACTAACAGAATAGTCTTTCATGTTGTCGCTGTGAGCATAATTTTTTTTATAATATAAATTTAGTTTAAAAAATATAATTTCTTTTTTCTTTTTTTCAAATATGAAAAACTCGCAAGTCATATTGCAAGTTTTTATGCCATCATGGTCAGGTTTTGATCGTTCGAGTGTTCGAAGATATTCACCTACTTTTTTGAATAAGTACAAATCCATTTTACTTTTTTTCGAATCTCCTATAATCAAATAAAGTTGCCAGGCTTTCGAGGAATCTTTGGATAATCGAAAAGCTGGTTTTACAGTGGTTCAGTGCAATATCTTGCAAAAAAAAAATTATTATTAGAGTAGCTAATATAGGGTGTTCCAGAAGTGAACGAAGCAAGGTGCTATGGGAGCTCATTTGTAACAAATACAGCCAGGTACAGTTTTTTCGAACTGTTGATGGTGCAAAAATTATTTCAGTTTTAGTGGTTTTAGTAAACTGCATGTGCACTCACCAAAAAGTTAATTTATTGAAAACCTAGAGTTCCTTTGTATAATTTTCTTTTTTAATACGATCTAGAAGAGTGTGCTTTTCCAATAATATCATCTTTATAGACTGTTTTATCTTTGGTCAAATAAAAATGGTTTTGTAAATTCTTTATATTTCCCAAAAATTTTTGTTGATAGTTAAGTGACGCTAACGGGAAAACAATGTACTTCAGAAATTTAACCAACTATCTGAAAGATATGCGACACTAATGCAGATTTTTTAATGGTATCACACACCGGGCTATTCACAACAGAATGTTTTTTATCACTTTTTCCACAAAGTAAGTCCTGTTTATTAAAAAATGTACTTAATAAAATTTCGAATTCTGAAATGGATGCTTTGTCAAAATCATCATCGCATGCGATTTACTAAAAAACACTAAAATAACTTTTCCACCATCAACAATTCGAGAAAAACTTTACTTATGTTCTTTTGTTGAAAATGTGCTCTCTTATTACCCTGCTTCGTTTGATTCTCCATTTCTAGGACACCTTGTATAAATGGGAAGCGTAACCAATACTTCACAAAGTTGCATTAACCAGTGGATTCGCTCGAATTTCAAAACGAGATATTTTGAAACGAGATATGGTACTAAACGCAATATTTCAAAAGGCGATATTGCAAAACGCGATATTTCAAAACGCGATATGATGGCATGGCAGCGACTCGCCTGATATATTTCGATCCTATATATACTCTCGCTCGTACCGATTTTTAAATTCCTATAAACTGAAATTAAAATTCCCCTTTTCCAGAACGTACATTGCGAAGCGACACGTTGCGTACATTGTGATCGATATCGAGTTTTGAACTGTATCGCGTTTTGAATAATCGCGTTTTTAACCAGATAAAGAAATTTTAAGCTATATCAAATGGAATGGATATTAGACATTTAGCAAACTTGAATTATTTATTCACCATATACTCCTATATGAGTGCTGATCAAAGGAAAACTTGTTATTATCAATAACGTTGAGTTTTTTTGTTATTAATTTTCGCAAAATAGTAATATGATGCTTTGGGAAATCAGTTAATAAAGAGTACATCACAATTAAAACACAATGCTTTTCAATCAATTGCCTCTTGGTATTGGCTTTCATCATGATCTCCATGCTTTTGGATCGCTCTCATCTTTCATCAATTTGCGGCTCTATTTATTGGTATAATATTTTTTCATTTGGTTTTTCTATACCGATCAAATAGACTCTTTTAATTCCTCCATTAATAGAGCATTTATAATTGCATTCCTGAGCACCCTAATTCTTGATCTTATCTATATTACATGCAATCTGCTGCTAAATTGATTTTAGACTATATTTCGGGGCGCTTTCTGGCAGTCTTTTTTGACAATTATTTTTCTGTTTTCTTACATGATTGTCTCTTCTGGCGTTCAGAGGTTGGTTTTTGGTCCATTACTATTCTCTATTTACATTAATGTCGTTGTGTATTTGATTCGCAATTCTTCTTTACATATATATTTGCTGATGATGTGCAAATATAAATAGTGGTGGTGATTTGGTAAGAATTCATAATTGGTCATTATCTAATAACCGACTCGCTCTTAATGCTTGTAAATCACAGTCCATTATAATTTATAAAACATCTATTGCTAATTCCTCTTTTCCTGAAATTTAATAAGTTATTTTTCAGTAGGTCCCATTATTTAAATTTACAATTCCTTCCCCTTATAAACCTGCACAGATCTTTAAATACATCATTTTGTGTTAGAGATATTTCTATTTGAAATTCTATTCCTTTAGATAGTAAGAGATCAGCGTAGTACTAATTTTGTCTTGAATCAATCGTGTGTAAATATGACTCGACCATTTTTAGTTAAAAAAAACACATTTGATTGTTTAGAAAATGAAAGATTTATTTATTGAAAGTATACTTCATCTGCAACTAAAACTTACGCCATCTTTCAGGTAATTTACGGATTCCGTATCTAAAGAAATCCTAGTCTTTGGAGGCGATCCAATCAAAAAGCCAATTTTCGATCTCTGCGCGAGAACTGAACCGCTCAAAAAAACCTTTTTTTTTTTGCTGTCTATGAAGCAGTGTTTCACATATGGTTTTTCGACGCTCAAGGTCTCTTTCTCTAATTTCATGTGGAACCTAGTTGCTAACTTGTGTTTGTGTACACAAGTGCCCTGGGGTTAAACGTGGGGGAGGGGAATGCACTTTTTCTACTTTTGTGGTAGAAATATTGTTAATAAATGGCCTCTTTATTTTTATGCAACAAAAATTGTCGTAAAACGTTGTATGGGTGTCCATTAAAATGATATTTTGTCCGAAAAAGCCGAAAAAAACTTAAAATAAACTAGTTGCTAACTTTCTGAACCATGCCGATTGCTTGTATACACAAATTGAGAAGAATCTTTAGCCAATTACAATTCCAATTATAAGCATCTTCAAATATTTGTGGGGTTTTCCCATGCTCTTTATCTTCAATACCAAAATCATAATTTTTTAATCATCTAAACCATTCTTTCCACGTTGTATTCGAAGGATCATGCTCACAGTACGTTTTCACAAGTAAAAGATAAATTTCTGCTGCACTTTTCTTTGCAATAAAGTAATGTAATAAAAGTTTCCACAAATAATGTTTATGTGGAATAAAATTCAACATTTCCACGTAGTTAAAAATACTAGTTGTTTGCACCTCAACCAAATGTCGCATACATCATTATAATTTCTTGTAATTCTGTAAGTTAGCACTAGATAATCTGAGGTTCCTGAATATATCATAATCTAATTAACAGTCATAAAAAAATTAAATAGCTTATTTAGTATATTTGTGAAATTTGACGGGTGACAAAATAGTTGTCTAGAAAATATTTTTTTAAATTGAAAAAAATTATCACAAAGTGAAGGGTTCGAATGACCATCAAATTACCAAATGATTGATCAATCATTATGATCCATTACATAACCATGATTTTTCTCAAACTGAACATGACCGTCAAATTTTCATTGGCTTGACGGTGATCGATTTTACATTATTTGAGCCTGTAAATACTGAATAGCTATTTCACATTTCAATTTCATTTCCCAAAATTTTAAAAATTTTGCCTTTTCGCAATTACTTTTCCAGTTTAGGACACATTAAAAAATTAGTCTCACCTCTATTGAATATTCTTGACTGATCTTTAAAAATATTTAAAAAGCTTTTGTCAGCCAGTTAAGTTTTGATTTGGTTAAACTATCCGCGGACATTTGTCTCGGCTACTTTAGACCTGGCATAGGGTATCAGTTCTGGAGTTCAAACTGTAAGGTGTGGGTGCTGTTTAAGGAAACTGTCGTACCAATGATTTCCCGGAAGATTATTTTTAAATGTAATATCCCTGAGTGTCGCACCTAAAAAATTTTAAACAGCATTCTAGTCAAACTGCTTTCGGAGTGGAAATGCTTTCGCGATAAGCTATTCAACAATATCTGTTTCTTCTTCAGGAGTTAAAACCGGTGACGGCCAAATGAACATTCCTTTGCCGTATTATGAATTCTATTTTGCATTGTTGTTCTGAGGATACTATATTTACGAGAAGCAGTGCGAATCAACAATCCATTATTTATTTCCGTCAGTGCAGTTTCGATATTTTTACGGCTGTAGTTCTTACTAATTTTGGGCATTTTTATGCAAATAAGTTCAATGAAATAAATAAGGATTCTTGCGTAGAAGGAAGGAATCTATTGACAGAAATGTTAAAGTTTAGTTTTTATTAGGGGTTTATAAACGACGTTTTAGAAAACCGCACGTCTATTCACATTTGAGTTTTTATCACGACTGAAAAATTAACAATATTTTATTCACACATATTTAAAGAAACCAAAAACAGTTTCAATTATGTCAACACAAATACCAAATTTTGGCGCGAAAATAAGCTATTG
The DNA here is from genome assembly GCA_947310385.1 of Nephrotoma appendiculata. Taxonomy (NCBI): domain Eukaryota; kingdom Metazoa; phylum Arthropoda; class Insecta; order Diptera; family Tipulidae; genus Nephrotoma; species Nephrotoma appendiculata. Next base: position 139,555,539 of record OX371225.1, on the reverse strand, counting down.
ACATATTTTGGCGCGGCTTTACTCTATGTGTAATAACAAATTACCGGGAAAAATTTATAGGATTGATATTTACAAACGAACCTGTCACAACTTAAAGCTGTATTTTGAGCAGAAAAGCTGGGAGAACGAATTAATAAGCAGCGGCATACATTAATGTAGTTGTTTACACTATATAATATATCAATTAGAGGTATCCATTTTCCTGCCTTTACTGCGCTTATTAAATTCAGTAAATGTCCTCATTAGTAATGTGATACGCTCAATAATTTAAAGAATATATATGAATTGAAAGATCATATCAACTGGATTACTGAAAAAATAAAAGAGCGGAAATATTTCTGATTTTAAAACATAACGTAAAATAAATGGTTATCCTTCACATTCGACGATAATATCAAATATGTTTGCCGATTTCTTTCAATCAATCGTACAGACGTATGGCCGGAAGACATTCACAAATAAAAGTCTATTAATTATACCGAAACACTAAAATATTTCCGTTTTTTATGATTATGATGACTAATAAGCATGGAACTTTAATCCAATTTGTTTAACTGATTTTTAACTGTCCTGCTTACGAAAGGGTATATGCCATAATATATCATTCTTTACATACCTCTATAAAATATGCATAAAAACATTTCAACCCATTATACCGATTACAAAATTTCATTTTCACCGAATACTTTTCTATATCTATACAATTTAATAGAAATAGAAAAATGTCATTAGGCATCAAAAACTTATAAACAAAATAATAATAATATTTTTAAATTAAAGGAAAACACCAATTAAATAAAATTATAACTGTTAAATGGGTTTCGTTCCAATCAAGTAAAAGTTCTAATAATGTAATGTAACACGAAACAGAATAATCGTAAAAAGGGTGCGCTTTTCAATTATGTTACAACAAAAGCAAAAGTAATATAACCAGCCGATATAAAAATTTCTATTAAAAGTAGGAAATTATCTAAAATTAAAATTAATAAATAACACTTGCTATGCTATATGGAGAGAGAGGTAATATTTTTCATATAACCAGGGAATTCATACAACCAAAAAATTTAATAAAATTTTCATTTCTATTTTAATTTTGACCAAATTACCAAAACCATAATACATATTAAAATAAAGGCGATATGACTTCAGGTATACCGAATACCCCACTACTTGTACCAACAATATATAAATTAGAATTAGACTCATAGCATCGATTAACTTGAATATCGTACCAAAAAACAAAAACAATAAACTGGAATTAGATTAACGTCTCTAATTTCATGCCTTTAAACCATTTTTCGGGTATGTGCTTTTCTGTTTCGGTAGACTAAACGTAACGAAAAACGCAGACCATTTATTTTCTTTCATATATTAACTTAACCCTACTTACCCATACATACTTGCCTTTCATCCTCTGAAGAAATACACTTAATTTGTTAAAAAATAAAAACGCGTTCATTAAATTAAATTTGATTGATGTAAATTAGTTAAAATTGATCATGAACATGATCAAAATCATTATTATATTTAATGATAATAATAGCAATGTAATAATGATAATGGGTGTTCATGATGAGAGTGTATCATGAAAGGTTTTGTATATAGTTGGCTGTTGGTGATGGTTTATTCTTCGTGTTTCATAATATTATATTAAATTTGTAATTGCGGCTTTTACGAAACTGTTTTAAGGATTTCTTCGTTTATTGTTGTTACTTGTAATTTTTGTGGTCTTGTTTGATGTGACATAAAATAAATAAATTAATTAAAAATTAATGGGACCTGTTTGGGCTAAATACTTTTTTCTGTTATATATTGATGGCAAACGACTTATATTCGCACGGTATACGAAACAAAATTATCATTTATAATTTATTAAAAGTTTGAAAATTCTTTTATTGTGTGGTTTGATAACACGTTGCTGATGGGGTCGTTGTGGCGATGTTTGCTTTTGGTAAGAGAAATTAGCTTTTAATTAGAAGACCATTGTAAAAATTTACTGCAAAGTGACCAACTAACTAAACGATTTGATGATTGGTAAATCATCACATGTTGGCAAATGTTTACAATCAGAATCAAAGTGTTTAATACGAAACTCGGAAAATATTATGCAGAAATAAAATCAACTTAAAGTATGAAGGCTAAACAAAAAGGATTTATTTTTTATTCAAATACCGGGTTAAATAATATTCGTTCAGTACTATATGGTATTTGCAAATAACCTGATGAACACTATATCGACAAAACATGACACAGGATACGGAATGTTGAGCACACCAGGACACGTCCAGAAATAATATTTAAAATGTTAATTCCGTTTGAATTCAAAATTCCAGTTACAGATATCAATCAATTCAATATCTTGAAATATCACCACGTCTGACGAATACCCTGTAGTTGACGAACATCAAAAGTAAATTACATTCCTGTTAAAAGATAGATTACTGCTGTAAATGTACGAGTTAGCTAGAAGTTTACCCAGTTTTACATCGAACAGAAAAAAAATTAATTTTCTCACTTGCTATATATAAACGTCATATTTCATCCTAGTTTTTTTCATCTTACCCTTGTATAAGTCGAAATTAAACATTTCAAATTTTTAAATCAACAACAAAATATCCATAGCGTAGCAAAGCTTGTAGAGTATGATGTGCCAGAAATAGTTCATTATCGCAAATAGCCAAGTTCCATATATGGCACCATAAGTTCATGAGAAAAACGTTATATTTCCTTGGAATATAATTTACCGGATAAGATTGTTTATGTTTTCAATAGCATATGATAGAGACTAATTGCGGCCAGTTGGGCAATACCAGACGAATGGCGTGATTTCAAAATCGGGCTTCTTTTGGCCCAATATAAAAATTTGTAATTACCATTCTCCTTGGAATATGATTTGTCGGAGATTATTTGTATTGTTTTGAGTTAGTAATAGTAGGAACTGATAATGACAAAGTCAAAACTAAAATGCATAATGGTACGTATACCATAAGTTCCATATGGCCTCATATAAGAATATTCGAAACCCATGCCATTCTTCTAGGAATATGATTTGTCGAAAATTAATGACAATAGTAAGAGCGCACAATGGCAAAAAGGGCAGTATCACCCGTATGGTAGAAATTACGCAAATGACCAAGATCCATATGGCTTCATTTAAGAAAAGACAAAAAGCGTGCCATACTCATAAGAATATGATTTGCAAAAATTATTGTTTATGTTTTGAATATCAAATGATAGGGGCTAACTATGATTAGATTAGATACCAGCGGAATCGTGGGATTTGCTCAATCGGCCAGCTTCCTTATGGTTTAATAAAAAAAAATCAATAATTGTCACTCTCTTAGAAATATGATTTGCCGAAATGATTGACACGGCTTTGAGTTGGTAATAGTAAGGACAGAAAATAACTTAGAAGGCAGTACCAGCTGCATGGTAGGGTTCTCGAAAATAGACTAGTTTCATATTGCCTCATTTTAGAATGTGAGAAATGCGTGTCATTTTACTAGGAATATGATTTGCTGGAAATGATTGTTCATGTTTTGAATATAGGGGTACCATGCGTCCTCTTTTTAGAGTTGCATTTTTGTTCTCTGTTCTATTTTACTTAAACAATTAAATTGTCTTCTTTTTTTGCACCGTCCTCTTTTTTCCATTTTTCTCTCGAAGAGTTTTTAAATTTCCAAATATTTATAACGTTTTCTTTTCACAACTCCCAGCTATAGAACGAACCATTAAAATGTTTAAAATTTAATATCGTATTTCTGATCAATTGACCAAGCGCCTGTAGTACAGTCTTGGCCAAAAGTATTGAGCACACATGATATCTTACAATTTTTTTGGGAGTATCAATTGGAAATAAATTGAATCAATTTTTATAGGTTCGTATTACTTTTTATTTATATAAAATTAATATTTTGTGGGTCCACCCTTTGCATTAATTACAAGGCAGAAATTCTTTTGGGTAGAGAGCTTAGTGTAGACCGCGTTTTAGGTCTTCTTTGTTATTTAATGTGTAGCGCCTGACTCAGCGTTTTAATAAACTCTATAAATGTTCTATGGGGTTTAAGTTCGGGGACTGGGCAGGCAACTCCAGAACCTCAAAGTCATTTTCTCGAAACCATGCAATTGTGCGGGCAGATTTATGACATCCTGCTAGAATTTAACGAGTGCGTTATCCTGCTAGAATTTAACGCTATCTATGTTTGTATCATACAAAAGTGTTAAAAATGAGGGCAGCAACGCCAATTCTAGGACGTTTATGTATTTTGAAGAGTTTATGTGGCCTTCACACACGAACATTTCGCCAACTCCAGAATTAGTTGTGCAGCCCAGATCATTATGCTCCCCGCCGTGTTTTAGGGTTGGTACCACACACTCTGAACTAAATGCTTCACATACCCGGCAACGCACAAAAGGCACACCAGGTGTACCAAAAATCTGAAATAAAGAAAATGTAGAGACTTCGGAAAACTAAAATATTTGTATCGACGAATTTTATTTTAAAATCATATTATTTAATATTATTAGGGCATAGAATTGTCAACTTACTTGAAAGTTTGATTCGTCTGACCACAATATATTTGACTTATCTTCTTCGGTGAAACTTTGGTATTTTAAGGCCCATTTATACCAAACTTTCTTGTTTTTTCGGAGAGCCAGGGTTCCGCCTGGCTTCACATCCTTTCACACCAGCATCCTGAAGCCTTCTGCGAGTGGTGCGAGCAGAGATTAGTTTCTTAATTTCTACTGACAGCTCAGCGGCGAGGTTTGAAGAAGTGTCTTCTATTTTTTAAAGCTTCTGTCACTAACTTTCGGTTGTCACGGTATGTGGTGATACGTTTGCGCCTGGTTCTGTACTTATTACTGTGTGATCCACTAGCGGTGAATCGCAAAATAGTATACTGCACAGATCGGCGTGAACATTTCACAGTTTTAGAAACCTCTACTTATGATTTCCCTTGCTCATGCAGATGCTGTATCTGCTCACGTTGTTCCAAACTTAACTCTTTTTGTTTTGGCTTATTGCAATAATATCACTAAATTTAACAAATCGAAACAACAAAAGCGGACTAGATCACTGGATGTGTACACAATGAGCGAAAGTAGCGAACTGATAAATAAATACAAAATGGAAAAACAATAAATTTTAATGCACCAGATGGTTTATTGCCACACCTACGGTGTGAGTCACTGTTTTTAGTTCTTTTTAGATGTCGAAAAAATAATAAACAAACAAACGGGGGTTGTTTTCTGTTATACTTATTGTGTACGCCCCAAATTTATAGGGTGCTCAATACTTTTGGCCAAGGCTGTAATGAAAATTTTCTCTGAGAAATCTTAAGTGAGGCTTACTTGTTTTTCATCTATTCCTTAAAACATATCTTTCATCGAGAAATTGAGCAGATGGAGAAAGAAGAAATATCTTTATTAGAAATCATGAATATTTTAAAAAAATGTTGAAGACGGAATTAAATAAAGGATTTCGAATAAACTGCTATCGATGACAGTGTTAAAAATTTTAAGAATTAATGATAAACTAGCTGACCTGTGACTGAATAATCAGCCACGTGAATATATTTTGTTGAATTTTTGGTTAAGTAATGATTAAGAAGATTTTTTAAGATTTAAATTTGATGCACTTTTATCAAAAATAAAGTAAATTCATATACGTGGTTTAATTTTTAAATCTTAAACGACAAGCACGTGCTCAAATGTACACAGTATAACTTACGTGTCAAGTCAAATATTCATATCTCAAACCGGAAGCGCGCGCTTGGGATCACATGATCAGTTACGCACTCAAACTAAATATTAAAATCTCAAAAGGGAAAAGCACACAATTGCTGAGGCAAACTATAATCTAAATATGTATTTCATAAGAAATGTACAAAAGGATAATAAAATAGTAGTAGAAGGTAGATAATAAAATAGTAAAATACATTACAATTTACATGCACAGTATCTCTTCAAAAAATACATTTTCTGTTGTGATGCGCCCATCCCGATCAGCTGATTGATCGCTTGTCTCAACGATAAACACCTTGAGTCCGTCAAATGAATGGCATCGTGAAAAGGCCACATACATCTGATCATGCGTAAATATGGGGGCTGACAAATACACTCCTACCTTCTTCAAGCTTTAACCATGACTCTTGTTGATGGTTATGGCGAACGTGAACTGAACCGTAAATTGAAAGCGAAACATTTTAAATGAGAAGATGCCTTCCGAGGGTGAGAGCTTAAGCGTGGGATGAGAACGCGCTCGCCTTTTGAGAAGCCAGTCAGCACCTCATAATCCAAAATGTACCGGTTTATTTTTGCGACGCGCATGCGTGTTTCATTGATTCGACCCTTGCTAGTGTTTAGCAACCTTTTCCTCATCAAACGAACGATCGCGTTTAGTGGGATGGCATGGCGCAGCAATCTTGACCCTTCAATCTTGTTGAGAAACTCGACGGGTAGGCGGAGTTCCTCATGCATGTTGTCACTCTTAAGTTTATCAGCACTATGTTTGACTTCCTGTTCGTCGGGCAGGAAGTCAAGCACCTGCTGATAGGTTAGGGGGCAATCATCATTCTTGGGTGCAAGGATGGTGCGCTCCTCCATGGTTCCCTCGGCTGGTGTTGTGTTGATGTCACCATACACGAATTCGATTACACTTTGAGGAAGTCTGCCAGAAGTGTGATCGAGTCGGTTCGAGCATTGCCGTTTCCAACAGAAAGCAAATAATGCGCAAACTCGTCCTCACCTTCATCAACGCGCATGTTCTTGGTGAGTGTAAACTTATTTACCAATTTCCAAAGCGGGTTCAACTTGATGGTCGATTCGCAAGTTCGCGCGCGTCCTACCTTCAGGTAGTCACCACGCACATGAGGATGATTTTCCCAGCAAATAGAAGACCCACTACCCGTCTATGATTGTGAGCTCTGCGCCTGGCATGATTAACTTTGAATTTAAATCGCGCGCCGTCATTAGCTGCATTTCATGACACCACCATGATTCAGATCATGACATCATTTACATGTGAAACAACAACAACACCTTCACGTGTTGTTGTTGTTTCACATGTAAATGATGTCATGATCTGGATCATGGTGGTGTCATGAAATGCAGCTATTGTTGCAACTTCGAATCTGAAACGCGTGCCAACTGTTTTACAACTTTGAATTTGAATCGCGCGCCACTAATTTAAACAAACATATTTGCTTTTTGGTCGTTCCATAAAATTCTCAAATGTTGCAAGATTTCACCCGCACAAAAACTTGGAAACTTTCTGAAACCACCTGAGGTACCCATTTCGGGTACTTTCCAGTGGAATTTTTTCGATTTTTCTAGCCTATGCACATCGCAATATTTATGTCGACCTACCCTGAAAAAATCTATTTCATCGGATCATGTTTAGGGGTCATTTAAGGGTTTAGTTTGAAAAAATTAAGAGTATTAATATAATAGATAGAAGATAGATAGAAGCTGACCTGTGTCTGAATAATCAGTCATGTGAATACATTTTATTGAATTTTTGGTTAAGAAATAATTAAGAAGATTTTTTAAGATGTAAATTTGATGCACTTTTATCAAAAATAAAGTAAATTCATATACGCGGTTAATTTTTAAATCTTAAATATATAGAGTGTCATGACAAAATTGTATTTTTACACTCACAACTATTAACACCAAAATGTATGTAAAATCATTTTATGTTCTCTGTTTTGTTTAATTGAGATTCAATTACAAATTTTCTACTCATTTTGTCATCACAGTGTGTCATCACAAAAACATCGACAATTTTAATACATTTTGTCATTGACACGGTGTAATGCGCATGATCATAGATTCAATATAAACATATTTTGTCATGGCATTCTGGCGTCGTGACAAAATTTTGCTGAAAACACCTGAGGTACCAGTTTCAGGTACTTCCCGGTGGAATTATTCCGATTTTTCTAGCAAAGGCACACCGCTATATTTATGTCGACCTACCCTCAAAAATTTAAACGGATCGGATCATGTTTAGGGGTCATTTTAGCGTTGAGTTTGAAAAAATTAAGCGTATTAATATAATAGAAGACTAGCTGACCTGTGACTGAATAATCAGTCACTTCAAAATTTTTCAAGATTTAAATTTGATGCACTTATCAAAAATAAAGTAAATTCATATACGTGGTTAATTTTTAAATCTTAAACGGCAAGCACTCGCTCAAATTTACACAGCATTATGACTTACGTGTCAAGCCAAATATTCGTATCTCAAACAGGAGACACAACAGCGCTTGGGATCACATGATCACTTACACACCCAAACTAAATATTAAAATCTCAAAAGGGAAAAGCACACAATTGCTGAGGCAAACTTTAATCTAAATATTTCATAAGAAATGTACAAAAGGATAATAAAATAGTAGTAGAAGGTAGATAACAAAATACATTCTTTATTGTGATGTGCCCATCCCGATCAGCTGGATGATCGCTTGTCTCAACGATAAAAACCTGGAGTTAATCAAATGAGCGGCATCGTGAAAAGGCCACATACATCTGATCATGCGTAAATACGGGGGCCGGCAAGTACACTCCTACCTTCTGCAAGCTTTAACCCTGACTCTTGTTGATGGTTATGGCGAACGCGAGCTGAACCGTAAATTGAAGTGGAGATATTTTAAATGAGAAGATGCCGAGGGTGGGAGCTTAATGCGTGGGATGAGAACACGCTCGCCTTTTGAGAAGCCAGTCAGCACCTCACATTCTATGTTCTTGGTGCGTGTAAACTTATTTATCAATTTTCAAAGCGGGTTCAACTTGATGGTCGATTCGCAAGTTCGCGTGCGTCCCGCCTTCAGGTAGTCACCACACATGAGGATGATTTTCACAGCTAATTTAACACCCACTACCCGTTTATGATTGTGAGCTCTGCTCATGGCATGATTAACTTTGAATTTAAATCGCGCGTCAACCATTAAGCGACTTTGAAATTGATTCGCGCGCCGACAGCAAAAAAATTTGCTTTTTGGTCGTCCCATAAAATTCTCAAATGTTGCAAGATTTTACGCGCACAAAAACTTGGAAATTTTCTGAAACCACCTGAGTTACCCATTTCGGGTACTTTCCGGTAGAATTTTTCCGATTTTTCTAGCTCACGCACAGCGCAATATTTATGTCGACCTACCCTGAAAAAATTTAACGGATCGGATCATGTTTAGGGGTCATTTTAGGGTTGAGTATGAAAAAATTAAGAATATTAATATAATAGATAGATAGAAGATAGATAGAAGCTGACCTTCGACTGAATAATCAGTCACGTGAATACATTTTATTGAATTTTTGCTTAAGAAATAATTAAGAAGATTTTTTAAGATATAAATTTGATGCACTTTTATCAAAAATAAAGTAAATTCATATAGGGGGAGGTGGGGCTAGAGTAAGCATTTTTCATCATTTCCATAACAACGGCTTAACAGATTCAATATTATGTATATTGCAATATACATACTATTTGTTACAGTTTTGCCTATGGAATAAGCCAATAGTCGCAAACAAAATGCTTTTGATGTACTCAAAGAACTGATTATCAAAAAAACATGTTGTCCGCTTACTTTTACCCCTATAGTGGGGTAAGTGTAAGCATAAGCATTTTTTCTATGGGGTAAAAATAAACAGGTTAAAAAATTGCAGTTTTTCTTAATGCAAACCAATTTATTCATAAAATTAATGTCACAAATAAAAAATACAATAGTTTCAGTACAAAATATAAAAAAAAAATCTAATATTCCATTGGTTATGCTACCTAATCTTATAAATTAGCGTATTTATCTAATGCTGTATTCATTTAGATTGATATTAAAGTTGTAGTATCCCTTAGTTCGTAGAATCTCAGGTATTTGAGTTGGCACGGGTAATTTTGCGACAATATCACTTCTATTGATCTGCGATATGTCATCAATTATTGGAAACACATAATAATTATTATGCTTTCTTAAAAATTTATCAACAAAATCGTAAATATTGAATACACGTTCCATTTTAGCAATATAAAAACTGGCTTTCTTTAGGCTGCTCAGAATTTACTAATACAAAATCTTCAAGTTCAATACCGTCATTATCGACTAAAAGGTCTGAGGAGTTGAGGAATATCGTAGATCGTTATTAATTTTCCTGGATGTGTTAGCAAATAATCGTTGAATGTAAGTGCAACCTTAAGAGCGCTTTTAAAGGACCCGAAAATTTGATTTACGAAATTCTCCGGAACCTGTTTATTTATTTATGGAACCTGTCTTCTTACCTGTTTGTGATGGGCCGACTTTGGATTCGTTAAATTATCTTTACTCTCATTTCCCGAATCCTCTTGTTGCATCAGTGGATAATTTTTTGGCCAACTTTATCCACTTTATTATGTTACCCGCAGAGCGTTATGATTAATTAAATATTTTAAAGAAGTTCCCCGAATCGACTGTTTCCTTATTAAAAAATCTCTCAAAGATGTTTAATTCAAGTTTAGTTATTCACATAAATTATAGTGTTTGTATATACAATTTAATTATAATGTCTGGGGATTAAAATAAGCATGTTTATTTTTACCCCATGCTAAATGCTTAATTTAGCCCCGTGTCATTTTTTTTAATAGCAGTCAAAAAATATGTGTAATGCATATCATAATTACAACTATAATTCGTAACAAAACAGTAAATTTCATATAGATAATAATGCCATAAACAATTAAATACCTGTAACAGATATAAATCGACAAATAAAAATTTTTGAAACACCATAAAAAATACTTTTGTTCGTCAAAAACATATTTAAGGCTGAACCAGTCAGCCCGTAAGAGCTTAAGTTGTACTTAGTTTTGACCATTTGCATAACAGTAACGAAACAGCGAGAGTTCAGAATTAGTTTATTGAGTGTTGACAAGATGATTTCAAAAGTTAGTTGGCAAGAAATCGTAATGGAAAGGGTCCAAATACATAGTTGTCAACTTAAGCTCTTACGGACTGATTGGTTCAGCCTTTACACCTGTAAATCCAAACTGAAACTGAATATCGAAATCATTTTTTTTTTAGCATAGAGATAATATTATTATTACCGTTATTCCTTGTTTTGTCTCTCTCTCCTCTCATACGGTTAGATCGAGGGATATTTTTCTGTTTATTTTTACCCCGCGCTTAAAATAGCCCCACTTCCCCCTACGCGGTTAATTTTTAAATCTTAAATAGATAGAGTTTCATGACAAAACTGTATTTTTACACTCACAGCTATTAACACCAAAATGTATGTAAAATCATTTTATGTTCTCTGTTTTGTTTAATTGAGATTCAATTACAAATTTTCTACTCATTTTGTCATCACAGTGTGTCATCACAAAAACATCGGCAATTTTAAACAATTTTGTCATTGTCACGGTGTAATGCGCATGATCATAGATTCAATATAAACATATTTTGTCATGGCATTCTGGCGTCGTGACAAAATTTTGTTGAAAACACCTGAGGTACCCGTTTCAGGTACTTCCCTGTGGAATTTTTCCGATTTTTCTAGCAAAGGCACACCGCTATATTTATGTCGACCTACCCTGAAAAATTTAAACGGATCGGATTATGTTTAGGGATCATTTTAGGGTTGAGTTTGAAAAAAATTAAGCGTATTAATATAATAGATGAGCAATGAATGTATTGAATATTCAAGCCTAGGGCTCAACAGATTTATGAAGATTGCCTCTGTTATTTGCAACAATGGACGAAAATGACTAAACCGTTTAAGATTTTTGTGTGGAAGAATCTTTGTAGAAAACGGACTTGGGAGCAAATAACAGATTCTCTTGAATTTTTAATACGGATATGGCATAGAAATTGGTGACCTATTGATTTCGCAATTCACGAATATATTGAATTTTTATGACACAGTTGCTACTAATGATGAATTCAACGTTTTTTTGGCTCATGACAAATGGAAATTGTTTTTTACAAGAATTCAAAATATGGAACAAATTTTCGAATTTTACAAAATATGTGAATTTTTCACATAATATGATAAATTGATTGTGTTGTATAAGCGATTAAAGAAAACGTGTGAACAGAAAAATAATAAAAGGAAAGTTGAATCGAGCAGGGTGTTAAAACCCAGTGCAAAACCAGTTTCCTCGATCTTATAAAAATATAAACCTTTAATACTGAATCTCGAAAAATAAAATAGTGATTTTTATTTATTAATAAAATGAATAAATTCACAATAAAAATATTAAAACATTTATTAAATTATTAAAATATTGGAATTTGTTAACTCGAATAATTGGATGAATCATAAATAGTTTTGGGTTTTCCATTTGGTGAGAAAATCAACAAACTTTATTGCGTTCCCACTCGGTTTACACGAATAGACCATGAAAAACCAATAGATTTTCAAAATTCACATCAGCAATGTCCGGTGATTGCTGCTGAATTTTATTGCTTGAAAGCGATTGTCGAAAAACTATAAACGGAATTAGCTCATTTTCTCCTTTAATTTTATTAATAATAGTTGCTTCTACCACACTCAGCATCTGGCAGTTCTAAATGTCGGAAAAGATTGACTGCTGAGTAGTATTTCAAAAATAATACTATATGTAAGGTGCCTTTTCAGATGGCTCCAACGAATTAAGAAACTCTATTTTAAAATTGACAGCTTTACTCTGTGGACCGGATAGCAAGCAGTTAATAATTAATACACAAATATTTTTTGTTCTTGTACGGCTCAAATTTTTCCAAAAAGTTTAAGAGGGTTGTCTGAATAGTTTCTAACCAAAAATACAGGACATTTTTTCTTTAAATTTATTTTGATTTCCCTAAATAGTACTTAGATAGACCACTATAAACAAATAGTAATCAGTGCCTTTCTCTGCAAAATAGCTGTCTACGAAGGTGATGGCCCTCTCATCCGACGAAAATGTATGTCCTCTGAGCGCAACTTTTAGATAGGAATCAAAAAAAAATTCTTGAATCTAAATCTGATAAGAAGGGTGGTCAAGCAGCTAAAACCGTTATTCGGTGTGAGATGGTGTATTGCCTTGGTGAAGCAAAGTTTATTCTTCTGCATATGTGTCCGTTTTTCTGCAATTCAGCTTGTCAAGTTATTATGTGTTGTGGGCTCTTGTAATGATCTTCTCGTTTTGACAGTAATCGATTAAGATAACTCCATGACTGTCCCAGAAAACAGTCACCATCACTTTTGCAGCCGACGGATCAGCCTTTGTCGTGTTTGGAGCCAATTCCCCTATCGCAGTCCACTGTTTTGACTGTATTTTTGATTCTGGAGTGTAATGATGTATTGAAGTTTCATCAACAGTAATTAGTCGGCGTCCATACTCTATTGCGCCAAACTGTGCAAACAGAGCGCGTTCGAAATGTGTATTCGAACACGTTTCTAGTTCAAAGTGCGAGCAAACGCGGCACTCAACGCGAGGGCAATTTGCTTATGCCTTAATCTTGATTCAATATAATGACAAAAATTTAGAGGAGGTAAAGGATGGTGCAGAGTCCCCGAACCCAGCGTCCATTTCGTTGTGATTTGCGTAGGCGTATCACCTTTTAATAATAAATATTTAATGACAGCTCGATACTCAACTTGTTTCATTTTCACAAAACACTCATATCGAGTACCTCCCAACGCATACTCAAAAAGTTAACGACTATCATTTTCATGTTGATGTGAAAACTTTTAAACGTCCCTCGTATGGTTCCAGAGATATGAACTAATAACTTCTAATTTTAAAAAAAATTAACTTTCGTCAATATCTCCAATACCAATGGGTCTCATGTTCATTCAAGATCACCACTAAACGTCCGCTTCGACACTGAATAATTTTTATTATAATTTTTTTTTTCTTAGTTGCACCGTTCCGAAGATCGCTACGTCAATATTCGGTAAATGGATCTGATGGTAAGATTAGTTTACCAATCACGTCTGTCTCAGCAATTGATCTTTGGTGTTCGAGTATGAGTAAGAGGTTTAGTTGGTTGATTTCGGGTGTGATTACGAGGTTTAGTTGGTTTGATTTAGTTTAGTTCTGTCTTGTCACTTTCCAAACCAGAGATCTGTTTGATATTATAACTGTATAGCACGATTCGAGATTGAAGTAAAATGAGATAGTTGTGATGTTGTACTGCTAGTATGCTATCGTGCATTTTAGCTTAGTGGGTGTAGTGATTCTTATATTGATTTTATTGGTTTTTAGAATATTTTATGCTCAGGTGCAGAATTGGCCATTTACTTAAAATTGTTTATTTGTGATACTGGTAGTGTAAACAATAAAAATTCCTCCTCCTGAAAAAATCAGAGATTAATATATTTTTTTAGCCGATGTCTGACAAATTCCGTAAACAGGAATGAGCACGTTGCACACAATATTTCAAAATGGAGATGATTTTGATGACATTTTTTTAATGTTTTGAAAATTAAATAATTGTTAGTTTTTGTTATTGGTTCGAGTTTTTAGTCGTTTTTAAAATAATTTTGAAGTTCATCACCTCCCACAAATAATTAATAATTAAAATTTTGCGTGTACATTTCGTCAACGCCGCACAGAGAAAAGAAGTATTTCTGTTGAAATGAGTTTCATACTCATTTCATCAGAATAATGATAATCTTTGTTAATGCTTTATTTTCCTTTATGCAAATGGTTGAAGTTTTATTTCGGTCGTGTTGCCCAATATTTCTTCAGGATTGTTGGTAAAGGTGCCGCATCGGACTTTATGTACATCCCGTACAATTCATTATGCTCTTGATTTAATTAGTTGCATAAAATAGAATTTTTATGTTAGTGTATCCTGAAAGAACGCCAGCTGGTTTAACTTTAACTCAGTTATTTTTGTTGACCTTGTCTTTGAATGTGTACATTTCTTGACTATGATCAAACTATTTTCATTCATCAATAATTTTTAAACTAAAAAGTTTGTGATTTGGTACGCGCATTCTATACATTTCTGGGTAACAACGGATCATACCATCTATTTACATATTAAATTTTAAACCTCTCGTTCATCGATTTATGCATAAACAATGCAACAACATTATAACCTTCCACACTGCCAACGGTATGAAACGTGTAACACAACACTGATATTTATTATGACGGAAAGTCCTTCAACTCAGAAAGGTGAATGACTCTATCATGCAAACAAACTAAAAAAAATAATTCGTGATCAATTAAAATTTTCTTGAAAACGCACAGAAAACAAAACAAGAATAAATTGGTATCCAAATCTAAATTGGATTACAAATACACGGGCACACCACTTTTGATAAATCCTTATAAAATATATTCTAACGCTCCCAGCTACAAAAAATAATAATTCTGCATTTAATTCATAATTCATTCGCATATATTGTAAAGTTGTTATATGTTTTATATTAAAATGCAGGCAGATGTTTCATTTCAAAGTCCAAGATAGCAGGCAACGAAAAACCCTTTGTCCAGACAAAACTGCTAAATAAAAAAATACTAACGATCGTGATTTTTTTTCATTTAATTTTGGGTAAAAAAATTTAAGATACACAAAAAATAACTAAAACTGCGATCAACGAACCGTTAAAACTTTAGCAAACCTGTTTGGTTAACTTTGGTGTTTTCTTATCAAGAACTCTTTTAACAATTGTACCGGCTAATATTACCTAAGGACATAATATAAGAAAATCCCAATTCATAAATCGAAATGGAACACAAAACAATATTATTACATTATTGTTTGGGTTCAGATTTGTGTATTCAAGACAATGTTTTGAAGACATAAATTGCACGAAATCGGACATAAGACTTCCAATAACAAAATAGAATTTTAATAATGGGCCTAATTCAACGCACCTCTTCTATTTTGTCCCAATGTTTTAGGCTCTTTGATGTATGTATATGTATTTTTATCTTGCGACCAATTAAATAGAATATTTTAAAATGAAAATAGAAGATTCATGTCGAACTGTGCAGAGCATATACATTTTAAATAAAATGTATATCTGAACAACACAAAATAAATGATCATCAACATCACGATGATCATTCAAAACATCATGATCGATAATAATGATTATTATTGTGATCGTTGATGATAAATACAAAAACATAATTTTTTTTTCAATCCTCTGCGTCTGATATTTTAGACAGTGTATACGAAACCTTTATTCCGTTTTGTAGTCTCTTGTGTCTTGATCTTATTTTTTTTTTGTTCACAAATAATTTAAAAAAATATAAAGTAAATAAGTAAAAAAATACTCATATAGTAAAAAAATAAGAAAATAAAACTAAGAAAAGACGATAACAAAACTGGTTTTGGTAACTATAAAATATGACTGTGCATTAATTTTTTGATATTCTCGCGCTGTTGGAAATTAACGCACGAATTTATTAGAAAAACGATCGAGATCATTATGATGTTGCTGTTTTATATTTCTACGTCTTGTTTTAATTGTGCCACGGCTTCCGATGAATAGGACACAATATAAATTTACTAGGGTGCCCCCTGTGTAATTGCACAATTTTATTATTTGTTTGTTTATTTCTATACAATTTTTCTAGAGCTTGAGGCCCTCTCAACTCTTTCGTAGTTTTTTTGACGTCCTACTTAAGGCAGTAGACTATAAGCGAATATTTACGGCTATAGGTCAGTTTTACGTAGACCGCCTGCACATTGTATAGCTACATGCCAGCCTATGATCATTATTTTATTTAAGCATCTCTTTTTTATTGGGATTCGAAACCGGTACCTCAGGATCTCTCCGGTACCCGTAGTTTTAACCACTGTGCCTTTTGGTCGGTTATTTTTATTATTGTTATGGAATAAAAATTCAATTACAATTTCAGTTTTATTTATTTTTCAACAAACACAAATTCTACTGGAACACTTTATTATATACAACATTGTCCGTCACAACTTTCCCCGTCGATATTTTTCCTTGGCTTGGGGTTTCCGAAAGTTTAACTCGGAGTGCATGAGAATCATGCACACTGGGAAATGCTGTATATAGTTGTTCATGAGTAAAACATGGCCGATGACGAAATAAGCCAACTTTTTAAAAGTTTGACCGTGTGGTTTATTTATAGTCATATCGTAAGAAACCCGAACAGGAAACGGATGACGTTCAATTGAAGGGAACAGATAAATCTTTAGCTGTGTTTAATGAATTTCTTGGGAAAAGTGAAAAGTGCCGAAATGTGTCCCAGCAATAATTTCCGCTTTAATAAAATGTTTACTAAAATCCTACACAGAATTGCATAGTCCACCCGACAACACCATTGCATAGTCCATTTTTCATAGAATGGTTCCTAAGGAGCATAATTATGCAACCTTTTTTGGGGGGTTCAAACCAGAACGCAATTTAGGTATACAACTGGGAAATTTTCTTGCAAGTCAGAGTCACATGTCCTGTCATCAGTTTTTTTCTGGCTCAATGGATGAGTAGGATGCTTTTTCGGAAACCAATTTTTCAAGAACTTCTTTATTCAGCTCTGGGACTTCATCATTTTTTTTTGACACAATATGGCACAATGCGATACTGAAGAAATATTATTGGTTGTGAATGGTTCAGCAAAACCATCAGCAATTGAATCCTATGTGAGACGTATTTATTTGGTACTTCATTGAGCCATTCACTGAATTCAGGATCACTAATAGCTCTCATATTCCTTTTTAAATATACTAGATGGAAATGCCGTTCACTATTGAATTTCGATTTCCGTTTCTTACTATTGGCAAAACGTGTCGAAAATCACCTTCTAACACACCAAACGGCAAAGCACTGTTCATTAAATCTCTAGAAACCAAATTTTCATATAAGACAGTCAATTGATATCAATTGCATTTTTTTTTGGACGGGACGGACATTTAACGACATCCATGTTAAGCGGAAGCGGGAAAGCTGAATGGCATGTCATTCCATTGGAGAGCGGAACACCTTTGAATATATTTGGGATAACTTTCTATAAGATATGTCTATCTCAAAACAAAACCGTTTAGGAAACTGCTTTAAATATTTTCCGTCGACCATAGAAACAGAATTACGATTAAGTTCTTCACATAGAGTTCTTCACATATCATTTAAATTAGGAACCGCTGCTGAAATGGTTTTATCTATATCGTTCCCAATTTTAAATTTGTCTTCCTTAGCGAAACAGTATGCACGATGTAACCCACGTTTCTGATGCTTAATAACATAAACATACGATACGATATATAAGATCGTATATGATATCAGGACGATCTGAGAAATTTTGGAAAGTTTTAAGTTCCGAATTTATTTATTTCCATGCCGGATTACACGTATAGGTGATAAATAAGTCTGGATGGCTAAGCTTCGTAACAATAGCCACAATGTCCTGATACAATTTGGACATGAACCTTGGCCCACCAATAAACGAAGATGGTAGAATATTAATATTATCAACGGTATTATATTCAAGACAATCCGGTTAGCTTCAACAAGAGAATAGGCAAACACCAAGTATTGTTGAAACTGTTTGGCACCATAATGAAGCGGATTAAAGACAGCAGTAGCACGATTGCAGTTGGGATGAGTAACGGTGGTTCATCCGAATTCACCCTTGGGAAAGAAAAAATTCAAAAAAAAAAAAGACCAAATGTTTTGATATAGGCAGTTTATGCGTTTCAATGTTCTACTAGTATTGGGATAAATAGCGAAATATATATCAGCTGCTATATTTCTTTCACGGCCAGACACAAAAACTAATGCAATATCCTCAGAATTTATTGGTGCCTTTTTTACCCTTTGGTTGTCATGTAGGTTCCGAGTCAAAATTAGTGGGACGACTGACGTTTTGATTAGCATCAGCTATTTCATTTTTGTGGGTCTCAAGAAGTTTTTTTTATAACTGCTATGATATGGGAAAGCATGTTGAGGAACCATATAAATAAACGTTTACACTTAGAATTAGCGGGACTGTGCATTCGAATATTTACAGCTGTATCAGTATCGTAGAGAAATAATTCAGCATAACTTACATCTCCACCACGCTCTTGATAATTATTAAAGATCAAAGAAGAATCAATTGGAATAATAACGGAAGATCGATATATTCTTTGAAAATATTTTTTTAAAACATAAATATTTCGAGATCCTTAGATATTTTAAAAGAATATACGCTTCCCGACATATGCTCAAACTAACGCCTATCGAACAGTAGGCATTCACAATATTATACTGTCTAATAAATTATCTGTTGGAGATATTGGCAGTATTGTGCATCTACACGTAAAGTCAAATAAGAATCCTGCGAGCATAGCGTGACGTGGAACAACCCCTTTAGATCATCATATAACAAAGTTTCTTGGATTTCAATGGAATAAAAGTCGACATTTTGCGTGGTTGTCATCGGCCTCACTTTGTTTTTATGTTAGATCTTTTAGATGGCTATGTCCTTTTTTAGAATTTTGTCATTATTTTGGAATAGGTAAACATTTTTTACAATTTTTTTCATATTAACGGAATAGTCGGGAACGTCAGGATTTTGTGAGGTTTGCGAAATTTGTCATAGTCCTGTAATGACCAAATATAGCCCAGAAAGTAAACATTACGGCATAATTATGCTTTTGGAATTCAACGGAATACTATATAGGTGAGATTTTGCTAGGTATAGTCATCGACCTCACTCTGTTTTTATGTTAGATATATTAAATGTTTATAGCCATGTTTTCTCACAATTTGTCATTGTACTGAAATGGCCTAATATGGGCCAGAAGCTTATCTTTACGGTTTAACTTTTTTTTAGATTTCAACGGAATACTAGTCGAGATTTTAGGGGTGGTCATCGACCAAAATATTTTTTTATGTTAGATCTATCAGAAGGCTGTGTCTTTGGTATTTTTCCGAATTTTGTTGTAGATCTGGAAGGCCAACTATGGCCCAGAAGCTTAAAGTTACAGTTTAATTAATGTTTGGGATTTCAACGGAATACAAGTCGATGATATGAGCCGATGAGTCGATTATAATTATTTTATGTTAGATCTGTTAGGTGGCTATGTCCATTGCGATTTTCAAATTTTTATCATATTTTTGGAATGGTTAAACATGACCCGGAAGTTCATCATTACGGCTTAGTATCACGCAAGGTTAATACATTTCACTTTTTACGACTTCTACCTTAGTTGAAAATTAACGGAATAACAATAACCACTCACAATTATCTTGCCAATCTATGGACTATTTTGGATCAGTTCCTCCCTGTTGTGTGGCTGAAGAATGAAGTATGCGTTTGAAAGGAAAAACTCCTACATTTTAAAAATGGGATTCTTTATATTATTGATCATTTTGTGTTAGAAGTGCACCAGAGCATTCACCATTAAAAAATATGGGCTTAAAATTACGAGACTGAAAAAATGCTGACAGCCAATTTAAAATTGTTTTGATTGGGTATTGGTAGGGTATTTAGATAATTCGTAAAACAAGTAGAATATTGGTGTTTTGTAGCTGTTCTCATCGTTTTTTCAGTATGAGGTTGCCATCTTACAGCTTTCTAGTTTATATTAGCGTTTTCTAAACTTTTGGCAGTTCACATTGAACTTTTACAAAAAAAAAATGGCTGATGTAAGTAAACGTGTAAAATACGTGTATAATTGTACGGCGCAACTTACAACAGCAATTTGTACGCGATCTTTTCTTTATGAAATTTTCATAAGACCGCTCTGTACCAAAATTCGGTTACGTCCATTGATTATGCACCTTATACACGGTCGATAATTTATTTTAATCATGAAATGATATCCGTTTGAGCCATTCGTGATAATTTCTTCAGAACATTTGCACTGGGTTTGGGTCATTTAACCGCTCATCAAAATCCCAAAATCAAAATCTAGCTTTTCGAAAGAGCGCGAATTTCAAAATCCCGGTTTCCAAATCCTGTCTTTCTCAATCCAGCTTTTCAAAATCTCGATTTTGATAACAGAAAGCGGAGTTTTAATAGTTTGTTTCAAGAAAGTGCAATGTGGAAAATGCATAAAATAATTGATGGATCCGAATTGGACTCCTAAAATTTGGCTTGTAAAGCACTCAGCTATAGCGAATGAAAATTGGTCAAATCTCAACCGATGATTTTCCATTTTGAAAGAGTTTGTAGTGCTGTAGCAAAATTTGATCATAAATTTCGGAAAATATTCTAGAATTTACTGACTCATTTATTTTATAACTCAAATGTTGAATAATTGATTGGGTTGTTTGGTTATCGGAGATCCAACAGTTGTGTAAGCTATACTTTTTATTAATTCTGTTATCTTACAGATTCCTCATTGCTTTAAATTTTTTATTCCAAAGTTTAGTTCTGGTTTAGTTTTTAGGAGTTGGGGCTCTGAGATTGTACCAAACATCTATTATTGATTGATTGCCTTACAAATTTCAGATTGGCTGTTTTTAAACCAGATTTCATTTGGTCAATTTATTTTTATTTTTAAATAAACATTTGTATTATACATAGATTAGGGATGGCAAGGTTAAGTGACCTTCACATCACTTATAATTTTTTATTCAATTATTTTTATAACTGAATCCAGTAAATCAACAGACTCATGTTGGAGAAGGGAAAAGTCGCGCGTTCCTTTCCTACATTGATACGAGTTCTACAATGTTTGATGATTTCTGGATTCAATTTATTTTGTTTTGATTTGGTTTGTTTAAGAGAGGCAGGTTGGTTTGGTTAATGCTAGTCATGGCATTGCATTTATTTTATTCAAGTATAATTTAATTCAAAATAATGACAGTTTTTCAGGAAATTTACTGCAGCTCAATTAATTGTAAATTGTTGTTTATAATTGTGAATTTTTTTAGGATGCTGATTGCGCCTGAGTAAACCGGGAATCTTACTTAGGTTTGAATGCACAATGTTTTTGGAGAATCAGTTTAATTTAGTTTATGGAAAATTCAACTCATAATAATAAATGTTTTGTTCCAGAAAATTTACTATTATGTATGGGTACTTAATCAATTATTAAAATTTTTTCAGGATTCTGATTGCTGAACATTTGTACCATAAAACAAAAATAGTTGTGCTGTCTTGTGATTAACAATTTACTAACTATTGACTACTTAGGTGTCTGTAACCGGATGAAGTCTATCATATTTAATAACCTTTCCTATCCCACCATCTTATGTGTAAAAAAGGGTGTACAGTAGGCCCTGCGTATCCGGGATCCTTGCTTCTTGGCCGTACATTCTAATCAGTCAATCAATCAAAGAAGATAATTCATGAAGTTATACTAGATTTTACACATTTTGGTTTTTATAATCTCTTTGGGCTGCTAAAAATATATCCCAATCATTGCTTGTGCCTAAAACGATGCTATTAATTTAATGTTGTCAGCCGAACGTACCTCGCCCAGTAAAAACATCATAGATTGGAGCTCAAAAGATAAAGTTTCTCAGTTTGTTGTGTAATCTGTGGAAAGAATTTTATTAGTAACTTTCGAATGAAATGTCTAATTAATAATTGACTTGAATACCAATGTCAATATCAACTCCTTATAAAACTTAAAAAAAAAATGCTAACACCCTTTTTCGAGGATTTCAAATCCAGAAGTACATATAGTTAAACCGAGACGACCTCTATTGTTTAAAATCAAGCTGCTCCAAAAGTGAATAATGAACAGTAGCATCACAGCCTACTACAAAAAACCTACTGAATAGCGCTCCAAGATAGGACGAATATAAACTGATGCAGCTAATGTCATGAAGGTGATCAGCACAGCTGTAATGTCTACATTCATGGATGAGAGTTGCAAGATATTATTATAAATTAAAATGCAAGCTCTAATTTTTGCATCAGAACTATTGTAAAAAAAAAATCCAGCTAATGTTGTGCTGTAATCAAGATGTCATGAAGATAAGGTTTCTATGTTAGACAAAAATTTCTATGTGATACAGCAAACAGCAACCTATCGTTTAAAATAGGCTGCTTTGGTGTGATGCAAGTTTATCTATTTAAAAACGAGCATGGAAGTCATTTGATTATTAGCTAAACCAAATTTAATAATATAAATTTCGACGACCGTGACATTTCTCTATTGCTAAACAGATCTCGATCAAGTAATGTGCTCAAAGGACAGATATTTGGTCAACTCTGTATACAAACCATTGGCAGTTAGATTCACATTTGTGAAGAACATGGCTTAGATTCTCATTAGGCCGCGGATCCTAATTATGTATATCAGTATAGGTTTTGGAGGTTTACGACTGTTAGTTTGCAACCATCCAAGATATCTCTGATTTTTCCAACCCCGTAAAAAAGGCAATCGCATCATCAGTGCCGCACTTAGAAATGATAACACAAATTGCGGCATACAACCGAACGAATATTTAGATAGTTTGAGCTCTTGAAAGCACAGGTGTTATGTTTGTATAGAGGTCTTTAACAAAGAATAAAGGGAGTAAAATTTGAAAGAAAATAGCCCAAAATACAAAAAATGTTTTGCAATTTCTAATAATTTATTTAGAGTTTTCAAAAACGTATGCCACAACTAGTGACTGGAAGTCTCTGCTTAAATTTTCATCTTAGGTAATTTGATAGTCCGCACTATATCGCAGCTGCTGTAATTGCGATATTCTTCACATAATACACGAAAGAGTACTAAATGTTTTCTAACCATAATTATACTTACTTTATGTATAAAGAACAAGCATAAAAATTTAAACTTTCTTGTTTTTGTGGAGAATATTTTATTTCACCAATTAAATTAAGTTATCTCAAATGACCGATTTCGTAACTTTACTTAAAAAAAAATTTGTAGACGTCCTTAATATTATTATATTTTAGTTTTCAGTTTCCTTCTGACATGTACACAAACTAAATTTTTTGTAATATACGTAAACTAATCTATCTTCATTAAATCAAAACCGAAAATTACAACAAAGTATTTTCATCAATCTTAAACTCAAGAGAATAAATTTCAATGTACACGGATTTAAGTTTTTTTTTTGTAAGATAAAGTTTTGGATTAATAATTTTAACAACAGAAACCTGACGATATTTGAGCATATTATGCGAGAAAAGGTTTCTTTCAGAATTTTTGTTGTAACTGAATTTAATACTTAGTTCGATGTTGTTGTGATTTAAACAATTTAGGGGTCTTATTTGAATACAATAGACGATTTTTTGATTGAAAATTTGGGTACACAACAAAACTAATAAAATCAGACTAAAATTTTGTTTTTGTTAAGGTTTCTTCAAATAACTAACAGATAAATCTTAAACACATCCAATTTATCTTGGAGACTTCATATAATATATAGAAATAAAATTTTATAAGAGATTTTTTTAGATGGTCTTGTCTGTTGTGATACGAAAATGATGCAATTTAGGTTTTACCTTGGTTTTATTAATCTTACGGTTGTCTCTACCTGAATTTGGATCATTTCGGAATCTGTTTGTATTACTTCAAATAAGCGCTGTTTCAAAAATCAAATCTAGTTTAATATTCTGATACAAAATTTGGCAAGCAAATAGGTAGCGACAAATAGTTTTTTATTTTGAGATAAACAAAACGAGTAATTCATTGTCGAAATTTCATGGGCCGGCAGCCACAAGCCTATAATTTTATAACAACTGCAAAGACAGTTTACAAGATGTTAATGTTCTACGCTGAGTTTAGAATATAAACCAACGGATTATTCAAAACATTAAGCATTTGTGTGCAGTCGGTGGATAAACCGATGTTGAGGTTCTCAACTACACATTTATCCGTTGTGGATAATTAATGAACCTCAGCTATGACTTCAGGTCGAAAAGCTAGACAATGAGTATCAAAATCTGCTGACGCTTTAACGTTAGTAAAGTTTGTCCTAAATCTGTTATAAACTGCAACAATAACAAAATATGTGTTGATTTGTTAGAATAATTCGCTAGAACGAATTTTAGAATAAATAGTTGTATAAAAATATTTTTTAACAAAAATGTAAATTTTCTGAATTTTTCCGGGTATCTTCTGTTAATCAGCACGCAAATTGATCTATATAGATGCTATTAGGTCCTATCTAATACAAAAACACTTTTGTTTTGTTCAAATTGGGGATTAAGGTCAGCCAAATTTGCCGTGGAGTATTACAAATCGAGCGAACAATTTTCTGAATTTTTCAGGTAATCTTCTCTTAACCATCACGAGAAGATTCTTACTGACGCATCAGGTCAGATAAGATATCAAAATACTTCCCTGAGATGGTAATAAATTGGTCGACAGTATAATCCTGACCGCAAAACTGGGACTGTTAAATGTTTACTAATGAGATATTCAGTACCGATTTTAAAAATTCCGAGAAGTGGTATGGGCAAAATTTTAGGGTCGGTGTAATTCGATATAACGACTCGACTACTTCCCCAAAACATAGAAATGAACCAAAGACTTCGCAAGCTGGAAAAAAAGAACCTTATGGTCACGCAGTAATTAAGCGAAAAAGTCCCATAAGTACCAACCATTTTAAACGTTACAATGGAGAACAAACTCCAGTGCAGAACGTCGTGCGTTATTATGTTTTTCAACAGACACCAATCCGTCGGTTGATTTGAACAATACAGCATTGTTCAGTGGAAACGAGACCAATGACGTGGTAACCAAGAAAATAAAATCTAGAAAGGCCAACATTTTGTTAAGCCTGGTGACCGAAGACATAGTATTGATTTCGTCGCAGAAACTGCGCCATGAGAATTTAAGAGAATATCATATACTTTTTTGTACAGGGTGGCCCAAAACGACCATTCTAGTATGAACGTTTAATATCTTGTTTATTTATTATTTGATTTAATTTTTATTTTTTTTATTTCATAATACTCTCGTATTTCATGGACATTGAACTAAACATGATAAATGGCATCTCGCAAGTGTTGACCATTTTCTGCTTCATACATTCGTATAGTCTCTTAGGTCTTATGGCAAAGATTTATTTTCTAATATTGTTGTTTAGTTCTGGTAAGGGTCACGGTTTAAAACAGTTGGGATCATTTAAGTCTGGTGAACGTGGCGGCCAATGCCAGACAAATTGCTTCTTTCCGAAATTATTGACTCGCCAAATATGTCTCGTAACAGAGCCATTGTGTCTTTTATTAGATATAGCTCCGTCTTATTGGAATCACAGCTCTGGTTGTTTGTATATAGCAGGCTATATTGTGCACCATTGATGGTAACTGTTGTGGTAATTTCATTTTCAAAGAAATATGAGCCACAGTCCTCAGATCTCAGCCAAATATTTCAGACGATATTCTACAGCAACCAGTAGGTTTGAGTAAGTGTAGTTATCGCTGAAGAATTGATCTTCAAATGTTAGCCAAACCTAGAGTTTTGCTTGTCTACGAATCCATTTAATTGAAATGGTTTCCTCGCTCATCATGAAATAGTTAATTTCCTGGTAGCGAAATCGCAAAATCAAGAATTTTATATGGAAACATTCTAAATATGGCCCAAATGTCGAGATAGTATCTATTTACGAATTTTCGCGATAGTTCCAGTTGTGTTAAATGTCTCCTTGTGGACGTTTCTTGACTATTCTGTATAGTCTTCAGTACACGTAGAATTTTATTATCTGGGCCAAACGTCATCTTCCGGAACCTGGAAAATTCTTAACGGCACCTTGTTGTTGAAAATTTGCAACCAGTCAGTTTATTGTTGTAAAATGCCATCAGAGTGCTTACTGCATCGTTGTGTCTTGTATTGTTCCATTTTAAATTTTACAAGTCAAACGAAGTTATTTAGCAATCGCAATAGAACGGTTATTTAGTGACGTTGTCCCAAATGGCCTGAAGATTTATTTTTCTGGAAACATATTTTTGTTTCCTTCTAGTTTTCCTCAACTTTTTAGGCGTAGAGCAATAGATAGGTTTGTCCTTAGCTTTTTGAGAAGCGATATGTTATACCAATCAAATTCGCTAGGCGAGTGAAGCAAACTCGATTATTCTCTAGAGTAAAATTCCCAGTTTGTTAATTTTTATGGTCCATAAAAAATCTAATTGTTGGTCTCTTAAAATTAAGAATAAAAGAGTTACACCTTTGATCAGAAGTTAGAATTTTGATTGTTACTCTCCAATTTAGTATTAAATAGATAATTGACATGGAACACAAACTACTATCAATCATTTTGCGGTGAAAAAAATTGCAAATAAAACACAAAAAAAAAAATCATCAGGCAACACTAATTAATAAAAATCCCATTTGCTCTTGTGTGAAGTTGGCCCAGTCCAGAATTTGATTAAATCGATTCAAAATAAATATTTATTTTTGATGTTAGTCCAGCTTGGAATTTATTAAAAAAAAATCTTTATTTTTAGGTTTGGCGAATTTTATCCATGCAACCGTTATATCTCAAGAACATGTATTTGAACGAACTAAAATTACATTAGACACGATGAAGGTAAAATTAGCACGTTAAATGTAAAAACCAGTCTGATTAAGGCGATGTGGTTTTGAGATAGTCTCATATGCCTTACTTTTAGTATTGAGTTCATTTAATTTTATTTTGAATACTAATCATACAAAAATTCTCAAACAAATATTTCGAATACCCTAAACCGTCGTAAATCATCTAATGTAACCCACTAGTACGGCGTACGGCCAACGAATAGTTCTGAGTTCAATGTACTAAATATTTTTTTTTTTTTTTTTTTTTTTTTTTTTTTTTTTAAAAGAAAGTATTAATTGTCCAGTGGATTTAATGTCCTTTGAAGGTCAATTAATACCCCCCTTTCATTCACGCACAGACCACCCATTCACACAATTACAGTATACCACCTGCACATTGCAAGCTCCATGTCAACCTGTAAACTGACATGGACGGTGGGTCGGCGCTGAATTCTGCACTCCAACAGAGGGTCTTAGTTGTGTTTATTAACATTACCGATCGTAATCGATGACGAAAATTCGCTTTGCTTCCAGCCTCTGATGGGATTCGAACCCAGTACCTCCCGGTCCAAGTGCCGAAGCTTTAACCACTGCACCACTTGTCCGGTAAATTAAATGTTGAACATATTAAATGTTGAACATTCATACCTCTCTTTATTGATAAAATTATGTAATTTAAACTTTCGTAAATTTTAGTTTAAATAAATGTTGTATGGATATACCTGGCCAAGGGCCCAATTTCGCAAAGTTGCCATGGAAAGATTGTTTTCTAATTTTTCAAAAAGTAAGGCACGAGTGGGACAATCTCAAAACCACATAGTCGACCAAATGTACAAATTTATCATGCCAAATACTTTTATCGTTAATGTAATTTTAGCTCATTCAAACATGCTCTTTAGAAATAACGTTTGGATGGTTAAAATATGCAAAATTTAAAAGTAACGAACTTAACTTTTGTATTTAACGTGATTTTTAATAAATTCCGGGATAGGCTAACTACCACTTGTGTGGTAGTTAGCCTATCCCGGAATTTATTAAAAATATGTAGGAGAACAACTTACACACGTAAGTTGTTCTCCTACATATAATTATTGATTAACCGTTACTTCAAATCCAATTGCTTTCTGAAATATTTTTAGCGCTATTTATTACTGCAATCCTATGTTAGAAAACTAAGAAGACGGGTAACATGCTGACCGTATATGTTTCTACATTGTAAATGATTATTTTATGTCGATCTCTATAAAAAAATACTTGCTTGTTAGCAATTTTCTAACATTCATCATCACATACTAAATTGCCAGACATTTTTTAACGCGAGGCATTATGAAACTATTCGTATTTACCAACACGTACAAAAACCGTCTTTTCCAAAAAATTTACCTAATTTCCTAATAATTTTAGTTTATTTTAACTAAGTTACTTTCAAATTATGAATTTTTGTATCTGGATTGCAAAAAAATTTGTTAATCCTCTTATCACGCTGGTTTTTTGAAAGTATTAAATTTTTTCCACTTGACCTTTTACAAACAAAGTCAGGTATTTCCTTTAAAATTTAGGCCTAACAGAATGCCTGAAGCTATATAATTTTCTCTAAGGTTGCCCATAAAATCCCACATCCCCAAACATATTGTTGAAAAAACTGTCGTCACTATCGTCTACATATATAAAACTCCATTTCTCTTTTGTATTTTTTTATAAACATCTGTTTCAAACAAAATAAAAGCCAAGAAAATGCAATTGATCAAATACTACCGAAATCTGTTAGATTTTTAATTATGTTAAAAATTCAAATTAAATTCATGCCTCAATTAAACTAAGTTATCTGCAGAATATCGTAATATACCCAAGTAACCAACAAAATGTTTGTTTATAAATTCGAGTTCAAAAGATATTCAATCAAATACCAGTGAACCTCATCAAATTAGTGGCCCAAATGATCCATTTAATTAACAACATAACTAATGAGATAAAAAAAAAATCTATCTCGATCTAATATTTTAATTCTTTCTGTCTGTTACATTTTTTCCTCGAGTTATATCTTTTGATGGATACCATTAATTTTATTCCCTCAGTTTCTTGTAATATGTGTGTGTGTCTGTTTTCACCAGCCAAGAATATATTATATGAACCAAAATTTATACCAAAAATACACAAAATAAAAAAAAGAACCAACCTTAAGAAATATGCTCTTCAATTTGTCTCAATGTCAAATATTTAGATAAAAAAACTGTATATGTATAAATTGTACAGTTGGTTGGCTGAATGTATGTTATAAGATTTGAAATGATGATTTTGATAAATTAGATTTCGTTTTTTAAGAAGTCGATAAAAAATATTTTATTCTATCCGTCTTCTATTATTCTATTGAACCATGATTTTTTTTATTAAAAATTAATTTTATTCTATTAGAAATTTGATTTTGAAATGATTAATAGCATCGCATTAACTTATTTGAATTGGGATGCATCTGTATTTTATTCTTATCTTCTTGACTTTGATATACGAGACTATATATGCTGAGTTCATCGAAAGGGTGTTTGCCTCAGTATTATGCATATTAAAAGATTATTCGTTAATATAGATATGTGGTTGATTATTTTAAGCGTAAATAATTTGATAATTGCTAAACATATCTCTTTCTTTGATTCCCTTTGATATATTTGTGATTATCAGTACTCTTTTTAAAATAACTTATTCGAATGTTTTATAGCTTCCCTGTACAGTAAAAAAAGCTTAATTGTCCGCCTCGTTTGTCTGTGGCCATTTTCCAGCTTAAAGACTAAGGTAGAATTTTATTTTTAGTATGTAAAAAATGTGTATAAGAAATATAAAGGGGCTCTATTCTTGAACTATTACGAAAATTTTTAGTACCGAGTTAGTGTCAAAGTATAACGAAAATCTTAAAATGGTATTCTTAAAATTGGATTCCGAAAATTTTCGCAACGAAACGATACTAATGGTTTTTTCGTTCTTTATTTCATTTTCGTAATAAAATTATTTAGATTTTTTTTAAATATTCGTAGCTAAAACGCAATGATTTCACACAGTTTGATGTCCCGAATTATTTATTTAGAGATGTAATGGACATATTGTTATCTAGGTAGTAAAAAAATGATTTAAATTTTTTTTGTTGCTATGGGTGATTTTTTGGAAATTTTGGATTTAAATGAATCCATTTGGGCTAAGTCTTAATGCGACAGTTGTTGTAAATGACCAATGCAATATGCAATTTTTAATTTTAACGTATAAATTTGTAGACATGCCTAAATGAATATATTTATTTTACGTAAATAAATTAAATTAAATTAACTTTAATTAAGATTTATAGATTTATGGTATTAAAAAAATTGTTTATTGCCAACACAAACAAATGTCAAAATTTCGCGTGAAAATAATGTGCCGAGACATTATTTTCCATGAAAATAATTTAGATCTTTGATGTACTACAAAATGAAAACAGAAGTGGAATTTTTCATTTTTAATTTCACTTTGCTAAAATCGTATGGAGATTTCACGTGAAATCAAACTGAGTATTAGGCTTAAAACAAAAGATTTTTTTCGTTTATACCCGCACCTATTCTTAAAAAATATGTGAATATTTAGTAATTTGGGAACAATTGGTAATTTGGGATGAGTTTTTTTTAGGTTTGGCCACTTTAATCTGTTTACTACTACTAGTTTATATTTGGGAAACCCATAATCTTTATTTAGGCACTGCTGATTTAACTACATAAATTTAAATATTTTGTCATTTCGTTTAAATAAGTATTAATGAAACATTTACCCTGTTGTGATCAATAAATTTGTTAGTTATTTTAATATAAAATATTAAATAAAATGTTAAAAATTTAAAATTTAATTATAAAATATTTAAAATTTAATAGTATTAAGCAGAAAAATACACAACAATAATTTAAAAAACGCCCATTTCGGTTAAGGTTTTCAAATGGAATGACATTTTTAATCACCCCATTACGAAATGTCATTATTTTTTACTCCCCTCTTTCTTATTTTCGTAATGGTTTCAAGAACACCAATTTATGATTTCTCTATTACGATTACGAAAATAGTGTTACGAAAATTTTCGGTACCAGTTCAAGAATAGAGCCCCAGAGCCTTAAGATAATTTCAAGAAGTGGTCGGTGAATGGAGTGATGGAATCGCAAAGTGATTCCGTCACACCACTAGTGAAAATATACTCTAATATGATTCTTTATAAATGCTTACTTTTAAAATTATTATAATTTAATTCGTAAAATATCAAATAAAATCCTTTTTAGAACTAGAAAAAAATGGTTTTTACATTCTTCATAATAGCCCGAAAAATACTAGATATTCCAATGTGTCAAAGGAAATACATGAAAATAAGTATTATACATATTTGGATAAGGCGGTCAAGTAGTCTATAGGGCCATTTGCATGAAAAAGGAGTTAATTAAGTTAAGTTTTCTTCTGTGTCACTATTGTGGTAATTTCCCGGGAATACGGAACTGGGGAATTAATTTATATTAAATTTCTGTTCAAATATTTTTTTCCGGCCTACTGTGGAGAAAAATTTGATGTTAATATTTATAAATTGGGAAAAATTTATCCATACTTAAATTGGCAGGGAAAATTATTCCCGAATTAATTTTGTTTCAAAAAAAATTACCTCTAATAACTTTTTACCTCAGTATGCCGGAAATTGTTTTTAAATAAAAATTACATATAAATTCTTTCTTCAATTCCCTATTCCCGGGGAATTACCAAGAATAGTCTGGTAAACCAAATCAGACTGGTAAATCTGGTGAATGTGAAAGTCTTGAATTTACACAATTAAATGAGTCGAGCTCCATTTCTAAACGGAGAGTATTAATGCCCTATTTTGTTTTCCATTTTGAAATGGGTTTTGACTCATTTGATTGTTTTAACCAAAGGCTAACATAAAACTTCTTAAAACAATTAATTCAATATAAATTAGAAGAACGCAAAAGAAATACCCCCTGAATAATATTCCTGCATGTCCATAAAATTATCAATATTGATCTTGAAATAACGTACAAAATGGAAAATTTAGTTTCAAAATAATTAAAGTTTCGATTCTGATCGATTGAAAAAATACGAAATACGTTAAACGATACATTTTTGATTTTTATGTAGCAAAGCACCGGAGTGAAGTATTTAACATTTATCAAAAGTGTAGCTACATAAATTAACAAAAAATAAAAATGTAGTTACAGAATTTAACACAAAATGTAGTACACAGGAAAAATGTTGCAGGCTTGAAATTATATTTTTTTATTTTTTATATCAAACTTTAAAAACCTAGCCTAAAAACAAAAGGTAGGGTTTAAAAAAATTTTACGAAGAGTTACAATAATAATAATTCTGAGCGTCATTTTATTAATTAATTTTTTCAATTTAAATCTATGTGAGAAATTTGTGCAAAAATTTAAAAAATATCGAAAATCGAAAGATTTATTCTTTAGGGCAAATTCCCCGAGGGTCGCATTTACAGTAGTGGCCAGATAAATGTTACCATCCAAAAAAAATTTAATGTTTCGAAAAAAAATTCAATTTTTAACAATTTATTGAATCCATTTTCTGTAATAATAGACGAAATACCAAAATACTAAAATGGAAAGGAAGCTAATTATAGAAAAAAGGATGTTGAACAAGAAATATTTGTTTAAATTAAAATTAAAGGTATTTATTTGTTAGCACAATCAAGTAATTCATTACAATAAATATTAGTAAAAATGAAAACTATTTTTAAAAACTTTCGAATAGTTGCAAGTATGACCATTGAGAAGTATTTTAATATTTGGTGTGCCTTCCCAGGGATTTAATGACGGCTGAAATCCTATCGGGCATGGAGTTAATAAGATTCCTGCAAAAGTCCACCGATATCTCGTTTACCCAAGCTTTAATTAGTGCTTGCTTTAATTCTAGTTCAGTTTTTGGGCTTTTCCTATTAACCCGCTTCTTTAAAATTGCCCAACAATTTTCTATCGGGTTCAAATCGGGACTGTTCCCAGGCCAACTCAGTTTTTCCATATCTATTCGTTGGATATATTCATTCACCTGTTTAATGTAGAAGTAGATACATCGTTTATTACAATACAAGTCGATTGCCAATATGATTCACAAAATTTAAAAAAAATAACTACGTTTTTGGCTCTTTGGCACGGAGCAGAATCATCTTGGAAAGTCGGATTTATGGTTATTGAAAACAGCCTTTCAATTGAGGGATCCAAAAAATAGTTTAAGATGTCAATATACCCATTAGCCATTAATGTTCCATTAATAAACGCCAAGTCTCCACATCCATAGTAGCTGATGCATCCCCAGATCATAAAACTTGTTGGAAATTTATTTCGCGTTATCATAGTGTCCTGGTGTAAATCTTCATTTACCTTTCGGCGCACGTACGTGATACCATCCGA
Organism: Nephrotoma appendiculata; assembly: GCA_947310385.1. Classification (NCBI taxonomy): domain Eukaryota; kingdom Metazoa; phylum Arthropoda; class Insecta; order Diptera; family Tipulidae; genus Nephrotoma; species Nephrotoma appendiculata. Next base: position 139,521,776 of record OX371225.1, on the reverse strand, counting down.
TTGGTTTATACTAATTTTAGATTCATCTGAGAAAATTACTCTCATCCAATCATTTGCAGACCAATTCCGGTATTTTTTTGCAAAATCGAGCAGCGCAATTTGCATTTTTTTCGTCAAACCCGGTTTCTTTCTTTGCCTTCACCCATTGAGACTCATATGTTGCAATCTTCAACAAACTGTTCTTGCGCTAATATTTATTCCAAAACATTCTCTTACCTCATTACTTAATTCATTAGAAGTAGAAAATCTGTTTTTCAAACACATGTTTTTTATTCTTCTGTCTATTCGCTGGGTTGTCTTTTTGTTTGATTTTCCTGTTCCCGCGGCTCTTTCTGTTGTATTTGTAATAGCAAATTTTTTTATTAATTTCAAAACCGAAACGTGACTACATCCCACTGTATTTGCTATGTATCTTACAGAAAGATTTTCCTCACGGAGCTATGATTACGCTTCTTTTCTCAGAGTTTATTTTTCTCATTGTTTTCGTACTACAATTTGAGCAGTTTTGATTACAACTGATGAAATTTCAGAGCAAAACAAAAAAATATTTTTTTGATCCCGTTACTCCTAAATTTATAAATGCAAAGTATATACACAAATAAACTAAGATAGTCTTGAAACATTTCGACAAAATGCATTTGTATGTACAACTTTGAATATTTTTCGTATGGTAATATTTATCTGACCACTACTGTATATATCACAAATAAATCATGAAAGCAAATTTATAATGCCAGAATACTCATCCTTATTTAGGCATCTCTATAATTATGTGTTAATGGCCATCAAAGTTTACGTTTTTTTTACTATACGAGTAATATTTTAAAATCCTTTATTCAAAACCATAAAGATTTTTTTCACTATTTTCGATATTTTTTAAATTCTTTACGAATTAATTCACATAGATTTAAATTGGAAAAATTAATTATAAAAATGACACTTTTGTTAAATGTTAAATATTTCACTCCGTTTTACAAAGACGATTTAATTAAAATATTTTTTATTATTGCTAGATGAATTAATAAATCCAAAGTATCCAAGGTGGTAAGTGGTTATTAATTTATTTTATACTGTGAAATGTTTAGAAGCAAAAATAAAGAAAATAAAGAAATTTGTTTATTAATTTTACACTTAAGAACAAATTAAAGCAAATTAAATGATTTGACGAAAAATTCAAATGATGTGTGACGTATTCAAATTTATTAAAGATTCAAACCAGTTTGAACACAATGTTTGAATATTTAAATATCGACAAAAAATAAATTTGTTTTCTGAGTGTCGCACAGCCTTATATTTCAAAAAACCAACACGGTTAACCCCGGTTGAAATTAAGTTTCTAAGTTTATTTGAATCTGTAAGTTCTTATTAGTTTTTTGTACAGTAAATGGTAACCTTTTCAAGACATTAAATCTTGCAATAAATGGAAAATGTTGTAATTTCAATCCAAATAATCAAACTGCACTATCTGCTGTACGCTCTTCATTCAACTGCGGGTGATTCTTGAAGTTATAGCATAATATGAGACACACACAACTGGCTCAACTGCTTATTATCATTTTCCTTATTTAATATTAAAGCAGTTTATATTTGCTTTGGTGTGCTCATCTCCTCGACCTAATTTTTATTCCAAAAACTACGACCGTTCCCGTCACCGAACTGAATTGCAAGAATCAATTCCACTCGAGGGTGCATATATGTGTAGGGAGAATTCAATGAACCGATTCAATCTTCAGCTTAACTGAGTTTCCCATTACATGTGACCAACGGTAGCCAAAATCTACCAAAAATCTTCTGGAATCACTCGGTGAGTCCCAAATTTTATTAAAGACTCCCTCACAAATTTTAAGAATACATTGTCATGAATTAATTAAAATTCTGTGGCTTATAGCACGAGGTGCTTCAACACGTTTGTGATGCGTTACCAGTAAAGGAGAATGATGAGATCCCTGAGCATATAATGAATAATGAGCATATCGCTTTCCTGCCCGGAATTAATACCGGGTGGTTCTACGGCAATTTGACCCATCACTCTGCATCCTAGTTCTTTATTTAGTAAGACCTAGGTTTTAGTATTGCTCTGTTTATTGCACAGCTATTTTGTAAGAAAGTACTGCAAGTAGAAGGTAAACTTAATTTCGTAAAAATATTGTGACGAGAAATAACACAATGTATAGTTAGGAATACATAATTTTCGTTTCATTAATAGTTTTCAATTTACGTCGCTCGAGATGGAGTTTGCAACTCCGCCAAGATTAGGTTTAAATACGTCCAGCTCCAGAGTATAACGCATCTTGTTGTCTAAACTTCAAGGTTCTATCAGTGAACGAATGATGATTGATTTAAAACAACGATGTGCAGCTATGATACACGGGCAAGCCTTAGTGAGAATCAGGGCTTATATCTCCCAACTGATAAGAAAAGCAACTAATGTTCGAGAGCTTAACTTGGCTTACAAGACGTGGTGCCTGTTACTTTCACGGTTGTTCTACTTTAAAACGTTATAGTAAGACGTTCAATTGTGGCAAGGAGAGCACACATGTTGTTATGAGCAATTCGGTTCTCCAAAGAATTCTGTTTTCAAATCTACCATACCAAGGAGGATTGCTGTACAGTAGTATGTAGAGCCCGCTAGAAGATTGGAAATGAGTAAAGAAAACCATCAAAATTTGAAAGTCGTAAAATTACCGCCATGTCTTATCACAAAGCAGTCATCGCTTTGAACAAAGAATTTGTTCAAAAGCGGTTGGGTACTTGGTGGACTGACCTTGTCTACAAAAATTGACTTCCGAGATAGTGATTACAGTGAATACTTGTTTTAGATAAAGAAACAATCAGAAAATTCTACGATGATCTATAAGAAGCTGCTATACGATTAATATATTTAAAAATCTTCTCTAACGATTCTAAAGCAATGGTCAATCTGCAAGAAGTTTCACATATCTAAATTTATTTTTCTCGAATTTCTCGAGAAGTGGTCATTTTAGGGATAACGAATACGATAGCAACATTCAATACTTGCTCAAAAATTTGATCGGAACGTGTGTGATTTACGTAATTCGAGGAAAAGTACATTTAGCGGACAACCGTCTATGCTCAAGACGGAGGAGGGCGTTGAACTGTTGGTCTTTTCAGCAAAGAGCGACTATGGTCAATAAATCAGAGATAAAATCGATATAAAACCATCGACTACTGCATCAGAACTAACAGTCGAATCAGCGTTAATGCCGTAGACGCAGTACCAACAACCAAAAGTGAAATTAATGTGGCAATTTATCGATATAGAAGAATTTTTCAAAATTTATTGTTGTTTAAATATATTAGTTGAAGGATATGGTAAAATACTATACGCAGCGAAAGGAAGAGAAGCGGGGTTTCACTTGAATAATATGTCCGAAAATGATGCAAATATTTTAAATAATCTATCCCAAACGAAAACCCCAATTAAATTATTTAACACTTTCCATCTTAAGTTACGCAGGTTCACTCCTTCCTCGTCGTACTGTTTCTGTATGCGTCCTACACAAAGGTCAAGTATACAAAAAAAAAATATTTTAATTGTCTACCAACAAGTATTGTAGCGCTACAATCAAACACAGCGAAATACGGAAAGGCAAACGCGTAGTTGATTGGGAATAATATCTTAGAATAAAAACATCTAAAAACAGACAAATCTAGAAAAATACAAATTTAATGACATGCAACGTGACACATCTATGGTTTTTTATTTATATTATAAAGAAATCTGTTACGTAAGAAGCATGTATGATTTCAGATTTAAAACAGAAAATTCAGATTTGAACATAAATTTAATTAAAACAAAAAATTAAATTTCTTAAACTAATTCTTCAGGACATTTTTGAAGTTGTATAAGATGTTGAATGATTTTGACATAAACTCAAAAAATAAACGTTGTCTATCATATTTTTATCCGCAAACGTATTTTCTTTTTATTTAATCAGGCACTCTTAAAAAACTTTACACCGCATCAACGAAAAAATATTTTGAGGCAACCGAAAGGATAAATGTTCATAAAAATTATATTTTTGGCGTAAAAACTGCAAAATTAGTTTGGAATTAAGAAAATACCGTTGTCGGTGTTATTTTAGAATCATAAAAATTCCTTTTCGATTTTTGTTGAGAAATGTCCGATTTGTGGTGAATGTATTAAAAAGTTTAATTCTTCGTTTGATTTTATACAAGGCACACCAAACCAACCTATGCCTGCAAAATAATTTAGAATTATCTATAGAAATAGAAGTAACTTTTAAGTTCTAATTATTATTGTTTATAGATTGAACCAAAATGAAATATTATAGAAGAAAGTAACATAGAAGTTTGAAGATTTTTTAGGAGGTACACTTGAACCTCGATTATTAGGTATCCGATTATCCGTGAAATTTCGTGCTTTATACTTTGTTAAAGTTGACCTTGACGTCTTAATATAACGGTCAACGGTTTAGTGACGCGTCTCATTATTAAGAGTGCAAGTTTAGTGGCATCTATACAATAGACATTATTACGAGATCATCTAAAATCAATAGAAACTAAACTAAGTTAATAATATAGTGAAATTGTGTAAATTGAAGGGGTTGAAAAAGCAAAGAGCCGTCATCAAAGGTTCAATGACCAGGTTAAACACATTTGTACGAGGCAATTTAGATGACGTTATTCCGGACGAAATCAATGTAAAGTTAGATAGAGCGCAGAGGCTTCTAATCGAATTTATGACTATTGAACGGGTAAAGTTTGATTAAGACAGCAAGGTGGAATCGAACCTTGCCGATTTCGAGAATAGCTACTATAAAGTATTGGCGGGACTAAACTCATGCATTCGAAAAAGAAGCATTTCGTCCGTAAAGCAAACAAATGACACTTCCATGAACACTTCCCAGCCTGGAACAATCGAAGTAAGATTGCCAAAAATTAATATCCCGATATTCGACGGCGACTACATGGAGTAACAATCGTTCTTCGATATTTATAGTTCCACTATACACAACAGAGATAACCTGACTGGAGCACAACAATTTCAATACCTTATAGAGGCCTGTTGAACTAATGCATTCGATGAATCGCTTAGAGGACTTAAGGCATTGGAGCAAAATGCTGAGAAAAAAATCCTTGGCTGTTGTATATTGCTCTGAGCCTAGACGGTGAAAGCAGGTCTCTTTGGGCAAGGGAGTCAGGAAATAAAGATTTTCCGACGATTGATAAATTGTTGCTATTTCTTGGAAGGCGGATAGACACACTGAGAAAAATTTTGGTTTGTAAAATTAAAAAACGAAGTTAATAATTTCTAAAAGTTATAAATTTTTTGAATTTTAAAAGTATTTTTTTGAAATTAAATGAAATTTTTGCAAACTAATAAATAGCTTTTTTATTTTAATAACATATTTTGTAAAATGATACATAAAATACTTTTTTAATTTAAAAAGTTTATTTATTTAAACAGAATAATTTATTTCAAAAGAAGAGTTTTTATCTATTTATTGTTTTGCCAGAAATTCCGTTGTTTTATTTTTCAATTTGTCTATATTTTATTTTAAAGTTTTTTAAGCTATTTGTGATATAATTCGCTAAATCGATATGTTCTTGTGTTATACTAAAGGTATGAAGGTTTAAATTTTTTGCAGTTTGATCGTTGACTTGTTGCAACCTAATGAGTACTGCGTAGAATAACTTTTTATCAGTACGAAAGGAAATCCAACTGAGAGTCTTCAGAACTTCCAAGAAAGAACTTGAGGAGGTGTTCTCATAATATTATTGTATAATTTTTTAAGGGTTGTGTGTATTTTTACATAATAGCCCTGGGGTTTAATAATTGGGGAGGGGGAGTTAATTAATTTTCTAATTATCGTGGTAGGTAGATATATTATGTTATGTTATGAGTAGATCACCTCTTTTTTTTGCCGACTTCAACAGTCGCAAACATTGTGAATGTCATTGAATTAGTAACTTTGATTTAATAAAATTGTATGACATTTGTTAACAAATATTTACTTAAAAATTAAAATAAATATTTTAAAACTAACCAACAGTTTTATAATTCTTAAAAAGCAATCTCTTAAAAGTTAAGAAAACTATTTAACATAAGTAATGAAAGAATTTTTGAAAATAAAAACAATTTTTTTATTTTTATAAACAAATTTGGCGAAAACATTTATTTTAAAAATAAAAAGATTTTCCTTTTGATTTTAAAAACGAGACTTTTCGCCTAAAAAATATATGTATATTTTTTTGATTTTGTATGTATATTTTTTTATTTTTACTGGTTTTTTTTTCTCAGTGCATGCTAGACTCAATCAAGGACTATACGAAAAAGGTTGTCATCCATCGACCAGCAACTACTAGAGCCAGTTGTAACATCTTCCATTATACAATGCCCGGTATGCAAACAAACTGACCATAGAATTCAGGAATGTGATAATTATCAGAGCATGACGTCAGCCGAAAAATCGGATTCTGTAAGGGGGAGCAATAGATGTTACAATTGTTTATATGGTGGTCATAGGGTACAAGAATGCAGATCGAAGGCTAGATATCAACATTGCAGAAGAAAGCATCACACATCATTTCATGGCTCATCACGGGAGCCAAATGAAATGAATAACATGGTTAGTACAAATGTTAAAACTATACATCATGTATAAGTCAGGAGTCAATGGATGATCCAAAGCAAGCCGAAGTTAAGACTCATGTTACAATCCCGGCAACGTCAGAAGGAATACTACCAACAGCGCTCATAAAAATAAGGGATGGCAGTGGTGAGTAGAAGACTTGTCGAGCATTACTTGACTCGGCATCACAAGCATCGTTCATCACTGAAGCATGTAGGAAAAATTTAAACATTAAGCGTAGAAACGCTAAAATTCTTGTAAAGGGGATAGGTGAAACTGGAGTGGGAACAACCAAGGGTTTAATTGATTTGACCGCGTAGCAACTAATGACAATACAGCTACATTGACGACTCAAGCATTCATCATATCTAAGGTATCAGGCACATTCAACGAATTTATTTTTTCAAGTGCAGTTCTACGAATGTTGAATCGAGTGATGCTGACTGATCCAACTTATAACAAGCGCGGCCACATTGATGTTCTTCTGGGCGTAGATATATTCTTTAAGGCAATACAACAGGAAACGTTAGAGTTACCAAGTGGTCACGAGCGCCAAAACAATTTTCAGATGGATAGTGGCTGGCAAAATAGAATTAGAGGTATGCCATTTTGATAACCAGGTAAAAAACTTTAACATATTAATAGATGTCGATAAATCTCTCCGTAAGTTTTGGGAAATAGAAGAAGTTCTAAAATACCTAAACGGAACACCAAAAGAACAGAAATGCGAGGAGTTATTCGTAGCAACAACTAAGCAAGCAAAGGATAATAGATTTACATTACATTTGCCATTTAAACAACCGGGTAGCATGCTTGGGACAACTTATAATGCTGCCGTGAATCGCCTAAAATCGATGGAGAAAAAATTCGAGCGAGATAAGGAGTTTGGAATTATGTAAAAGCGTTTATGACGTAATATGAGCAGCTAGGTCACATGGTACGAGTACAAGAGTTCCAGAAGTCAAATAAATATTACCTGCCGCACCACGGAGTAATGAAGGCCAGTAGTACAACCACGAAGCTTCGTGTGGTATTTGATGCTTCCACGAAGTCATCTTCAGGTCTATCGTTAAACGCTATTTTAATGGTGGGTCTCAACATACAACCCCACTCATTCATATTCTCCTTCTATTTCGACAACATGAGTTTGTGATATGTGGGGATATATAAAAAATGTATCGTCAAGTGTAGGCTTCGCAGGTAGTGACTTATGAATTGAATACGCTCACTTATGGTACTGCACCTGCTGTCTTTTCAGCACCCCGTACTTTAAAGGCAATTGTTACACAACAACAATCATCTCAGCCAGAAGCAGCAGAAGCCATACTCCAAAATATGTATGTGGATGATATAATGACCGGAGCGAGATTAATTCAATCTGCCAAAATTTATATAGAACAAATAACCAAAGCTTTAGGAAGTCATGTGTTCAAACTACGAAAGTCTCTTACGAACAATGTCGAACTACGATCGTTCATACACAACACAACAGAGAAAGATGTCAAGGATATAGAAGAACCAATGGATTCATCAAAGATGTTAGGCCTGCAATGGAACCCATGTGAAGACATTTTCCAGTTCAAGGTTGTATTTCCAGTTGATAAGCTACATACTAAGCGTACTTTATTGTCGGACGCTAGCCGAATACACGATCCGCTTGGCTGGTTATCCCCGATAATAATAAAGGTGAAGATTTTGTTCCAGAAGCTCTGAGTGCAAAGCCTGAGTTGGGATAGCGAGCTTCCCGCAGATATTTTAAATGCATGGATTAATATCAAGGTTGTTTTGAATTGTGTGAATCCTAAATTATTCGCATTCCAATATGGATACAGGCCGGCAGTCAAGTAAAATTGATGGGATTTTGCTAGGCAAGCGAAAACACCATTGCAGCGGTGGTGTACGCTGTAGTAGATACAAGTCATGGTGTAAATTCTAATATAATCGCACCTTAGTCAAGAGTAGCACCTGTGAAGCAGATAAGCTTACCTCGGTTGGAGTTGATGAGTGCTTTGTTGTTGACAAAGCTCATGAAATCAGTGGAAGAATCGTTAACTGTGAAAATTACTAATGTTTCTTTATTCACAGATTCTCAAATAGTTTTAGACTGGCTATCTGAACATCCAAGGCGATGGACAACTTTCGTGGCGAACAGAGGTAGCGAGATAATTCAGATGTATATAAACGAGAGCATTGGTGGCATGTTACGAGGTACAACTACGATCGAATTAGCGAAGAGCAAATTGTGGTAGCGTGGGCTTGAATGGTTAGTCGATGCCGATCAGACGAAAGCGAAACAAACAAAGAGTAGACGAGTACGACTTATGACAACTGGAGAACTTCGGCCCGAAAAAACGGATATCTTTCTAGTAGCGATAAATAATTTCGTCGCAGATTTTGTAAACTGATACTCCAGCTTCAGCAAAATGACCAGGATATTAGCACTAATACGAAGATGTATCTAGCAACCTTAAAAACAAGCACGGACAAAGAGAAACGAATTGCAAAGAGATCGAACACGGAGAACACGTCTTACTAAAAGAAACTCAGCAATCGCAGTATTCAACCGAAATAGCCGAATTGCAGAAACACGGGACACTACCCAGCCGCAGCAACCTAATAAGTTTGCATCCATTTATAGATGATAAGGGTATTCTTAGAGTAGGAAGTCGAATCCAAAATTCTTGTGTGCCATTTAATATCAGGCAACCTATCATCCTACCAATGAACATCATGCAGTGAAATGTTTAGTGAGAGACGCGCACATACTATACAGTCATCCGTGAGTAAGTCTTCTCACTAGTATAGTCTGTCGCAGATTTCAATCGTCAAAGGTAAAATATTATCCAGATCGATAGTACGCAATTGCTTAAACTCCATCAAGCAAAGCCCGAAAACCCAAGCACAAATAATGGGGAATTTACCAAAGGAACGAGTGCAATACTTACATCCATTTCACAATGTGGGTGTAGATTTTTACGGACCATTCAAGATGCAACCAACGCGAAGGAGAGGTCAGGTGCCCAAGAAGGTATAATTACGCATATTTGTTTGCCTAAGCACGAAAGCAGTACACATGGAGATAGTAGGAGATCTCAGAACGAGGTTTCATCGCAGGATGAACCAGATTAACTGCACGAAGGGGTCTGACATACGCTATACAGTGTTACTGGAACCAATTTTGTAGGCGCAAATAATTATTTGAAGGAATTATTTCAATTTTTTCGAGCGAATGCGTCGGACATAAGATTGGCACTTCTACAATACAAAATAAATTGGAAATTAATTCCACCTGAATCTCCGCATATAGGCGGAATATGGGAAGTAGCCGAGGAATATGGACCGAGTGGTTGGGGAAACAAAACTTATTCTCGAAGAGTTCTCAACAGCAAGAATAGAAGCCATTATGAATTCAAGGCCTATAGCAGTAACAGATGCTGAAGATATTGATTGTATTACGCCAGCTCACTTGCTAATTGGGGGTACCTTTACCGATGTGGTGGATGAGGACTTGCAACATCAACCTTATTCACCATTGGCTTAATGGCAATTAGTAAAAAAAAATGCAACAGCATTTTTGGAATCGATGGCACAGATATTACCTCACCATCCTGCAAAAAAGAAAAACCTGTATCTGAAGTAAACTTACCACCAATATGTTGGGGTTTAGCAAGTGTGATTGAGGTCCACAAATCAAATGATTTCAAGGTACGGGTGGTAAGTCTTCGTGTAGCCAATACCAACAAAATAATTCAGCGAGCTATACAAAATTATGCAGGCTTCCAGTCCAATCGTATGCATCAACCGATTCATGGGCGGCGGAATGTTAACGTTGAATACAGCTCAAACATAGTCAATAATCTATCACAGAAAAACTATTAGAACTTGTGCATTTATTTATAAATATTATATATCAAACTGTTCATTACAATCAAAACACTTTATACACACAATTACTTTATCATAATGTAAAATCCTAATTAAAGAAGTGAGATCCATTTTACAAAACCCATTAAAATTATAGTAAGCTATTTTGTTTAATTAGAGGCTCAAAGATGCCACTACTATAATACTTGTGTATAAAATAGAGCTATGTACTAGAATTAAGTCTATAATATTAAATGTGACACCATGATCCACCAGGTTTAACAGTTAAAATTATAAGAGGAAAAGGGCCAATTAGAAGCAAGATTTCCTCAGGAGATCATCAACAACGAAATCTATTTGTAACACAAAATTCTATTACTTGAATAAATTAAAAATTGAATATCAGTTATTAACGGTGTATTTATTAAAGTGCTTATAAAGTAAAAATCTATTTATTCAAGTATTTTGGATAAGAAATCGGCAAAATAGCATTACCACGTTTTCTATAGAAACATTGCGGTGAAAAAATTGCGGTGATGTACAACAAACTAACCCTGTTTATTCAAAATCCGATAAAATAAATATAAATTCGTTAATTAATTAAGAAATAAAATTTGTCATTAATAATTAGGGACGGATAATTTTTAACTGCAATTTATAGGGACTGTTAAATTTTCTAATTATACAAATTAGGAACTAATTGAATTAAAAACGACGTACCTTTGTATGGCATGATTAGATATTCAGCACACAAAAACTTCTTACCTTATTACTAATTCAACAATATAACCGATAATTTTATTTTCCTTTCTTTTTCTTTTTTACTTTTTGTGAAAAAAAAATCAACTTCCACAACATCACCTCAGTTTGTGGTGAACAAATATACACCCGCGCTACCCTTCAAGCAAAACAAAAAAAAAACTTGTGTCTTGAGTTGACACAAAATCAAAATCCAAAGTTAACTTTTTTCTCCTTTTCTTATTCATTTTTTTATTTCAAATTATCTGGTTTATGATGCCATGAATGATTTTTCTTATTATCATGTTTATTTTTCCTTGGTTTTTCTTTATAACCCTGAACACCAATATAGATTAAACTTTCAGATTAAAAAGTATATTATATAGCACACAAAAAAACTCAAATAAAAAGAAGAAGACGAAGAATTACATTGAAAGAATATAAAAAGTTCGTATTATGTTTTTTTACGACCTACATTTTGTGAAATATTCACGTTGTTTGATTTTGACAAGTAAAGGGAAGAAAAAACGAGAACAGGCACATGACTCACATACAAGAGAACAGGTAGTGGAAGAAATTATATGAAAAATAAACATTTTTCACTTTTTATTTCTTTTGATAACAAAAAATAATAATCGTAACAATAAAAATGAAAAACCAAAATGAAAATAATATCAAAATATTAAATTGAAAATGGAAATTAAAAAAAAAATAAAAATATAAATAAAATATTAAAAATAAATAAATTATTCGTAATTTGGAAAATAGATTTCCAAAGAAAATTATTATTATTTTTTTTTTTTGACATTTAATCTAATAAATGTGAAATTAATCTTTCACAGAAATATAAAATTTCTATTTAGATTTTAATTTGATTGCTTTATGAGTCGTAAAGCTACTTTTTGACAAGGGGATTGGAATTTGTTTGGGGCTTTATCTATAATAAATAAAAAAAACTATCGAAGGGTATTGATAAATATCAAGTATATAATGATTTATATTTTTGATTACGACACAACTATTAATTTCAGTTTTTATGTATTTGGTTAAATACACTTTTGGTAAATAGGAAAATATAAATTGTTACGCTTTACTTTAATTAAAAATTAACGAAAAATAAACTAGGTAGCAATTTTTCCAGGTTGAATATTTATTATTCTTGTTGAAACCATTATCGAGGTAAAATCACTATTAGCATCATGAGCAATTTATATAATAATTATATCTCAAGTCTCTGATAAACATTCGAAGTTGTATGCTTTATAGGTTTCAGCAACATAAATGGAAATTATGTCCCTAACAGAAGCGCGTGGTCCTTTTGTTGGTAATTTAAGCTATTGGAATTTGAAGTTATATAATTGGAAGTTAAAAATATTTAATTTTATTTTGTATAAAATTTGTCTGATGTGTAAGTAGCTTTATAAATGTATACAAGAACAATTAATTGGGGTGTTTTTCCTGGAAATTGATGGTATATGAAAAATAGTTAAAATGTTGCAGTGCAGCAAATGCAAGGGTTATAATATTTGTGATTGTATGAAATATTGCAAGTAATTGAAATAAATACTGCTAGGAACAACAAATATATGCAATGTAATAATGATAGTCATGTACCTCAACACCAGTTGGTGATATCTTCAACTGTTTCTTACGCGATTGAACTTTTTACTTAATCTTACTAATTTGTATTAATACTACTTGCTACTCAATGCATATATTGCGGGGTAGTTTATAATTAGAAATATTGTTCTCCCACATACATATATTTTGACTAATATTTTAAATTTTTAATTTTAATTTTAAAGTAATATTTATTAAATCAAATTAAATTAAGATAGTTCGTAAAGTTACAATAGATCATCGTACTATTTGTGTGTCCACTTTGTTTAAATTTATCATTAATTGTAAAACATTGAGCCCAAAAAGCTGCAAAATCTGAAAATAATTAATGTATTTGCATTTCTAGGAGTATATTCTTAAACATTTGGAAATTTGGGACTCGAAATTAATTTTTAAAATTGTTTATTATGTACTACAATTTGAGTACATATTTCGAAGGTACGTTTACTAACGAAGGTGACAATCCAAAACACGAAAAGAAATAAAACCTGCAACAAAAATTCCTGTAACTTAATTTAAAATTGAATCAGAATAAAAATCAGCTCACAATCTCGATACGATTTTCTGTTAGCCCATTTAGTCAAGGGTATGTATCCTAAGTTTTATGCTACTAAATTTTGCTATACCGTTATGGTACGTACAACATATTTCGCGAAATAACTACACGTTTATGTACTACGAAAAACGAATTTGGCAATCAGTCCACAGTGTTAGTACGATTTTCTGTTAATTCATTGAATCAACAGCATATTTCCTGAATTAAGAATAGTTGAATGCTTCAATTTTGATACTTTTACGGCATGTACAACTAAAATCGCGAAGTAACTAAAAGTTTATGTTCTACGAAAATAAAAAATTTAAAAAAATTTTCCAGTCAGCAAATTGAGTCAACAAAACTTGTGCTGTGTTTTAGTAAAATCCATGTATTTTGCTACCCTTATGACATATACAACTAAAATTACGAAGGATAACTAAACGGTTAGGAAAATCTCTAGGATTTTGCTACCCTTTTGGCATGTACTACTTTAATCGAGAACCTAATAAAACTTTATGTTCTACGAAAAATATCTAAAAAGGTTTTGCCAATGAGCCCACGATCTCATTGCGAATTGCAATTTTCTGTTAGTCCATTGAGTCAAAAACATGTGTGTTGAGTTTTAGAATAATCCCTTGGATTTTGTTACCATTATGGCAATGTCCTATAAAAAAAATATTTTGTGGCTAAGTTTTTGATAAATCCCATGAATTGTGTTACCCTTATGACATATACAACTAAAATAGCGTAAATAACTAAACATTTATGCTCTACGAAAAAAAAAATAAAAACGATTTTACGAATCAGCCCACAGACACTTACGATTTTATATTAGTCCATTGAGTCAACAGCATATTGTGTGTTGAGTTTTAGGGGAATCTCTTGGATTTGGTTACTCTTATGGCAAATATACTTTAAATCGCGTAGTAAATAAAAGTTTATCTTCTACGAAATAAAAATCTAAAAAAACTTCGCCAATCAGCCCATAGTCGTATTACGATTTTCTGGTAGTTCATAGAGTCAACAGCATATGTGTTGATGTTAAGGAAAATCCCTTAGATTTCGTTATCCTTATGGCTGATACAACTTAAATTGTTGTATGCAATTATTGATTGCTAACCAGTCCATGGCGTCAACAACATGTGTGCTGAGTTTTATGATAATTCGTCCGATTTTGCTACCCTTATGACTTTATACAACTAAAATTGCGTAGTAAATAAGAATTTATGCTCTGCGAAGAAAACTAACAAAATATTTTGCAAACATTTCAATACTATGGCTGTTTTCGAAATAAATACTATTTGTGGAACCTAACTTATTGAAATAAGTATGCTGGCGAGGTCACTTATTTTCTGTCTCTTTCTTGCACAAAAATCTAAATTGGTTGTCAATATTTTATTGATATTCATGGATGTCAGTTGTTTTGTTTTAGAATTTAATTAATATTTCTGGGTGCCAAATGGATAATTCTGAATTAAAACATAAAATAATTAACTTGAAGAGTACAAATGAACGTTTTGCACAAATCAGACGCATAAATAAAATAACATACGGTATCGTACATTACGGTGTATTTATATACGAACGACACGATTATTAGCACTGATGAGACATAAAATAAACATTTTCAATAAATTTGATAATCAAGACTACGATCTTTGATTGCTAAAGAGAAATTTCTTCAATATAAATATCCAGCAGAGTCCTGTCTAAAAATCAAATAAACACAAATTTAAACATTATATCGAGTTTTTATGTTTCTAAATTGCCGAAAGTCATTTTAATTGGTATAAATATATTCCTTAAGTTAGTTTAATTAATAAAAGTAACGAAAAAATTATACTTATAATTTTTTATATTATTATATTATAAGTTACCGGACAAGTGGTGCAGTGGTTAAAGCTTCGGCACTTGGACCGGGAGGTACTGGGTTCGAATCCCATCAGAGGCTAGATGCAAATCAAATTTTCATCATCGATTACAATCGGTGATGTTAATAAACACAACTAAGACCCTCTGATGGAGTGCAGAATTCAGCGCCGACCCATCTTCCATGTCAATGTACTACAGGTTGACATGGAGCTTGCAATGTGCAGGTAGTATACTGTAGTTGTGTGAGTAGGTGAATAGGTGAATGGGTTATCACAATGGGCCAAAAATGGCCTAAGTGTCAACCACTGAAACCCTTAACCTATATTATAAGTTTGATATAAGTATTCGTTTCGAAAAGGGCCTATATTCTATATTCCATTGAGTCAATGATTTCTAAATTTAATAAATAATTATTTAATTATTTTAAAGGATTTATCTAATCAAATTTATTTATTTAAGTTAATTTAAGAAGAATTAAGAATTATTTGAATTCAATTTATTTATTATCAAATCGAGTTGTGCTAAAAGAAAAAACAGTTCCATCGGAAAAAATGCCATCAGTCTTAAACTATCAGTCTTTAAACTATTTTTATGTTAGCTGATTGGTAAAATTGTGAATATAAATTTTTTTTGAGATAATATCTTGGTCTTTACTATCCCTACGGCCTAATAACGGTTTTTATTATATCGTCGTTACAATAAAATTGTAACTAACCATGTGTTTCAAACCATTTTTTTGTTACAAACGTGTCTTTTATTAATAAGACTTAGATAGTGTCTTTTATTAGAAAATTCAGAAAGTTGTACGTTCGATTTATACTACTTCAACACACATTTGGTGGTCTTCAACACCCTTTACCCCAAATCTGACCAAAACAAATCAGTTTTATATTAGATAGACCTACACTCCTTTTCTGAAGCAAAGTCATTGACTGAAGAAAGTTCTTAGGTAAGACCTTTTGTCTTTATTTTTAGTTTAGTCTTAATTATGGCACTTTTGATATTCATTTTGGCATAGTATTCGGTGATGATGGTTCGGCGATCACATTAAGACATTTGCTGATAAATGCGTTTTGTTATGTTATAGATTACTTTAGACATATGCTATCAATTTCATAAATTTAGTTTAATTTCCTATTACGTAAATAATTGTAAATAACTTTATATTGCCCAATAATAAAAATTACCAACAATATATGACAACTCTCCAATAGTCTTCGGAGAGTTTCCACAAAACAATTTTAGGACAACTTGGCCGGAATATCAATTAAGACTTTGATCTTATAAAAAGCAGTCTTAGTAAAAACATTTACTTGAGATAGTCTAATGGCAGTCTAAAATTTGGCGGTTCTAAGCATCCTAAGCTCTCAATTTGGACCAAACAAGTGTTTTTCTATCAAATGAAACCCAGTAGCATCTCACCAAATGCTGGTCTGCATGCTGGTTTTTAGTAGGTTCCTGGTTGTTGCACCCCAATGTAAATTTGGCTATCCTAAACTTCGGAAACTCCAAATTTTGACAAAACAAACGCGTTTTCCTATTAGATAAGACCTAGTAGCACCTCACCACACCATATGCATCAGAGAATTGTTTCAGAAAATTTAGAAAATTGTACATGCAATTTATGGTACTCTAACTCAAATTTTGCTGCCCTAAACATCCTAAACCCCCAATTTAAATCAACATATACGTGTTTTTTATCAGATACTACCTTGTAACATATTACCATGTATGCCACTTGCCATACTCGTTTTTAGAAGATTTCCGGAGATTTTTTTAAAAATTAACATTCTACAATTAAAAATTAACCTTTCAATTCTAAAATGTTTATACTTAATGTCACAAAAAATTTCCAATTTAACTAAATTTGGCCGAGCGACGCTTGTTTCTCCAGTGGGTTTATGCTAATAAATGGATTTTTTGAAATCTTTACACTAATTACTAATAATTAATAATTTTGACGCATCTCTATCATTTCGATGACGGTAAAGCTTAATTTATAATCACGATTTTCAGTAATTATTAACATCGACATCCAAAGGTTTGTCTAGAAGTTTTTTACATTCAAAGCTCCTAAAACTAGCGCTAGAAACTTAATCAAGGGCTATTAGATCCTGCTTTGTAACTATTTCTAAAAAAAAACAAAAATATATAAATCTATGAATTTAAGTAGCAGCATTTTTAAATTAATATTAGTAAGGCGTGACCTTAGAATAACAAGGTGTTAACTACGCTGGTGGTAGTTTCGAGAAAAACAGAAAACAAAATTGAAATCTCTATAACTTTTTTTATTAGTACACAAATTTAACGAAATAAACGCAACTTCTGTTTATTTTAAATTCCCTTTGAAACAAGATAAGTTCAACTGCATTTAAACATTCATATGTGGAGATATGGGAATCTCAAAAATAAGAAACAACTTTGTAACTGAAGTGAAACAACCAAAATTGTAGAGCGGCACAATTGTAAGTGGATCTTACAAGCTTGTTCTACAGTTAGCAAGATATCCAGACGTTTTAAGAAGATACAACTATGTATTTTGCTGAAATTGGAAATTTATTTTGAATAAAAGTGGAAGTTTCGTTAAACAAAAATAGAATTATTTATTAAAAAACGATACCTGTACATTCATTTGGTATAAATAAAATAATAATAAAATAAATTCATTTACTATACTACAATGTAATTTAACATTTTAAGGAGCATCCACCTTATCACTCTTATCTTATACGACAAATCATTATTTCTGAATTAATTTGCCTTTTTAAACTTTTGTAAGTCCTTTTTTTGATTTGCTCTGGGTTTTTGAATTCTACCCACCTTAATCGTTGGCCCCTTTTTTTGATTTTTTGAGGGTTTTTGAATTCTACCCAATTTAAATATTTTTTGTTTCTTTCTATGTTGCATAATCACTTCTGCATCCTTCTGAATTATTTGGCCAGAATCAGTTAAATTTGGATGTACATCCAGTTTTAATATTACTTTGTAGTATCCTATATCTGCTGGGGCCATGTAGACAAACATTTCCTGAAGATGTTTTCTTTTTATTTCAGATAACTCCCCTATCGCTTTTAATGGTTTTAGTTCAGCGGGCTTAGTTGTAGTCATCATTTTCCTGGTCCGTTCGGTGCGCCGTATATTCCTCTGTATTAAATTTCCCTCTTTATAATCTAAAGAGAAATGTAGTTCATATATCTCGCGCGTAAATTTCAAAATTCTCAGTTTTGAAAAGGGTACTACTGTGAAATCATAACACAGTTTTGAGTACGAGCTGTAATCCTTGAAGTCGTTGTGGGTCATTTGCATTATTATAGGTGGATTCTTCCGGTTAACCGTTTTTAACAAACGGATTAGACCCATTGGAGAAAAATATTCGTTTACAGCTAACACTTTCTCTATGTCGCTGTGAATCTTATCAACCTCTTGGATGGCACTATGACCCGCTGTTGAATACTTCATGATTATGGAACTTAAGTAGGGATGATTTTTAAAAACATTCAAAATAGCGGTAAACATGACAGAATTTCTGTTCTGCGGAACGCAGGAATCACTCCACGTGATTAAATCATGCATTTCGGGGTAATCGTCGAGAACTCTGTTTAATATTTTAACCAATGCCGATGCCATATCATTTCCAGTTCGCCCTGCACAATACTCAGTCCAAATGCAGCAATAAGTTTTTTTTTTGTGGATACAAAAATGCCGTTAAATTGTATATGTTTAATTTCGAATAATAAAACATAGGCCCAATGTCTGCTCTAGGACAATTAAGAACATTTTGTAAATCAAAATTTAAAATGGGAATTACTCCTTCTTTGTCCTTTGCCTTTTGCTCCCGCATTTCATTTTTCATTGTTATATGCAAATCCCTTTCGACAACCATTTCATCTGTTAGGAGAGCTTGTTCTTCTGCGATCTTATGCTTCTCACAAGTACCACATCTATCGGACCTCGGACTGTGAAAGGCTATGTTGAATCTCGTACAGAAAATGTAGCGGTAATAGCTTTCCTTGACTGGCTCGTTTGTAGTGACCTTATACAGATCATACATTTTGGAAATATTTAAGTTCGGCTCCAGGTATTGGCGTGAAGTCGTTGCTCGGCAATAGAGCGATTCTACTCGAGGGAAAGAATTGATATGGTCCAGAATCTTGTTGAGCTTCTCTTTGGAAATTTTGTTACTGCTAGTACGCCCTTTCAGGTTTTGTTGTGCTATACCAGTTCTATCGGATTTTTTTTATGTGCGTTGTATATAGGTGTTTGGGAGATATGGTAAGTTCCCAAGTAATAATTTTTACACACTGTCGAACGGAAACCCGCCACCTCGATATAATAAGAAAAGCTGAATCTTCTTCGTGATGGTAACATTTTAGTTTTTCTTGCCGTTAAGTGACGTTCAGTGGTGTTCAATATGAAATCAGTTTTCCGTTGAGCGTCTAAGGCATAAAATGCTTCAAATTGATTCTGTCTTTCTGACTCCATCACCTTTGTTGCACAGGAATACTTGCATTCTTTTAAGCAATCTTTTAGATTTCTAATAGATTTTTTTGGTACTACTTTGCCACGTACGCTAAGGTATTCTTCACCTGCTTGGCATTTAGTTTTCCTGATAGAACTCTTCCATGTTGAAGGATCACGTTTTTTTTACGAGTTTTCGCTCCCTTGGACGGTGGGTCTGCATCTTCAGTATTTAATATGGAGTCAAAAACTGGGTTTAAATTTGATTGAACTTCTGATTCTGATTTGTAAATAAATTCTATGTCGGCCGGGACCTAAAAGATTATATGAAATTATTTACTAACCCATATAACGTACTTATTTAACTGGATACATACCACATTAAATGTTACTGACGATTCATCTAGAATAAGGTCGTCGTCTATGAGAACCTCATTATATTCTGTTACGTAAACTAATTGTTCAACACACTGTTCTAAAGATTCCGACATCGTGCTTAATTTAAGATACATTTAATTTACAAGTTAATAATGTTTTTAAATATGTAGGTAATAAATAGCATATTAAAATAAATCTTACCGAAAAACCGTTCAATATTCAATGTTATTTCAACTCACAGTATAAAATAATGACGTTTTGAAGTAACTGTAGCAATATTAAAACAAATCTCCAAGTTGTAACTTACACATCCCAAGAACTTATTTTATTAAATTACAGATATAAATTAGTATAAAGGGGCAACCATAGAAAAATTAAAAAAAATTATAAACGTAACTTTAAAAAAATTATGTTTGCGTTAAATGCCGTTTCTGTGCTTTCACCCATGGAAAAATTAATTTAAATTAAAAAATTTAACGAAGCTTCGTTAAATATGAATTGTCAGTTAATAAAAATTATTGGAGCGAAATTTTGCGTTCAAACGTAAAAAAAATTAAAATTTGTATCGTGCTACCTAAAAAAACAACAAACAATAAACAGCTGTCACTATAACAAAGAGTTGTCATTCAATATTCTACAATATCTACGGCATATTCGTTACGTCTAGTATGGCTGGAATGTCATTAAAAATTAGTGTCGTCAAAATTTTTAATTTTTTTTAATTTTATAATTTTTTTATGGTTGGCCATTAACGAAAATGTATCTACCAAATTGAAAATAACATAATTCTATCTACATAAATAAAAATCATGAAATAGAATTACCGACGTTTATCTACTAATAATTAAATTACGCAGTTCTATCTACTAAAAACTTCTATTTCTAGAGAACACTATGGTTCTAAGTGGTACATACAACTCCGTTTTCGAAAAATAAAATAAAAATAAAGAAAAACTTGCTACTTACAACTATTTTTTTCCAACTATATGGAGAATGAAAAGAGATAGAAGGAAACGGTTGGTGGGAATCGAAAGAGCGTTGTTTTATTACTACTACTACATATATAACTCAATTTCTCAAAAAATGTAAGTTACAACCTTGTTATTCTCAGCTCACGAAGGTTTAGTAGAAATTTCAGCTTTGTATAAAAGGCAATGAAGTTTTTACTAAAATTAAACTAAGTGATTTAATTAAAATTTACTAAATATTTCAATACCATTGAAGAGCCCTAATTTTGGATAACGATCTTCTGAGCTTTATTTTAGCCGCGCTGTGTTCCTCTTACATCATGTCAATTATTATTATTATTATTCTCTTTATTTAGAAAAAAAACAGGTTACATACATTAATACAAATCATAAACTATTTCTAATAAAGTTAGAGCTCCTAATAGGTTTATAGAACCTGTGGGGGAGCAAGAAAGAAAAAAATCATGAAATTTAGGTTGCCAAAAGTGTACAAATAAAAATAATAAATTAAAAACTATCATAAAAGAAAAAATAAATAATACATACAATAAAATTAAAATTCCAGCTCATATTTAGTGAATACAATACAAAAAAGAAAAATTAGAAGTAGGTTTCAATGTTGTCTACATTAATCAGCCAATGTCGAATCATTTTATCAAAATAGTGTTTGCGGCCAATCGGAATGAATTTCAACTCTATTGGTAATTTGTGAAACCAATACAATCCCATATAAAAGTAAGACCTTCTGAACCTTTCATTATTACAACGTAAACCGGCAAAGTTGTTCGGATTTCTTAAAGTATACGTGTGATGAATACGACTATGGAAACTGGAACTCCGAACAAAAAACATCTTTAATACCTTATAAACATAGAGATATCTTAAAGGTAATAATTTCAAATCTCGAAATAAGGGAATTGTTGGAGTTGTTAAAGGCCGACAATAAATCAATTTAATAATCCGTTTTTGTGAGATGTATAGGTCCTTTATATTGGAAAAATAAATCCCACCCCAGCTTGATATACCATACATAATAATAGATTCAACTAGTGCATGATATAGAACTCGCAGTGTTGACGGTGGGCATAATTGCTTCAGATGGTAGAATTTATAAGTCGCAGTAATATAACATTTTTTCTGACAATGGTGAGATGAGAATTCCATTTCAACTGCGAATCGATGGTAACTCCTAAGTACTTAAACTCATATACGAGGGAAATTTCAAAGCACTGTGATGAACATGAGTGTCCAGAGCAAAATGGAACATGATACAAAACCTTAAAATTGGGAGATGCGGCCTGACCAAAAAGCATTACTCTGGATTTATTACTAAGAGCCAGGCGATGGTAGTAAAACCAATTACCAAGATTCACTAAGTCTGTGCAAACTACGTTCTGTAATTCCGAAGGGTTTGCTGAAGTGTAACTTAATGCTAAATCGTCCACAAATGCAGTGGTGTTCCCCAGAAGATCGATGTCGAATATAGAATTTATGTAGATTAAGAATAGAATAGGTCCTAATACTGATCCCTGCGGAACGCCGCAATTTAAGTAACCAGGTTCACTAAATTTATCATTTATTTTAACAATTTGGCTACGATTGTTGAAATAACTAACAAACCAGTCAAAAACTTTACCTCTGATACCTATATTTAATAATTTGTTTGCAAGAACCTCGTGATCCACCGTTTCAAACGCTTTTGCAATGTCTAAAAATAACGAAATGGATTTTTGCGAATTGTTAAAAGCCGAGTAAACATAACTGAGGTGATGTAGTAGTGCTTCTTCAGAGGATCTTCCAGCTAAGAAACCAAATTGACTACGGCTAAAAAAATTGATTTTCTCGAGATAACCGAGCAATCTACGTTTTATTATTTTCTCAAATAGTTTGGAGAAGGAACTTAGCAACGAAATAGGTCGATAATTATTTAGTAATAGCACATCACCTTTCTTAAGAATTGGAATTACAAGGGCTGATTTGAAAACATCTGGAAATACACCACTTTCTAGGCTGAAATTGAAGAGGTAAGCTAAAACATCTACTAGATACCACACGCAATTTTTTAAGATTAGGTTGTCGATTCCGTCAATTCCACAAGAGTGTTTATTTTTCAAACTACTAATCTCTTTTATAATCTCTCTGGCGCTAATCGAATCAAACACACAAGACATGCTAGGTGAAGTGGTCGAGCCTAAAACATATCTGCTATAGCCTGGAGAATTAGGCAAAAAGTTAGTGTTGTACAAATTATTTGTTATCTCCGATGGAACGTTGAGGAAATAAGTATTGAATTCATTACTTATAGATTGATAATTTGAAATGAGAACATCAGATTGGTATTTATAAATTTTGGTGATTCGGTTTTTGTCTTTATTTGTTCCCAAAACTTCATCAATAGCCTTCCATGTGAGTTTAGAACTATTTTTAACATACTCAAATTTCTTCTTGTAAAATGAATTTTTGACAAATTTAATTCTAGCTTGTACTTCCTTGGAGAGTTTCTTGACAAATTTTTCGAAACGTGCATTAGTGGGATTATGGCGTAATTTTCTAGAGAATTTTTTTAATTTATGAACCTTCAAAAGGAGATAAGAATTCATCCACGGTTTCAGTTTTTTTAATGTAGGGGCAGAAGATTCGACCTTAGATTCACGAATATGCGATTTCAGAATAAATAAGAACCGATCAAAAGCGATATTGCAGTTATTCTCACCATAAACAGTCGCCCAACTTTCAGATTGTAGTCGAGCATTCAGACGGCTATAGTCAACTCTCGAAAAATTAGCAGCTACACTATTTTGAAGCACAGGGATCTGAGATGCAAAAATGTTTAGCTTTATTAAGTTGTGGTCAGATAGATGAATCGGTGTGTTTTCCACAGTAAAATTAAACGAATTTGTTGATTTGATGAACACATGATCGAGACAAGATGAATGTCTAGTAGCTTCATTTAAAAGACTTAGAAATCCGTGGGAGGCTAACATGGTAAGATAACTGTAGCATTCATTGATATTAAGTAAATTTATGTTGATAAATTGTCGAATTAGATTAAACTGTGATATAAACGAGATTTCTTAAGTTGTGCTGAAAAACTTAATACCTAATATTGTGAACGTATCGAAACTTAAAACTCAGTTTGGATATAGTTCTAGAATTTATTTTCATTGAATTTATAGGTTGTTATCATTTACCACTTGGTCGTTACAAACTTTGTTCGTGTGATTATGCATTTTAAAATTTCGTTTTTGTGTCATAGTCATCTAATTGTTGACTGTTAACTAAACTATTAAATTCATGAGAGCATCATATATTAGTTTTGATGTTATGCAATTATTAGGTAGCTGGTTTTATATGCACATTTTAAAGTTCATTGAACCATCTATATATTCTACTCCTGGGTTTGGGGTGTTGCCAATATAAGCTAAGACTAACCGAAACAATACATTATTATGAACGCTTCAAAATTTGAGAATAAATAAATTTATAATAATACGTAAAAAAATTTAGATCAAACTTAAATAATATAGAGTTTACAATTAGGAAACGATGCCTTCATGGGCAAATGCTTATTGACAACAATAATTGTGCCTGAAATGCTCATTAAGAAAAAAAGGGTTTCTATGAGTTGCCTATAATTTGGATTAAACAATTAATTTTATAAATTCTAATTTGAAAAAATCAATTAAATATCGAATTTTAAGACTGCGGTCCAATTCGTGAATGCTTGACTGAAAACTTTGTTTAAATAATTAAATTTAATTATAAACTAAATAAATTAAATAAGATAGATATTCACTGAACTTTTTTCAGGTCTCGTCCTTGTTTTCGTTTCAACCAAGTTAGTTTATTGACAACAACAACAAAGGCCAACCTAGACTATTCATTTTTATAAAGTCCTCGAAATTCGAAAGTAAACTCAAAATCCTTAATAATACAAAATTAATTAGATTAAGTTAGATCAAACTTAAGTAATCAAGAGTTTATACATAAATCTACGAATTGTCGTTGTTGTGAGCAAATTCTCATTGACGACAACAATTGCGCCAAATCCAGATTAAAGTATCATTATAAAATATTTAAATTTGAATAAATATTTTTAATAAATAATTTTAATTATTTAATAATTTTAATAAATAATTTAATAATTT
The DNA here is from genome assembly GCA_947310385.1 of Nephrotoma appendiculata. Lineage (NCBI taxonomy): Eukaryota > Metazoa > Arthropoda > Insecta > Diptera > Tipulidae > Nephrotoma > Nephrotoma appendiculata. The sequence goes on along the minus strand of OX371225.1, from coordinate 139,496,578 downwards.
TAATAATGTAGAGATGGATGTTTATAAACGCTGGGCTTTTACCATGTCTCGGCCATGTTGTCTTTTGAAATAAGTTCTTATATAATGAGGCCCACCAGACAATACATTTGTATGACGCCCTTGAAAATCGTCACTAAAATTAAAACTTTTATACAAATATAATATAAATTAATTTGGTAATTAAGTATGTCAAATTTAAATTATCGGGAATTTATGAGATGTCTAGTGATGCCATCGTTATGGTCAAATGTTTATTAACAACAACAACGATGCTTGATCGAAAACGCTAATTAAGAATAAAACGTTAAACTATTTATTTTAAATAATATAATTTAAATAAAAAACAGTAATAATTAAATTTAACTATAAACTAAATTTAATTAAATGCCTTTGATAAAGAATGAACTTTTTGCGGGTCTCGACTATATGTTATCGTTTCAACCAATTTTTTATTGATAACAACAATTACTAAAGTAAAATCAAAATTTATAATAATACAAAATAATCTTAAATTATTTGTGACGAAATTTAATTTATCGAGACATTGCAACAACAAAGTTGCATAACAGCAACAACTATGCTGATTTAAAAGAAAATGTAAATTTTATAATAAAATTTTAAAATATAGCTATTTAACCAATTAATTTTAATTATAAATTAATTTTTTTAAATTTACTAGATAAAAGCAGGTGAACTTGTTTGAAACCAACACATGGCCAAGATCTATATGAAAACACCTACGTGTTTTGCCAGATAAAGCCGACTTAGACCATACATTTTTGACAAGCCCAAAAATTCGATTAGATTATTAATTAAAATATTATTACTTAACTAATTCATTTAAATTAAACTTTAATTTTTATAAATTAATAACGATGACCAAGCGAAACAACTACTGATCTTACAATTCGATTAGTAATGTATTTTGGAGGAACTCATCTTTTACTTCTGCAATGGATGTTATTTCACGTATTTTGACAATCCTATTGGATAATTACCTTTTGCCGTTTGGAGCGATTACAATGCATACAAAAATAATATTTTGGCACTAAAATCTATTATGTAATACCAGTTAATTCTTTATTGGTATTTCGAGCTGCTAATTTGATGCAAACTAAGACTGAGTATTTAAGAATTTTGAAGATATTATTTTTAAGCATACAATTAGTGACAAAACAAATTATAACTTTGAGTAAGATACACTCGTTCTAAAATTACAAGTCATTATCTACATAATCAAGCTTCATGAAAGAGATCGTGAGAAATATAAGGTCTATACATCTTCGATCCAATTTTCAAATTACGGGTTTCACAACACTGCAATTTGAAAGCAGATGAAATCAGGATTTAAGTTTTTCTTTGGATTTTTCTTTGGAAAATTATACAAATTCAAATTAGCTCTCTGAAGAATTGTAGCATTCACAGCCAACGTCGGCTTATGCATCTGTCGTAATTTATCGTCTCCTTCACTCATCGCCGTAAATGTCATACTATTGTATATTTCCTTAGCTGAATATCTTTACCTTAAGCGCTGCTTGTTCTGATGGTTATCGAATGAAATACTGTAGCATGCACTCACGGAGAATCAAACATTTCTTAAAAAGTGTGATTAATAAAATAAATACAATAAATAAAATTAAGATTGAATTGACCGTCCTTGATAAAGCAAATTATCTGAAACTCATCCTGGTCAACAAACTAATATGGAAGCATAACATAGAGTGAACAAAGAAAATTGGAATAGCGATTTACTCCTGTAAAAAAGCGTTAAAAAAGATAGGGTTTGGAGCCACACATTGAACATTGGCTCTTTTTTAAACTAATAGACTAATTTCGTAAGGTAAGGAAAACAGGTGCATTGTGTATTAGTGGGGTTCTTAGGAGCACAACCAGTCAAGCATTGGAGGTACTCTTTCACCTCCGTGATATCATAGGTAAACCAATGGGGCGAACTCTTGATCTCTTAATCAGAAATTAAGAATTGATCTCCCTTCTACCAGAGAAGGCTTATTGAGAGAAGTATGTCTGAATACTGATGGTGTTAATTTTTACAATGATAGTTCAACTATGGATACGAAAGTTGAAGGTGTGGTTTTCTGTAGAGAGTTAAATGTAAATGAAATGAAAGAAGAATCTGTTCTCGATTTGCTTTGCACCTGTGACCATCTAGTGCTTAGCAGACCGACATTTCTGGGTGCTTTTGACCTAAATAACTTTCCTGACCTCGGTAAAATAGAAATCATTGATATCCATACGATCCGCTGTCAGCTCAAGATGGTTCGATGAGTAGGTGAGACTGAGGATCTAAAGCAATGTGGCAGGGCTACAAACCTGATTATGTTTTATGCCAGACCTTTGGGGCAACCACCCAAACCTTACCTAACCAAACTACCATATCCGCCCACATTATTAAATTTCTCACTGTAATTTATAATATCAATCTACTTTCAATTTTATATTATAATATTTAGTCAACTGAAATAATTAGGTTTCATTCTAAAAACTCATAATATTTTTTATTTATAGCCTAAGCACACATCGCTGTGTATATCATCATCAACATCGCTTTTATATATGTACATGAAATATTATATCGTGCAAAAATTAAAAACAAGTGTACACATTTATACATTTCCTAAATTTATTTTTCTGATCCTATAATCATTCCTATTAAATTATCTAACAGCTTTTTTATGGTACGTTTTTTTTCGGAAGAAAATAAAAATTTGTTAGAGCAGAGAGAATCAAATAAAATTTAATCTGATAAAAATGTTTAACATTGAAAGATTATATGTATTTTGATCTGTATACTGTATATATACTCTGTGCCATATATTCATTCGTATGTACATAAAAGCATGAAACATCTAAAAAACACACGATTTTTTTTATTTTATTTATATTTGTTGTTATGCTTTTATCTAATTCAATAAAAATCAAATCATTTGAAATAGAATTTCTAAGAAATTTTATTTTCGATTTTTATTTCTATATGTACGTACATACATAATAGATATTATGTACTCGTCTTGTAAGTCTGCTGGTTGGATACATTGGGCTTCTTCTGATTCTGAATAGTATACGCAATATTTCACGAAAACAAGGTCATATGTGCGAACTTTTATATTTACCCTTTATTCGATGAAAAGCTCTAAGTACGTTTTTGAAAATTTATAAATAAATAATTGGACTAGAATATAAATAATTGAATCAAAGATAAAAAGCTTTACGAGTTACATAAAATAAACGCATGTCCATTAGAGTAATGACAATGTCTTGTCATTGAAAATATTCGATTTACTCCATCTATTCCAAACCTAAATTATTTCACCACACAAGACGAGATATTGCAAAATAATTAACAAAGTAGTATTGGTATATCTTTGACGATACATCATCCAAGAAACCGAAACAGTATTCTTATTACTTAATTTTGTAAATATTGATGTTATACTCCATTACTCCTTTTCCTTTTAAATTTACTGTTATTCATAAATAAATAATTATTTTATGGTTTTTTATTTTTAAGTTTAAACTTAGTATTTAGCCACAAAAATGAAATGGGGAAAATTTCTAATACCAGTGTTCAACCAAAAAGAATATCAAATTTAAATATTATAATGAATTTCGACTATAAATTTTCTCATAATTATGTTTATTAATACCAAAATACTGTCATTGAATTTCACTAATGCAACTATCATTCTGTCGTATTCATACAAATTTAACACTACCTGCGCGTTGCCAGCTGAGTTTGATAATACACTGGCTCGCCAAGACTATCGGTCCGTGAACTATATGTTGAAACTAATATTTTTAATAACATTTTCAATATCAGAATTTAATTATGTTTTGTCCTTTGAAAATTTCAAGCCCATACCGACATGAGCTTTTATTCGGAATTCGCCAGGTTTGACAAAACGCTTGTTAAAGTATGACGGAGTTTTTCTTTATAAATAGCTCCAACTTTATTTTTGAAACCGCTGTACTTAAATAGCATCTTGCTTGCAAAAGAATACTGTTCAATAAATTTATTAATTCTTTCGCAGTATTATGCCAAAGTTCTGACCATTTTAATAGATAAAAAAATTTAAATTATTTATTTTAATTAATTAAATTCAAAATTATTTAAAAAAATTAGTTTTAGAAGGATCAGTCGATCAGTCAAAAAGGTCGATCTCACAAAGCTTAAAAAACATATAAATTTAACACCAATCGATTCAAAATTAAACCTAATAGAAGAAAGAAGTTTCTGACAATTTTATTAAAGTTAAGCGGAAATAACGATTTTTGGTAAAAATAAAATATTATAAAAACTTTTTCGATTTTTGCAAGGTTGTGTATTATTATTCTATAATAGTAATGGAAAAAACTAGTAAAGAAAAACCGATTTTAATTTAAACTGGAAAACCTAATTTGTCCAAATAATTTTTCAATTTTTTTTCGAAATTGACCATTTTTCAACGTAAATAAATTCATAAAGAAACCACACCTGAATACTACGGCGCATAAAAGTCAAAAAAATATTTTATACTAAGGCTGTGTCCGAATAGTCGGGTAAATGGTATTTTTTACTATTTTTTAACAGTGTATAGGGTAAATTCAAATACTGTACTAAATAGTTGAGTAATTGAGTTTTCTTGTTGTGCGTTTGACGTTTACTTGTTTTTATACGTATAGCTGTTTTCGATTCCGCAATAGTAAGTCTAAAAAATAATACAGATTATTATTTTTATAAAATATTATATCTATTTATGTATTATTATTATAAATTATTCTATTAAAAATATCCTTTTTGTTGTAGAGTGCCTACAAATAAATATATTAGCATGGAACAAAGCACCAAAAAGGTATACACGCCAAGATGTAAGTGAGATATATTTTTTAATATATTCGAAAAATTTATTACAATTATGTTAGAGGGACATTAGAGGATGAAAAAAAATTAATACAAACACGGATTATGCTGGATCATGAATTCCAATCCACGCACACCATTCCACGTCAGTGTTGGGAGTAAGTAATCTATTTTACAGATTTCCAAATATGATCTGAAGATTTTTTAATTTTATTTTACTTTTTTTTTAGGATGCGTGTGAACTTTTTCCTAAATATTTCCTAAAAAGAAAAACAAAAAATTAGTAATAGTTTAGGAAATACTTCACATGCCTATATAGAAATGTGAAGTTTTTCCTAAAACTCTACTAATGTATCTTAGTATTAGTGAGTATAATACACAAAAATAGATCGACTACACGATGAACGATTGATTCAATGATGATCCAAAACATGTTCAACAAATCTGATCAATGGCTACCCGAATAAAGAAATGTTTCTTAATGAAAGTGTTTTTCTGAATTTAAATAAATGTTTTTAATTGATTGATGATTTAAGAAAAGTTGATAAAAATGAAATAATAGAAGTTGATTTAATATGTACCATTCTTAATTAATTTTCAATATATTTTAAGAAAAGTAAAAAAAATTAAATGAATTGATTTTTTAAATTATTTAGGAAATGATTTTAGAAAACTATTCAAAAAATATGTAATTAAATTTTTCTAGAAATTTTTCATTTTTTTTTTTACTTAATAGTTTAAAAATATAGATATAATTTGATACTTGAATAATTGTATAAATTCTGGATATATATTCGCTTATTGATGCCTTCGAACTCTAAAGTGGTTTAGGAAAGCAAATTATAACTGCAAAACGATTCAATTGATCTGCAATTCAATTATTAGAGTTTTATGCAAATTTGACCCCTATAGCCCCAAGCAATTTTCTTGAAACTTTTTGCATAACTTAAACTGACCAATATCTATCTACAAATATTCGCTTATTGATGCCTTCGAACTCTAAAGTGGTTTAGGAAAGCAAATTATAAATGCAAAACGTTTCAATTGATATGCAATTCAATTATTGGAGTTTTATTCAAATTTGACCCCCATAGCCCCAAGCAATTTTCTTGAAACTTTTTGCATAACTTAAACTGACCAATATCTATCTACAAATATTCGCTTATTGATGCCTTCGAACTCTAAAGTGGTTTAGGAAAGCAAATTATAAATGCAAAACGTTTCAATTGATCTGCAATTCAATTATTGGGGTTTTATTCAAATTTGACCCCCATAGCCCCAAGCAATTTTCTTGAACTTTTTTGCATAGCCTAAACTGACCAATATCTATCTACAAATATTCGCTTATTGATGCCTTCGAACTCTAAAGTGGTTTAGGAAAGCAAATTATAAATGCAAAACGTTTCAATTGATATGCAATTCAACTATTGGAGTTTTATTCAAATTTGACCCCCATAGCCCCAAGCAATTTTCTTGAAACTTTTTGCATAACTTAAACTGACCAATATCTATCTACAAATATTCGCTTATTGATGCCTTCGAACTCTAAAGTGGTTTAGGAAAGCAAATTATAAATGCAAAACGTTTCAATTGATATGCAATTCAATTATTGGAGTTTTATTCAAATTTGACCCCCATAGCCCCAAGCAATTTTCTTGAAACTTTTTGCATAACTTAAACTGACCAATATCTATCTACAAATATTCGCTTATTGATGCCTTCGAACTCTAAAGTGGTTTAGGAAAGCAAATTATAAATGCAAAACGTTTCAATTGATATGCAATTCAATTATTGGAGTTTTATTCAAATTTGACCCCCATAGCCCCAAGCAATTTTCTTGAACCTTTTTGCATAGCCTAAACTGACCAATATCTATCTACAAATATCCGCTTATTGATGCCTTCGAACTCTAAAGTGGTTTAGGAAAGCAAATTATAAATGCAAAACGTTTCAATTGATCTGCAATTCAATTATTGGGGTTTTATTCAAATTTGACCCACATAGCCCCAAGCAATTTTCTTGAACCTTTTTTCATAGCCTAAACTGACCAATATCTATCTACAAATATTCGCTTATTGATGCCTTCGAACTCTAAAGTGGTTTAGGAAAGCAAATTATAAATGCAAAACGTTTCAATTGATCTGCAATTCAATTATTGGGGTTTTATTCAAATTTGACCCCCATAGCCCCAAGCAATTTTCTTGAACTTTTTTGCATAGCCTAAACTGACCAATATCTATCTACAAATATTCGCTTATTGATGCCTTCGAACTCTAAAGTGGTTTAGGAAAGCAAATTATAAATGCAAAACGTTTCAATTGATCTGCAATTCAATTATTGGGGTTTTATTCAAATTTGACCCCCATAGCCCCAAGCAATTTTCTTGAACCTTTTTGCATAGCCTAAACTGACCAATATCTATCTACAAATATTCGCTTATTGATGCCTTCGAACTCTAAAGTGGTTTAGGAAAGCAAATTATAAATGCAAAACGTTTCAATTGATATGCAATTCAATTATTGGAGTTTTATTCAAATTTGACCCCCATAGCCCCAAGCAATTTTTTTGAAACTTTTTGCATAACTTAAACTGATCAATATCTATCTACAAATATTCGCTTATTGATGCCTTTGAACTCTAAAGTGGTTTAGGAAAGCAAATTATTACTGCAAAACGATTCAATTGTACTATGTATTTTAGTTCTTCTGAGCTGTTTTATAGTTTGAATAGTAATTTTAGAATAAAAATGATTTTGTTTATTTTTTATTATTATTTTTTATTTGGTTATTTATGATTTTTTAACAATATTTCTTCTTTACTAAACCTCTCGCTTGTTAATAATAAATTTTATTATTTTTATAATTGTTATTTTCAATTATTTTGTTGAATGCTTTATTATAAGCAATAATTGAAAGTTTCACTAATACTATCAAATAATTTAAATTTAGGAAGATTTAAGGAAATTCTTCATCACCGTTTTTTAGGAAAGTTATAAAAGAAGCAGGGTTCGCTAAATCAGTGAAAAACGTCACATAAAAGTGGCAAAATATTTTGAAAAAATATAAGGTAACATAATAAATTAAAATATATTTTCTAAAATTAATTTAAATTTGGTTATACTCTTTATATTTGTCTTATTACAGAAAATGATACAACCACAGTCAGGAGTATCCACTGAAAGCGGGGAAATGCTACCCACTCACTGGGGACTTTTTGATGAGCTTCACAGTTTTTTAAAAACGAAGCATGGACTGCATCCTTCATATATAATTGATGACGATGACGAAGATACCACAGAGACAGGGCCGTCCACAAGTACCGGCAGTATTTCTTCGCTGGACGTACTCCACCTAATCTCAGAATCGGAAATGGCTGAATCTGAACCAGTTCCAAAAAAAAAATTAAACGAAACGATGGTTTAGTGAACCAAATTAGAGAAACGTCTGTTGAAGTCCTCAATAGCGTCAAACGAATTGAACGAATTATGAGATTCGTTACAAAACGAATGTTCCCCAACGAAGAGCTTTCAGAGTCTTATTGAAAATTTTAATGTGATAAATATCTGTGATAATTTTTTAAAATGAAATAAATGAAATACGTATGAATATATGAAATAATTTAAATAATAATTATATATTTTTTTTAATTTTTTTTACATATTGTTGCTTAGCCTATCTCGGAATTCTATAGCATCTGCGTAATCCCTGATGTTTGGTCGATATTCATTAATATGAATATTCCCAAAGTCCATTACATCATTTGACGATGCACAAATATTATGCATGACGCAACATGCACAAACCACCTGGACACACCTTTTAATTTCCAATTCCAATGTTTTTAAAAAAATTGTTCGCCATCTGGTTTTCATCATCCCAAAAACTTGTTCGATCGTTATATGAGCTTTCGAATGGGCTTCGTTGAAACGTGTCTCCCGTTCATTTAAATTTGCACCTTTATACGGTGTCACGATTGCTATTGGAAGCATCATTGATTTATAGCCTGCATCACCCAATAAAAAGTAACCGTCCGGTGGGAACGTTGCTTTTCGGTAAAGGCTGCTGTTGATAAGCACTCGTTGGTCATGAACAGACCCCGGAAATCCAACACACATATTTGTTATTTTGAAATTAGAATCGCATACCGCCTGTAATTGTATGGAATAATCCATTTTGCGATTTATATATTGATCCTTTTGATTAAGAGGACATTTCACTTTAATATGGCACCCGTCAATTGCACCAACTGCTTTGTTGAAAACATGGGAACGTGCCTTGAATAAATATATAATATTTGCAGTAATAAAACAGAATTATGTATATAATTATTATTATTGTAAACCATACTTTTACAGTTTTTTAATACTTGCCTTATTGCCAAATTGTCTACCAATATCATCCAATGTTAAAACTGGAGGTGGCCGTTGTACTATTTTCGGTGACAGCTCCTCAAATATTTTTAAGTATTTGTGGATAACATCACTTACGGTCGATCTTGGCATAAGCATTACCTTTGAAACCAATCAATAGCTAGTTCCACAAGCTAACCAGAACAGGAATGTTATTGTTTCCACCTCAGTGTCCCAACCATGCGTCTTTTTAGGGATGTATTCTACTATTTTCTTAAAAGAATCGGGTGTCACTCTAAGGTTAGATTTCGTTTCATTGAGATCTCCATTCAAAATCTTAATTATTATCGGTGGTTGGTCACTTAAACAGTATTTAATTCTGGTCTAAAAATTCAAATAAAATTTAAAATTCAAAGTTAATAAGAAAAGTACAAGAAGATTACCTCGTGATTCGCAATGGTGGTTCAGAATTTCTTCTAGTATTTCTAAATATTTTTTTGCCAATTTAGCAATTTCTCCACTCATTTTTATTAATAATGCTAAATCTCGATTTTGTTGACACGATATTTCACAAACATTATTATTTTCCATTTTTTTACTTGAATCTTCTGATAACAAAAATTAATTAATGATATACCAGTGAAATTACCCCTTTAAACCAATGTATTTGAACCTTCGAGCCGCTTTTGACAAATTTATTTACCCAAGAATTCGGACACTACTGGAGGTAAATATGTACTAAAATTTACAATTTACTGTACTAAACGATTTACCTGACTATTCGGTCACAGCCTAAGTGTACAATTTGTACAGTACAAGGATGAAATGTGGATTTCAGACCACATACAGTGCACCAATGCAGTTTGTACTATAAAAACTTGATACTGCGCCATTTTGTTATGTCATCAACAATTAGTACTTCGAGAAGCTTATTGTGCACATAAAAATACTTGTGAACGATGGTTTCCGCCTTTCAATAGTGGTAGTTTCATTAAGTGGTAGTTTCAATAGTGGTAGTTTCATTAAGTGGTAGTTTCGATGGTGGAGACAAGGAACGTGGAAAACCTCTAAAGAATAAGAAGATGTGGAATTGCAAGCAATGTTGGACGAAGATGATTCGAAACCCGAAAACTGCTCGACAAGCTGTTAGGCTTTATTCAAAAAGCTGTTTCAAATCAGCTACGAGAGATGGAAAATATTCAGAAGAATGGTAGACTGCATACGACAGGCAAATGGAAAAGCGCATAAACAAATGTGACAAATTACTCGCTCGGTATAAAAGGAAGTCGTTTTTGCATTTTATATAGTTATAGGGGATGAAAAGTGGAGAGATATTTTGAGAATACCAAGCGCAAAAATTGATGGGTGGACCCAAGTGCACCGACCGGAGCGGTGTGGTCTATTATGAGCGGCCAAAATATCGAAAAAGGCAACACAGAGTCATTTTTCTTCATGGCAGTACTACATAACATAGGACAAAACCAAATTGCTCGATGAATGTGGTTCGCAGCTAAAGTAGAAAGTTTTTATTGGCATGGTATTTACAAATTTTCAGAAAATGGGAAAAATGTATAACAATCGATGGAGCATACTTTGAATAAAGTTTTTTGTGTCATACTTCCGAATTTTACATGTTTTATAATTTAAAAAAATCCGCATTACATACTTGTACACCTGGTATGGTCCAGCATTTGATTCTCATGAAGGTACAATGCCAAAATGCGCTTCAATATTAGTGTGTTATCCTCGAAATTCTGGAAATAATAATCCCGGAAATAAAAATATTGTTAACCAATATTTTGGATGTTAAAATCCTGGGATTACAAAATTCTGATTTTTAAAATGCCCGAATTTCAAAATATCGTTTTGAAAGAGAAAGATTTCTAATATTCAAATCAATCTTGATTAGGGAAAATTTTCTTTGTATTTTAAAGTTTCATGAAACGTGGAAAATTTGAAAATCAATAAATAATACATTTAGCCGTTTCTTAAACGATTATTTTCAAATTTAGTTTGTATACCTAATCCATGTTGGCCATGTTAAATGGATCTGGACCATTTCTTAAATGTTTGATTTAATTTAACAAATTTTTGATCGAGATTATCATAACTGAAAGATTACGGCTTCTTAAATAATACACAACCGTTTTTTAAATGGTGAAGTTCTCAATTGAGCAGTATACTGTCGAGCAGTATAGTATTGGGAATCCACGTCGTAACCCGTGTTTGTATTTTTATTTTTAATTTTTTTTAGTTTAAACCACTGAAACCTTAACAGAAATGCAAACAATAGTACAGCAACGTTGTGCAAATGTTTGCAGCTTAAATGTATGTAATTAGACGATGAATTTGGCTACAAAGTGTGCTAGCCGTGGGTGATTTATAGCCACAAAACAAGGCTTAAGTGTAACGAAGTGAATTTTAAACGTTATGGATTTATCTTGGCTGTACAATTTGTAACAAATCAAATTGTGCTCAAAATAAAGTGTCTACTCCACAATTTTTTTATATATTTGTGAAAATATCCCATCTCGCACGATATGTGAATACAAGTTTGATGATAAAATCCAAATCCAATTCTTCATTCCAAACAGGGTTGTGATACAATACCTACATGGCGAAGTTAATTACAATTGCACACGTGTAGACAATAAATCGTCGCATCAGAAATATTTTTGTAGAAACACCATTTTTTAACAAATTGTATTATACATCTAGACCTACTAAATCGACCACGAGATATTCAACTTTTCTATTAAAAATTGCCTATCTCTGCTTGTTTCGAAGTTATTTAGTAACGATTTTGTCTAAATCCATGTAGTTTTTCATTATTTCGTGTTAGTTTTGTCCACATCCAAAATAATCATAACAATTGTCTATACAGATGTAGCCAAATTATTATCACCTCATACGAAATTCATGGTAATGTGATTTTCAAAGGCCGAACTGCAACCTATTGTATGGTTGGCACGTCATTATGGTAGATATCGACCAATCCAAGGAATTCGTGCAATAAAAATTTAATATACCCAGAAAATACGCCTTTTATGAGTCATTAATACCTGTGAACCCTTTTCGACAAAATATGAATTCTGAGTATTTTTTGTCCTGTTAATTAGTTTGACCTCCGAATTGTTTTGATTTTATGACAACTAGGTAGTATTTAATAATTAGTATTTTACTGAAGAATTTCAGTCTCGTTTGTGACTTTGAAAAGTGAAAGTGAAAGTGGTTTTTGTAATATAAGTTTATATATAAAATTGCGTAAAGCAAAGGACATCAGTGCTATAATCAGAGCCAACATTTCGACGTATTTGAAAGTAAGCCAGTATACGCATGAGTATACGCATAAAAAACATGAGTTAGCCGATCATTCGTCAGCAAATTTTGGGAAAAATTAACACCTCAGTCTTCAACAAGTCCTAGACGAAGAGGAAAATGTGATGGCAATCCTTAAACAACAGTCAGGCAGGATAGATTTTTAATGCGGAGAGCTAAAGAAGATCGAACATTATCCAGTAAGTCTCTGAGGAGTACAATGCGTAACGTTGGTGCGGAAATATTGGAGAGAACAGTGAGACGGAGACTTTTTCAATATGGGCTATGTGCAAGACGACCTAGCGAGAAGCAAAGGTTAAATTCTAGGATTATACAACAAAGAAAAACATGGGCAATTGGACCGTTTACATGGTTTCGAGAAGGTGGGAAAAGTTACAAACAACAAAAGTCCTTCTTTTAATAATATTTTAAAGTTACACTTTTCAATAAATATTTCTTTCAACTTTATCTTTTTCTATTTCTTGATTAGGTTGTATTCAGTGACGAGACTATGATGTCTTTGGCACTAGCAATGTCCTGGACCATTCGTAGATCAAAAGGAGACGAATATTTACCTTCCTCTGTCCAACAGCAGATCAAATAACCAGTTAGAGTCATGGTTTGGCCAGCAATATCATCAGAAAACTCTCCCCACTTTATGTAGTAAACGGGATATTGAACGCGAATAAATATTTAACTATTATGCGATCACAACTGGTACTGACTATGAATGAAAAATTCAATGGGGACGGAGTTTTTATGCATGACAAGGCTCCATGCCATACGACAAAAAAGTCACCGAATATTTAAGGACTAACGGCAATCAAATCCTTGTTTGGCCAGCGAATAAGCCAGATATGAATCCCATCGAATCTCTGGGATATTCTTAAAGAAAAAGTAACAGAAAAGTGCCCGCGCACCCAATCAGAATTGATCGAAGCGATGCAAGAAGTTTAGGAAAATGACGCCGATCTACTCACCAAAGCCAAAAATGCAATAAGTAAAATGCCCCGTAGGATAAAATTATTAGTTAAAAAATGCTGAAGGAATGTTCAACAAGTATTGATAAATCGAATCCGCTCGAAATGCGGTATTTCAAAACGCGATATTTCGAAATGAGATATGACAAAACGGGATGTGGTACAAAACGCAATATTTCAAAATGCGATATTTCAGAACGCGATATGGTACAAAACACGATATTTCAAAACGCGATATTTCAAAACCGTTATGGTACAGAATGTGCATTGCGAAGCGACGGGAGTGCAGCGACCCAATTGATACCGATCCTTTATACTCTCGCTCCTATCGATTTTTAAATTCCTATAAACTGAAATTAAATTTCCCCTTTACCCGCCTGATATAACCCGATCCTAAACTCCAGTTTTGTACCATATCGCGTTTTGCACCATATCGTGTTTTGAAATATCGCGTTTTGAAATATCGCGTTTTGTACCAGATCGCGTTTTAAAATATCGCGTTTCAAATGGGACCCTTAATAAATATAGTTATCACAATATTTTTTAACTTTTATTTGAAATATTAATTTTTTAAAGCAATAATCTTCCTAATATCTAAAAGTAATAATAATTTGGCCACATCTGTATATCCATAGCAAATGCATACATTTTATTATTAGTAAAATAATTTAAAACACTTTTGTATATTTCCAATTAATTGTCTATATCCAATTTGCATTCATTTGCATTATAACCAAGTTATTACCCAAAACATGTGAATCTCTAAAATGCAATTTGTGAAAAAGAATCAGTTATATGGATATATTAATTTTTTGTGTAATATTTGAAGCAGTAGGGCAGTAGATAAGGATATATAACTATGTACAAATTACAAAAAAAATAAAAAATAAATTGTAACGGTGTCTTTTGTGAAAAATATTATTTGTGTACTAAAACATGTTGTGAAGTCGTATAAGGAACGACAATTATTAAATATCGTAATTAATTTTGGGGATTTTTGTGTGGAAAAACTTTCGAGTCTCGTAGACTACAGTCTAAAATACAGTTTTTATTAGAATTTTGTATTGTTCAAAAATGGCATTAGAGTTTTTCAAATTAAGGGATGCTGTAAAAATAAATTTGTTGAGTGAATTTAGCGAGCCCAGGGGCTCGATTCTGTGTCGGTGATAATGATAATGAAAAAAAGATTTCATTTAAATTTTTATTTTATGTTTATCAGTTCAAATTATCATTTATTCAGCAATTGCGATTCCTTGTACAAAATGAAAAAAATTAATTAATTAAAATATTTTACACAAGATGTCGTAGCAAATTGTTTATTATTTTCAGTTCAGTGTTTGCTTTCGATTTATTTTGAGAAACGTCAAAATAAAAAAATTCATATTTTTTTGTCCCCGGTCTTATTGGTCGCATTCAATGCATTTAATTCCGTTGCCAAATCATCCCATTATTGACTTCGCGCATGTGCTCCGTCATAAGATGACTTATATCTTACAGGTTTACATAAGTTTATATTTAATAATAAAGTTAAATAAATTTAATTGCATTCTACAAAGGTACTTATCATTGGTCAAATCTA
The DNA here is from genome assembly GCA_947310385.1 of Nephrotoma appendiculata. Classification (NCBI taxonomy): domain Eukaryota; kingdom Metazoa; phylum Arthropoda; class Insecta; order Diptera; family Tipulidae; genus Nephrotoma; species Nephrotoma appendiculata. The sequence goes on along the minus strand of OX371225.1, from coordinate 139,481,495 downwards.
TATGTTCTTCCACAAATTGGAGCAAATGTAATTTCTGGTCATTATTCGGCTGCGTTGCCCTACTATGCTTTAAATTGTCTATTTCAATTTGTTCTATAGTCTATAGATTACTTAAAATTGCCATAAGAACACAAAAAAAAACAATTTTTAATACTGTGATAAATATTTCTCATCGACAAAATGTGTATGATAAAATATTTAGTTTTTTCACTAAATTTGCATTTATTTATCAAATATCACCAACTTGGAATCGCAATTTATATTTTATCGATGATAATTTTATCATTTATCATTATCACCGACACAGAATCTAGCCCCAGGAAAGAAAATTATATCAAATGAAAACCACATTTGCAAATTATAGTTTAGGTTAGGTTAGGTTAGGCTAGGTTAGAATGGCTGCTATCGCACACTTAGGCCAATAATGGCCCATTGTGATACCACAGGATCCAATCTCCCCTTACTCCCGCTGAAACCAACCAGAGCTACTGATGTAGCGTAAAATATCTCGCACCCCACAGTCCGAGAGTTCAGAAAGGCTGTCCATGTTGTACACACCCAAGTACTTACGTCTTTTGTATGATAGTGCCGGACACGAGCATAGGAAGTGAACTAACGTCTCTTCCTCCTCTTCGTCCATACAACTTCTACAGAAGTCATTCGTCCCTAGACCCAGCCTTCTCGCATGTTCCCCAGAAAGGCAGTGTCTTGTTAGTATCCCTACGACCAATCCTAAATCTCGTTTTCCCAGGGATACAAATGCCTTGGAGCGCCGCAGGTGCTGTTTTGGCCAAACCTGTTTTGCTACCCTGCACGTGAGATTGTTGGTCCACCTCTCATCTGTCAAGGCGATTGCCTTTTTACTGAGCTCTGATTTGAGCGCTGCTATACGCCTCCCCAGACCTGCCCTTTCATCATCTTGCATCTGGAGAGTCGTACCGTACCTAGCTAGTTCGTCCGCCCTGCAGTTTCCCGTGATGTCCGAGTGACCAGGGACCCAGATTATCTGGATACTGAAATACTCGCTCATCTCATTAAGAGATGATCGGCAATCCAGCGTAACCCGTGACTTCAGACAAACCGCCTCTAACGATCTGACCGCCGCCTGACTGTCCACATATATCGCGATATCCCTAACGGATACCACGTTATGCTTCGACCATGTCCCGACTTCGCCTATCGCCACCACTTCAGCCTGGTACACGCTGCAGTAGTCAGGAAGACGAACGGAAATATTAACATTAAGCTTCTCACAGAAGACTCCGGCTCCTACTTTGCCGTCTAGCTTAGAGCCGTCCGTGAAAAATTTCAGTGCCTCGTTTTCCAGTATTGATCCGTTCCTCCAGGATTCCCTAGAAGGACAGATGATCCGGAAACCTATATCGAAGCACAACGTTGGTTTAATATAATCTAGATTCACCAGTTCTTCCCTTAGTGATCTAACTATCGTCGAGTGTCCCGCCTGAAGACACTTCCACTGAGAGACAGCCGAGAGCCTCGTAGCCACATTGGCTGCCGTCTGCTTTCCAAAAAATTCAATTGGAATAAGATGGAACATAACCTCTAAAGCGCGTGTAAGTGTTATCCTAAGCGCCCCGCTTATAAGCATACAGGCCGTTCTTTGCACCTTCTCCAACATCCTTATGAAGTTACCTTTTCCAGAGCTGGCTACCACACGCCCACCCCGTACATCAGCACAGGCCTTACCACTGCGGTATAGAGCCAGTATACCAGCTCTGGTTTCAAACCCCATTTCTTCCCTATTGCGTTTCTACACGAGTAAATGGCAACATTAGCCTTATTCACCCTTTCTACAATGTTAGGCTTCCAGCTGAGCTTACTGTCCAAGATCATGGCCAAAAATCTCGCTCTGTCAGCAAAAGCCAGTCTAATGCCGTTCACAGTAGGAGGGCTAACTACCGGAATTTTATATTTCTTAGTAAATAGTACCAGCTCTGTCTTGGACGGGTTGATCCCTAATCCGCATTTGCCGGCCCATTTCGTAACGATCAGGAGTGCATTCTGCATAACATCCCTAATCGTATCCAGATATTTGCCTGAGACAGCTATCGCTACATCATCTGCATACGCTACAACCCCCATCCCCTCTTTTTCCAGTTCCAACAGCAATCCATTCACCACTGCACTCCAAAGAAAGGGGGACATTACTCCTCCTTGCGGAGTTCCTCTAACCACCCGCCTTCTAATGGTGGACTCCTCCAGTTCCGATATAATAATCCTGCTTACCAGCATCTGATTTATCAACCTACTTATAGATTAATCCATCTTCAAAAATGACAATCCTTCCATGATCGCCTCCGTTTTAACATTATTAAAGGCACCCTCAATGTCGAGAAATGCTACCACACAATACTCTTGCGAGTAAATTGACTTCTCAATCATGCGTACTAGATCGTGCAGAGCTGTGTCCACCGACTTTCCTTTACAGTACGCATGCTGCGACATTGCCCAATTCCTCGGCTCAACTTTTGTTCGAATAAGTACGTCTATCAATCTTTCCAAGGTTTTCAACAGAAAGGATGATAGAGTTATAGGCCTCAGGTCCTTTGGATAAGCCTGTGAGCTTTTTCCCGATTTCGGGATAAAAACCACTCTGACCTCCGTCCATTTCCTGGGAATATAGACCAATTGCAGACATCCCCTGAAGATAACCTCCAGCCAGGGGAGGATGACTGCAGAGTTCCTTTGGATCTATGCTGGTATAATCCGATTAGGGCCCGCCGATTTATAAGGCTTAAAACCGTCCAGTGCCCACAGGATTCATTTCCTTTCCACGATGCCATCCACATCTCTTAAAGGTGTGCCTCGATGAGCTCCAGGCCCCATCGAGTCATCAATGCTTGCCGGAAAATGGGTCTCAATGAGAAGCTCCAATGATTCTGCACTTGAAGCTGTCCATAACCCGTCCGGCCTAATTAAGTAACTAGGACTGGTTGGGTTAGTAGATAGAATTTTCCTTAGGTGAGAAGTCTCGGAGAACTCCTCCATTCTACAACAGAAGAGTCTCCAAGACCCCCTTTGTGCCCTCCTCAACTCTTTTAGTATTTTCTCAGGTCTTCCTTATAGGAATCCCAAACTCGATTTTCCCTGGTGTTCTTAGCATTATTAAAGGCTGTCCTACACGCTTTCCGATAGGTTCCCAACCCCGTGGTCCACCATGTCGGTTTCTGCCTGCCCCAAGGTTTTATCAGGGGACACGCAGAATTAAATGACAGATTGCATGCCTTTGTGACAATATCAACCATTCCATCTAATTCCTCTACTGTCGCCGGAAGTCCAGGAACCTCCAGCGGCAATAGTTCCTTCAACACCTCCCCATATTTGTTCCAGTTTGTCCTTCTGGGATTCCTGAAGGCTTTCCGGGCAACAGGTTTGATGTTGAGGTTATATGTAATATATCGGTGATCAGAGAATGAGTGCTCCTTCGCCACTCTCCATCCACTGATCATATCAAAAATTGTTTCTGATGCACAGGTTACATCTAAAACCTCCTGTCGATTTCTTACAATGAATGTTGGTTTGCACCAACAATATTGCAAACTACAAGGTTAGTATTTAATAAGTAATCAAAAAATAACTCATCCCTTTCATTAATGTCTGTGCTTCCCCAGATTGTGTGATGCGCGTTTGCATCAAATCCAAGTATCACACCTACCTTTCTCTGACCTGCTTCCTGGATCAGTTCCCCCAGGTTATCCGGTGGAACCTCCTTCTCGCGATCCATATAGGCTGAGGATAGCCATAGTTTTTCACAGCTTACCTCAGCGCTCACCGCCGTAACGTCCCCGCTACTAAATTGTGGAAGAAGAAAAATATTCAAATTATTTTTCGCTAATATACACGATCTGATCTTTTCAGAATTGCTTGAGTATAATAATTTATACCCTTTTATTCTGAGGCCACAAATCCTGTTATTGTTTATCCAAGGTTCTTGGATTAATACCAAGTCCTCATCTGACTTAGTCAGTCTGAGCACGAGAGCTGCCGAGGCAGCCTTCGTGTGGTGTAGGTTTATTTGTACAATGCTAACCATTGTAATCTACCTTACTCACCACTTCATGCACTCCCTGCATTAGCATAGTGTCATCTGGCTCGTTGGTTTGGTCGCAAACCCCCTCTCGTCGTGTGTTCGACGGGTTGCCCCCATCAGACTTCAGAGAGAGGAGGCTGCCTCCCATCACCAACTTCACTTCGTCCGAAATATCGAAACGGCTACTCTGGTCGTACTCAGCCCGCTTGACCGTTTCCTGCAGGGGCCGTTCGCCGTCGCCCCCAGGCTGGTCTTCCGCACCCTTATCGACCTCATCTTTCCTATAAACTTTAAGAGTGATCGACCCGAAACCGAAGTTGATCACTCTCTTAGATCTAGCAAGGGAAGCCAAGGATTCCTTATTGATCAGCATGATTGCCAATCTAAAGCCCCTCTTGGCCTCCTCCTGCTTCACAATCCTCCATCCTTCCGTCGGAAGATCGGGATTACTGGCCCGGATAATCTCAATAATCTCCTCTGGCTTGTCCGGCTCGGTTGGTAACCAGACGCGTGCCCTCGGCCTGCTCGGGATTTCCCCTCTGCTGACCGCTTCAAGCCTCGCGCCCGGCCACACCTCGCCTACCTCGGTCACTGCCCTTTTATAGAGATCGACCGATCTCTGATCCGAGCACGCAGTTAGCTTAACGCGCCCTTGGTGCCATCCCGCATCTCTGCAGGACGGGGGGGAACCCGAATTTTCTCTCAGGATCCTCAAGAAAATGGAGTTTAGTGCATTATACACTACCTTCCACTTTTCCGACGTGATGCTCCCATCTTCCTGACCTTTGTCAATGACGGCTAGCACCAGCACGTGCTCCTTCAGGATTTCACTGAATAATTTCAGTTTCTGCTCCTTAGGAGCACCCGACGTCATGTCTGCTTGCACTTTGGCCCGCTTACTGCCTTCTGCTTCAAGGTCTTCCTGGGACCTCTGTCTTTTAGACACAAGGACCCTCTCCGAGCTTTCGCAGCCGACAGTTTTCTTAGCCCATGCTACAGATTCCTTCTGCACAACTGTAAGCTGCCCCTCAAGGGTCGCAGCCAGAACTCTAAATGCCGACCGTCTCTCTCTGTACCGTCGTTTTGCTGGGGGGATCTCTCTCGGTCTCCCGCTCTTCTGTTTGGCAGTTCCGCTTCCACCTGGCTTCGATGCCATGGTGTTGCTTACCCCTGCCTCAGTTGAGGGAGCCCCACCTTTTTGGTTAGAGTTACTCATCTCTATAGTACTTTCCGGTTTTTAGTGGGTACCGGTCCCCTTGTGTTTATTATTTTTTTCTGAATCTTCCATTTATTCCCACGAGTATCGGAGAAATACGTCCACCTGCGCAGAGATCCGTATACGCAGGTAAGGCTAAATACAACTGGAGGTCGCCAGGTATCCAGAGGGCTCCGTTCATGACTGGGCTTTGTTAAATGAGCCCCAGTCTAGTCGATCATCAGCGCGATCGCGGTGTTGAGATTTTATGTCGAGAAAATAAAATAAATAAATGTGACCAAAAAGAAAACGAACTCTTAAATTGTCGTAACTGGAAAAATTATTTAGTTAGAGCTTTAATATTTTCGTGATAACCTATCCATGTGAACGTTTTTCACTAGGCCAAAAAAGGCTTTTATAAATATTCCTATTATATTGTAATCCTTCCTTTCAACTAAAACTGCAATTTCCCAAAATTGGGGTGAGTGTGACATAAACAAAAATAATACTAGGCGACGATGTGTAGTGATTAAAATAATGGCGTCAACAATGCCTATAGTTTCGAAAATTATTGTTAGAACGTTTTTTTACGAACGTCAGCAAGTCATTTAATTTTAGCAGGAAATTTAGTTAAAATTTCGCAATGGGTTAAACAATCAAATTTTTTAAAGTTTTATTCTATTAAAATTTTTAACTAGAATGTTCAAATCAAATATTGAATGCTGTTGGAAAAATAACTACGGTTAACGGATACTTACGACTGTAAGTAACCGCGAACACCGGTTACGGATATATCCGGTTCTAAAATTATAGTATAGATTTGTAAAATTCCATTTTAACTTCCAAAATAATTGATAACACCCACAATGGGCTGGAAAACTATAGATGATACTGAAAACCCATTCGGAAACCAACAAAAAATATTTATTCTGCATTATCACGAATTATTTACATACTATACAAATTTCTGAAATTGTCTACACTCAAACCAATTATCTACACTATTTTCGACACTGATATGTAGACAATTGCGAAATACGCGTAGGCACGCAACACTCATTTCAAATATGATAATAGTTGTGCAGTATAGTTGAAGAACATATTTTTTTATGCAGAATAACTCGGCTTCCGTTGTTACACCGATCATCAATCGTCTAAGTTAATATCGCGGTAAATAGTGCAAGCATCTGCGTTTGATCTTGTTCCTAATTCATTCAAAAGCCTCTATTAAACATGAACTATGCAGAAACTGCTCAATGCGTTATAGTCTTCAGGGTTTTGTTCATGTGGCTACAGGATGTCCCCACAAATTAATCGAAAATGACACAACTTCGACATAGCCAAGCTCGTTTTTTATTGCTGGTCTGTTGTGTACCATTGGGCTTTACATTTGGTGTTTTGCTTGTTTAATTTTTTCCGTTTATAAATCAATACTAGTTGCTGCCAACCAGAATAATTTAAATAACTATTATTTACGATGCCTGAAATAATATTAAAAAATATTTAAATTATTCTGGGTTCGAAATAAGATTTTGAGATTCGTGATTTCAATATCGAGATTTTGAATTCGGTTTTTCAATATAAGCAATCGCAAACCTTACCAATCTTTTTTTTAGGTTTTTGTTCTATATAATCTGTTCTGGGGCCTTACCACTCCCAACATTTTTGCGGTTCACTTTTCACGTCCTACCGTGTTCGACTGCAGCGACATATGCCTTCCGATCGAAGAATTTCTTTCTTTACTCGTTTTAATATAAAGTAGACCGGCGTAATCTAATCCGATTTTTGAAAATACACTATACTTTGTGCTGATAAATGAGCCATAACGGATACAGACGACACAGTATGTTGTACACCGTTTAATTGTATACCTTGCTCCTATTATCCAAAATTTACTTCGTACAATACTCAGAGTTAGCGCGTTACCGGCATGCACAATGGTTAGAGGAACTTCACGAATAATCAATTGGCATGCTAAGTTATGTTTTAGTAATATAACCGGATGCTAGGGACTTAATGCAATATTTGAATAAGTTGCATAAAAATACTGCTCCACATAATTCGAGTCTGGGAAGTGATAACTGTTTCAATGGCGCGACTTTACTCTTTCCATATACGATATTCACGCTCACTTCATCCTTCTCATTAACAGCTCGTAAATATGCACATCCGTAAGTGGCTTCGGATACATCACAAATTGCGTGAAGTTGAATCCGTGTTGGTTTTATGAATATCATTAACCTTTGAGGAATTTGGATTGTTTCAACTTCTGGAATTGCAGAATACAGGTCTTCCCATGCGTTTCCTGTGCCGTACGTTACAGTGTTTAATTTATACGCGTTTAGATTTTCAAGATGATGATTTCGCCACAAAATTAGCTGGTAGTTTGCATCGTCAGAGTTCATCAGAATTTGTCGGTATATTTTTTAAATGTCTGCGACCGTCCTGACTGCGTGTTTCCGAAATTTTATGATGATTGTTGATAAATCCGTTTGTAGATTCGGGCCGATGTGAATAATATCATTGAGCAATATTTCCGTGCTGGTCTTGCAAGAATCGTCAAAGACCACCCTCAATTTTGTAGTACTGCTACTGGTTTTAAAAACCGCGTGATGTGGTAGAAAATATTTGTCATCATCTTGAACTGGGATTTCGGCAGATTTTAAACGGCAGTCTCACAATAAATTTGCCGCTAGCACCTCCCGATGTTGTTTCGTTATAGTATTGTTCGCATATGTTGACTGGCGGTTCCTCTTGATATGAAACTTCCTCGATTTCCCAGAATTTTTTCAACAGTTGGTATAGATCCTCATTTAACATTTGAATGACTGGGTCGATGTTTACATGTAAGTTTATGTTGCCTTTTTCTTCAGTCTACGACCCTTCAGTCCAATTCCCTTAACCACCCAAATTTAGATGAGTATATGGTTGGGAAGCCACCAACAGTACATTTTTTCTTGGTTTAACACATCAAAAAATATACCAGCTCCCGGCAAAATGTCTATTTTATTTTGTTTGTAAAACTCCGGATCGGAGTGCTCTAAACCTGCACCGACCAAATTAGCCCGCCTCAATGAAACTTGTACTATAATTTGTTACACCTTTATTACAATTTATTACAACACCTCCCGATTTTATTACAGTTACCGTTTTCGAGGAACGAGAGGAACGAGTGGTCGGTTTAGCTTGTAATTAAACCTACACCGCCAAAATTGTAACTTTTGATGTAGCTGTGATATCGAGATGGTTCTTGCTCCAGAATTATTACAAAATAATAACATTGATTAAATAGTACAAGATCAACCATAAATCATGACTAAGGGTAAATTTCACAGACCGCCACCAGATATTGAGTCAAATGTTACTCCTGGGACCTTGTGAAGGGCAGATCAACCTTATACAGGTGTGTAATAAATTATCTTTGTATCAGGTTACGCGGAATTGGCTCCAAACGGTGAAGGGTTCAAACGTCTAATCTAAAGTTCGATTTTATTACCTTCAACAACTTATTACACCAGACCGCCACCAGATATTAAGTCAAATGTTACTCCGTGGATCTCGTGGAGAGCAAATCAACCCTTATAGACGGAATTGTCTCCAAACCGTAAAGACTTCAAACGTCTAATCTAAAGTTCCATTTTATCACCTTCAACAATTTATTACACCAGAAAGAAACCAGATATTAAGTCAAATGTTACTCCTTTACGGTGTGGAGCCAATTCCGCGTAACCTGATACAAAGATAATTTATTACCCACCTGTATAAGGTTGATCTGCCCTTCACAATGTCCCAGGAGTAACATTTGACTCAATATCTGGTGGCGGTCTGTTGTAGTAATTTATTAATATTGGTAAAATCGATGTTTTTGTCATAAATAATCGTTTGGAGTGCAATTTACCTTTAGTCAAGATTTAGGGTTGATCTTGTACTATTTAATCAATGTAATTAATTTGTAATAATTTCTGGTACAAGAACCACCTCGATATCACAGCTACATCAAAAGTTACAATTTTGGCGGTGTAGGTTTAATTACAAGCTAAACCGACCACTCGTTCCTCTCGTTCCTCGAAAACGGTAACTGTAATAAAATCGGGAGTTGTTGTAATAAATTGTAATAAATGTGTAACAAATTATATTACAGCTTTCATTGAGGCGGGCTAATTTGGTCGGTGCAGATTTAGAGCACTCCGGATCGGCTAATTGTAATTCCAGAATGACTTTATTTAATTTAATTGGTAACTGGCCATGGTTACTTGTCATGTGGCGTGACGTTTAATGCAGAACGCTTGTCTATACCGGAATAGATGGTCACATCGATGTTCCCTTTTGTTTTACCAGTCGATGTAGATGCTAGCCCGTATATAGATATGGAAGTTTGACTTCGCTTAAGGCCTAGGCGTTGAGCGCAATGTTCGGTTACGAATAAAGTTTGCGATCCCGAATCTAGAAGTGCCCGAAATGACAAGAGATCTCCGGTACGTGATCTAATACAAATAATAGCAATTGGTAGTACTGTTTGTAGCGATGAATATAGCCTTTGTTAAGCTTGAGCAACCAGATGCTTATTGGACAAGGTGGTGGTTTAACAAGATGATTATTTTCAATTGTCGATTGAGCTTAAGAAGAATCAAGTATTGATTTATTACCGTAAGGATCATTCATTGACACATGATGACTCGAGGATGCAGATTTGTGCTCTGATTGTGTTTCATTTTCACCTGGATGGAGCAGAGTATGGTGACGTTTATTGCAGATCAGTCTGATGTAACCCTTTTTCAAACAGTTTCGACATGCATCAATTTGATCCACTAATTTCAATCTCGAATCTAACTTTGGTTTTTAAAGAGCGGACATCTGAACAACGGATGTAGCTGTTTACAAACAAAGCATTCTAGATTGCTATTAGAACTCGAAGACAGAAACGATTTTGCAGTTGGTTTCAAGGCATGTTTTTTAGATCACCACATCTTTTATTTAGAAATGCGAGTTATATTTTGAACATAGGAAAATTCGTACCGACTGACTCGTTTGCCACAATTGCTTAGATTCACTGTTGATTTTAATAAGTAGTATGTGCATAAGCCAAAGGTCGCGAGTTTCAGTTTCTGGTCCTAGTGCGCGAAGTCCACGTATCAATCACCTCGTCAGCAGTTTCGGTAATGTGCCGTAAGTCTTTGCCGTTCGATTACACACATTGTTTTTGAAATTTTATTGTAACGACTACATAATTTGTCCCGTGCTTCTGAATAATTATTTTCAGTGATGGTAATATGCCGTATAAGAGAGCCAGCATCACCCGATAGCAACCCTTTCATCATTTGTAGTTTATGCACATAACTAATATTTTTGTTGTCATGCACGTTGGAATTAAGCAAATCGTGGAAGGAGGCCCAATATCTATAATTCCCAGAGAAATTTTGTATTTGAATTTTGGTAATTGTACCTGTTGTGGTGTATTCACTTCTTCATAAAATGTCCGTTTCTGGTCGATAAACTGGTCCAAGGTTGTGTTTAAGCCATGTGAGGCATTAACTTCATATTGACCTTGACTGTTAATAGCTGTCGTAAATAGTGCTCGTGCTTTGTAGTACTGTTGATCTAACTAACCTCCAAGATGTCAAGCCAATCTGTATAATGTCTTCGATGTTAGTGTCTGCATTTATCTCTTCTGAAAATCGCAGAATTTGGATTATTGGTTGTATGCGCGATCGCGAAGTCATTCTAATATCTCCATTATAATTTCACGAAAATAAAAGCACTTTATCACACTTTATTACTCCACTAATTGAAGCTCAAATTAAGTATTCGAGTTTCACTGAATATGAGTTGTAATTGTAATCTATTAGTATTTGAAGATAAAAATTCTACTTAGTTGTTTTTTGTGGAAAATTACCGGGTTTCGGCACCAAAATGTTGATAACGCTAGAAGTTTTGACTCGACCCAATAATTGCTTCAGTTTCTCCAACATCCTTACGCATTGCTTGCCAAAATAAGAACGTACGACTATAGGGCCGATTAACATAGAACCATCTGCACATTGCATAGCTCCATATCAGCCTATAGTACTGGCATAGAAGATGGGTCGGCCCATGAGTTTTGCACTCCGACAGGGGGTCATAGATGTGTTCATTCTCATCACCGATCGTAATCAGATGATAAAAAATCCCTTTTGCATCCTGCCTATATCGGGATTCGAACCCGGTACTTCCCGATCCAAACGCCATAGCTTTAACCACTGTATTCGGACAAAATATTATTTTTAATGGCATTTATACAATGTGTTCTACTTTTCTAGACATAGAAAACAAAGAGGCCATTAACTCACAATATATCTACCACAAAAATTAGAAAAATGAGTACTTGTTTAAATATACACAAACCCTTACTTGAGAACTTCCTTAAGTCTCTTCTTGGCAGAATAATTAAATATTAAACTACCCAAAGTCGCTTAGCATTGACATTAAACAGTTCATATCTGTTATTACGTAACTTGAAGATTTGAACACTTTGTAAATTTTTAAATTCATTCGAGCTACTATTGCATTAATTAATTTAAAACGTGTTTTATCCATCAACACCCAACATTCAATACTATAGAATTATGATGTTTATTTTATTTTTAAATTCATTTATTATGTTGCTATTATTATGATTGTTAGTACATTATTTATTTATTTATGAATGAATAATAATAAAAATTTATTTTTGCCGTTTCGGCTGTTTGAATTAAATTCGAAATTTTGATTTGTATTGATTTGGATTATATAATGTTATGTGTCTGTCTAAATGTACTCGTAATATAGGTGTAGGAGGCAATTTCGAATGATGAACATATAAATCATAAAAACAAAATTTTATTGTGTATCTGCGAAAAGTCATTTGAATTTTAAATTTTGAGACAGACACCATAACGAAAATATATAGTATATCGTTCTGATATTAAATAATTTTACCATTTTATTAGATTTGTGTTGATTATCAGTAGATTTCGTTAATATTGTAAATCAATGGTATTAGGTAGATAAACTATATCTGTGGTGGAGTAAATTATTCAGCTATAGGGGATGTTTTTATTTTATTTTATTGTCTATTGTGTAAATCTCTTGGATTGAAACGTTTCACTCCCACTTGAATCAATTTCCGTTCATACAAAATTATATGTCTATATTTTTGGAGTTTTTGCAGTAGACAGTTTTAGTAAAGTCAATTTTACGCCCTGGTTTCGACATTGCGTCCATAAGTATTGAGCAACCAATTTAGGTCTCAATCCATTCCAAAATTTAACTCACATATCATGATCTCATTAATTTAAGTTTTTTTTTATTTGTTTTCTCTTTAGACATTCATCCCAGACATGTAACACTAAATAAAAAAAAACACACCGTACAAAATAAAAACCATTCAAACGATTTAAGAGACGTACAAAAAATCTTATTTATTTTAAAATTATAAGAAGAAATATATGTAAATTCGCATCCAAAGACGAAACTGAAGAAACGAATGAAGAGGAACAAAAAAAAAAATAAGAAATATACAATAATACCGAAAGACAACAGAAGTAGCTAAATATAATTCCAATTCCTCTAACAATAAATAAAATTAAATACATAAAAAAATCAAAATAATTGACAACAACATAAGAAAATCTCGTTTCTCTTAAAAATGGAAAAAAATATTCTGAATTTCATTATTTTCCGTTTTTCCAATCTCATTTTGTTTTTGCTTGCGTGAAATATTGATGACAGAATTTATTGTATTTCAATTCTGCGCTGCTGTTGCTGGTTTTTATAATATATTTTCTTGCGTTTTATCTGGTTTGTTTTTAATCTTGTGCATTTGATTGATAAATTGATGTCTCTGGTTAATTGGATATCAAGTTTTATAAAAGAATAATGCCTAAAGAATATTAAAAACATTAAAAATTTAAATTATTATAATGATGCTTGAGTGGTATATTTTGAGAGGTTCGTAGTTGTTCGTAGTCAATTTCGTAAATACAAAATTATTGAACTTCAATTCAAACGAAACAAAAATAAATTAGAAACTTTAGCAAAGCCTTCTAGCCAAGGACGAACTCCTGTTTTAAAATCAAGTGTTCCACTTTAAATGTGTTGATCTAAAAACGTCGAGTTTCTTTGGCAACAAATACAACACATTTTTAGAAATGCACACCAAAATGTTAGCGGAACTATCCGCATTATGACTTCCGATCAGTTAATGAATTATCTTAATCATACTCGTTCCATAATAACGAACCAATAAATGAGAACGAACCTTATTTGCTGTGGGAGTATCGTTTGAGAATTGTTTATGCTTGCACAACTTCCATATGATTTTGGTTGCCTTACAACTGTGTAGATTTAAATTAGTTTCGTCGATTCTAAGGACTTTATGTCGGACGCCTCGACTTGCATAAAATTGCTAGAAATATTCCCCAGTGATTATTCCTTGCATCATGAAGCCGCCAACTATTAAACTCGAAGAATTCAGAGTACTGCGATTTCCTTAACAGAATATGTTGGTGCACAGTAGCATATAAACCAGCCACTACAAAACGGTAATTTAAATTATTTATTGGTGAAAAGTACACAAAAGTGAAAACAAGTATAACCATGAAACAAATTATTTATATTTTCAATTGCTGATTGTATTTCTTATTTCCCCATCAATTCATCCTGGGTTTAGCCTTTAAAGCTCTATTTTCCAAGTTCTAGAGTTTCTTTTACAATGTTTAATTACAAAACATCGTTCTTCTTTTATTTTGATATTTTATTTCTGCCTCTAAGTATACGGGAATTTAAAAATTGTGGTTTGTCTATGAATAGTTTGCGTTCTAACTAACCCCTTCTTCAGTTAGCTGGCCTCCTGCGTAATTTATCAACGTTGATCTTTTACCGCAATATCGTTCCATGCGTTAATTTATCGCTTGTCGTCTTTAACATGTACAGGGTGAGCCAAAAGTCACCATGGGGTTTAAAAACTTAATAACTTTTTCGTTTTTAGATTTTTTTTTCAGATTGTATAAATAACACCAGGAAAATAAATAATAGAGAGATTCACAACTGATCAAAGAACCAGAATAACAGAGTTTTATTATTTAAATCAATTATTTAGATCCCGTGTGGAGATACAGAACTCCCATCGTGCGTCCCCAGGTGGCGGATAGAGGAATGCTCTTTAACCGGCTTTCCGGAGGGTAGGTGAGAAATAAAATACCATCTGGGGACCAAATCTGGCTAGGGGAAGGAACCCCAAACAATAACCCAATCAGTAAAGCAATGAGTGTACAACCAAATGGAATGTATACCCCAGGTGGTACGTCAACTGTAAAGGGTGGTCAATCCACCCACACACGAGGCAGGCTAAACGGATTCTGGGGTGAGCCAACCAATTAAAAACCCATTTATAGCAAGCACAAGTATCTCTAGATAACCAACTACACAAACGCATACCGCTACTCAGCAGGAAAACAAAAATGCTGAACGCAGAGAGAACGTAAACCAAGAAAACCACCATGATGTCGCAAGAGAAAACGTTGGTTGTAAGTAATCGATAGAAAACTTAATGAAAATCAATGAACAGCCATTCAAAGAAGTCCAACAGCATAAAGAAGAAATGGCTGTAATCAATCCTTCCGAAAATTCAAACTCTACAGCCACAAATTTTGAAAGATGTTATGGAAAATGCTCTAAAACGAGCCCACCATTGCGAAGCTGAATACGGCGGTCATTTAAGTGACATTATTTTCACCTTGTTAAAGTTAGCCGAAAGTTGCCAGCCGAAAGATAATGCACATAGTGCCTTGACTATTTATTAAACTCTCTTTATACTCTCGCTCCTATCGATTTTTAAATTCCTATAAACTGAAATAATTTTCCCTTCACCCGAATGATATAACCCGATCCTAAATTCGTAAATTCTTAAGTTCATGAATGTTTTTTGCTGTATCCAAGACACTATCTGCATTATCTTTCGGCTGGAAACTTTCGGCTAACTTTAACAGTATATTATTTTCCATACTTAGTGTAAAAAAATTTCCATTTCGTATATTTTATAATCTGAAAAAAAAGAAAGAAAAATATATAAACGAAAAAGTTGAGATTATTTGATATTTATTTTATATTAATTAATAATATTATTGAGTTATTTTTATTTTATAATTATTTTATTGTAATTTGAACTCAATTTCAACAAAAATGTTTTATTTTTGCTTTAGGTTTCGACAGCTTTTCGAGCTTTACGTAGAAAACGGCTATCTTTGATATTTTCAAAAAACAATTTTAAAAATCAATTCTCGGAAGTGCGAAAAAACGTTTTACAAATTAATTTAAACTTTTTATTACCAATATAAGCTAGTAACTTACGATATTTATCGAATTAGCACTACTTTTGATATTTAACATTTCCAAAATTGATCTTTTTTAAATTATCTTCTCTTTTGATAATTTTGATATTATCTAATGTAATTATATGATTAGAATCTCTTAACCCTCGTCAGGCGGCATAGGTACAATTGTACCTTTTCTGTTTTTAAATACTAATAAGTCTTCTTGTAGAAGCCGGAGAGAGTTAAGGCTTTGTGAGATCTCTACATTTTAATAATGTGGAAATTCCAAATATTATCTATTTACAAAAATTATGTCTACAGTGACGATTTTCATATAAAATATATGAAAGTACAATTGTACGTCTGCCACCTTTTAGCATTGTAAAATTATACAGCCGGACGAGGGTTAAATGTTGTGTAAGTGCATTGCAATTTTGATCTAGATTATTTACATTTTTATGTACAATCTCTTATGTACAATCTCTTTGAAAAAAGTACTAACTTATATTTAAAGGCTCTAAAAAGTAGATAATAAAAGGCTTTGAAAAGTAGAAAACAAAATTTTTCTTCCTTACTCCTATCAAGGTATATTTTTAACAAGTAGAAATTTAAAATTAATATGACTAAATTTATAAGCGTGGAGCGCTCCTTTACGGCATTAGTAATTTAAGACTACTAGACACATGAAGTTAAAGTCTTAGTAAAGTCGTTTAGGCACGCTAATGGAACAGTCTATTCTGACGTATCCTAAGAATAGATTTTTTGCTGGAGCATTTCAGTATTAACGTAAAAATATTGAGAGATATAGTATATACATTCAGAAGGAGCGCCCCACGCTTATATTTTTAGTCATATTAATTTTAAATGTCTACTTGTTATAAATATACCTTGATAGGAGTAAGGAAGAAAAATTTTGTTTTCTACTTTTCAAAGCCTTTTATTATCTACTTTTTAGAGCCTTTAAATATAAGCGTGGTTTTAAAAAAAAAATTTAAATATATTTTGTTTCTACTTTTTAGTCGTCGCAATTTGCAATCAATTTTTCAACCATGTTAACATTTGTCAGGAAGTTGCAAAACGATAGATGGTATATCTGTCTTTGGACCTTGCCTTTAAGAGTGCGATCCGAGAGCACTATTCCATATACTGTTAAAGTTAGCCGAAAGTTTCCAGCCGAAAGATAATGCAGATAGTGTCTTGAATACAGTAAAAATCAGTCATAAACTCGAATTTAGGAAGAATTTAGGATCGGGTTATATCCTTTGGGTGAAGGAGAAATTATTTCAGTTTATAGGAATTTAAAAATCGATAGGAGCGAGAGCATAAAGAGAGTTTAACTTTCTGTTGAAATAGTCAAGACACTATCTGCATTATCTTACGGCTGGCAACTTTCGGCTAACTTTAACAAGGTCTATTCCATATGATTGTTTTTTATTATAGCCAACTTTTATAAGTCTTTGTCAATATGTGTTTTTTGTCAGTTATTCGCGTCCCATAGATCTTAGTCTCACCATTTCCCGCCAATGCCTCATTATGTCAATTTTTGACAAAGGCTTTGAAAAAACAATGGTGGTTTTTTAAAAAGTTTTTATAAATATAGCTTGATAGGAGTAAGGAAGAATTTTTTTTTAATGTCCAAAAATGTTAGAATCTTGTATTGTCATCGGAGTTAAGCCTGCATGCAAAATTTCAGCAGCTCAATTAGACTATCGCAAGTAGTCGAAAAATTAATTATAAAATTTGACGATAAAAACAGACACACAGAGTGAGCTAATATAAACGTGGTAATTAATTATTAATTGCAAATTTAGTCAAGGGTAAATTCGGTACTAAATTCTTTCAATTGTCAACCTTTATTTTAATATAGATATGAAAACGGTATTACAACGGCGGTTCCAGAAAACAAGACACATTACACATTTTTAGATGCATTTATTTCAATTGATGAATGTAATAGAATTAAATTTACGAAAAATAATAAGGCAACAAAACTTCATTTTTAGATATTCTGTTGATATATGATGGCAACATTTCTTGTGATTGGTATCACAAAAATACTTAGTCTGGTCGCTATCTAAGTTTGTTGTCATGGTTACAATTTCAACAAAATTAACACCAAAGAAATTCTAAGTCAAGATTTTAAAACTCTCGTACAGTAAATTTCAATATAAAAATTTTAAAATATTGAATGATACATTACTTCAAAATCAGTACCCCAAAAAATTAATAGATAATATTGTTTAAAAACAAAATTATTTTAGCATAAATTCTAACTCTCGGCCGGAAATTTCAAATTATTTATCAATCTCGTGCAATAAAAATTTATTCGAAAAAATTAAAAATTTATTCAAAAATTATAATTTCAAAGTTATTGGATGTTCGGCGACATATTTAAATCGTAATATTTTTTCGAAACTAAACGATCTGGTTCCATTAAAGCATCAACCCTATGTTGTTTATCAAGTTTGTTGCGATTTTAACGGAACTTTTGTTGGCCAAACCAAATAATTAATGAAAAAGAGATTGTACCAACATAAATATGTAAATAATCTTGACGGAAATTACAGTGCACTTACATAACATTTAAGAGATTCTAATCATTCAATGACATTAGACAATATCAAAATTCTCAAAAAAGAGAAAAAATTAAAAAAATCAAATTTGGAAATGGTAAATATCAAAAATAGTGCTAATTCGATAAATATCGTAAGAGAGTGCTTATATTAGTAATACGTGTAATTTATTCGTGTAATTGTTCCTGGTGTTTGTCATATTTACATATTAATTTTAAATTGATTTGTACAACGCTTTTTTGCACTACCAAAAATTGATTTTTTGAAAGTGTCTAAGATAGCCGGTTTCTATGTAAACAAAAAGGTGTCGAAACCTAAAGCAAAAATAAAATATTTTTGTTAAAATTAAGTTGAATTACCAATAAAATAATATTTATTATTTTTATTTTCTAGTTAATTAATTTGTTAATATTAACAATTTGTTCCAAAATAATTAGTCAATAATTTAATATTAAAATAATAATATAAATGATAATTTAATATTAAAAATAATTTAGCTCCAATAATTTAGCAGCTTATTTGTTTTTACATAAATTATATTCGAATTTATTCTACAAAAATAGGAAATTTTGGGTTATTCTGGGTGATAGCCAGATATTGCTTTTATATCGAGGTGAGGTTACCATGACGTTGGAAGTTGTGTTTCACTAATGAAACATTGAATTCGTTAAATTAAAAAATTTAGTCGTTTCATCAGTTTTTAACTTACATACAAATTATAATCACAATGCCTTAGCGAATTATTGTGCTTCGCTACGTAATTGACAACCCCTTCGCAACCTCGATTGTTATTGAATTTGAGGCATATATGCGATTTCTATGTGAAATTTTGGGTTATTTCGAGTGATAGCCAGATAGTGTTTTACATCGAGGTGAGCTTACCCGACGAAGTCTGATGGGGAGGCCGAACTTTTTAGTTAAGAGAATTCAGTGTTTCACTAGTTCGAAAGTAAACTTCGAACGTTTTGATTACCTCACCTCGATGTCTTCATAAAATTTTTATTTTATATTAAATCGAATAAATCAAATTAATTAAAATGTGTACGTTAACAAAAACTATATGTTTAAAACGTCTGCCTGAAGTTCAAGAACATTCAACTCCAAAAAAAAAATTATCAAATTTGCATTGAGTGAACTTTAAAATTTTTCATCATGTTCATTTTATCAAAAATTAACATTGAATCACATTCGTGCGCAACAATTACTATCTACATAGAATAATAATTTTGCATATACAAATATACGAAACTACCTCAATTTTATCAAATAAATCATATTAAATTAAACTGCGCGGTCGATGTTCTTTGGCGTTTTTAATGACCAAAAATATTTATGAATAAATAACAAACAACAAATTAATATTTCAAGCGATCAACGATCATAAATTAATTAAATAAATGGTGAAGATAGAACAACAACAATTTTTTTTTATTTAATTAAATTTTATAATTTATATTATATGATTTTGTTATCAAAATATTATGATCTTAGCACAACAAATAAAATCTCTTAAATATTTTTTGTGTGTGAATTCTTCTGGGGACATTTATTCGATCGATCGTTTGACATTCAAATAATAACGATAATTCTTCCAGCAAAAAAAAAAAACAAAAGAAATTAATATTTTTGTCATAATTCTGTTTACTTATCATTTATATTTTACTTTAATTCTACGTGTCTTAAATAATAATAAAATATATTATTTTAATGGTTGGATGACTTTTCATAATTACAACTTTATTTTTTGTGATATAAATTCCATAATACCTAAGATATAATCATTATCATTATAACATGAAGGCTTACTGAAAAAAAAAATATAAACAAAAAAACAAAAATTAAATAAATTGAGTGAATGGGTTAAATTGGAATTGAACACGAATTAGAAATTTATTTATATAGAGTCTTTATTTTTCACCTATAGTTATTTTTAGCTAACATTTTTTTGTTGGCAAATGCAATTAACCGATTAAGTATAAAACATTATAATTACTCACATTTGGTATATCTTTGAACGATTGTGTTCCTACCAACGTATAATTATATGTAATGTTTTTATGAATCTACCATATAACCATGACAAAATTAAAATTCATTTATGTTTTGCAATTATTATGATTATTATTATTTTGTTTACAGGGAAAGAAAACATCGTAAAAATTAATGTTTAATTTAAAACGATATGTAGGAACATATTTTTTTTACTCTCTCTAAACCTTCACTAAATTAACCTTTAACTTTGAGCAAATTAATGTAGTTATTCAAATAATAACGAAATTAACGATTTTTAATTCAAAATTGCAAGCTGTAGGGCATAACTTCAAGTAGAGGGGGCAGAAAAACCAAATTGCTTATTTGTTAGTACAGGAAGCAATCAAAAAGAAATGTTTCATATTTCAGTGATCTCTGTTAGGTGTACACGTTAGTCAGGCGTATTTGATAAATTTTCTCATGGTCAAAATAATAACGTCATTTTGAATTTTCAATTGCATACAAAAAATACTCTCCCACCTATCGGTTTAAAGGAGACCTTTTGGCAAATCAGCCCGAAAAAAGCGATGGTAACACTAAGCTATTGCTATTGTGAGAGTTTACTATCCCAGCCCCAAAAAAATGTCACTATCACGGCAATAAACACTATATGACCTGACATTATTATGACATTCAGCCCGAAATTTTAAAATTAGTTTTATATATTTTTAAGATATATTATTATTATTTATTGGTACCCTAGTCAGGCCTAAACTCTTCATTTATATGAAACTAGCCCGATAATCAGTTCAAAAAAATATCACTGTCGCGACAATACAATGTGTCATGATAATCTGTTATGACATATAGATCATTCAGCCCGAAATTATAAATAAAACTTTTATGTATTTTTAAATTCTGGGGAAATTTAGTTGGGAAACCTAACAGCTTACAGCCCTAACCTAAGCTGAAAACGACAATGAGGTTACTTCTTTAGCACTATGTGAGTGACCACTATGAAGCTTGCAAGAACTTTCAGCCCGAAATTTTAATTTGTTGTTTATTTGTTGTTTATTTCTTAATTTGAATTTTATCTCACAGACGATTCAGAGGCGGTTGCCATTTACCGCCGGATTCGTTGAAATTTTGACTACAACCGAGATATCCTGATAATCCCAGATAGAATTGTTCTGAAATTCGATCGGTTTCTAGTCAAAACATTAGTAACCCCGTTGGTATAGGTCAACTGCTTTATATTTGGCTGAATTTCGGACTAGCTTCACAGAAGTGGCTGGCACCTTATATTACTTCTCTGTTATGCCAATAATAAGCAATCAATAGAAGACTATCCAGTTACCAAAACGGATTGGCTGGATGATTCAGGCGGTTTATTTGAAATTATGCAAGTATCACAACAGCGCTCACCGATTTCTTGAGGAAAAGTCAAAAATTAGTGTGTACATGTAGAAAAAAAATAATGTGGATAATGCGTTTAAACTTGTTAAATCTGCTTTAACAACAGCTCCGATCTTCCAAAATGGCGATTTTTTGCGTCAGTTTTATATACATTGCGATGCGAGTACGTGCGAGGTAGAAAGCGCTTTATTTTAAAAAACTTATCAATGCGCAGTACACCACATCGCGTATTATTCCCATAAAATTATAACTTTGCTCAGCACAAATATTGCATAATGGAGTTAGAATGCTTAATGTAATGAGTGTGATGAAATTCAGACCATATGTAGAGGAGTACGCAACTCAATCTAGAGACATTAACCGCTCTTTATATGTTCGGTAATGATAGTTTCGGAATGTGGACCTGAATTGCGAAAATTTCAACTATGGTGCTTACGCTCACACAATTTACGCTTAAAGGAAAATCCAGCTGTTCTTCTGAATTTGAAAATCTTTGTTTTAAGGGACTCACTTTATATTCTGCCTAATTCAATTTTTTGGGATATTTCGAAATGAAAACTTATCATTCCAGAGAAATAAGTACTAGATTATTTAGAAAAAGCACTAGTTACAACTAGTCAAAGATGATCAAACGCATTGGGATACTCTTATTGACGATATTATATGCGCATTAAGGACCGTAGTACATAATTTTACAGGTTGTTAACCATATATGTTTTTACTTTTGTGCTGCATTGGTGACACATGGTTCAACCTTTAATTTGACGCGCAAATTAAATCTGCTCAGTGACAAGCAAAGAATTTTTAAACCCGATCAAACAAACTGCGGGTGAAAAATTCTGTGCACAACTTGCACACAAATTTGTGAAAACTAACGTGTTTCGAAGAATAGGTCATGTATAAGGAAGGAAAAATATTCGGTAGAAATGCCAATCGATAGTGATAAAAATGCAAAAAAAGACTTTCAAATGACCCATTTGTATTCTTTAAATACTAATATTAATAAAAAATAGGGAAACTAAAATTGAATATTGTAGGTATACGTATAATTATATTTGTGAAAAATTGACTGCTGAACATACCCGCAAGAGACTTCTCATGGGTGTCGGGTCTGCCCCGCGATTTGTGCGGATTTTACTTGATGAGATACAAACTAGCAGAAAAGCCTTGGAAAATGATGTCTTCATGACAAACTGAAAGAATACCTGCTGAAATACAAAAAACCACTCAACAATAAAAAGTGAACAAAAACAAAATTTGTTATTAATCTCGCCGTTAAATTAACTGACTTTTTCCAATTTTTTATTCAGAAATCTTTTTTGTTTCGCGTACTGTACGTTTTTGTTATTTATAGGTATCAACGTTAGCAGCATGCTCATAAAAATGCTTACATTAACATTTACTTTATAAGAAAGAAAAGCGCTGTTAGTTTTAAGTTTAGAGTGATCAGCCTAAGATTTAGAAGATATCAGCCTACTGATATTGTGGATTGTGTGAAGGAACTGCGAATGTTCGATGTCGAGAATATTTTAAAAGACTATGACATCTTGAAAAATAAACCATTGTACCGATCACACCAACTAAGCAGCATCTCATAATGAAACATGACCACAATTGAATTGTATCAGTTTTCACTGATTGTTCACAGAATTAAAACAGAGGATACTCAGCAGAGACAATCGAGGTAGAAAAATATCGAAATCACGCACTAGTTGTATTTATAAGAGGATACAATGGCGACTTAAGCAGAATGCTGGTTATCCAACGCCTACAGACTCAACCTGAATATTATCGAAACAAAGTGATCAACGAAATGGGCGAAAATAATTCGGCGGTAGCTCCGATTATTCAATTAAACTGATATCCAGTATATTTACAAATGAAACCTGTCAGTATCCCAGTATCACATCGAAAAAGTCCTACAAAATTGAGCAGAAGAACAATAGAATACCACATTCCCGAATAACATAGCTAGAACCACCAACACCGAAGCCAGGTCGATCCATCTACTCAGACAGGACAGGTCAATAACATCAACAATCCTACGAATCAACAAGATTATCATACAAATTAACCAAATAATCAACCAATAAGAAGAAGCTATATAATCATATGTATGATATTAAAGGGCCGAATATCGAAGGACCGAATGTGTCGAAGGGCAGAATGTCGAAAGGCTGAATGTGTCGAAGTTCCGAATGTGTCGAAGGGCCGAATGTTGAAGTGCCGAATGTGTCACAGGGCCGAATGGGTCAAAGGGCAGAATGGGTCGAAGGGACCATTTTTTTATTTTTTTCATTTAATTAATTTTTTTTTGTACCGTATACCTATTATCAGAAGGATGACATAGAGCCGACTGTCTCAGGTAGCACATGAAAAAAATTGCCTTCACTAAAATGTATCGTTGATTTGATACGTAGAATTTAATGAATATCTAAAAACCTTGTTAAAGTTAGCCGAAAGTTGCCAGCCGAAATTGAAAAAAATCGATAATGCAGATAGTGTCTTGACTAGTTCAGCCGAAAGTTAAACAAATTATATATTAAATTGAAGTATCCCAGCCCAACGTGACTATAAGTGACTATTCGATAGCCCATGACCATAGGTAGATTCTGAGTATATGATTGGGGTGGGTCTGATTTGGTTATAGGGGTAAAATTTTGATTTTCTCCTTTTCTCAACGATAAAATCGTTCGTCATTCGAGATTTTGGCATATAGACACCAATTTCACTATGCCAATTCGATAGCCAGTGACCATAGGTAGATTCTGAGTATATGGTTGGGGTGAGTCTGATGGAGTTATAGGGGTGAAATTTTGATTTTCCTCATTTTTCGTCGATATAATCGTTCGTCATTCGAGATTTTGGCATATAGACACCAATCTCCGTGTAATTTTGATTTGCTCCATTTTTCGTTGATATAATCGTTCGTCATTCGAGATTTTGGCATATAGACACCAATCTCACTATGCTGATTTGATAGCCCATGACCATAGGTAGATTCTGAGTATAAGGTTGGGATGGGTCTGATGGGGTTATAGCGGTGAAATTTTGATTTTCCTCTTTTTTTGTCGATAAAATCGTTTGTCATTTGAGATTTTGGATAGACACCAATCTCACTATGCTGATTCGATAGCCCATGCCATTAGGCGTTCGACAGGATGTCTCATGAAGTCATCTTGTTCAAGCTTAAGGCCCTTGGTTTTCCTCCCCAAATTCTCCGTTGGATCGGCTCTTACCTAAAAGAGCGTATATACCATGTACTGTTCAGGTCATCAGTATCAGCTCGTATCTCAGCAACATCTGGAGTGCCCCAAGGCAGCCATCTGGGTCCAATTTTTTTCATTTCGTCAATTAACGACGTTGAATGTTTGATTAAAAATTCATCCATATCTATATACGCCGATGACATGAAGATTTACAAACTGATTTCAAACACAACGGATAAGAGCCTATTACAATGTGACCTCAACAACTTCTCCACTTGGTGTGCTAAGAACAACCTCGATTTGAACGTGGGTAAATGCAAAACAATCACCTACTCTCGAAAACGTGCACAGTCTATCTCTCGCGACTATTACATTAACAGCGACGCCGTTACCAGAGCCAGTTCTGTTCGAGATTTGGGGGTCATTTGCGACAGTGAATTGAATTTTAGACATCACATCGATCGTATTATCAGCCAAGCCAATTCTGCGCTCGGTTTCATCAAGCGTTGGTCGAAAGAATTCGACGATCCTTATGTTACGAAGGCTCTCTATTCAACATGCGTTCGTCCCCTGCTCGAATATGCTAGCCAGGTGTGGTCGCCTTATCATGAGGTTCACACTAAGAGGATTGAAGCAGTCCAGCGTAGATTTCTTCGCTTTGCTTTACGCGGACTACCATGGGTGGACATGTTTAACCTGCTTCCATATCAAGATCGTCTGCAGCTAATTAATTTACAATCACTTAGTTAGCGCCGAGTTGTTGCGGACGTGGCTTTCATCCATCAAATACTAACTGGGGGTATCGATTCTTCTGCTCTGTTAGGTAAAATCAATCTAAATATAAATTCTCGGGATTTAAGATCAGTACCTATGTTTAGAATCGACCCTCATCGAACTGATTACGGAAAGAATGAGCCCGTCTCTAGAATGTTGTACGAAGCTAATCAGCACTGCCATCTTATCGATTACAATATGACAAAACGTACGTTGAAAAAACGTCCTTATTTTTCTTGACTATAGTTTGATATTTTATTTAACTTATTTGTTTTTTGTTTTTTTGTGTCATTTTATTTTGCTTGACTTTATCTTTTACTATTTAAATTTTTTAAAATCTATCAAATCTGTTTGTACTAAGCAGACTCGACTTCCGTTTTCCTGCCGTCTGCGACGGGTATCATCTTGCTTAACTATTCATTTAGCTATCTATTTATAGTCACATTTGACTTTTTTTTTTTGCCGCTTTAAAATCCAATTTTTTAATTTCTCTGGTTAAGCATCTCGATATCCTTGTTTATAATTCACTTGAATTATACTCAAAAAAATAATAATAATACAGATGGAGACTCCCCGCGCGCGGTTGGGAGGGGTAATAGGTCGTCGGGATAATTTATTATTTTATTTATTATTTAGGTAGATTGTGAGTATATGGTTGGGGTGGGTCTGATGGGGTTATAGGGGTGAAATTTTGATTTTCTCCATTTTTCATCGATATAATCGTTCGTCATTCGAGATTTTGGCATATAGACACCAATCTCACTAAGCCGATGAAATGAAAGTTTAAAGTGAATTATATATTTTTATTTTTTATTTTCATATTAATTTTTATTTTATTGCTCCTTGTGTTTTAATTTAATGGAGCTACACAAGGAGGATGGGGAGCGAAGTCCGAGATTCATACCTGCACGTGGTGCTCGCCGGATAGCTCTAAATGAATCAGGCAGTTAAAAATAAAAAAAAAACAACTTTTTGATACCCGAAACCTGAAAAGTACCTCTAGCCATGGCCCCTTGAATTAACAGAGTCAAGTTGATGTGCATCTGACAAAATCTCGAACGACAAAAGTTTTCATCTATAAAAAATAACAAAAATCAAAATTTTACCACTATAACCCCAGCAGACACACCTTAAACTTATTATCAAAACCTACCTATGGTCATGGGCTATAGAATCGGCATAGTCAAATTGGTGTCTATATGCCAAAATCTTGAATTACCAACAATTCTTGACGATGCTTGATAAACTGCAATCTTCTTTATCGACTACTTTCGGTTTTATAAGGCAAAAATGCTATTTCATCCATATAACCCCATCAGACTCACGCCTAACCTATAATCAAATTATACCTATGGTCATGGGCTATCGAATCGGCATAGTGAGATTGGTGTCTATATGCCAAAATCTCGAATAACGAACGTTTTTATCGTTGAAAAAACGAGAGAATCAAAATTTCACCCCTATAACCCCATCAGACCCACCCCAACCCTATACTCAGAATCAACCTATGGTCATGGGCTATCGAATCGGCATAGTGAGATTGGTGTCACTGTCTATATGCCAAAATATCGAATGACGAACGATTTTATCGACGAAAAACGAGAAAAATCAAAATTTCACCCCTATAGCCCCATCAGACCCACCCCAATCATATACTCAGAATCAAAGTCATGGGCTATCGAATCGGCATACTGAGATTGTTGCCATTATCCAAAGTCTCGAATGACGAATGATTTTATCGACGAAAAATGGAGAAAATCAAAATTTCACCCCTATAACCCCATCAGACCCACCCCAATCATATGCTTAGAATCTACCTATGGTCATGGGCTATCGAATCGGCATAGTGAGATTGGTGTCTATATGCCAAAATATCGTATGACGAACGATTTTATCGTTGAGAAAACGAGAAAATCAAAATTTCACCCCTATAACCCCATCAGACCCACCTCAACCATATACTCAGAATCTACCGATGGTCACGGGCTATCAAATCAGCATAGTGAGATTGGTGTCTATATGCCAAAATATCGAATGAAAAACGATTTTATCTTTAAGGAAAGGAGAAAATCAAAATTTCATCCCTATCACCCCATCAGACCCACCCCAACCTTATACTCAGAATCTATGGTCATGGGACCTATGGTCATGGGCTATCGAATCGGCATAGTGAGATTGGTGTCTATATGCCAAAATCTCGAATGACGAACGATTGTATCGACGAAAAACGAGGGAAATCAAAATTTGACCCCTATAACCCCCTCAGACCCACCCCAACCATCACCCCAGTTTGAATATTTTAGTTGATCTTCTTTATCGATACAATCTGCATTACCGATATTTTAAAATATATTCGGTTGGTGCAACAAAAGTAATATCTGTATTACCATCTTTTGCCTAGGACGACATAGTCACTATCTGGATTACCATCTTTCGGCTGGAATAGCAAATGTACTATCTGCACTACCATCTTTCGGCTGGAAACTTTCGGCTAACTCTAACAGTATTATCCAAAGATGAAAAATAGTAAAATACATAAATTAATAAGACATTCATTTATGTTTAATAAAATAAATTTACAAAATAATGTATAAAACAACAAATTTAAAAAATTATTTTTCTAAAAACAAAAAAAAAATCGGCTCTTGGACCCATTCGGCCATTCGACATTCGGCCCTTCAACACATTCGGCTCTTCGACATTAGGCCCTTCGACATTCGGGCCTTCGACATTCGGCCTTTTGGCCCTTTGTACCCATTCCAATCATATTATTACGTGGAAGAAGAACTATATTTTCGACACTGATTTAATGGCTTAAATTAGGACTACTACGGAATAACCCATTTATTCTAAAACTATCCGTACTCAGTCAGTATAGGGAGTGAGGTAGAAAACCAAATCGAACAACTACTAAAGGATGGCATAATAAGACAAGAGCCCATATATAATTCTTCAATCTAGGTCGTGGGAAAAAATTATATGCTTTCGGCATAAAAAATACCGGATGGTCATGGATTTTAGACGCCTCAACACAGTAACAATATCAAACGCTTACCGATTCCGGATATATCGAGTTCAATGACAATCTTGGAAAGTCGAAAATGTTCACTACAATCGACCTAACGTCAGGCATTCTTCAAATTAAAATGAAAGAAACGGACATAAAAACCACATTTGGGTATGTTGTTTTTATGTCCGTTTGGACAGGTATATGTATTCGACACGTATACATCCAAGAAAACTGGCTATAAAAAACTCTATGATTGGCAACTTGAATTAATCGCTATCCAACAATTATAAAGAAAGTACGTCTGTGTCTAACGAAAATTACTTATATATCAGTCGTATCGACCCATCTGTCTCAACCGATCAGATCTGCGACAAACTTCAAAATTGTTCGCCAGGAGATGTAAATTGTAGGCGATTATTACCCACAGACCACCTTTGGACAGCTCACTAACGTTCACTGCTCACTGCTTAATAATTCTGATGTTTGGCCTGCTGGTGCTATAATCCGCCCATTTACAAATTATTCACGCATATCAAAAAACCGGCGACGTTTCAACAGCCAAAGTAACTACTGCGTTAACCAATCAGTTTAATTTTTGAACTACTGTCGCTTCATCTAATACCATCAACGCATTCACTTCTATCTACTACCACAATGCCTCCAGTATCCTATGTAAAACCAGGGATTTCCGCTTAGACATACTTGACAATGATTTTGACATTATAATAATCAGCGAGACCTGGCTTACGATCAATATGTTATCTGAAGAGTATTTTCCATCTGGTTATGACGTTCATAGAAAGGACAGATACGGTTTTGACACCAGTTGTAGAGGCGGTGGTGTTTGAATAGCTGTAAAGAATGTAGCCTCCAATGAAGTGATCGCCTGCCATCCCTGCCTTGACGTCATTACTGTTCGCACCAGATTAGCTTACAATACCTCGATTGTTGTCATCGCCGTTTACATTTCTTACGGACCCAACCGGGATGTCTACAACGTGTTTATCAACAACATCAACTCAGCCGTTATACCTTCAGTTCGTCCTTGTGATCAAACAATCATCGTGGGCGACTTTAACTTACCTGGTATATCTTGGAATGATGTTGACGGTGTGTTCTCTCCATCCTCAACTGATGAGAAAGCAGTGACTATCATCGATTTCTTCGCTTCCATATCAACAACGCAGCTTAACCGTTTCAGCAACAGTCAAGGAAAATTCCTGGACCTGCTATTTGCCAACGATGTCTTGCATGCCGATGTTGCTCCGTGCTTGGACTTCACTGGAAGTGAGAGCATTTACCGCACACCAATTACGATAAATATTTTTTTTGCTAAATGTACAACTTATTATTTTTCTAATGATTTTCACTTTAATTTTAGAATGGCCGACTATGCATCCTTGAATGAATTTCTCAGCACTGCCGATTGGGACTTTTTACAGCGCGGTGCAGGTTTGAATGACACGGTGCACAGATTCAATCAGCTTCTCGGGCGTGATATTGAGAGACAGATTCCGCGGGTTAACAATAATAAATCCGGCTTTCGGGAGCCATGGTATAATACCGAGTTGATGGCGCTCGAAAAACGACGCAAGAAGTTTCATTCCCTATACAGGCTTCACGGCGTAGATTACTATCCCGATTTTGTCAAAACTCGTAAGGAAATTCAAATTCTCAATTGGTTCCTTTACAATAATTACGTAGTACAAATCGAGCAAGTTTTGACATATTCGACGGAAAACCACATACCTTTTTCTTACTGTTAATGAAGTTCCAACATTTTTTGGGATTGTGTCAATCCCAAAAAATTTTGGAACTTCATTAACAGTAAGAAAAAGGTATGTGGTTTTCCGTCGAATATGACTCACCAGACCTCCACCGCCAGTCACCCGTCTGATATTTGCAATTTGTTTGCCAAATTCTTTGCATCGGTCTACAACCCGATTCGATCGATAGACTCCCGGGTCTTCTACTACTTCCACCTCCATTGTATTTGATCATTTCAAATTTACCAAACAGGAGGTTCAGGATCAACTGCTCCTTCTCAAGTCTGGCCCCTGCAGTTACCCTCTTGTTCAACGAAAGCCTTCGTCATGGTATTTTTCCGGATCCCTGGAAAATCTCATGTATTCATCCAATTTTTAAGGCGGGTAATAGAAGTGAGGTTAGTAATTATCCTGGGATTGCCATCCTCTCTGTCTTACTCAAACTGTTTGAGTCCATGGTTCACAGAGTATTGCACTTCCATACCAAGAGACTTATTTTTCCTTTTCAGCATGGATTTTATTCCGGTAGGTCTACCGTGTCTAACTTGTCCTCTTTTTGTGGTCATTTATTTGATAGTCTAAACTCCAAGCAGTAGCTTGACGTTGTCTATACCGACTTCGCAAAGGCTTTCGATGTGATTGATCACTCTATTCTTATTAGCAAGTTGGAGAGTCTCGATTGTCATTTTATTCCCATCGACTGGTTGCGTTCTTACCTCTCAGATCGCTGGCAATCCATGAGGTTTATCGATTCTTTCTCCCCATTATTTCGGGCGCCATCCGGTGTGCCTCAGGGTATAGTCATATCGGCCCACTGTTATTTTCTTTATTTCATGACGACGTTGTAAAAGGTTTTAAGTTTGCCAACTGCTTTCTCTTTGCGGATGACATGAAGATTTTCGCCCGGATGAGATTTTAAATTTGAGAAAATGCAAAACTCTTTCTTTCTTCCATATCGCCGGTTTTTTTACCAATATCAACTGTACAACGAAACCATTGATCGGATTGAGTTCATCTGGAACTTGGCGTAATCTTTGAATCTGACGCTACATTTACCAGAAATGTTAACGCCATTTATTAATTCATTTTATTAAATGAAACGGCAAGGACTTTAGTGACCCATTTACTTTGACATCATTATACGTATGCTTTTTTCGGTCTATTTTGGAGTATGCGTGTCCTGTTTGGTCACCTTCCTACCAATGTCATTCCGAGAGGATTGAGAGTATCCAGAAATAGTTTATTTTGTTCGCGCTACGACGTTTACCATCCATGCGGGCTGAGGATTACGTTCTTCCGCTTTATCGGAATCGATGCAATCTTCTGAAACTCCAACGTCTAGATAACCGCCGAGATGTAGCTTCCGCGCTGTTTGGTCGTGATATCTATAATTTTCGTGTCGATTTTATCGAGTTACTAGCACGTATCAGCTTGTATGCTCCCGAACGTCGGATGCGTCAACGTGATGGAGCTTTATTTATCGACCGAGCGGTAACCAACTACGGTCTTTCTGATCCAATTTCGAGGGTATCACGGGTATTTAATTAGGACTACGAAGCTTTTTATTATAACTTGTCGAGAGATTCATTTAGGAAAGCTTTATGTAATCTTTTGTAGTCCAGCTTATGTATCGTATATGTGTCCAGCTATGTCCAGTTATGTGTCCAGCTTATATTTTGTTGTGCCGATTGTAGTTACTGTAGGCACCATTTATAAATAAATTATAAATAAATTATCATCACGAAACTCAATATAACTATTATCATTTTATATAGTACAGGGTGGGTCTGTTAGTCCCGTTTTCATTTGTAAATAAAACACACATTATGGGATGAGAAGTAAACATTTCTTATTAATAAGGAAAAGTGGTTCTATGACATTTATGTATGAAAAACAACATCGTTTATTTTGTATACCACCACGGCTTCGTCTACAGGCGTATACCCGAAAAATAAAAATGTTCGATGACTTTTTCCAATAAAAGCGAACCAATGACTTTGTTTTAATATGTTGAATTGTTTGTGGATAATTATCATATACTTTACATTTCAAATAACCCCGCAAAAAATAATCAAGTGGTGTTAAATCTAGGCCAAGAAACTTCACAATTTTGTGAAATTCTGGAATCAGCAAATTTTGATGACCATAAATGGAGTGTTGCACGACTTGCGTGGCCTGTCGCTCCGTCTTGTTGAAACCAAAGGTCTTTGAATTGCAATTCATTCAATTTGAGCCACAAAAAACTAGTTAACAAGTCGCGATAATGTTCCTCATTCACTGTGGGACATTTTCCTGTTCGTTTTCAAAGAATAACGGCTCAATGATGCCACCTGCCCATAAACCACACCAAACAGTGACTCTTAGAAGATGCACTTCTGCTTCGTGAATAACATGAGAATACTCTGCTACCCAAATTCGACAATTTTGCTTATGGACGTACCCATTAAGATGAAAATGAGCTTCATCGCTAAAGATGATTTTGGATGGAAAACCTTTATTTCGTTCAAGCATCTGCATATGGTTCATGAAATGTTTAGTTCTTGTGAATGATGCCAGGTTGTTTTGTTTGGCTGATTACGATCACTTTCACTAACCGCTGCCGCATCAGGAGCATGAACTGGATGAAAATGTTAATATGATCTACGACCGTCCACCGAACCTGTTTCTTCAAAATGATCAATAATTTTGTCAATTGCACGCTCAATAGGACGTGCTTGCCAACCAAAACTCTCACGTTATTTACGAAATGTTGTTGTTTTTTAACGATTATTTTCATAGTAAATTTGGACAATCAAAATGTGTTATTGTAGATAAATAGCTACTTTTGACTTTTCATATAACAAAGAGTTTTTTAGAATAGATAACATTAAGTACTAAAACTAATCGATTGAATAAAGGACCAACAGATGACCCACCCTGTGCAAATGATTATGAGTCATTTTTATAGTCTATCAATGCTATTACTTAACTACTATCTACTAAAATAAAAATATTCTGAACACAGACGCGGTAAAACCCGGTATTGTCGAGTGCTAGAAAATTTTAATTAATACATAAACACTGAACGTGTCAATTACATAATCATAAAGTCAAATTAGCTCGGTATCACGACGCATGGATTAAAAATATTCTTTCACTTGACATTAACCTTTCAATCATTGAACTTCTTACAGTAAATTAACCATAAATCGTATAAACAAAAATTACACTAACGAAAATCAACTTGTCAATTTAATAAAAATCAATCACTCATGATGATTATAATTTATTGAATTTTTTAAATCAATTCAATGAAGATTGTAAATATAAAAACTATTATATGGATATATCAATATAAATATTATAATATATATTGAAGCAACAAAATTTTTACTATTAATCATAGATTATTTTTATTCATGCGAAAATATAAAAAATATAAGGTGAATACTCTGTATCGATCAAAATCAAATTGGTTCCAGAGACAATTCCAAACGGGTAAATTATTTTAAATGTCGTAAATTTTCTATTTATTGGCAATTTTTTTTTATAACTTGAACGATTTGCAAACAACACGACCCAAGTAAATCTACATTGAAAGACAATCGGAAGGTGTGATCGTCGCTAATATACCAAGACGACGTCTCAATTGTTTGTTATTGTTGGATATTTTGATCGATAATATCATTTTGTAAGTTTTTCTTATTTGCCTATGGAGCAGAAATATATAAAGTTCGACATTAAATAATTCACCCTCATCTATAGAGAAATGGTAAAAAATATATAGCTATATAAAGAGATTTTTCTTGCACCCAGCAGGATTCATTTTTCAAGTATCTTCATAATACACAGTGTACAATATACACTCGTCTAGCGAGATATTCATAAAACCATAAAATAATTATTTTGTAAGATTCTTTTACGTCTTCTTATTATCATTCTGTTATTCGTTCACAACACAGTATCTTGCGTAGGATCGATTATATTGTTGTGATAAATTTGCAATTCAATTGAATTTATCTATATACAAAAGATATACTGTGCCGAGCGAAAAAAATATAGAAGGAAAGATAATATTATCCTGCCGTAATATTTATAAAGACGTTAGTATACACGAGAAGAAGAGAACTAGAAGTAAATTTTATCGTCCATGAAAATGTTAAAATATTATTATTGTTGATTAGTTTTTCGTAACATATTTTTGAATATAATTATGCGATTCAGGCAAAAAAATATTCGATGGTTATTCATGTAAGAAAATTTATGGTCATATAAAAATAACGTTGACCATTTAGACTTTTGTTTATTTCGATTTGGTTGGTAAAATTATTTTTCATGTAATTGGATAACCACATTTTCATTGATTGCAAATTTTATTAAATTGATTTGTATTAACGATTTAACAATGATTAGCAATTTGAAATAACAGTGATATAATGAAGGATTATTAACCAGCATACTAGTATGGGGTTCAAATGCATTTTGCCATTTCGGGAATTTAAAGAAACTTTTGTTTGGAAATTTGATCGAGGTGACTTAGAAAGCAAAAAATGTTGAACAGAGATCGTGTGGCGAACAAATTCAATGCAAATATAAACAACTCCTCAAATACCAATTTGAGTGAGCAAAACAGCATAAAAGTGAATGTTAAATAAAATGAAATGGGAAGAAACGAGATTATCCCCAGCTATGCCAGTATGGCCAATCGAGTAGCAGGATGTTTATCCCAGCAGCCCTGGAACTTGACTAGGATTTAAAAGATCAATCACTCATTAAATAAAAATCAAATTTATTATGTGTGGCGGTTCAGCCAGCAAATTTATTCTACTAGTGAATTGTGTTTATCAAATTAGCAATTCCTAAACTATGTGTGTTCCCAGAATTACGCTAAATATTATTATAATAAAAAATTGTAAACTAAAATGTGAAAAAAATCCCTAGCAAACGTTGTAAATTAAAATATAAATAAACTATAAAATATAAAATAAATCATAAAAATAGAGTAAGATTATAATTATGTACTTATATGTTGTAAAGGTAATTTATTAATTGTATATGGTATTATCAATTACCTAGTACCCATAAACTGGTGACCCCGACGTGATATTAAAACACGTCCAACAATAATAATATAATATCGCCAGTCATCCAGCTTGCAGATCAGTCTAACATATCGAAATCCAGCCGGCACGTATAGCCCAATGTCAATTGTTGTGAACCACGCCCAATCGCACATGGTAAACCAAACTAACTTCAAGTTAATCCAGACGAAAAATCGAACAGGATTGAAATCGTTTCCATTTACCAAGGCCATTACAATTGGGGTCAAGACTTCACCAGTGGACTGTGTTTAAAAAAGTAAATTATACAGGCAAGCATTTCTTCATCCACTCATCGTAATATTTCTGGAAACACTTTTTTTTATTATCGTGATATAAAATTTAACTTTATTAAATTCATTAAACAAATTTGTGACATTGTTGAAATACTACAATGTGTGATTCCGGTAGTGACCACGAAATCGATCATACTATTATGGTGTTGCAACAAATGAATGCAAGGTTTCTATTAAATATACACCCTTCACTGGAGAGAACCCTGAAATTTTGTTTACTCAACTCAAGCACAATTAATAATAAGCGGTATTACTTCCGGTCTTACCCTCAAACGGTCAAGTGCATATACGTGAATCGTGATCAAATACTTAGGCCACCAAATAATTCACAAATATAATACATTAAAATCTACAATTATCAAAAGATTGAGTGAATCAGCAAAAATAAAACTTGATCGACTTCTTTCGGGATTTCAGTTAGGTTAGAAAAAGTAATCTCAATTATTACGGGACATGGAGGATTTATCCACCGATCAGGTTATTGATTCGATATTTAAAAATTTATGGATGCATCGTCTACCAACTCAAGAGATATTATCAAGTATGGATGAATCTAATTTAAACAGCCGATAAAATTGAAAATACAAAAACCAATTAAATTAAAGTCCAACCCACACAAAAGTGTGTAAAAATTTTTTTTTTTGAGTTACACACACAATTGTGATGGCAGGCAGGAAAAGGGATATATTTGAAATTTAATTTTAGTCAATTCAAAAAATCAATTAAAAACATTTTTAAACCAAATAACGATCAACTAATAGTTTATTCATGATGGCCTTGTTGTTTTGGATCAAATTCCAAAACTAGGGTAATTCGT
Organism: Nephrotoma appendiculata; assembly: GCA_947310385.1. NCBI lineage: Eukaryota > Metazoa > Arthropoda > Insecta > Diptera > Tipulidae > Nephrotoma > Nephrotoma appendiculata. The sequence goes on along the minus strand of OX371225.1, from coordinate 139,445,011 downwards.
TTTTACTAGTGAGGTAATAATATAAATCTTAATTTAACGCCATCTATAATAATAAAAAAAGATTGTTGACCATTATGTGTTTAAGGTACTGTGTGTAGTGCTTTCACAATTTTAGTTAAAGTAATATCATAATTTCCTTTCGTTTTTGAACTAATGTCGTCGAAAAATACTTGTAATGTTATATATTGAAGAACATTTATATAACCACAATCAGTGAACAACTGACTTTATACATCTGGGCATATTCTCAACAAGCCCTTCTATGGAGCCATGTAGATTTTTAATCCATTCCGTTTCAATTCGCTTTATATAAAATTACAACTATAGAAAAATTAAAATTAAAATGTTTCCATTATGTATCCATTTTTGCTCGGCATTGTATGTCTCCAGCTTTTAAGTCACATACAGGAGGTATAGTTGCCTAATACGTTTTTTCTGCCAATATCGAGCTATCACTTTCGTCTTTTATTTAGACACCCCATTGTACACCCAATGATCTCAATCGCCCTATAAACTGGATAGTTATTGTTGGAACACTGAGCTTTTTTTGGTTTGAGAAGATAGCAGTGTGACCAAGCTTTTGCGTCCAAGGGCCATGTCAAAGCAAAGGCCATGTCAAGGTTGAAAACTAGATGTTCTGCGTTAATTCGATGTTTTATGTTTGCCGAAAATAATTTCATTGATTCGAGGTTTTTAAGGTTTTTTTTACAGTATCTCAATTATAGTCCGATAATTATCATGAAGAAATCTAGTGTTCTTGTGCAGCGGACGAGCGGTTCTAAATTTTTGAGGTTTTGGCCAACACCTATATATCACAGAATTACTCCCAAAATTCTTTCCAGAATCTTTCTATTGAGAAAGTACTGGTCAATTTTCGGTCAAACTATATATCAACAAATAAATTGACAAACTAAACTACTATACTTCAAATTTACAAACTAAATTTTCACACAAGCTAATTTAATTTCTTGTATAAAATACTAATTAAGGAAAAAAAATTAAAAACAATAGTTTTTCGATATTGTTTGGTTTTTTCAAGTTCATGCTTAATGTTTGGCATTGTGTGCTACTTATAATTTTTGAAAAAGTTCACATTAAAACCATATGATTTTGATCTTTGCTATTTAAATGAAATATTATGACAAAATGCCAAAAAAACAATCTAGAAAAATTGTAAAAATTTGAATAGTAATTTTAATTATTTATGTGCTACTCTGCTAACGATTCGTATAATGTTGGCTGGTATGATTCTGTGACGTAAGCATATATTTTGAACGAGTAGATTGTTTGTCTCCTAATTATTTTTAGTTATTGTGAGATAGTAATTATTGGCACGAATGTTCAGCCGATTATTTTAAATATATGCATGAGGTAATAAACCGTGGTACATCGGTTTGCGTCATATGGGGAAATTTGTGATAATATACTAGAACTTTTTTATTAAATTAGTAATGTTTCTAGCTTTACAAAAATCCATCAATTTTTCGTAATCTCAAATTTTGTGACGTTTTATCAACTAAGAATTTTACAAAAAATATAAAAATCGTGAAAACGGTAGTATTACTTGCGATTTGACTAATTATGGAAAAATAATTTTAATAGAACAATTATAATACATGGACAACACGTTAGATTAAAAAAAATTATATTCATTATATGAAATAAGTTTTTAATTCAGCCAGAGACACTGTTAAACACAAATTTAGGGATTAATGGACATTGTTTTAATATACATTTGCCCAAATTACTTATTTTTGTGATCTAAGTTCCGGATCCTGAACAGTTGTGAATTTATCACAGTATATTGAATAATGTAATGATTGAGTTGTTTCAGAATTAGGTTTGTTATTTTTAATGAAATTGATTAATTAATTGATTATAATTGCTTCATCATGCTTAATAGACATAATTTTCCGGGAGGTTGACCTTCACCGTACACCATTTTTATATTTAACAAAGTCTAAGGAATAGAAAACGAAAGTTATAGTTATAGCGCAGTCTTAGTCAGGTTACTGACACTTACAAGAGCCAAGAGACTTTTGCTGTTTTTTACAAAAGACAACAAAATTTAATTTCATATTGAACATAAACAGAAATAAAACAACTTGCAGTTTTTTAAGGTAAATTTAAAGATTAAACAGATATTCAGAATATAAGCTTTTTATTCTGAAAGTGGTTAAGTCTATTTATATTTGTATAAAGATTTTTAGTTTCAGTTTTGTATAAACTGAAAGTTTAAAAATTTCTTGTATACTTAAATGTAAAAATAAATTTTCAACATCCACATATCCAAGTATGGCTTATAATAAATTTTGAATTATTTTAGCATTGACAACATCTATTTTATTATAGCCGTATTTACAACAATATCGAATAATTTTGAAAAAATTAAATATTTTAGAATATTTTAATTAAAAAAAATGAAATTAACGTTTTGTTTTTCAAATATCATTTAAACTTAATTATCTATTAAACTGACATTGACAACAACAATTTTAATTCCGCCATATTGACAACAACACCGATTTATTTAACAAAAACAAAGTTCAAATAATATTTTGGTTAATTGTACATTTTATTTAACATATTTCTATATAAAATTTATCGTCTAGTAAAACTGCATGTAAACAACAAATTTTGTCTACAACAACGATTTTCTCAAAATAATTAAATTAAAATTGTGAGTGAAAATTGAAATTTAACTTCCAGGTATCGTCTGTGTAAAATTTTCAATTAAAGCTTCTTGTCAAAAACAATTTTAATTTCTTATAATTGCCAACGAATTACTTTTAAAAATCAAATTTTTCAGAATATTTTGGTTTAAATTAATTGTCAACGTTAAAAATTCACGTTGACAATTAATTTGATTTAATTGTTAATTAATTTGATTAATTTGCAACAAAAACAAATTATCTGGACCAAAAAAAAATAATACTTTTAAAATATTTTAATAGTAGTTAAGTGTAAAAGGAGATTTTTAACTTCCGAAAATTCAAAGTATCGCTTATAATGAATTTTATATTCATGTAATAAAAACTATAATTTTAATTCCGCCAAGTTTGTTTTTACAGGCCTACATCCTTGATGTTCGGATGTTGATGACTGTTTTCAATGAAAGCATTTCAATCTCGTACATTTCAGCTGGAATGTTATTTTTCAAAAATACAATTTGTTTTCAAATTGACATCCGAATTTCGTGAAATTATTAATAGATTGGATAATTCAATTCGTTGAAATTATTAAATTAATATTCTCGAAATTGGTTGCCAAAGTCAAATGATTCACGATTTGTGTGACACAAAGCACCATCTTGTTGAAACCAAAGGTCAACTATATCACTTTTTATCCAATTTTTGGCCAATTTCTTCAAAACGTTCAACTATTCCGCGACTTCCAGCTCTGTAGTCAAATTGATGCAAAGGATGCAAATAAGTGCAAAAAAAAATTTATCTTTCAAAGTATTTTGAAAAATTTTCTATTAAACCCTTATTGACAACAACTATTATTAATTTTGCTATAATGACAAGAACAACGAATTATTTGTGACAAAATCGGTTCCATTCAGACTTCCAGTGGTTTGCTGTAACGTTTATAATGAATTTTCAACTATGTATAATACCAATTTTAGATTAAATTTACTTTCTCCCAGTGATAATATAGTTTGTTTAGTTTTAAAAGTACAGTTTCGAGCTCATTTCTACTACAAATTTTAATTCCGCCTTATTGACAACAATAACGATTTGTTTTGGCAAAATTAATTTTTTCATAGAATTTATGGGTAAAAAGTTAATTTTTAACTTTAGGAGTTTGCAAGTTACGCTTTTACCAAATAATATATTTTATTTCGCCATATTAACGACAACAAAAGTTTATGTTTACAAAGTAAATTCTCTTCAAATATTTTTTTTAAGTTAAATTTAAATTAAATTTCTTAAAGACTTTTTAATTTAAATTAGTTAAATTTTGAATTCCTTTACTTGTTCCTTACAGAAAAGTACGAAAAAAAATTTGAGAAAACAAATTTTTTTTTCTCAAATTTCTTTTCGTACTTTTCAGTAAGGAAAAAGTAAAAGAAATTCTATTGGGGATGCGCTGGTATTTAGTGAATCTTATAATAAATTTTCTATTCAACCAGCATAGACAGCAACAAATTAATTTTCACCATATTGGCAATAACATCGATTTGTTTTGACAAAATCAATTATTTTAGAATATTTTAACTAAAGTCAAATATTGTACAATTTTAACTTCTGGAGCTGAAACGGATTTTTAACAGATTTTTTTAAACGCGTTTTAATAACAACATTTAAGTTTTTAGAATATTTTGGTTGCAGTTCATTGTAGAATTGGATTTCATTTTCTGAAATTTTCATGCTTTGCAATCTGTGTTTTTTTTTGAGAAACTAATTAACTGCAAAGACTTCATTTTTGGGAAATCGCAATTAAAATTAAAATGGCTATATTTTTTTAAATATTATCATTTTTTGATTAAATTATCAAATCAACTCGATGGTATCGATGGCAATCAGCTACCCTGTAAATCTACATATTTAAAAATGGTGTAAACAATGTATGTGTGCGCATCAGTTGAGAACAGCTGAACCGATTTGGCTCAATCGTTTTTTATTGTGTTCGCAATTGCCAGGAGATGGTTCTTAAGAAACAAAATTTTGAAAAAATCCACCGGAAAATTCTAAAAACCCGAAAAATCGAATAAAAAGCCATTTTCATATGAATTTGGTGTGTACATTTTTTATGAGACAGGTGGTGCAGTGGTTAAAGATTCGGCGCTTGGGTTGGGAGGAACTGGATTTGAATCCCACCGAAGGCTACATCCAAACTACTACTTCGTTTTTTATCCAATCTATTTATTTTATCTATTTATTTTATCTATCTATTTACATATCTAAATAAAAATCATATACCGTGCGTTAGTCTTGCAAAACCTCGAGAAAGACACGACCAATTTCAATGATTATTTTAGTGCATTGTCCATCTCAATACAGTGGCGGCTTAGAAAAAAAGAAAATTATGAAAAACTCAAAGGAAAATCCGTTAACTCGAAAAAAATCGCAACCCGAAGGAAAACCGAAAAATCAAAAAAAAAATCTTAAAATCGAAAATTGCGTTTTGTATAGAGGAATTTTGTATGCAAATACACTTAACACCACCGACGAAAATTGTATTTCGACAATGATCATTCATTTAAATAGACACTTCGGATTATTTTCCATAGATGGCGTTGGTTGCAGACTACTATAAATATAAGTTGTTTAGAATTTTGGCAATCTAGCTTATCTTCTATATATATAAAAACAAGTGCATTCAGTTCCCCGTTCTTTTGGCGTTCGCTATGACGATTAACAAATCACAAAGTCAATTTGCAAACAACAACTAAATTTTCGATAGATGCCTAAGTTTGAATCAACCTTTTATTCACTTTTCAATACATTATGCCGCCATTATGGTTGCGTTCGTTCGTTCATTCTGACAATTTTCTCCACCAACCATATTGCTCAAAAATAACGATTCTGGATTTTTGTACAAAAGATGATTGATCGAACAAATGACCGAACGAACGAACGCAACCATAAACCTACCTCTAGTGTTGAATTCGATGAAAAAGTGAATGGAATGGCCACTCAATCGCCTAACTCAAACGTCTATTGAGAATTGAGTTGAGTTGTTTGATTTTTCTCTAATTAAAATCCATTTTCGTGAAGGTCAAAAGTGTTTGCTCGGACGAAGTAATTTTGGGCTAGACAAAGTTCGCCAGGTCAGCTAGTAATAATATATAATAATATTGGTTTTATGTTGAAATTCGAAATATATCAGATATCTTGTTTTGTATATCTGAATTCAAATTTATATAAAGTTGATATTTGCAAATGGTTAGTTTTATTAACAAACGAAAGGAACTTTGTAAATTTTTAAGTAAAGGTAACTAGTTTTTAAATAACGAAAGTTTTTGTAAAATTTAAAAAGTTTCTATGAAATCAAGAACATTAATATTTTACTACAAATAATATTTGAAATATAAAATAAAAGGTTTACCAGTTACTTAATAATTAAGAGTGTTTATGTGTTAATTTTATTTGCTAACGTCCACGTTCTAAAAGAATTTAACAATTGCATTTAAAATTCAAACGATACAATCATTTAGGCGCTATTTTTATTTTATAATAAATGGATAATTGAACTTGTTTATCTTTAATGAAATGAAAGAGCTATAAAAAACAAATTTTTTTTAATGAAAACCATATAACTTATTATATCAAGTTTTATATTAAAAAAAATTGTAATATAAAATAATGTAATAATAACTACACTTATAATTTTGTTTAACAAAAATAAACTATTTTTTTTAATAGTTAGCTATTCACTTTTAATATTTTTTTTTTGGAAATTTAGAGAAATTTGGAAAACTTCGAAAACTTTTCGGAAAATATATGCACAATTTTAAGGTTATTTTCATTCATAACTCAAAATCGTAAAAAATTCAAATAACTAGTTTTTAAAAAAAACCATAGAAATATTCTATTAAGCAACGATTTATTTTGACAAAATCAATTCTTTTGGAGCATTTTGTCTGGAGTTAACTGAAAAACTGAAGTTTTAACTTCAGGGGTTTCCCAATTTCGTTTTTACTAATTTTACATTAAAGGCATGTTGTCAACAACAATCGTATTTTCGCAACGATTTATTTTATAAAAACTATTTTTCTTTAAATATTTTAGTTTAAATTAAAGTGTATAAATAATTCGTTAGCCCGGAATTTCCAAGTATCATTTATTATACTATACCAAAAATTCCACCCATATTGTTTAGAACAATTTTAAATTCGACATAGTTTTATCGTTTTGTCCTAATTTTCTATTAACCGCGTAAAAACAACAACAATTTTCCCAGAAGTTGTATTGGTAAAATTTTATCTTTCGGTGTTTTCCAATATTAATACTACTGAATTTTCTGTAAAAGGCTTATTGACAACAACAATAATTTATTTTCGCAAAATCAATTCCCTTAGAATATTTATTTGAAATCAAGCGTAAATGTGAAATTTTAATGCATGTGAAGATACTGCTAAAGCTTTACTAGTAAATAAATCAGCAAAAACTTCACATATTTATATAGCAGTGTGAAGTTTTTATATGTGTTGGTGCATGTAAAAATGATATCTGTATAAAACGGAAGTTAACATATATTTTAATTTATTAACTATAATTTAGCAATTATCTTTTAAAAACATGAAGAAATTATAATATGTATATAGTTTTTCCCATTTCATTAATCAATATTCTCTACTAAGAATATTGCGGTTAATAAAAGTTTTAAAAAAATAACTAGAAAATCGGTATCCGAGGCAGACTAGTAACAAACACTACACATCCAACTACTGTATGGGGTGTAAGTTGAGGGTCATTTCAGTTAGAAAATATATTCAGTTGCTCCCCATCCAAGGACGGGCCAGTTAATAAAATATTGAATTATTTCCAAATATAATAAAAATTCTCAGTCTAACTGAGATATCTCTAGAAATATAAACACAACCTCAAGTATATGGGATGTTAGTTGGGGGTCATTTAGGTTATAAAATATATTCAGATGCTCCCCATCCAGGGGATGGGACAATCAATAAAATATTGTATTATTACCAAGTATAATAAAAATTCTCAGGCCAACTGAGATGTCCCTAATAATTTAAACAAGCCTTTAGGTATATGGGGTGTTAGTTGGGGACCATTTCAGTTAGAAAATATATTCAGTTGCTCCCCATCCTAGGGAGGGGGTAGTTAAAAAAATTTAGTATTATGACCAAATAAAATAAAAATTCTCAGGCTAACTGCGATATTCCTAGAGATCTTAACACAACCTCAGGTATATGGGGTGTTAGTTTGAGACTATTTTAATTAGAAAATATATTCAGATGCTCCCAATCCAGGGGAAGGTCATTTTGGGATTTAGAAAATCGGTATCCGAGGCAGACTAGTAACAAACACTACACATCCAACTACTGTATGGGGTGTAAGTTGAGGGTCATTTCAGTTAGAAAATATATTCAGTTGCTCCCCATCCAAGGACGGGCCAGTTAATAAAATATTGAATTATTTCCAAATATAATAAAAATTCTCAGTCTAACTGAGATATCTCTAGAAATATAAACACAACCTCAAGTATATGGGATGTTAGTTGGGGGTCATTTAGGTTATAAAATATATTCAGATGCTCCCCATCCAGGGGATGGGACAATCAATAAAATATTGTATTATTACCAAGTATAATAAAAATTCTCAGGCCAACTGAGATGTCCCTAATAATTTAAACAAGCCTTTAGGTATATGGGGTGTTAGTTGGGGACCATTTCAGTTAGAAAATATATTCAGTTGCTCCCCATCCTAGGGAGGGGGTAGTTAAAAAAATTTAGTATTATGACCAAATAAAATAAAAATTCTCAGGCTAACTGCGATATTCCTAGAGATCTTAACACAACCTCAGGTATATGGGGTGTTAGTTTGAGACTATTTTAATTAGAAAATATATTCAGATGCTCCCAATCCAGGGGAAGGTCATTTTATAACGAGCCATTTTGGCAGTGACGACAAGCCATTTTGCAATGAACGGGACGAACCATTTTGGCAGTGAAACATAAGCACGAAAAGTCGCTGGCCAATTGCATCTATTTAAGTTTATCAAATTCCATTACAGATCGAGATGAAGTCGTCAATTATCCAATTGAATACCTGAATTCGTTGGATTTGCCATTAATTTCGTCGCACATTTTGCATCTCAAGGTCGATTCGATGATAATCATGTTGCGCAACCTGAACCAACGAACACTATGCGCTGGAACAAGACTAGCTATTAAGCTATGATGGGAAACGTGATGGAATCAACGATAATCATTGGAAAGTACAAAGGCGAGGATGTTCTGATTCCAAGACCACAGCTGATTCCCCCCGAGTTGCCGTCTCAATTTAAGAGTGTTTGGTTCGCCTTGCATTCGCAATGACGATTATTAAGTCATAAGTCCAACCGTTGGAAGTATGTGGACTTAACCTTGAATTGCAGTGTTTTCCCCAGGGGCAATGCAACGTGACGTGCTCGAGAGTCGGCAAACCATTACCGGTATTCATTTTCTCTTTCACATATTATAAAACATTATAAACTGTCCTCTCCCCTGGATGGGGAGCAACTAAATATATTGTCTAAGTGAAATGATCTTCAACTAACACCCAATATACCTGAGGTTGTGTTTACATCTCTAAAGATATCTCAGTTGGCCTGAGAGTTTTTATTATATTGTTCGTAATACAAATTTTATTAACTGGCCCCTCCCCTGGATATTTGGTCATAATACTAAATTTTATTAACTGGCCCCTCCCCTGGATGGGGAGCATCTGAATATATTTTCTAATTGAGACTATATATTCCCCAACTAACACCCCATATACCTGAGGTTGGGTTTAGATCTCTAGGGATACTTCATTTTCAAAAATTCTTAATAAATATTTTCATCTACAAATTATACAGTAAATTTGGTGTTTAGAATTATGAATACGAGTTATTTTTACTGTCTGAATATGCAGCATGTTTTCCTTAGCGGTAAATGCAACAGGCTATTTTTCTGTATCAATGATCGAAAGATCCTTTTTAAATTATTTGCTTTGCATTCCCTGAATTGAGGCAAAATTGTACAGTAAGTTTGATAATTAGTAGTGTAATGCTTAATTTTAATAGGATTTAATAGTTACAACCAAGCAAACTATAATTTTCGACAATCTTCCGTCTAACCTAGGTAATATCACTAACACAAACACAATTAATGAAATTAGCAAAAGTTTAACATTTTCTTCACACTCGTGAAATTTTACCTTTTTAAGTATTGTTTATTTTTCGGATCCGCTCGAAGCGCGATTATTTAAAATGCGATATTTCGAAACGAGATATGATAAAACGGGATATGGTACAAAACGCAATATTTCAAAATGCGATATTTCAAAACGCGATATGGTACAAAACGCGATATGGTACACAACGCGATATTTCAGAACGCGATATTTCAAAACGCGATATGGTACAAAACGCGATATGGTACAAAACGCGATATTTCAAAACGCGATATTTCAAAACGCGCTATGGTACAGAATGTGCAATGCGAAGCGACGGGAGCGTATAGCGACCCGTTTTATACCGATCCTATATACTCTCGCTCCTATCGATTTTCAAATTCCTATCAACTGAAATTAAATTTCCCCTTCACCCGACTGATATAACCCGATCCTAAATTCCCGTTTTGTACCATATCGCGTTTTGTACCATATCGTGTTTTGAAATATCGCGTTTTGAAATATCGCATTTTGTACCATATCGCGTTTTGTACCGTATCACGGTTTGAAATATCACGTTTTGAAATATCTCGTTTTGTACCATATCGCGTTTTGTACTCTATCTTGTTTTGATAATTCGCGTTTTAAAATATCGCGTTTCAAATGGGACCCTTTATTTTTACAACGATTTAATTTTACAAAATAAAATCCCTTGGAATATTTTAGTTGAAATGCAGTTGAAATGTCGTTTGTACTAAATTCCCCATTACGCGCTTATTGACTACAAGAATTTTAATTTCTCTATATTGACAACAACAACTATTTAATTCGACAAAATCAATTTTATTGGATTAATTTGGCTGAAGTTGACTGTAAATATGAATTTTTAGCTTGCTGTTGCCAATATCGACGTTTTTCAATTTTATATGGAGAGAAGACTATAAACAAATGAAATAACGGTTTCTTAGATTTCTGCATAGTGAATTTATTGAGCAAGATTCTAAGGTTGAAGATGTAACTACTTGATCGCGCAAAATGTTACTTACAAATGTACATTTTATCTATTTTGAACGGTAGGTATATAATAGATTTTGCAACAGTCGGGTATGATCGTAGCTCCCTAAGGTTTAGCTGATGTGGTGGATTATATTCATAAGTCCATTCGTCCCTCCACGTTTTGTAACGAAGAATCTTTTTTTTAGATATTTTCAGTTGTATATACATACTCGTCCTATAAATCGCACCAGACTATAATGGCGTAGTTTATTTGAGATCAGACATATTCGTAGTAAAGTGTCATTATTTTTTCAATATTAGAAATATCCACGGTCCATTTGGTATTCTCGTATAACTGGATTAACTTGTCGGTGATGTACTTATCGTTATTTGTTGATATTTATACTAAAATTTTTTCAGCTTGCTAGTTTGTCAGTGCGTCCATTAAGCTTGTTGATATCAACCATGTTCTCTATTGTTTGTTTATATCGTTCATAAACGTTAACAATTTGGACCATTTTATTACTTTAAGAAAACTTGAAAATCTTATGGTAAAAGTGAAGTTCTAATCAGGATTTTTAATCGGAAACATAATTGTATTCTGTTATGCAATGGTAATTGTAGGATCCTGATTTGTAGATGCGATGTGTGGTTATAATTACTATCAATTTAATAATTTTGCTAGTAGCCTTAATAAGTTTCCGATTTTGGCTTCAGAAACCAATTGGCTATTTCAAATTGAATCAGTGTCGCTTTTTATCATAAATGATATTAACCATAATCTTTATAGATATTGTAATTGAATTAACTAATTTCATGGCAACCTACAGCAGAAACTCAAGGTAAATCACCATAGACAACGCCCACTGACCACCTAGATCGTGCGATATAACGCGTTTAGGCATCTTTCTGATCGGCTACTTTAAATTGCAGATATATGCGAATAATTCGCCAGCAATTGTTCCCTTAACAATTAAAGTCAAAATAACGAACGACTCCTAGCCAAATCTGCCAGATTTATGCGACAAAGCCATCTAAAATTGAATCTCCAGAATACGTGTCACCAAGCAAAGCCACAACATTTAAAATTAGGTCGTTCGTAGGTAAAGCAGGCCTTTAACACCGGCTAGCGGTAGCAAAAATTTTTTTAATAATAATAATAAGGTATATATAATTTAACACGTGACATAACTGGGTTCACATGGTTAAGTGAATATCATGTTACTCGAGTTGCATAATTTCCATAGGCGCATGTTAACACCATTTCCGCGACAATGCTGATCGTGCACATTGCAATAAACCACTTTAGCATTGTTTTGCGATTATTAGAATTAGTTGTAATCCAAATTTATAATTGTTAAGACCTTAAAACCCTCTTAGTTATAATATTGTATTCTAATAAAGTGTTAATAAATTGTATCTTGAATTGTATAAATAAAATAAAGTTTTATTAATTAAAGTTATAAACAATAAATAAAAAGATAATAATAATAAAGAAACAGAATTTGATTTTTTTATAATTAAAAAGAAGAGATTTCCTTAACTGGCGCCGAAACAGGGACCCTTGTGTTAAAAGCCATAATAATAATTTTACATTATAAATAAATAAAAATTAGTGTTGAAAATTTAAATAAAAATTACTGTGAATTAACCATACTAAAAATAACATTCATTGTGTGTTCCGATTATAACCAAAATTGTGACACCAACTAATAAAAAGTGATTAAGTGCCATTCTCAAAGTATCGGGAAAAGAAGCGCCCAAGTACCGCCAAGGAAACGGGAGTTGAATTCGGAAGGACTACGATTAACCAAATCGGTCGCTACGGGAGTCAACTGCGGCCCAATCAACAGAGCAAAGGCGAATCGGCTTGAGCACATAGGGTTAGGATGCAACTCCAAATGTTAACCATACATTTGTATATTATTTTGTAAGTTAAAAAGTTTTTATATTTATTGTAAGAAAATTCTATAAAGAAGATAATTAAATATATTTGCAAATTGTTGAAGTTAAAATAAAAATAAAAAAAATAAAAAAATTCAATATAGAAATCAAAAATATAATTTAATTAATTTTAACAGAAGAAGTTATAAAATCTCAAATTCCAAGTACAGGTTAGAATATTTAAATTACCAAATTTATAAAATTCAGCAAAATTTTAATATCTTATGTAGTGATAAATATAAGAAAGAAAATATTCATTACAATCAAGAAAATTATTAAGTTTAGAAAACTCAACATATTTTTTTTACAATTTGTTTAGTGATCTTATACAATACAAAAATTTAAATTTTCATTATAATCGAGAAAAAATATTAAAATCATAAAATTCAGTAAATTTTTATAATTTGTTTAGTGATCTGATTTAAAACGTAAATATTCATCTCAATTTAAATTACAATAGGTTATCATATTGTTTTAGTAACCTGCTTTAGTAAGGTTATTGTAAATTTCACTAATCCATCAATCTCATTCGACTCCTTCAACTATTATTATTCCAATCTTTCGTAATACGTAAACCTAAACCATTATGAGTTCTCCTGAAAACACGCAAAGTTCAGCTTCGAGTGCTAATTCCCCTAAGTAAGATTATTGCAGAGCAAAATAGACAGAACAAAAATAATAACGATACGGACCAAAAAATAGAAGACACATAACAAATTTGACAGATTTAGATAAAATTCCTGACATAGTAAAATGTATCAGGGAATTTTCAGGGCAACCAGGAGAATTAAGCTGCTGGCGTAAAAGCGTAGACCGAGTTCTACAGATCTATGAAAGCTTGAAAGGAACGCCCAAATATTATGGAATTTTAGTGTTATTAGAAATAAAATTGTTGGCAACGCAGATGTTGCGCTAAAATGTTATAATACTTCCCTTAATTGGAAGAAAATTTCCAGATGTCTCACGCTGCACTATGCAGACAAAAGAGACTTTGAAACTTTGGAATATCGGGTATATCGGGTATATCTTTGGGTATATCAGCAATTATCATTAATTCTAAATAAATTGTCCTGCATGAGCATGGGAACAGAATCCTTAGATAACTTAATCCAAAGTTATTGCGACAAGGCGACACATTCATTAGGGGCCTAAAAGGAGATTTACCGCGCCTTTTAAGTATCCGTGAACCTCTAGATTTACCACAAGTTCTACAATTATGTTTGAAATTACAGAATGTAGACTACAGGATACAATATGCCAATAGTAGCTCACAAAAAATTCACCGAAAACCACCAATTCCTCCACCTTTGATTCCGAAAAGAAATACTCAACCTTTCTACCCACAGCTATTACATAATCCCCAGAGCTATGCTAATCACAAACCAGTGCAATCGTTCAATCGATCTCCATTCGGATTTCCTTAACTTATATATTTAAATTTTTTTTTGTAGCCAGAGCCCGCCTTAATTTCCACCGCTAGCTCAGTGGTGGAGGTAATTGTGCGGTCGTGGGTGTTGTACTCTGGCTGAGAAATAAAGCTACTAAATAATAAGACACACTGACCTGTCCTATCCACTTACCTCATCCTATTACCCCGTGATCGTTCATTGTCACTCACTCGTACATAACGCTTTAGAAAATACAGTTATAATCAACAAGATATTCATATTTATTATAACAAAATTATTAATTAGCAAAAAAAATATACAAAAATGAAAATCCAATATGATCACAAAAGTTGTGATCGTAATTTATAAGATAATAAACACAAAATATTCAACAAAAAAAAGAAGCAACATTTTTAAAATTGTTTAGTTGGTAAATTGACTGATCAAAACGGTTCTAAAAAACGCATATAACAATAAACCAAAGGTTACCTGGTTTCACGAATGAAGAGAAGCGCTTTCCTTACATCCAGGCGCACGGCACCTGTAATCAAAACTGAATTATCGCTATAAAGAAAAAAGAAAAACCCGAACAATGATTAATTTAGTCAAAATAAAATGTCGCTAGGCAATTCACGCAAGACTTTTTCAAATAATTAAGTAAAAGAAAATTACAACAAAAAAATTTAATTAGAGGGGAAAAAAATTAAATACATGTCTCTAAAAACTTAATACATAATAAATATGAAATGATACAAAATGAATACTCAGGCTCAAAAGAAACGTCCAGAAAACATCCGCCGTCCGCTAGCTTTTACCACATGTAGTTACCCGTCCTTGACCTTGCCCACGGCTCGTTCCGCAAAATGGCTCCGGGTGACGAAGTTCATCCGTTGTATTGGTGGAACCAAAGGCTTCGTCTCCGACTATATACCAGTACTAGTTATAAAATATCAGAGGTATGTAAAGGGGCCAATTCACAATCAATTATCAGTTCGCGATTTCCACACACACAATCGGCGCACGTATTTTGTCGTGATACCGCTGCAATTTCAGTTGTTAATGGAATCATGCAAGTGCCAGTTCATAATCAATTATTTAATATCTGCGCATGTACACAGTTTATTGTAGTACCACGGTAATTTACATCATTAACAAAAGTGTGTACCGGTGTTAATTCACACACTCATTATCCGCGCACGATTTCCGCACACACTACCAGCCCACGTAATTTATTGTAACACCTCTCCAGGTGTTACAAAATTTATTTTATTGAATTTTAGGTGAATAGAGTTTTTAGACTTATGCCTATTCGCTTGTCACTTCTATTTAATCAAACCTGAACTGACCAAAAATTTTTTATCGCTTTTTACAAGAAAAAAAAATAAACAAAACATTTGGTGTGTATGCCGTATTAGCAGGGAAATCCGCTAACACAATCACACAAAAAAAATCGTACGATATTGCGGACTGTGGGATGGTGCGGTGCATACACCAAACAATTTGCAAGTCATAATCGATAATTTAATTCGCCTTAATTATGCTACATATAAAAATAACTGTAAATCTCGCAGGCGTAATGATCATCTAAATGGTGTTATTTGTGTACAGCCGTCGTTTAGGCATAACAGCAATGATTGTGCATAAAAATGAAATGTGCATAACACATTGTGCATAAAAATGAAATGTGTTTACTTGATGTGTCAATGGAACGCACGTTACACTTATTCAGAGACCCTTTACTTTAAATTGATGTTGATGCCCTATCTAGAATAAAGTCATGAACAAATTAAAGTGATTACATCACAGGCCATAATTTGTAATAATCGAAGAGGAGAAATCAACCATATTTAAAGTTATTTCAGTGATAAAAAATCATACTGGCTGTAGGCATTGAGCAATAATTATATAAGAGAAATCAAGTAGTGCAAATTTTGTAAGCAGGTTTTTCCGAGGTTAATCTTATTTTGTAGTTTTAATATATTTATATACACAAATTTAATTTTTTTCTGTATTTAATCTGTATATACGTATCTTATACACATATCGGCATAGTTATTTTATAGTTTATTCTTCTTGTTAGGCTTATACAGGTTGCCAAAAGTAAAATAGATTAACCTCGGAAACTCTACATGAGTCCTCTTATGTATATTTTGCTTTATGCTGTAGGTGAAATGACCGAAGCAACAAACTTGAAGAAGCGAAAGATAGAGGAAGTTAATTGTATGTTCTTAACTCATTCTACTTAAATATTAAGAATTTATGTTAAGAAGTATTTAGTTACATATTTTGTGGAATATGCCATTTTTAATATATACTAAGATTACATGGTTAAAAACATATTAATTT
This sequence comes from Nephrotoma appendiculata, assembly GCA_947310385.1. Taxonomy (NCBI): domain Eukaryota; kingdom Metazoa; phylum Arthropoda; class Insecta; order Diptera; family Tipulidae; genus Nephrotoma; species Nephrotoma appendiculata. The sequence continues at coordinate 139,428,510 of OX371225.1, read as the reverse complement.
ATGAAACATGCGAGACATTTCGCAACCACTTGTGTTTAGCACTAAAAGACATACCCCATACTTTGGCGAAATCAAAGCGTTAAATATACGTAGAAACAAAATTTTAGATTACTCTTGGTGATAGAAAGGTTACCAATACGTTGAAAGTCTGGTTTCCTAATTAATGAAACATTGATTATTGTTTAAATTAAAAAAATTGGTCATCAGATTGGCACTTACATACAAAGTATAATCACAATGCATTAACGAATTATTATGTTTCGTTTCGCATTTATCAACCCCTCCGTTTATATATCATAATTTTGTAACATAATTATTTTTTAAGAAAAGAAAAAAAAAATTACGCATGGACTCGTAATGAAACCTTTACGGCTACTTAAAAAAATTATAATGAAACAGTTATAGGTTTTAATTCATTAAAATAAAATACAATTTTAAAAAACTTATTAAATTAAAAACTAATGTTTATAGGACACTGTATTCTATAATAAAATGAAAACAACGAAAGCTGCTCAATAAAAACAAAAAACAAAAACAGGCAGCTTGAATTAATAACTGACAATAAATAAAATGGTCAATCCTAATCCCAGTATTTTTACATAATTGGATAATAAACCGATTGCAAGATGCGTAACATTGAAAATAAACTAATATTAAAATAATGTACGCAAATTTTTAATGGGAACATATTTTATGAATCCTTATTTACCCTAAATGGGTGACCTTGCGATTAAAACCAATTTCATATAAAAATAGATATAGCGAAAAAAGGAACTTTATTTTGGGGATGAAGTACTCATATTGATACAAATAAAGCAAATTATTCCATAAATAATATTCTATAATTAACACATTAATGTTCACATCAATATCAAGTAAGGTCAATAACCTTTGGACACCGCCACCCTCGACCAACCGTAAAACACATCACACAGTTCAATAACAATTAACAATAGAAAACATACAACAGATTGGTCAAGTTCATCAAAATTTCTAATGTATCGACTAAAAAAAAATCGTTTCTTGAATCATATGGTTAAAATATAAATAACTAACTTCTTTAGAAATATAATTATTATTAAATAAATATTATTATGTCATCTCCCCGGTATAATACATAATACAAAATAATATTTATTTTTATAAACATTTTGGCAAATATTATCAAATCGGAATTTTATATTTTTCTATATATTATGTGACTTCTTAGAAAAATAGAAAAAGAAAGGTGAAATGAAAAATAGAAATTAATTAGTATGTTTACATTAAAACAAACTTATACGAGTATATCAGGTAAGATGGCCTGTACATCCGCTCCTTTGCAGTACTATAAACTTGATGCTGCATGCACTAATATTTTATAAATAAATATTGCATTTAATTTAATTATTTTGAACTAATTACAAAAATTATGCGATCAGAAATTATAAGTAATTTATTAATTAAACGAAACTAAATTGAAGCGCATAAAACTAATTAAAATTTTATTTTACTCATTGTGAGTACATCATTTGGCGTACGTTAATTTATTAGACTGTTTGACGACATTTAAATGTGTTTTTTTATGTATGATGTAGTGGTGTAGAGATTGTGTTATATGTACAATTTGTACAATATACCTAATTGTAGCAAATTTAAATTTAATGTTTGTTTAAGCAAAATCTTATACTTTTTTTTATATTTAGCTACGTTAGAATTATTTTTAAATATTTAACATTTTTGTTATTTTTCGTTTATACTTTGAATATTTATAAATTAACGAGTCAAGTAGCTGCTGCCATCTTAACAACAAGTGAAGTGTTGGTTGCATTCTGAATATTTAAAAAATAAATAACACCTTATTAAATTTGGACATATACAGGGTGGCGCACGAATCGTGCTACAAAAACAAAACGTAATAACTTTTTTTCTGTGTGACTAATCGGCTTTATTTTTTTTTATTGTATAGATAATTCAATTTTATTTTTATTTAACTAATTAGTTTTGAAAATGATAGACCGTAAATGACCTCCATGCTCATTCACGCATGTGCGACACCTGATCAGAAAATTATTCATTGCGCACTGAAGGGTTGAAGTCGGGATCGCCTCAATTATTGTTGTAATGGACTGCTTCAATTCAGTCAAATTCCTTGGTTTCGTTTTAAACACCTCTTGTTTGACATAACCCCATAAAAAAAAATCTGGTGCAGTGAGGTCAGGTGACCTTGGGGGCCAGCGGAAAGTGGAGTTTTCTGGATATTAATTTATTTGGAAATTTTCGTTGGAGCTCCTCCATAACCGGTCTGGCTATATGTGCAGTTGCTTCATCTTGCTGGAACCAAATGCTGTTAAAAGAGATACGTCTTCGCCGCAGTTCTGGGTAAAAAAAATCTTTCAACATGTTTAAATAACGGTCCCCATTTACAGTTACTGTTTCACCGTTTACTTCAAAGAAGTATGGCCCGACAATGCATCTTGATGAAACTGCGCACCACACTGTCACTCGTTCTGGGTGCAGTTCCGTCTCATGGAGTATTTCTGGATTAGTTTCACTCCATATACGGCAATTTTGCTTGTTTACATTGCCGTTTAGATCAAAATGGGCCTTATCAGACATAAACAAGCAATTTATGAAGTTGTTGTCTTCTTCGGCCATTTCAATAATTTTCCGGCAAAATTCCAGGCGAATAGGCAAATCCAGAGGTTTTAATTTGCTTGTAATTTGGATTTTGTACGGAAACAAGTTTAAGTCATCATGAATTATCCGTTGTAATGACCGTCTGCTAACTCCAATTTGCGCCGATAACTCTCGAGTCGAAACACTTGGATTTGCCTGAATTGATGATGCTACAGCTGCGATTGTGGCTTCGACCCGAACATAGGGATCTCGATTGTACGGTCTACGTGCGATGCTTCCAGATTCAGCAAACATGCGTACCAACCTCATAATGGTCCATCTACTCGGGGGAGTGCCGCCAAACTCCCGCCTAAATTCCCTCTGGACGGAAATGATGGACTGCAAAGCATGGTAGCGCTGCACTATCCAAATCCTCGTTTCGGTATTCCAAGCATCCATTTTAGTAAATTTAAATAATAATCTGCAAAATAAAAAAAATAAAAAACAGATTAGTCACACAGAAAAATAGTTATTACGTTTTGTTTTTGTAGCACGATTCGTGCGCCACCCTGTATTTGATTATGAAAACTATTTATAAGGTATTAAAATTTTTGAAGGTCTTTAAATCTTTAACCGAATATTCGATAACTACGGTTTAACATATTTGATAACCTTTTCAAAATATGATCTTATGTCAAGTTGCAGAGAATAAACAAAACATGTTGAGATTAATTTGATTTTGATTATTTTGTCCCAATTTTGTTGTATGTCATACTGTCTGACATGAAACTGACTAATAATAAAATTTGATCTTGACTATAGATTTTTTTAATCTAAAATATTTAAATTTATAGATTGCCTCCATTTATAGAGATACTCCATCCATTATTTTTAATTAAAGAAAGCCCAATTTCTTTAATTAAAAATAATGGATGGAGTATCTGATTCTTTAGATACTTCATCCATTATTTCTCTAATATTTTTTGGATTAAATTGGCTCGTTGTTAACTTTAATTTATTTTATTACATTATTACAAATTAAAGCAAAATGATTGTTAATAAAATTTTAAACAAGATTAGTTCAAGTCTTCTTTTTAAATTTAAGATTCGGCGTCATGCACACAACTGTGTGCAACTGTCGAGGATTCCATTGTGCCATCTATTAACGACGGGAGTAATCTAACCAACAATCTAGTTAGTATGTAATCTGGATAAGCAAATCTGTGTCACGAAAAAACGGACGCATTTTTACCTTATATACGGTTAGCTAATTAAATGTGAACCAGGTGTATTAGGGCTAGACGGTAGATTAAATCAAGCCAGCTGGATAATCTTACCGTCCTGGGTGTTCTGCCCAAGTTGATCTTGAAGGTATGCTACTGAATTGATCTTAAAGGTATGCTAATTGTCCTTATGCTAGTTTCTGAAACCCAACTAACCAATAAACACAATTTCAGAATAAATAGTTACGAAGATTATGAAACAAAACATCCCTTGGGCGGAAGCCGAGGAGGAAGAGCTATTATTATAAGAAAACGGATTTGCCATTATGTTCTAAATGAGTATAGCTCGGAGAAAATTCAAGCAACTTCGGTATAGCATTGCCTCGATAATGAATTCTTACTAATCACTTCAATATACTGCCATCCAGATAATAACGTTTCGACAGATATCTACAAAAAAACGGAATAAGCATTGCTATGAAAAACCTTAATGATTTACTGGATAACGCCGCTATTCTAGCCTCGCCAAAACCAAAGAGCAAATATACAAGCCACAACACCACATCTGCTGAAATAGAAAAGAAGTTAACAGAAAAACGCCGTTAACTAAATGCCAAAAATATTGTAAAATTAATTGTTAAAATGTTACTTTAGTCTATAAAATTACCCTTTTCAACAAATTCATAATTACGGAAGTAAGTATTGAAACTGAGTTCAAATGCTTGAAAACATAATATTATTTCAAAATAATTAAAGGCTTTAAATAAATTTAAAAAATACTATTAATTTTTTTTTTAGTTAAACAAACTTAAGTAAATATTTTTATTTAATATAATAAAATTACTTCGTGAAAGACTACTTGTAAATTTTGATAATTTTTTAAACGAATTAAAGCAAATTAAAATTATTACATGCACGAGGTATATATTGCTTGCAGAAAAATCAATTTTCAAGCTAAAATTAAATAACAGGAAGCAAAGATTCTAAAGCTTTAATTAGTTTATAAATTATAATTTTTGGTTATTTAAATACAAATACACCTCAATCGATTGTGAAACATTGGTTACAGCCTGTAGTCTATAATTTTATCTTATTTATATATAACTAGCTGAAGTACCCAGCTTTGTCCGGGTTAAAATTGAGCTACTGAACTCTTAACAGGTGTTTTCTTTTTATTTTATAACTAATTAGAAATACTTAAGTGAATTGAATAAAATCAATACAAAAATAATTTTTTGGGTTTACCGCAATGCTTGCTTATAAACCACATTTTATGATTTTCCTCCCGGAGCTAAAACATACAAATTTTATGAAGTCCCTACTCTTGAGCATGCCACATACAACTGGCCATGAGAGAAGCAAAGACTTTTCAAACTTAAGGGATTGTACGTGAGCTTTGTTGATGGTTATGGCAAATGAAAGTCTAACAGGGAACTGAACTCGTTTAAAGCTGAATGGCGGTTGGTATCAACGGTATGCGAGGTATGATTACGTCCTTTATTTTGCAATCCCCATTAATCCAGTGGCTCCGATGACATTTGGCAAAAGACTTTTGCCACGAAGCCGTGTTCCATTGCATACTTTTAGCGGGTCCAGATTCCGCAGAAGCCTTATTGATGATCCTTTCTTCATTTTCAAGATATGAGCAGGCATTCCAGGTGGCTCCATCATGCAATAATTACGGTCGATATACAACAAATATATATACATATAAATTATTTGCTAACACTCCCACGGTTTTTCTCGGCTGCTAAATATATTTGTGCTAAATTTGGTAGCACTCGCAATAGTGCATCAAAAGTTTGCATATACATTGTAAATTCCTTCTTACCTCCTATGTTATTCTCGGCTAGTAAAACGTAGTCGTCTAAAATTTGGGAGTACTCGCTCGAATAGTTCAAAAGTGTTCATATATTGTAAATTCTTGCTTACAGTTGAGCATAGGGAAAGAGTAACATTTTTGGATCATTAACCCCTATGTCTTTTATCGGCTGCTTAAAAGTACTGGTACAAAATTTGAGAGCAATCGCTTGAGTGGTTCAAGAGTTACCTCTCTATGTTTTTTTCGGCTACTTAAAAGTATTCGTGTCAAATTTAGGAGCAATCGCTCGAGTGCTTCAAATGTTTTCATATATTGTAAATTTCTGCTTACAGGTGAGCATGTGGAAGGGGTAACATTTTTATATCACTAACCCCTTATCTTTTTTCTTCGGCTACTAAAACGTATTCTTGCAAAATTTAGGAGCAATCGCTCGAGTAGATCAAAAGTTTTCATATATTGTAAATTCCTCGTTTCAGGTGAGCATAGTGAAGGAATAACATTTTTTGATCACTAATCCCCCTATGTTTTTTCTCGGCTGCTAAAAAGTACTCGTTCCAAATTTGGGAGCAATCGGTCGAGTGAATCACAAGTTTTTGTAGAACAAATATAGTTACATACAAACTTTTCTTCTTTTATATGTAGATTATAATTACATGCAAGAAGTGGGTATTGGTTTCATTTATCCAAATCATGCAGATTGACTAAGTTTAAATCGAGTTTAAATAGTTTTACTATAGTTCAAAAAATATTTAATTTAATATGACAATGTCATATCAAAATAATTACGAATTTAAAAGAAAATTAAAATTAACAACGTTATATTTTTACATGCACGAAATAAATATATTTCTCAATTGTTTAAATCTTCACCGTTTTTTAAACGGTTCTAAAGAAATGAAAAATATTACATGCATGAAGTGAAATAGCTTGATTGAGTAAAATCAGTTTTCGAGCTAAAATTATTTATCAGAAAGTATGGTAAAGGTTAAATTGATATATAAATTTAAATATCAATTTATTAAATATATTATATTATTACATGCACGAAGTAAATATTTTGACTTGATATAGTAATAAAATTATCTCAAGGAAGATGTGTAACCAATTTTAGATTTTTTCTTAAATGTTTAAATCTTTACGTATTTTAAACGAATATAAACGAATAAATTTTTTTACATGCACGAAGTGAATATATTGCTTGATGCAGAAAAATTAGTTTTCGAGGTAAAATAAAATAACAGAAAGTATTGTAAAGGTTTACTTTATATATAAATTGTAATTCTTAGGTAATTTAAATACAAATACACCGATGTCGAATTGCGAAATGTATCTTAAGTTTATTGTTTATATATATATTTATAATTACATGCAGGAAGTGGTTATTGGTTTCATTTATCAAAATCTTACAAATAAACTGGGCTTAAACTGAGTTGAAATAGTTTCACTACATTTTAAAAAATATTTAATACAATATGACATAAATAATGACATATAAAAATAATTACGGGATTTAAAATTTAAAAAAAAAAAAAGTTCAACTTCTGTTATTGTTTAAGCAAAATTATATTATTACATGCACAAAACAGATACTTTAATTAAATTAAATGAAATTACCACTTGAAATATGAGAAATAACAATTATTTGATGTTTTTTAATGTTTAAAGCTTCTACGTTTTTTAAACGGATATAAACTTATTTAAAATATTACATACCTGAAGTAAATAAATTTCTAGATATAGTCAAATCGGTTATCGAGTTTAACTTAGATAACAGAAAGTTTTGTAAAGATAAAATTGAAATGTAAATTGCACTATTTTGATATTTAAATACAGATACATATTTATAAATTTTATTTTATAGACGTTTATAAAGAAGAATATCTGTATTGGTTTCATTAAGCAAAATGACTGCGTTTAAATTAAGTATAATATACGAGTATGTTTTTGACAGCTAAAATAATAAATGTAAAATGAAATAAATAATGTCATCAGAATAATTACAGAATTTAACACAAATAATTTAATATAATTAAAGATTAAATTTTTGTTGATGTTTGAACCAAAATTTTATTATTACATGCACGAATTAAATATTGTGCTTAAATAAAATAAAATAACCACGCAAGGTAAATAATAAAAATTGTTAATTTTTTTTTCATAAAGTTTAAATATTCTACGTATTTTAAAAGGATATAAACAAATTAAAATTTTACATGCACGAAGTGAATATATTGCTTGATACACCAAAAACTAGTTTTCGAGTTAATGTTAAATAACTGAAAGTAATGTAAATTGATATACAAATTGCAATTTTGGGGTATTAAATACAACCGATATCAAATTGTGAAATATTGATTACATCCTATAAATGTATTTAATTTTTATACAATTCAAATTACAGCCATTATGGTATATTTGTTTTTTAGTACAACTCAAAAAATATTTAATATAATATGAAATCAATAATATATTATTAAAATAATATCAAGATTTAAAATAAAAACTAAAAATCAGTATTTTTTATTTTATTAAACAAAGTTATATAATTACATGCGCGAAGTAAATATTGTGATCTAATGTAAATAAAATGACCATAGACAAGTTATATTTTTTATTTTTTGATAATGTTTAAAGCTTTCACGTTTTTTAAACAGACATCAACCAATAAAAATATTACATGCACGAAGTGAATTCTATTCAGTAAAATTAGTTTTCTAGTTGAATGCAAGAAGTGGGTATTGTTTTTTACTTTATTTTATGCAAATTGACTGACTTTAAATTGAGTATATTTGTTTTTGACTACATCTTAAAAAATATTTAATACACTGTGAAATCAATAATATCGTAGTAAAATAATTACAGAATTTTAAATACAACCTAAAAATTATGTTGTTTTCTATTTTGTAATTATAAAACGGGGTCTACATAACCGCATGAAAGATGAATTATAACAATTTTAATATTTTTTTTATGTTTAAATCTTCTACATTTTTTAAACAGATATTAACCAACAAAAATATTACATGCACGAAGTGAATAAGATACAGTAAAATTAGTTTTCGAAATAAAATTCGTATATTATAATAATTATATTTATATATAAATTGAAATTTTTAAGTATTTATATTCAATTCATTACTTCAATTATATCGAATTGTGAAATATTGATTACAGCCTGTAGTCTCTAATGTACCTAATTTATACACATTTATAATTGCATGCCGGCTTGGTTTCATTTAACAAAATTACGCAAATTGACTGCGTTGTAATTGAGTATAAAAGTTTTTGAGATGTACCTCCAATAAATAATTTAAGACAATGTGAAATAAATTATGTCATATCATATATATTACATGCTTTAAAAAAAATTAAATAAAAATTTAATTTTTATTATTTTGTTAAATAAAGTTATATTATTACATGCGCAATGTAAATATTGTAATTAAATTAAACAAATTCGTCACATGAAAGATGAGTAGTAAGAAATTTTTGACTTTTTTTTAATGTTTAAATCTTCAAGGTTTATTTTAACCGTATATAAACTTATTTAAAGTATTACATGCACGAAGTAAATAAGTTGCTAGATATAGCAAAATCAATTTTCGTGTTTAAATTAAATAACAAAAAGTACTGTAAAGGTAAAATCAAAATATTTTTTGAATATTTAAATACAAATACACCGATATCGCACTGTAAAATATTAGTTACGGCATGCAGTTTTTAACCCCTTAAGGACCAAACCCGAGATATCTCGGGACATACAATATGGTCCAAAAAGACCAAACCCGAGATAACTCGGGCAGTTACATGTTATACTTTCCATTATGTATTTGCTCGAAATAACTTGTCAAAATAATCTTATAACAAAATTATTATATTAAATCAACTAAGAATAATATATTTTATTCTCTACAACCTACGTCCATACTTCCAGGTTTACCAGAAATTTAATTAGACAGAATTAATTATTGATTATTTTAATTTTTCTACCTATTATTTTCTGATATGTTATATTTTTTGCCATATCTATCTATATGTATTTTAATAATATGTATCATTTTTACATTTGTTTGAATTAAAAAAAAACTTATTTATAAAATTAAAGTTTATTTTTTAAACAAATTTTTTTTGTGCATAATATGTATGTCAAAATCTTAGTTCCAATTATTAAAAAAAATTTACGTTTTTGGTGCATTTAGTTGAAAACAAATCGGTCCTTAAGGGGTTAAATGTATTTTATTTATATACGTTTATAATTACATGCGAAATGTCTGTATTAGTTTCATTAAACATAATTATGCAAATTGACAGTTTAAATTGTGTATATTTGTTTTTGACTTACATTGACTTACATGACTTAACAAATAATATTTCATTCACGAAGTGAATAAATTACTTGATACAGTAATATTAGTCTTCAAATAAAAATTAAATAACAAAACGCAATGTAAAGGTAACAATGATCTAAAAATTGCAATTTTTTGGTATCTAACTTCAATACCATCGATGTGGATTTGTGAAATATTGATTACAAACCTCTAAAGTTAATGGAACTGCCATTTGCGTTCGTATTAACGGATGGATTCTCCATTTGAGTGGAGCAACCTATAAAGTAGCTTATTAACGAATTGTGCCGAAACCAAGCTTTGAATTAACAGATAACTACGTAACGTATAAAATCAATATCTCAAGTGAAGTTTTCCAAAGCTCAATCAACTACTATCTCTTTGGCGTTTTTTAGTCATCCCATACGTGGGATCTAATCCGCTTCCAAATAAAACCATATTTTTCTTTGAGCCGAAAATATGTCGTACAATAAATGTATATGTCGTATAATATAACCAAATATATAACCAAAGGGATTCGATATGCAAGGAACTCATCATAGCAGTGTCCATGGCTCCCATTTTATTTAAGAAAACCCCAGGTACTCGACACTGCTCTTGACGCCTGCTTAGTTGGCCAGCACGATATAATCAAATTTAATAACTTAACATCAGCAAGTGTGATTTGTGTCCGACTTTCAGATAACGAAATTAAATTATTTGAGAGCCTTGCACACGCTATAGTGGCTTTAACCAAGCATACACATAAGTTTATCAACTATTTACTGATTGAAGGAGACCAACTGCATTCTTTGATTCGAACAGCATTAATTGCTTGCGTAAAAATTTTCCGCCATGTTATTGTAAAAGTTGGAAAAAGGAGTGTCACAAATTCGGAATGTAATCATGACACCCCAACCCCGTTACATCCACAAAAGACTATGAAACAGACATTTTACTTTCAAAAGGTAAATACTAAAATGTCTTCAAAGGTATCTCAATTTCATAATTTTGTTATAAAAACTCGATAAAATCTTAAGTTCGTAATGTTTCCTCAGTCAATATATTATATGTGATTTATAGATATGATCGCTCATACAAAACAAAAATAAAAAAAAATTCAGTGGCGGGATACTCATACATATAGATACGTTATTGACAAATGAATCGGTTGATTTAACGAACCTATTGGTCCGGCAGTTGCGTGTCAAAATAACAATCAAGGGAAAGTCAATATGAATTTATATGGGGTATATTCCACTTGGGACACAATTATGGAAATTACTAATGTGGCCGATCAAGCAGACATAATTTAAAAACAGAAGATTGCAATCTATTAAATATTAGTTGGACTTATGATTAAGAAACGAACTAGATTATGTGTGAGCCACTCAAATTAGAGCCAAATTTGGGGGATAAAAATGGATTAGACCGAACCTTGAACCTAGTTTTTATTTATGAACCATTGTTATTAAAAACAAAGGAATCACCAATATTTTTCGTTATTAATGATATTCATCACAAAGCAATCGAAATAAATATTGAAAAACAAAATGAGTATAGCGGGTTCCAAAATTACCGAAGCCGAAAATCCTATTACAACTTTAAAAAAGCAAATCCAAATTACTTACAACATTATTGTACGAGTTTAATTCTCCGAGTCTCAACATTGAAAATTCATAACTCTATCATTTTATCGAAAAGCCAACTTAACGAATGAATTGAAACCAACTTGAAGCTTTTTTTGTTATTACAGTATTAAAGAGATAATAATCATAATTTTGTTGCACCTTTTTTCTTAAATATTGATAGGCCAAATACTCAACTGCAATTATTGTAGATTTTAATATTAGTTCATTTTCGTAAATAATTTTAAAATTATTGTTCAATATTAATTAAATAAGAACAAGTTACAAAATGTAACTCTTACAAATCTTCATGGCTTAATTATTTTTTGTTTGTTCTTCAGCAGTTTTAATTTATTAAGGAAATTGTTTTTTAACAATTTAATGATCTGTAAACTCTATAGTTAATGCTTCATTATTATTAATTTGCTAGAAGGTTTTGACTTCTAATATCGTATATACGCTCTTAGCGTACTTATATCTTTCTTAATTAATTACGATTTATTTACAATTAGAATACCTAAATGCGCTTAATTTATGTACATTAAATTTATATCTTAATTACCCTACGTAACAGTATCACATCCGTTATTAATTTCAACTTAAAAGTTCAATATCTTCATTTCCGCGTAATTTAATAATGTCTATTACGTTATCAGTCGGTCGTTAAAATTCTCGATCGTACAAGTAACATGCAAAGAAATAAAATAATAATAATTATTTTATCTTACCATTCAATCAACATAAAATTTATAAGCAAATTAATTTGCCAATGTGCAAAAAAAAAATTCATGTTAACTAATCAAAAAATGAAATTGCGTAATATATTTTTTTACATGCCCCACCTCTCCGGAACTCTCGACAGTCAGACCTGTAATATATTTTTTTTTAAATAAAATCCTACACATAAATAATTGTTTTGCTGTTTTTAAATAAAAAGGTGAATCTCATTTAAAATTCATCTTTCATCGATTCTATACGTTGTCTTAGGTATTCTTATATCGAGTTCTATTGTATAATTTACTAATAGTTGTTTGCTGAAAAAATAATCTGTTATTTTTTGTGATCACAAAACTGTCCATTTCCTGTGTTATTTTAATAAAATGACCATTTGACGAATTTTGTATAAATTCTAGATACGTGATGTGATATCTTCAGAATTCAAAACACAAGCGTTCAAACAAAATACAAAAATCGTGTCTGGATTATTAGTAGGAAATTTATCTATTTGCCTACCAACCTACCTAATTTATTGGTAGATGCTATATCTGATATATACCCAACAAAAAATCAAATTTCGTTTTGTATCTCTTCAATTCCAAATCTATATTATTATTGTGTGTTCTTGAACTTGTTCAACGTTATTTTTTTGTTGTGTGTCTCAAGACCAAAAAAATTAAGAATTCATAATAACATGGTATGTCTTGTTTAAAACATGCATACAATTTCTTTAGAGCCTCACACACACGCGGCACGATGATTCATCTGCGGTTTATTATGTGCTCGTATATAGTTTTTTTTTTCCTTATGCTTAGTGGATGTTGAGTCAGATTATTTATTTATTTATATTATGCCGGTTTAAACTAATTTATAGTATCGTACGTTTTATTATATAAGCAGTGATGATTAATCTGAAAGATTGAGTGAAAGTATCGTTTATATTATGGTTAAAGTGTCTGGAGGAGAATATAGAAAACATTAATTTAATGACACATGTTAAAGAATTTTCGAAATTAATATGAAGGTGTTATAATTTAAGAGTTGCTGGGATGTTGTTGATTAATGTGATAATGGTAGCTGATTACTGGTTTATTAAAGAGCGTCTTTGGGGATACAGGGTTTGCTAATTTTATTATGAATTTAAATCGCATATTCACCTTTGCACGTGTACATCTCTGGTTGCATATACATATATTCCGAAATAAGATTACATCTTTTGTAAAGTTTCGAATTCCCGTTAATCCCAAAAACCTTTTGAATTATAGAATGTAGAAAATAAATTAATCAAAAACCTAATGGAACTTAGATGACAGTTAATGTATTTTTAATATTATTAATCACAATAATTTATATCTATCAGAATATATTTAAATTTAGTTACTCAATATTCCGTTTAATTATGAGGCAACCGAATTGTAGATATTTTAAAATTTTATTAAATATGTAGCAGATACAATATTGCAACTAAATATTCTAATCGTACATATCGAAAATATAACATCTTGCAAACCCATCGCTAACTCATCATTCATCACTCTGGGTTATATCTTTGTTCAGAGTGTCGAAGATAGATGGACGTAAGGGCCCTGAAATGTACGGGTGATTGCTGCCTGTATCGTTATTTCACAATAAATTGTCAAATCGGCTAATGAAATTTTATATAATTTTAATTTGGAAGAGCACCGATTTGTAGAACCGCAGAGGTAGTCTGTTAGGTGTAATTCGCAAGCTTGTTCTTTTGCAATAATTGTTATGTCGAATAATTAAGTAATAAAATCTAATTTGCGTACTGGCCTAGGGTTGGGTTCCGCTTTAAAGGAAATTGCTCTAGTAAGCGGTTTGTTGTCGTTATAAATATTGAATTTCCGACCTTAGTAGCGAAAATCGTTATTTGCTTTGAAGATTACAAGCAACTCTCGGTCAAATACAGAATATTTCTTTCAGAATCTGAGAATTTCTTGATGAAAAATTCAAAAGGTTCCTATGTCTCTTTATTAAGTTGACTGACATTTTTCAGTACTAGAATTTTTTTTAGGTGTTTTGGGCTTTATGTGAAGACTTGCCAAATGTGTGTTAGCTGAGACGATTACCTCTGGTAGTTTTGAAAGTAACAGGTGGTAGTGGACTCGAATGCCATTTGGTCCTCGAAACTCTCCACCAATATTTCAGCGTTTCATCAACAAAATCTTGAGAGATATCAAATATGTTTTAGGATTATATTGACAACACTTACTTGATTTGGAATAAATCTTTCAAAAATGATCAAACTATGGCTTCAACACCTGCAGCAATTAGTCTGACCTGGAAAAGTTTTACGCGACCGGAAAGTAAAGAACGAGAAAAACAAACTTTAAAACATCACAACGAGAGAAGAAAAAAAAAATATCAACTATCATGAAACAATTTAGACGAAGAATTCTCCAGATCACACGAACGCTATAGAAAATTGGGCTCACACAGGGACTCTTCGCGGTCGTTGCCGGCTAAGCATCAGGGTATGGGCGGGGGAGTTGAAGAGTATAAGTGAGCCAAGTGTAACCGCGGGAAAGGAACGAAGCCAATTACCTACCTATACTGGGGGGCTATTATGAAATTTTTTCCGATTTCGTAAAATACGAAATCGTAAATTCGATCCGCCGCGGATATTCCTTTTATGAAATTTTTGTTTTGGTCGTAAAATTTAAGACCATGAAGTATGCTATTTTGTGTTGTTTTAGTTAAAATTTAAAACGTTACAAACTTCATTCCACATTTGACATTAGTTTTGAGTAACTGTCATAGTAAAAACAAACGTCATTTTTTCTTTATTGTTGTGTTTATTCTTGTGTTTATAATATTTGAGTTAATTAAACAACTTATATATATAAGTTAATTAAATTCAAATAGTTTCATTTAATAATTGTGTTAATAGTGTGTCTCGATATGATGAACACAATTGGATTTATTGTTCACTCGAGCGATAGTGATTCCGATGATCAAGTAACGCCGGGTTATATACAAAGGAAACGCCTGCGTATTACTTCTAATCCTCTCGACATGCCGAATAAAAGGTACCAAACGATAATTACAATTTTTTTATTATAATTTTTTTAATAATTACAATTATTTCAGATTTATTAAACTGTTTCGAGTTAACAAAGACGTCTTCAATATTATTTTGAGAGAAACCGAATCTTATTTTAAGCCGACTAAAAATAAGGATGCAATTACTCCGATTCTAAAACTTGCAAGCACGCTTCGATTTCTAGTTGAAGGTTCATACCAGCAAGGAGTGGGGCAAGATTATCTGATTGGCATGGCTCAATCTACAGTATCGATGGTATTGAGTGAAACATTAAATGTTTTGGAATCAACAATGTGTGAAAAATATATTAATTTTAATATTTCGGAGGATGAAAAATGCAGATCAAAGGAATACTTTTTTAATAAAACGGGCTTTCCAGGAGTTATAGGCTGTGTCGATGACACACATATAAATATAATAAGGCCAGCCAAAAATGAGCACCATTTTTTTAATAGAAAGGGTGTTCATAGTTTAAACGTAATGATGGTAATGCTAATCACTTAATAGTTAATTTAACAAAATAAATTCAATAATTTGTTTTTATGTATAGACTTGCGATTGCGACTGGAAAATGGAAATAACATCAGTTGACTGCTGTTACGGAGGCTGCTCCCATGACTCAGTCATATGGAATGCGAGCAATAATAGGATTGTTATGGAACAAAATTGGAGAGCAGGGGATAACACGTCTTGGTTATTAGGTAATACTATTATGATGATATTATGTCAATTACATACTAAGTGGTTATATATTATTTAGGGGATTCCGGGTATACTCTAGAACCATGGATGATGACACCATACCGGAAGACCACTGAAGGGTCCAATGAGGCTCTTTTCAACAAGATCCATGCCAAAACTCGTTCAATTGTAGAACGCGTTTTTGGTATACTAAAGGGACGTTGGCGAAGTTTGCTACATTCACGGGAATTACATTATTCGCCTGAGAAAACCGCACAAATCGTTAATGTGTGCTGTATGCTTCATAACTTGTGTGTTAGGTATAACGTGCCGATAGACGAAAACGAAATTGAACCAGAAGATAATATGAACACAAATGCCAATCTAGAAGTGATGTCGGATAATTTAGCGGAAGAAGCCAGAAGGATTCGGGATTCAATAAAAGATAGTTTATAAACGTCAAATTCATTATTATTATTAAAAATTGTATAAAAAGTAATTTTTTTGAAATATAAAATAAAATTAATTTCTTTTATTTAGTTCTTCTTCCTTTAATTCCAATTCTTTTCTTTTTAATTCTAACAGTTCCGATTTTAACATATTTTTTTCGATTATAAGTTTTTGTTTTGACATCCATTTTTCTTTTTGGAATTTTAATGAATCTTTTATTGTGTTCCTTATTTCTTTTTGGACGTTGATCATATCTTTTTGGTGCTTTTCAGTATTCTCTTTAAATTTTTTGAAGTTTTCCTGGTGTTTTTCTTGTAATTGTACTTGTCGTTTTAAGAGCATTTTTGCTGTTTCCTTCGGCTTGCGTTTTGATTGGTTTGTAGGATTTACGTTTCTATTGTTTGTTGATGGTAATGGTTCATTATTTATAATAGTGTGGCTAGAGCTGGCAGGGGGCATATCATTTATAATTGGAAATTCATCAGGATTCAATTCATGAAGAATTTCCGCTTCAAACTCTTGTGTTGTGATCGATTCGTTGTCATTTATATTTATGGTGGCTTCAGGAAGTTTACAACCAAAAACTTTAACTTTGAGGCCTTCGACTTCTCCGGTTATATTAAGTAACCGATCAACCCTCTCTTCCAGTTGGCTAATTTTTTTTATTTTACATGGACCCCCTCCTGTTCCAGTTAAAGAGTTTTTGTTGGTTCGAATTTTATTTTTGACAGAATATTTAAAATCTTGCCAAACCTATAAGAGTAATGGCATTTTAGTCTTACCGGCAACACATATTTACACACAACCTTACTTTTTTCCAGCCATCAACAGATTTTTCAGGTGGACCGACTGCATTTAATTCACTGGTGATTTCAGTCCACAAATGTTGGGTAGTCTCTTTGTATTGTGGTACATTTAAAAAAATTTTAGCTATGCCAACATTTTTTTCCATGAAAGAAACTAAAATGTCAAATTGGCGTCCATTGGTAAATGACCTATAAAAAATACAATACATAAGTTTCAAATAAATTATAAGTAATTAAACAAGTCAATTTTTATAAAATAATTGAGTAACTTACATTTTAAAAAATAGTAAAAGTTGTTTAAAGTATTTTATTTTAATAAACAAATAAAAAGTATACACACTAATGCTTTCGTAAATACGATATTCGTCACCTATTGAGCAGTCGAATTTTGACATTTGATTTTCGTAAAATACGATTTCGATTTTTTTTTTTTTGGTTCATAATAGGGCGGATTTACGATTTTCGAATTTTACGAAAGCAAAAAAATTTCATAATACGAATTTTCGCGGCGGATCGAATTTTACGAAATCGGAAATATTTCATAATAGGCCCCCTGGACGGGCTACTTACCCTAAACCATCCTCACCATGCTCATTCACTTAGTTCCACATATTTTATTTCACTTCACATGACCGAAAGTAACGAGAAAATCATTGCACATTTTAATCCAATTAAACGAAACAAAAATAGTATCCAAACAAAGAAACACACGAGACAAGAGAGAAAAAAATACTGGATTTTTAGGAATGTTAAACACCAACAAATAATGTTTATTCATCCGATATAAAAAAACGTTATTGAAATGTAAGATGAATATTGGAAATACTGTTAGTAATGTTAGTGTTATGTTTTAATTTTAATAAATTTTACTAATTTTTATTTCCCCCAGCAAACAATTTCAAATCAAAATGAAATTTTATTATCTAACCCGGTAATACCCCTACAAGAAAATTAATTTGGAAATAATATTTGAAATTGTTGGCTTCACCAAAAGGAAATTTTTTGGTATAAAAATTTGAAAACAACTAAAATTATATACTTAAGATTAATTAGTATTCATTAAATATTATTGAAAATTTATTATTTTTATGTTTTAAGTTTGGAAGATTAATTTAATTATGTTTTAAAAGAAATAGTAAAAATGACTTCCCCGTTGTGGCCGCGGTTAAATCCGGATTTGGAGTTTGATGTAAGTTATTGTTGAATATACCGTAGCGTAGGCATACTTATGATTTGTATTTTGAAACTCCCTGCTCCACAAACTTTTTAAAGAACGGTAAATATGTGTACGTAACGGTGGTGAAGAATTTCCTAAAACTTTCCTAAATTTAAAATCGTTTGATAGTATAAGTGAATCTTTCAATTATTGCTTATAATATAGCATTCAACAAAATAATTGAATATAATGATTTAAAAAAATTGCTAGTGATAATTATTACCAACCGAAAGCTTAATAAAGAAAAATCGTTGTTTAAAAATCTAAAATAACCAAATAATAAAAAACTAACATTATCAATTTTATTTTAAAATTATTATTCAAACTAAAACGTCCCTGAAGAACTGAAATTACTTTTAGATCAATTGAATAGATCAGAACTCATGATTTTGCCTCCACAAACTATTTTAGGATTCGAAGGCATCAATAAGCGAATATTTATTCAGTTTAAGATATGCAAGCCGTATGTTAGGATTGGCACAATCTTCCAGCTTCGATATGGCCCCATATAAATTTATATGAAAATCGTTTATAACTTCCAAAATCTTCCTGGGCCGGAAATAGCGAATGATGTTTTATATGATGTTTAAATTTATATGGGGCCATATCGAAGCTGGAAGATTGTGCTAATCCTAACATACGGCTGGCACTGGGAAGTTCACCATAGTTTGCCCTTATCATTACCAACTCAAAACATAAAGAACCATTTCCGGCCTAGGAAGTTCTTAAGAGATACAAATTTTTATTTAACTTAATCTAGGATTTTGGAACTTGGCCATTTCCTCAAATTTGAACATACGGCTGGTGCTGGCCACTTGGTCAGTAACTACTTAATTATGTACCATCTCAAAACATCATTCGTTATTTCCGGCCCAGGAAGATTTTGGAAGTTATAAACGATTTTCATATAAATTTATATGGGGCCATATCGAAGCTGGAAGATTGTGCCAATCCTAACATACGGCTGCCACTAGGGAGCTCATTTTAAGCTTCCCTTTATATTTTAAACGTACAATATGGCGTACTATTATTTCGAACTTAAAATATACAGTATTATTATTGCCAAAACTCAATACAATATTTTCAATTATTTGTTTTACATGAGCAACTAATAAACGAAAAAAAACTGGGATGGAATATTTTGTTGTTGTGTTTATAATTTAAATCGTCTTATAGAGGTATAAAATGAAAAAACTGGGATGGAATATAATAGTTTCGTGTAAATAATAATAAAAAAAAATCCTGGGATGAAAAACTGGGATAACTTGACATGCTTAGCAAACGAGCCATTTTGGTAGAGACAAATAAAGACGTAGACGAATTGAATATAAAAATTGTTATTGCCAAGAGAATTTCCTCAAACTATGTGTGAATCTCGAATGGACCAAACATGATCTAAAAATATTAGTCCCATTCATGGCCAAGACCTTACAGTGATTTCTGGAACGGATAAATTGTTATTTTTCCATTCAATGTATGACAAGGGGTGGTTTTTGACCATTTGACCCTGTTATTGCCAATAGATTTTCTTCCAAATGTATGTACTCGAATCGAAGTATTGATCGCTCTCAAGTGGATAAATAATCGTTTAAGGTATGGCTGTGATATTTAACCTCGTCTTTGCAACAAAAATAATAATAGGTTATAATTTTGACTGTAAAGCAAACCTAATTGTAGTCACTTTCTTGTATTTAAAATATTTCTGGTCGAAACGAATATACAATCGCAAACGATTTCGTTACTCGATAAACCCCTTTCAGCAATTCCCCAGAAAGTAGTTGTAGTGGTTTTCGAAACGCACAAAATACAAACATAAAAACAATGATTTTATTTGGTGTTCATATTAATAATATCTTAGATATGTATAAACTAAATTAATAAGATAGAATATATAAAGAAAAAAATTACGTTGACATGTTTTTATTGATCAATATTGAATCAATTATTTGATCGTGCTGTTGATCTATTTTCGTATAGCATATTCACTAATACTTAGACAAATTTTCGGTTTTAGGAAAAAATTCACATTACTATATAGGCTTGTGAAATATTTCCTAAACTATTCCTAATTTTTTGTTTTTGTTTTTAAGATAGATTTAGGAAAAAGTTCACGCGCATGTGTACGTACAGTTTTCGTATTAAAAGTTTCAGATATAACTATTTAGCGCACGAAGTATCATTTATGTACGACACTCAGATTTTTTCCGTTTATTTTTTTTTTATTCACTTTATTTCGACCGCGCCCGCATTCAGTTATTTTTGCGTGCCGGCATTCTTACATGAATCGTTCTAAATATGGTCGTTATACACAAAGAATCACTTTTCACCGTTTTATCAGTCCAGTGTTTCAAAGTACCGTTTTCTTAGTGAACTTACACTTTTGAGACTTATTATTATAACTATTATTATTATTTGGATAAATAATTTTCGTTTGAAATTACTAAAATTCTCACTGATATTATCTTTTTTGTTTTTAACTTATTAATCAATATAATTTTATTTACAAACAATGTTTAATTTTATTTATCAACTTAGTGTACAATCTTGATAATATTTATTGTGGCACTATTTCCATTATTTATCTCACAATATACTATACGGTTTAGATACTACTACTAAAAAAAATTGGTGTATGACTTGCACACTACTCAAAATTTGACCAACGACTATCCTCGTTTCGCAGCTGATTGTCCTTTTTATATTTTTTTCTCCACGCCAAATTTTCCATCTTTACGCGAGACTTTTGACACAACCTCAGGGTTTTTAAAAACTAAATTTATAAAACATTTCCCACAAAATACTATCCAATTGGATTGCCCGAGGTGTCATCTGTTGCTTGATATACTGTCGGTATCACAGTGTACTGTGTGATCGTTGAGTATATCTAGCTGTCATTTAGGGCTCAATCATACGCATCTACCTACAGCATGAATCATAATTATGTCGAATTTTTTTTTAATAGCACAGTAAAGAAACTTATTGTTACGCGTGCGAATGCACCGTCACACACCAACCCATCACAATGTGTGATTGGACATATAGATATATTGATTTTCACAGTCATAAAATTACATCTGATTATGCTGTCCAAAGAACGAATTAACGCAATTAAAAAATTCAAACCACCGCAAAATGCAAAACGGTGGTATAGTAAATTACTACCACCGATTTATTCCAAAACTCGCAGAAATGTTTACTCCAATTTACAAACATTTGGCTAGTCCTTTTGAAATCACAAAACACCTCAAAACTTTTCTTGAACCGAAGAATGTCAAAACGCATTCCTTTAGCGCATCCACTAAACGACACAAAATACAACGCATGTAACTAACTAAGCAGTAGGCGCGGTCTTACAACCAATCCATAAAGATTCCTGGGGACCTTTTAGATATTTCTCCAAGACACATTCGGCAAATAATTGGTATCTGTAAGAATTTTGAGTTTGTTGAGATGGACTTATATTTATGTAAGAAGTCCCGTGATAGATTCACTTCTAAGGAAAATTTTCTTAAGATTTCAAGAAAATTTTGGTATTTGTCTATGAGTTCCACATTTACCATTTCAGTGTGGGTAGTCCTGATTTACTATCAGTTTATCGTGAACAATTTATCGTAGAACAATTTATTGTAGAACAATTTATCGTGGAAACAATTTATCGTGGAACAATTTATCGTAGAACAATTTATCGTACAACAGTTTATCGTAGAACCATTTATCGTAGAACAGTTTATCGTGTGAAAAATTGTGTGAAAATCGTGTGAAAAAAATTTCCAATATGTATTTCGTATAAGAATTCGGCAATTTCTTAACCATCGTGATGAAATAGAGTATGTTGAATGGAAATGGGATTATTAAATGTTTTTTTGAATATGGCCACCTCGTACCGAACTCGGTAATGTATTAACTGATTATGATGGGATTGAGTATGTTGGATGGAAATAGGATTCTCAAATAATTTTTGGACGAGTTCTGGAATATGGCCACCTGGGACGGAACTCGGTAGAATCTAGAATAGAACCGATTATAGTAGGATTCTTTTTGTTGGATGGAAATGGGATTCTTAAATGATTTTTGGAAGAAATTCTGGAATATGGCCAGCTGGGATGGAACTCGGTAATTTATTAACTGATTATGATGGGATTTTGCATGTTGGATGGAAATGGGATTCCTAAATGTTTTTTGGAAGAGGTTCTGGAATATGGTCACATGGGGTGGAACTCCGTAGTTTCTTAACCGATTATGATGGTATAAGGTATGTTGGATGGAAATGGGATTCTTTGTTGATTTTTGGAAGAATTTCTGGAAAAGTTGCCAAAAATGGATTGGACAAAAGTGGATGATAAATTGCTGTACTCGCTGTTAGATGAAAAAGCCAAATTTTATTTTTTATTTTTTCTAATAAATTTTCTAGTAAAATGTGTAACCATCGGTGGATCTACGTATCCAACTCCTTGTACTTGTATTGTATTCATAACGTCAAGACTGCAAATTTCTGCTTGGTTTGAAAGGTTCTGAAGATTTTAATTCTTTCCGGGTATACTACGAAATCTCGGTTTACAAATCTCAGATTTCAAAATCCCGATTTTCAAAATCCCGGTTTTCAAAATTTCGGTTTTCGAAATTTCGGTTTTCAAAATCCCGGTTTTCTTTTCGTGTAGTTCTCATTGCACCAAATAATTACTTGCAACATTTTGTAATTGCAACATTTTGTAGTTGCCAGATTAATAAAAAGAAGGAATATTTTGTTAATACGTCATTTTGAAATGCAATAATTGTAGATGCTGACGGCTTCAAAAACTCTCACGGGCACTGAGGACTCCATCAAAATCCCATTCCTATTAGCAATTTTCCAGAACTTTATTGCAAACTCATTTTTGAATTTTGTCAAAAAATCATTTAAGAGACTCATTTTCCAACACGCCAAATTTTAAAATTCAAAGCGGAATTTTCTAAAAACCAGATGTTTTTTATACAAAACCGGGATTTTGAAAACTTTGATTTTGAAAACCGAGATTTAGAAAAAAACCGAGATTTTGACAAACCGAGATTTTGAAAACCGAGATTTCAATACACACCCCATTATCCCGCATAAGATTGTTCTTATTATCAAAACGTTACATTTATCCGAGGCATTTATGTAGATTTTATAACCAGATTTTTCTGAGAGCTGGTAATTGGTTTGCCGCTCAACCCACTTGCCGCTTAACCCACTGTGATATACATATACAAAGCAAGCTGCTTGCTATAAGACAGACGCCCACTTTAGCCATCCCTAGCGTGGAGAACATACGCTGATGTAGTATTGGATTGGTGGCGCCCATAACTCGCCCTGACATGTGATTTCAAAGGCCATAAGCAAAATTCCTCCTGCATCGCTTTCTCTTGAGTGACGTATTCGTTTAGAACCAACCAGCCAGCGCCGCAAAGAGTCAAAAACCTAGATCTTTGCTCCCAAATGTTATCGTCAGATTAATGATATAGGACAGAAATTTATCTATCAATAACCATTCATTTTACTAGAAAATTTATTAGAAAAAATAAAAAATAGAATTTGGCTTTTTCATCAACCAGCGAGTACAGTAATTTATCATCGAATTTCGTCCAATCAAGATGCTGATAAGCAATAGCCGAGATCCGTCCCAGATGGCAACTTTTCCAGAACTTTTCCAAAAATCACTAAAGAATCCCATTTCCATCCAATATATCCAATATCCTCATAACCGGTTAATAAATTACCGAGCTCCGTCCCAGGTAGCCTATATTTCAGAACTTTTCCAAAAATCATTTAAGAATACCATTTCCATCCAACATGCAAAATCCCATCATAATCGGATACGAAAATACCGAGTTCTGTTCCAGGTCACCATATTCCAGAACTTCATCATAAAATCATTCTTAAATCCCATTTCCATTCAACATACCCAATCCCATCATAATCGGTTAAGAAAATACCGCGTTTCATCCCAGGTGGCCATATTCGTGAGCTTCTTCCAAAAATCATTTAAGACTCCGATTTCCATCCAACATACCCAATCCCATTATAATCGGTTAAGAAACTTCCGAGCACCGCCCCAGGTGGGCATATTCCAGAACTTCTTACAAAAATCATTTAAAAACCCTATTTTCATCTAACTTACAAAATATCATCCTAATTTATTGAACAATTTGGCCGAATTCAATAAAAATTTTAAAAACCGAAGACACTTTAGTTTTTATTTACAAATCATTTTGTTATACGGGCAAATTTACAAACTACGATAAACTGAAATACGATCATTTGTCCCACGATAAATTGTGTCCATGGTAAATTGTGTGTACAATTTACTGTTCTATGGTTAAATGTTCACGTTAAATTGAAACACGATAAATAGACCGTCACCTGAGTATTCCTATCTGGTATTGGTGAAAATCTTCGGGTATGAATTTTTTTGAAGCGTTATCACTAAAATATTCCAACTTTTAGCAAAATAGCAAATGTAAAATGTAATCCTTACGAAAACTTCGAACGGGTTGACATCATGAAAATTCATTGAATGGTCTGGCGCTACAAAATAATGAGCTATCCTATTGGCACTTTGGCCATTTTGTAGCTTAAACTGTTGTTCAACTTTATAGTTTTTATAGTTTAAAAGTGAAGAAAGTCTGATAGACAGGTTTCTCTCTCGCTCGCTCTCTCTCTCTCTCTCTCTCTCTCTCTCTCTCTCTCTCTCTCTCTCTCTCTCTCTTCGGTTTCTTGGCAACAACTCAAATGTTCATTGAATGATCTGGCGCTCTAGAAAGTGGTCCACCTAATTGATGCCTCTATCATCATTTGATAGGTCATATGGTTGTTCAAATTTGATATAAATTTGGTGAAACTCTCATGAACATTCGAAGACGCTTTTGAAAATCGATGCCTTGAAAATTCATTAAAAGCCACATTCATGCCATTATTGGCTCAAAATCTATCAAATGATGATAGGCCATATCGTGATCGCGTGCCAGTCTGATTTTCTCCATTTGACTAATCAAATGGTCATAGTTGCATCAATGAGGTAACTAGTTAACCTATAGCGCCAGAACAATTTTTTAAAACATTAAAATGGTGAAATAGTGCCAAAGAAAACACGCAACGGTGAAAGCTCGTTAATTTGGAACAGTCTCTTCAAAGAATTTCTAAATTTCTTGATCAGGTGTAACGTTCTCTAAGAATTTTTATTTGATAAAATGTAAACTTCATAACTTTAATTAATTCTCTTAATCAATTTTAATACAATACTAAAATTAAATGTGATTTTTCGGTTAATTTTAAATAAATGAAAAACGCCAAAGATATTGACTGATATCTTTTGGCAGAAATGCATCAATCAACGATGTTGGAAATGGTTTATGACGGCTGGGCACTAACAGTTTTTTGCTTTCGGAAAATATGTGTTACGAGTTCAAAGAATATTAAAACGGTTATATCTCGGTATCTGCTTTGCCCGGGAAATAAAATACTTTCCTACATGAGGAAGCTAACCACGTGTCCGCCAGCTTGAGAAAAGTACGTATAGTTTTACTTATACCATTATTAAAATTCGCCGTCTTAAAATTGTGTTGTGAAAACTATCCTAAAACTGTTGGAGCCCGTTTGTGAGGTGACCAATAAAATCACCAAAGTTGTATTTCTTACACCAGACATTTTTTTTAAATCAATGCCGCCAACTCGTAGAATAGGAAGCGTCATAATTAATATTGAACTCAAAACGAAAACAAAAGGTCTTATCTAAGGCTCTCTTTAGTAAGTGACTGGGTTTCAGAATCGGGATGTAATAGACCAGTTTAAAAATGGTCATGGTTTTGAGTGACCTAGTGAACACAGCTTTATTATCATCAATTGCACAAGTTGCGAACGCTACATCATGAGATCATAAGACATCATAAGACGGAAAAAACTCCAAATTCTGCACAAAATTCAAAAGCAGATGCTATTAATAGTATTATTGGAATTTTGGGATATCCGCATACTGCGGAATTTGAGCATTAGCTTTCAAATATTTGAGAAAAATAAAATATAATAAGAAAAGTGGAGAAACCAGAAGATTTCCTATAGCAATCGATTTAGATTTTTGAAGTTTATTCCTAGGTCCCACGTTGTAAAACGCGCACAACCATTAGATGCCAAAAGAAAATATCTCGCATTGGTGCGTGAAGTGCTTACAGTCTTCCAAGCAATTACATATACTGTTTCTACTTTTTCAAAGGTCGAGCATTCATTGTCACTAATTTTTAGTATTACAATATCATTCATGCAAAATTGTTAGTATATAATATAATATATAATACAAACTTTTAAAGGTACACAACAATGCATTCAAAAAAGTACGCGCATTTCTTCACATAACTAATTATTCATGTAAATTTGCAAGTTTTTTAGATAAACTTTTGCATGACTTACCTAGTAAATTTAATTTGTATCGCATTTATTTCTCAATCTGGAATGTAATTTTCTTTCGCTTAGTTTTTACATGAAAAGTTCGGCCATTTTGCCTGCTTGAAAATTCTTGTAAAATTCAACGGAAGTTTTTTACTGTGTACCACGAACTAGTAAAATCTTTTGTCCTAGAAATCAGTACTCTTTCAAATGAAAATTAGGTAAATTTCCATTGGCAGATTTGACAATTTATTATGAAATAACTATAAGCAAAAATCGTCAGTACATTTCAGAGATCTTACGTCTATCTATCTTCGACCCTGTATAATATTTGACATCCAAGTGTACGAGTGTAACCCACACACTTTTCACTTCAACAATGTAACCTTGAGAGCAGTGTTGTGCGTCTACGCGGTTTTTGGTTGTGCGTAAACAATTCATTTTGGCGTATACAATGTCGAGAATTCGTAGAGTATGTAGAATATTCGTAGGTACATTATTACTTTTTATGACGGTTTCCCTCATTGTCTTGCACGAGGTTGTCTTCTCACATTTTTGCATTTAAAATTGCGAATTTTCAATATTGAGTAAGCTTGAATTCAATTTTTACAAATATTTGAGGTTAGTATGTTGCAGGGCTGGCTACTGCCAACCTGCAGATGTTCACTAAGCTCCTGCAGAGGCCTCCACGGTGATGTTTTGCCGGCTACGTTCTCAGCGAGAAGTGCGAGGGTCGTGGGGTTTGAGGCATGCAGGGCTCCTGGCCTACACCGTGATTAACAGAGAATTATAAAAAATAAAAACGCAAATAATAATAATAATACCCGGGTTCCGCCGAAATTCGTCGGCCGGAACCTGAGGAACGAACAACTCAAAAAATTATAAATGGGAGAGAGGTGCCTTGGTGCGCGCATCCATTCGAATTCAAACAGGGCCAAAGCCCCGGTTACGAAATTGGATGCGGGCACCAAGGGACCGCACTACACACACCGACACAGAGGGAGCCTCCGCTCCCATCACACACAACCGAAAATTTTAGTGATTCATTTTATTTGTAGAGAAAACAACAAAAGTAAACCACTTCCCGAAAGAAGAAAAAAAGAAAGAGAGAGAAGCGAGAGAGAGAACAACACGCATCGAGCGCGCACCCGCTGTGCGGCGCTCGATTACAAAATATATAAAAATTTAAATTTAATAAAAAAAATTTAAGAAAATAATCAGAAAAATTAAAAATAAAAATTAAAAAAAATTGTACCTTAATTATAACAGTTAATGTTGCGGCCTTGCGCCGTTCTTGTTGCGGGGCCTCTCCCCGATAAAATTGGGTTGCGGCCTTGCGCGGCCGTCATGCCACAGGGTCGCCGCCCCGGACCGTTGCGGCTTTGGTGCCGTTTAGTATTTTGGCCTTGACTGGCCGCCAAAATAAATTAGGCCATGCGGGGCCTTTCCCCGATAAAATAAAACGAATGGCCTCAACTGGCCACCCGAAACTCGTTGGGCGTTGGCTCGCCTTACCGCATGCACCCCCAATGTCACCTGGATCGGACACCAAAGCGGTGAAACGGTGTCTGGCCAAAACCGTAATTATCACAAAAAACTTTTGGGCGTTGGCTCGCCTTCAAAAATCCAGAAAAATATTTGAGTGGCCTCACCTGGCCACCCGTTATATTGTACGGCACCCGTAAATAATGCGGCACCCGTAAGTAGTGTGGCACCCGTTGAAAAATGTGGCACCCGTTGATAAATGTGGCACCCGTTGATAAATGTGGCACCCGCAAATAATGCGGCGCCCTTTGGAAAATGTGGCACCCAGTAAATTGTACACGAGCCTCTATTAGCCTTTCGTAAAAATAAAAAAATGTAGCGCCGTCGTACCAACCAGAACTCACTTATAAATCACCGCAAATTTGGTAACTATTAAATGTTCAACTGCCGTTTAACTCAAAACACCAAAATCGAGAACGTAACCACCTAAATTACACTCTTTGCACAAGAAAAAATTAGGTGTAATAAATTCCACTTGAGCGTTGATTTGCTAACAATCCATAAAAAAACTAATGTTGGGGCGATTTTCTATTGACCGACCCTCCGATACCAACTTAAACTCAACTTCACAAATAAATTTTTATTATCTTTATAATGTTTAATATTTTATTTTTATTATAATTTTTATATTCACAATCCACACGAGATTTTTTATCATTCAAAAAAAACAACTTGAATTTATAAAAGAATTGAAACTCGAAAAATCACAAACTAACTCAATGAAAATCACTACTCCAATGACAAACAAAAAAAATATTCGAGCGTCGCACAGCTCGTAAAACGTTCTAGAAGAAATTAATCTCTCTTCTCTGTCTCTCCCTTATATCAAATTTTCGTTGATATAAGGGAGATAGACATATAAGAAAAACATTTCTTCCAAAACGTTTTACTTTGCACACACTCGATGCGCATTGTTATCTCTCTCTCTCCTATTTTTGTTCCGTTGCCAACATAACCGAAGAAAACACACAAGAATCCATCCACCAAGACGCCACGTTCACACATTGAAAAACTCGGACGCAAGAAACCATGGAAAATGGAAACAAATTTACCAAAAAAATGTCTTGTTAAGACAATACAGTCGTAACAAACGTGGGAACGTCCCACACCCTGAGATGTCTCATAAGCCGGGCCTAAAACAAACAACACGAAAATAAAGATAGAGAGAGAAACGATTAAACACGGATGTCTTTGACATGATAAGTACCCAAGGATTTGCCATTCAAATCTTCGACGGTGTACGCTACCCGCCCGACTTTGCTGGTAATTATGGCGGGTTTGAATTTGCTTGCCAATTTGGCGGAGAATTTATTCGACGCATCGCTCAAAGCAAACGATCGTATAAACACGGGTTGTCCAATTCGAAAAGAACGCGTATTACTGCGTAAGTTATAATGTTGGGCCCCCTTTTCGTGTGCCACACGTAAATAATGTGTTATACGATCCTTTAAAAAGTTTACTCGATCTGGCTTAGCCCATACCTGGACTTCGCTGGGATCATGTTCATCGAGTAACCGTCGCAGTGAGTAATCTGAACCGTACATCGACATATGTTGACCGAACACGACATAATGAGGGGAATAATGTATCGAATCGTGTATGGCATTACGTAAAGCAGCCGCAATTTCCTGCAAATTTTTGTCCCACAAATTATGGTCGTGATCGCTCAAATATGAACGAATACTGGCAATTAATGTTCTATTAACACGCTCGGAAGCGTTACTTTGGGGCGAGTACACCGGCGTACGTAAATGGGTTACACCGTATTTAGCTAACAGGTCTTTAAATAGATTCGAGGTGAACTGCTTCCCATTATCGGAGGTAACAATTTCGGGTACGGAGAATAAAAGGAATACCTCATTTTCTAGAAATCGACACAATAATGAGGCAGACGCCTCGCGTAAGGGTTTTACAACTACGAATTTCGAATAATGATCCAGAACGATAACGATACAGGTATTTCCGAGTTTCGAACGTGGATACGGACCCAAAAAATCTACATACAGTTTTTGAAACGGGCGAGTTGACGTGACCTGAGCTCCCATGGCTGGTTGTGTAGAGAAATTAACAGCTTTGTTCATTTTACATTTAGTGCAGCTAGCAACGTACTGCTTAACTTGTTTTGCCATATGAGGCCAGTAAAATTGACGCTGAAGGCGCTCGAGAGTTTTGCTGCCGCCTAAATGTGCTGAAGTGGGAGGTACGTGAGCCTGTTCGATAAGCGTTGAAGTTAAGGAATTAGGAATAACAAGTTTCCAATTCGAAAGGTCGGTATCCGTATATTTAAAACCGAAGGAAGGGGATATTAATAGTTTATCATCCTGGATCTTATAGTTGTGCGAACAATCTTTTAAGGAACGAATTTTCGCGATCTGATCGACGTAATCTGGATCTTGGAACGCAACCGAATTTTGATCAACGTGTAAAATAGGGACCGAAGAAGGTATTAAAGCATTCACGGAAGGGTCGATGTTTTTACTCGACAAGGCTGGATCCTCAAATTGGGCACCAGGATCAGGCGTGCTCTTACTTTCGGAATCATCCTCACAAGGAGCGGATTCATCCGGAAAAGCTCGAGACAACGCATCAGGTACAACGTTAACTGAACCTTTTCGGTATCCAATCTGAAAATCCAGCGCTTGGAGTTTCAGACTCCATCTCGCCAAACGTCCGGAGAGGTCTTTTTGACTCATTAACCAGCGCAAACTGGAATGGTCAGTATAAATGACGAATGGATAACCTTCCACGTAGGGACGGAATTTTCGCACGCTGAGGACGGCAGCGTAGCATTCCAGCTCGGTCACCGAGTAGTTTCGCTGCGCCGCATTGAGCTTATGGGAATAAAACTCAATGGGCCGCTCCACCCCCTCGGCGTCCACCTGAAATAAGACACTACCGACCCCAAACGGCACTGGCATCACACTGAATAAAAAAGGGTTTAGTGTAATCAGGATGCGTCAATACTGGGGCAGTTGACAAGGCGGTTTTGAGGGCGTTAAAGGAAGAATCAGCAGCTGCAGACCAACATACTTTAGTGTTTTTACCAGTAAGATCGGTGAGAGAAGAAGCTAAGGAGGCGAAATTTGGAATGAAGCGACGGTACCATCCGCACATTCCCAGAAAACGTCTAATCTGTTTCGTCGTTTTCGGAATAGGGTACTCCAGAATAGCTTTACATTTATCTGGGTTTGTACGGAGGCAACCATCACCCACAATATAACCTAAATAGTCTACTTCTTTCAACACAAACTTACTTTTGGTCAAATTGATTGTTAAACCGGCGTCCTTCAGATATCCAGCAACCTGTTGTAGTAAATCGAAATGTTCAGCCAGAGTGGAGGATGTGACCAGAAGGTCATCGAGGTACACCAAGACCTTATCGTGCAGTTGGTACGGGATCACGCGGTGCATTAAGCGACAAAGCGTCTGTGGTGCGTTGCAAAAGCCAAACGGCATCACCTTGAACTGGTACAAGGGCCGTCCAGGAACCGTAAACGCCATTTTATCGCGGGATGCTGGGTCGAGTGGGATCTGCCAAAAGGCATCCTTCAAATCAATCGCCGAAATGAATCGGGTGTGTCCCAAACGACCCAACAATCCGTTGATTATGGGCAGCGGATACGCATCCTTGACGGTTGCCTTGTTCAGTTCTCTAGCATCCAAGCACAGACGAACTTTCCCATTGGCCTTACGCACCAACGTGACCGGTGAACACCAGGAACTTTGTGACTCCTCGATGACCCCCAAAGACAACATCCTATCCAACTCGGCATACATGAGTTTCTGGATAGCTGGGGACACGGAATAAAAACGTTGTTTGACTGGTTTTGCGGAACCGACATCGATCATATGAGTGATGAGGGATGTGCGGCCCAAACCTAAAATATCGCTGCTCGGAAAATATTCGCGAATGAGATC
Source organism: Nephrotoma appendiculata (assembly GCA_947310385.1). NCBI lineage: Eukaryota > Metazoa > Arthropoda > Insecta > Diptera > Tipulidae > Nephrotoma > Nephrotoma appendiculata. The sequence goes on along the minus strand of OX371225.1, from coordinate 139,396,122 downwards.
CAATTTACGACGATCATCAGATGTTAAAATATGGAATTTGGGTGTGTTGGTAGTTTCACCTAATTCGTCCGAATTATTCAACGCGGAGATTTTTGGGGAAATTCCAAAACGATTCCAAAAATCGATACCCAAATAAAGCGGTTGTTCCAAGGAAGGGACAACGTGAAAATTCATAAATTTAGTGACTCCGTTGAATTCGACGTTAGCTCTTATATAACCAAAGACTCGTTGGACTTGGCCACTCGCGGTAGTTATAGTGGAAGGAAAGTTATGGAATTCAACAAAAGGATTTGACAGGAGTTTCTCCGATCCACTCCCGAGAACACTGACACTCGCCCCGCTGTCGAGAAGACCCTTAAAAGGTATCTTATTTATAAAGACCTGGGCGTAAGGCCGAGTGTCACTACCCTCGGAGAATAGAACGGAGGAAATCACATCATTTCTCATTGCGACGCGACGGTTCCAATATTTTTTTGAACGCTTTAAACGATCCAACTTTGGCAATGATGGGGCATTATAGAAAAATTTAAGAGCGACAGGAAGGGAGGAAGGATTGGATGGGGAAGAAGGATCGGGAAAGGAATCATTACTGGCAGACGAGCTTACCTCTTCGTCGGATTCGAATAGGAGCGGATTTCCGCGTCCGTATTGCTCGCTGCATCCTCCAGAATCGGTTTGAGTGGATTTGTCCGTGGTAACATCAGTCTGGGTTGCGGTTGTGGTTGTGGTGATTCTCGTGGCCCAGTCCTCCAAGAACCACTGTTCTGGTTTTCCGACAATCTTGATTGAGCGTTTCGTTCTTCGGCACAACGTCGACAACGCGCAGATATCGTCCCTCGTAGCCCACATCGATAGCAAAACAATCCAACGGGAGCCAATTGACAATCCATGAACGTGTGACCCATATCCGAACAATTAAAGCAGACGATATTTTTACTATGATTGGCATGTTGTTTGTAAACCAATCCCGAACTGCCTGCTGGGACTTGTCCACCCGAACGTCTTGCCGCTGCCGACTGATACCTGCTCTCCGTTTGAATGGCGGATACTGAGTTATCGGGCAGAACATCAGTTAAGGGATAATTCTCATAAGAGTCATATGCTCCAACATCATCATACGGACTGCCTGATAACTCATTGATCACGCGTCGTGGATGGATTGCAGGATCCGCCGGAGCTTTGAGCCGCCGGAAAGACTCCTCCCAAGCAGAACAGCTTTTGATTAGTTCGTTGATGCTGCTGAACCGACGATCTGTAAGGTGGTATTGTAGCGTAGGCTTCATGTTGTTCAGCAAAATTTGAATGAGCTCTTCGTCTGAGTACGGCGTTCGACATTGTAAGGTAAGGGTCCAGACGTGGTTGTAGAAATCCAGGAAGCTTTCGTTCGGTTGTTGTTTACGTGCCTCGACCATTCTGCGGATTTCGTAATTTGTGCGACGATCTTGAAAGCGCTCGATAATTCCGCTTCGTAGTTCTGACCAGGTCGCGTGCGGGTTATGTTTACGAAATGTCCAGTACCACTGCAACGCGAGGTCCTTCAGAATGGTGTGGAGCTCTAACAATAAAATTTGTTCGGATAATCCCCGAGATGAAGCGATGGTATCAACTTGAAACAGGAACATATCGATGTTGATTCCTGATGGAGATCCCGTGAAACTTAGTCCACTACCGGACAACAAACGTCGATCGACAAATTTTGGCGATACTGGCGAACTAGTGGACGTCGGAGGCGCTCGATCGTGTACGGTTGGAATTGGGATGTCTTGTGAGAACAGGTTATTTCCAACGATTTGAGTCTGGAGGTTGGTTTGTCTTTGATCCAACTTGACCAGCTGCTGTGATACCAATTCGAATTTGTGCAGCATGGATTCCAACAAGGTGGTCTGTGCATTTGATTGTTGTACCGCCGTGTGGTTCGTTTGAATCTGATCAAGGAGATCCTCCAAAGTGCATCTTCGCTCCTGCGGTTGTGGGTGGTCGGAATCATCCTCGCTACCGAGATTTTGAACTTGAATCTCTTCATTTGTTTCCTCATGGAGAGGTATTTCCAACGCGAGATGTACGCCCTTTGCGCTTTCTATGGAAACGTTCAACTTTTCCTGGTCATCCAGGTACATCTGCAGACTGGTCAATAATTCGGAACATGCTTGATGTACCTTACGCGCGGGTTGCTCGTATTTCGGTGATTTGAATGCGCGACTAAGCCGACCTGCCAAATGTAATAAACGAGAGTGGTACCGTTGCACCAATAGCATGAGATCTTTTGTCGCCGGATCCAACACTGTGATCGCTCCCCGAATCTCCTCCAATTTCTTGAGACACGTTGAGATCTCAATATCTGGTCGTTTCGATGCGTTTGTATGCATTTTTCCGGGCGCTGGTTTAGTCTCGGCCTGCTCACTTCGGACCGCTTCCTCGAGTTGATGAATTGCATCTGATGTGTCGAAGCGTATGTCACGAAGGAGACATTCCACCTCCACTTCGTCTCGTTGCAGTAGATTTACGTCCATTTTAGAATTCAGGTAAGGTTAGGGAATAAGTTTGGTTAGTTCGAAAAAACGTAGTCTTTATTGATTTATAAAAATACAAAAAATTTTAATTCAAAATAACTCTAACTCAAACGGAAGGTTTTAAATTAGAGGAAATTACAACTAAAGATATTCCACACCCACTATAACTAGATAATAAAAAAACACGAAATATTTTTATAAATAACACGAAAAGGAATGGATACCTTGTAAGAGTTTGTGGGTCCAGTATTCCCACGATTAGTTTAACGACGGATAGGACGAGATACCCCCGAAAGTGGCGCTGTTCGATGAGAACCTAATTTGGGGGGGCTCGTTAAAATAATTACAACAACAAAAATTCAACCAATGAATATCAAATCGCGATAAACAACCAGAAAGTTACCCCGTGCGTTGGATAATACTCAATTCGATTGTGAATTTGGTTAACTTCCACTCGATCCCACGGATGGTTACGTTGGATACGTGGTTCTACGTCCGAGTTATCCCACACTGTACGTCTTTGAGGCCTTTCTGGCGTATCCCACGGATTTGAATTCATACAAAATAATAATAATAAACAAAATTTAATAATAATAATAACGTAGCTAATGAAACTACCAACACACCCAGATAAGGAGGCAAAGTAGCAAGAAAAAAAAAAACAAATAAGATAATAATAAAAGAAGGAAGGAATGGTTACCTTGTGGTGGTTTGTGGGTCCAGTATTCCCACGGTTAGTTTAACGACGGAAGACGAGATACCCCCCAAAGTGGCGCTTTTCGATGAGAACCTAATTTGGAGGGGCTCGTTGAAATTTGAAACGATACGAAAAAAAAACACTTCAAGCAACTACCAACACACCCAACGGTATGCAGGCAGGAGGCTGATACTCAAGAGATACAAAGGAAAAAGGAAAATAAAATCAAAATGAAATACTAATAAACCCGAGGGTTCCAATACAACCCATAGATCTATAAACCAAAATCAAAAACAATATCAAAATATCAAATAAAGCAAATAAAGTTTATAGAAAAAATTTTTAATTAATACCACGATACGGATGGTATGATGAGAGTGGAAACCCCACTCCGTGTCAGCTAAATAATAAAATAATAAAGAAATAATAATAATAAAATAATAATAACAGTTGTTGCTCCTCAAATTTCGGTCGAGAAATTTCGGGGCAGGGAAAATGAAGCTAAGCTAAACCCCAGACAAATGACATCCAAGCTCCACCACAATCAGACACAACATAGTGGAAATGGGAAAGAGCTCAGAAGTCGGATGTCCAAAGAATAGGGGATGACACCCCCATCTACGCGCAATCAAACAGCCCGTGCTGGTTGCGATCGTAGATGGAGAATGTCAACCGGGAGACTGGCTTTGGTGTGCGCGTCCATGCGAATTCAAACAATGTGAAACACCGGTTTCGACACTGGACGCGCACGCCAAAGGGAGTGCAGCTACAAATCAAAAAAAAATAAAAATTATCAAAATTAAAATTCGCGAATTTGGGCGCCACTGTTACAGGCCTGGCTACTGCCAACCTGCAGATGTTCACTAAGCTCCTGCAGAGGCCTCCACGGTGATGTTTTGCCGGCTACGTTCTCAGCGAGAAGTGCGAGGGTCGTGGGGTTTGAGGCATGCAGGGCTCCTGGCCTACACCGTGATTAACAGAGAATTATAAAAAATAAAAACGCAAATAATAATAATAATACCCGGGTTCCGCCGAAATTCGTCGGCCGGAACCTGAGGAACGAACAACTCAAAAAATTATAAATGGGAGAGAGGTGCCTTGGTGCGCGCATCCATTCGAATTCAAACAGGGCCAAAGCCCCGGTTACGAAATTGGATGCGGGCACCAAGGGACCGCACTACACACACCGACACAGAGGGAGCCTCCGCTCCCATCACACACAACCGAAAATTTTAGTGATTCATTTTATTTGTAGAGAAAACAACAAAAGTAAACCACTTCCCGAAAGAAGAAAAAAAGAAAGAGAGAGAAGCGAGAGAGAGAACAACACGCATCGAGCGCGCACCCGCTGTGCGGCGCTCGATTACAAAATATATAAAAATTTAAATTTAATAAAAAAAATTTAAGAAAATAATCAGAAAAATTAAAAATAAAAATTAAAAAAAATTGTACCTTAATTATAACAGTTAATGTTGCGGCCTTGCGCCGTTCTTGTTGCGGGGCCTCTCCCCGATAAAATTGGGTTGCGGCCTTGCGCGGCCGTCATGCCACAGGGTCGCCGCCCCGGACCGTTGCGGCTTTGGTGCCGTTTAGTATTTTGGCCTTGACTGGCCGCCAAAATAAATTAGGCGATGCGGGGCCTTTCCCCGATAAAATAAAACGAATGGCCTCAACTGGCCACCCGAAACTCGTTGGGCGTTGGCTCGCCTTACCGCATGCACCCCCAATGTCACCTGGATCGGACACCAAAGCGGTGAAACGGTGTCTGGCCAAAACCGTAATTATCACAAAAAACTTTTGGGCGTTGGCTCGCCTTCAAAAATCCAGAAAAATATTTGAGTGGCCTCACCTGGCCACCCGTTATATTGTACGGCACCCGTAAATAATGCGGCACCCGTAAGTAGTGTGGCACCCGTTGAAAAATGTGGCACCCGTTGATAAATGTGGCACCCGTTGATAAATGTGGCACCCGCAAATAATGCGGCGCCCTTTGGAAAATGTGGCACCCAGTAAATTGTACACGAGCCTCTATTAGCCTTTCGTAAAAATAAAAAAATGTAGCGCCGTCGTACCAACCAGAACTCACTTATAAATCACCGCAAATTTGGTAACTATTAAATGTTCAACTGCCGTTTAACTCAAAACACCAAAATCGAGAACGTAACCACCTAAATTACACTCTTTGCACAAGAAAAAATTAGGTGTAATAAATTCCACTTGAGCGTTGATTTGCTAACAATCCATAAAAAAACTAATGTTGGGGCGATTTTCTATTGACCGACCCTCCGATACCAACTTAAACTCAACTTCACAAATAAATTTTTATTATCTTTATAATGTTTAATATTTTATTTTTATTATAATTTTTATATTCACAATCCACACGAGATTTTTTATCATTCAAAAAAAACAACTTGAATTTATAAAAGAATTGAAACTCGAAAAATCACAAACTAACTCAATGAAAATCACTACTCGAATGACAAACAAAAAAAATATTCGAGCGTCGCACAGCTCGTAAAACGTTCTAGAAGAAATTAATCTCTCTTCTCTGTCTCTCCCTTATATCAAATTTTCGTTGATATAAGGGAGATAGACATATAAGAAAAACATTTCTTCCAAAACGTTTTACTTTGCACACACTCGATGCGCATTGTTATCTCTCTCTCTCCTATTTTTGTTCCGTTGCCAACATAACCGAAGAAAACACACAAGAATCCATCCACCAAGACGCCACGTTCACACATTGAAAAACTCGGACGCAAGAAACCATGGAAAATGGAAACAAATTTACCAAAAAAATGTCTTGTTAAGACAATACAGTCGTAACAAGTATAAGTTAAAATAATGTAAGATATTCCAATTTATTTTTTAATTTGCTCTTTGCAATTCCCTATATTTTTCGTTATCAAACTCTATGGCGACGTAAGCATTTCTGGACAATTATGGGTAATTTTATTCTCTTACTAAAGAAATTTAATGTTTTACGCTACTCAGATGTCACCACTTATTGATTAAACTGTTGCACTTTAAACTGTTAAATAGGTTATTTTGAAATTGGTAAAGTATCAAGTATCACTTGCAAAAAACAGAAATATTGTCAGACCAAAAACCAGCAGCTTCATCTACAGATTTTTACTGCAATAATTATTAAACTCTTAAGCTTAGAATTGCCTGATTTTTAGTAATTTTTTAATCATCTTTTCCAATTGGTTAGGTACTAAGTACTATAGTCAGCAATCATTTACTTACGATACCGGGCATTTGATTGCAAATTGTACGATTTTTTCATAGATAACTGTATACTAAAATTTGTTTCTGGCCATTGAAACACTGTTTAAATTACGGAAATCAACGTGCTGAACTAGAAAAAATATTTAAAATTTGAGAATGACGATGAACTTTAAAATAAAATAAAACAGAAAAATAGTTTCAGCATGAATGGTACCACACAGCAACAAGGTGAAAAATGATAGTCGGTCAGGTCTACTAAGTGCAAACATGTTGGAAAATGGGAAACGTCAATATCGGAAAAACTGAAACAAAGCAAATAAGTTAAAATTCAGAATTCATAATTCTAAAAACAATTTAAAGTTTAAACAATGAAAATAAAATTTAAAAAAATTTAATTAAAGATGATAAAGATCACCGCGTAAGTAGTGTAAAGAAGTTTTTCTAACGAAAAAGTACTAATGTTAAAGTCCAGAAGCTCGTAGTTTTGATTACTTTCACGAAGTGTTCAAGTAAATGATTCTTTTTTCATATTTCGATCTGTGATGAGTGATTCTGAAGGCAAGTAACCATTCTTAGTGCACGAGAATTGATGTCTGAATAATTCTTACCAAACAGAACAGACATATCGATACAGCAAGATAACAATTAATGAACAAACACAATAATTCGGCACTAACCGAGTGAAGTTATTTGGTTAAGTTGAAGACATCCGCCCAGCGCAGCTGACATAAAGCAAAACTAAATTTTCGTAGTACTGCCCCTAATCGTTTCCTGTGTATTTCATGATAAGGGGACCACACCTGACTAACATAATCCAACAGGGGTCGAACAGAGTTTGTGTACAGAGCCTTCGTTATAAAAGGATCGTGAAATACTTTAGACCAGCGCTTATCGGTACCAAGCGCAGAGTTTGCTCGGTTGCTAATATTAACAATGTAACCCCTACAATTCAGTTCATGGTAACAAATAGCACCCAAATCTTGAACTGTGCTTTTCGTAATTGCGAGCGCAAACGCTGACGAGAGTACGTAATGTATTGGTGTTTATTTACGTTTAACTCCATGCTGTTTTTCATACTATATGGTGTATGTACTATATGTAGCAAAGCTGTTCAAGTCAGCTTGTATTAAATTCGAATCAGTAGAGGTTCAAATGGATTTATAAATCTTCATATCGTCAGCGTATATGTATACTTATTAACACCACCAGCTTCGTTTATATATAGAATGAAGAAAATGGACACCAAATGGCTACCCTGGTGCCCTCGAGATGTTGCTATGAAAGCAGATGATACTTTCTGTATATCAAATATAAGTATACCCACAGGAGATGTTGCAATGGGAACCTTCGACTTCTCTCCATAAATAAAATAATTCTGTGAGAAGTCCTGAAATTTATTTAAGCTCGATGAGGTTTGTGATCGTCGAACAACCTTTGAGGAAACCATGTTGAAAGACAGAAAGCAAAGGTTACAATCAAAGTACTCACAAACAAAGCTTTCAAACAACGTTGGAATGCAGGATAACGTTGCAATTGGACTATAATTACTAATATCCCAATAGGAATAACAAAAAAGTCTTTTAAGATGAACGGAAAAATTCCGTTCCGGAAGTGATTTTTGAAAAATGGCCTTAAGTGGCTTAGCCAGACTAACACTGCAATTTTTAGGATGATGAATTGCAAACCATCAAAGCCGTTTGAAAACTCAGCTTTTAAGTTTGTAATGTTCCCAACCACCGTGTCGTATAACCAATCTGGATGGAAACCAAGGAAGATTGAACTCTGCATTTAATTGATGTAATTATTATACAGTTGAAAGACTTGGACATATGTGTATTTAGCTAGGTAGCTCCCTAACTCTAAGGCCAGCTCTATAACACGATCCTGTAACATTTCTTGATAAGTTATTTGATAAAGGTCGTTAGTCAAAGAACCCGGAAAATCGGAGCATCATCAAAGAATATGGAGAATTTTCATGAGATTCTGATTGAGTTTGTCAAAAAAAAATTGAAATTTCAATTTAAGTCGGAATCGAGTTCATTAAGATGTATATTTGAACGAGACCAAATAAAATGTCATTTTCTGTCTTAATTTGCGGCTATGAAAAAAGTTCTCTGTGCAAGACCGTCTGTTGTGCACATCTTCGAAACGAATACAGTATCAACTTTCATTATCCAAGTTTAGCATCCATTTTTAAGCAAAAAGGGCGGCTCGCTGATAGGTAGGCTTACGGTTGTGTGACAGCTGTTATTAATCCTTTCATGAAATTTTTTTAACATTTTATTATGAGCATTGAGGCTTTGTGGCACAAAGTATAACAATTTATAATGGCAGCTCTGTATTTTGCTTAGAAAATTTAATATATATGTATAAAGTTCTTCTTCCACATAGGGATGCCTGCGTGGTATTGATAACCATTTTGTTTTGATGTTGTTGATTTTTAAACTAAGTTGTTTCTCGCTACTGTCAATCGGTATTGCACTGTCTTTGATATCATCTGCATATCGAAGAACTCTGCCTGACTTTTTAATATGCAACGCGAAGTTTCAATACAATTTTCTATTTCAGGTAATCAATCGCGAATTATAGGTGATTTCGAAGGAGTCAGATACTTTTGCTTCCGCTACCTTTTAATACATTGAGCCAGATGTTATTAGCTTACACAATTCTTTGAGGATTTCGTTGAAACCGGATATTTTTCCTCTTTTAAATCTACTAATAATTTCTTCTACTTCCTTGGGGGAGGGGACTACTTCGGGATATTAATGTCCATATCACACATATTCTTGTTACAGCAGCAGCTCAACTAAGAATTACGTCGTCGAGAGAATTTAAACCACGTTTCTTCTCAGCTGACCATCCATATATTTGATGTGGAAGTCTTTGGTAAGATTTCTTGGCAAGTGTACGAGAGACTGGAACGATCAGGAATTTGGATGTGGCTTTCCTGGCGCAGGGATATTATGTAAGAGAGCTGTTAGTGATGCGAGTTGACGGTATTGGTCATTGAAAAAATCTTTATGCGATTTTGGTGGTGTTTTTCTAAGAGCTTGTGTTTTTCATTGTGCCAGTCTTAATTTTCAGTGGCAACTTACCGCTATCTCTGCACGGTATCTTTTTTTTAATGAATCGAATAGCGCACGATTTTCTTTGCTTGTTAATTAAATGTCCATGTTTTGGATTTGTATTTGATAGTAAAGAGCATATGATGGCGGTAACTATTAGTGCCTCTATATATGCCTCTATATCTAGGAGTTTTTGCAAAAAATGGAAAACATTTTATTGTTGATATTTCAGTTGGAAATTATTATAGATAATGAGAATAACATATTAAGCAATAAACAAGCGTTATTTTTGGTAAAGAAAGCGCTGGCTGTTGTTTGAAGTTTCGAAATTTGATGACCGGTCACATTTTGGCATCAAACCTAAATTACTAGCGAGCGTGGCAATACATTGCATCAATTTAAACGTAGCTCTATACTGCAATTTTTAGTTTAGCAGTTAGCTCCAAACGACCAAAATATTCAGAACCTGTGACAACAATTTTTTACAGTTACAATCAGTTTACGGTCAGGGATTTTTGCAAAAAAATTTAAATCATTTTGTTGTCTATATTTCGTTTGAAATTCATTAAAGATAAAGTAATGAGAATAAGATATTGAGCAAGAAGCAAATGTTAATTTCAATAAGAAAAGCATTTTTATTAAAATAAGAGATAAGCAAAATATTGCAACAGTTTAAAAGCAGCTTTGCTCAAAATTTTTCACTGATTCTACTAAGAATCTGTTTATTTAACTTGTTTATGTGTTTCTATTTATAAAAGTGGAGTTTCCTGCAATCACTTATGGTGAAACAAATATTTTTAAAAATTGCCCATTAAAATAAGGAAGCAGGTCCAATTATGAAACTTGATCATAATGTCCAGTACATCGAGATTACGTGAATTAATTAGTAAAAGGTGGGATTTACAGATTACCATTAAAATTTTTTCAAAAATATACTTTTGAATTTAGGAATGGAATATGGATAGCTTACTGAAAATTTTGGTTGATGAGGAATAGGCACTGTCATAAAACTCGATCAGTATGTTAGATAAAAATATTTAGTAAATAGAGCTTGGGATTTAATTAATAAAAGGTGGGATTTCCAAGAATCACCTATAGAAATTAAAAAAAAATTATCTCTTAAAACTAGGACGGAAAATGGGTTTTCTATTAGTGAATCTGGCTGATGAGGAAAAACGATTCAATCTTGAAACTTGATCAGTATATATAATCAGTATATATAAGAGGTGAAATTTTCAGAAGTTACCCATACAAAATTTTTCAAAAATGGTCTTTTGAAATCCGGGTTAAAATATGGATTTTCAACGAGTGACTGATAAAGTTTATTAGAAGAATTTATCTTCTGGAAATAGGGTTGAATTAATGGTTTTCTATTGAGGATGCACAGTGTATCGTGGTCTTCTCAGATCTTAAACACTAGCTTAAACAATTTGTCTAGAAAATTATAATTTTTTCTAACATAGTTAATCTACTTCAGCAGCTAAACGGACAGAAGGAATTTCTGGTGTGATAATCACGTCAGAAATCCCACATTATCCCATAATAAGAAAACCATGGGATTTCTAAAATGGGATTGCTGGCGTGACACATGAGTACCTAAAATATTTGTGAAGAGAGGTAAACGAAAATATATTTTAAATCTTCTGTGATAAACAGACAAACATAAATTAAGTGTGATATTAAAAGACGAACGTTAAGATTGTTATAGAATACACGCTCAGTCTAACGATATAACTAATACAACCTTAGGTGAAAGAAAATAATCCTGTTGGTAATTAGACCAGCAAACTATTAAGCAAACGTCCGGAAAAGTGTGAGATCGTCCTCCATAAAACATATAACAGCAGGAAATTTTTCGCCATGCCGTAGGCTAATAATTATTTATAAATACCAATTTATGAAATTTAACAGGAACATAATATATCGTTCTCTACGTCCTCTCTCCAAATCAGATTTTAATTTGATTTCAAATTTAATTAATTTAATAGAAATTTTTTTTTAATTTTTTTGAGGTTGGAAATATATATTTTTTTTTTAAATATTATTTGCAATATTAAACACATACGTTGTTTTGTTTATTTAACCTCGACATTGGCATTGTGAATCGTATATTTCTATTTCGTTCTTCTAAACAAATTTCAATTAAATCTCATTGCCAACATTTCATTTTTGTTGTTGTTTCATTTTCTTCAAATAATGTATTTTCCCATCCAAAAATAACAAACATATTTTTTTAATATTTTCATTTCCTTATAGATTATTCCAATATATCGAACTATATACTATACTTTGGTAATGATGTCTATATATAGATTACTAAAATTGTAGAATAGAATCAACGTCAATTAGAATATTTAATCGATTTTCTACATAAAATTAAATTTTAGGTTTATGTTTTAATCGACATAAGTTTTCCCGGTGTGTGTTCCCGTCTCGTCATACCACATATATTTTTAAACTAATTGTTTAATTGGAAATACATTAAGTCTGTTTTATTATGTATACACGTAAGTAACATTATTAACAAAAAAATATTTTCCCTTGATGAATTTTGAGCCAAGTGGTTTTGCTAATCATTTCACAAGTTACAAATTTTATTTATAGTACTTATATAAATAACAGCGTTAATATTTTAGTAGATTGGTGGAATCGTTAATTTATTTTTTCGACAGTCGTGTGCGGTATTTTCCTGGGTAAATTTTCTACGCGTCTTTACAACATGAAATCAATTTGTTTGAACTTCCGTCAGGTTGGTTATGTACATACACATACGGAACATGTTACACAACTTTGATATTTAGACATATGAGGTGACATGATATTATTTTAGTCAGAATTTGATTAATTGTGTTTTGATTGTTTAATAAATGTATTATTTTAGTTGATTCAACTTCCGTTATATAACAAGGCCAATTCATTATTTCTATAATTCCAAATTTAAATTATGTCAAATAATAATTTTGAGTTCTAAATAAAAATTAATGGATTAGTAACATTTACATAATTTGACGATATATAAACTCCTCAGTCGACAAAGAAAATTTTATGTAAAGGAATTGTAGGCAAGTTTTGCAGTTGAAAAGCTGTACTGATATGGAAATGGGTATATTATAAGGATAATTTTAATTTTAATTTCGTTTCGTATAATCGAAGGATGGAATTTGAGTTTTTCGCATAATTCGATATATTAATCAGCAATACTGGTACGAATGAATTGGCAGTTTTATTAATTTAATGAATCTATCGGCACAAAAATAACAATAAGTTTTCAAATCTTAATCACTAAGCTATGGGATGAGATGCTAGTTTCTCTGCATAGCTGATCCGCATCATTTGTAATTCTTCTTTGATAGTAAGGGTGCAAAGATCCTTATGCCTGTATTCTTTCTGTGAGTTTTGGACTTTTTTCGTTGGGGTTGATTGCCATAATTGACACACATTTGACTAAATTGGCTTAATAATTGTGTTATACAATAGACGTTTGTATTCATCAATGGTTGAATATTTCCCAATTATCCAATGCATTTTAACCAACTTTAATTTTGATATAGCCTCGTTTTATTTCAATATGGTTTCGTGAAGTTAACCGTCAATCTAGATGAATGCCTAGGTACTTTGCTCCATTTGATTTAGGGGATTTATATTCTTTTCATTGAGACAGGCGGACATTGACCTTTATTTTTAATTTTTTTAGCCAGATTTCGATGTCATAGATATATTTATTGTATATGCAGAGTTTCGAACGCTGTTTGTGGATTTTATGAGTACATACGATTGCCGTATCTCTGCGAAAGTAAACTTCATAACTTGCGAAGCGGTGATAGGTCTGAAGTGAAAAATAAATTTAACGTTGGGCCAAGTACACTTCCTTGTGGTACTTCAGCCAGAATGTTTTTCTCGCCCGATATTATATCTTGACTGAGTTTAATGATTGTGCGACCTTGTCCATGGTATTTAAAGTGCGCCTTGTAAGATGATACAGTTTTATTACGGTAATTTATAAGTTTGTAGTTTATTAACTGAGACATGTTGAGTATCTGTTTATGGCTGGTTGCAGTTATTTACGATTTCGTATAAAGGTTGAATCCAATCAAATTAAAAATTTTTAAATATAAAAAATTACTTTTTGCGTCGTAAAACTTCTGTTATATGCGAAATCAAAGAATACATTTTTGGTAAGAAGGCATAGCGACGTATTGCCCAAAGTTTTTGGCCGATTTAAAAGCGAAATTTCGCCACTTTTAGAGATAATATGATTTGAAACGTTAAAAATGTTTATTGTTTATTGAACAACCAACATGGAAATTTTGGATCAAACAAAATTCATCAGTAAGCTTTCCTGTTTCACCTTGGTACGTTGGCAAGAAAAGAACATTTGGGAAGTCTTGGTGCTTGAACCACAACATGCTAATGTTTATTTACAAATTGTAGGTTTTACTTATGATGTCTTATGCTTCTGTAGTTTAGTAGCTCGTGATGAATTTGATTTTTGCTTTAGCGAAAATTAATAACCTACGAAATATTGTATGGAGGAATCTTAACGCTGCAGCCCTTCATCCTGGGCGTATTTTATTTTGCCACATAAGCCTGCATTTTTACCTAAAGTCATTTTGGTTCTTGGTAACCTGTTACCGGAATAAGATTTCGCTAACTTCTTTGTGTGGGTTTTGGAACCTACTATGCTTCACAGGATCTTCGCGGCCTGTGTTCAACTTGCACGGGCTTTCAGGCCGAAGTGATTGCCCTCACACTGTGTGCATTTGATAATGATAACTTATCTTTTCAGATTAAAATATTATTTTGTGTAGCAAATATTGTAATCAAGGTTATATAAGAGTTAGGACATTGAGATAAATGTAGTGGTTGTTACCCTGGTCAGGATAGGTTCGCATCTGGAATCCATTGAACCCGAGCCTGAACCTTTGCTGACCATTATTAATTGTATAGGAAACCTATAAGATTCACGGGCGCTACAAAGCGCAGCACAAGTTGTTTGTTTCTTGTACCTGTCGGAATGTGCATAATTTGAGGTTAACTAAGTATGCTTTCTCACTTTTTCTTCTTCTTTCTTTCTCTCTGAAGAAAGCAACGAGTTTTGGTTACCAATCTGTCGGTCTTGGCCAAAATCCGTTTGGGTTCTAGTTTTGAGGTCGACGACATCATTTACTTTGCTTGCTGTGGTCCAGCCTTTGATTCAGTTCTGTTCTGGTTTCTTGATTAGAAATCTTTTAGTTCGATCTTAAATACAGAGTCAAGATTTCCCCCAGATCTCCCCCCGATTTACCCGGATTACACCCAGACTTCCCCCAGATATCGTCCGAATTTCCTCTGAATTTCCTCTTAAATTCTGCAGGATTTCCCCCATATTTTCCAAGGACTTCCGCCGGATTCTTCCAGGATTTTCACATAACCGCCCGGATTTCCCCAGAACTTCCCTCTGAAAAATTTCCTTCCGAATTTTTACAGGATTTCTCCTCAACTGCACTCGGTTTCTTCAATTTCCTTGGGTTTTCTCCATATTTCCGCCAAATTACCCAGGTTTTTTTCTCGATTTATTCCACAGTTTCGCCAGATTTCCCCCAGATTTACTCCGGATTTTCCCTGGATTTCCCGCAGATTTCTTCCGGTTTTCTCCCGGATTCCTCCAGGATTTCCCCTAGATTTCCCATATAGATTTCTTCCGCATGTCCCCTAGATTTTCCCCAGATTTCCTCGAATTTCAGTCAAATATCTCCCAATTTCCCCCGGATTTCTCTCAGCTTTTACCCAGATTTCCCTAAATATTCCCAGATTTCACTCAGATTTCCCCTGAATTTCTCCCTGCTTTCCTTCAGATAAATCCTGGATTTCCTCTAGATTTCCCAAGTATTTAACCCAGATTTATTCCGAATTTTCTCAGTATTTCCCCCAGATTTCCCTCGGATTTTCCACATTTCCCTCCAGATTTCCCTCCAGATTACACCAGATTTCACCCAGATTTCATCCGGATTTCTCCAGGATTTACCGCAGATTTCCCTACATAACCTCTGAATTTCCTCCGGATTTCTCTCAGATTTCCCTTGGATTTCCCCCGGATTTGAAGTTTGAATGTCTTCCCTATTTATCATTTTTTCCGCATCTGACTCCCAGCGACTATTACCCGTTTGCAAACCTGTTGATCGAAATATATCTTACTCTCGTAATAGTAAATTTTGTTTTGTCTGACATAAAAAAAATTATTACGATAGCTATTTTTTGATCTAATATCATTAAAATCTAGAAAAATTACTTTTTTTAGAGCTGACATTTGAAATACTTCTACGTCAAGCAACTGATTTTAACAACCATAACTGACAACGCAATTGCACAATTGTAAACCCTTCAAACTTTTGTAGGAAATCTATTTGAAATTTACTTTATTGACAACATAGGTGGACCACTTTCAAGCTCTTAGAGCCCAAAAAGTAACAAAATTGTGCAACTGCCTGGATGTCTGTCCCGATCATAAACTGAGAATGTCTTGAACGATTTGATTTTTTCGCATTGGAATTAATTTGTTTTTAATTAGAAGAATTATTAACCTCTGCACGTCTAAGATGTCTAGTACCTGACACTGTCCCTCATAAAACTCACATAATTTTACAGTCTTTTTTATATTTCAATATATTCTTGTAGGTGTTGAACTAGAAAACCTTTTTAAAAATAATTTTATAATTCATAAAATTTGTTCTGAGGCCGAAGCACTTTCAACTCTTTCGCGGTTTGCTTTTGAAATCCTATCTTACGCATAGCTCATCACAACCTATAGTTGCGTAAGACATGGAAGATACCTGGTCGGCCTTTCAGTTTTGCACTCCAACAGGGAATCAAAGTTGTGTTCATTTTAATAACGGATCGTGTTCAGAAGATGAAAATCCCTTTTGCATCTTGCCCCTCAATCGAATTTTGGCTAAAATTCTCTAGAATCTGCCAATTTATTGCAAAATCACACAATCCGTTTAGACTGTAAAAAAGCCCAATTTTTGTTGTAAACTGTTTTTTGTCAAAAATCATGAGTTCCGCTTAGAGTTTGGAAAACTGACCTGGATCAATATTATTTCAGTTTAATTTTTGAAATCTGTTAGTTTATAGTCGTTTTTCTCGCAAATGTTTTTTTAATCACTTGCTTAAAACGAATAAGCTTCTATGGGAACTGCCACTATCCACTGGACCGATTTCGGCCAATTTCAGCAGGATCGCCCAGTTTATGGTAAAAGCTTAATTATAGTTTTTCAACTCGATCAAAAGAACTATGTAGTGTTGTGTATTCGCGATCTATATGACGTATAAGTTCGTGGTAAAATAAAGTTGATTGTTGGCCGCAACATATTTCACCTCTCAATCTTTTTTGTTGGTATGTATTAAAATCAGTTATACAATACACTTACAATTGAAATTCATTTTTCCACTTTCATTGTGCAACCTACTGATTTTACTACGTAATTACGTTTGCACTCATAAGATAACGGGCCATAGATTTACCTGTTGCAGTAAAATTAATATTTTAACAAAGTTGTGTTGTGCGTCAATCTATTTTCAAAGCAATTTAAATTTAATTTATTTAATTTTTTAAGCCTACAAAGTGATCCGCGTTGCGTGAAAATTGTTCAGTGTGGACGCGTAATCGTGTGTTTAATATTATCTCATGTGAAATTGTTATTTGGTGTTTGTGTTTATAGTGAAATAAAGTTTTACAAAGTATAATGAAAATTTAAGTTTAGTTAAGTGTTGAATGTGTTGTTTTTAGTGTAGTGAAACCAAAAGTGTATTTAATGTTTCAAAGAAATTTTCAAAGAGTTAAAGTTTTTAATGTTTAACTTTTTATCCTAACTATGTTATAATAAGATGAACCAATTTAGTGTTTTTAAGGTAAGCCTTTCTCAATTTTTTTGATTTATATTTTGTACGGGCTTTGTTTGAGCATTGTTTGAGACATTCAGCAATTCACCGTTCTATGTAAATTATAAATATACTTTTTTCCACACACAATTGGTCCCATGATATTGATAAAACGTAAATCGGAAAAATATATCAAATATTTGTATATGACGGCAGAAAATTTTCATTAAAAAAATTAGTTTTTGCTATTCACCGATAGGAGCCTATTAGAGATATTATATTTGACATAATATCTGCTATTTGACAAATACGATTTCATAAGTTAATAAATTTCTAGCAATTTAAGATTATTTTTATGAAGTAGCTCTCGTGTCAAACTTTACCGAATGTTTGTGCAACATCCAAGAAGACGACGGAGCAGTATTTTTTTCTCTTGGTATGCTAACCTTATTTATGTAACTACTCGGTGCACTTGCTCAATGGTTTGAGATGATTGGCAGTAGGCTAATTTGTTTATATGGCGAGACATAGTAGGCTTGCCAGGCTTCGGGTTCATTTTTATAGTTGAGAATTTCCACCACTCAGGGATATATGCTGATTAATAAATTGAATTAAACGTTTAAGCCAGTCGTCCAAAGGCGCATTTTGGCAGTTGTTTAAGCATTTCTCCTGTGATTCGATCATACCCAGGTATTTTCATAAACTTTGCTAGTGACTTATTTAACTTAAATTTCCTCTCAGGTCTGATTACCACCGTTAGTCTAAGGTTCGGAGTGAATACACTTTCAAGGTGATTAACGAAGGCTTTGGACCCATGAAGTATTCCATGGATTTTTTCATAGATTAAAATCATTCAAAAAGTCTAAATGAAATTCTGCTAATTTAAATTGAAGTTTTAAAGGCTTTCTATGTAGTTGTGGGGAGTACACTGTTATGATTTTTAATTTGCAAAATTGTCAATGAAAAGTAAAATGTTATGTTTGATGTTAGTTTAGAAAACATAGAACACATTTTTAAATAAATTACAAAATTAGTAGATAATTTTAATTCAAAACATTGAAATAAAATAAAAGTGAGATAGAAACACGGGACAGATATATCTGTACCAAAAACGAAGAGTTGCTTAAGTGACTTTAAACGAAAATGCGTTTGACGTGTTTTTCTTATTCTCCTATTAATTCTCTATCTATAATACATCAATTTTTGATAAAATTCTCAGAGCAGAGAAAGTTATGTTAATAAAATATAATCGCTTAAGTGCATCAAAACAATCCAACGCACGGAAGAATCGAGTCGCTTATGTGAATAAAAGTTAAAGTACCATAATTTTATTTGCACTTAAGCTATATTTATTTCATTTTTAGAATGAGATTTTCGACTCTTTCGATTTTTATTTCGAAAATTCTATACCTAAAATTTTTTAAGCGATTCTTTCGTTATTTAATTTTATTTTTATTTATAGCTAAAGTAACCTAAGAGATTTTTTCATTCTTCATTATTTAAAAAAAACTATGGGTTTTAAGTGGTTTATTTGCGCACATTTTGGTTATAAAAATGGCACATAAGCGATTTTTGAAGTTTTCAGTGAAGTGAATATATAAAAATAAAAGTGGTGTACAGATTAGTTATTATTTTACAAATTGTTTGTTGAAACTAAATCGCTTTGTCAGTACCGTTTAATAAAGTGACGTTAAAATATAATAGTTTTACACAGTTTTCGTTTAAAGTTGATTTTTTACAAATAAGTACCGTTTGTTTAGTGGAGTGACAGAAAAAATATAATTGTACTCGTATTTAATAAACTATATTTTGTTCAAAGTTAACTAGCATATACAACTTGATTTTTAACTTACTCCAAAATAATAACATAGTTAAATTAAATACAATATATTATATGTATTATATTATATATTATATTATTGCCCGGGCATCCCGGGCCAACAAAATGGTAGAAATGGCGAAAAGAGGTTCAGGAGTAATATCACAGTCAAATTCAATAGGTAATACAATATTATTGAAGCTTCCTGATGTTATTTTTAATTTTTTGTTTATTTTCATGTTTTTTGGTATAGCTGTTGTAGGGAACCCTTGCAATCTCAGGAACCCTGTAAATATCAATAACTCTATGTGCCATGTATATTCAGAAATGAATCTATTTTAGCATGTGTCAGTATCAAAACGCAATTAAGTGTCTCAGCAAGGTTGGATTCTCGCCATAAATCAAAATTAAGAAAGTATTAGAAAGTATTATCATGACAATGAATCTAGTTCAGATAAAAATTCGATCGATTCATTCGACGACAGTGACAAGCATCCCGGCTTCAGTCCTCCTAATGGCAAGGAAACTAGTTCATCTGATATCACCGATCACGTAGTTGGTATTGAGATTGCTCAACTTCCGGTTTCCAGTACTTTCATAGCGGCTTTAAATATTGGTTCGAGCAATGAATTTTTAACTCAAATTGTTAAGCCGATATCTAAAAAGGGAAAACCAAAAACAGAATTTGTAAACCGCTGGGAGTTTGCAAAATGAAATAACAAACTAAAGTTACATATGTTCAACAGTAAAGTTTATTTAAAAAGTACTGGGAACTAGATTCTTATAGCTTAAGAGCAATGTATGTAAGTGGATTAATAGAAGTTTGAGTTAAACAAAGAATTCATGTAGTAAAAAGTACTATTGCTCCACGTTATAGAATTCATTCCTACATTTACAGAAATGTTTTTATTCACTTTGGGTGAAAATGAAAGTTTTGTTAAAACGCTTGGTAAAAAATGATATATGATGTGCCCAACAATACAATAGTTGATGGTCGTGGAAAAAGAATTGTATGAGTAAATCAACTTTCACATATTAAAACGCAAGAGGTAGTTGACCAAATTAACAAATTTTCAGCTTATGAAAACCACTACAGTCGACAACGCTCTAGCTATAAATACCTACAGGGAGACTTTAATTTGGCCAAAATGTATAAATTATACACAGCATAACATCCAAATCCCATATCGATTACAAAATATTCTCAAATATTTAAAGGTATGTATTATGTTATTATGCCAATTTCGTCGAATGTTTCTAATAAGTATCATACTCTTTTATAGGGGAATGGGAATTGCATTCAAAAAACCAAAGGCTGATACCTGCAGTAAATGCGATATGTATAAATTGCAAATGCATGCTGCAAAATCAAATGATGAAAAAAAATATAGTAATACAAATCCAGACCATCCATGTGAACAACGCAGATTTCGCATACAAGGCAAAAGAAAACGATATAAGTCTAGCTAAACTGGATTCCAAAACCAAGCTGTATACCCTTGATCTAGAGAAATGTTTGCCTACACCCCTTTTGAATTCCAACATTGCTTTTTACAAGCGTCAACTTCGGACGTATAATTTGACAGGACATGATTGTGTGTCTAATCAGCCGTTCTGCTACATGTGGCATGAAGGAGAGGCCAAACGTGGAGGTAATGAAGTTGCTGCCTGCCTTCTTTAGCATTTGCAGATGGAACCATCAAGTACTGAATGAATTGTATTATACAGTGATTGTTGCAGTGGACAAAATAAAAATTCATTTGTGTCTATGATATTTAGTGTTACTTCAAAGTAAGACAGATGTAAAAACGATTGACCACAAATTTTTATTACCGGGCCACACTCACATGGCATGTGATGTGGATCATTCCGTCATAGAAAGAAAAAAAGAAATCTTTAATCCAAATACATCATCTACTTGAATAGTACCAATTCGTACGTAATGCTGGTAACAAACATCAATTTCAGGTTATTGAAATGACACGGAACAAATTTTTTGATTTTGCGCAAATGGTTCGGACAAATTGCTTGTGGCGTAATGTAGATCAGGAAGGCAATAAGTTTATATGGACGGAAACCATTCAAATTTTTAAATATTCGTAAACGGGGTATTAATATTTTACAACTGTCTGATCTTCAACTTTACTCTGATAGTCCTCAAATTATTTTCCTCGAAAAAAAAGTATTTAATTGATCAATTGCATCTCATTAATGAAATTTATCATAATTTTTATTTAAATCTGAATGATGGCAGCATTCCTAACATCGATCCTGATATTGACGATGATGAGGACATAGAATTTCAGGAATAATGTTCTCTAATTTAAATTTTGATTTTAGCAACAATTTAGCTTATGTTACTTAAGGCATTTACATGTTTAAATTAAAAAAAGGAATACTCGCTTAAGTGATAAAATTTTAATTTAAACAGAATAGAATCTTTACTTTTAGGTTTTTGATAGTAATGGTGTTTGTCATAATAATAATAAAATTCGTAGAAACACGAAAAGTTAGTTGCAAAAATTAAATATAGATGATAAATGTAAAAAAGAATCGAATTTCGTACGCTACGCAGTAATTCGCTAGTAGTACAACTACATGGTATTACTCTATATATATATAGACAATATTCATATATGTAAATAATACAACGTCAGTCGTCGCGACCTGATGAGAAGGCTGATTTTTTCAAATCAATAATCTCATCCGTTCGAAACTGATTGTTGAAATTCTTACACATTTTCCATCTATAAATCAAAATTCAGAATAGAATCCTTTGAGCATTCATTTAGAGTTGTCTATATGTAAAGTATTAGTAACAACTTATCGCAAAAACCATATAAATAGGTTTTGAAACTTTTTACACATTTAATTAAACTTCGATTGTAAATTCTGAACATCATGCATAAATCACTTAAGGCTGTATGATACTAAAAAAACAAATTTCTTTTTTAATATCGATATTTAAATGTGTCTAAGACTGGTTCGTTTCTTTAATAAATATGAGTACCAAAATTTTAAATGATTCGGTATGATCAAACTTTTATTATATTGTTTATATGTGTAAAATTAATTAATAAATTTACTATTTTTCATTATTTCTGTCTAAACATGCATATTATATTAAAATTAATAACCACTTATCTTGGACACAATTTTTATTTCGTCATTTGCCATCTAGCGACACTAAATTTTTCAAAAAATAATCAGCATTGCTGCGTAAAAACAAATAAACTTATCGTTTGACGTAATTTTTCGATCGATAAGAATCGAAATTTTTATCATTTTTAAACTAATTTTTCCATTTTCTACGTCATTTCAAGACTAATCTTGATAATCCTGTATTAATAGCTCTATTTTATGTTTCTTAACACCTTGATGCAACATTTTTTCGCATATTGAAAAAAAAATGATTTGTGCGTTTCAAAAAAAACGATAAACTTTGAAACTTAACCGTAGACAAACTAAACATTTTATTGAGATAATCATGTATTAATCGCTCAATTATACGTCTAAGTTCATACTAAAGAAAGAATTGGGTCAATTGGTAATATTTTATGGTCAAAAACTGATTTTTAGTAAACATCGTTTTTGACAAGCGGAATATCATACAGCCTTAAGCGACTTTTCCTTTTTGGTACAGATATGCATTGAATTGTCGATATTTAAATGAAGCACAGTTTATCAGTATATTTATTAGATGCATTTCATAATGGCAGAAAAATATTGTATTTTTTATAACTAAAGCAAAAATTAAACTTTTATTTGATAAGTCACGAAGCAAAAAATATTATAGTAACATAACCATATATTTTGAACCAAAATTTTGTACTAAAATAGATCTCGACTGTAAACCAAAAATACTGAACTCAAACCATTAATGAATTTCCCACTAATTTCTAATAAGAATTGTTCGCGTTTCATATGAATTAACAAAAATTCCAGAGACTTTCCAGAGATTAAAAATATACCGAATCAACTTAAGAATTTTTCACTTTTAGAAGCAAATATGAATGTCCTTTTACAGCAGTAACAGATATGTTCGTTAATGGCCATCAAAAAATATTATAAAGAATAAAAAATAAAATTCTAACTACTGCTAGGTGACTCTGACCTGAATCACAAACATCAAAAATGGCTAATATTGACCATCGAAGTCGTGCATTATTAGCACTAGGTATAGTTTTGGTTAGGTGACTCAAAGACCAACTTCGTGTGCTAGCTTCATGTACTTATTTTTACTCACCGTTCGATGGCCATTATCGGCCATTTCCATGGATCGTGATTCAGGCATGGCTAGTTTTTGAAGTTAGTTATTGAGTCACAGAACCAAAACCACCTAGTGCTAATAATGCGCTACTTCGCGTTTATTGCTATACGAATTTTGATATTCTCGGTAATCTGATGTCATTTTTACTCAAATTTGAATTAAAATCGTTTTCTTGTTTTATAAAATATTTATTCTCATCGTTTTAAAGTTCTAATCTGTAAATAAAAATTTCGATAATTTCTACAAAATACGTGGTTGAGTTTGTTTATAAATTTTTATTTAGATAATATTATGTATTTGTTATTTTGAGGGATGAGTCATTTTCTAAAAAAAAATCATACATATATCGCTTTGCGCAAATGAGAGTATGACAAGTCTAAAATGTCATTTTTCAGGAGAGCCATTTAAATTTTTGAAGTAAAACTTCTTTAGGCACGCTTGACTTGGGGACTAAGCTGGCAAATGCGTTACGAAAAGTGTAATCAAACGAGGCGAACGAAACAATAGACGGAAAACGAAATCATTTTCCTTTAGTATCAGGATGTGCCATGACAATTCATAAATCCCTAGGTGGAACATTAGTTGATACCATTTTATTTTAATCATTGGTTAAAAAAATGGGATAATAAGAAAATAGGAAAATTGGTAAATGGAAAATTGGAAAAATTGGAAAATTGGAAATTTCGAAATTTGAAAATTTGTAAATTGGAAAATTTTAAAATTGGAAAATTAGAAAATTGGAAAACAGGTAAATGGAAAATTGGAAAATAGGAGTATATGAAAATATGAAAATATGAAAATATGAAAATATGAAAATATGAAAATATGAAAATATGAAAATATGAAAATATGAAAATATGAAAATATGAAAATATGAAAATATGAAAATATGAAAATATGAAAATATGAAAATATCAAAATATGAAAATATGAAAATATGAAAATATGAAAATATGAAAATATGAAAATATGAAAATATGAAAATATGAAAATATGAAAATATGAAAATATGAAAATATGAAAATATGAAAATATGAAAATATGAAAATATGAAAATATGAAAATATGAAAATATGAAAATATGAAAATATGAAAATATGAAAATATGAAAATATGAAAATATGAAAATATGAAAATATGAAAATATGAAAATATGAAAATATGAAAATATGAAAATATGAAAATATGAAAATATGAAAATATGAAAATATGAAAATATGAAAATATGAAAATATGAAAATATGAAAATATGAAAATATGAAAATATGAAAATATGAAAATATGAAAATATGAAAATATGAAAATATGAAAATATGAAAATATGAAAATATGAAAATATGAAAATATGAAAATATGAAAATATGAAAATATGAAAATATGAAAATATGAAAATATGAAAATATGAAAATATGAAAATATGAAAATATGAAAATATGAAAATATGAAAATATGAAAATATGAAAATATGAAAATATGAAAATATGAAAATATGAAAATATGAAAATATGAAAATATGAAAATATGAAAATATGAAAATATGAAAATATGAAAATATGAAAATATGAAAATATGAAAATATGAAAATTGAAAATATGAAAATATGAAAATATGAAAATATGAAAATATGAAAATATGATGATATGAAAATATGATGATATGAAAATATGAAAATTGGAAAATTGGTAAATTGGAAAACTGGTAAATTGGAAAATTGGAAAATTGAAAAATTCGAAAATTCGGAAATTGGACCATTGGAAAATTGGAAAATTGAAAAATTGAAAAATTGCAAAATTGCAAAATAGGAAAATAAAAAATATGAAAATAGGAAATTTTGAAAGTTGGTAAATTGGAAAATTGGAAAATTTGTAAATTGGAAAATTGAAAAACAGGAAAATTGGAAAGTCGTAATACAGACTTCTATGTCACTGACTGACTCACTCGAGAACGCACAGGGTGACCAAAATTTTTTTTCTTCTATATTATAACATCTATGTCACTCACTAACTTACTCACTCCAGATCGCACAGGGTGACCAAAAAAAATTCGTCCGTATGATATATTTTATATATGTATTTTTTCTATATTATAGCTCCATTTCACACGAGGTATCACAGAAACCGATTCTTTCTTCGTTTCTTTCCCCGATTGCCTATGATACAGGTTTTAATGCGACTTAAACATATTTTCGATGAAACTACATGATTTACTGTGGTTATACATAAATGAAATAAAAAATATTTCAAGGCCATTTTTACTATGCGAAGAGATTTCAAAAATGGTTTTTTTGTCCATTTTGTGACACATACATAAACATTGTCTATTACGACTAGTTGGCCTTGAAAAAGTTACCAAGTTACAAGGTTACCTCTTGTGGCATCAAACATAAACGGCTAGGTGACACTCGAGAACGCAAAGGGTGACCAATTTTTTTTTCAATATTATAATTTTTCTATATTTATTAAATATATATTAGAAGTTTTACTTCAGTAGTGTGGTCTAAAGCACACTTAATTTTTTCACTTTAAAATCATTTATAACTGATATGCAGCAACGTTAATTTTTTGGGTTTGAATTAAAAGTCGCGAGTAATTAACAGTTCTCTAAGGTTTAGTCAATCGAATTGTAATAAATTAATTATTTTCAGAAATAATTAAGCCCAAAAATTTTATAATAGTATTGGTCGTAATTTTCTCATAATTTACTATGGTAAACTATACTTGTAATACAATCAACCGGAAAATTATTATTTTTTTAGCTGCTAAGCGGCAAAAACTTAATTTAAATTGGAGAAATATTTATAGTAAGGATAATAAAACAGCTTATAACAGTTTTGTTGAATTTTTTTTTTGATTAAATTTTATTCAAAATAATAATAAAACATACTATATCGTATACATAAATATTCCAATTACTAAATAATATCACAAAATAAGATAATACAAAAATAAAGAATTCATTATATAAGTAAATCATTAAAATACTATTGCTTGTTTGATTTTACTCGTCGTCCGAAGATTCCAAATTATGTGCTGAATGCGGCAGGTTTCTATAAAAACTGTGGTATGCCGAATTAATGCTTTTTTTATTACAGAGATCGATTAAATCTTTGTATTTGGCCTCCGTTATCGGAAAGGGGGACTCGTAGGCTTGTTTTAGTTCAATATTCAAAGTTATTGCTTTGGATGAGTTTCGCCCTCTTTACATATTCTCCTTGACTAGAGCAATCATTCGGAATTGCTCTTCAAATTCATATTTATAGCTTAATATTTGCGGATTGTTTTTATCTATAAAAATGTGTTTGATTTTGCTTGTACAAAATTTTTCCCCATTATTGTTTTTGGTAAAGTTTAATCTGTTAGACAGCGTTTTAAAATCAATAAAATCCGCGAAATTCATTTCAGTAACTTTGTAAGCTGGTGGTTTTACTTTCGCACATTTTATTAACTAGTACCACTGCTCTGGTATGAAAATTTCTTGATTTTTTTCCCATCCTTTCAATACAGGAGTGGACGCTATCACCTTCATTTTGGGTGTGCCCCTTCTCCAAGTATTTATGTGAAATATTGATGTCATAGTTTTTGGAAGCCCAGGCATAAAACGTATATAAGATTTTGTTTCGGTTTTGGCCAGGACAATTGTCTGACCAAAATCTAAAATCCTTACAAGATGTATGTAACTCAATAAATTGCTTAAGACAAGTGGCCACTTCCGTTCCTCCGCGTTTGCCAAGTGTTTCATGCCAAACAAAGCACTGTGCAGTATTACTGTCCAAACAATATACAGTAAAATTATATACGAAGTATTTTCGCTTATAATAAAAAATTGAAGCACAGGATTGTGGTACCGTCAAAATTTTTTGAAAGTCAAAAACTGCACTAATGATGCTGCCACCACTTTGTTGAGCTTCAAATTTATCTACATCTTTCAACTTCCGTGATTCTTGTTTGTTCGATATGTGCCTGTCTTGGATTAATTTAGCCTTTTCTTTATCTTCGGATGACGAATTGTCAAATCCGATACACTGATCGCATTTATCTTTTTTGGGCACAAAAAATCCTAAATTAAAATTTTGATTAAAGACATCGCGATATTGCCGATCAGTAACAGTGTGTTCTAACAAGTTTGCTGCCATATATCCGACAAATAACCCATACATTTTTGTTGTTAAATTTCCTTCTAAATATTTTTTGTTTGTGTTTTTTCGGCAATAATGTGAATCAATGCAGGGGAACGATTTTATGTGATCACATATCTTGTTGTACATTTCCAGCTTATGTAGGTTTTCAGAACGCTCGAATTTTCCTCTCCGATCAATATCTAAAACACCGTTCCCTAATTTTTTTTTCTGATACGCTGTTGTAACCCATTGGCTATTTATGTCTAACGTATTCATAAACATTGTCTTGCATACCTAAAATTTTAAAAGTTTAAAATAATAAAAGAAAATTAAAGTTTGCGTAGTTAAAATAACCATTACCTTCTTTCGAATTAACGAATTATTCTCGCTCGAAATTAATAAAAAATATTCTCGGTTGGCTCATCTCTGGCGATTTGTAGTACATTTTGTGCGCAATTTTATAGTTTCTTCGGTATTTTGCGTAAAAAAATGCCATTGGCGATAACGTTCGGCTAGGCTCCAAAATTGGTTAAAACAAATTTCTCTATCGCGAGCCGTTATTTTTTCTGAACATTTGTTTTGGCAGGAAGTACAAGGTGGCTGCACCTGTCGTTCTTTTATTGGCTGTCCTCTTTCATTTATATGAGACAAACCCTTATTATAAGCCTTCTTTGAAAGTTGGGAAATCCAGTTTCGTTTATCTATTTTACGTTTTCTTACGATAGGTTTTTTCGACTTTGGTGAAGAATTATTGGCATCTACAACGTTGGGATTCTGTAATTTTGGCGTAATTGGACTCCATGCAGGGGTTTCGGTACCTGAGTTGCAGGGGGTAGTAGCAATATGTATGCTAGACGCTACCCTACCTAAATAAATATAATTGAAATGGTAAAACTTTTACACCGTTAAATAATAAGACTGCGCTGGACAATTTTCTAACCTGGTAAAACTGAGTTTATATTATCCTCTGAAGAGCTTAAATCACTCTTACGTGGTTTATACTCGCTGCCACTGTCCGAAAAATCTATCGGAATAAGACAACACAGTTTACTAGTTATTATCAAAGTACTTAAATAACCATTATACACAACTTACCAGAGAAACTACTATTAACATTATCTATTGGCTTTTCTATTTTATTGAAATTTTCATCCATTTCAACGTCACACACTAAATCATAATTTTCCCAAAAATCAATATCGATATATTGTTTTAACTTAAAATACGTACCTGGTAAATCCAGCTGTGGCTGAGAACTATCCCCAGAAATATTATCAACAACTGTTTCCATTGCTCTTTCATTATCTATAATAATATTACACATTAAAAGTTTTAGTTAAAGTTAATGCAATTAATTCCTCAAAAATACACTTATCATAGTCTTACCGATTTTTTCATTAATTTGATTTAGTGCCAGTTTTAATATTTTTTTCGCTCTTTCCAACATTTTTCACTTTAATTTGTATTTGCGTCCGTACTGCTTCAAGCACAAATAAAAACTAATATTATTGAATAAAATGTTACCAGTCAAATTTTAGCGCCAAAAATTATTTTCAAATTTCTCCAATTAGAACTATTACAAGACTATATATGATTGATGAAATTCTAACAATTTCCCCAATAAAGTATTACAAAGTACAGTTATAATACATAAAATAAAATAAAATCCACTACAAAGAGTTATTATGCAAGTAGAAAACTAAAAAAAATCATCTTAATATATAATAAACGCGCTTGTAAAGAGAAAAGTAAAAAAAATCCCGACCAAGGTTAGATTAAAGCACTTTATTATACTCTATTTTGGAGAAATTTACACCAGAAAATAGAATGAAACTATATTATGTTGTTTTTAACCACCAGTGGCTCTATTCTGGTAATAAGTTAATTCTGGCGATTGGGGAATAAATTTACGGGAAAATAATTTAATTATTTTCGGTCGACACGCGATCGCAATATAAAACTAGAAAACAAAAGTTATAAGATAGTTTACTACGTTTAATTGGTTTTTGTTGATATTTTAATCGAATTTTACTAAAAACTAATTTTGTTTTAAAGTAAAAATTCAATATTGATATTTCCAATTAATATTACCAGTTTTCAGTATAAATTTGCAGTCAAAATATTGCTACAAGTATAAAATACAATAAATTTCCGTTCAATTCTATTCCCAGTTAATTTTTTCCTAAACTAGTTATGGAAAAATAAACGTCAAAACTGCTATAATAGGGAATAATTTTTTCCCAAAACATTTTTTCCCCAAAAGCCAGAATATACTTTTGGAGAAAAGGGAATAAAACTGCTACAAAATTTAAAATTTCTATTCCCCGGGAATTACCAGAATAGGGCCACTGGGAGGGTTTCAATATTAGCAAAAAAAATTACAATATTAAACCGAAGACGGGCAATCCAAATTTACTATTATCTGAGAGTATGATATAGTTACATGTAATATACCCTCATTTGAGATGAGCGATATGATTGTACTAAAATTTTCAATACGATTCATTTTTTCCCTATATGAATTTGAGGTAACAGTTGCATACTCATACATACATCACATCTAGGGAAAGCCTCAAATAATTCACACCCGTGAGGCGTGAAGGCTTTACATTGTTCCTCGTCACTTCTACATCATTAACCGTTATAAAGACGAATTAGCCGGTTTGGTTGCAGAGGCCATTTAAGGTATTTAGTGGCTTTCCATAATGAACAGTTTGTCTCCAAATGGAGAGAAAATTTTTTAAGTCAGTTTTGCATATAATCCATCTTGATTTTTTACAGTAGGCTTTGTATTTGCATGTGGTTATTTAATTTATGTTATAATATAACTTTGTTTAACAAAATAAATTTTGTGTAGAATATATGATATATTTAAAAAGCAACAATAATACTTGTATGCAGTAGTATTTTAATCCCCAATTGATTATTTTGCCTTTTATTTATAACCTTAAAATTAATTTTATTTAACTAGCATTGTCACAAAATACAACGTTGCATGTGCCACGTATTTATACAATGTCTATATTATTTCTAAGAACTTCCTTTTCCTGAACTGACGATATTTCATTTGGAATGGCTTATAGGGGTTTGTGATATGATGCATAGATTATTTATGATGCATAGATTCGGAGCTGCCTTGATTATAAAAATATTTTTCGAAGGTAAGTATTAAGAAAATAATTAGTAGTATTACGAAAATAAGCATTAAGTTTCTACAAAAATAAGTTAGGTACACTTGCAAAAATCTGATTCACCGTGCGACTCTGATGTTAGGGATATTAAGGGGCTAACAGGTAAGAAGATTTTTTTAAGTTAATCTTTTAATCGGTACTCCGCGTTTACACTACTCGTAAAATTTCGCTAAACAAATATATTTGCAATTGTATACTACTGTGAGAAGTTCAAATTGTATTTTTAGTGTTAAATAATTAATATCAAATTTATATTCTTATAATAAATTAAGAAAATATATTTTTTTTTAACCAAAAAAGTGTAGGGCACAAGGTTTTTGTATGTATAGCTACAACAACAAAATATGTACATTATGAAAAATTATAAAATAATTTTTTTCCAATATACATATATAGTAAAACTTGTCACAGCCGGAACTTTGATGTGCCGGAAACTTTTATTACGCGGAATTATTTTCCCCAGAATGAAATTCTGTTCTTAATTGAACTTGTATATACCGGAAACTTCTCAAACCCGGAAGCTTTTTCCCGGAAATTTTTGGAACGAAAATTAAAGTTTTCATTATTTTGTGTGTGTAAGGCGGAATCGAATTTTATACGTTTTAATAGTTATTCGAATAATCCACAATTTCTACGGGGTTTGAACAACGAAATGATCAAGCAAAACAGAAACATTTTGCTGTTTCTCGTCAATGCAATGTGTCATCCACGCAAAAATTTCTCAAATATAAAATTGATCTTTTTCCGGCCAATACTACAGCTTCTCTACAACCTTTAGATGCCGGTATAATTGAAAATTTAAAATTCAACTATAGAAAAGTTTTTCTTCAAAAACTGTTGTCTGCAATGGATACACTGCCAAAAGCACCTGATTAAACGAAACAGACCAATATATTGGAAGCAGTTTACTTTATTGTGCATTCAATAAAACATACTAAACCAGAACCAATTACAAAATGTTTCAAAAAATGCGGATTTGTTTGGGACGAATTTGTTGAAACAATCGAAGATGATCCTATTCCAACAGGGGAATTGCAGAATATGATTCAGGCTATATATGGCGATCATAACAATAATGCGTTTGATTTTTTAGCAATTTGAAAATGACGTAATATTGAATGAGTTGATGTCCCGCTCAGCTTCTTCATCTGTAAGATCTGAAGAAACAGGAAAAGCTCGAACAGTGCTGAATCATCGGGCAAAGCCGATATTTTAACTTCTAACAAAACCGCGATAATCAAGCAACTGGAGGAAGCCCGAGGAGTCTAAATTATTCATCATTTCCAAATGTGCAACTAGTAAACTGACGAAAGCAACTATGGATAATTTTGTAAACGCAGTTATCTAGATTTGCACTATTTCTTTAAATTTATATTTAAATGAATTGAATTTTTCATTAATGTATTTACGTATGTAAATATGGTTTGATACAATTTAAAACGATTATAATGGCAACACTGCGTATTATTTTTTGACATTTTTTATGTCATTTGTTCAGTAGATTATATCATTTAATCATGGAAAGATACACGCTTCAACAACGTTTAGAAATTGTTAAATTGTTTTATCAAAATCAGTGCTCATTTGTGCTATCATACATAAAGAAAATTAAGAAGAATTTATGCACGACATTATTCAGTTAATCGACTCACTATTCATCGTGTTGTAGACAAATTTGGAAGTGAATTTTCTTTACACGATACAAGAGTACCAGTACGACAAATAAATGCACGCACACAAGAGAATGTTGATTTGGTAGCAGCAATCCAAATTTATAGGTTCCACGTCGTTCTCAACAATTAAATCGTGCTCAAACAACAACATGGAGAATTTTCAGAAAAGATTTGGGTTTACATCCTTACAAAATTCAACTGGTTCAAGAACTCAAGCCATCAGACCACCATAAACGTCGTTATTTTCTAATTTTGCTCTTGACCATCTTGAAAATGATGAACATTTTTATAGAAAATTTTTATTTAGTGATGAAGCTCATTTTTGGTTAAAAGACAAAACTGTTCAGACACCATTACGTTCAAATAAAGTCACTGTGTGGTGCGCAATTCATGCTGGTGGAGTGATTGGTCCATCTCAATATTTCTTTGAAGAAAATGGACGAAGAGTAACAGTCAATATAGAACGATACAGAACAATGTTAAATGATTTTATTTCCTGCTGTTGTGGAGAATAATCTGGAAGATACGTGATTTAAACAAGAGGGTGCCACCTGCCATGCAGCCACCTTAACAATCGATTTATTGAAAACAAAATTTGGTGATGAAATTATCTCAAGATTTGGTCCATTTGATTATCCTCCCAGGAGAAGTCGTGGTGGTCATTTAAATCATGTTATTTTCCATACATAATGGCATAATGTAACCTTTCAAATAAAAAAAAAATTTGGTCTCACTGAATAATTTTTGCGTTTTTTTTTTAATTTTTAAATTGTATCATTCTTATTGGAAATCCCTTTATATACTATAGTGTGTAATGTACATACATTTATGTATAAATATAAATATGTATTTTTATTTTAACGACGCTTCTTGTTGCATTGAATACGTAACTGAATTTTTTTGATATGAATTGTATTAAATAAAATTCGTACTATGGCTGCGGGCCAATAGTCAGGTAAAAGTCAATTTTAAGTAAATTTTTCGGTAAATTAATTTATTTTTCAAAAACTCAATGGCAAACTGATCGAAAAATCTATTCTAAATCCGATTTTTACCATAGTAAACGATTTACTCGACTATTGGCCCGCAGCCTAATTTAGAGAAAATTTGGCTAAGAACTTTCGAGAGACGGAAACTTCCCAGTAGCGGAAATTTTATTCGGCCCCGCATGATTCCGGCTTTGACAAGTTTCACTGTAATACAAATTATAATATTGTGATATTTAAGATAACATACGAGTTTTGCTCGGTATTCAGTTAAGATGATTTCAAGTTAGCATATAGAATAAAATGATTTAAAACGCAAAACAAGTTAACTGAAATTCCAAATGCCATTCGATAATATTTTTAACGGTAAAACAATACAAGCGATCGAGCTACATCGTAAATTTAAAAGAAGACCACTTAAAATTTGTTGAGCAGATCTGAAATTTATTATGCAAGCGGGAAAATACTGTTAAAAAACGTCTAAACGTTCAATTGTAAAGTTCGTTTAAAATGATTCAAATTGGCCAAAACAACTTCTTCAAAGTAATATTTCCGTGAATTTAAATCAGCTTTTATTTTTTTTTATTATAACTAATAAAACTTTTAACTTATTTAATTTCATGGAGCTAAACTTTAAATTATGCTACTAAAGTTGGCAGTAAATTTTCGCCGAAAAAAAAATTTGAAACATCAATATCACATAATTAGAATGTTCAAAGTTAATATGAACTTGGTGAAGTTAGACCAATTCGTAAATTTTTGGATGATATATTTATAATTTGTCGTGTTATAACCTCCTTTTATTTATTAATCCGGTTATGAATTTGAGTTGTTTCACTAACAGTGAACACCTGTGCCAAAAGTCAGTGCTTATTTCATGTAGCATCATAGTGAAATAGATTAAAAGCTGGACGCAATTTTAGTGGTAGTTTGGGCTGGGTGATGTCAAAATTAGTGGATGAATTCGTATTCAACAACGACTCACCAACCTGTATGATCGATGGCAAGTGTTTCAAACAATACCCGAGAAACCTTATTGCCGACACTATCACATGTAATGACGGATACCCATTGTATTGTAAGGCGATCAGTAGCGGACAATGGGCGATTTACAGTTGTGAAGGGGGAGATAGAGAACATCTACACTGTGCATCCAATAATCTACGTATTTTACCATATTTCGATTGCAGTTGGTGACATTTCGTGGTCCGACATCATTTCAACAAATGAAGGGCCATGGATTAAACAGAGAACAACAATGCCACACTAAACCACTAGCCAAGACAGTTCGTGCCAATATTCCGCAATTGAGCAAGCCGCACAAAAGGCTGCTTACGACTCTATGATAGGAGCTGTGACAATGGAACTGGTATGGCATTTACTTTCTGGATGCTCCCGGAGGAACTGGAAAAACGTTCTTAATTTCATTGCTTTTGCAATGAAATTGCCCTGGCATCGGCTTCATCTAAAATAGCAGCAACTTGATTAGAAGGCGAACGAACTGCATATTCTACACTGAAATCGGTGCTGAAGATGCAAATTAACGAGACACCAACTTGCAACCTCGCCAAAAACAGCTCCTGGGCAAAATTTCTTCAGAAATGCTAGTTGATCGTTTAAGGCGAATGCACGATGGACCTCAAAAGGTCACTCTGTGCACAGGTGTTTACTGTTAGTCCCGCAACTCAAATTAAAAACCCTGTAACACGACAAATTATAAATACGGGATCCTGCTATATACGAACTGGTGTAACTTCAGCCAGTCCAAATTACCACTAAACATGCGCACAGCTTTAAATTTATTTCACTATGATGCTACATAAAATATGCCCGGATTGTTGTTGTTCGCTGTTTGTGCCACAACTCATATTCATTGCTCCCTTCCAATTATGTGATATTGATTTTTCAAACTTGTTTTTTCTGTTAATTTTCTGCTAATATCAACAGAATTTTGTACTACCACCTATCGAAAATATATCGCCATTGCAGGTTTTTTCGTCTGAAATTTTCGGCTAAATTCAGTAGCATCTCTAAATTACTTTTATAAGTAAAAATATGATTCTTAAAATAATCGAATACAACATACCACATGTTTTATTTGAACAAATTTTCGTATTCCTGTTTCATAATACATATTTGCTTTGCTTCATTATAAAATAGCGGCGTCAAAATAAACGATTGATAAATTTAATTAGAAGAAAATAGTTTATTTTTAATATATTTTGCCTACGCCTTTTGATCATTCAATAAAGATCTTCCTTTCATAGTGTCTCTCACTATACTTTGACGATTGTGATTATTTTTATGTAAGAGTAGGCGAGATAGCAGTCCACCATATAATTTATGTTGCTAGAAAGAGAAGACCGCTCTCGCACAATCATGTCTCTGTTTATCATACTGCTACTCTCTATATAATAATCAATGATATAACGTTGTTCCATTCAAGTCTATTTGTTTACATATTCGCACATTTTTCCCCATTTTGCTGTACAATGAAATCGTGAATTGATAGCCGAAAAATAATATTTTTTATGTGTATGTGTGTATTTCATGTTTTTGTTTTGTTTTCTAATTCGTTTTCTCCTTTAAAATTTAAATGATCAATGAAGTATGAAAACAAAATCTGTTTTGATTTCAATGTGTACGTAATCTAAATACAAATCAACCCAATTTTTTTTTGCTAACGGGATTATTTGTGCTCGTATAGTAAAACTTAAATGACCTACATATACATTAGCAGCTATCTTATTTATCAATGTGTTGATGCCGGATTTGTTTGTTATGTAATGCGCCACTGTTTTAATCAATCAAAAATTTGGGTGTAGCGCTCTAATTAAAAACACTGTGCTTTATAATTATTTTTAAAATTTATTGATTTATTTATTGTTTTGTTTATTAAGTTGTTTTTTTTTTAATAATTAATTTTATTTCACATTTGTTATTATTATAATTTATTACTAATATTATTAGTCATTGTTAATCTTTATATACACATATAATTCTTCTGTGTGTGTGTTTGTAATTGAACTTCTCCTAAACAGCAGGACCGACTTTAATGAATTTTTGGGTGTGTGTTTGTGTGGGTTTCTGGATGGTTTACATTCACAATTGGTTCCGGTAGGTGGCACTGCGATCGGGCCTAGGGATTTTTTTAACGTAATTTTTATTTTTTTAAGATTTCTCGCATATCAACACATACAAGCATATAAGTTCACCCCATCCCCCCACCACGCCAAATATTTTATAAAATGAAAAAAAATCATAAGTTCAAGAATAATTGACCGTTAAAACTTTCTGAGAAGTTCATGAATAATTGAACTATTGTGTATTATTAAGTGGCTGATGTCGAATTTTGTAGTATTTGACATATGCATCAATACATGTGCAAGTCACTTGCGTCGTAACTTGGCGTTGCTTTGCGTTCATTACATTGAGTATATTATTCATCAGTGCATGTACATTAAGTGTATTATTCATCGAACTAGCTTCGCGTTGTTTAATTTCAATTTCTGTTCTCTGTTTTTCGATATTTCATGTATTACATTTCCGTGAATAAGTGTATCCTGCAACTTTTTTAAAATTTACGGAGTGCTTCACTGAAAAAAATTATTAGTAAGCAGCCTGATGCTTTACTTATTTTCCAACCATATTACCGTTTTTGGCACAGCAATAAATTATTGTAAAATATCTCATATTTTTGCAAGTAATCAAGCAGGCAAGATATACTTTTTGTGGGAAGGTAAGCTGTAATTAACAAAGCATTATTTCTTACTGTATGGTATTCACGCTTCATTGCTGGGCAATTGTTATTATTCTTATCTTATCAATTACGTAGGTAAATTACCAATATTTGTGGCATAATTTCATAACATCCAGTACATATTTTTACAAGAATTATTGCTGAAAATTCAATTTACGTTACAGCATGCCTATAGACTGTATGAAAATGTTACAACGGGAATTGTGCAATAAAATTGAGCAATGCAAATTTTTTCGTTGAATTTTCTAGAATGTGTGGGCCATTATACAATCAAGAAAGATTTTTGTATGAAGGGTGATTAGAATAGGATTAAGAACAGCTTGAGTTGTACATTAGTAATAATATTCACGTTTGCTAAACCCGCTTATAGCAGGCAAGCCAACGTCTTTCAGATCCGCTAGTAGAAATATAATATGTCTTGGGAGGAAATCGTGATTATGTCCGTTGCAGGCTTGGATAGATAAATAACTGGTTTATGTTACCTTGGGCATTTATAAACTTTTATTCGAAACAAAGGCTGCGGGCCAATAGTCGGGTAAAAGTCAATTTTA
The DNA here is from genome assembly GCA_947310385.1 of Nephrotoma appendiculata. Lineage (NCBI taxonomy): Eukaryota > Metazoa > Arthropoda > Insecta > Diptera > Tipulidae > Nephrotoma > Nephrotoma appendiculata. Next base: position 139,358,392 of record OX371225.1, on the reverse strand, counting down.
AGTAAATTTTTCGGTAAATTTATTTATTTATCAAAAACTCTATTGCAAAGTGATCGAAAAATCTGTTCTAAATACGATTTTTACCAAAGTAAACGATTTACCCGACTACTGGCCTGCAGCCAAAGTTTTAAAAGCAAATTTGTTACTTAAGCTGTGTGCCAAACTTAAAGTAAATCGTTTACTACGGTAAAAGCCGGTTTTAGAACATGTTTTTCGATCAGTATGCCATAGAGTTTTTGAAAAATAATTGAATTTACTGAAAAATTTAATTAAAATTGCTTTTTACTTTAAGTTTGGCACACAGCCTTAGACAGGCTAAGGGTCTTAGGTATTTTAGATATTTGGAACATATAATCGATTGTTTTTTCATTCAGTTTACAATAATCGACGACTACTCTAACCTCACGAGTTCTTGAATCGATGCTTAAGCTGCGAGCCAATAGTTGGGTAAATCATTTACTATGGTAAAAACCGAATTTAGAACAGATTATTCGATTAGTTTGCCATAGAGTTTTTGAAAAATAAATGAATTTACCAAAAAATTTACTTGAAATTGACTTTTACTCGACTATTTTCCCGTAGCTATACTAAACTAAATAGCCTTGACTAGTTTTTTCTAGTTCTTACTGTATCTATAACGCGTACTGGGGCTGCGAACCAATAGTCAGGTAAAAGTCAATTTTAAGTAAATTTTTTGGTAAATTCATTTATTTTTCAAAAACTATGGCAAACTGATCGAAAAAACTGTTCTAAACCCGATTTTTATTATAGTAAACGATTTACGCAACTATTGGCCTGCAGCCTGGGTGTAACATTTAGTATTAAATTGATACCAAGGCGTACCAATCCAATCCAAGGGTAAAAGTCAATTTTAATTAAATTTTCCGGTAAATTCAATTATTTTTGAAAAACTCTATGGTAAACTGATTGAAAAATCTGTACTAAAATCGATTTTTCCCGTAGTGAACGATTTATCCTTGGATTGGTACGCAGTCTAAATTGTTAATTGTCTATAGTCGATAATAAATACTTGATAAATGTCATATTAAATTAATGAATTAGAATAAAATTTCGGTGCATTATGTTTCACGCCATCTATTGATAACTGAACTAACATGACGTTAGTATATACTTGAATAAGTTAACTACATCCAAATTGTTTCGAATCGGCTATTGATAAATTTAAATTATAGGTTTTCTGGTTGAAATATCCAGCATTTTTTGGCTTGTGAATATTAGAGTAACGTATATTAATCAAACGAATCAAGTATTAGAGGTTTTACATATGTGTGCGTGACGTCATTTTTTGCCAAAAGCCGCGGTTCAATTTTTCGAGTTCGCGAAAAGATAGGTAACACTTTTTAATGCATATAGTATATAGGGCAGTCCTCTATGTATATCACAAAAAATATTCATCATAAAAGTTAAATGGTTTCCTTGTAATGTTCTTTAGATGGTTCTCTTGTTCATAACAACGATATTACCAGAAAAATATCGAACCTTTTCGATGTATTTTTTGTATTATGCTATTTGCTCCAAGATATTTAATTAAAAAAAGATTTAATTTTTAATTTGACAAAATTTACTTAAGCTATCGCAATCTCGAACAACTGTTTTTCTAAAAAACACGACAAAAATTTCTAACTTAGTGGTTAATGCTAGTATTTGACACATGTCCCTAATATTCAGAATACAGATTATGTTTGATATTCAGTTCTATCAAACTCAGATTAGAAATATTTTGGTGAATTATTAATCGTATTTTTGAGCAAATTTTAATTAAAACTCAGGCGCGATTTGTTTTATTTCATCTTTGAACAGGTGGTAATTTGAACAAAACAAAAATACATGTGATGCCATAGTAAGAACGTAAATTTCAGACTAAAACAAATTTTAATTAAACATAACCGCATAACATAAAAAAAATTAATCAAAAAGAAAATCATAATTATGAATTCATGCCATGCCATGCTTATAAAAAATTTATGAATTTAGTAGATTGGAATAATATTGATGTAATATAAAAATCAGTAGTATACGGAAAATGTGTGTAGGGGCAACAAGGATTTCTCAGTAAAAAATTTAAATTAAGAAAGAAATATGTAAATTTAGATTTTTGGCAACAGAGCTCTCTTTTAAGTAGGGGTCAAGCCTAGTAAAAAAAACAAAACAAAAGAGAACCTCTTAACTACTCAGTACGCGTAGAATCGCAATAGTCTTATGTAAGAGAAATCTATGAAATATGAGACATTTGTTACTAAGGCTTCTGTGACCATAGGACAGAATTACATGGTTGGTTGCCCATTGTTGAGTTTATTTAATGGCATGTGCAAAAAAATCTACGATAGTTTGTTTGGACAAAATCGCGTGTGGTATGATTGGCGCGATCTAGTAGGTTCTATAAATTTTAAAAACTTCATACATTTTATATCGCTATTAATATTTTAAGTAGTATGTTTTAAGTTTAATGCTTGTTAATAGGACACTACCCGCTGGATGATTGAATATGATAGCAAGCCAACAATTTTAGAAATTTTCTTAACACTGAAGAGCTCTTGATATTTATCAACTAACAATCAACTGAAATAACGATTCTATCAGGGAATGTTTTTTGAGGAAAAACTCTTACAGATGTTTATTATTACTTTAAAAATTATAACCCCATTTTAAATTTAAATTTTGTGATATAAAACTACCGATAAATGCATGCGTCTAAATTGCATCAATAGGAAGGAAAGAAGTGACTATTAATAAAATTTGTAATTCCTTGTTCAGACTAATGAAGTTTAAGAATTGCATTAAAAAGTTGAATTTGTTTAATTATTTTATTGCGTACAAGCCTTGATAATTTAAAATGTATCATTTCAATATTAACAAGTAGCTGAATAAAGTATTTTACTTTGTAGTTCTGTTTTTCAAACAAAAAATAAAATCTATACTAGGTATACAAATTCACAAAAACATAACCAACAATTCTAAAATATTTCAAATTTATTTATTTTTGGCGAAACATCCAACCAAACGATATTGGAAAATATTTGTTTTGCGCGCTATGTGTACGAAGGGTGAAAATATTGTTTGAAAATTTTCTAAATGTGCATAGCTCTATTGGAAACATCAATAATGTATTCCAAAAAAAATACAAAAACTTCAATTCCCGCTTTGTTATTTTTTTCGGTTCATATTTTCGATTGATTGGCAAAAAAGTTTATTTTTTCGCTTGCCACTAAATTTTTCATTGCGCTTTTGTTTTTGTTAATTTTTCATGTACTATTTTCTACCTTTTGTTGGGGAGTATTATCAACATTTTCCCAAAAGAAAACTACAAATATTATTCGGTTTTGTAATAAATATTTAAATTTAGTTTGATGTGTGTTCTGGCTTCAACGACATACATGTATTAAAACCAATTTTTTGTTGGCAAGTGCTTTACTTAAATTTACTTAAAACCAATCAATAGTCTTGGTTATTTACAATAATATTTCGGGAACATCCAATTAACACTGAAAGAGTTTAGTTTTTATACAATATAGTTTAGTTAATAGACGCAATACAATACTGTATTGCTTGCGCGAAGCGTTGCAACTACGCGACAGCAACAAAATTCAAATAATTAAACAATTAAAATATTGCACATAATATTTTAGACTGGCAATAAAATTTTCATAAAGAAAATTATTGAAAAAATTTATTAAATATTTGCAAAATTTAACCACGGTATTCTAAAATGGAAACAAGAAAATTTGTTCAATACAAGGCTGGAATCAGATTGTTTTGACAATTTATCTTGAAATGCGAGTGATGACGTATTTTTTCGCGTTAATATTCGCGTAAATATTACTTGCATAATTGTTTAAGCTTTCGTTGACTTAATTATCATATAGAAACGCTTATTTTCCAAGGTAGCCGTCTGAAGTTTGGCGTCTGCAAAAGATATCTGCACGATGTCTTCTCATGGATGATCGAAGCGCCACTACATTTTCTACCATAGCAAAATTTTCAAAAAAATCTACATACTACTGTGGGCATAAAGTAGTAAGACTTTTTAATTTAAATTTCGCGCGGAAAACCATTCGTCGAAATATTTTTTTTTCTATGTTGGTATGACTGTCAGTGACATCTGTGCCAAATATCACATCAAAATAATCATTAGTGTTTAGTATACGCTTGTCTTTGTGAAGTACAAAAAGTGCATTCGTCGTTTTTTACGTAATGAGTGAAATTACTCAACAAAGAAGTTCCATTAAATTTTAAGTGTGAAATCAATTTTGTGGTGCCGAAACGTTCAGAATGTTGCAAAAGGCCTTCGGTGATAATTGTAAGTCGCCAATTGGTGCTCGAGAATCGACGATTAACAGTCAGAGACCTTACTGGCATCGTTGAAATATCGGAAGGATAAGTGAAAACCATTTTGAAAGATCATTTGGGCCACCTTCTCATGCACCTTCTCATACTGCATTGGTTTTACGTGATTTTTTCGCCAAAAATTCCACCCATATCGTTCCGCAACCACCGTATTTGCTTGATTTAGCTCCGTGTGACTTCTGGTTGTCCAGCAAACTCAAACGACCACTCTGGGGAAACCATTTTGAGTCAATTGAAGACATTAAACGTGAATTAACAACTGTTTCGAGGATTGGAAAAAACATTGGCACAAGTGGTTAATTTTCTGATAAAATGTCACAATTGTACTATAAATTTTGCCATAAAAAAGCAGAAATTGTTTGTCCTTTTCACTCTAATCGTGATTTTAAGATTACTTTCTCTTTCCGTTTTCTCAGTATATTTTACTTTACTGCTATAATGGTTGAAATTACTGTTAACTTTTGTCACTTATAAAATTGAATTAAATTGCTTTAAGCGCTTATTCCATTACTCAAAAAAAAATCAGTAAAAATAAAGTAAGAAAGAAATATAGATTCAGTAATTGCGAAAAAAAAATAAAAAATTTAGTACAAATTTACTGACAACATTTTTTTATATTTAGTAGTATACTGCCATAAATACTGGAAATAAAATATGAGATGAGTCAATTTGTATAGCAGTATTCTTAGTAAAATGCTAGTGCTATCAAATGTTATTGTCATTTTCGTATTAAACATTTTTCTTCGTCGTGAAAGCAGTGCAACAAATTTAAAAAAATTAAATTTCAATAGTGTGGTAAATAATTATTTGTTATAATGATTTTGGATAATTATAAATATTTTGAAAATTCCATTATTATTTTGGAAAATGAATACAAGCGATAAGTGTATTAATTGTATCCTTCTTAATATATGTGGTTGACACACCACACATCGACTTTTGGTTATTTAATTTTGATTTTCCGCAACTTTCAAGCCAACATTCCATAAATTTATATGTTAAAACATTTTATTTTTTCATTTTGGTTTTTTTATTTTCTGTTCAGATATTTTGCCATATTTGTGGCATCTTCAGGGGAACTAATTAAAAATTAAAAAATTAAAAAAATTTTGTATACCGCCTCGTCCAACAATCCGTTTTTTATTGATCGTTTTTTGTTGGACGAGGCGGTATACAAAATTTTTTTTTTAAATTTTTAATTTTTAATTCGTTCTCCTGAAGATGCCACAAATATGGCGAAATATCGGAACAGAAAATAAAAAAACAAAAATGAAAAAATAAAATGTTTTAACAAATAAATTTATGGAATGATGGCTTGAAAGTTACGGAAAAACAAAAATCAAAATTAAATAACCAAAAATTAAAAACAAAACAGCCAGAAAAATATAAAATAAAAAACAAAAAACATCGACTTTTAGGTTAGGATAATTTTACACCAATCTAGATTGTGGTTTTCCCTTTATTCTTGAATGGAGTAGTGGATTTGCTAATTTTTAAATCAGCAAGCATGAAAGTAAATTCGCCGGAAAAGTTGTTTTCATTAGCAAACGAGTGTGTTTTAATTCTTTATAAGAAAATTTGATTTCAAAAAGTGGAATTAAAAATTATAAAGTTTAGTACTCCACTAAAACTAGCGAGATTCTCTGTGCTGTGGATATGACCAATGTTAACCTAAACGGTCTTGTTAATACTTTATTTTAAAAAAATTTGATTAAAATATCAAATTACTGTTTTAGAATTAAAGAAGGAAAAAAAAATTAAGGTTCTACCAATGAGGAGACCAATGAGGGTAGAGATGAAAAGCCGAATAATAATGGACAGCTATAAAAAGAATGGGGGATCCAATGAAATGAAGATGCGTGTTGTTTCATATATTTTAAAATTGAATTGCATTTACTTCACAGTTTTTTATGTTGTTTTTTATTTCAGAACTCCAAAAGGAGCCGGGAACCACCAGTTCCATATATAATTTATGATTTTGAGCGTTTGGAAATTATTTTTATTAAGATTGAATTATTATGTTTTACTATTTTATTAAATTTATTATTATGTAAATTATTTATATTTTGTTATTAAATTTTAATATTGAATATATTTTATAGTATTGTAAAATTATAATTACAATTGGATTATTATTTATAAATAAAAGGATTTTATGCCTAACGAAAGCTTAATTTGAATTTTGCCTATGCCTAACGAAAGCTTAATTTTCTTAGAGTTTCCATATGGCTTTTCCTTAAAATGAAAACATGAAAGTAAACGAATCAAATAATAATCAATATCTTTAATTTTTATTTCTATTTACTTATGCTGATGATTTTTATTTAATATTATAGAGTTGTTCGTGCTGGATTACCTTTCGGAGTTGGCTTGATTACATTAACTGAGTGCTGGTCTTTGATATAATTATGAATTAGATACACCTCCTTAGATACAATCGTTTTATTAGATATCTCAAAATTGAATCGGCACAAGATCAATATTTTAATTCGGAGTTCAAATAAGATTGCAACCGTTCTTCAGTCTTTCCAAATTAGTGGTAAATTAAAGGTAAAATTCTTTAGGTAGGTACTTCAAAACACACCAAGCTCATGGAATTTAGTGGAAAGTTGTTTTAAGAATACCATATATCTTCTCTTAAACGGCACTGCCATGAAAATTGCATGGGGAAGAGTATCACTCGTAAAGTAAGTAGAATAAACAAAAAAATTGAATTTGAATCTAATATATTTTTGTAAAAAAAAAAAAAAAAAAATTAAGAAAAGCCATTTGGAACTTTTAAGGCAAAAATCAAATTTAGTTCCATTAGGCATAAAAACCTTTTACTATAATGCTACATTCATAATTTAAATTAAATACTAGGTAGTGTTAAAAAATTCAATTTTGCATCCATGTTCCCACTCCATATCAAAAAATTTCAATATGGGGCATTTCGGTCAGCGCCTTCCGGTCATCAGGTTTTACACACTGAAAAAAAAAATACGCTAAAACATTTATAATATCCTATTATATATTCGGAAAAAACTTATCTTTAAATATGTTTATATTTGTCTTGGCCTACAAAGCTTATCTAATCGGTTTAGATTTTTGTATATTGCCATTCAACTTGTCACTCTAACGAAAAATAGTCCGCAAATTTATCTTGGGTCTTTTTTGCAATATTAGAAGAATTTATAATGCATGGTTGCAGAGGAAAAACGTTTGTTTTAATGCTCTGTGAATCTTAAAAAATGTATCAAGAAAATAATTTCGGTTTATCATTTTAATTCTACAATAATTTACCTGGTGTAACTGTTTTTGCTGCTTGAGAGATTAGATCGGGAATAATAAAGTGAGGATTTGTTTTTTAGCCAATTGTGTAGGCAGACACAACATTGTATTACGTCCTCCACCAAAGCCAGGTCTCCGATTATAGGTGCGCGAAAAATTCTCCACTTGGCGCAAAGAATCCCGAATCAATTTTCAATAATACGGCACGTTCGGCTAAGCCAATAATTAAATATTTTTTTGTTTCAAAGACGGCATGGTTCGTTTAACGCGAAAGCATCATCTGCCACAAAAACGAATGGAACCTCCGTGATTTTTTCGGATACATTTCTTGGTTCAGGAATTGTACAAGTTGCAAAAATATAATATGCAGTCAAACAACAAATTGAATAGAAATTATAACGATACTTACGGAAGTGTTTTTTCATAAAAGTTTTTTCCAAAATTGCTAATTAGAAACACTAACATTAAATCTGTACTTCTCAACTATATATAATGTAAATTAAATGTGTACATACCTTAGTGTAACTGCTAATCTTAATTGTGGGCTCAACGGCTCCCTAATCAAAGTTTTCTTTTAAATTAGTGGTCCAACCATCAACGATAACTCCTCAAACTCAATTAAACTCATTCTTGTGTAGTTGTGAAATAACTGTGGATCTTGCCGCAGCTCATTAAATACACAATTTAATCCACCAGTTCTTTCCCGCTCCAAATTATATGGGCGCACCCAGAATTTCCTTTTTTTTCGATGAATAATTTCACGCATTTCAGCGTCCTCTTCGCTGCTGGTAAAAATAATATTTAGGGGATCCAAGTCATCCTTTCGATATACACAATACGAACACAATTTTTAACTTAAAAAAAAAATATTTTTACACAAATACTAGAACCAAATTTTCGCGGTTAACTTTCTGATAAAATGTCACAATTTTACTATAAATTTTGCTATAAACAAAAGCAGAAATTTCCTTTTCACTCTAATCGTGATTTCAAGATTACTTTCTTTTCCGTTTTCTCAGTATATTTTACTGAAAGATTTTTTTTTTGTAATTGAATAAGCGCTTTAACGAAAAACACTTGTAAAATTTCCTTAGAGTCACAATATTTATTTGTTTTTTGGAATATCAATTTCGCAAACTAAATTTCTTCTTCAGTTCCTTTTTTACAACTAAGACCTATTATTTCTATTGTATTGGTATTAGTTGTAAAAAAGGGAACTGACGAAGAAATTTAATTTTCGAATTCGATATTCCAAAGATTTCGAAAATAAACAAATAAATATTGTCACTTTAAGGAAATTTTACAAGTGTTTTTCGTTAAAGCAATTTAATTCAATAGTGAACTTGTTTTTTTAAGTATTAATTTCCATTGCATATGACGTTTTTTTAAATGTAGATTTACACTTTTTGGGCAATTGTAAAGTTTTTTGTCGTTTTTAGCTTGACAGAAACTTCACTATTAATAATCATGTTGGATTATTACAATGATCCTCGCAAACTGACATGTTGTAGTTATAATGCAAAATTGTTTTCGATTTATGTAATTTTAGCCTAACCCGTTATACATTTCTTAATTGACAAAAAAACAACTTAAAAAAAGATCCCAGAAAAAACGGTCAAACATCACTCAAATTAAGATATTTTTTCTTCACTCACATGAAGGTTAATAATAATAATATGTATTGTTGTTTCGCACCAAGGGGTAAGGTTCCGTATAAATATCCAGTAAAATTGGCATGAAAATGAAGGTACGACAAATTGCGGGTTCTGTGCGGGTTTACCAATATTGTGAACTAGCCGCGGTAAGACGAGCGAATAAAATATCCAGTTCACAAACGGTCACAATAAAAATATAATGTTGATGTTTGGTTGTTGAAGAAAACCTAAAACCACAACTTCAGTTCCCGTTTTAATTTTTTAATTGGTAATATATTGACAACTTGTCGCTATGGTGGTTGATGACCAAGAGAGATTGATTTTGTTTTATAAAATATTAATTACAATAATGTTTGTCTATTTACCATAGAGGGTTTTATCAATCGCTTCGTAATAATAATTTAATTGCCACCAGATGGCATTACATATTAATTATTGGGTATTAATCGCACCTCTATTTGAATTTAGATGTTGAACCAATATTGCATTGGGTTAGTACAATTTTAGCTACTTTTTATATAATAACATTTGTGGTAGTGCATAGACGTCAACTACCTAATAAAAAACTGTATTTATATGTATTTCAGGTTGAGAATTTCTTCCAGGTAAGTATGACAAGACCCAAACGCAAACATACCGGCCACGTTGAATCAATTGATTCAAATAAATCCTTGAAGTAAACAGATAATTGATTCCGCCATTTAGGTAAAACGTCAAAACTGGCTCAACTCCATTTACATTCAAATTCATTTTATTTGCTCGATCCCGTGCTTTTGTTAAATATGAATTTTGTTCTGGAAATTCACAAAATTCGACTGGCGGTTTCATTGCTGGCGGTTTGATTCGATTAAATAATGTTGTTGAACGCTCGATTTGGGTTGATATCTGTTGACATTATGATAATCTGAGTAATTTCCACAAATTTACGTACGATTTAAATGGCGATACGGCTATGATATGATTTTGTGTCAAACGAAACCTTTTCATTTAAGAATCCGTACCAATATTCGAAATTTGATAATTTGATACTGCATTGTTGGTATTGCATTAATATTGACATCAAAAATGAAATAAAATTTTCCCATAACTCGTTTAAAATGAAATCTGAAATTCCGAATGGCAGACTTACATAGACCTCGAACTGGCGGTGTTGTACTTGAAACGCCCGATTGGATTTGCTCTGTAGCGAAAAATAAGAATTTATTAGAAATATTCTTTAAGGTTAATTTATTCTCCGATATTTTGCTATTGGTGAAGACAATGTTTGATTGTTGTAATGATGAAATTTTGAGATTAGAGGCGGTTTCGTCATCGCTTGTGGATAGTGCCTTGTATTTTAACACTTGAACTCTGGCTAGAGTTCGCATTATATAATTTCTGATTAAATTGCGTATTTTTACGGTATTCTGAACTCGAATCAAAATTGGGTTGATAAATGATCATTTGACATTTAGCGGATCTCGTTCGAAAACCAAAAAATGAAACTTTCTTTCGTTAATACGGCTTGTTATATGCAATAAACTCATGATATTGTTATGCCAGTCAACAGGCTCAAATGTTGATCGCTCTGATAATTGTTGTAGAAACTTTGAGTTTGTTACGACTGTGTTGTCGTTAACAAGACAAAAATTCATTTTATTGATTACACCCCCACCGTTGGTAAATTTTTGTGTTTTTATTCCTCTCGGTTTGTTTGCGTCCGGGTTGGTTTGTGTCCGGGGGTAGATTTGACGTCTATACGCGGTTAATGGTGGATGGATTACTGTGTGTTTTTTTTTGTTTTGTTTGTGCAACTGAACGAAAATGGGAGAGAGCGAGACCAATGCGCATCAAGTGTGTGCAAAGTAAAACGTTTTGGAAAAATGTTTTTCTTTTATGCTTCTCGTTTATATCAATGCAAATTGATATAAACGAAAAAAGAGAAGAAAGACATTCTTCTAGAACGTTTTGCGCGTTGTTGTGGCGCAAGAATTTTTTTTTGCTTAAGCCAGTCGAGTTTTTGGTTTGAGATAGTATCGTTGTGGATTTAAAGAGTTGGTTATGATTTCAAAAATTAAATTTAACGTCGAGTTCGTTTTTTTTTTGTAAAGGCGTTTAGCATTTTTGGAAAGTGAAAATTATGAGATTCAACTTGGTTGAGTAAAAAATTTATAATGCTATTAAAAAAAAAGAAAAATGTTGTAATTAATATATTAACAATTGAATAAATAAAATAGAAAAAAAATTAAAATTTTATAAAGTTTACAGTTTAAAAAGTGTTCTTTTCCCTTTACAAATTTTGTTTATTTGATACCGGTGTGAAGTTTCTAACGTTAATTAAAAGTGTAGCATACGCAACAAATATTCTGCAGCGCATGCAACTTATCTATGCAGTGTATGCAACTTATTTAACATGTATGTAAATAATTTATAAGAAAACCACAAAAACTAACATTAAATTAATAATTACGAATTAAAAACAAAAGAAAAATATATGTGCAAATACGTATTAAAGTTTTCAAAGTTTTATCATACACTAATATTTACCAATTGAGGTTAAACACATAATTAACACTCCATCCTAGAGTTTTCGCAATATAGCCACTAGTATTCTCAAATAGTAGACATTCGAGCCTATTCAAATATGTATAGCCCGTACATATAAAAAGGGTTGGGCTCCTCTGACAAAATTTCATATTTTGATAAAAAATTTATATGGAAGCTGTACCTACACACCCAATTAACACTCCATCCTAGAGTTTTCGCAATATAGCCGCTAGTATTATCAAATAGTAGACATACGAGCCTATTTATATTTGTATAGCCCGAACATATAAAAAGGGTTGGGCTCCTCTGACAAAATTTCATATTTTGATAAAAAAATTTATAAGGAAGCTGTACCTACACTCCCAATTAACACTCCATCCTAGAGTTGTCGCAATATAGCCACTAGTATTATCGAATAGTAGACAAACGAGCCTATTTAAATTTGTATAGCCCGTACATATAAAAAGGGTTGAGCTCCTCTGACAAAATTTCATATTTTGATAAAAAAATTATATGGAAGCTGTACCTACACACCCAATTAACACGCCATCCTAGAGTTTTCGCAATATAGCCACTAGTATTATCGAATAGTTGACATACAAGCCTATTTAAATTTGTATAGCCCGTACATATAAAAAGGGTTGGGCTCTTCTGACAAAATTTCATATTTTGATAAAAAAATTATATGGAAGCTGTACCTACACACCCAATTAACACTCCATCATAGAGTTTTTACAATACAGCCACTAGTATTATCAAATAGTAGACATACGAGCCTATTTAAATTTGTATAGCCCGTACATATAAAAAGGGTTGGGCTCCACTGACAAAATTTCATATTTTGATAAAAAATTTATATGGAAGCTGTACCTACACTCCCAATTAACACTCCATCCTAGAGTTTTCGCAATATAGCCACTAGTATTTTCGACTAGTAGACATTCGAGCCTATTTAAATATGTATAGCCCGTACATATAAAAAGGGTTGGGCGCCTCTGACAAAATTTCATATTTTGATAAAAAATTTATATGGAAGCTGTACCTACACACCCAATTAACACTCCATCCTAGAGTTTTCGCAATATAGCCACTAGTATTATCGAATAGAAGACAAACGAGCCTATTTAAATTTGTATAGCCCGTACATATAAAAAGGGTTGGCTCCTCTGACAAAATTTCATATTTTGATAAAAAAATTATATGGAAGCTGTACCTACACTCCCAATTAACACTCCATCCTAGAGTTTTCGCAATATAGCCACTAGTATTATCGAAGAGTAGACATACGAGCCTTTTTAAATTTGTATAGCCCGTACATATAAAAAGATATCGGGATTTCAAAACCAAAATTTTATTGATAACGGGATTTCAAAACCAAAAATCGAACTTGTAAATTTCGCTGTGGTGTGCTTCGGAAAATTGCATTTGATTAGGAGCGAAATTTAGTGCTATTTGTGAAAATAAAGATTATAAATGATAAGTTTCCTTGTGGGTGGTGTAAAGTGGAAAGCAAGTAAACCCTTTTGGTTTTCGATATGTAACCGTGCAGTAAAATTGTTTTGAGTGTCGCAAATAATTCAACGGGTTCCCCCTTATTTTAACGTTGGATTTTTGGTTTTCTAAAGTAACTGTATACATTCACGTTAGTTAAGAAATTTAATGAAGTGAACAATTAATAACATTAATGGCGAAAATGTCCATGTCGAATGTGCTGTTGTGTTTGAATTTTAGACTCGTATTACGGGTTCGATATATTACGAGGAGACCGATTTTGTTTTTTTTGTCGAACGTAAGGTCACGGTAGCAAGCGCAAATACGCAAAGGATATTTCGGTGCGACGCGTCACATTTTACTGGCGGCCGATTGGGGCCCGCCACGTGTTACGGGCGTGTCAAGTCCAACTCTTGTTGAGTGGCACCACAATAACTAGCTGGTACCACCAGTATCTACGGGTGCTTTGGCTAACCCGGTACGCATAATTTGGACGGGTTTAAGGCGAAACAACGCCCAACATATTTTGGCGGCGCAAAGACGGGTGGCCAACCGGTTATTCGTTGGATTTTATTTGGTATCGAGGAGAAGCCCCGCAACGAACGAGTGGACAACACCTTTTAGTATTAAGATACCAACCAATATTAGCATCTGTGTCGGGCGGGCACAGCGGCAGCGAAGTTATCGATGAAAGTCGCCGCAACATACGTGGCCATTCAGTTATTTCTACGGGTTTAAGGCGAGACAACGCCCAACATATTTTGGCGGCGCAAAGACGGGTGGCCAACCGGCTATTCGTTGGATTTTATTTGGTATCGGGGAGAGGCCCCGCGACGAACGAGTGGACAACACCTTTTAGTATTAAGGTACTGTTTTTTATTTCTTTGTTTTGATTATTTTTTTTACATTTTATTCTTTTTTTTAAATTTATATTAAATTTTCAATTTTGTAATCGAGCGCCGCACAGCGGGTGCACGCTCGGTTCGCATTGTTTCGCTCCCTCGTATTTTGTTTCTGGTAAGAAGTGTGTTTTCTTTTATGGGAAGTTGCCTTTTCCTTTCTTTTATGTGTCCTTTATACAAAAAAAATAAAATGAATTATTAAATTTTCGGATATGGTGTAATGAGAGCGGAGACTCCCCTCTGTGTCGGTATAGTGTTGGCATAGGGTTGGCGGTCCCTTGGTGCCCGCATCCAATTTCGTAACCAGGGCTTGCCTCTGTTTGAATTCGAATGGATGCGCGCACCAAGGCACCTCTTCCGTTATTATTTTTTTAATTTATTTGATTATCTGGTTCGTTCCTCAAGTTCCGGCCAACGAATTTCGGCGGAACTCCGGGTATTATTATTGTTTGCGTTCCCCCCCCCCCCCCCCCCAACTTTCTGTATCATCACGGTGTAAGCCAGGAGCGTCATGCAAGCCTCAAACCCCACGACCTTAGCACTTCTCCCTGAGAACGTAGCCGACAAAAATCACCGTGGAGGCCTCTGCATGCGCTTAGCGATATCTGCAGGATGGCAGTAGCCATCCTGTAACAGTGGCGCCCAAGCATTTATCGTGAATTTTAATTTTGATTTTTTTATGATTTGTAGCTTCACTCCCTTTGGCGTGCGCGTCCAGTGCCGAAACCAGTGTTTCGCACTGTTTGAATTCGCATGGACGCGCACACCAAAGCCAGTCTCCTGGTTGGCATTCCCCATCTGCGATCGCAACCAGCACGGGCTGTTTGATTGCGCGTAGATGGGGGTGTCATATCCCTATTCTTTGGACATCCGACTTCCGAGCTCCTTCCCATTTCCACTATGTTGTGTATGATTGTGGTGGAGCTCGGATGTCATTTGTCCAGGGTTTAGCTTAGCTTCACTTTTCTTTTCCCGAAATTTCTCGACCGAAATTTGAGGAACAGAACAATATTTTATTATTATGGTCAGTTCAGCAGCATCAACGAGCTGATCAAAAGCTGTTCGGCTTGGGAGGAGTCTTTCCGGCGGCTCAAAGCTCCAGCGGATCCTGCAATCCATCCACGACGCGTGATCAATGAGTTATCAGGCAGTCCGTATGATTATGTTGGAGCATATGACTCTTATGAGAATTATCCCTTAACTGATGTTCTACCCGATAACTCAGTATCTGCAATTCAAACGGGGAGCAGGTATCCGTCGGCAGCGGCGAGACGTTCGGGCGGACAAGTTCCAGCCGACAGTTCTGGGTTAGTTTACAAACAACATGCAAATTACGGCAAAAATATCGTCTGCTTTAATTGCTCGGACATGGGTCACGCGTTAATGGATTGTCAATTGGCTCCCGTTGGATTATTTTGTTATCGATGTGGGTTAAGAGGTACGATATCTGCGCGTTGTCGACGCTGTGCTGAAGAACGAAACGCTCAATCAAGATTGTCGGAAAACCAGAACAGTGGTTCTTGGAGGACTGGGCCGCGAGATTCACCACAACCACAATCGCAACCCAGACTGATGTTACAACGCACAAATCCACTCACACCGATTCTGGAGGATGCAGCGAGCAATACGGACGCGGAAATCCTTTCCTTATCGAATCCGACGAAGAAGTAAGCTCGTCTGCCAGTAATGATTCCTTTCCCGATCCTTCTTCCTCATCCGATCCTTCTTCCCTTCTTGTCGCTCTTAAATTTTTCTATACTGCCTCATGAGCCTCATTGGCAAAGTTAGATCGTTTAAAACGTTCCAAGAAATACTGGAACCGCCGCGTTGTTATGAGAAATGACGTGATTTCCTCCGTTCTATCCTCCGAGGGTAGTGACACTCGCCCAGGTCTTAATAAATAAGATACCTTTTAAGGGTCTTCTCGACAGCGGGGCGAGTGTCAGTGTTCTCGGGAGTGGATCGGAGAAACTCATGTCAAATCCCTTATTGTTGTCGTTAAATAATCATCAGCTATCAGTTGCTTGGTATATAATATAAACTGAGATTTGGTATCCTTAGATAATTGAAGCAATTAATCGATAAGTTTAAATGAAGATCTCAACGTGGTTTTATATTGTTTTGCTGTCAATTTGACATCAATACCATCTTGTTTTGGTGTAATATTGTACAAGGTTCTGGTCCTAGCAGTAAAGAGGGGTAATAAACTTCTTCGATTCTCCTTGTTATTTCTGGTGGCGATAATAAAGAGAGGTAATGATCATTTTCGTTTCTCTTCATCATTCGAGGTAATCTTGTTGTAGTTGGTTTAAACGTAAGATTTATCTTCTTACATGGTTGGAAAGTATAAGATGTTATTCTGGTAAACTTGATTTTGGTTGCTGTAGAGCTTTTGATGACTCTTTCAAGAATGGTTGTTGATAGGCTTGAGCAGCGTTTATGAGATGGATCGAGCAGAAAATGATTTTCTTTGATAAATTCTGCTTCTTCATTGATGCAAAATAACGGCTGTTCCTTGAAAGTATGTCGATTTGATTCGCTTGACTACCTTCAGGTGGATATTTTATGTGAATCAATTTGGGTAAGTGGTGATGTTTGTAATTTAATTGGTATTCATCCATAACGTTCTTTGGTTGGTATGACGTTGCCTTATAGGTATGCAATTTAATTGGCATTCATCCATAACTCTCTCTGGTTGGTATGACGTCACATTAGGTATGCCACCATTATTTACACACAAAATACTATGATTTGGTGACACGACTTAATAGGTAGGTATGCATATACAGGTTTCCGTAATGGTTTGGTCTGGTATTTCGTTGATAACAGTTGATGGTTTCGATTCAAGTTGATATTCATTCGTAACGTCCTTTGGTTGGTATGACGTAACCTTATGTATGCAATTATTAGGTATACCAACTCTTTCATTTCGGATGGTTGAGAAGCATCAAGAACAAAAACGTTTTCGATATCAATGAATGATTTAAAATGTTCTCTTGCATGTGACGCCCGTATTTTTACCTCCTCTTCACAGGTTTCTGAGGAAAGTGCGGCTGGAAAATATTCATTCTAGTCAACTATCCGATTATAAAACTTCTTCTCTTATAAATAGCGCATTTAACAATTAACGAACTAGAAAAATCTTGCGTTAAACGTACCCGAAGTACCGTTAATAACAGTTCTAAAACTTTGTAAGCACCACGTGTACCGTTATATCAAAAGTTCAATTTGATTTAATAAATACGGATTATTTAAAATATAAACTCATCTGTTCCCTGGAGTTTTATGCGACTGCATTCCGTATGATCCACTTAATATGCAGATGTGTAGATCCGACCGATATGTTGATGCGCGATCCGACTCGTAAGCCCAATGTTTCGTACCAAGGGGTAAGGTTCCGGATTTGCTCGTGTTACCGCGTCTAGTTCACAATATTGGTAAATCCCCACAAAACCCGCAATTTGTCTCACCTTTATAATCGTGACAATTTTGCTGCGGATATTTATCCGGAACCTTACCCCTTAGTACAAAACAATTATAATCTATCTTAAATAGTGTAAAAATTGTAAATAAATTTTAATTTTAAATAAACATTAAAAGTGAGTTACTGATGAATGAGTGAAATTAGTGAACTGCTGAAGAAATTAAAGTTGTTGGGAAAAAAATTTGTAGCCTAAATCGTTTAATTTGCCAAATCTAATATGATATAGTTCAGCCGATCTAAATCCTTATACATCGTACATATATATTCATACAACAGTTTTATTTGATATCAAAAACACGGTTCATATATCAAAATGTTAAAATCATCTGCCATTATCAATTATATATCTCATTAAATCTAAATAATAATAATTCTTGTTAGCAATTCTAATCAAGCACACAACACAAATTCTCAAAAGCCACTTGTATCTTCTACATATATAAATAAAATCGTATACACGAGATGCGATACGATATACTGTGTATATCAAGTGTTAAAATTCCCTAATTCTTAATCAAAATGATAAGCAAATTACATCATCATCATCATCATCGTCATCATCATCTGCTTCAAGTGCCAGCTAAATCATTTTATATAAAAACATTATTCTTCATATCATTATACATATTTTGAAGTTTATGTATTGTTTTCTTATACACAATTGCTTATTATAATCACAAGAATATAATAAGACGAACATAAATACAAGTAAAAAAATATTGTATAAACTTTTATTTATATATTTTTGTTAGACAGTTTGACGCTGATACATTTTTTGTTGTACGTATATCGTATACACGTTTTGTATTATACATTTTCTTAGTCGTTTCTTCGTTTTTACACACTTACTCATATACTATATACCCATGTCTTATATGTGTTTAAATAAATATAAATATATACAATATTATACGTATGTATATAATATTGATCATATAAATTGTATATTCTTATTCATAAGTCATGTCAGTCACAAGTATTTATTTCTTATATAATTCTTTTTAGGTTTAGCTTTTATATCATTCTCGGTTCGTTTATATAATACTTAGTATAGTGAGAGAGACTCTTGAATATAAGTACATACATAAGATATAATTTTTCACTTTATGGTGTATAATACACAACTTAAAAAAAAAATTTAATGGTAATAATATTAATAATAATAATTGTAATGTTTTTGTACTAATATTCTTGTACGTACAAATCATATGTAACAAATTATTAGATAGCGCAAAATGTTAACATTGTTAAAATGTTGCATTTTATATATTATATACGTAAATTTGAAATGACATAATATATATAGTTTTTTATATGAAGAATTCATAAATTTTACGAAAATAGTTAGAGCTGCCGCTTACTACATTTAATTTTAATTAGACATGATTACTTTTTAATTTCTAGCTACTTAGTATTTAGTTGCTTGTGTATTTCTATTTCTAAAACATTTATTTTATAATAAAATTTAAGATTTTTTATTGATTATGAATTATATGTGCTATACTTTTACATAGTTTTTAATAAGATTAAAAATGTATTACGTAATAATGCACAAAAAATATTATAAATTTTAGAAAGAAAAAAAAATGTTACAAGGAAGTTAAGCTTCTTATATAATTTAGTTAATGAAATTTTAATTTTAATTCAATTATTTTGTATGTACATTTTAATATTTGAAATATTCTTTACTTTGTATTTTATAGTATGTAAGCATATACATTATACCTATATGACAAATCTGATTTTGAAATTATTACAAAAATATAAGTTGCTTTGTACCTTCGTATATGAATATACCAACATAAAAAGGCTAAAAGAGCCAATTATTTTTTGGATAAAAATAAAGTACTCAGATACCCTTAGGCCTAAAATCGTTATTTCTTTCGTACCACAAAATTGAATTTCAATTTATTCCTAATTTCAAGTATTAACATTATTGTTATAAAATGCCTCTGGTTATATTTTTTAGTAAATTGTACTGAAACATATCGTAATTGCACCAATATTACTATAAAGAATATTGTTTGATTCAGATAAAAGAGTTTCCGTCCGAAAAACTACAACATAAAAATTCGAACTTTATTAGATTTTTTTTTAACAGAACGGTCAAAAGAGTATAGCGCTCAAAAATTTTAACTCATAAAAATTTAATCTTTCTGAATTTTGAAAGAAATGTCGTTTCCCTTCCATCCCATACTTTGAACGTAAGGCGATTATTTGTTTTCCATTTGGGTATTCGAACTTTTGGTTTTTTTAAGCTAAAGAAATATTTATTGTGTTTTAGCAACCCGAAAATTTGACAGATGGAAAGAGGCAAAACAACAGCGCATTTTGGTTATCAAACTGACTGCGTTAATTACATGATGAATTTGGTCAATATGGACGGTCCTACAGAGCCTAAAACTCGCAAAACTGTTGAACATTTTGAAGAAAACTGATCAGTTGCAGTATATGAATACGTACAGCATATGAATACCATCGTCCAGTTCGTAGACGTGAAAGAATAACAGCTGTAAGTGAAGATATACTTGTGAACAGCAAAGCATGTATATCGTGTCATGTAAACTTAATTTTTGTAGTTAACATTAAATGAAATTGATTTAGATGATCGTTAGTTCTAAAAATAGAAGGTGCCACATGGCACATAAATCATGAAATATTTGACTTATTGAGTGTTTTAAACCTCTCTCTCTGGCACTATATCCCATCAAGGGAATTGGCCGCCTCACATGAGGTTTCATAATCACATTTTCATTTCGGATAATCAGTGATTAATTCATTGATCCCAAAATAGCCGTGACATTTTTTCCTTGCCCCACCGGGAATTGAACCCGGGACCTCCGATCGCTGGAGCAAACATGCTAACCACTTTGCCAACGGGCCAGCGTTTTAAACCTGCACCGATCAAATTAGCCCGCCTTAATGATACCTGTGCTATAATTTGTTGTACATTTATTACAACAAATCTCGATTTTATTGCAGCTACCGTTTTCCAGGAACGAGTGGTCGGTTCCTACAATTAAACCTGCACCGCCAAAATTATAACTTTTGATGTGGCTATGATATCGGGATGGTTCTTGGACCAGAATTTATTACAAATTAATTACATTGAATAGTTAATTCAAGACCACCCAGTTTATCCAAATTAAATAAATTTTTTACACATGACTGTCACCAGATTTTGTACCAAATATTGTTCTTAAAGTTTTATCTGGGGGTAAGCCACCCTTATCCAGGTGTGTAGTAAATTATTTTTATAATAGGTGAAAGAAGATGTAGGCTTAAAATTGCAATATATAGGTTGGTTTTGCCACATTTAAGAATTTATTACACCAGACCGCCACTAGATATTGAGTCAAATGTTACTCCATGGATCTCGTGGAGAGCAGGTCAGCCATATTCAGGTGTGTAATCAATTTGTTTTGTGAACTGTAAAGGCTTTAAATGTGTTATTTAACGTTCGATTTTACCTAAGAGTTTATTACACCGGACCGCCACCAGATATTGAGTCAAAAGCTACTACTTGGAAATTATGGAGGGAAGGTCCATTTTATTCTATGGTGTGTAATAAATTATAGTTTATATGTGTCAAGTTAAACGGGATTCTCTTCAAGCTGTGGAGGCTTCAAATTCAAATGTATACACACAAAAAATATGATAGTTTTGAATTTTCAATTTTTCTCATTAAAAACCGATTTTTACAAGAAAATAAAAAAACTATTATACAAATAAAAATAAAAATAATTGGTTTTTCTTCATTGGGACAATCCACAAACAATTTAGTGTTTGAAAGCCTATATTGAATAGCTGAAATAGATCCGCACACAATCCAAAATGTGTTGAGAAATTATAGAACTTTAGGTCCAGTCTTGTAGATGTTTCATGGCCATTAACAAATTATGCTAAAAATATATATACGCAAATTTATTTTTTCGAAACTTTCGAGAATTTTTAATAATTTGCAAGGAAATAAAATTAAGAAAAGTGTACGTACAGCCTTGTAGATGTGTGATGGCCATTAACACATAATTCTAGAGATGCTTACGGATATCTGGTTATACCGGCATTTTTTGGATACTTTTGAGAATTTTTAGTGATATGCGGTATATCGAAGCGAGTCGGGGAATCTTTCTTTTATTTAGCGAACACTTAAGAGCTTAAGTTGCTTTTTGTTTGGACCACTTAGGGGAGCGGTATGATTACCAACATTTTTAGGGTCAGACGCTCATTTCTGAAGAGAAGTTTATGCAATTTTGGTATTCGTAGTACTAACCAAAATGGTACAAACAGCGTACAACTTAAGCTCTTACGTGTTCGTTGGTTGAGGCATGAATACGCGAAACTAATTAATTCTAGAAGTAAAGTAAGATATTTTTAAATTTTGAATTCATTCCAATTACCAAAGTTGGCCATCAAATGAGATAGAGTCTTTTAAACTTATATTCTGATTTAAATTCGATAAAAAACTCCGATGGACGTATCGATATACCGCATATCATTAAAAATTATCATAAGTATCCCCAAAATTCCGGTATAACCTGATTCGCGTAGAAATCTCAACAATTATGTGTTAATTGTCATTACACATCTACAAGACTGTCCGTACACTTTTCATAATTTTATTTTCTTGTAAATTCCATGTTATATTCAACGAGGGTCACATCGATACATCGCAAATTACTAAAAATTCTCGAAAGTTTCGACAAAATAGATTTTCGTAAATATCTTTTGCGTCACTTGTTAATGACCATCAAACATCTACGAGACTGGACGTAAAGTTCTAGAATGTTTAGATTTTTATTTGTATAATCGTTTTTTATTTTCTTGTAGAAATCAGTTTTTAATAAAATAAAATGAAAATTCAAACTGGTCATATTTTTTGTGTGTATATCTTTTTATTTTATTGTGAAACTACACAGACACTTTTTATATAGTTTGGAAAATTAGAATATCGAAAAACGTTTGCTGAGCCTGCTAATAGCAAGCAAGCTAACGTTCAGGCTGGACAACGCCTGTTGGATCCGGTAGTATATTATAAATATTTCTAAGAAAAATTTTGAGTGAAATAAAAAAAAGTGAAAACTAAAATTAGTTTTTTCCTTATGATAATTAAGAGAAGTACACCGTCGTTTCATGACTCCAACAACTATTGAAATATTTGTGGTAAAATAAGATTCAATTAATCAATTTAAAAGACATTAAAACATAAAAAAATCAATATTCTGTACGAAAAATATAAAAAAACCAAAAAATGTAATAATACGTAATTCGACGTAAATGAATAAAATATTTCGAAAATAAATTTATAACGTATGATTAAAAAATCATAAAGTAAATCTATAAGTACACGGTAAATATAAAATCTGGTAAATGACCACCTGATTTTCTGGTATTACTAGTTCAAGTTAAAATCCAGTAAAATTATAGTAAATAAAAAAAGGAAATTTTGTTTTCTAGTTAAATTTTAAAGTGAATATACTAGATTTTCAGTCAAAATAAAATTAAAACCAGAATTTTAATAAGTTCTAGTTAATTTCTAGTTCTAGTGTTTATTATACTGGGTCTCTAGTGGTTATCTAGTAAAAAAAATACTAGCAAACTACCAGAACATTTCTGTTTGGTTGTTAACTGGCGTGCCTAGTTAATTTCACCAGAAATCAAGTTAATTTTGTTACTAGAATTCCATTAAAAGTTTAATTTTCAATGAATTCTTGCAAAATTCTAGCAAAATCCAATTCCGCCATATTATTTTGGAACTAAATATGATTCATATTAAATTTTACGGGATTTCTATTAAATGTATCCCCATAAAAAATTAACAAATAACGATAATATTTTACATTATCAGAATTCCAGTAAAAATCTAGTAAAATTCGAATATTTTTTTATTTATGTGCTCTGCAGTAAAGTTTATAACTCAAAATGTTCTCACTTTATAACTATGCATCTCATACTACCTCTCTTACAAGAATAATATTTACCTGAATTCTAGTACTATTCCAGTAAAATTTAATCGTTTACTAGAATTTTACAAGAATTCTAGTGAATGTAAACGGTTTTTATCCTTTTTTACATCGATATTGTTAATTTTACCTGAAATCCAGTTATTTCTAGTAAAACTACAGAAATATTGCTTGAATCTGGTAAAATTAACAGTTATTCGATTTTTTTTCTGTTTTTTTGGTATATATTTTCAAATTATCGTAGGAACTCGTCAGTATTAAGCAAAATTTCAATAAGTGACATCAAAATAAAAAATTGATTTCCGTAATTATTATTTGAGTTATTAAGAAAAGTTATTTGTTGTTTGTATTAAAATTAAAATGGATGTAATAGAATTAAGTAATTTTCTAGAAGAAAATGAAATTCCAGAAGATGTGAGTTCAATTTTATCAGGTAAGTCTTTAGAATTTATATTACTTTAGTGATTATTTTCCCGATCTCACTGAAATACTCATGGAGGCTCACAAACTTCTTTGAATTTAATTATGGTATAATGGAACGGTTATTTTAATGATTACGATACGTATTCCTTCCGGAATATTTTTTTAAATATTGTTCAGGTGTTATTGTATGTTTTGTATTGTAAGGAATTGTAATAAAATTTGTAAATGCTGAGTGTATACAATTTTCGATTAAGTTTTAATATCGCTTTTATTAATAATTCAATAAAATTTTAACGTAACTTTAAACATATCAATTAAATAAATCAAAAAATGTTAAGCAAATACTATAATACAAAATTGAATACATCGGGTTGGTCACCAATGCCACTATTCAGGCTTGCCCTGTGGCACTATTCTGGTTTTCCCTGGGAATAGGGAATTGGGAAAAATATTTTCATAGCATTTTTGTCTAAATAATATTTTTCTAGCCTACTGTTGGATTTAGTTTGGTGTAAATATTTTCGAAACAAAGTTGATTGGGAAACTTTTGTTCCACAAAATTTTTATAGGGAAAAATAATACCCAATATATCTTTGTTTCAAAAATATTTACAACCAACTAATTCCAACAGTAGGCCAAAAAATATAATTTAGACAATGCTATGAAAATATTTTTCCCAATTCCCTATTCCCAGGGAAAACCAGAATAGTGCCACTGGGAATATGAAATTGGGAAAAATATGTTCATATCATTTTTGTCTAAATTATGTTTTTCTGGCCTACTGTTGGAATTAGTTGAGTGCATATATTTCCGAAATAAAATTTATTGGGAATTTTTTGTTCTGGAGTTTTATTATTCTATAACAATAAAATATAAAACATCAATCGGTACCAGCTCCAAATTAATTCCTGTTGCCGCAGAGTCTCAAGAATTTATTTTAAATTGCATGTCCAGCATATGCATTTGGGCTAAGGTTGTTAGTAGTTTAACTGTTAGTAGTTTAGTAAAAATATCGGGTTTAAAGACTTTTATGTAAAGAACATTTTTAGGTCTATTTGTGCCGGATATGTATTAGGTCAACTATTTAAACATTTTATTTGTGATTTTGACATAATAGTTATATTTATTCTTTCATTTTTATTTATGATACTGTAACGAATTACTGTTTGTTCGATGAATGTATTGCTAAAATTTTGAAAGTTAAATAATCTTAATAGCCAGTGAAAAATTCTTTGGTTACAGACTGTAGTAAAAATGTAATGTAAACTCTTCATTTACCTAATGAGACCTCCGTATATAAAGAGATTATACTATTTTGTATGGGGTCATAAAATAATAAAAAAAAAGTCTATAAAATTGGATGGTGATGCCGGATGTGGAAAGACGAGTTTTGGCAACGGTGAGACAAAGATCGCATAAAACATTGTACAAAACAAAAATACAAAAAAAGTGCTTTGCTTGTAAAATATCGGTGCTGGGATTATTTTATCAACAAAAACGAAAAAAAAATCTATATCCTCGAAACGACACCTTAAATAAAATAATTAATTATCTAAAGTTATAATATAGTTTAATACCTAAGTAATTTAATCTAAGATAATAATATTAAGTTTCTATTGTTAATTAAAATGTCACTGTGCAAAAATGGACGATATATATAAATAAGTGAAAAGTCATAATTTGCAAAATAAAAATTAAAAAAAAAATATAAAAACTTAGAAACTATAACTAGTGCTAAAACATAATTTTATTACTATTTCTACTTATACCACTAAGTTAGTTAATCTAATTTATAAGAATAATAGTTAATTTATAAAAAAAAATAAACAGTCAATGTGAAAAAAATAAATCAAAATTGTGATTGTGGTGAAAAATGGACGAATAATATTAGTCAAAATATACAAGAATAAACCAAAAACTTGAAACCTAAAAAAAAAACTGAACAATAGCTAGTAATAAAACGTAAGCTAATACTATTCTCATATAAGACTAGTAACACACTAGGTAGTGACATCGGATCCGCAACGTATACATGTAATTGTTTTTTTTATATTTTCTTAATATAAGTTAATTTTCTTTAAATTTTTGTATAAACTCATTGGTTTTTTTTCTCAATTATCTTTAATTTATTTAAGTAATAACTAATTTTGGTGATGGGAATTTTTAGTCTAATTAAAATTAAAATCAAAATAAATTCAGTTAAAATTAATCTAGTAATTTCAGAAATTTTCACTTGTCTTTCTTCTTTTCTCATTTGAATTTGGAATGGAAATAATTTCTTAACTTCGTTTTTATGGGGTTCGATTTTTATTTCTAGTGTTTTATAGTGCACTCATAATAGAGTGAAACAAACATTTAATTTGTCGAGTGAAATCTGGGTAAGTAGAGCCAAAATAAGGTGAGTTGACTGCTGGTATTCTTTTCCCACCCCTCCTTTCCCTGATTTTCCTTTCCTCCTGCGGTCCAAACTAGGATTATTTGGTTATCCAGATCTACCCACCCCTAACCCTGGAAAGGGGGTTCGTACCAGTCTCAGTATGTAACGATTTTCAACAAAAAATTTACTAAGAAATTTTCTTCTGTGGCGGTTTTCACAGGGATTACCTGAAACTTCGAAGACTGTCGACAATTAGTGTCGACAACCTCTTTTCCACCTCGTACAGAAATGGAGCTACATTATTTTGATTCCAGATGGCCTACACTAATTGTCGATAGTCGTCGAAGTTTCAGGTAATCCCTGTGAAAACCGCCACAGAAGAAAATTTCTCAGTAAATTTTTTGTCGAAAATTGTTACATACTGAGACTGGTACGAACCCCCTTTCCACCTCGTACAGAAATGGGGCAACATTATTTGGATTTCAGATGGCCTACATTAATTGTCGATAGTCGCCGAAGTTTCAGGTAATCCCTGTGAAAACCGCCACAGAAGAAAATTTCTCAGTAAATTTTTTATCGGAAATCGTTACATACTGAGACTGACACGCACTTTTTTTAACCTCGTATAGAAATAAGGGTTCACTATTTCTGTTTCGATTAACGTAACATATTTTTTTTCAAAATTTTATGTTTAATTAATATACTCGTATTTTTATTACAGATTTATGTTTTGAAGCTACCACTAAATTTGCTCTTCATAAACATATTTGTTTATTTATTAATTTTTTTTCTATTTTTTAGTATTGGTTTGCAAAATCAAATATGGTTGTAGAATGTTAATGCAAAAAAACGAGATAAGAAGTAAAGGTAATGCAGTTTTTCTAAGTATTTCGTGTCAGCCCGAAAATTTTACAGATTAAGCAAAGACACATTTTTTCGGGCTACTTTTCGGGCCAGTTTCACATCGGTCGCCTTCAGAGACAAATGACGTCAAATTTTTGTTGATATATATTCAAATGACGGCTATAGCCGTCATGCATATTTTAACGGACAATTTTTTATTTTCCATTTTTCGGTTATCGATTATGATGGGATTGGGTATGCTGGATGGAAATGGGATTATTTTTGGAAGAAGTTCTGGAATATGGCCACCTGGGACGGAACTCGTTCAATTCTTAACCGATTATGATGAGATTGGGTTTGTTGGATCGAAATGGGATTCTTAAATGATTTTTGGAAGAAGTTCTGGAATATGGCCATCTGGGACGGAACTCAGTAGTTTCTTAACCGATTATGATGGGATTGTTTATGTTGGATTGAAATGGGATGCTTAAATGATTTTTAGAAGAAGTTCTGGAATATGGCCACCTGGGACGGAACTCGTTCAATTCTTAACCGATTATGATGGGATTGGGTATGTTGGATTGAAATGGGATTCTTAAATGATTTTTGGAAGAAGTTCTGGAATATGGCCTTCTGGGATGAAACTCAGTAGTTTCTTAACCGATTATGATGGGATTGGGTATGCCGGATGGAAATGGGATTATTAAATGATTTTTAGAAGAAGTTCTGGAATATGGCCATCTGGGACGGAACTCAGTAGCTTCTTAAATTGAGATTATTAAATGATTTTTAGAAGAAGTTCTGGAATATGGCCATCTGGGACGGAAGTTAGTAGTTTCTTAACCGATTATGATGGGATTGGGTATGCCGGATGGAAATGGGATTATTAAATGATTTTTAGAAGAAGTTCTGGAATATGGCCATCTGGTACGGAACTCAGTAGTTTCTTATCCGATTATGATGGGATTGTTTGTGTTGGATTGAAATGGGATTCTTAAATGATTTTTGGAAGAAGTTCTGGGATATGACCTCCTAGGACAGAAATTGGGCATTGTGGATGAAATGATATTATGAAATAATTTTTAGAAAAAGTTCTGGAATGTGGCCATTGGATTATGCGCTCTTATATTGCAAGTAGCTCAAAAACGTAAATTGTCGCTCGGTTTTAAAGGTTCTGAAGATCTCATAATCGTAGAAGACATTATCTTCCATGTTCCCGTGAATAGTTTTCGAGGTCATTGTTTATAAGAATAATATAAATTTATCAAGGCCCTTTTTGTGGGGTTTATAACGTGATTTTTTGTGAGAGTAAGTAGTTGACCTGCCGCTCAATCCTCTAATCCCATGAGGGGTACGTACTGGTGATAGATATTAAGGCATTTTGCTTTACTAGAAACATGTTAGCATCACGAGCCGCTTGCTGTAAGAAAACCGGCTGCTTATTATCGAGTTCCACCCTAGTTTAAATTACCGAGTTTCGTAGCGATTATCCAGAATTTCTTAAACAGAATTCCTTTTCCATTCGACATACCCATTCTCATCATAATCGGTTACGAAACTACTGAGTTCCGTCCCAGATGGCCATATTCCAGAACTTCTTCCAAAAATCATTTAAGAATCTTATTTCAATCCAACATACCCAATCCCATCATAATCGGTTAAGAATTGAACGAGTTCCGTCCCAGGTGGCCATATTCCAGAACTTCTTCCAAAAATAATCCCATTTCCATCCAGCATACCCAATCCCATCATAATCGATAACCAAAAAATGGAAAATAAAAAATTGTCCGTTAAAATATGCATGACGGCTATGGCCGTCATTTGTCTCTGAAGGCGGCAATACATCGAATTTTTTATCATGAAAAATCGCACAAAAAACAATTAATATGTTATCTGGAATGTTTCATCTTTTTTTCTTAGATGTATTACTGAATAATTAACAAATAATTATATTAGTACACTTCGTAAGAATGATGTTCCTTTTTTTATTAATTAAAATATGCATGATGACTATAGCCGTCATTTGCATTTACATCAACAAAAATATGACGGCTAAAGCCGTCATTTGCTCTGCAGAGAAAAATGATGTGTTGAGCAAATGACGGCTATAGCCGTCGAGAGTTTTCATGGAAAAACTGTGAGAAAATGTGATAATTTTCACTTCCAAACATATAAAGAATGCTCAATTTCATATGGCAGTCATAATCAATTGAAAAAAAAGTGTGTTTCTAAGCACGGTCATTGATATAAAAGTGTGCGGGAATGGGTTAACATATTGAAATGTATTGCTAAGGTTTTTAATTAAAAAATTTAACTTTAATAGTGTTTTCTTTTCTTTTAAATTTAAAATGCAACATTAATGGTATGAATACGTTGACCGCATACGAATCTTAATGGAAAAAATTTCAATTCAAATATGTTCAATACAAAAAACTACGTTTTCTAATGCGGTTTGAAAAAAGTAGAAAATTAAGTATCTGCTCTCCTATTTAAGTCATCAAAAACCAAAGAAGTCATGTACTCGTAATAAATTTCTACCACAAAAAGTAGAAAATTAGCTAACTCTCCATTTTGAACCCCAGGGTCATTCTGTAAAAAATACAAACAACCCTTACAAAAATGAAAACCTCCTCAAGTTTATTCTTGTCAGTTAGGTTTTAGTACTGATAAAAAGTTGGTCTACTCATCAGGTTGCAACTGCCAAACTGCAAAAAGTTTATACCTTTAGTATAACACAAGCACATATCGATTTGGCGAATTATATCACCGGCTTAAGAAGTTTGAAATTTGTGTAATGTTGTTTTGCACATTTTTGAGGAAACAGCTGTTTCTATCAATGTTGACAAATATTTTGAAAAAACAATTAATCAAAATGAATTGTGTATATAATTTTAAAATACTAAGTTTTAGTTTGAATGCGATATAATTTGAAACTAAATCGTTTCTAATACATTTATTTTTTTAATATATATAGATTCATATTTAAAAGGTTTCGATTCAATTTAAATAGAGGTGGTTTTAGTTTTAAAATGTTTTGCCTGTTCCTACTGATGAAGCAGTACTTTTTGAATTAAAAATTTTATATTTAATTTTAAATTTCGTTTTTTCTCTGAGTGTATCTGTTTGGAAACCAAACCTATTTTATTGAAAAGGTTCAGCTTTTAGCAATCATCCGATAATAGTGGCATTTTGGGACAAACTCTGCGATGGGATAAACTGTTCGATTATATTCTACTCAAAAATCTTAAGGTGCCTTTCCGTGTGGTATAAACTTTACGGTATTCTGTTATTGGAACTTTAAAATATGTGCCACCTATTTTTTTAAATAAACGAGTTTTATTTAAACATAAATCTGGCGATGGAAAATTTAATTGTTTGTTCAAAATTATTATTTACATTTTGATGAATTATTTTTAGAAAAATTTAATTTCATAATCAAACACTCAACATATAAATCGAAATCCAATATGAGTTATACATGAAATACCGACTGAGCTGAATATCATTAGAAAGAGACGAAGTTAATTTTTTTTAAAATTCTTGTTTGAAAAAAAATGGCGAGGTAGATCTCTTTCTGTTGTAACAGTGTAAAAACTAACACATGCAAGTTTCTTGCACATATTGCTGTGTTTTTTATTTGTTAGAAATTGCACACTCATTAAAATTTATATTCTTTAGATGAACAAAATTTAACAACTATGCCTATTTTATAAAACTGCATTTGGGCAAAAGTTTTAAAGAAAATAAATTATGCATACCGCACCATTTTAATCGAAAACGATAAAGACCAAATCGATCGTAATATAATTAAAAAGTTTAGATAATTTGGTTAAAGTGTTACATAAAGAAAAGAAGATATTCGTATCCTATATTAGATAAAAAAAATCTATCCTCGTCCCAAAAATTAAAATTAAATTAATTAAGAAAACCAAGAGAAAAATTAGTTCTTTTGCTTTGTGGATATATAGTCAAAGAAATTTTAAAGAACAAATCTCTGCTCGATTTCCTTGTTGTTGGTAGTATCTTTAGATGCATAGACGGAAAACTTAACTTCCTTTCTCCCTTACATTTCCGTTTTATAAAGATTTTCCTCTTTTTTGGCAAACCAATTAGAAAAATATTATCTTGTTTTTATCTATCTATATACACTCGTATAAGTTGCTTATGTATACTTTGTGCTCATTCTAAATAAATATTAGAACTTGATTAAGATTTATTTAAATTTAAATTGGAATATTTTTCACAATACATAATATTATTTTTGTTTAACAAGAAAACCAAATCCTTAAAGGATTTGTGATTTTTAATTTCCTTTTATTGAGGGGATAATTTGTTATATTTTTAAATGGTTTCTTTTATAAATACTACTATATAATTTATTATAGATATAGAAATGGTTGTGGTAATTATTTTACAACAAAATATTTTTTTAAAAGAAAATTTAATCGAAAATCGAATATTAAAACATCAAAAGAGAAATTTTCTTTATATATTTTTGTCGATGTGTGTGTACAATTTTGTTAATTTTATTTTTCATAATAAAATTTTAATTAAATGGACTTTTCTTAGTTTCTTTTAAACAAAATGAATAAAACTAAAGGAAAAACTACAAAAAAAAAATTGTATTGAAAACTATTTAATTTAATTAAATAAAATAAATTACTTTTAAAAATTCTCAAGTATTTTCCTTAAAATAAGAAAACTAATAAATGGAAAATTGAAAAATTAAATAAAAGATGAAAATCTCTAGTAAAAAAAAAATAATTTTGTGGTTTTTTAAAACCTAATTATTGAAAAATTTGTTTTCTATTGATTTTAATAGTTAAAGTGTTTTAAGGTTTTGGAATATGATGAAATGTTCCTTACATCAACTGTCTAAATCAGTAAAGCCCTATAGTTATGTATTATCAAATTATGCAAGGAAGAGGTATTTTGGTTTGTGATTTAAATTTTAAATGACATAATAAATTTTATTTTTGAATTCATTGAATAACTTCAATAAATTATAAATATATTAAACAGAGTACGAGGCTCTGGCCTCTCTCCTTTGTGTATGTTAATTTGTTTCACCTGCAGCTTTTTAAAAATAAAATAAAAATTAATTAGCTTCTTGTTGTAGTAGTTCTACGTTATTTTTAATTTTATTTAAGATTATTTTCGGACTTATCGGAAAAAATATTATTTTTCCTGGCTCCCACACAATGTTTTTCGACTATTTAAGTTACAGAAAAACAAAAGAGGTCATCTACTCACAATATTTCTACCACGAACTAGAAAATATACTCACTTACACTGATGCTCTTGTTCAGTTAGCTACAGCGATATTTTTTATTAATTCGTCGTTGTCGCTCTTGTTCTGTTTCAAGCTAAATAGTCGTAAAACATTGTGTGGGAGCCATTAAAAAAAATATTTTGTCCGTTAAGGCCGAAAATAATCTTAAATAAAACAAAATCGCGGACGTTTTCAATAAACTTATTAGATATTTTTAATGCTTGACAGTCGATATATCAGTAGTACTGATTTTACCAAAGCACCAAACATTCGTGGTCCCTGTGCCTTGAAACGTGCTGCAATTTCAAATTTTTTTAAGCAAATATTTTACAACCATGAAATGAGAACCAGTTTGAGGAGTTCTCAGTTCATTGTAAAAATCAAAATAAATTTTAATATTTCTTTAACGTAGTAAAATAAAACATAGTTATAAAAAAATGATGTCTTCGAGATTTTTGAAAATCTACCATTCGCTATTTGGCTGAAGTCAAAAAAGTGGTTTTCAAAAAACTGTGTAAATTGACTGATCGTAATGAAAATTCATATACTTAAGCTTTTTTCATAAATTAAGAGATTCCAAGGATTCAAAGGTTGAAATCAGTCCACCAGAGTCCATAAGAGCTTTTCCTTTTTATGCAAATATTTTGAAAAGTATATCATTTACGAGAAAATTGACTGTGAACTAAAAAATTCCTAATAGAATTTGCAACAATGCCTGTCTGCATCATTATTCCAAAATTTGATGGTTCTCTACAGCCCACACGGATTGACTAATCAAGATGAAACTTTAAACTAAAACTTTTAACATAAATTGGGAATTTCAGTGATTTTTACTAGTTAGCAGTTTCCATGAGAGATTTTTAATTTTTAAAAATAATTTGAAAAGTGAAATATTTACAAAAGTACCGTCTACAAATCGAAAGATTTTAATTCGTTCGACACTCAAGCATTTTTTCGATTTTCACAAAAAACTCCCATCTAAGAATTATCGAGTCACTTATATGTGACATGATTTTTTGGGATCTCGGTGCGTCACAAATACGCGTCATGCGTCTTTGAATACCAATACGTCACGTATATCCGACACAAGTTTTAAGTTTGTACAATGTATGCGACACATATGTGAGACATGAGTTTTTACATGGTGTTACGTCACATATTTGTGACATGAGTCTGCAGTTTTTATAGTAAATGCGGCACATATCTGTTACGTAAGTCTTTAGATGCAACAATAAATAGATTAAATATAAATATTATAAAGCAATAATTCGTAAAAATAATTTCGAAAAGAAAAAGGTCTCAATCTAATAAATCCAACACGAGTTCCAAAGGCTTATATCCAGCAAGTGGAAAAAAACTTTCATATACCAGTGAATAGAGCGTCATGGACAAGCATAGTATGTAATCATTTGATCTGCTCTGTCGATGCCCGACATATATGCATTATAGTCTGCAACTATTTTCGGCTTAGTGACTTCTTTATTCCTTTTTGTCAAAATGTTAACAACGTCGGCATTGTGTTTCTAAGGGATCATCAACACGTCGCGCTTGTCTTTCCACTTCAAAACTATAATATTTTTTTAATTGCGCCGCCATGAAAATTCGCCTGCTTTATTTTACGTTTTATAACGTATGACGGATTTCGCTTTCTGTTAGCACGTAACGTTGAACACATATTTGTTTGACAACAGTGTTGATTTGGCGGAATTTTTAGTAAGTTGTCAAACAAATATGTGTTCAACGTTACGTGCTAACAGAAAGCGAAATCCATCATACGTTATAAAACGTTGCAATAGTGTTGTCCATGTAGAGTGTATGACCCTTACCCAAATACTCCTTCATAAGCTCTTTAACTATACACCATAATGACCGTGTTCGTTTGATATAGTCCCTCTCCCGGTACAAACAAGCATGTTTATTAAAAACCAATTGGTAGTACATGGATCGTAAAACTTTATGCCATACTTGTATCTTTTGTTTGGGATGTATTATCGGAATGATATAGGCTTCCCCGCCACAAAAGTAGCGCTTCATCCAAAGACAAATTTTGTGGTGGTCTATAAATATTTTTAATACTATTCAAAATGTGATTTACGACATTTTGAATCTTGTGTAATCGATTAGAGCTGTCAACATTTGTTTCATCATAAAAGAACAACTTCTTATCACATTTTCAAACCGTATTCGACTAATAGTTTGGCCAAAAATATTTTGAATATACAGGTGGCTTTTGCTCCAATTTCGTAAGGCGGGTTTTTTTTATTAATTGGAATAAGCATGTTAAAGCAAGTACCTGCTTAATCTCGAGAGATGTTGTGTCTTTCCACCGGTTAAAATTAGATTTTGCTCGTAGTTGTTTAGCAAAAATAATTTTAGCGCGTGCGTCAGTCCATGCAATTATTTTTTGCACTAAATCGTCATCAAAATTTTTTGCAACATACTCAATTAGTTCTGCATTGGATGGACATCTAATAATATTTCTTCAGTGTCCGTAAAAACAATATTATTATCTTCAGGCTCAACATCGGTTCATACGTCACTATCGTTTACTTCAACATTTGCAATATTTTGCAAATCGCAATGCAATATTTTGCAAATGTTGCCCTTACAAATTGTAATACATGTGTAAAAGAAATCACAAAAATTTAGCGATTCTTATCTTCAATCGGCACAATAACAATAAAATCAATAAATTTTAAAAAACTTTCTACTTAAAATATTAGCAAATTTACCAATGCAACTCTAGCTAAGCAAGGTCCCCTTTGGATATAAAGAATTTCAATTAAAATAAAAACACTTGTACGTCAACCAAAAATCTACAATCTACTGACACAAAACGAAAATATATCGTTTTACATTTATCCAAAATCATTTCGGGGAGTCCCAGATAAATAACAGTATCTATATAAAAAAAACTCGTACGCATTAACCGCTCTACCCAAACACGTGTCATACACTCCTATAGACTACCATGCAAAGTAAAAAGTCGTAACACAAACCACAACAAAGTTATACCAATTCAAAATTATAGCATGTTGAGTCACATATTTGTAACGTGAGTTTCTGCGTAAACTGTCGTGTCACATATAAGTGACGTTGAGTGGCGAACGTGTTTTAAATTAATTTGTTCTTTTCCAAAATATATAAGCGGAAACTACACTTTGTGCCACACAACTCACCAAAAACTCAGTTCTCTACTGCCGAAACGAATTGTTTGAACGTGATGAAACCTCATATTTCAGCTCTCTCCTTAAATATTTGGATCCCAGTAAATTTTGGTCAAAACCAGTTTACCGCGAGTGGCCGCTTCAATATAAGATTTTTCGCTTTTGTAAATATTTTGAAAAGTATATCATTTACGAGGAAAAAGGCTATACACTTAAAAATTCTAATTTAAATTTTCAATAATATCAGATTAAATCAATTTTCCACAATTTAAGCAGAAATAACGATTTTTTACAATAAATGTTTTTTTTGTGTATAGTAAACATGCGAAATTTTGACGTTGTGCATCGCACAGTCCAGGCGGATCGAATGAATGAGGTGAAATTGCTTAAGCTTTTTCCACAATCTAGGAGATCGCAAAAGAACTTTTTCGTTTTTTGCAAACACATATTTTGGAAAAGTATAGACCATTTACGAAAAATAATAAATTAAAAAAGAAATAACGAAGGTGGCAAAAAAATTATAAGTTAAGTTTAAAAAAAAATTGAGAATGGCGAGTTTTTATTAAAAATACGTCCCTTAAGCTTGCAGAACGTTACAAGATAGTATGGATATTTATAGGCTAATTAAAGGCTAATTAAATGACGCAAATTGTGGGCTCCATCCCTTCCAACTAAAACGCAGGTTCTGCTAGCTTTAGAAAAAGTTAGCAAAATCCATATCAAAAAATGATTTAAAAACAATTGAAAATTTAATGGTTAATTTTAGGCTAAGTAAATGCCTTATTTAAATTTGTTTATTGTGCTCGAGCTTCAGATCATTTAATCTCATTTAATGAGACTCATTTAATGGTCATTTAAAAAGACTTCAGGTCGTTTAATCTAAAGGAAGCAGAACCCAAATCGAAAATCGGACCAAAACCGAAATAAGAACGCAAAACAACATCTATTAACAAACAAATAATTTTAGGCTCACTGTGGGATAATCAAGTTCCCCATTAAAAAATTTTGGACTCCATCCTTTTTAACCAGACTTCAGGTCATTTAATCTACAGCTAGCAGAACCCAAATTGAAAATCGGACCAAAACCGAAATTAGAACGCAAATCAAGATCTATTGATAAACAAATAATTAAAGACCCACTGTGGGATAATAAAGTTCCCCATTAAAAAATTTTGGACTCCATCCGTTTAAACCAGACTTCTGGTCATTTAATCAAAAGCTAGCAGAACCAAAATCAAAAATCGAACCAGAACCGAAATTACAACGCAAATAAAATCTATTAATAAACAAATAATTTTAGGCTCACTATGGGCTAATCAAATGTCCTATTAAAATATTATGGGCTCCACCCGTTTTTGACCAGACTCCAGGTCATTTAATCTAAAGCCAGCAGAACCCATATCGAAAATCGGGCCAAAACCGAAATTAGAACTCAAAACAACATCTATTGACAATCAAATAATTTTAGGCTCACTGTGGGATAATCAAGTTAACCATTAAAAATTTTTGTACTCCATCCTTTTTAACTAGACTTCAGGTCATTTAATCTACAGCTAGCAGAACCCAAATTGAAAATCGGACCAAAACCGAAATTAGAACGCAAAACAAGATCTATTGATAAACAAATAATTAAAGACCCACTGTGGGATAATAAGGTTAGGTTAGGTTAGGTTAGAGTGGCTGCTATCGCACACTTAGGCCAATAATGGCCCATTGTGATACCACAGGATCCAATCTCCCCTTACTCCCGCTGAAACCAACCAGAGCTACTAATGTAGCGTAAAATATCTCGCACCCTACAGTCCGCGAGTTCAGAAAGGCTGTCCATGTTGTACACACCCAAGTACTTACGTCTTTTGTATGATAGTGCCGGACATGAGCATAGGAAGTGAACTAGCGTCTCTTCCTCCTCTTCGTCCATACAACTTCTACAAAAGTCATTCGTCTCTAGACCCAGCCTTCTCGCATGTTCCCCAAAAAGGCAGTGTCCTGTTAGTATCCCTACGACCAATCCTAAATCTCGTTTTCCCAGGGATACAAGTGCCTTGGAGCGCCGCAGGTCCAGTTTTGGCCAAACCTGTTTTGCTACCCTGCACGTGAGAGTGTTGGTCCACCTCTCATCTGTTAAGGCGATTGCCTTTTTACTGAGCGTCAATTTGAGCGCTGCTATAGGCCTCCCCAGACCTGCCCTTTCCGGTTGCATCTGGAGAGTCGTACCGTACCTAGCTAGTTCGTCTGCCCTGCAGTTTCCCGTGACGTCCGAGTGACCAGGGACCCAGATCATCTGGATACTGAAATACTCGCTCATCTCATTAAGAGATGAGCGGCAATCCAGCGCCACCCGTGACTTCAGAGAAACCGCCTCTAGTGACCTGAGTGCCGCTTGACTGTCCACATAAATCGCGATATCCCTAACAGATACCACGTTATGCTTCAACCATGTCACGACTTCCCCTATCGCCACCACTTCAGCCTGGTACACGCTGCAGTAGTCAGGGAGACGAACAGAAATATTAACATTGAGCTTCTCACAGAAGACTCCGGCTCCTACTTTGCCGTCTAGCTTAGAGCCGTCCGTGAAAAATGTCAGTGCCTCGTTTTCCCGTATTGATCCATTCCTCCAGGATTCCCTAGAAGGACAGATGATCCGGAAACCTATATCAAAGCACAACGTTGGTTTAATATAATCTAGATTCACCAGTTCTTCCCTTAGTGATCTAACTATCGTCGAGTGTCCCACCTGAAGAGACTTCCACTGAGAGACAGCCGAGAGCCTTGTAGCCACATTGGCTGCCATCTGTTTACCAAAAAATTCGATTGGAATAAGGTGGAACATAACCTCTAAAGCGCGTGTAGGTGTTGTCCTAAGCGCCCCGCTTATAAGCATACAGGCCGTTCTTTGCACCTTCTCCAACATCCTTATGTAGGTTACCTTTTCCAGAGCTGGCCACCACACGCCCACCCCGTACATCAGCACAGGCCTTACCACTGCGGTATAGAGCCAGTGTACCAGCTCTGGTTTCAAACCCCATTTCTTCCCTATTGCGTTTCTACACGAGTAAATGGCTACATTAGCCTTATTCACCCTTTCTACAATGTTAGGCTTCCAGCTGAGCTTACTGTCCAAGATTATGCCCAAAAATCTCGCTCTGTCAGCAAAAGCCAGTCTAATGCCGTTCACAGTAGGAGGGCTAACTACCGGAATTTTATATTTCTTAGTAAATAGTACCAGCTCTGTCTTGGACGGGTTGATCCCTAATCCGCATTTGCCGGCCCATTTCGTAACGATCAGGAGTGCATTCTGCATAACATCCCTAATCGTATCCAGATATTTGCCTGAGACAGCTATCGCTACATCATCTGCATACGCTACAACCCCCATCCCCTCTTTCTCCAGTTCCAACAGCAATCCATTCACCACTGCACTCCAAAGAAAGGGGGACATTACTCCTCCCTGCGGAGTTCCTCTAACCACCCGCCTTCTAATGGTGGACTCTCCCAGTTCCGAGATAATAATCCTGCTTACCAGCATCTGATTTATCAACCTACTTATAGGATAATCCACCTTCAAAAATGACAATCCTTCCATGATCGCCTCTGTTTTTACATTATTAAAGGCACCCTCAATGTCGAGAAATGCTACCATACAGAACTCTTGCGAGTAAATTGTCTTCTCAATCATGCGTACTAGATCGTGCAGAGCTGTGTCCACCGACTTTCCCTTACAGTACGCATGCTGAGACATTGCCCAATTCCTCGGATCAACTTTTGTTCGAATAAGTACGTCTATCAATCTTTCCAAGGTTTTCAACAGAAAGGATGATAGAGTTATAGGCCTCAGGTCCTTTGGATAAGCCTGTGAGCTTTTTCCCGATTTCGGGATAAAAACCACTCTGACCTCCGTCCATTTCCTGGGAATATAGACCAATTGCAGACATCCCCTGAAGATAACCTCCAGCCAGGGGAGGATGACCGCCGAGTTCCTTTGGATCTCTGCTGGTATAATCCGATCCGGGCCCGCCGATTTATAAGGCTTAAAACCGTTCAGTGCCCACAGGATTCGTTTCCTGTCCACGATGCCATCCACATTCGTTAAAGGTGTTCCTCGATGAGCTCCAGGCTCCATCGGGTCATCAATGCTTCCCGGAAAATGGGTCTCAATGAGAAGCTCCAATGATTCCGCACTTGAAGCTGTCCATAACCCGTCCGGCCTAATTAAGTAACTAGGACTGGTTGGGTTAGTAGATAGAATTTTCCTTAGGCGAGAAGTCTCGGAGACCTCCTCCATTCTACAACAGAAGAGTCTCCAAGACCCCCTTTGTGCCCTCCTCAACTCTTTTTTGTATTTTCTCAGGTCTTCCTTATAGGAATCCCAATCTCGATTTTCCTTGGTGTTCTTAGCCTTATTAAAGGCTGTCCTACACGCTCTCCGATAGGTTCCCAACCCCGTGGTCCACCATATCGGTTTCTGCCTGCCCCTAGGCTTTATTAGGGGGCACGCAGCATTAAATGAAAGAT
This sequence comes from Nephrotoma appendiculata, assembly GCA_947310385.1. Classification (NCBI taxonomy): domain Eukaryota; kingdom Metazoa; phylum Arthropoda; class Insecta; order Diptera; family Tipulidae; genus Nephrotoma; species Nephrotoma appendiculata. The sequence continues at coordinate 139,318,136 of OX371225.1, read as the reverse complement.
TGCATGCCTTTGTGACAATATCAACCATGCCATCTAATTCCTCTACTGTCGCCGGAAGTCCAGGAACCTCCAGCGGCAATAGTTCCTTCAACACCTCCCCATATTTGTTCCAGTTTGTCCTTCTGGGATTCCTGAAGGCTTTCCGGGCAACAGGTTTGATGTTGAGGTTATATGTAATATATCGGTGATCAGAGAATGAGTGCTCTTTCGCCACTCTCCACCCACTGATCATATCAAAAATTGTTTCTGACGCACAGGTTACATCTAGAACCTCCTGTCGATTTCTAACAATGAATGTTGGTTCACACCCAATATTGCAAACTACAAGGTTAGTATTTAATAAGTAATCAAAAAATAACTCACCCCTTTCATTAATGTCTGTGCTTCCCCAGATTGTGTGATGCGCGTTTGCATCACATCCAAGTATCACACCTACCTTTTTCTGATCTGCTTCCCGGATCAGTTCCCCCAGGTTGTCCGGTGGAACCCCCTTCTCGCGATCCATGTAGGCTGAGGCTAGCCATAGTTTTTCACAGCCTACCTCAGCGCTCACCGCCGTAACGTCCCCGCTACTAAATTGTGGAAGAAGAAAAATATTCAAATTATTTTTCGCTAAGATACACGATCTGATCTTTTCAGAGTTGCTTGAGTATAATAATTTATACCCTTTCATTCCGAGGCCACAGATCCTGTTATTATTAATCCAAGGTTCTTGGATTAACACCAAGTCCTCATCTGACTTAGTCAGTCTGAGCACGAGGGCTGCCGAGGCAGCCTTCGTGTGGTGCAGGTTTATTTGTACAATGCTAACCATTGTAATCTACCTTACTCACCACTTCATGCACTTCCTGCATCAGGATAGTGTCATTTGGCTCGTTGGTTTGGTCGCAAACCCCCTCTCGTCGTGTGTTCGACGGGTTGCCCACATCGGACTTCAGAGAGAGGAGGCTGCCTCCCATCACCAACTTCACTTCGTCCGAAATATCGGAACGGCTATTCTGGTCGGCCTCAGCCCGCTTGACCGTTTCCTGCCGGGTCCGTTCTACGTCGCCCTCAGGCTGGTCTTCCGCGCCCTTATCGACCTCGTCTTTCCTATAAACTTTAAGAGTGATCGACCCGAAACCGAAGTTGATTACTCCCTTAGATCTAGCAAGGGAAACCAAGGATTCCTTATTGATCAGCATGATTGCCAATCTAAAGCCCACCTTAGCCTCCTCCTGCTTCACAATCCTCCATCCTTCCGTTGGAAGATCGGGATTACTGGCCCGGATAATCTCAATGACCTCCTCTGGCTTATCCGGCTCGGTTGGTAACCAGACGCGTGCTCGCGGCCTGCTCGGGATTTCCGATCTGCTGACTGCTTCCAGCCTCGCGCCCGGCCACACCTCGCCTACCTCGGTCACTGCTCTTTTATAGAGATCGACCGATCTCTGGTCTGAGCACGCAGTTAGCTTAACGCGCCCTTGGTGCCATCCCGCATCTCTGCAGGACGGGGGGGATCCCGGATTTTCTCTAAGGATCCTCAAGAAAATGGAGTTTAGTGCATTATACACTGCCCTCCATTTTTCCGACGTGATGCTCCCATCTTCCTGACCTTTGTCAATGACGGCTAGCACCAGCACGTGCTCCTTCAGGATTTCACTGAATAATTTCAGTTTCTGCTCCTTAGGAGCACCCGACGTCATGTCTGCTTGCACTTTGGCCCGCTTACTGCCTTCTGCTTCAAGCTCATCCTGGGACCTCTGTCTTTTAGACACAAGGATCCTCTCCGAGCTATCGCAGCCGACAGTTTTCTTAGCCCATGCTACAGATTCCTTCTGCGCAACTGTAAGCTGCCCCTCAGGGGTCGCAGCCAGTTTCTCCAGAACTCTAAATGCCGACCGTCTTTCTCTGTACCGTCGTTTTGATGGAGGGATCTCTCTCGGTCCCCCACTGTTCTGTTTGGCAGTTCTGCTTCCACCTGGCTTCGATGTCATGGTGTTGCTTACCCTTGCCTCAGTTGAGGGAGCCCCACCTTCTTGGTTACAGTTACTCCCCTCTATAGTACTTCCCGGTTTTTGGTGGGTACCGGTCCCCTTATTTTTATTATTTTTTAAAACTTCCATATATTCCTACGAGTATCGGAGAAATACGTCCACCTGCGCAGAGATCCGTATACGCAGGTAAGGCTAAATACAACTGGAGGTTGCCAGGTATCCAGAGGGCTCCGTTCACGACTGGGCTTTGTTAAATGGGCCCCCAGTCTAGTCGATCATCAGCACGGGTCGCATAACACCTTAATCCAGCCCATTGGATCACCGAGTACCCCGCCTTCCACGCCCCCGCCCCCCAACATCCACTCACTCATTCACCCATCTATATGGATATCCCAAACAAATAGGACCCATTTCATTCAGGGGATTACCGTTTATAGGGTTCCCTACTCACTACCTGGAGGCTCGAGAGCGCAGGGAGACGTGACGCTCAGTTCACCGTGGTTGTGGTCGATGGTTTTATGGCGCCATCAATTCGCCTTTCCCTACTGGGTATCATAGGCACTCAGAATTTAGTGAACAGAGGTTAACCACTCCCCCGTTCTCTGAGACTCTCCTTCCAGCAGAGCTGCGGTTGGGGACGGCTTATTTAATTCACCGCTAACCTACCTATCGATAGGCCGTTCACAATCCACCACCTGTGACCCCCCCGATAGCTGCAGCTCGCCACGGGTGTGGGATAATAAAGTTCCCCATTAAAAAATTTTGGACTCCATCCGTTTAAGCCAGACTTCTGGTCATTTAATCAAAAGCTAACAGAACCAAAATCAAAAATCGAACCAGAACCGAAATTACAACGCAAATAAAATCTATTAATAAACAAATAATTTTAGGCTCACTACGGGCTAATCAAATGTCCTATTAAAATATTATGGGCTCCACCCGTTTTTGACCAGACTCCAGGTCATTTAATCTAAAGCCAGCAGAACCCATATCGAAAATCGGGCCAAAACCGAAATTAGAACTCAAAACAACATCTATTGACAATCAAATAATTTTAGGCTCACTGTGGGATAATCAAGTTAACCATTAAAAAAAATTTTGGACTCCATCCTTTTTAACCAGACTTCAGGTCATTTAATCTACAGCTAGCAGAACCCAAATTGAAAATCGGACCAAAACCGAAATTAGAACGCAAAACAAGATCTATTGATAAACAAATAATTAAAGACCCACTGTGGGATAATCAAGTTCCCCATTAAAAAATTTTGGACTCCATCCGTTTAAACCAGACTTCTGGTCATTTTATCAAAAGCTAGCAGAACCAAAATCAAAAATCTGACCAGAACCGAAATTACAACGCAAATAAAATCTATTAATAAACAAATAATTTTAGGCTCACTATGGGCTTGTCCTATTAAAATATTTTGGGCTCCACCCGTTTTTGACCAGACTTCAGGTAATTTAATCTAAAGCTAGCAGAACCCAAATCAAAAATCGGACCAAAACCAAAATTAGAACTCAAAACAACATCTATTGACAATCAAATAATTTTAGCCTCACTGTGGGATAATCAAGTTTCCCATTAAAAAATTTTGGACTCCACCCTTTTTTGACCAGACTTCTGGTCATTTAATCAAAAGCTAGCAGAACCAAAATCAAAAATCGGACCAGAACCGAAATTACAACGCAAAACAAGATCTATTGATAAACAAATAATTTAAGACTCACTGTGGGATAATCAAGTTCTCCATTAAAAAATTTTGGACTCCACGCAGTTTTGACCAAACTTCAGGTCAAGTAATCAAAAGCTAGCAGAACCAAAATCAAAAATCGGACCAGAACCGAAATTACAACGCAAAACAAAATCAATTGACAAAACAAATAATTTTAGACTCACTATGGGCTAAACAAATGCCCCATTAAAAGATGTTGGGCTCCATCCGTTTTTGACCAGACTTCAGGTAATTTAATCAAAAGCTAGCAGAACCCAAATCGAAAATCGGACCAAAACCAAAATTAGAACTCAAAACAACATCTATTGACAATCAAATAATTTTAGGCTCACTGTGGGATAATCAAGTTCCCCATTAAAAAATTTTGGACTCCACCCTTTTTGACCAGACTTCTGGTCATTTAATCAAAAGCTAGCAGAACCAAAATCAAAAATCGGACCAGAACCGAAATTAGAACGCAAAACAAGATCTATTAACAATCAAATAATTTTAGGCTCATTATGGGCTTGTCCTTATCTTTGGTCTTTTATTATCTTGTTTTGCGTTCTAATTTTGCTTTTGGTCCTATTTTAAATTTGGGTTCTGCTGGCTTTAGATTAAATGACCTGAAGTCTGGTCAAAAATGCGTGGAGCCCAATTTTTTTTAATGAGGCATTTGATTAAGCCATAGTGAGTCTAAAATTATTTGTTTATCAATAGACCTTGTTTTTCGTTCTAATTTCGTTTTTGGTACGATTTTCGATTTGGGTTCTTCAAGCTTTGAAATGATAAAGCCTTTTGCATTTAATTAGCCTAAAATTAACCAATAATTTTTCAACTGTTTTTAAATCATTTTTTGATATGGATTCTGCTAACTTTTTCTAAAGCTAGCAGAACACGCGTTTAAGTTGGGATGGTGCCCAATATTTTTTAATGCGTCATTTAATTAGCCTATAATTAGTCTATAAATATCCATACTTTCTTGTAATGTGCTGCTGTATGGGTTCTGCTAGCTTAAGGGACGTATAAAAATATTTAGTTTCACCATAATTCGGCATCTATAGACAGTCCAGGCGGATTAAATATCGGGAATTAAACTTCAAACTATATAACTATTTCTATAAAATAGGTATTCACGTGAAATGTGGAAAACATCTGTGTACCGGAAGTGGCAGATTCCGTGGGTGCTTTTTCAGTTTTTATAGTGAAGATTAAATTTTCGACAAGAGTTGATTTTGAATTTTTAAATTTTCAAATTAAGTGTGGTGTATTCGAGATCAATGTATTATACATTTGCCATAAAATAAGTTCGGTTGTTTAACACTAAATGTTCATCTCTTTATCGTTGTTTAATTTTGTTAATAAATAATAAAATTTGTGCCATTATTTTGAAAATAAATGATCTGTGGACAAGCCACACAATTTTTAGATATGTTTTCTAATATCGTCATTCATAACGTGTTTGTAAATAATGTTGCTGTTACGAACTATTTCTAATTCGACACTTAGCTACGTATAAAAACAATTTGACCATCTAACACGGCACATAAACAAGGCTTAAACGAATCTCATAAGATTACCGAATACAAGATTCCTATTACCTTATACTCGTATTATTCATTATCAGTCATATATATTTGTGAAATTAATTATATTTTTATTTCCAACTGTGTTGACATGAACATTAAATTTTTGCAATAAATTGATTTACCTGTCTAATTCCTCACGATACTATTAACTGAACCTTGAAATGTTTAACCCATTCTCAGCTAATTAATAACAAGCATGTAAGCGCAGTTCGTCAAGATATTTTATCCAACAAGTTTATTTTCACAATAATTATATCTGTCTGCATCCGAGATCCAACCGACAAATTAACAAAACCCTCAATTAAACATGTTTATATATATCCCAAGGTAAATTGCACAAAATTCACAGTTTAACAATCAAATGTGCCGTCTGTCTAGTTGCGGCTAACTTTTAAAGCCACACAATAGTAATATGAACCGTGTAATTTTTGTTTGTTTGTTTGCAACAACGGATCAAGGTAAACAGACTAACTGATATGCATCTTTCGCGTATTAATTCATATCAAATACATAAATTATTCAAATAATAATAATAATAGAGGAAAACATATCATAAATACTAGGAATTGTAACACTTCAATCGTATCGGATATAAAAAAAACTTGTTGTACACTAATGATATTGTGCAACACAGGTTGCAAATAATATTGTTAAGTCGCCTTGCCCGCGAATACGATCAATCATAATTATAAGCTGGTTCTCAAACAAGAACAACATCTAATCGTTTCCAATAAAAAATGCATTTGGTTTTAACAGCATAATTCTACTTTTAGACATGGGGCATTTATTTTTATGATAGCTAGATGAATGTTTAAATCTGCGCAAATGAATTCTGCGAAATTCTTTATAGCTAGCGCAGTCTGCGGCGATCACAATTTGCGGGAGACATTTTTACTTTTTTTGTCGAAGTAAATTATTATTTTTTTTTTAAATAATATTTCTTGCCTTTGACTCACAGTCACGTAATCTATTTTCATAAGATTTTATGATGTTATTATGATTGAAATTCTTTGTTTATTGCCCGTTGTATCTATGTAGGTACCAATTGACGTTAAGTTAATTCTTATTTTGGCAGTTTGACATTATTTTATTAACAATTTTATATAACAAAATAATTCTGAGAATTCATAAATCATTATTTAAAATACTTTTTTTACGGTTAAATTATATGAAAAGTCATTGGGCGATGAATTTATAATTTTTTTGTGTTTAATGAAATTTATACAATAGTGTTCTAGGTATATCAGTGAGAACATAATGTTAGCGGGTGTTTAATTTAACAACTGAAATGCAAAACGAATAGATGACAGTTGTTTGAACTATGTATTTTGTCAAATAGCCAACGTGTTTGTAAACGATTTGAATGAACCAATTTTATTTTGCCATTGTTAGTGTGACCAGATATTAAATAAATGTTTCACTTTACCGGTAGTACTTCTATTTCTATTCTAAATAAACACATGTTCTAAAATTTTCAGTTTTCATTTTGAAAACTAATTATTCGTTGGCAAGTTTTGCTAAAAGGAAAGTTGCGTATATTAACAATTGCATATCTGCAGATGGTTAGTTTTTTAACAAACGAAAGGTACTTCGTAAATTTTTAAGTAAAGATAACTAGTTTTTAAATAAAAAATTTTTTTGTAAAAATTAAAAAGTTTCTATGAAATCAAGAACATTGAAAGAACCTCTCTACTTTCCTGGTTAATTTTAGAAATTCTTGATGAGTTTAATGGAATGATTAACATGCTTCGCGTGTAAATTCAATTTATTATAATTCTCTTGGTTTGTGATAACACATTTTTAGGCAATCATTTCATATTTATTATTGTAAAATAACATTAAATAAAATTAAACATAAAATAAAATTAAAATAAATTTGAAATATTTTATTCAGAATCTGAATCTTCTGAAAAGTAGCATCTATCTTTCATATTTGTTTTGGTTTTTAGTTCGCGTTACAAATTTTGAAATACTAGCAGGATGAATTCCAGCAAATCAATTAAATCGGCTTTCTTCTTATCGGAAATTTAAATTGTGTATCTGAAAATATACTGTATATGTTATTAAAATAACGATCAACGAAAACCTTTTGGAAATAATTTTACCTCATTATATACTGTCACATTCAAGATGGGTATGGCCAGGCTATAGAAATTTGTGGTCCAATAAATTAAAATTATGGATCCAGTGCCATTAAATATTGACACATTGTAGCAACTATACTATTAAAATTTTGCCAAGCGATTTGATTTGCACTTCCACGACTAAAGGTTTCATTCCACATGAATCATTGTATGGTATTATTCCTGCAATTTCTTATTGTAAGGTTGAATGTCCATCATTTTTACTTATAAAATGCAGTAGAACATTTTAAGTACGGCGTTGGTAAACAAGTAGTTTAGTTTCATTTTCTATTTCAGCATATTCATGATGTGTGTTCCTTTGACAAATCAAATAATCTGTTATAATCTGAGACTGCTCTATTTCAATTATCATGTCAAATCGATCATTTAGCGTGTTGACAATTTCTCTGTATTTTGTGTATGATACTTTACAATTTTGGCATTTCTCTTTGTAAAGATCTTACATTTTTGTCAAATTTGGTCCCTCAGCCAAATAATATGTCATTCAACATCGAATTTTTGTTAGTTACTAATTTTTTTAACTGATTCGAATTTACCTCTTAAATCAGTAATATCTAACCCGGATGTATTACACTTTAGTATTTTCAATAAAAATTTGATTCGTCGTAAATATTCATATAGCAATCTTTATAAATTTCAAATTTATTATAATAAAATATTTCCATGAAGTTTTTTTGTCTCGTTTGGGATTTGCATTTGTGATTCGGGTTTTTTGTCAGTTATTATTCTCTACGACGTACGTATCATTATAAAAACTATTGAAAATAAAACATACCATTTTTAGACTTGTCGATATTATCAGAATTAATTTCATTCTCGCGTTTGATTGATTATAAGTTACAGAATTTGAATGGTCAATTTCATTCTTACATTTTAATAAAATATTTCATCAGAATCAGCCACGACCACGTTATATACTCAGTTTCAGATATGAAATGCTCATCATCACATTCATCTTGAAACTCATCAGATCCAGATATATGTGTAGCATTGAAATTTGATTATCAGTTTCAGAATTTTATTGATAGATTTCAATCTCGTATTCAAATAATTTATCGTTTGATTCTGCCGCAGAGTTCATATCTTCAGTGTGATTACCAGATCCGTCTTCAAATTCATTATACTCGGATATGTGCGTATATCAGCGGCATTTAATTTCAGCAGTTGGTTGAACTAATCGTACTACTACGCCTGTTTCATACTCACTTATTTGCGTTTCATCTAAATCTTTGAACAATTTTTTATTTGGTTGTTGTACAAAAATTATCAAATAAAATTAAACAAAAATTATTCACTTTTAATAATTTTTTTTTTTTGGAAATTGTGACTATTTTGTAAAACTTCGAAAACTTTTCTGAAATATTCACAATTTTAAGGTTATTTTCATTCATAACTCAAAATCGTAAAAAATTCAAATAACTAGTTTTTCAATAAAAAAAAACGTAAATTAAGATTATATAATAATCAAGCTTAATAACATTTATACAATGAATCTGTTACTTGCTAGATGATACCACGGGCCGATTCCATTTGGTTTACGGTTCAACGTCCTTTATTCGAGTATATAATAAAGATGCGAGTTGGCTAAAAATGTTTCTGTGTTTCTGTTTCGATCAATTAAATATTTATTACTCCTAGACATTCTAGGTACCACGAAACCACCTAAAATAATCCTACAAATAAAACAACTTACCTGTTATTTTAAAAAGAACTTTCCAATGCGATTGACAAACATTAAAAAACTTTTTATTTTCAAATAAGTAAAATTAAAACAAAACTTGTCAGAATAAATAGATCCCTTTCTTCTCCACAAAAACAATTAGTAAAGATAAAGGCGTATCAATCTTGCAATCACATTTGTACTGAAAAGTATCAAAATTTTGCTAGATAAAACTAATAAATTTCTTTCATTCATAAATTATACCCTATAATACATATATATAATATGATACGTTTATTTTAAAAATTTATTTCGCAAACGATACGTCTTTTTTATAAAATATAAACTACAAATATATTGGTTCAGTGTCTTATTTTATATGAATTGCGGTCGTTTGGGTTAAATAGTTGTCAAAATTTGACGGGAAACGTTTATTTCGACTTGTACAATACGGTAAGAAGTTCAGTGAAAACTCGTTACACATTTTTTTTAATATTTTTGGGAATATAGTGGGTTAATTGAGAATTATTAGTATTAAATCAATTATATAGATGTGTAAGGCACTTTGTTTATAGTTTTTTCAAAGTAAAATCAAGCTCATTTTGATATAAAGGGTTATCCAATTCAAGCTTGATAAAGTAAACTTAAAAAAAACACACAAAGTATTCGGAATGTATTGTAATTTTTATTTCATTTTACAGATTGATCCTTGCCATTTTTAGTTAAACAAGATATCATTCAAATGTCCTCCACGGGACTTCTTACAGGCCTTGATTCTTTTGAGGTAATTTTCAATGACTTTTCGGCACATTTCGGGCGGTATCTCGGCCATTACCTTACGAATATTAGTTTTCAATTCGTCAAGAGTTTGAGGATTGTTTGCGTAAACACGATCTTTCGCGTAGCCCCACAAAAAGAAATCCAAAGGCGTTAAATCACAGGATCTTGGAGGCCAATTGACATCAGCCAATCGCGAAATCAAACGTCGAGGAAATTTCTCTTGCAAAAGATCTCGATTTGCTCGTGTTACGTGACTGGTTGCTCCATCCTGCTGGAACCACATATCGTCAAGATCATAATCTTCGATATTCGTAAAAAAATAATCGGTTAACATGCGGCCATAGCGCTCAGAATTGACGGTAACGGTTCGTCCATGGTTGTTCTCAAAAAAATACGGCCCAATCACACCACCAGACCACAATGCGCACCAAACAGTGACTTTTTCCGGGTGTAATGGCTTCTCTACCATCAATTGTGGATTTTCTGAGCCCCAAATTCTACAGTTTTGCTTATTAACGTATCCACCAAGCGAAAAATGAGCTTCATCACTGAAGAAAATTTTGTTCGAAAAATCAGCATCAGCAGATTTAATAATTTTAATGCGTTGGTCGATTGTTAAATGCTCCATATTGTTAAATAGCAGAATGTCAACTAAATAAGTGACAGCGTACTTGACGTTTATCTTTGACAGATGTCGGTATACAGATTTCTACTTTATCAACCTCGAATTGGATAACCCTTTATTATCATATCGCATATGATACTTCATGCAGTAAACAAATAAATATTCTGTATATCAAATATGATACGGTAGCAAATATGATATATTATGCACTAAATAATGGATTTTGTTTGAAGGTAAAATAGGTTCACGACCGTTTTAGAAGAGGTGGATGAGATCGTGAATAATTGGTCAGATAGTGAAGATGTGTTTGATGAGAGAGATCAAACTCTTGAAGATAATGTATACAAAGCAGTTGAGATTAATAAAATAACAGAAGAATAAGCAGATACAGTGCAAGCGGACATTGTGTACTTTATTGTCTCTGAAACCACGGATATTACATTTAATATTGAAGAAATGGAAATTATATATGCTGACGAAACCCCTGTAATTAGCGATTCAATTACTGCTTCAAATTAATCGAAGCAAATTAAAGAAACGTGCGCTAGAATCATCTGGAAAAATAAAGATTTCCAAATTTCACATTAATATTACAAATTTTTTGGAAACTCTCATCTAACCGAGGAACAAATGTTTTTTTGATGATGTTGTTGTCACCAAAATTGTAGAGGAAACTAATTCATACGGATTCCAAAAAAATCCTCACAATAACATTGCTTTTACCATACAGGACATTCAAAATTTTTTTGGGAATATGCATATTTACATCCGTTGGGCAGCTTCCAAACACAAGACTGTACTGGCATCAGAAACTCGGGATTGCAGTGGTAAAAGAAACGCTTCCAATGAATAAATTCGAAAAAATAAGACAACATCTCCATTTTAACAATAACGAGATGATGCAACCAAGAACAAACCAGAACCATGATCGCCTGCATAAGCTAAGACCATTGTTGAACAGCCTCGTAGAAAATTTTCAAAATGTTCCACTGGAGGAATGCTTATCGATTGATGAACAAATGTGTTCCACCAAAATCCGGTCATTTATGAAACAATATAAGCCAGCTAAACCCTACAAATGGGGATTAAAATTATTTATGCTCCGTCGGAAACGGCCACGTATTGAAATAAATTTGGGAGCAGCTTCCAATGTGATTATGCGACTCGCAAGACCAGAACCACATAATATGAATTACAAAATATTTTTCGACAATTATTATACTTCGATTCTATTGATGATGGAATTGTTCAAAAAAGGAATCCACAGTTTAGGAACTGCTCGCAAAAATCGTTTACGATATTCCAAACTGCCCGATGACACTTACTGGAAAGGACAACAAAGAGGTTCTTCTTTTAAGATCGTAGCTAACGTCGATGGTCATGAAATCACAGCCGTTCAATGGAAAGATACAAAAATCGTAACACTCGTATCTACGGTTGTGGGTAAAAATCCCTTGCATATGACATCAAGAAGAGGAAAAGGTTCTGGTAGTATCAACGGAATGCCGTTCGATTGTGACGGAATACAACAAATTTATGGGAGGTGTAGATCTGTGCACGCGAATTTGGAACGGTATAAAATTAAAATGCGTTCCAAAAGTGGTACATGAGAGTGTTTTATCATATGCTGGATGTAGCCACACCAAATGCATGGATATTGTATAAGTGAAATATAAGTTGAATTAAAAAGTCATAATTTTCGTAATCATTATTTAATATTTTTCTAAAATTTTAGACGGGTCGAAAAACAACGTGGCAATAAAGAAATATTGGGTCCCGCTGATTTCAAGATTGAATTATCAGAAACATTGATGAAGTTCGCAGGTTCATTACGTGTGGGGAGACCTAGAGTCCATCCAAAGACCATCTAAAGAAACAAATGAACGCATCAATTTGAAATGAAATAAAGCCGCACGGCTGCACAGTTACCCCCAAAAGAGATTAGGTTGGATAATATAGGTCATATTACATATTACACAGAAAAACGGTTATCCTGCAAGCTCCCGGGATGCAACATACTAGGTTTTATTAGCGGCTTGAAATGCCACACTATAATTTCAAAAATTAAAGAAATGTTATTTTTGAGTATTAATAATTATCTCCCTGCAAGCCTCGTTCCCACAGCATTTTAATCTTTAAGGAACAGAACAAACTGAGCTAAGGACAAAGCGCTCTAGATCGTCTTATGAATACGATAAATTGCAACATTTTAGATTTCCAATAGTGCATTCTTAAACCACACAGCACTGTGAACATTCTGCATCAGCTCCAATATGATGTTTTGGTGTTTTCATGAGACTGATATTCAAGATCATTAGCATACCCGTGAGCGATAAAACCAACACAAAATTTAAGCACAGATTATATCAACTTCACAACGGCTTGTTAATATTTACTAAATTTGCAACAAGTATTTGCGAATATAATGAGATATTACACATGATTAGAGGCAGATATATCCCTGATTAGAAAGCTTTACAGCGATGCCAGGTACAGCGTTTGGTGCTAAAGCAAGGAAACAATATTATAAGTATTATTAATAAAGGATTATAACAACATTGTGTCTCATCACAAGCTGAACGAGAATATGAATAAAACCAAATTGTCGTGAATACAAGCTTCAGTATTGGCAGCACAAGCAGTCACAATTAAAAATAATCGCCATTGAATGTAAGTTCTGCCGCCCAAGTGTAATAAATAAGGGCGGTGACACTGAAGCCAAAACCATATAACATCGCATGATAACAGACCACTTTATTCGTTTTTCAAACTAAATTTAATATGACGCACATTTCGATTTCGAGCGTCAATTCTTTACATTCAGAAAAACATCGAACAAATGTTAAAATGTCTAAAATGATTATTGGAAATTAAGACCGACATCTGAAAGTACGGCAAATATTAAAATAAGGCAAAAATTTGTCAAAAGATTGGTCATACAATGGGAAGCTGCTGGACAACGTTGCTAAGGAGATGAGATATGTAAAATAAGAACGTATGTTCAAAAAAATACTGACTTGTTTCTCCCATTTGCTCTGATATATTTGGCTCTGTATAGAACGGCGATTTTTTCATTTTTATTTATTCTTTTTAGGATGCGTAAGCCGACTTTGTATTTTTTTTGGTACGTATACAAATCCTATTGGAATCTTTATCTTCCTAAGATATCGGATTGAATTAGCTTGTGTTAGTGAATGGAGTACACTGTTATGAATTTACAAATAGGATAAGATTATTAAATCAAATTATTACATCCATTTCCATTTAATTTTAACAAAATAAATATTTAAGTAAGAGATATAAATTAATAAAACTTGTATTGATAAAGTTTAAGAATTATTTTTCTAAATTGTAAACCTTTAATGGGTAGACTAAACTATTTTAGGACAATAATTAATTAATATTCTCATGCGAATTCCGATTAGATTTATTAATTCTTTTCTACTTTAACATTTTCACTCATAATCACAATAGAAATATTAAAATTCGCAACAAATTTGTTGTCCTGGGGCCGTGTTCTAGAAATCGGTGTAAATTTCCCCAATCGGAATACAATTTGCTTTGAAAATCAATATATCAATATATGTACTTTAGTCATGTTTTTAAATTTACTAATATTTGTCTCCGAACTAAGGGAATAATTTCGAATCTAATTCAAATAGAGATTCAAAGCAAATTGTATTTCGAATAGCGAAATTTCTACGGATTTCTTGAATACGGTCCCTGGTTAGGAAATGTCAGTAAAATTTTGTTAATGAGCAAATTAACAAACCATCTGACGTATTTACGGAACCTGAGTCCAAATATCTGGGACGGCATGTTTAAGTCCGTTTACCATTTTCGCTGAAACTCAAAATTGAAATAAATTCTTAGCAAATTTGCTGACCTGGTTGGGAAGTGGCAATCAGTCTGGCTGGATGAACAATTTGGTAACAAATTTGCAACGAATTTTTGAATTTAGGGCCATGTTTTCTAATTAGCTTTGGATTTAAGTGTGAAACACATACAAAAAAAAGTGTGGATTTGTGTAAAAACGGCATACGCATCTTTTTAGGTTAGTGCTGGAATTCGCCTACCTCTCCATTATCATGGTCACGCACCGAATCATTTATTATACATTTTCAATAATTTTCTTTGAATTTATTAAATAAAATTCATAAGCTATTCTTGAAACGTTTTTAATTGGCTTGAATGTTACTTGCGACTCGCGATTCAGCAGTGCAGTTGCCTTGAAATTTTGAACACGGAAAATCGCTAGCGTTAATGGACTTCGACTTACTAAATTAAACAATTTTTTTGCAAAACACACCAATTAAATTTTAATTATACCTTAAAAAACTTAAATATTTATAGTTTGTACTCCTTCGTAATAAAATAAAACCAGACACGAAAATAGTTGTAAATTAAAAATGATTTTAATGAAACTTTGCTTACCTTACCTATTAAATTTATGTTGAGTGAATTTGTCCTTCAAAGAATTTTTTTACAATCTTACATTTTCTATATAGTCTTTAAAATTAAATCAAAGATAAATTAATGATTTTATTATTTGTTTAGTTTGATTACTTATTGAATTTATAATTTAACAGCGCAACTATACATAATACTCTTTACCAATATACAATTTATAATTATTGAGATTCTGTTTAATTTATTGTAGTTTGTGTGTGGCTTGACTCTTATCTAATTTATTATTATTTTAATAAAAATCTGTTTATTATTCTACAAATTCATTACAATTTTGGACTATAATTGTAATCGTATACTTTTTTTGTAAATATATTATTAGTAGTTTTTATTACATTAATTTGATTGATTTATAGAAGTTATAAAACTATTTGTTAGTTTCATCGAATTATTTAAATAGCTTAATTATAATTTTATATAGTGTTTTGCAAAAAATGTGTTTTTATTATTTTACTTATTTTACTTATTGCCTTTTCCATTGAAACACAAAGGTTAATGTGCTTGCATTTATACAGAGACTTATTTTAATGTGTTTTAGACGACTTAATGATGGTAATAATGTTTATGACACTGAAATCGTTTGGCGTGGCCGATTAATGTTATTTTTATGGATTATATCGTACAGATGCATATACCATTGGGTGTGAAGGTTCACCGAATGCAGTTTTTACATTCCAGGTTTCGCTTTTATGTTTATGTGCACAAAAACTCCGGTTAATAATTTTTCAATTATCCACCCGACAAGCGAGTTTAATGGGATTTAAAAAGCTTGACGATTGGCATACATTTTTTATATTTTATTATATTTTTTTTGAATGAAATGTGCACCAAATAGCATTAAAAATATTCTATGTAATTATTGGAGGGGACTATCGTTTAAGGCCAAATTTTCATTGTAGTCTTACAACTCAAGTAATGCAACGGGATAAGCAACACATATAATCCGGGACTCTTATGTTGATCAATTTCTTAATGTTTGATATTATAGCAATTTTCGTATTGTTGTTTTTTCGTGATGTATCCAGTAAATTTAATAAAACTACCTACTAAACTGACTATTAATAAGTATAAATCTTGTAACTGATCATTATAGTTCAAGAGTTTTTTGCTTAGAGGAAGTAATTTTGTTTTACAATAAATTCTCGACAAGATTATACATACTAGAAAAATTATGAATTAATATTCATAATCATTTTATAAAATTTTGGTGCGCTGAGTTTAAACTAATAAGATTAGAAATATGTATTAATAAAACAATATATAAACCAAAACGCACTCTCTATTCCGAAAACTAAATGGCATAACCTTTAACATTATTTCTTATAATTAAACAGCTGTTTTTCATTGTCACTAATTACAGTTTTTTGTGTTTGTTGTATCAATATAACAATGAAATTAAAATTAGTTTTTGAATTAAACTTATCTTCTCCTCATTTCTTCCTTCTTTGTCATTACCCTCGTCATAACCCCCAGATATTTCCTCGTTCCATTACAACAGACACTATACCCACCATATGTGGCAAAAATTGTAAACCTATTTTAAATCTCTATGAATTCCAATTATCTGTCATGCGTCGGTTCAGATTCACTTAATTCACGTAAATATATTATTTAACATAGCCTTGCAATGGTTATTCTTTTATATAAAACAGTAAGCCGTTTCATGATATTTTAGCTAGAAGCTGAGAACTGATTTTGTCAATGATTTTTTTATTTTTTTAAAATATGCGATCGAACAGACGCGTGACAGATAACTTGCATTTATGGTGATTTAACAAAGGTTTAAAATTATTTGCGACAAATATTGTGTTACAGTTTTAGATTCAGCTTTTTTTTTTTTTTTTTTTTCAGCTTCAGAGCTCGATTTTTTCATAATAAAAAAATTAAAAAAAAAATTTACTCCTGACGAACACGAAAACAAATTTTTTTAATAATTTTTTCTGAAGGAATAATATCAGGTCATCCCTTAATATTCTAATTGTTCACAATAACATTCTTGCTTTTATCAAAGGTTAATGAGGGCCCTCGATATTTAAATGTAAACAAACGTAGTTTATGGTAATATATAACGTCGTTCAAATGTCCGACACTGCTTTGTTCGCTTTGTTTTAGGAAGATTCAATTTTTGATTACGCATAAATATGGAATGTCGCATAAAATGGTTGAATTTGCTAAATGTCATTGGTTAAATTGAGTTTGAGGACATCAATTGCACGTTTTTTATTCGCAAAGACCTGCGATGTAAGATAGCCCCAAAGGCCGAAGTTAAGTTTTCGTTAAATCGATGCTGTATAAAATAGCGGAAATTTGGCAGCAAAAAATAAGAGATTACGGTACACTTGCTACGTAACTCTTTCTTCACTAAATAAAACATCTCAGCGGAATAAAATATTAAAAGTGATATACTGTAAGGCATAGCAAATTTATTGATCTCCGAAGTAAAGGAACTAGGCAAATGAAATCTTGAAATCTAACAATAGTCCGTCTTTCTGCCATTTCTTAACGATTTATGATGAAATTTGGATAGTAGTATTGTTCAAAGATTTTAAAGTAAATTTTGAACAACAATGTAGGATCTGTTCGTGCTAGACTAAACTGGCCATTTAATAACCGTTTTTCTGCGGTCCTACCTAGGCTAATAGAAAACAACCGAAACCATTCGTTACTAGTAGAAAAATTTGAGATATTGGCTAAAAACTGAAAATAACTTACGAGGGTATATCAAAAAGTCTTGCAATATCATATGAAAAAAACGAGTGAGTGAGACAACAATATATTTTTCAAAACCATTTTTTGTCACGATGAAACTTCTAGAAGAACATTTCGATGTAAATTTTACGGTTCGTTTGTTTTTGTCAATTTAGTAACATGTGTTTTGAATTTTTCTTAAAATGAATGAAATTGAATATCGCGCCGTTACTAAATTTTTCTATAAAGATGGACGAAATGCAATTTATATATTCAACTATATATCAAAAGTTTACGGCGAATCTGCACCATCATATGCCACAGTAACAAAGTGGGTAAAATTATTCAAAAGTGGTTGGGAGTCATTATAAGACGATAACCGCTCGGGTCGGCCAGCAGATGCTATTAGCCATGAAAACGTAATTTTGGCTGATTCTATTGTATTGGAGGACCGGCGTATTTCTGTTCCGCGGTTAGCGTGGAGACTTTCTCTTTCATACGGTACCACATATACTATATTACATGACCACCTTCACATGTCGAAAGTAAGTGCGCGATGGGTTCCCCGTTTGTTGAATGCTGAACAAAAAAAAATGCGTGTTTAAACTTCAAAGGCGATTTTAGATATGTACAAAGCAGATCCAGAAAATTTCTTGGGTAACATAATAACAGGCGATGAAACATGGCTTCATCACTGGGATCTGGAATCCAAACAAGAATCGATGCAATGGATTAAACGTAGTGAACCACCACCAAAGAAATTCAAAACTCAACCGTCTGCTGGTAAGGTTTTGGCAACAATTTTTTGGGATGCTGAAGGAATTTTGATAATCGATTATATGCCACCGAAAACCACAATCACAGGCATATATTACGCAGAGGTTTTGCGAAAATTGAAAAAAGCGATCCGGGAAAAACGGCCAAGGAAAGTTAGGAAAAAAATCTTGCTTCTTCACGACAATACACCAGTGCGCAAGGCTAATATTGCTCAAGCTGCATTAAAGGACTGCGGCTTCGTGGAAATTCCGCATCCACCGTACAGTCTAGACTTGGCACCCAGTGACTACTTCTCTTTCCCAATTTGAAAAAAACACTAAGGGGCCGGAAATTTTCCAGTGACTATGAAGTACAGTCTGTTGTAAATGAATATTTTATGGAGCAAAAGAAATCTTTTTTTTTAGAGGGTTTAGGTAAGTTAATTGATCGATGTGACAAATGTATAAACCTTAAAGGAGATTATGTCGAAAAATAAAAATATTGCTGTCTCTCTCACTCTTTTTTTTCATATGATATTGCAAGACTTTTTGATTTGCCCTCGTATATGGCGGCAGAAAATCAAAAAATTATAATGAAAATTAAAAATTTTTTTTTCCGAATTGCTACTGTATATGCGATACAAATTTTACAAAATTTAATTAAGAAATAGACGAGTTCACTCCAGTTTAAAATTTATTTTTATCGTGTGAAATGTACTGATTCCATTTTTCATAAGGACTGGTATATGAAATGGCCAGTTTAGTCCAGCACGAAAAGATCCAGATTTTTGGCCAAAACTTACTTTAAAATCTGGCGGAAAGGCGGAATATTGACCGGTGTGAAGTTTTTAACGAAAAGTGTAGCTACAGAAATTAACGAAAAGTGTAGCTACAGAAATTAATGAAAAGTGTAGCTACACAAATTAATGAAAAGTGTAACTTTTAAAAATTGTAGCAATTAAAAGTGTAGAAAGCACACCTTTAAAGAATATCGTCAAAATGTATATTTCATGTAAATATCGGGATCATAATAATTCTAGTCTAAAAGTTGAAGTTATTACGTGTAAAAATATTATTCTTTAAATGTTTGAAATGATAAACATACTCGTAGATATGAGACACTATGGCCGAAAAAAAAATCTCAGAGATGTTATTAAGTATAGACCTATGCCGACTATAGTGGAAACATTCAGATATTTAAAACATCTAACCACATTAAAATAAAAAGACCTGGGGTTGCTTCAGGACAACTTATATATCGGTAAATTTAATGAATATTAACTGTTAACTGTTTATTAACTGTTTTGAATAGGCCAATTCATCTACTTTTAGAAAATATATGCCCACACTTGATAACATCTCTGAGTTTTCTGGAATCGGCCATAGTGTAGCACGTATTTTGACGAATATTAGAATATTCATTAAATTTACCGATATATAAGTTGTCCTGAAGCAACCCCAGGTCTTTTTATTTTAATGTGGTTAGATGTTTTAAATATCTGAATGTTTCCACTATAGTCGGCATAGGTCTATACTTAATAACATCTCTGAGATTTTTTTTTCGGCCATAGTGTCTCATATCTACGAGTATGTTTATCATTTCAAACATTTAAAGAATAATATTTTTACACGTAATAACTTCAACTTTTAGACTAGAATTATTATGATCCCGATATTTACATGAAATATACATTTTGACGATATTCTTTAGTAAAGGTGTGCTTTTTACACTTTTAATTGCTACACATTTTAAAAGTTACACTTTTCGTTAATTTGTGTAGCTACACTTTTCGTTAATTTCTGTACCTACACTTTTCGTTAAAAACTTCACACCGGTGGAATATTGATAAATTTTAAGATTTCATTTACCGAGTTCTTATACCTCGGAGATCAATCAATTTTCCATTTTAAAGTCCACTTTTAATACATTTATTCCGCTGAGATGTGCAATAAAAACTTTCCGCTGGTAATTACTTGACAAAATGAATTCTCTCTAGTGATAGTGCTGCCACTTGCAGCGAGTAGCGTAGTCTCTTATTTTCCGCTGTCAAGTTTCCGCTATCTTATACGTCAAATCGCACGATCTCAGTGGCCAGATAACGTCGCCGCCGCGAGGTAAGCATGCCTTCAAATTAATCATGCAGAATGCCATCGTATGCGCTTCACACAATTTACAAATTAATACTTGGAACTAACCACTTAGTAACAAAGTCCCCGAAATGATCAAATTTTTATAGTAATTGATTTTCTTATTTTTTTTTTATTTATTTTTATTTTTTTAAATAGATTTCATCAAATTCCATTTGTATACATATAATTAATGACAAATTAGACTGGTACTTTTAAAAACTAACAAGTTTATATAAAAGAACTACAATACAATATGTAAAAAATTGAAAAATTTAATTTGTTGAAAAAAAAACCAATTGGAAGAGATGAATAGGATACATTCAGTAGTTAAGAACTAGAGGCGAATGATCCCTTATGTTAAATTAATGTATATGGTAAAAAATGATATGGGGTTTTTAAATATTATTATTTAATAGTTAAAACAAGAAAAAAAAATATAAAAGAATTAATACAGTTTACAAATAAATTAAAATTCTATCCTAATTAGATAAAAAACAGATTAAAAACAAAAAAAGAGCAAAATAAATAAAGAAATAAGAATAAAAAATTGATATGTGAGTTTAAAACGATCAGGTGTTTAAATAAATATTCAATTTTTACAATATTAAAATCATGAAGCCAGGCTACAATACTTTTTAAGAATGCAAATAATATTTTCGTATCCCGAATGAACTGTAGAGCTAAGATTGTGAAAAAGTTAAAAAAATGTTTTTTGTTATGGCTAGGCACGGTTACTAGTGATTTAGTGTTAGTTCTTAGATTATAGTTAATTATTATATTAATACGCTTAATTTTTTCAAACTCAACCCTAAAATGACCCCTATATGATAAAATAGAGATATGACAAAACGAGATATGGTACAAAACGCAATATTTCAAAATGCGATATTTCAAAACGCGATATGGTACAGAATGTGCATTGCGAAGCGACGGGAGCGTAGCGACCCGATTTATACCGATCCAATATACTCGCTCGCTCCTATTGGTTTTTAAATTCCTATAAACTGAAATTAAATTTCCCCTTCACCCGACTGATATAACCCGATCCCAAATTCCCGTTTTGTACCATATCATATCGTGTTGTGAAATATCGCATTTTGAAATATCGCATTTTGTACCATATTGCGTTTTGCACCGTATCACGTTTTGAAATATCACGTTTTGAAATATCGCTTTTTGATGGTACAAAACGCGATATTTCAAAACGTTATATTTCAAAACGTGATCGCGTTTTGTACTCTATCGTGTTTTGAAATATCGCATTTTAAAATATCGCGTTTCAAATGGGACCCGTTTTTTATCCAATAGAATAGGTTCAAGAGTATTGAAGTAAGTACCACCCCAACAAACATTATGAAACTGGAGCTTTGAATGAACCATTCCATAGTATATGCTTTTTACAACTTTCAGGGAGCAATAATTTTGAACCAATTATATTTAACTTTTTTAGCAGTATTTGATGGTCAACCATATCAAAAGCTTTCGCCATGTCCACAAATAAGCCAATAGTGCACTTGTTTGCATTTAAGCCACCGTATAATCTTTCACAAACTTTTAATAAGGCATCTTTAGTAAAACGGCTTTCTCTAAAACAAAACTGAAAGCTACTAAAAAGGTTAATTTTATTTAAAAATAATAAAACGCGCTTTTTCATTAGTGTCTCAAATAACTTTGCAATGGTAGATAATAAAGACATTGGTCTATAGTTTTTTTGTGTGTTTTTTAGTCCATGCCATCTGTTTTGGGGCCGAAGGACTCCCTGCTCTTTAGCGGTTTATTTTTCCGTCTTATTTTACGTATCATCTGCTAAATCGAAGACTTACGCCTTTGGTTCCGATTTTTATCACCATCTGCACATTCCATAGCTCCATGGCAGCCTTTAATGTCATAAAAGATGGGTCTGCCCATGAGTTTTGCACTTCTACAGGGGGTCATAACTGTGTTCCATTTCATCACAAATCGTAATCTGTAGATGGAAATTCCCTTTGCATCCTGCCCCTATCGAGATTCGAACCTGATACCTCCCGATCTAAACGCTAAAGCTTTAACCACGGTGCCATTTTGTCGGTTGGTCTATAGTTAAGCATCAGTCTAGGATTGCCCTTATTAAATAAAGGAATAACTTCTGAAGACTTTAGTCCTGTTGGGAAGATGCAACTTTTCACGCTTAAATTGAATATATGACACAAAACATCGATTAGGAAATATGAATTCGGTTTAAGTATTGCATTGTTAACGAGATACGAGGTACTTGATTTTTTATTATCTAGAGTCCGACATTTTAAAAATTTCTGAAGCTGTAAAAGGCTCAAAATAAAAGCTTTTTGTTACATTTGTTTCAAATGTTAATAGGTCGTAACTATAACACAAACATGGTTTATTGTGAGCTAGTGGTAGAGAATTAACAGCGCAATGAACAAAATAATTATTTAATTGATTAGCCATATCGGCTACATTATCTATTACATTTCCATTAATATCAAGTCCAGCGATTGTATTGGTTTTGGATGGTTTGCTCAATATTTTGTTGACTGCTTTCGACTCACGTTAATGTCCCCAGAACTTTTTTCAAACTCGGTAAAGAAATATTTGTCTCGTGTTAGTGCAATGCCGTTTTTTACTTTAGCACAAAGTTTATTATAATATTTTTGGAGCGTAACATTCGATGGATGTTTTTTAAGTTTTTTACGTACTGAATTTTTGCTATTAATCTTCTGAAGCAAAGAAATAGACATCCAAGGTTGTAAGTATTTACTTGAACTTCCTTTTTACAATTATTTAAAAGTTGATGAAGAATACTAGAAAAATTATCATAAGCTATTGATGGATCATTCACAGAGTACACCGGCTCCCAAAAATCAAATTTGAGTTGACAACTTAGTTTTGAATAATTAAAGGTTGGTCGAACTTTAAATGGAATATATTTGTCTTTGGATTTTAACGTAGAAGCGTTATTTGTTAAAGTAATATTGATCATGCAGTGATCAGTGGTACCATGGTCTAATATTCTACATTCAATTAGCTTTTTGCTATTTGAAATTTGCTTTTTTTTTTGATGACGAATAAAAACATGGTCAATACAAGTTTTTGTGCTAACGGTTACACGGGTAGGGTCGCTGATATAAGATTTTAAACCATGAGAACCTAACAAGAACAAATTATTTTTATTATCGGAACATTTATTTGATAAGTCTAAGTTTATAGTATGTCACCTAAAACCAGAAGATTTTTAGCATTAACATATTGTAAAAGTTTACTTAATTCATGTAAAAAGAATTTCTTATGGAAGTCATACTCATAAAACCTATATTTACAAAGCACAGTATAATTCTCATTCTCCCAGGTTAGTTCTAATTTTAAAACATCAGCAGTTAAAAGGCTATAATTATTTGGCGTGCAAGTATAAATTGATTTAGAAAAAAATTAAGTGTGCTTTAGACCACACTACTGAAGTAAAACTTCTAATATATATTTAATATTTATAATATAATATAGAAAAATTATAATATTGGAAAAAAAATTGGTCACCCTTTGCGTTCTCGAGTGTCACCTAGCCGTTTATGTCTGATGCCACAAGAGGTAACCTTGTAACTTGGTAACTTTTTCAAGGCCAACTAGTCGTAATAGACAATGTTTATGTATGTGTCACAAAATGGAAAAAAAAACCATTTTTGAAATCTCTTCGCATAGTAAAAATGGCCTTGAAATATTTTTTATTTCATTTATGTATAACCACAGTACATCATGTGGTTTCATCGAAAATATGTTTAAGTCGCATTAAAACCTGTATCATAGACAATCGGGGAAAGAAACGAAGAAAGAATCGGTTTCTGCGATACCTCGTGTGAAATGGAGCTATAATATAGAAAAAATACATATATAAAATATATCACACGGACGAATTTTTTTTGGTCACCCTGTGCGTTCTGGAGTGAGTAAGTTAGTGCGTGACATAGATGTTATAATATAGAAAAAAAAAAATTTTTGGTCACCCTGTGCGTTCTCGAGTGAGTCAGTCAGTGACATAGAAGTCTATATTATGACTTTCCAATTTTCCTGTTTTTCAATTTTCCAATTTACAAATTTTCCTATTTTCCAATTTACCAACTTTCAAAATTTCCTATTTTCATATTTTTTATTTTCCAATTGCCAATTTTCGAATTTTCCAATTTTTCAATTTTCCAATTTACCAGTTTTCCAATTTACCAGTTTTCCAATTTACCAATTTTCCAATTTTCATATTTTCATATTTTCATATTTTCATATTTTCATATTTTCATATTTTCATATTTTCATATTTTCATATTTTCATATTTTCATATTTTCATATTTTCATATTTTCATATTTTCATATTTTCATATCATATTTTCATATTTTCATATTTTCATATTTTCATATTTTCATATTTTCATATTTTTCATATTTTCATATTTTCATATTTTCATATTTTCATATTTTCATATTTTCATATTTTCATATTTTCATATTTTCATATTTTCATATTTTCATATTTTCATATTTTCATATTTTCATATTTTCATATTTTCATATTTTCATATTTTCATATTTTCATATTTTCATATTTTCATATTTTCATATTTTCATATTTTCATATTTTCATATTTTCATATTTTCATATTTTCATATTTTCATATTTTCATATTTTCATATTTTCATATTTTCATATTTTCATATTTTCATATTTTCATATTTTCATATTTTCATATTTTCATATTTTCATATTTTCATATTTTCATATTTTCATATTTTCATATTTTCATATTTTCATATTTTCATATTTTCATATTTTCATATTTTCATATTTTCATATTTTCATATTTTCATATTTTCATATTTTCATATTTTCATATTTTCATATTTTCATATTTTCATATTTTCATATTTTCATATTTTCATATTTTCATATTTTCATATTTTCATATTTTCATATTTTCATATTTTCATATTTTCATATTTTCATATTTTCATATTTTCATATTTTCATATTTTCATATTTTCATATTTTCATATTTTCATATTTTCATATTTTCATATTTTCATATTTTCATATATTCCTATTTTCCAATTTTCCATTTACCTGTTTTCCAATTTTCTAATTTTCCAATTTTAAAATTTTCCAATTTTCCAATTTACAAATTTTCAAAATTTCCAATTTTGCAAATTTCGAAATTTCCAATTTTCCAATTTTTCCAATTTTCCATTTACCAATTTTCCAATTTTCCTATTTTCTTATTATCCCATTTTTTTAACCAATGATTAAAATAAAATGGTATCAACTAATATTCCACCTAGGGATTTATGAATTGTCATGGCACATCATGATACTAAAGGAAAATGATTTCGTTTTGCGTCTATTGTTTCGTTCGCCTCGTTCGATTACACTTTTCGTAACGCATTTGCCAGCTTAGTCCCCAAGTCAAGCGTGCCTAAAGAAGTTTAACTTCAAAAAACAGCCACACCACCTGAAGCATACGAATTATTGCAACACCCATAGAGATTGTAACTCGGCAAACTGTAATCTTTCAACTCCGCATCACATATCCAAATTTCTGACTGAATTATGCACCTTATGACAATAATCCTCCTCTTAACCTACTTATTATTGATATATGAAAATTTATATCGATAAATCATAAAATCTCTATCAATCTGTATCTATCTTCACGTCGCCTGAAGGGATTTTTCCGCCCGCACATTTACCGGGGCTAGTTACGACAGAATGGTAATGAGCGGGAGGGTAATGGTGGGTGGGGGGACTGTAGCGTTAATAAACGGGTGGGTAATTGGTTCAGGGCAATAGTAACGGGGGGAGGTAGATTTTCCAGGAGTATACTACTTAGAAGGGGTTAAAGTGCTCTAGACCCACCTAGGCTGGTAATGTTTAACGAACTTAACGAAATCTTCCAACATACTTCCGAGTGTTAAAAATTGATTTTCTAACCTGTTTTGTTGTTTGATTGGTTGCTGTTTGACGATTTATGTGCAAAACTGTTGATTTCTGGAGACTTTTAATTTTGATAAATTACCAATCGCATATGTGAAACTTAATCAGCTTTAAGTGATAATTTGAATTAAAGTACTAATCCTTATTGTTGGAGCGAATTATAATTGTCATCCTAATAGTGATCGCATTAACATGCAGTGTAGTTAGTTTTGATTTATCGAGCGGAATAATAGTGCCCATGCTTCAAATATGCTATCTACCTATTTCAATCAATTTCTCGTCATGAATGTTATGTTATGTTGCTTTTTGAAAAATGTCAGCTGTCTATGCGTCACGATAATATGTTTCGCGATAAATAGTGATTTAGTTGGTACAACTAAATTGTACATTATTGCCAAATCCGTGACGAACTGACATTTGTAATTACTGGCAAGGTGCAAGCTGTAAGGATCACTATGCGATGTATTATATATACCGATTTTTGCATTAAAGTCGCACACAATATTTTTAATGTCATGGTGCGAGATGTTATTGAAGACACCTCTAGGAAGTTAGCGCGAAAAATTATCCCGAAAAATCATTATAGTTAAATATGGCAAGACTATTATATATTCACAGAATATTTTAATACTATCCTGATAGTCAAGTATATATAATTAATATTGCTGCATATAAATCAAATATATCACGAGATTAGCTATAATATATAGTAAATTATTATATAGTTTTGTAATATTAAATTAGTATCACGAAATTTTCAATTACAATTATATGTACAAAACATATTATTATTATTTAACATTTCGTGATAAATTTTTATATCACCTCGAAAAAATTACACTATAATAATCTACATCAATATAATCAAAATTAATAAAATATATAAAAAAATTAATTCAAATATTTAATATTAGAAAAACAACAATTCTCTGAACTAAAATAGAATTATTTTATTTTTTTAAAATAGTAAGAAGATATAACAAGTTAAACTTTAGATATAGATGTGTGAAGTCGTAGTAGATATCAATTAACAGAGCAAGGTTGGTATGGAATTTGTAGAAGAAGGATCCACGTTTCAAATGCCCAAAAATTTAAATCAAGTCTATTAGTCAAATTTTAGATATAGTCGTGTGAAGTCGTGGTAGATATCAATTAACAGAGCAAGGTTGGTATGGAGTTTGTAGAAGAAGGATCCACCTTTCAAATGCCCAAAAATTTAAATCAAGTCTATTAGTCAAATTTTAGATATAGTCGTGTGAAGTCGTTGTAGATATCAATTAACAGAGCAAAATTGGTATGGAGTTTGTAGTGGAAGGATCCACCTTTCAAATGCCCAAAAATTTAAATCAAGTCTATAAATCAAATTTTAGATATAGTCGTGTGAAGTCGTAGTAGATATCAATTAACAGAGCAAGGTTGGTATGGAGTTTGTAGAGGAAGGATCCACCTTTCAAATGCCCAAAAATTTAAATCAAGTCTATTAGTCAAATTTTAGATATAGTCGTGTGAAGTCGTGGTAGATATCAATTAACAGAGCAAGGTTGGTATGGAGTTTGTAGAGGAAGGATCCACCTTTCAAATGCCCAAAAATTTAAATCAAGTCTATTAGTCAAATTTTAGATATAGTCGTGTGAAGTCGTGGTAGATATCAATTAACAGAGCAAGGTTGGTATGGAGTTTGTAGAGGAAGGATCCACGTTTCAAATGCCCAAAAATTTAAATCAAGTCTATTAGTCAAATTTTAGATATAGTCGTGTGAAGTAGTAGTAGATATCAATTAACAGAGCAAAATTGGTATGAAGTTTGTAGTGGAAGGATCCACCTTTCAAATGCTCAAAAATTTAAATCAAGTCTATTAGTCAAATTTTAGATATAGTCGTGTGAAGTCGTAGTAGATATCAATTAACAGAGCAAGGTTGGTATGGAGTTTGTAGTGGAAGGATCCACCTTTCAAATGCCCAAAAATTTAAATCAAGTCTATTAGTCAAATTTTAGATATAGTCGTGTGAAGTCGTAGTAGATATCAATTAACAGAGCAAGGTTGGTATGAAATTTGTAGAGGAAGGATCCACCTTTCAAATGCCCAAAAATTTAAATCAAGTCTATTAGTCAAATTTTAGATATAGTCGTGTGAAGTCGTTGTAGATATCAATTAACAGAGCAAAATTGGTATGGAGTTTGTAGTGGAAGGATCCACCTTTCAAATGCCCAAAAATTTAAATCAAGTCTATTAGTCAAATTTTAGATATAGTCGTGTGAAGTCGTAGTAGATATCAATTAACAGAGCAAGGTTGGTATGAAATTTGTAGAGGAAGGATCCACCTTTCAAATGCCCAAAAATTTAAATCAAGTCTATTAGTCAAATTTTAGATATAGTCGTGTGAAGTCGTAGTAGATATCAATTAACAGAGCAAGGTTGGTATGGAGTTGATAGTGGAAGGATCCACCTTTCAAATGCCCAAAAATTTAAATCAAGTCTATTAGTCAAATTATAGATATAGTCGTGTGAAGTAGTAGTAGATATCAATTAACAGAGCAAGGTTGGTATGGAATTTGTAGAGGAAGGATCCACCTTTCAAATGCCCAAAAATTTAAATCAAGTCTATTAGTCAAATTTTAGATATAGTCGTGTGAAGTCGTAGTAGATATAAATTAACAGAGCAAGGTTGGTAAAGAATTTGTAGAGGAAGGATCGACCTTTCAAATGCTCGAAAATTTAAATCAAGTCTATTAGTCAAATTTTAGATATAGTCGTGTGAAGTAGTAGTAGATATCAATTAACAGAGCAAGGTTGGTATGGAGTTTGTAGTGGAAGAATCCACCTTTCAAATGCCCAAAAATTTAAATCAAGTCTATTAGTCAAATTTTAGATATAGTCGTGTGAAGTCGTGGTAAATATCAATTAACAGAGCAAGGTTGGTATGGAGTTTGTAGAGGAAGGATCCACCTTTCAAATGCCCAAAAATTTAAATCAAGTCTATTAGTCAAATTTTAGATATAGTCGTGTGAAGTCGTGGTAGATATCAATTAACAGAGCAAGGTTGGTATGGAGTTTGTAGAGGAAGGATCCACCTTTCAAATGCCCAAAAATTTAAATCAAGTCTATTAGTCAAATTTTAGATATAGTCGTGTGAAGTAGTAGTAGATATCAATTAACAGAGCAAGGTTGGTATGGAGTTTGTAGAGGAAGGATCCACCTTTCAAATGCCCAAAAATTTAAATCAAGTCTATTAGTAAAATTTTAGATATAGTCGTGTGAAGTCGTGGTAGATATCAATTAACAGAGCAAGGTTGGTATGGAGTTTGTAGAGGAAGGATCCACCTTTCAAATGCCCAAAAATTTAAATCAAGTCTATTAGTCAAATTTTAGATATAGTCGTGTGAAGTAGTAGTAGATATCAATTAACAGAGCAAGGTTGGTATGGAGTTTGTAGTGGAAGGATCCACCTTTCAAATGCTCAAAAATTTAAATCGAGTCTATTAGTCAAATTTTAGATATAGTTGTGTGAAGTCGTAGTAGATATCAATTAACAGAGCAAGGTTGGTATGGAGTTTGTAGAGGAAGGATCCACCTTTCAAATGCCCAAAAATTTAAATCAAGTCTATTAGTCAAATTTTAGATATAGTCGTGTGAAGTCGTGGTAGATATCAATTAACAGAGCAAGGTTGGTATGGAGTTTTCAGAGGAAGGATCCACGTTTCAAATGCCCAAAAATTTAAATCAAGTCTATTAGTCAAATTTTAGATATAGTCGTGTGAAGTAGTAGTAGATATCAATTAACAGAGCAAGGTTGGTATGGAGTTTGTAGTGGAAGGATCCACCTTTCAAATGCTCAAAAATTTAAATCAAGTCTATTAGTCAAATTTTAGATATAGTCGTGTGAAGTCGTAGTAGATATCAATTAACAGAGCAAGGTTGGTATGGAATTTGTAGAAGAAGGATCCACCTTTCAAATGCCCAAAAATTTAAATCAAGTCTATTAGTCAAATTTTAGATATAGTCGTGTGAAGTCGTTGTAGATATCAATTAACAGAGCAAAATTGGTATGGAGTTTGTAGAGGAAGGATCCACCTTTCAAATGCTCAAAAATTTAAATCAAGTCTATTAGTCAAATTTTAGATATAGTCGTGTGAAGTCGTAGTAGATATCAATTAACAGAGCAAGGTTGGTATGGAATTTGTAGAAGAAGGATCCACCTTTCAAATGCCCAAAAATTTAAATCAAGTCTATTAGTCAAATTTGATATATAGTCGTGTGAAGTCGTTGTAGATATCAATTAACAGAGCAAAATTGGTATGGAGTTTGTAGTGGAAGGATCCACCTTTCAAATGCCCAAAAATTTAAATCTAGTCTATTAGTCAAATTTTAGATATAGTCGTGTGAAGTCGTAGTAGATATCAATTAACAGAGCAAGGTTGGTATGGAATTTGTAGAAGAAGGATCCACCTTTCAAATGCCCAATAATTTAAATCAAGTCTATTAGTCAAATTTTAGATATAGTCGTGTGAAGTAGTAGTAGATATCAATTAACAGAGCAAAGTTGGTATGGAGTTTGTAGTGGAAGGATCCACCTTTCAAATGCCCAAAAATTTAAATCAAGTCTATTAGTCAAATTTTAGATATAGTCGTGTGAAGTCGTAGTAGATATCAATTAACAGAGCAAGGTTGGTATGGAGTTTGTAGAGGAAGGATCCACCTTTCAAATGCCCAAAAATTTAAATCAAGTCTATTAGTCAAATTTTAGATATAGTCGTGTGAAGTCGTAGTAGATATCAATTAACAGAGCAAGGTTGGTATGGAGTTTGTAGAGGAAGGATCCACCTTTCAAATGCTCAAAAATTTAAATCAAGTCTATTAGTCAAATTTAAGATATAGTCGTGTGAAGTCGTAGTAGATATCAATTAACAGAGCAAGGTTGGTATGGAGTTTGTAGAGGAAGGATCCACCTTTCAAATGCCCAAAAATTTAAATCAAGTCTATTAGTCAAATTTTAGATATAGTCGTGTGAAGTCGTGGTAGATATCAATTAACAGAGCAAGGTTGGTATGGAATTTGTAGAGGAAGGGTCCACCTTTCAAATGCCCAAAAATTTAAATCAAGTCTATTAGTCAAATTTTAGATATAGTCGTGTGAAGTAGTAGTAGATATCAATTAACAGAGCAAGGTTGGTATGGAGTTTGTAGTGGAAGGATCCACCTTTCAAATGCTCAAAAATTTAAATCAAGTCTATTAGTCAAATTTTAGATATAGTCGTGTGAAGTCGTAGTAGATATCAATTAACAGAGCAAGGTTGGTATGGAATTTGTAGAAGAAGGATCCACCTTTCAAATGCCCAAAAATTTAAATCAAGTCTATTAGTCAAATTTTAGATATAGTCGTGTGAAGTAGTAGTAGATATCAATTAACAGAGCAAATTTGGTATGGAGTTTGTAGTGGAAGGATCCACCTTTCAAATGCCCAAAAATTTAAATCAAGTCTATTAGTCAAATTTTAGATATAGTCGTGTGAAGTCGTAGTAGATATCAATTAACAGAGCAAGGTTGGTATGAAATTTGTAGAGGAAGGATCCACCTTTCAAATGCCCAAAAATTTAAATCAAGTCTATTAGTCAAATTTTAGATATAGTCGTGTGAAGTCGTGGTAGATATCAATTAACAGAGCAAGGTTGGTATGGAGTTTGTAGAGGAAGGATCCACCTTTCAAATGCCCAAAAATTTAAATCAAGTCTATTAGTCAAATTTTAGATATAGTCGTGTGAAGTAGTAGTAGATATCAATTAACAGAGCAAGGTTGGTGTGGAGTTTGTAGTGGAAGGATCCACCTTTCAAATGCTCAAAAATTTAAATCAAGTCTATTAGTCAAATTTTAGATATAGTCGTGTGAAGTCGTTGTAGATATCAATTAACAGAGCAAAATTGGTATGGAGTTTGTAGTGGAAGGATCCATCTTTCAAATGCCCAAAAATTTAAATCAAGTCTATTAGTCAAATTTTAGATATAG
Source organism: Nephrotoma appendiculata (assembly GCA_947310385.1). NCBI lineage: Eukaryota > Metazoa > Arthropoda > Insecta > Diptera > Tipulidae > Nephrotoma > Nephrotoma appendiculata. The sequence continues at coordinate 139,285,643 of OX371225.1, read as the reverse complement.
TCGTGTGAAGTCGTAGTAGATATCAATTAACAGAGCAAGGTTGGTATGGAGTTTGTAGTGGAAGGATCCACCTTTCAAATGCTCAAAAATTAAAATCTAGTCTATTAGTCAAATTTTAGATATAGTCGTGTGAAGTCGTAGTAGATATCAATTAACAGAGCAAGGTTGGTATGGAATTTGTAGAAGAAGGATCCACCTTTCAAATGCCCAAAAATTTAAATCAAGTCTATTAGTCAAATTTTAGATATAGTCGTGTGAAGTCGTAGTAGATATCAATTAACAGAGCAAGGTTGGTATGGAATTTGTAGAAGAAGGATCCACCTTTCAAATGCCCAAAAATTTAAATCAAGTCTATTAGTCAAATTTTAGATATAGTCGTGTGAAGTCGTAGTAGATATCAATTAACAGAGCAAGGTTGGTATGGAATTTGTAGAGGAAGGATCCACCTTTCAAAAGCCTAAAAATTTAAATCAAGTCTATTAGTCAAATTTTAGATATAGTCGTGTGAAGTCGTAGTAGATATCAATTAACAGAGCAAGGTTGGTATGGAGTTTGTAGAGGGAGGATCCACCTTTCAAATGCCCAAAAATTTAAATCAAGTCTATTAGTCAAATTTTAGATATAGTCGTGTGAAGTCGTAGTAGATATCAACTAACAGAGCAAGGTTGGTATGGAGTTTGTAGAGGAAGGATCCACCTTTCAAATGCCCAAAAATTTAAATCAAGTCTATTAGTCAAATTTTAGATATAGTCGTGTGAAGTCGTAGTAGATATCAATTAACAGAGCAAGGTTGGTATGGAATTTGTAGAGGAAGGATCCACCTTTCAAATGCCCAAAAATTTAAATCAAGTCTATTAGTCAAATTTTAGATATAGTCGTGTGAAGTCGTAGTAGATATCAATTAACAGAGCAAGGTTGGTATGGAGTTTGTAGAGGGAGGATCCACCTTTCAAATGCCCAAAAATTTAAATCAAGTCTATTAGTCAAATTTTAGATATAGTAGTGTGAAGTCGTAGTAGATATCAACTAACAGAGCAAGGTTGGTATGGAGTTTGTAGAGGAAGGATCCACCTTTCAAATGCCCAAAAATTTAAATCAAGTCTATTAGTCAAATTTTAGATATAGTCGTGTGAAGTCGTAGTAGATATCAATTAACAGAGCAAGGTTGGTATGGAGTTTGTAGAGGAAGGATCCACCTTTCAAAAGCCTAAAAATTTAAATCAAGTCTATTAGTCAAATTTTAGATATAGTCGTGTGAAGTCGTAGTAGATATCAATTAACAGAGCAAGGTTGGTATGAAATTTGTAGAGGAAGGATCCACCTTTCAAATGCCCAAAAATTTAAATCAAGTCTATTAGTCAAATTTTAGATATAGTCGTGTGAAGTCGTAGTAGATATCAATTAACAGAGCAAGGTTGGTATGGAGTTGATAGTGGAAGGATCCACCTTTCAAATGCCCAAAAATTTAAATCAAGTCTATTAGTCAAATTTTAGATATAGTCGTGTGAAGTAGTAGTAGATATCAATTAACAGAGCAAGGTTGGTATGAAATTTGTAGAGGAAGGATCCACCTTTCAAATGCCCAAAAATTTAAATCAAGTCTATTAGTCAAATTTTAGATATAGTCGTGTGAAGTCGTAGTAGATATAAATTAACAGAGCAAGGTTGGTAAAGAATTTGTAGAGGAAGGATCGACCTTTCAAATGCTCGAAAATTTAAATCAAGTCTATTAGTCAAATTTTAGATATAGTCGTGTGAAGTAGTAGTAGATATCAATTAACAGAGCAAGGTTGGTATGGAGTTTGTAGTGGAAGAATCCACCTTTCAAATGCCCAAAAATTTAAATCAAGTCTATTAGTCAAATTTTAGATATAGTCGTGTGAAGTCGTGGTAGATATCAATTAACAGAGCAAGGTTGGTATGGAGTTTGTAGAGGAAGGATCCACCTTTCAAATGCCCAAAAATTTAAATCAAGTCTATTAGTCAAATTTTAGATATAGTCGTGTGAAGTCGTGGTAGATATCAATTAACAGAGCAAGGTTGGTATGGAGTTTGTAGAGGAAGGATCCACATTTCAAATGCCCAAAAATTTAAATCAAGTCTATTAGTCAAATTTTAGATATAGTCGTGTGAAGTAGTAGTAGATATCAATTAACAGAGCAAGGTTGGTATGGAGTTTGTAGAGGAAGGATCCACCTTTCAAATGCCCAAAAATTTAAATCAAGTCTATTAGTAAAATTTTAGATATAGTCGTGTGAAGTCGTGGTAGATATCAATTAACAGAGCAAGGTTGGTATGGAGTTTGTAGAGGAAGGATCCACCTTTCAAATGCCCAAAAATTTAAATCAAGTCTATTAGTCAAATTTTAGATATAGTCGTGTGAAGTAGTAGTAGATATCAATTAACAGAGCAAGGTTGGTATGGAGTTTGTAGTGGAAGGATCCACCTTTCAAATGCTCAAAAATTTAAATCAAGTCTATTAGTCAAATTTTAGATATAGTTGTGTGAAGTCGTAGTAGATATCAATTAACAGAGCAAGGTTGGTATGGAGTTTGTAGAGGAAGGATCCACCTTTCAAATGCCCAAAAATTTAAATCAAGTCTATTAGTCAAATTTTAGATATAGTCGTGTGAAGTCGTGGTAGATATCAATTAACAGAGCAAGGTTGGTATGGAGTTTTTAGAGGAAGGATCCACGTTTCAAATGCCCAAAAATTTAAATCAAGTCTATTAGTCAAATTTTAGATATAGTCGTGTGAAGTAGTAGTAGATATCAATTAACAGAGCAAGGTTGGTATGAAATTTGTAGAGGAAGGATCCACCTTTCAAATGCCCAAAAATTTAAATCAAGTCTATTAGTCAAATTTTAGATATAGTCGTGTGAAGTCGTAGTAGATATCAATTAACAGAGCAAGGTTGGTATGGAGTTTGTAGAGGAAGGATCCACCTTTCAAAAGCCTAAAAATTTAAATCAAGTCTATTAGTCAAATTTTAGATATAGTCGTGTGAAGTCGTAGTAGATATCAATTAACAGAGCAAGGTTGGTATGAAATTTGTAGAGGAAGGATCCACCTTTCAAATGCCCAAAAATTTAAATCAAGTCTATTAGTCAAATTTTAGATATAGTCGTGTGAAGTCGTAGTAGATATCAATTAACAGAGCAAGGTTGGTATGGAGTTGATAGTGGAAGGATCCACCTTTCAAATGCCCAAAAATTTAAATCAAGTCTATTAGTCAAATTTTAGATATAGTCGTGTGAAGTAGTAGTAGATATCAATTAACAGAGCAAGGTTGGTATGAAATTTGTAGAGGAAGGATCCACCTTTCAAATGCCCAAAAATTTAAATCAAGTCTATTAGTCAAATTTTAGATATAGTCGTGTGAAGTCGTAGTAGATATAAATTAACAGAGCAAGGTTGGTAAAGAATTTGTAGAGGAAGGATCGACCTTTCAAATGCTCGAAAATTTAAATCAAGTCTATTAGTCAAATTTTAGATATAGTCGTGTGAAGTAGTAGTAGATATCAATTAACAGAGCAAGGTTGGTATGGAGTTTGTAGTGGAAGAATCCACCTTTCAAATGCCCAAAAATTTAAATCAAGTCTATTAGTCAAATTTTAGATATAGTCGTGTGAAGTCGTGGTAGATATCAATTAACAGAGCAAGGTTGGTATGGAGTTTGTAGAGGAAGGATCCACCTTTCAAATGCCCAAAAATTTAAATCAAGTCTATTAGTCAAATTTTAGATATAGTCGTGTGAAGTCGTGGTAGATATCAATTAACAGAGCAAGGTTGGTATGGAGTTTGAAGAGGAAGGATCCACCTTTCAAATGCCCAAAAATTTAAATCAAGTCTATTAGTCAAATTTTAGATATAGTCGTGTGAAGTAGTAGTAGATATCAATTAACAGAGCAAGGTTGGTATGGAGTTTGTAGAGGAAGGATCCACCTTTCAAATGCCCAAAAATTTAAATCAAGTCTATTAGTAAAATTTTAGATATAGTCGTGTGAAGTCGTGGTAGATATCAATTAACAGAGCAAGGTTGGTATGGAGTTTGTAGAGGAAGGATCCACCTTTCAAATGCCCAAAAATTTAAATCAAGTCTATTAGTCAAATTTTAAATATAGTCGTGTGAAGTAGTAGTAGATATCAATTAACAGAGCAAGGTTGGTATGGAGTTTGTAGTGGAAGGATCCACCTTTCAAATGCTCAAAAATTTAAATTAAGTCTATTAGTCAAATTTTAGATATAGTTGTGTGAAGTCGTAGTAGATATCAATTAACAGAGCAAGGTTGGTATGGAGTTTGTAGAGGAAGGATCCACCTTTCAAATGCCCAAAAATTTAAATCAAGTCTATTAGTCAAATTTTAGATATAGTCGTGTGAAGTCGTGGTAGATATCAATTAACAGAGCAAGGTTGGTATGGAGTTTGTAGTGGAAGGATCCACCTTTCAAATGCTCAAAAATTTAAATCAAGTCTATTAGTCAAATTTTAGATATAGTTGTGTGAAGTCGTAGTAGATATCAATTAACAGAGCAAGGTTGGTATGGAGTTTGTAGAGGAAGGATCCACCTTTCAAATGCCCAAAAATTTAAATCAAGTCTATTAGTAAAATTTTAGATATAGTCGTGTGAAGTCGTGGTAGATATCAATTAACAGAGCAAGGTTGGTATGGAGTTTGTAGAGGAAGGATCCACCTTTCAAATGCCCAAAAATTTAAATCAAGTCTATTAGTCAAATTTTAGATATAGTCGTGTGAAGTAGTAGTAGATATCAATTAACAGAGCAAGGTTGGTATGGAGTTTGTAGTGGAAGGATCCACCTTTCAAATGCTCAAAAATTTAAATCAAGTCTATTAGTCAAATTTTAGATATAGTTGTGTGAAGTCGTAGTAGATATCAATTAACAGAGCAAGGTTGGTATGGAGTTTGTAGAGGAAGGATCCACCTTTCAAATGCCCAAAAATTTAAATCAAGTCTATTAGTCAAATTTTAGATATAGTCGTGTGAAGTCGTGGTAGATATCAATTAACAGAGCAAGGTTGGTATGGAGTTTTTAGAGGAAGGATCCACGTTTCAAATGCCCAAAAATTTAAATCAAGTCTATTAGTCAAATTTTAGATATAGTCGTGTGAAGTAGTAGTAGATATCAATTAACAGAGCAAGGTTGGTATGGAGTTTGTAGTGAAAGGATCCACCTTTCAAATGCTCAAAAATTTAAATCAAGTCTATTAGTCAAATTTTAGATATAGTCGTGTGAAGTCGTAGTAGATATCAATTAACAGAGCAAGGTTGGTATGGAATTTGTAGAAGAAGGATCCACCTTTCAAATGCCCAAAAATTTAAATCAAGTCTATTAGTCAAATTTTAGATATAGTCGTGTGAAGTCGTTGTAGATATCAATTAACAGAGCAAAATTGGTATGGAGTTTGTAGAGGAAGGATCCACCTTTCAAATGCTCAAAAATTTAAATCAAGTCTATTAGTCAAATTTTAGATATAGTCGTGTGAAGTCGTAGTAGATATCAATTAACAGAGCAAGGTTGGTATGGAATTTGTAGAAGAAGGATCCACCTTTCAAATGCCCAAAAATTTAAATCAAGTCTATTAGTCAAATTTGATATATAGTCGTGTGAAGTCGTTGTAGATATCAATTAACAGAGCAAAATTGGTATGGAGTTTGTAGTGGAAGGATCCACCTTTCAAATGCCCAAAAATTTAAATCTAGTCTATTAGTCAAATTTTAGATATAGTCGTGTGAAGTCGTAGTAGATATCAATTAACAGAGCAAGGTTGGTATGGAATTTGTAGAAGAAGGTTCCACCTTTCAAATGCCCAATAATTTAAATCAAGTCTACGAGGGTATATCAAAAAGTCTTGCAATATCATATGAAAAAAAAGAGTGAGTGAGACAACAATATATTTTTCAAAACCATTTTTTGTCGCGATGAAACTTCTAGAAGAACATTTCGATGTAAATTTTACAGTTCGTTTGTTTTTGTCAATTTAGTAACACGTATTTTGAATTTTTCTTAAAAGGAATGAAATTGAATATCGCGCCCTTATTAAATTTTTCTGTAAAGATGGACGAAATGCAATTTATATATTCAACTATATATCAAAAGTTTACGGCAAATCTGCACCATCATATGCCACAGTAACAAGGTGGGTAAAATTATTCAAAAGTGGTCGGGAGTCATTAGAAGACGACAACCGCTCGGATCGGCCAGCAGATGCTATTAGCCATGAAAACGTAATTTTGGCCGAATCTATTGTATTGGAGGACCGGCGTATTTCTGTTCCGCAGTTAGCGTGGAGACTTTCTCTTTCATACAGTACCACATATACTATATTACATGACCACCTTCACATGTCGAAAGTAAGTGCACGATGGGTTTCCCGTTTGTTGAATGCAGAACAAAAAAAATGCGTGTTCAAACTTCAAAGGCGATTTTAGATATGTACAAAGAAGATCCAGAAAATTTCTTGGATAACATAATAACAGGCAATGAAACATGGCTTCATCACTGGGATCCGGAATCCAAATAAGAATCGATGCAATGGATTAAACGTAGTAAACCACCACCAAAGAAATTCAAAACTCATCCGTCTGCTGGTAAGGTTTTGGCAACAATTTTTTGGGATGCTGAAGGAATTTTGATAATCGATTACATGCCACCGAAAACCACAATCACAGGCATATATTACGCAGAGGTTTTGCGAAAATTCAAAAAAGCGATCCGGGAAAAACGGCCAAGAAAAGTTAGGAAAAAATCTTGTTTCTTCACGACAATGCACCAGTCCACAAGGCTAATATTGCTCAAGCTGCATTAAAGGACTGCGGCTTCGTGGAAATTCCGCATTCACCGTACAGTCCAGACTTGGCCCCAGTGACTACTTTCTGTTTCCCAATTTGAAAAAAAAAACTATGGGGCCGGAAATTTTCCAGTGACTATGAAGTACAGTCTGTTGTAAATGAATTTTTATGGAGCAAAAGAAATCTTATTTTTTAGAGGGTTTAGGCAAGTTATTTGATCGATGTGACAAATGTATAAACCTTAAAGGAGATTATGTCGAAAAAAGAAAATATTGCTGTCTCACTCACTCTTTTTTTTCATATGATATTGCAAGACTTTTTGATTTGCCCTCGTATTAGTCAAATTTTAGATATAGTCGTGTGAAGTAGTAGTAGATATCAATTAACAGAGCAAAGTTGGTATGGAGTTTGTAGTGGAAGGATCCACCTTTCAAATGCCCAAAAATTTAAATCAAGTCTATTAGTCAAATTTTAGATATAGTCGTGTGAAGTCGTAGTAGATATCAATTAACAGAGCAAGGTTGGTATGGAGTTTGTAGAGGAAGGATCCACCTTTCAAATGCCCAAAAATTTAAATCAAGTCTATTAGTCAAATTTTAGATATAGTCGTGTGAAGTCGTAGTAGATATCAATTAACAGAGCAAGGTTGGTATGGAGTTTGTAGAGGGAGGATCCACCTTTCAAATGCCCAAAAATTTAAATCAAGTCTATTAGTCAAATTTAAGATATAGTCGTGTGAAGTCGTAGTAGATATCAATTAACAGAGCAAGGTTGGTATGGAGTTTGTAGAGGAAGGATCCACCTTTCAAATGCCCAAAAATTTAAATCAAGTCTATTAGTCAAATTTTAGATATAGTCGTGTGAAGTCGTGGTAGATATCAATTAACAGAGCAAGGTTGGTATGGAATTTGTAGAGGAAGGATCCACGTTTCAAATGCCCAAAAATTTAAATCAAGTCTATTAGTCAAATTTTAGATATAGTCGTGTGAAGTAGTAGTAGATATCAATTAACAGAGCAAGGTTGGTATGGAGTTTGTAGTGGAAGGATCCACCTTTCAAATGCTCAAAAATTTAAATCAAGTCTATTAGTCAAATTTTAGATATAGTCGTGTGAAGTCGTAGTAGATATCAATTAACAGAGCAAGGTTGGTATGGAATTTGTAGAAGAAGGATCCACCTTTCAAATGCCCAAAAATTTAAATCAAGTCTATTAGTCAAATTTTAGATATAGTCGTGTGAAGTAGTAGTAGATATCAATTAACAGAGCAAATTTGGTATGGAGTTTGTAGTGGAAGGATCCACCTTTCAAATGCCCAAAAATTTAAATCAAGTCTATTAGTCAAATTTTAGATATAGTCGTGTGAAGTCGTAGTAGATATCAATTAACAGAGCAAGGTTGGTATGAAATTTGTAGAGGAAGGATCCACCTTTCAAATGCCCAAAAATTTAAATCAAGTCTATTAGTCAAATTTTAGATATAGTCGTGTGAAGTCGTGGTAGATATCAATTAACAGAGCAAGGTTGGTATGGAGTTTGTAGAGGAAGGATCCACCTTTCAAATGCCTAAAAATTTAAATCAAGTCTATTAGTCAAATTTTAGATATAGTCGTGTGAAGTAGTAGTAGATATCAATTAACAGAGCAAGGTTGGTATGGAGTTTGTAGTGGAAGGATCCACCTTTCAAATGCTCAAAAATTTAAATCAAGTCTATTAGTCAAATTTTAGATATAGTCGTGTGAAGTCGTTGTAGATATCAATTAACAGAGCAAAATTGGTATGGAGTTTGTAGTGGAAGGATCCATCTTTCAAATGCCCAAAAATTTAAATCAAGTCTATTAGTCAAATTTTAGATATAGTCGTGTGAAGTCGTAGTAGATATCAATTAACAGAGCAAGGTTGGTATGGAGTTTGTAGTGGAAGGATCCACCTTTCAAATGCTCAAAAATTAAAATCTAGTCTATTAGTCAAATTTTAGATATAGTCGTGTGAAGTCGTAGTAGATATCAATTAACAGAGCAAGGTTGGTATGGAATTTGTAGAAGAAGGATCCACCTTTCAAATGCCCAAAAATTTAAATCAAGTCTATTAGTCAAATTTTAGATATAGTCGTGTGAAGTCGTAGTAGATATCAATTAACAGAGCAAGGTTGGTATGGAATTTGTAGAAGAAGGATCCACCTTTCAAATGCCCAAAAATTTAAATCAAGTCTATTAGTCAAATTTTAGATATAGTCGTGTGAAGTCGTACTAGATATCAATTAACAGAGCAAGGTTGGTATGGAATTTGTAGAGGAAGGATCCACCTTTCAAAAGCCTAAAAATTTAAATCAAGTCTATTAGTCAAATTTTAGATATAGTCGTGTGAAGTCGTAGTAGATATCAATTAACAGAGCAAGGTTGGTATGGAGTTTGTAGAGGGAGGATCCACCTTTCAAATGCCCAAAAATTTAAATCAAGTCTATTAGTCAAATTTTAGATATAGTCGTGTGAAGTCGTAGTAGATATCAACTAACAGAGCAAGGTTGGTATGGAGTTTGTAGAGGAAGGATCCACCTTTCAAATGCCCAAAAATTTAAATCAAGTCTATTAGTCAAATTTTAGATATAGTCGTGTGAAGTCGTAGTAGATATCAATTAACAGAGCAAGGTTGGTATGGAATTTGTAGAGGAAGGATCCACCTTTCAAATGCCCAAAAATTTAAATCAAGTCTATTAGTCAAATTTTAGATATAGTCGTGTGAAGTCGTAGTAGATATCAATTAACAGAGCAAGGTTGGTATGGAGTTTGTAGAGGGAGGATCCACCTTTCAAATGCCCAAAAATTTAAATCAAGTCTATTAGTCAAATTTTAGATATAGTAGTGTGAAGTCGTAGTAGATATCAACTAACAGAGCAAGGTTGGTATGGAGTTTGTAGAGGAAGGATCCACCTTTCAAATGCCCAAAAATTTAAATCAAGTCTATTAGTCAAATTTTAGATATAGTCGTGTGAAGTCGTAGTAGATATCAATTAACAGAGCAAGGTTGGTATGGAGTTTGTAGAGGAAGGATCCACCTTTCAAAAGCCTAAAAATTTAAATCAAGTCTATTAGTCAAATTTTAGATATAGTCGTGTGAAGTCGTAGTAGATATCAATTAACAGAGCAAGGTTGGTATGAAATTTGTAGAGGAAGGATCCACCTTTCAAATGCCCAAAAATTTAAATCAAGTCTATTAGTCAAATTTTAGATATAGTCGTGTGAAGTCGTAGTAGATATCAATTAACAGAGCAAGGTTGGTATGAAGTTGATAGTGGAAGGATCCACCTTTCAAATGCCCAAAAATTTAAATCAAGTCTATTAGTCAAATTTTAGATATAGTCGTGTGAAGTAGTAGTAGATATCAATTAACAGAGCAAGGTTGGTATGAAATTTGTAGAGGAAGGATCCACCTTTCAAATGCCCAAAAATTTAAATCAAGTCTATTAGTCAAATTTTAGATATAGTCGTGTGAAGTCGTAGTAGATATAAATTAACAGAGCAAGGTTGGTAAAGAATTTGTAGAGGAAGGATCGACCTTTCAAATGCTCGAAAATTTAAATCAAGTGTATTAGTCAAATTTTAGATATAGTCGTGTGAAGTAGTAGTAGATATCAATTAACAGAGCAAGGTTGGTATGGAGTTTGTAGTGGAAGAATCCACCTTTCAAATGCCCAAAAATTTAAATCAAGTCTATTAGTCAAATTTTAGATATAGTCGTGTGAAGTCGTGGTAGATATCAATTAACAGAGCAAGGTTGGTATGGAGTTTGTAGAGGAAGGATCCACCTTTCAAATGCCCAAAAATTTAAATCAAGTCTATTAGTCAAATTTTAGATATAGTCGTGTGAAGTCGTGGTAGATATCAATTAACAGAGCAAGGTTGGTATGGAGTTTGTAGAGGAAGGATCCACCTTTCAAATGCCCAAAAATTTAAATCAAGTCTATTAGTCAAATTTTAGATATAGTCGTGTGAAGTAGTAGTAGATATCAATTAACAGAGCAAGGTTGGTATGGAGTTTGTAGAGGAAGGATCCACCTTTCAAATGCCCAAAAATTTAAATCAAGTCTATTAGTAAAATTTTAGATATAGTCGTGTGAAGTCGTGGTAGATATCAATTAACAGAGCAAGGTTGGTATGGAGTTTGTAGAGGAAGGATCCACCTTTCAAATGCCCAAAAATTTAAATCAAGTCTATTAGTCAAATTTTAGATATAGTCGTGTGAAGTAGTAGTAGATATCAATTAACAGAGCAAGGTTGGTATGGAGTTTGTAGTGGAAGGATCCACCTTTCAAATGCTCAAAAATTTAAATCAAGTCTATTAGTCAAATTTTAGATATAGTTGTGTGAAGTCGTAGTAGATATCAATTAACAGAGCAAGGTTGGTATGGAGTTTGTAGAGGAAGGATCCACCTTTCAAATGCCCAAAAATTTAAATCAAGTCTATTAGTCAAATTTTAGATATAGTCGTGTGAAGTCGTGGTAGATATCAATTAACAGAGCAAGGTTGGTATGGAGTTTGTAGAGGAAGGATCCACCTTTCAAATGCCCAAAAATTTAAATCAAGTCTATTAGTCAAATTTTAGATATAGTCGTGTGAAGTAGTAGTAGATATCAATTAACAGAGCAAGGTTGGTATGGAGTTTGTAGAGGAAGGATCCACCTTTCAAATGCCCAAAAATTTAAATCAAGTCTATTAGTAAAATTTTAGATATAGTCGTGTGAAGTCGTGGTAGATATCAATTAACAGGGGGTCTATTATGAAATTTTCGACATCGCAAATTTTCGACGCTGTCGACCAGTTCGACAACGTCGAATATAGGTATTATGAGATATTCGACAACGTCGAAAATAACATCAATCACAAATAACAAAGGAACGGATCCTTTCCATAAATTCCACTAATACATATTTCGAATTGCTCCGAGTTTGTTGAAGTCCTAAAATAAATCCGACAATAAATGTACCTATTTAAAATTAAATAAATTTAATTATTTTAATTAAACAAAATTACATATACGAGTATGTATCCACATATAAAATTTAAAATTAACACACAAAATAACTAAACAAGTAAATATATATGACTCACATTTTATTAACTGTTTATTTTCTTGCGACACCTCAATAGCAGTCGAATAATTTTCGTTTTTATCTAAAATAATGCGCGTCGTAATTTCATAATAGAAAAATTTGCGATTTGGTCGAAAAAAAAGCGCGCCGAAAAAATTTCATAATACCTATTTTCGACGATGTCGAAAAAAAAGCGCGCGTCGAAAGTTTCATAATAGACCCCCAGAGCAAGGTTGGTATGGAGTTTGTAGAGGAAGGATCCACCTTTCAAATGCCCAAAAATTTAAATCAAGTCTATTAGTCAAATTTTAGATATAGTCGTGTGAAGTAGTAGTAGATATCAATTAACAGAGCAAGGTTGGTATGGAGTTTGTAGTGGAAGGATCCACCTTTCAAATGCTCAAAAATTTAAATCAAGTCTATTAGTCAAATTTTAGATATAGTTGTGTGAAGTCGTAGTAGATATCAATTAACAGAGCAAGGTTGGTATGGAGTTTGTAGAGGAAGGATCCACCTTTCAAATGCCCAAAAATTTAAATCAAGTCTATTAGTCAAATTTTAGATATAGTCGTGTGAAGTCGTGGTAGATATCAATTAACAGAGCAAGGTTGGTATGGAGTTTTTAGAGGAAGGATCCACGTTTCAAATGCCCAAAAATTTAAATCAAGTCTATTAGTCAAATTTTAGATATAGTCGTGTGAAGTAGTAGTAGATATCAATTAACAGAGCAAGGTTGGTATGGAGTTTGTAGTGGAAGGATCCACCTTTCAAATGCTCAAAAATTTAAATCAAGTCTATTAGTCAAATTTTAGATATAGTCGTGTGAAGTCGTAGTAGATATCAATTAACAGAGCAAGGTTGGTATGGAGTTTGTAGTGGAAGGATCCACCTTTCAAATGCTCAAAAATTAAAATCTAGTCTATTAGTCAAATTTTAGATATAGTCGTGTGAAGTCGTAGTAGATATCAACTAACAGAGCAAGGTTGGTATGGAATTTGTAGAAGAAGGATCCACCTTTCAAATGCCCAAAAATTTAAATCAAGTCTATTAGTCAAATTTTAGATATAGTCGTGTGAAGTCGTAGTAGATATCAATTAACAGAGCAAGGTTGGTATGGAATTTGTAGAAGAAGGATCCACCTTTCAAATGCCCAAAAATTTAAATCAAGTCTATTAGTCAAATTTTAGATATAGTCGTGTGAAGTCGTAGTAGATATCAATTAACAGAGCAAGGTTGGTATGGAATTTGTAGAGGAAGGATCCACCTTTCAAAAGCCTAAAAATTTAAATCAAGTCTATTAGTCAAATTTTAGATATAGTCGTGTGAAGTCGTAGTAGATATCAATTAACAGAGCAAGGTTGGTATGGAGTTTGTAGAGGGAGGATCCACCTTTCAAATGCCCAAAAATTTAAATCAAGTCTATTAGTCAAATTTTAGATATAGTCGTGTGAAGTCGTAGTAGATATCAACTAACAGAGCAAGGTTGGTATGGAGTTTGTAGAGGAAGGATCCACCTTTCAAATGCCCAAAAATTTAAATCAAGTCTATTAGTCAAATTTTAGATATAGTCGTGTGAAGTCGTAGTAGATATCAATTAACAGAGCAAGGTTGGTATGGAATTTGTAGAGGAAGGATCCACCTTTCAAATGCCCAAAAATTTAAATCAAGTCTATTAGTCAAATTTTAGATATAGTCGTGTGAAGTCGTAGTAGATATCAATTAACAGAGCAAGGTTGGTATGGAGTTTGTAGAGGGAGGATCCACCTTTCAAATGCCCAAAAATTTAAATCAAGTCTATTAGTCAAATTTTAGATATAGTAGTGTGAAGTCGTAGTAGATATCAACTAACAGAGCAAGGTTGGTATGGAGTTTGTAGAGGAAGGATCCACCTTTCAAATGCCCAAAAATTTAAATCAAGTCTATTAGTCAAATTTTAGATATAGTCGTGTGAAGTCGTAGTAGATATCAATTAACAGAGCAAGGTTGGTATGGAGTTTGTAGAGGAAGGATCCACCTTTCAAAAGCCTAAAAATTTAAATCAAGTCTATTAGTCAAATTTTAGATATAGTCGTGTGAAGTCGTAGTAGATATCAATTAACAGAGCAAGGTTGGTATGAAATTTGTAGAGGAAGGATCCACCTTTCAAATGCCCAAAAATTTAAATCAAGTCTATTAGTCAAATTTTAGATATAGTCGTGTGAAGTCGTAGTAGATATCAATTAACAGAGCAAGGTTGGTATGGAGTTGATAGTGGAAGGATCCACCTTTCAAATGCCCAAAAATTTAAATCAAGTCTATTAGTCAAATTTTAGATATAGTCGTGTGAAGTAGTAGTAGATATCAATTAACAGAGCAAGGTTGGTATGAAATTTGTAGAGGAAGGATCCACCTTTCAAATGCCCAAAAATTTAAATCAAGTCTATTAGTCAAATTTTAGATATAGTCGTGTGAAGTCGTAGTAGATATAAATTAACAGAGCAAGGTTGGTAAAGAATTTGTGGAGGAAGGATCGACCTTTCAAATGCTCGAAAATTTAAATCAAGTCTATTAGTCAAATTTTAGATATAGTCGTGTGAAGTAGTAGTAGATATCAATTAACAGAGCAAGGTTGGTATGGAGTTTGTAGTGGAAGAATCCACCTTTCAAATGCCCAAAAATTTAAATCAAGTCTATTAGTCAAATTTTAGATATAGTCGTGTGAAGTCGTGGTAGATATCAATTAACAGAGCAAGGTTGGTATGGAGTTTGTAGAGGAAGGATCCACCTTTCAAATGCCCAAAAATTTAAATCAAGTCTATTAGTCAAATTTTAGATATAGTCGTGTGAAGTCGTGGTAGATATCAATTAACAGAGCAAGGTTGGTATGGAGTTTGTAGAGGAAGGATCCACCTTTCAAATGCCCAAAAATTTAAATCAAGTCTATTAGTCAAATTTTAGATATAGTCGTGTGAAGTAGTAGTAGATATCAATTAACAGAGCAAGGTTGGTATGGAGTTTGTAGTGGAAGGATCCACCTTTCAAATGCTCAAAAATTTAAATCAAGTCTATTAGTCAAATTTTAGATATAGTTGTGTGAAGTCGTAGTAGATATCAATTAACAGAGCAAGGTTGGTATGGAGTTTGTAGAGGAAGGATCCACCTTTCAAATGCCCAAAAATTTAAATCAAGTCTATTAGTCAAATTTTAGATATAGTCGTGTGAAGTCGTAGTAGATATCAACTAACAGAGCAAGGTTGGTATGGAGTTTGTAGAGGAAGGATCCACCTTTCAAATGCCCAAAAATTTAAATCAAGTCTATTAGTCAAATTTTAGATATAGTCGTGTGAAGTCGTAGTAGATATCAATTAACAGAGCAAGGTTGGTATGGAATTTGTAGAGGAAGGATCCACCTTTCAAATGCCCAAAATTTAAATCAAGTCTATTAGTCAAATTTTAGATATAGTCGTGTGAAGTCGTAGTAGATATCAATTAACAGAGCAAGGTTGGTATGGAGTTTGTAGAGGGAGGATCCACCTTTCAAATGCCCAAAAATTTAAATCAAGTCTATTAGTCAAATTTTAGATATAGTAGTGTGAAGTCGTAGTAGATATCAACTAACAGAGCAAGGTTGGTATGGAGTTTGTAGAGGAAGGATCCACCTTTCAAATGCCCAAAAATTTAAATCAAGTCTATTAGTCAAATTTTAGATATAGTCGTGTGAAGTCGTAGTAGATATCAATTAACAGAGCAAGGTTGGTATGGAGTTTGTAGAGGAAGGATCCACCTTTCAAAAGCCTAAAAATTTAAATCAAGTCTATTAGTCAAATTTTAGATATAGTCGTGTGAAGTCGTAGTAGATATAATTAACAGAGCAAGGTTGGTATGAAATTTGTAGAGGAAGGATCCACCTTTCAAATGCCCAAAAATTTAAATCAAGTCTATTAGTCAAATTTTAGATATAGTCGTGTGAAGTCGTAGTAGATATCAATTTACAGAGCAAGGTTGGTATGGAGTTGATAGTGGAAGGATCCACCTTTCAAATGCCCAAAAATTTAAATCAAGTCTATTAGTCAAATTTTAGATATAGTCGTGTGAAGTAGTAGTAGATATCAATTAACAGAGCAAGGTTGGTATGAAATTTGTAGAGGAAGGATCCACCTTTCAAATGCCCAAAAATTTAAATCAAGTCTATTAGTCAAATTTTAGATATAGTCGTGTGAAGTCGTAGTAGATATAAATTAACAGAGCAAGGTTGGTAAAGAATTTGTAGAGGAAGGATCCACCTTTCAAATGCTCGAAAATTTAAATCAAGTCTATTAGTCAAATTTTAGATATAGTCGTGTGAAGTAGTAGTAGATATCAATTAACAGAGCAAGGTTGGTATGGAGTTTGTAGTGGAAGAATCCACCTTTCAAATGCCCAAAAATTTAAATCAAGTCTATTAGTCAAATTTTAGATATAGTCGTGTGAAGTCGTGGTAGATATCAATTAACAGAGCAAGGTTGGTATGGAGTTTGTAGAGGAAGGATCCACCTTTCAAATGCCCAAAAATTTAAATCAAGTCTATTAGTCAAATTTTAGATATAGTCGTGTGAAGTCGTGGTAGATATCAATTAACAGAGCAAGGTTGGTATGGAGTTTGTAGAGGAAGGATCCACCTTTCAAATGCCCAAAAATTTAAATCAAGTCTATTAGTCAAATTTTAGATATAGTCGTGTGAAGTAGTAGTAGATATCAATTAACAGAGCAAGGTTGGTATGGAGTTTGTAGAGGAAGGATCCACCTTTCAAATGCCCAAAAATTTAAATCAAGTCTATTAGTAAAATTTTAGATATAGTCGTGTGAAGTCGTGGTAGATATCAATTAACAGAGCAAGGTTGGTATGGAGTTTGTAGAGGAAGGATCCACCTTTCAAATGCCCAAAAATTTAAATCAAGTCTATTAGTCAAATTTTAGATATAGTCGTGTGAAGTCGTAGTAGATATCAATTAACAGAGCAAGGTTGGTATGGAGTTTGTAGAGGGAGGATCCACCTTTCAAATGCCCAAAAATTTAAATCAAGTCTATTAGTCAAATTTTAGATATAGTCGTGTGAAGTCGTAGTAGATATCAACTAACAGAGCAAGGTTGGTATGGAGTTTGTAGAGGAAGGATCCACCTTTCAAATGCCCAAAAATTTAAATCAAGTCTATTAGTCAAATTTTAGATATAGTCGTGTGAAGTCGTAGTAGATATCAATTAACAGAGCAAGGTTGGTATGGAATTTGTAGAGGAAGGATCCACCTTTCAAATGCCCAAAAATTTAAATCAAGTCTATTAGTCAAATTTTAGATATAGTCGTGTGAAGTCGTAGTAGATATCAATTAACAGAGCAAGGTTGGTATGGAGTTTGTAGAGGGAGGATCCACCTTTCAAATGCTCAAAAATTTAAATCAAGTCTATTAGTCAAATTTTAGATATAGTAGTGTGAAGTCGTAGTAGATATCAACTAACAGAGCAAGGTTGGTATGGAGTTTGTAGAGGAAGGATCCACCTTTCAAATGCCCAAAAATTTAAATCAAGTCTATTAGTCAAATTTTAGATATAGTCGTGTGAAGTCGTAGTAGATATCAATTAACAGAGCAAGGTTGGTATGGAGTTTGTAGAGGAAGGATCCACCTTTCAAATGCCCAAAAATTTAAATCAAGTCTATTAGTCAAATTTTAGATATAGTCGTGTGAAGTAGTAGTAGATATCAATTAACAGAGCAAGGTTGGTATGGAGTTTGTAGTGGAAGGATCCACCTTTCAAATGCTCAAAAATTTAAATCAAGTCTATTAGTCAAATTTTAGATATAGTTGTGTGAAGTCGTAGTAGATATCAATTAACAGAGCAAGGTTGGTATGGAGTTTGTAGAGGAAGGATCCACCTTTCAAATGCCCAAAAATTTAAATCAAGTCTATTAGTCAAATTTTAGATATAGTCGTGTGAAGTCGTAGTAGATATCAACTAACAGAGCAAGGTTGGTATGGAGTTTGTAGAGGAAGGATCCACCTTTCAAATGCCCAAAAATTTAAATCAAGTCTATTAGTCAAATTTTAGATATAGTCGTGTGAAGTCGTAGTAGATATCAATTAACAGAGCAAGGTTGGTATGGAATTTGTAGAGGAAGGATCCACCTTTCAAATGCCCAAAAATTTAAATCAAGTCTATTAGTCAAATTTTAGATATAGTCGTGTGAAGTCGTAGTAGATATCAATTAACAGAGCAAGGTTGGTATGGAGTTTGTAGAGGGAGGATCCACCTTTCAAATGCCCAAAAATTTAAATCAAGTCTATTAGTCAAATTTTAGATATAGTAGTGTGAAGTCGTAGTAGATATCAACTAACAGAGCAAGGTTGGTATGGAGTTTGTAGAGGAAGGATCCACCTTTCAAATGCCCAAAAATTTAAATCAAGTCTATTAGTCAAATTTTAGATATAGTCGTGTGAAGTCGTAGTAGATATAAATTAACAGAGCAAGGTTGGTAAAGAATTTGTAGAGGAAGGATCGACCTTTCAAATGCTCGAAAATTTAAATCAAGTCTATTAGTCAAATTTTAGATATAGTCGTGTGAAGTAGTAGTAGATATCAATTAACAGAGCAAGGTTGGTATGGAGTTTGTAGTGGAAGAATCCACCTTTCAAATGCCCAAAAATTTAAATCAAGTCTATTAGTCAAATTTTAGATATAGTCGTGTGAAGTCGTGGTAGATATCAATTAACAGAGCAAGGTTGGTATGGAGTTTGTAGAGGAAGGATCCACCTTTCAAATGCCCAAAAATTTAAATCAAGTCTATTAGTCAAATTTTAGATATAGTCGTGTGAAGTCGTGGTAGATATCAATTAACAGAGCAAGGTTGGTATGGAGTTTGTAGAGGAAGGATCCACCTTTCAAATGCCCAAAAATTTAAATCAAGTCTATTAGTCAAATTTTAGATATAGTCGTGTGAAGTAGTAGTAGATATCAATTAACAGAGCAAGGTTGGTATGGAGTTTGTAGAGGAAGGATCCACCTTTCAAATGCCCAAAAATTTAAATCAAGTCTATTAGTAAAATTTTAGATATAGTCGTGTGAAGTCGTGGTAGATATCAATTAACAGAGCAAGGTTGGTATGGAGTTTGTAGAGGAAGGATCCACCTTTCAAATGCCCAAAAATTTAAATCAAGTCTATTAGTCAAATTTTAGATATAGTCGTGTGAAGTCGTAGTAGATATAAATTAACAGAGCAAGGTTGGTAAAGAATTTGTAGAGGAAGGATCGACCTTTCAAATGCTCGAAAATTTAAATCAAGTCTATTAGTCAAATTTTAGATATAGTCGTGTGAAGTAGTAGTAGATATCAATTAACAGAGCAAGGTTGGTATGGAGTTTGTAGTGGAAGAATCCACCTTTCAAATGCCCAAAAATTTAAATCAAGTCTATTAGTCAAATTTTAGATATAGTCGTGTGAAGTCGTGGTAGATATCAATTAACAGAGCAAGGTTGGTATGGAGTTTGTAGAGGAAGGATCCACCTTTCAAAAGCCTAAAAATTTAAATCAAGTCTATTAGTCAAATTTTAGATATAGTCGTGTGAAGTCGTAGTAGATATCAATTAACAGAGCAAGGTTGGCATGGAGTTTGTAGAGGGAGGATCCACCTTTCAAATGCCCAAAAATTTAAATCAAGTCTATTAGTCAAATTTTAGATATAGTCGTGTGAAGTCGTAGTAGATATCAACTAACAGAGCAAGGTTGGTATGGAGTTTGTAGAGGAAGGATCCACCTTTCAAATGCCCAAAAATTTAAATCAAGTCTATTAGTCAAATTTTAGATATAGTCGTGTGAAGTCGTAGTAGATATCAATTAACAGAGCAAGGTTGGTATGGAATTTGTAGAGGAAGGATCCACCTTTCAAATGCCCAAAAATTTAAATCAAGTCTATTAGTCAAATTTTAGATATAGTCGTGTGAAGTCGTAGTAGATATCAATTAACAGAGCAAGGTTGGTATGGAGTTTGTAGAGGGAGGATCCACCTTTCAAATGCCCAAAAATTTAAATCAAGTCTATTAGTCAAATTTTAGATATAGTAGTGTGAAGTCGTAGTAGATATCAACTAACAGAGCAAGGTTGGTATGGAGTTTGTAGAGGAAGGATCCACCTTTCAAAAGCCTAAAAATTTAAATCAAGTCTATTAGTCAAATTTTAGATATAGTCGTGTGAAGTCGTAGTAGATATAATTAACAGAGCAAGGTTGGTATGAAATTTGTAGAGGAAGGATCCACCTTTCAAATGCCCAAAAATTTAAATCAAGTCTATTAGTCAAATTTTAGATATAGTCGTGTGAAGTCGTAGTAGATATCAATTTACAGAGCAAGGTTGGTATGGAGTTGATAGTGGAAGGATCCACCTTTCAAATGCCCAAAAATTTAAATCAAGTCTATTAGTCAAATTTTAGATATAGTCGTGTGAAGTAGTAGTAGATATCAATTAACAGAGCAAGGTTGGTATGAAATTTGTAGAGGAAGGATCCACCTTTCAAATGCCCAAAAATTTAAATCAAGTCTATTAGTCAAATTTTAGATATAGTCGTGTGAAGTCGTAGTAGATATAAATTAACAGAGCAAGGTTGGTAAAGAATTTGTAGAGGAAGGATCCACCTTTCAAATGCTCGAAAATTTAAATCAAGTCTATTAGTCAAATTTTAGATATAGTCGTGTGAAGTAGTAGTAGATATCAATTAACAGAGCAAGGTTGGTATGGAGTTTGTAGTGGAAGAATCCACCTTTCAAATGCCCAAAAATTTAAATCAAGTCTATTAGTCAAATTTTAGATATAGTCGTGTGAAGTCGTGGTAGATATCAATTAACAGAGCAAGGTTGGTATGGAGTTTGTAGAGGAAGGATCCACCTTTCAAATGCCCAAAAATTTAAATCAAGTCTATTAGTCAAATTTTAGATATAGTCGTGTGAAGTCGTGGTAGATATCAATTAACAGAGCAAGGTTGGTATGGAGTTTGTAGAGGAAGGATCCACCTTTCAAATGCCCAAAAATTTAAATCAAGTCTATTAGTCAAATTTTAGATATAGTCGTGTGAAGTAGTAGTAGATATCAATTAACAGAGCAAGGTTGGTATGGAGTTTGTAGAGGAAGGATCCACCTTTCAAATGCCCAAAAATTTAAATCAAGTCTATTAGTAAAATTTTAGATATAGTCGTGTGAAGTCGTGGTAGATATCAATTAACAGAGCAAGGTTGGTATGGAGTTTGTAGAGGAAGGATCCACCTTTCAAATGCCCAAAAATTTAAATCAAGTCTATTAGTCAAATTTTAGATATAGTCGTGTGAAGTCGTAGTAGATATCAATTAACAGAGCAAGGTTGGTATGGAGTTTGTAGAGGGAGGATCCACCTTTCAAATGCCCAAAAATTTAAATCAAGTCTATTAGTCAAATTTTAGATATAGTCGTGTGAAGTCGTAGTAGATATCAACTAACAGAGCAAGGTTGGTATGGAGTTTGTAGAGGAAGGATCCACCTTTCAAATGCCCAAAAATTTAAATCAAGTCTATTAGTCAAATTTTAGATATAGTCGTGTGAAGTCGTAGTAGATATCAATTAACAGAGCAAGGTTGGTATGGAATTTGTAGAGGAAGGATCCACCTTTCAAATGCCCAAAAATTTAAATCAAGTCTATTAGTCAAATTTTAGATATAGTCGTGTGAAGTCGTAGTAGATATCAATTAACAGAGCAAGGTTGGTATGGAGTTTGTAGAGGGAGGATCCACCTTTCAAATGCTCAAAAATTTAAATCAAGTCTATTAGTCAAATTTTAGATATAGTAGTGTGAAGTCGTAGTAGATATCAACTAACAGAGCAAGGTTGGTATGGAGTTTGTAGAGGAAGGATCCACCTTTCAAATGCCCAAAAATTTAAATCAAGTCTATTAGTCAAATTTTAGATATAGTCGTGTGAAGTCGTAGTAGATATCAATTAACAGAGCAAGGTTGGTATGGAGTTTGTAGAGGAAGGATCCACCTTTCAAATGCCCAAAAATTTAAATCAAGTCTATTAGTCAAATTTTAGATATAGTCGTGTGAAGTAGTAGTAGATATCAATTAACAGAGCAAGGTTGGTATGGAGTTTGTAGTGGAAGGATCCACCTTTCAAATGCTCAAAAATTTAAATCAAGTCTATTAGTCAAATTTTAGATATAGTTGTGTGAAGTCGTAGTAGATATCAATTAACAGAGCAAGGTTGGTATGGAGTTTGTAGAGGAAGGATCCACCTTTCAAATGCCCAAAAATTTAAATCAAGTCTATTAGTCAAATTTTAGATATAGTCGTGTGAAGTCGTAGTAGATATCAACTAACAGAGCAAGGTTGGTATGGAGTTTGTAGAGGAAGGATCCACCTTTCAAATGCCCAAAAATTTAAATCAAGTCTATTAGTCAAATTTTAGATATAGTCGTGTGAAGTCGTAGTAGATATCAATTAACAGAGCAAGGTTGGTATGGAATTTGTAGAGGAAGGATCCACCTTTCAAATGCCCAAAAATTTAAATCAAGTCTATTAGTCAAATTTTAGATATAGTCGTGTGAAGTCGTAGTAGATATCAATTAACAGAGCAAGGTTGGTATGGAGTTTGTAGAGGGAGGATCCACCTTTCAAATGCCCAAAAATTTAAATCAAGTCTATTAGTCAAATTTTAGATATAGTAGTGTGAAGTCGTAGTAGATATCAACTAACAGAGCAAGGTTGGTATGGAGTTTGTAGAGGAAGGATCCACCTTTCAAATGCCCAAAAATTTAAATCAAGTCTATTAGTCAAATTTTAGATATAGTCGTGTGAAGTCGTAGTAGATATAAATTAACAGAGCAAGGTTGGTAAAGAATTTGTAGAGGAAGGATCGACCTTTCAAATGCTCGAAAATTTAAATCAAGTCTATTAGTCAAATTTTAGATATAGTCGTGTGAAGTAGTAGTAGATATCAATTAACAGAGCAAGGTTGGTATGGAGTTTGTAGTGGAAGAATCCACCTTTCAAATGCCCAAAAATTTAAATCAAGTCTATTAGTCAAATTTTAGATATAGTCGTGTGAAGTCGTGGTAGATATCAATTAACAGAGCAAGGTTGGTATGGAGTTTGTAGAGGAAGGATCCACCTTTCAAATGCCCAAAAATTTAAATCAAGTCTATTAGTCAAATTTTAGATATAGTCGTGTGAAGTCGTGGTAGATATCAATTAACAGAGCAAGGTTGGTATGGAGTTTGTAGAGGAAGGATCCACCTTTCAAATGCCCAAAAATTTAAATCAAGTCTATTAGTCAAATTTTAGATATAGTCGTGTGAAGTAGTAGTAGATATCAATTAACAGAGCAAGGTTGGTATGGAGTTTGTAGAGGAAGGATCCACCTTTCAAATGCCCAAAAATTTAAATCAAGTCTATTAGTAAAATTTTAGATATAGTCGTGTGAAGTCGTGGTAGATATCAATTAACAGAGCAAGGTTGGTATGGAGTTTGTAGAGGAAGGATCCACCTTTCAAATGCCCAAAAATTTAAATCAAGTCTATTAGTCAAATTTTAGATATAGTCGTGTGAAGTCGTAGTAGATATAAATTAACAGAGCAAGGTTGGTAAAGAATTTGTAGAGGAAGGATCGACCTTTCAAATGCTCGAAAATTTAAATCAAGTCTATTAGTCAAATTTTAGATATAGTCGTGTGAAGTAGTAGTAGATATCAATTAACAGAGCAAGGTTGGTATGGAGTTTGTAGTGGAAGAATCCACCTTTCAAATGCCCAAAAATTTAAATCAAGTCTATTAGTCAAATTTTAGATATAGTCGTGTGAAGTCGTGGTAGATATCAATTAACAGAGCAAGGTTGGTATGGAGTTTGTAGAGGAAGGATCCACCTTTCAAATGCCCAAAAATTTAAATCAAGTCTATTAGTAAAATTTTAGATATAGTCGTGTGAAGTCGTGGTAGAT
Source organism: Nephrotoma appendiculata (assembly GCA_947310385.1). Taxonomy (NCBI): domain Eukaryota; kingdom Metazoa; phylum Arthropoda; class Insecta; order Diptera; family Tipulidae; genus Nephrotoma; species Nephrotoma appendiculata. The sequence goes on along the minus strand of OX371225.1, from coordinate 139,261,781 downwards.
ATCAATTAACAGAGCAAGGTTGGTATGGAGTTTGTAGAGGAAGGATCCACCTTTCAAATGCCCAAAAATTTAAATCAAGTCTATTAGTCAAATTTTAGATATAGTCGTGTGAAGTAGTAGTAGATATCAATTAACAGAGCAAGGTTGGTATGGAGTTTGTAGAGGAAGGATCCACCTTTCAAATGCCCAAAAATTTAAATCAAGTCTATTAGTAAAATTTTAGATATAGTCGTGTGAAGTCGTGGTAGATATCAATTAACAGAGCAAGGTTGGTATGGAGTTTGTAGAGGAAGGATCCACCTTTCAAATGCCCAAAAATTTAAATCAAGTCTATTAGTCAAATTTTAGATATAGTCGTGTGAAGTCGTAGTAGATATCAATTAACAGAGCAAGGTTGGTATGGAGTTTGTAGAGGGAGGATCCACCTTTCAAATGCCCAAAAATTTAAATCAAGTCTATTAGTCAAATTTTAGATATAGTCGTGTGAAGTCGTAGTAGATATCAACTAACAGAGCAAGGTTGGTATGGAGTTTGTAGAGGAAGGATCCACCTTTCAAATGCCCAAAAATTTAAATCAAGTCTATTAGTCAAATTTTAGATATAGTCGTGTGAAGTCGTAGTAGATATCAATTAACAGAGCAAGGTTGGTATGGAATTTGTAGAGGGAGGATCCACCTTTCAAATGCCCAAAAATTTAAATCAAGTCTATTAGTCAAATTTTAGATATAGTCGTGTGAAGTCGTAGTAGATATCAATTAACAGAGCAAGGTTGGTATGGAGTTTGTAGAGGGAGGATCCACCTTTCAAATGCCCAAAAATTTAAATCAAGTCTATTAGTCAAATTTTAGATATAGTAGTGTGAAGTCGTAGTAGATATCAACTAACAGAGCAAGGTTGGTATGGAGTTTGTAGAGGAAGGATCCATCTTTCAAATGCCCAAAAATTTAAATCAAGTCTATTAGTCAAATTTTAGATATAGTCGTGTGAAGTCGTAGTAGATATCAATTAACAGAGCAAGGTTGGTATGGAGTTTGTAGAGGAAGGATCCACCTTTCAAAAGCCTAAAAATTTAAATCAAGTCTATTAGTCAAATTTTAGATATAGTCGTGTGAAGTCGTAGTAGATATCAATTAACAGAGCAAGGTTGGTATGAAATTTGTAGAGGAAGGATCCACCTTTCAAATGCCCAAAAATTTAAATCAAGTCTATTAGTCAAATTTTAGATATAGTCGTGTGAAGTCGTAGTAGATATCAATTAACAGAGCAAGGTTGGTATGGAGTTGATAGTGGAAGGATCCACCTTTCAAATGCCCAAAAATTTAAATCAAGTCTATTAGTCAAATTTTAGATATAGTCGTGTGAAGTAGTAGTAGATATCAATTAACAGAGCAAGGTTGGTATGAAATTTGTAGAGGAAGGATCCACCTTTCAAATGCCCAAAAATTTAAATCAAGTCTATTAGTCAAATTTTAGATATAGTCGTGTGAAGTCGTAGTAGATATAAATTAACAGAGCAAGGTTGGTAAAGAATTTGTAGAGGAAGGATCGACCTTTCAAATGCTCGAAAATTTAAATCAAGTCTATTAGTCAAATTTTAGATATAGTCGTGTGAAGTAGTAGTAGATATCAATTAACAGAGCAAGGTTGGTATGGAGTTTGTAGTGGAAGAATCCACCTTTCAAATGCCCAAAAATTTAAATCAAGTCTATTAGTCAAATTTTAGATATAGTCGTGTGAAGTCGTGGTAGATATCAATTAACAGAGCAAGGTTGGTATGGAGTTTGTAGAGGAAGGATCCACCTTTCAAATGCCCAAAAATTTAAATCAAGTCTATTAGTCAAATTTTAGATATAGTCGTGTGAAGTCGTGGTAGATATCAATTAACAGAGCAAGGTTGGTATGGAGTTTGTAGAGGGAGGATCCACCTTTCAAATGCCCAAAAATTTAAATCAAGTCTATTAGTCAAATTTTAGATATAGTCGTGTGAAGTAGTAGTAGATATCAATTAACAGAGCAAGGTTGGTATGGAATTTGTAGAGGAAGGATCCACCTTTCAAATGCCCAAAAATTTAAATCAAGTCTATTAGTCAAATTTTAGATATAGTCGTGTGAAGTCGTAGTAGATATAAATTAGCAGAGCAAGGTTGGTATGGAGTTTGTAGAGGAAGGATCCACCTTTCAAATGCCCAAAAATTTAAATCAAGTCTATTAGTCAAATTTTAGATATAGTCGTGTGAAGTCGTAGTAGATATCAACTAACAGAGCAAGGTTGGTATGAAATTTGTAGAGGAAAAATCCACCTTTCAAATCCCAAAATTTAAATCAAGTCTATTAGTCAAATTTTAGATATAGTCGTGTGAAGTCGTAGTAGATATCAATTAACAGAGCAAGGTTGGTATGGAATTTGTAGAGGAAGGATCCACCTTTCAAATGCCCAAAAATTTAAATCAAGTCTATTAGTCAAATTTTAGATATAGTCGTGTGAAGTCGTAGTAGATATCAATTAACAGAGCAAGGTTGGTATGAAATTTGTAGAGGAAGGATCCACCTTTCAAATGCCCAAAAATTTAAATCAAGTCTATTAGTCAAATTTTAGATATAGTCGTGTGAAGTCGTAGTAGATATCAATTAACAGAGCAAGGTTGGTATGGAATTTGTAGAGGAATGATTCAACTTTCAAATGCCCAAAAATTTAAATCAAGTTTTAAAATTTAAATTAAAATATCTAAAATTTGTCTCACAGACTCGATTCATTATTTTTACTTTTGAAAGTTGGATGCTTCTTCTACAAATTCCATACCAACCTTGCTCTGTTAATTGATATCTACTACGACTTCACACGACTATATCTAAAATTTGACTAATAGACTTGATTTAAATTTTCGAGCATTTGAAAGGTCGATCCTTCCTCTACAAATTCTTTACCAACCTTGCTCTGTTAATTTATATCTACTACGACTTCACACGACTATATCTAAAATTTGACTAATAGATTTGATTTAAATTTTTGGGCATTTGAAAGGTGAATTCTTCCTCTACAAATTCCATACCAACCTTGCTCTGTTAATTGATATCTACTACGACTTCACACGACTATATCTAAAATTTGACTAATAGACTTGATTTAAATTTTGGGATTTGAAAGGTGGATTCTTCCTCTACAAATTTCATACCAACCTTGCTCTGTTAATTGATATCTACTACGACTTCACACGACTATATCTAAAATTTGACTAATAGACTTGATTTAAATTTTTGGGCATTTGAAAGGTGGATCCTTCCTCTACAAACTCCATACCAACCTTGCTCTGCTAATTTATATCTACTACGACTTCACACGACTATATCTAAAATTTGACTAATAGACTTGATTTAAATTTTTAGGCATTTGAAAGGTGGATCCTTCCTCTACAAATTCCATACCAACCTCTTGCTCTGTTAATTGATATCTACTACGACTTCACACGACTATATCTAAAATTTGACTAATAGACTTGATTTAAATTTTTGGGCATTTGAAAGGTGGATCCTTCCTCTACAAACTCCATACCAACCTTGCTCTGCTAATTTATATCTACTACGACTTCACACGACTATATCTAAAATTTGACTAATAGACTTGATTTAAATTTTTGGGCATTTGAAAGGTGGATCCTTCCTCTACAAATTCCATACCAACCTTGCTCTGTTAATTGATATCTACTACGACTTCACACGACTATATCTAAAATTTGACTAATAGACTTGATTTAAATTTTTGGGCATTTGAAAGGTGGATCCTTCCTCTACAAATTCCATACCAACCTTGCTCTGTTAATTGATATCTACTACGACTTCACACGACTATATCTAAAATTTGACTAATAGACTTGATTTAAATTTTTGGGCATTTGAAAGGTGGATCCTTCCTCTACAAATTCCATACCAACCTTGCTCTGTTAATTGATATCTACTACGACTTCACACGACTAGGTTGGTATGGAGTTTGTAGAGGAAGGATCCACCTTTCAAATGCCCAAAAATTTAAATCAAGTCTATTAGTCAAATTTTAGATATAGTCGTGTGAAGTAGTAGTAGATATCAATTAACAGAGCAAGGTTGGTATGGAGTTTGTAGTGGAAGGATCCACCTTTCAAATGCTCAAAAATTTAAATCAAGTCTATTAGTCAAATTTTAGATATTTTAGATATTTAGATCCTTCCTCTACAAATTTCATACCAACCTTGCTCTGTTAATTGATATCTACTACGACTTCACACGACTATATCTAAAATTTGACTAATAGACTTGATTTAAATTTTTGGGCATTTGAAAGGTGGATCCTTCCTCTACAAACTCCATACCAACCTTGCTCTGCTAATTTATATCTACTACGACTTCACACGACTATATCTAAAATTTGACTAATAGACTTGATTTAAATTTTTGGGCATTTGAAAGGTGGATCCTTCCTCTACAAATTCCATACCAACCTTGCTCTGTTAATTGATATCTACTACGACTTCACACGACTATATCTAAAATTTGACTAATAGACTTGATTTAAATTTTTGGGCATTTGAAAGGTGGATCCTTCCTCTACAAATTCCATACCAACCTTGCTCTGTTAATTGATATCTACTACGACTTCACACGACTATATCTAAAATTTGACCAATAGACTTGATTTAAATTTTTGGGCATTTCAAAGGTGGATCCTTCCTCTACAAACTCCATACCAACCTTGCTCTGCTAATTTATATCTACTACGACTTCACACTACTATATCTAAAATTTGACTAATAGACTTGATTTAAATTTTTGGGCATTTCAAAGGTGGATCCTTCCTCTACAAACTCTATACCAACCTTGCTCTGTTAATTGATATCTACTACGACTTCACACGACTATATCTAAAATTTGACTAATAGACTTGATTTAAATTTTTGGGCATTTGAAAGGTGGATCCTTCCTCTACAAACTCCATACCAACCTTACTCTGTTAATTGATATCTACTACGACTTCACACGACTATATCTAAAATTTGACTAATAGACTTGATTTAAATTTTTGAGCATTTGAAAGGTGGATCCTTCCTGTACAAACTCCATACCAACCTTGCTCTGTTAATTGATATCTACTACGACTTCACACGACTATATCTAAAATTTGACTAATAGATTTGATTTAAATTTTTAAGCATTTGAAAGGTGGATCCTTCCTCTACAAACTCCATACCAACCTTGCTCTGTTAATTGATATCTACTACGACTTCACTCGACTATATCTAAAATTTGACTAATAGACTTGATTTAAATTTTTGGGCATTTGAAAGGTGGATCCTTCCTCTACAAATTCCATACCAACCTTGCTCTGTTAATTGATATCTACTACGACTTCACACGACTATATCTAAAATTTGACTAATAGACTTGATTTAAATTTTTGGGCATTTGAAAGGTGGATCCTTCCTCTACAAACTCCATACCAACCTTGCTCTGCTAATTTATATCTACTACGACTTCACACGACTATATCTAAAATTTGACTAATAGACTTGATTTAAATTTTTGGGCATTTGAAAGGTGGATCCTTCCTCTACAAATTCCATACCAACCTTGCTCTGTTAATTGATATCTACTACGACTTCACACGACTATATCTAAAATTTGACTAATAGACTTGATTTAAATTTTTGGGCATTTGAAAGGTGGATCCTTCCTCTACAAATTCCATACCAACCTTGCTCTGTTAATTGATATCTACCACGACTTCACACGACTATATCTAAAATTTGACTAATAGACTTGATTTAAATTTTTGGGCATTTGAAAGGTGGATCCTCCCTCTACAAACTCCATACCAACCTTGCTCTGTTAATTGATATCTACTACGACTTCACACGACTATATCTAAAATTTGACTAATAGACTTGATTTAAATTTTTAGGCTTTTGAAAGGTGGATCCTTCCTCTACAAACTCCATACCAACCTTGCTCTGTTAATTGATATCTACTACGACTTCACACGACTATATCTAAAATTTGACTAATAGACTTGATTTAAATTTTTGGGCATTTGAAAGGTGGATCCTTCCTCTACAAACTCCATACCAACCTTGCTCTGTTAGTTGATATCTACTACGACTTCACACTACTATATCTAAAATTTGACTAATAGACTTGATTTAAATTTTTGGGCATTTGAAAGGTGGATCCTCCCTCTACAAACTCCATACCAACCTTGCTCTGTTAATTGATATCTACAACGACTTCACACGACTATATCTAAAATTTGACTAATAGACTTGATTTAAATTTTTGGGCATTTGAAAGGTGGATCCTTCCTCTACAAATTCCATACCAACCTTGCTCTGTTAATTGATATCTACTACGACTTCACACGACTATATCTAAAATTTGACTAATAGACTTGATTTAAATTTTTGGGCATTTGAAAGGTGGATCCTTCCTCTACAAACTCCATACCAACCTTGCTCTGTTAGTTGATATCTACTACGACTTCACACTACTATATCTAAAATTTGACTAATAGACTTGATTTAAATTTTTGGGCATTTGAAAGGTGGATCCTCCCTCTACAAACTCCATACCAACCTTGCTCTGTTAATTGATATCTACTACGACTTCACACGACTATATCTAAAATTTGACCAATAGACTTGATTTAAATTTTTGGGCATTTCAAAGGTGGATCCTTCCTCTACAAACTACATACCAACCTTGCTCTGTTAGTTGATATCTACTACGACTTCACACGACTATATCTAAAATTTGACTAATAGACTTGATTTAAATTTTTGGGCATTTCAAAGGTGGATCCTTCCTCTACAAACTCTATACCAACCTTGCTCTGTTAATTGATATCTACTACGACTTCACACGACTATATCTAAAATTTGACTAATAGACTTGATTTAAATTTTTGGGCATTTGAAAGGTGGATCCTTCCTCTACAAACTCCATACCAACCTTACTCTGTTAATTGATATCTACTACGACTTCACACGACTATATCTAAAATTTGACTAATAGACTTGATTTAAATTTTTGAGCATTTGAAAGGTGGATCCTTCCTGTACAAACTCCATACCAACCTTGCTCTGTTAATTGATATCTACTACGACTTCACACGACTATATCTAAAATTTGACTAATAGATTTGATTTAAATTTTTAGGCATTTGAAAGGTGGATCCTTCCTCTACAAACTCCATACCAACCTTGCTCTGTTAATTGATATCTACTACGACTTCACTCGACTATATCTAAAATTTGACTAATAGACTTGATTTAAATTTTTGGGCATTTGAAAGGTGGATCCTTCCTCTACAAATTCCATACCAACCTTGCTCTGTTAATTGATATCTACTACGACTTCACACGACTATATCTAAAATTTGACTAATAGACTTGATTTAAATTTTTGGGCATTTGAAAGGTGGATCCTTCCTCTACAAACTCCATACCAACCTTGCTCTGCTAATTTATATCTACTACGACTTCACACGACTATATCTAAAATTTGACTAATAGACTTGATTTAAATTTTTGGGCATTTGAAAGGTGGATCCTTCCTCTACAAATTCCATACCAACCTTGCTCTGTTAATTGATATCTACTACGACTTCACACGACTATATCTAAAATTTGACTAATAGACTTGATTTAAATTTTTGGGCATTTGAAAGGTGGATCCTTCTTCTACAAATTCCATACCAACCTTGCTCTGTTAATTGATATCTACTACGACTTCACACGACTATATCTAAAATTTGACTAATAGACTTGATTTAAATTTTTGGGCATTTGAAAGGTGGATCCTCCCTCTACAAACTCCATACCAACCTTGCTCTGTTAACTGATATCTACTACGACTTCACACGACTATATCTAAAATTTGACTAATAGACTTGATTTAAATTTTTAGGCTTTTGAAAGGTGGATCCTTCCTCTACAAACTCCATACCAACCTTGCTCTGTTAATTGATATCTACTACGACTTCACACGACTATATCTAAAATTTGACTAATAGACTTGATTTAAATTTTTGGGCATTTGAAAGGTGGATCCTTCCTCTACAAACTCCATACCAACCTTGCTCTGTTAGTTGATATCTACTACGACTTCACACGACTATATCTAAAATTTGACTAATAGACTTGATTTAAATTTTTGGGCATTTGAAAGGTGGATCCTCCCTCTACAAACTCCATACCAACCTTGCTCTGTTAATTGATATCTACTACGACTTCACACGACTATATCTAAAATTTGACTAATAGACTTGATTTAAATTTTTGGGCATTTGAAAGGTGGATCCTTCCTCTACAAATTCCATACCAACCTTGCTCTGTTAATTGATATCTACTACGACTTCACACGACTATATCTAAAATTTGACTAATAGACTTGATTTAAATTTTTGGGCATTTGAAAGGTGGATCCTTCCTCTACAAACTCCATACCAACCTTGCTCTGTTAGTTGATATCTACTACGACTTCACACTACTATATCTAAAATTTGACTAATAGACTTTGTAACCGTTGCACTGTTACATGCAAAAGTTTGTTTTAAAATTGAATACCCGCGCATGATAAGTCAGTTGTTAATGTTCAATATTTTTGCCCGGTACTGTACATATATTATTTGTACCATAATGCCATAAAACACAGCTGAGCCGCAGTTTATTTGTATTGTTCTGAGTGGGGAGAAACAAGTTTAACATTGTTTTGCATTACCCCTAAATATGTCAATTGGATGGAAATAAAATTTATTGATCACTAGTATTGTGCCACCGGTCAAGAGAAAAAGTTAACACCAACTCTTGTCTTTCGTAAAGTAAAAGTTAAGTTCAAATAAAAAATAAAATAAAAACTTAAAATAGTTAGAAAAAGGGTGTAGTGCTGTGTAATTGTGAGTGTTCGGATAGAGATCCATTTTGAACGACGATCTACAAACCGAGATCAACCAATTATTTATTTCCATCCAACAAGACGCTTACCAAGGTAAATTATTTGTTGTTTCCGTTTTTTTTATAAACCTCGTCATTAAAAGTAGAATTATTTTGCTTATTCCAACAATATAGTTTGTACCGGTAAATATTTTGTGGCAAGACCCGGTTGCTTGGTAAGCGCAATTTTTTATTATATTATATTTATTAAACACGATTGGAACGAAAACGATACGCGGTTTATAATTATATCAAAGAGCCGTCTTTATAACGAAAGCCTTTATAAACATTATTCCGGGATCACGGCATATTACTCGTACGTGATAAAATATTAGTTAAACGTTCATGATGAATATGAAAGACACCGCTATCCATGTTGTTTGTGATATACAAAAGTTACATGACGTCACTAACTAACGTTGAAGTTCCAGCGTTTCAATTGTAGTTATGTACCCGATATCTACCGCATATAACTTGGTTTAAGAACAATACTTAAATATATGTACATTTATTAATTTATATATTTATTAAAATTTATTTATTTACTTATTTTTTTTTAAACAAACATATAAACTATTAAAATAATTTATGTTACTATATAAAAACACAAACGAAAACGATTACATATTAGGAGCCATGGTTCATTTCATAGTTAAAGAATTAAATCAAAATTGTTAAAACCGTGATTGTTATGTTAATTTGTTAATTTAATTTACTATATAATCATACATTTATATATACAATTTATTTATTTACATTATATTACAAGAAAACTATATTATTAATTTCATAGTTATATTAAATGCTAAATTATACAATAACCAAATTTCATTAATTTACTACTCTGGTTCAGCTGTGTAGCTTTGCGAAACTTATTTATTTTGTTGAAAATTGTTTTTCCCTTTTCCACTGAAGTATTATGCGTGAAGATTTGTTTTTTTGTGTGTGTAAAGTGATAATAATAATGTGTAGCTAAATCTTATAAAAGCTAAGATGATTTGAGCTTCAACCACATAGGGGACTTCAATATTTTTTTTTATTGAAGTTTTATTAAAATGGAGGTGTGGGTTAAGATAATCATGACCGTTAGATCAAAGGTCATGTTGCTTGGTTGTGTAGCGGACTGTGATAAGTTTTGTGCAATAACTGTGATAAGAAAACTGTGATAAATTGATAGCTAAAACATTGAACATTAAAATGTAACCTTTCTGTGATTTTTTTTTGTAAGTGGTCATTAATATAGATAATTATTACTGTGTGTGTGTGTTCATTCAACAGAAGCAGCATATTTTTCAAGCTCTTGATGATTGGTGGAAAGATCCCACCCAAACGACTGCCACCTAGCCGGCGATCTGCTGCTCCATCATAAAATCGTCAAGAGATCTGTTAACGATTCACGGTACTCTAACAATTTTAAAACAAACCGCAAGCGAATCGTTACAGTGGCGCCCAATCTAAAAGCAAGTTTTTTTTATCAGAACGTTACGAACATACACCACATCAATAATTGTTTTGTCTTTGTAATTACTAATTAAGTTTCCGTTTTCTTGTGATGCCATTTCCACCTTACGGTGTTTGGACTAAGGCATCTAAATAGACCGGAACTTCTAATTATTTCTGTTATTCTTTTCTTAAAGTCGGATTTCGCTATTTCCATTTATACGTACTGTATAAATGTTTGGTTGTTCAGCAACCTTGACTTTCGTGGTCAATATGACTTTATCGGTAAATATTTAAAATCATTTTTTTTTTTTTTGGAGTACAATATGTTCACCCACTAATTTTCATCGAACGATTTGACTGTTAGTGAATATAAGTGACGATTGCACTAACCTGCTTATATTTTTGGTCCAAATGGAAGGATTTGTTTTCCGCTAGCATGCGTTTGATCATGAGAACTCATGGTCTCGACTACTTATTTTTCTTTGATGGCCAATTTTAAATTAATCTTTTTTTTTATTTTTTTTTTAGAGTAGACTCAATTTATCTGGTAGTGACCATTTACAAATATTTGGGGTTCATTGTTTTCATGTATCATAGTCAAATATACAACTGGGTTTATTACATATGTGTGTGTTGGAGTTTTTATTATCTTAGTGAATTATTAACCAATAATTAAAACCAAACTATTACTTATTTAAAATCTAGTCGAGTTTAGGTGTTGTTAATATTAATACATGTTGATTGTTTTATTTATCTATTTTTATTAAAATTCAATCATGTTATACTAGATTTCTACACTTGCTTATGATTTCTTTTATTTCTCTAATTTTCTTTTCGATATTAAAGCCGTATAAATTTAAAAGCTATTTTTTTTAGTTTAATCAACTTTGAGGTTTGTCGTCTTGCATATACTATTATAGCCAACCATCCGATTATCCTATAATTCAGTCATTTATAACTTTGATAATATGGACGTACAATTACTTGACTGTGACGGACTGGACATTGAATGTCAGATCCGAAATATCAGCGGGACAGTAGCAAATAGAATAACGTTGCTTACGGAAGCACTTAATAACGAAAATGCTAATAAAGCCGAGAGACCGTCCGAGCCACATTTCCTTGCTTCACGCTATCCAAAGCGAGAAGTTACCACTTGCGCCGATAAATTGCGAAAAATTCATACTGCTATGGAAACTTATATGCAAGCTGGTGAAACAACGGAGCTTGAGAAATTAGAAGAATTAGCGACTGAAGTAGAGCATGTGTCAGGTCGGCTGGATAGGATCATATTAACGAAAACTGGTTCGGCATATGATAGCGCTAAAAATTTACTAGGGAATTGTGCTAAACTATTAGGCTGTTTGAATGACTTACGGAGCAAACGAATTTCGATGCCTGATGCTGAGAATTCGTTAAAAGATTTAATGATATTGACCGTCGAGGACTGCGAAGAAGATGAGAATGTTGGAGGTACCAACTCTCAGCTCGATGGGACAAGTCAAGAAGACCCTGAAATTGTTGCCGAGTCTGGTGCAAGGGTCCGATCTGTAGATCATACTACGGAAATAAAGCAACCTCTGCGTAAAACCACGATGAACGTACCTGATAGCAATTCCTTGAATCAACAGCAGATAAATTCCATCGTTGATGCTCTTATTGCAAAGCTAAATTTACCTGCGACAATCGATGGTAAGCAAAATACCAATCTTCCTAATGGGGTAAATGCACTTGCAAATCAGGCTCTACATTCATCCACTATTATATCTCCAACAGGCATACAAGGATCGCATAAATATGATTTCACAGTGCCTCCTCCGAATCATAATGTCCCGTTTGAGAAACATAAGTCATCAGAGACCTATTTGAGAAAACACGAGCGCGTTGAAATCCATAGATGGTCAATTTCGTTTAGTGGTGAATATGGCGAGATTCCGGTGGAGCGATTTATCTACAGAGTAGAGAGTTTAGCTAGTTCAAATGGTGTTAGCACTGATGTGTTAGTCAGAAATATTAATGTGTTGTTGAATGGAAAGGCACGCGAATGGTATTGGATGTTCATGGAGCGAGAAAGAGTCGTGAAGTGGGATGAATTAAAAGGCGCCATGATACATCGCTTCCAAGATAGACGAACAGATGCGGATATTAGGCTAGCTTTAGAACGACGCAAACAGAAAGTAAAGGAAAATTTTGTAGACTTCTACAATGAAATTCTTGCTATGTCACTTCCTCTGAAGCATCCCATGACTGAGACGGAAACAATTAACTTGTTGGTAAGGAATATGAGGCCTGGGCTCCAATCGAATTTTGCTGGGCAGACGTTTAATGATATCTCGAGCTTAGTCAATCGATCGATAGCTGTTGAGGATACGTGGAATCGGCTAGGCTGGATTCCAGAATTGGCTTACCAAACTAAACGCCAGATTAATGAGCTTGATGTATCCCTTGATTATGGTGAAGGATTATCTCAACAAGTCGACTATTCTGAGCTGTCAACAAACTACGACTCCGTATGTGCTGTAGTGAACTCGTCAAAACATCAAAATAACACATTACTTAACCGAAACCAATGTTGGAACTGTGGAAGCAGTGAGCATTTGTTTAAAGACTGCTCCATTCCAATAAATCAGAGATTTTGCTTTGGCTGCGGAACTAGAAATGTCATAAAAGCATTTTGCCAAACGTGTCGCAATTATAAAGCATCGGGAAACTACCAAAGGGGTGTCAGGAATTCTGGGGCTCTGAGATCCCAAAACATACCAAGTCCCAAACCGGAAATGACGGATTCAGTTACGAATACAGACCCGGAATTTTACAGAATACTTCAACGAAGGCAGGAGTGAAATTTGCAAAAATATCCGTTGCCACTCAAACATCAACCGAAGAAATTCAACCAGTTAAAGAAACAAACGATTTAAAACGAACCTTGAAATATTTTAAGACAAGGAGGGAGATTAAAAAGGTCATCTCAGAATCAAAAATGTTAAGCAACGAAGACAATAGACCATACGCAGATGTCCTAATTAATGGAATACCATGCCGAGGTCTCCTAGATAGTGGAGCGAGCATCTCAGTTCTTGGTCTTGGCTCCGTAGAATTTATTAGGGAAAACGGCATTAAATTACATAACATGACGTCTTCAGTTTTAACCGCTAGTGGGGATCGACAACGAGTTCTGGGGCATGTAGTCGTGAAGGTGTCTTATGCGGGGAAGTCAAAAACAATGAGGCTGCATATTGTTCCAAATCTAACACAGTCATTGTATCTTGGGGTGGATTTCTGGGAACTGTTTGGACTTATTCCGTTGATGGTGAATGAGTTAGATAATTGTCATGTTCCATCTACTATGCAATCTTCTGAAAATAAACATGATTTGAATGAGAAAGAAGAAGAAATTTTAAACAAAACTGTTGAGGAATTCCCATCATGTGAGAAAATTGGTTTGGGAAGGACACATATTCTGTCACACTTCATAGATGTAGGTAACGCAGCTGCTGTGAAACAACGATACTACCCGGTATCACCAAAAGTACAAGAAGAGATGTATAAAGAACTAGACCGAATGCTGAGTTTGGGAGTCATCGAGGAAAGCACCAGCTCATGGTCATCCCCGGTTACCCTCGTGAAAAAGGCAAACGGGAAAGTTCGTTTATGTCTCGATGCAAGGAAGGTAAACTCGGTTACGGTAAAGGATGCTTATCCTTTGCCGTTGATTGAGGGGTTACTAGGTCGATTGGATAAAACACGATATATAAGCTCCATCGACCTAAAAGACGCCTTTTGGCAAATACCTCTCGATCCATCATCGAGGGATAAGACAGCTTTTACCGTACCGGGTCGTCCACTCTACCAGTTTTCCGTCATGCCGTTTGGGCTGTGTAATGCAGCCCAAACGATGTGTCGGTTAATGGACAAGGTCATTCCTCACCACCTGCATGATCGAGTCTTCGTTTATCTAGACGACCTATTAATTGTGTCTGCTACCTTCGAGGAGCATATTTCACTACTGACTGAAGTAGCCAGATTGCTAAAATTAGCAAATCTGACTATAAATGTAGATAAAAGTAGGTTCGTTCTACGAGAAACAAAGTATCTCGGTTATGTGATTGGTGAGGGATGCCTTAGAGTGGACCCTGACAAAATTCGGGCCATAGACGACTTTCCCGTTCCAAAAACTATAAAACAAATAAGAAGATTTCTTGGGATGACAGGGTGGTATAGACGCTTCGTCCCTAACTACTCCAGTTTAGCCGCGCCCATTACTGACCTACTGAAGAAAGGAAAACACAAAAGTTGGAATACTGAAGCTCAGGAGGCATTTGAGCAGTTGAAAAAGGTACTCGTAACTGCACCAGTCTTAGTCAATCCAGACTTTTCGAGACGATTCTACGTTCAGTGTGACGCGTCCACCTCAGGAGTTGGTAGTGTGTTATTCCAGCGATTCGATAATGGAGATGAACACCCTATAGCGTTCATGTCCCATAAACTTAATAAAGCGCAGAGAAACTACAGTATCACGGAACTAGAATGTCTGGCAGCAGTGATGAGCATCAAACGATTTAGGCCGTATATTGAGGGTTATCCATTCACCGTGATCACGGATCACTCGAGTTTACGATGGCTCATGGAGCAGCGAGATCTATCTGGTAGACTGGCAAGGTGGTCAATGAAACTGCAAGCGTTTGACTTTGACATTGAATATAGGAAGGGCTCATTAAATGTGGTTCCGGATAGTTTGTCGAGAATGTATGTTGAAACGATAGATGAAAATGACGAGGTTATGCACGTCGATTTAAATTCCGAAGCATTTAATGATGAAGAGTATGTCGCACGAATTACAGCATTAAATCAGAATCCTAATGCAGTTAGCAATTTTAAAGTCCAAAATGGAAAAATTTTTGTACGTACAGATTCTTCTACCGACACTGATATACCGTCATGGAAACTTGTTGTTCCAGAACCACTAACAAATATATTGATTGAAAGGGCTCACATTCCACCTTCTGCGGCTCACCAAGGTATACAAAAAACTATAGAGGTATTGAGGAGATATTACCATTGGCCAGCTATGGTTAAGCAAGTTAAAGAATTTGTTAATAGATGTGAAGTATGCAAATGTATAAAGCCTGTGAACTATTTAACGAGAACGTTAATGGGTGGAAATTTTGAGGTGCTTCGCCCGTGGCAACGACTTTATTTGGATTTCCTTGGTCCATAT
Source organism: Nephrotoma appendiculata (assembly GCA_947310385.1). Lineage (NCBI taxonomy): Eukaryota > Metazoa > Arthropoda > Insecta > Diptera > Tipulidae > Nephrotoma > Nephrotoma appendiculata. The sequence continues at coordinate 139,246,166 of OX371225.1, read as the reverse complement.
CCAAGGACCAGAAATGGATTTACCCATATATTTATATTGTTGGACCAGTATAGTCGGTTCCCACTGACATTTCCCATTCGATCGGCCTCGGCTGCAAAAGTCATGGATATTCTCGAGAACAAGGTGTTCCATCTGTTTGGAGTTCCTGAGAGCATCTTGACGGACAACGGACCTCAGTTTAGCTCAACTATGTTTGCCGATTTAATGGAAAAATACGGGGTCAAGCATGATTTCACGGCTAAGTACTCTCCACAAGCAAATGCCGTCGAAAGAGTTAATCGCTCAGTTTTGGCAGCAATTAGGGCCTACATAAAGGACGATCATCCAAACTGGGATGAAAGCCTTGATCAAATTACAGGTGCCTTGCAAAACGTGGTACACGCCAGTACAAGTTTTTCTCCTCACTTTCTGGTTTTCGGTCAACATAAAATATCGCACGGTTCAACATACAAGTTATTGCGGGAATTAAATTATCTAGGGGAAAACCAAGCATATGTCCCAGAAAGCGCCGAGCGCTTATCTTTAGCACAGAAAATTGTCCTAAGTCATCTCCGCAAAGCATACGAACGAAATTGTTCTACTTATAATTTACGTGCTCGACACAGACCATTCAATATCGGACAGCAAGTGTTTGTTAGAAACTTCGTACAAAGCAATGCTTCAAAGAACTTTTCTGCAAAATTAGCTTTTAAATTTATTCCTGGTATAATTTTGAACAAAGTCGGTAATGTGTCTTACGAAGTCGGCGATAGATCTGGTAAAACAATGGGGATCTATCATACTAAGGATATACGCTAAACAATAAACCAGATTCGCGCGGTAATTCCCAGACAATCAAATCAAGTCGTAGTAAATGAGTAAAACTTGTATAGAATTCAGTCAACATTTTAATTTTAGGCCCGGCTGTGAGACTATCTCTTGGGTGTGCGTCGTCCCCACGATTGTAACCGTTGCACTGTTACATGCAAAAGTTTGTTTTAAAATTGAATACCCGCGCATGATAAGTCAGTTGTTAATGTTCAATATTTTTGCCCGGTACTGTACATATATTATTTGTACCATAATGCCATAAAACACAGCTGAGCCGCAGTTTATTTGTATTGTTCTGAGTGGGGAGAAACAAGTTTAACATTGTTTTGCATTACCCCTAAATATGTCAATTGGATGGAAATAAAATTTATTGATCACTAGTATTGTGCCACCGGTCAAGAGAAAAAGTTAACACCAACTCTTGTCTTTCGTAAAGTAAAAGTTAAGTTCAAATAAAAAATAAAATAAAAACTTAAAATAGTTAGAAAAAGGGTGTAGTGCTGTGTAATTGTGAGTGTTCGGATAGAGATCCATTTTGAACGACGATCTACAAACCGAGATCAACCAATTATTTATTTCCATCCAACAAGACGCTTACCAAGGTAAATTATTTGTTGTTTCCGTTTTTTTTATAAACCTCGTCATTAAAAGTAGAATTATTTTGCTTATTCCAACAATATAGTTTGTACCGGTAAATATTTTGTGGCAAGACCCGGTTGCTTGGTAAGCGCAATTTTTTATTATATTATATTTATTAAACACGATTGGAACGAAAACGATACGCGGTTTATAATTATATCAAAGAGCCGTCTTTATAACGAAAGCCTTTATAAACATTATTCCGGGATCACGGCATATTACTCGTACGTGATAAAATATTAGTTAAACGTTCATGATGAATATGAAAGACACCGCTATCCATGTTGTTTGTGATATACAAAAGTTACATGACGTCACTAACTAACGTTGAAGTTCCAGCGTTTCAATTGTAGTTATGTACCCGATATCTACCGCATATAACTTGGTTTAAGAACAATACTTAAATATATGTACATTTATTAATTTATATATTTATTAAAATTTATTTATTTACTTATTTTTTTTTAAACAAACATATAAACTATTAAAATAATTTATGTTACTATATAAAAACACAAACGAAAACGATTACATATTAGGAGCCATGGTTCATTTCATAGTTAAAGAATTAAATCAAAATTGTTAAAACCGTGATTGTTATGTTAATTTGTTAATTTAATTTACTATATAATCATACATTTATATATACAATTTATTTATTTACATTATATTACAAGAAAACTATATTATTAATTTCATAGTTATATTAAATGCTAAATTATACAATAACCAAATTTCATTAATTTACTACTCTGGTTCAGCTGTGTAGCTTTGCGAAACTTATTTATTTTGTTGAAAATTGTTTTTCCCTTTTCCACTGAAGTATTATGCGTGAAGATTTGTTTTTTTGTGTGTGTAAAGTGATAATAATAATGTGTAGCTAAATCTTATAAAAGCTAAGATGATTTGAGCTTCAACCACATAGGGGACTTCAATATTTTTTTTTATTGAAGTTTTATTAAAATGGAGGTGTGGGTTAAGATAATCATGACCGTTAGATCAAAGGTCATGTTGCTTGGTTGTGTAGCGGACTGTGATAAGTTTTGTGCAATAACTGTGATATGAAAACTGTGATAAATTGATAGCTAAAACATTGAACATTAAAATGTAACCTTTCTGTGATTTTTTTTTGTAAGTGGTCATTAATATAGATAATTATTACTGTGTGTGTGTGTTCATTCAACAGAAGCAGCATATTTTTCAAGCTCTTGATGATTGGTGGAAAGATCCCACCCAAACGACTGCCACCTAGCCGGCGATCTGCTGCTCCATCATAAAATCGTCAAGAGATCTGTTAACGATTCACGGTACTCTAACAATTTTAAAACAAACCGCAAGCGAATCGTTACAACTTGATTTAAATTTTTGGGCATTTGAAAGGTGGATCCTCCCTCTACAAACTCCATACCAACCTTGCTCTGTTAATTGATATCTACTACGACTTCACACGACTATATCTAAAATTTGACCAATAGACTTGATTTAAATTTTTGGGCATTTGAAAGGTGGATCCTTCCTCTACAAATTCCATACCAACCTTGCTCTGTTAATTGATATCTACTACGACTTCACACGACTATATCTAAAATTTGACTAATAGACTTGATCCACAATATTTGTTGACTTACTAATAACCAGAGTGCTTGGTTTTGCGTTTTTGGATTAACAACGCTAGTAAATTGTTTGTTATTAAATTAATTTCTCGTGATATAAATTTCTGCGCTTCAATATTTTTTTTATGTTTAGGGATGGTTCGAACACCTGTCGCTATTTGTTTACTGAAATTTTCTGTATAGGAATTCTTTTCGGGATAACAAAAAAAAAAAAAAAAAATATCATGATAGTAAAAATGTCATGATAGTAAAAAAAATTTCGGGATGACATTCAAAACTAGCGTGATATAGAAAATTTTTCGGGATGACACTGAAAAATGTCGTGATATTTGTTTTATAGTGTTGCCATCGCATTTCTTCGGGATATTTTTCGGGCTAACTTCACAGACATATTGAAGACCTGTTCGAACTCGGCAAAAATAGATTTTTGTCATCCTCTGATTCATCTTTATTGAGTGCATGCACAGTTACGATTGAAATACTTACTATATTTCTTAGTGCAAAGTCCGACTTTGCATATCCATTAATAGGATGCTTCATGCGAAAAACTGTAACTTCTCCTCCGTTTTGGTTTCCGCTTTAATGAAGGTGTAACCATTGGTGGATAGATAGTTTGTGTTGTTGTAGTTTTAGTACATCTAACGCATAAATATTTGCTTGTTTCGAATAGTTTTGGATATCTTAAGGTCATATGCAAGTGTTTCCATGTTCTCATTTTAAAACATTGTCCGCATGTACATTTTTCGAGGTCATTTTTACAATGAATCTGATATGGTAATCCGAGGCCTGTAGGATTCATAACATAAATGTTTTTGTGAAAGAAGGTGGGCCCCTTAGGGTTTAGGGTGTCAATAGCTCGCCGTGACATGTGGTAATCTCTATATGCAAAATTTCCTCTGCTCGTCTCCACTATATACTGTCATGAATCAGGCAGGCATTAAATTTATTCAGAGAGCAACCCAAAGTGGTATAATTCTATGATGTTGCAGCGATGACAGGAGCAGAGAAAAAAGTTGCACAAACAAAAAAATCAGCTATCGAGAAGACATTTTAATTTGAATTTATCAGTGAGAATCACAATCCAACAATTTAAAGTGAGATCATTTTTTGGACATATATGTACTATCGTCTATCAGCAGAAATGTTGAAGATTGACTTTTATGAGAATGAATTACTGTAACAGGGACTGTTGCCCTCAAATAAGCAGCGAACTATTCACAACCAAATGACTAGGGTGAATGAATAAAATTTGCATTGTACAAGTGGTTGTCAAATTCAACTGAAGGTTTAAGGAACAATTTGAATCACTTGCGCACAATGGTGATGATTTTTGGAAAATTTGCTGAAACGATTAAATCAATGGGAATTCTTCAACATTTTGAAGGGAACCCAAAAGTATTTATTTTTTATCGTGAATATAAATTAAGTAAAGGGAGCAGTAACGTCGCATTCTTAGATGCCTTCCATTGCAATATTTTTGTTGAGTTGCCTCTTAATCCTATTTTAATCTCAAAATCCGACAAAAGACATATGGTGAGATTTATTGCTGCAAGTTTTTCTGTCATTGTTTTATTATTAGCTGTTCGAGAAACTGCTACTAAAACGTCTAAAGCCAATGGTAAACGTTCCTGATTTTCAATTTGGATTCAGGAATAACCACTCCACAATAGATCAAGTCCATCGAATAACTGCGGTAATAGAGCAAGCGTTAGAAGAAAAGAAATATTGTCCCGCCGTATTTTTAGATGTATCCCAGGCCTTTGATAGGGTTTGGCATGAGGGATTGACATTCAAGATGAGCAAAATGCTACCACAAAACTATTGCAAGCTGCTTGAATCATACCTCTCTGATCGCCAATTCAGAGTCATTCATGAAGAAACAAGTTCGGACTTTTATCCAGCGATTGCGGGAGTTCCGCAGGGAAGTGTATTGGGTCCCCTCCTCTATCTTCTTTATACTGCGGACATACCTACAACGAATAAAACATTCATCGGCACGTTCGCTGACGACACTGTAATTATGTCAGTAGACGAATCTCAACCAAGAGCAGTGGAAAATCTTCAACGAGCAATGGACAACGTTACTAAATGGACAATTGACTGGAAAATCGCACTGAATGAGCTCAAATCAACCTATGTGACATTTACGCTTCGACATAAAAATAACACTCTTCATATATACCTCAATGGGGTGCAAGTGCCGCAGGCTGAATCGGCAAAATACCTTGGTCTGCATTTAGATTCAAGGCTCAACTGGAAACATCACGTGAGACAAAAAGCTGAACAGATACGATTGAAACAACGTCAAATGTACTGGTTAATTGGACAACATTCCAAAATGAACCTGTATTGCAAAAGACTGGTATACCAGACTATCTTCAAACCAATATGGATGTATGGTGCGCAGCTATGGGGTTGTACACATAAATCCAATAGAGACATTATACAACGAAGCCAAAATAAATTTCTTCGAATGGTCACCAACGCCTACCGATTTGTGACTAACAAGGAAATCCACAATGATTTAGAAATACAATTGATAGACGACGTTATCCGGGAATGTGCCATAAAACATGAAAAGAGACTTCTTACCCACACCAATCTTGAGGCCGTACAACTACTGGGCAGTACAGACGAAGTAAGGCGGCTCAATCGAATCAAACCACATGAGCTAACCGTATGAAAATTATAAACCAAGGGAACTGGACACTGGTCCAGCAGACCCACACAAGTTTATGCTTATCTCATAAGTACTAATGTCAACCTTACTAATGAATTAATAATGTTTAAGATTGTAGTAGCCATATCAATAAAGTTGTTATAAATAAAAAAAAAAAAAAATTGTTTTATTATGTGTTTCTACTAGTTGCACAATATTGCCTGTTTCTGCAGCTTTGCTAGGACCATAGATGTAAGTTACAATTGTTTTCGTATATATTCGAATTTTATAATCAAATCGTCACGAACAACAATTTGAAAATAATATTGCCTTATACTAATAACGATTGGTGTTAATTGCCATATGTTCGAATGCCATATGCTTAACAATAACGATACTAAAAACAATTTGAACATCAATGTAATGTGAAATTTTTTTTGGGATTTTAGAATTATCTCGTTCATGTAATATGTTTCAATTAGGCTAAGCCTCGTACAAGTTTTGTACAAGAAACTGAAAAATTTACAATTTTTTTTCGGCAGGAACCTGAAAGCTTTTGGTGATTCATAATAATTATATCCATAATTATCGGAAGTATTATTCGGTTTTCGGAAATTTTTAAAATTATTTCCTCTTAGATTTGTCGGTTTAGCCGCTGAAGCGACATTTGACATACAAGTAGACAAGAAATTCTATTTTAGTATTAAAATCGTAAATAAGCTTAAGGAATTATTCCCTTTTACAATTACACTTCACATAAATTATTAATAGAAAAAACTGTAAAGTTAAATATAATGCATGCCTATAATGGAATACCTTATTAAAGGAAAAATTCGAGTAAATGCTTAATGCAATAGCATTATTACTAAATGAAAAACTGGACGGAAAACGATTGTGCTAAAATCACAGAGAATTTAAATTTTACCTAAAACTACACACACTTATAGTTATAACAGCTTACCTAAAAACGTATTCTAAATATAAAACCCCTTAAAAGAAACTACACTAATTAAGACAGGTAACACTCAAACATAAACTTTCACGTAAACAGCGAAAACAAATAAAATAAAACTTAAAATGTAATAAATAAAATTCAAACAAAAATGAAAAATTAGAAAATTTATTACACATTATCATGCATGAGTTATTTTCTGGTTTGGGTGTTATAGGTATTTACTAATCAAACACTATACCAAACCACCCAAAATATAATTTCTTAACACAACTAAAATGAATTTTGATATTTTTAGAAATATTCTTCCCACCACCTCACATAATTACAATATTATTCTAATTATAATTATAATTATATTATTACACTGAATAGTTTTGGTTTCGAAGTCGGAAAATGAAAAATGTTCTATAAAATAAATAAATATGATTTCAATAATTAAAATAGGAAATTCAATTAAATTTAACGATTTTTTTGTGTAAATAGTTCGTACAAATGTACAATATGATGGTATAAAATAAATTCAAATTTATCACGCAATGCTAAACCATAATAAATAAATTTATTTCTAGGTTCCTGTATATTCATGTTCATAATTATCGAAATTTCAACATTGTACAAAAAAAAAATTACCTCATTGCTTTCGAGACACCTTAACTAGTCCGACATATATATAAAGTCTAAATAGAACGTTTCATATTTACTTTACCTTCATAGTGTTAATTTTTTTTTTTTAAAATGATAATAAATTTTCTTCCTCTAACAAAAATTTCTATATTTAGTTAAGAAAATTTGACTAGGAAAGTTTTTATAAAGAGTGTTCAACATTTAATGTAATTTAATTTATTCAAGGCAGCTAAATTAAACTTCCTACTTTGGAAGAAAAGCCTAATTCCAATTTTTTAAATAAATTACTAAATTAAAGTACAGCCTTAAAATTTCAGCCCATATACTTCTCTTCCTAGAATATTTTACCTTCAATGCAGTTCACCCTGTGTTTTATACCTGTATAAATACTCGTACATACCTAGTTAGGTAAATATCATGTACATAATATTTCTTGGTGATTACTAAATTAAATTATTAAGTTTATTTCGGTTTCTAAATATTTAATTAAAAAATACTTAATTAAAAATTTATAACTTTTTTCCCAATAAATTGAAATTAGGAAATCAATTTATATTCGATCGAGTGGTATAACATATATTTTATTCTTATTTGTGTTTAATAATATCACAATGTACTATAAAACTAGTTTGTCTATTTTAATTATAACTTAATTTAAGATGTTTTAATTATTTTTCAAATATTAGTTATTTATATTTCAATTGCATAAAAAGTGTTTATTTTTTATGCCATTTTTATGTCTGTAAAGTTAGCCCGAAAAATATTCCAGATGAATATAGAAATGCGATGGTAACACTACAAAACGAATATCGCGACATTTTTCAGTGTCATCCCGAAAAATTTTTACTTTCATGACATTTTTAAGTTTTAGTTTTTTACTATCCCGAAGAAAAATTCCAAAACAGCAAATTTCTGTAAATAAAAGTTGCGACAGATGTTCATACCATCCCAAAACAAAAAAAAAGAAATATATTGAAGTGCAAACATTTATATCAAGAAAAACTAATTTAGCCTTTTCACCATACGGATCTATAATTTCCACTCAATCTCAATTTTTTTTGTTGATCTACTATCTATCTGAACGTAGTCACTTAAACCCTTCTTGGAGGAACCTCATGGTATAGGTAGGGAGTATGGTACATATTTGTAGCAATCGTATTTTTATGTGGTACACTATTGTACCAGCAGTGCTGTACGTATAGAGAACTTATAAAAACTACCAGTTTACCACATAATAATACGATTGGTACAAATATGTACCATACCTCTACCTATACCATGAGGTTCCCCCCAAATATGTTCACTTAAACACATGTTCAGATAAATGTAGATCAATATATACACCGAAAAATTGAGATTGAGAAATTATAAATCCGGAACGAAAGGGGTTTAATTTATAAAAATGTTTGTTGTCACCATCGAGTTTGGTATTAAACTGAATTGCACGAAGAGAAAAAAGTGTGACAATTCTCGTAAATTATTGTTACATTTGTCGTAGAGAAGGGACTGGTACATAGCTAATGTCATTTAGAGCAAGAAGTGCAATTTTAAACATCTAGCGGTACAAATGTGTACCATCCGTATTCTAAGGATATGGTACTGCTGCCGTCGTAAAAAAGAAAGTCACAAACGTCCATAATCGAAATATTTGTTAGAGACATATTTGGATTCAGCGAACGAATACGTATTTATCTGCTTAACTGAAAAGTTACATATCCTTCATTAAATGCCATAAAATTACGTTTATTAAATAAGAGTTTAGTATTAAGCAGTGGTAAACCATAACAGTAAAATTGAAATTACTCAAAATAACAAAAAGGCAAATAAACTTGTTTTCTTAGCACGGCAGTGTAGGAAGTGTGTACCATTCCGTAACGAAAGAGTTAGTAACAAAGTTCGTAAAGGAAGAATTCACCTTTCAAACGGCGAAATGGCTAATCGATTGTATGAGTCAAATTTTTAGACATACTCGCTTGAAGTCGTAGTAGAGATCACACAACAGAGCGCCGTTGTTTAATTTTTTGATTTGGCGTGCGAATTCTGTCTGCCTATAACTCGAAAAAATGTGTATGCATCGATTATCGATTGTCAATGTACAATTGATCCATATTTATCTTTCGTCCTTTATTTTGGAATTCGAAAAATTCGGTTTTACAGAAATCAGGTATATTATCAAATGATGTTTTTGTTAGTTTCAATATTTGGGTTTTTTTACGAAGTTGCTAAAAATTAAAATATTATCAAAGTTAATTTTACAGCCATGTTTAACGCATTTTTCAATTAACCAAATAGTTAGTTCTTTTTCTGACCGTTTTATCATTATTGAATTTACATCCAATATTTTGAACCCGATCTTATCCGATTACCTCTAAAGAAAATCACATAGGTATATTTAAAACAAAATTCAAAAGCTCATTATTTGGAAATACTCATGACAGTTGCAACAGCGTTATTAGATTGATCTGTTACATGGATTACTTCCCGCAGGCACGAAGCAAGAAGATAATAGGTTATTCTCTTACTTTATCTTCGATATTAAAACAGTAATCATGTGAGGAGATTCCCATTTAGGAATGATGGCGTTTTGCCATCATTCCTAAATCAATCTTGAAACTTCTATAGTTTTGGCCAGATATTCCTAGTTATTACGAATTAAGTGCTATTGGTCCTTTTGTCGTTCATTGTTCTTCTAGCTTGGTCTTGAAGTAGTAATTTACACGAAGCGAGCGATATTTCAACATCCGCCTTGAGTGGTGAAATGAGGAAGGTTGTGTTTCGCGAATTCATTCGCTTTTTCATTCCCCGTAATATTGAAAGCCATGGCACTTACATGTTGAGCTGATCTGCCATCTCGTTAAAGGAGGAAATACAATTCTGGGCTACTTTCAAAGTGTAGAAATGTGATTTGAGCGTTTTAATTAAATCCCGACTGTCCGTAAAATTCGAACATCCTAGCAGATATTACATTATACCTCAATCAATCAACGGCTACCTTTGTCGCTATTGGAACAGCTTAAAAACGATACCAGTAGTCTGGGAGACAAAATGAGAGGTTTGAATTTAACTCTTCACGGAAAACTTCACGTCAACATTCCTATACGGGAATGCTAAGTTCCGGGAAGAACCAACTCATGCTAGCCGTCACGACTTTGCTTTTAAGCATTTTATCTATCAAGCCCTAAGTTACTCTTGTTAAATACCCCGTCTTTATCCAGAAAAGTTACCATATAGTATCCGTTATGTTCAAGCGAATCCTCGTTAGGAGCAATAAGAAAGTGTGTAAGGATCAAGAGGTTTCACCTTGCAATATGCATGTTGGAATTTTGATAGTCTATTTGGCTCAATCGAACTCCTTATTTGAGCTTCTATCCGTCTTTCTAAAATGTCTAGTAAGAAAAAGCCTAAACTAATAAATCTATAAGACCTTTGAAATTGCAACGAAAGCTTTTTCCTGCTTTCGGTATAAATATTACTTCAGTCCATTTACTAGGAATGTGGGAGAGTTCTAAACTACCTTTGATGGTACTTTCACAAAGGATAAGGTTAAAAAAGTCGTTTGTATAACCTGGTTTACAATGCTTACGACTCTGTCGTTCCTACACAAAAAAGTAGTTTTCCATAAAGATATATTGATTCTGAAAATGTTTTAAATTTAGCGAATTTTATCACATTGAGTTACACAAAATTTCTTATTTCAAGTCTTCAGTATATTTTAGCAGAGTTAAATAATTTAATAAAAATTAAGAATAACATTGGGTGCTTTTAATGTTACCAGCGAAATTTTCTGGATGGCATTTGTCAGTTCGCATTTGACAGTCGTGGAGAGTGGTTGATAACAATTTACTATGTAGCACCAAACGTCGCAGCAATGAGAAACGCCGAAATTATTAAAACAATTTATTTAAATAATTATTCAGATCTGAATTCCGTGGAGAAAATTACGTGGTGTTTGGTGTTAATCATGTGCCGAGCAAGCCAACCATTCTAATGAATATTTTTTTTAAATTTGCATATGATGAGATATAAATTAAAGACAACGTGACATAAAGCTCAATGTACGACCAGAAAAGATTGATACAGAGGTTCGGAATGTTGCTGAGTATCCATCTTATTGATGCTGTGCATAAGAATTGGGAATGTCTACATCACATTTGTTAAACTTTTAAAATAAAATTTCTATTTTAACCCATAGCGAGATTGACGTGTTCAAGTTTTACAACTCGGTATAACCGTATAAACGACCACTATTTTTGACAAAAATCATTATGAGCGTCAAGTCAAAATTCGACTTGGCTGGCTTTGTTAATAAGCAATAGCGTCTATTGGGGCACTGAAAACTCTCAATTAATACACCAAATACCAATACACCCTCATAGAGTAACTGAATGGGCCGTCAGTTCACTTCATAAGTTTGAAACCAAACTACCAAACCACTCAGAATCTCCCTAGATAAAGCAAAATTCTGGGTTTCATTCGTTTTCAAATGATCTAAATGTGATATTTACCTTTCTGGCGAAATGCAAATTCGTATTTAAAAATACACCGTAAAATGGTAGGTTTCTTCTTTCTTTTAAAACTAAGCCTTCTGTATATTTTAATGTTCCTTACATTTACCAAATATAACGGATGTGAAGTTTTCAACAAAATGAAAAATTAACAAAAACTAAAATTTGTTAAATTAACAAAAATAAACAGTCGGTAAAAGCAATGTTAACAATGGAAACCTGACAACAGACAAATTTCATTTAATTAAAAACTATTATCAAAACTTAATTTTGATTGAAATAAAAAAACTAAAATTACAATTTAAAAATATGTAATTACATTAGAAAGACAAAACATTTAAAGTAATTAAATAATGTTAATAAATTGGAGTATCCACTACTAAATAATCAGTAACATATATGTATATTGCCACAGCACGGATATAAAATGATAGCATAAGAGGTGCCCTTTGAAATAAAATTGGACTCACTAAAAAACTACGAGCTTTTCCCATTTGTTAATGCGTTGGAAAATCGAATCGCATTGAATATTTTGGTGATTTTTGTGTTTCAGTGTATTTATTATAGGCCAGATCACAGAGATACTACCAAGAAGTAACCAGTATAAAATGATGGCACAAGAAGTGCCCTTTGAAATAAAATTGGTCTCATCAAAAAGCTACGAGCTTTTCCTATTTGTTAATGCGTCGGAAAATCGAATCGCATTGAATATTTTGGTGATTTTTGGGTTTTGGTGTATTTATTATAGGCCAGATCACAGAGATACTACCGAGCAGTGTTTAGTATCAAATGATGGCATAAGAGGTGCCCTTTGAAATAAAATTAGACTCATCAAAAAACTACGAGCTTTTCTCATTTGTTAATGGGTTGGAAAATCGAATCGCATTGAATATTTTGGTGATTTTTGGGTTTAAGTGTATTTATTCGAGACCAGATCACAGAGATACTACCGAGAAGTGACTAGTATCAAATGATGGCATAAGAGGTGCCCTTTGAAATAAAATGGGACTCATCAAAAAACTACGAGCTTTTCTCATTTGTTAATGCGTTGGAAAATCGAATCGCATTGAATATTTTGGTGATTTTTGGGTTTAAGTGTATTTATTCGAGACCAGATCACAGAGATACTACCGAGAAGTGACTAGTATCAAATGATGGCATAAGAGGTGCCCTTTAAAATAAAATTGGTCTCCATCGGTTCCTGGTACTAGAAATCTTCCTTCTATAAATTTTCATTTAAATCGTTAGAGCGGAGAAAAAATAAAAATAAACCCGGGGCTCCCCAGAAAACCCGTTATACTTTTTTTCCGAAATCAGGATCCATTGCCATCAGTTCCTGGTATTTAAAATCCTCCTTCCAGTGTTTTTCATTAAAGTCGTTTGGCCTGAGCAAAAAAATTACGTCGGGCCTCGCCAGGAAACCCCTTACACATATTTTCCGAAATCAGTATCCACTGCCATCGGTTCCTGGTACTCGAAAACCTCCTTCTTCCAATTGTCATTAAAATCGTTAGAGCAGAGAAAAAAAAATAAAAATAAAACCCGGGGCTCACCAGAAAACCCCTTAAACGTTTTTTTTCGTGAAATCAGGGTCTATTGCCATCGGTTCCTAGTATTCGAAATCGTCCTTCCAGTATTTTTCATTAAAATCGTTTGGGCTGAAAAATTGAGAGAATTTTTATTTACTTTTTATAATTTGTTTAGCTTACCTTTGAATTACTAAAGAAAATGAATTTTTGAAACTTTATTTTAAAATTATTAAAAAAAAAAAAAAAAAAAATGAAAAAAGCAAAAAAAGCAAAAAAAAAAAATAAAAAATATAAAAAATATAAAGAGCAAAAAAAACTGGGGAGCGAAGTCCGCGATTCATACCTCCTCGTAGTGCTCCCTGGGTAACTCCAACTGGATCAGGTAGTATAATATATCACACATAAATGGTGCTAGCAACAAATCTAGTTGTCATTCGATTTTCCAACGCATTAACAAATGGGAAAAGCTTGTAGTTTTTAATGAGACCAATTTTATTTCAAAGGGCACCTCTTATGCCATCATTTGATACTAGTCACTTCTCGGTAGTATCTCTGTGATCTGGCCTATAATAAATAAACTGAAACCCAAAAATCACCAAAATATTCAATGCGATTCGATTTTCCAACGCATTAAAAAATAGGAAAAGCTCGTAGTTTTTTGATGAGACCAATTTTATTTCAAAGAACACCTCTTATGCCATCATTTGATACTAGTCACTTCTCGGTAGTATCTGTGTGATCTGGCCTATAATAAATACACTGAAACCCAAAAATCACCAAAATATTCAATGCGATTCGATTTTCCAACGCATTAACAAATAGGAAAAGCTCGTAGTTTTTTGATGAGACCAATTTTATTTAATAGGGCACCTCTTATGCCAAAACTTTATACTAGTCACTTCTCGATAGTTTCTCTGTGATCTGGCCTATAATAAATACACCGAAACCCAAAAATCACCAAAATATTCAATGCGATTCGATTTTCTAACGCATTAACAAATGGGAAAAGCTCGTAGCTTTTTGATGAGGCCACTTATATTTCAAAGCGCACCTCTAATGCCATCATTTGATACTAGTCACTTCTCGGTAGTATCTCTGTGATCTGGTCTCGAATAAAAAAAATACTGTGAAACCAAAAAATCACCAAAATATTCAATGCGATTCGATTTTTCAACGCATTAACAAATGGGAAAAGCTCGTAGTTTTATGATGAGGCCACTTATATTTCAAAGCGCACCTCTTGTGCCATCATTTGATACTAATCACTTCTCGGTAGTATCTCTGTTATCTGGCGTATAATAAATACACTGAAACCCAAAAAGCACCAAAATTATCAATGCGATTCGATTTTCCGACGCATTAACAAATGAGAAAAGCTCGTAGTTTTTTGATGAGTCCAATTTTATTTCAAATCGCACCTCTTATGCTATCATTTGATATCCGTGCTGTGGCAATGTACATATATGTAACTGATTATTTAGTAGTGGATACTCCAATTTATTAACATTATTTAATTACATTAAATGTTTTGTCTTTTTTATGTAATTACATATTTTTAAATTGTAATTTTAGTTTTTTTATTTCAATCGAAATTAAGTTTTGATAATAGTTTTTAATTAAAAGAAATTTGTCTGTTGTCAGGTTTCCATTGTTAACATTGCTTTAACCGACTGTTTATTTTTGTTAATTTAACAAATTTTAGTTTTTGTCAATTTTTCATTTTGTTAAAAACTTCACATCCGTACAAAATAAACGTTTATGTTACATCTACATCCTTTATAATTTTGCAGATGGAAAATAATAAAAAAACCATGGTTTGGTATCTATGTATAGTCTAACGCATATATGCTACAACATAGAACATAATAATACAAAATGGAAAATTTTGTTTACAGAGTAGTATGAGTACAAGACTGGTCTTTCCTATATATACTTAACAAAAGAGTAGATCGATTAATTTGTAGCCAATGTAGTGTCCAATATGGCTCCGCCTTTTTAGCACCTCATCTAAAGGTTTTGGCAAAAGTGATGATTGAATTCGTTTGGTCAGGATTGATCACTAGTTTTTTTTAAAATTCAAAAAAAAAAAATCCGGGTAGCACCTCATTGCAAGAAAATCATACCGTTTTAATCAAATTTTGTTAGGTTATCGTTGGTCACCACATTTTAGCATTTGGTCACCAATGGGTCAATTTTTATTGCGAAAAAACAAAGTCAAAATTGTATTAATTCAATTAAATCAGGTTCGTCGCTTATTTGGGCATTAGGAATTTCATTTTAAATACAAAATAATTAAAAAATCCCATTCGAATATACCATTTAGATAAATCAAAATCTTTTTTCAAAGAACTGTTATGAAGACATAATATATAAACAATTTCATATATTTTTTGGTACTTCATAACTCTTTCAAGGTTGATCATTAGTTGATTTCGTTTCGTCGCCTACAAAATGATTTATTACAAAAGTTTGATAGAAAATCATCATTTTCACACGATTCAAAGTGTACGAGGCTGAAAACTTCACCAATACTAATAATTTTATAAATCCAACGATAGGAATCGTTTGGTAGAGTGTCGATTAGGAATGGTCACTAGTGATTTTCGTTTGGTCATCCCTTTCGAAACGATTTATTGCGATAATTGTTTAAAAACTCAACATTTCCGCACGATTCGAAGTGTTCGAGTCTGCAAAATTGGCCAATGCTCTTATAATTTTTATTCAGGACAGTCGATCAACTGATTTCCATCGGTGTAGTTACAAAATTATTAGTATTGGTCAAGTTTCCAGCCCCGAACACTTCAAATTGTATGGAAATTATGAGTTTTTAAAGAATTTTCGCAATAAATCGTTTCGTAGGGATGACCAAACCAAAAGAACTAGTGACCAATCCTTAACGAGTTATGAAGAACTAAAAAATTGAAGTGATTATATCTAATGCCTAGATGACAATTCTTTCAGAAAAGAAATATTTTTATCTAAATTGTAGATTCCAATTCCCAAATAATCGTCGAACCTAATTTTATTAAATTAATACAATTTTAATTTGGTTTTTTACAATAAAATATAACCCATTGATGACCAAGAGCCAAAATGTGGTGAAAAATCCTGGATTAACTAACGAAATTTGATGAAAACGATATTATTTTCTTGCAGTGAGGTGCTACTCGGGATTTATTTTTTTTGAATTTTTCATCACTTTTGTCAAATGATGGTGATCATTTTTAAAAAGCTCAGACTATTTAATATTTTGTTAGATTTCCAGTCCGCTTCTATTCATTCCTGGTTCGATCATTCCAAATAATTAACAGTAAACGTTTATATACTCTCAAACTTAACAAAGTTATGTGCCAATGCGATATTAAAAGAAGAGCAAGAGCGTAAAATTCGAAGTTTAAGGTTGGCCGATCCAAATTTTAGTAACAAAATGGAAATCGATATTCTATCAGGGGCTGATTATTTTTTTGATGCTTTGGCAGCCACTCAAATTCAATTATCACCGCATATAATTTCACAAGAAACATTGTTTGGTTACGTGATTGCTGGTAGAAGAGAGGATGCCGGGCAGAAGGAAGCAGATTGGAAATCTTACAAAAATTTCAACATAGTAATTTCGGATGATCAAGGTTTAGAGAAATTACTGAGAAAATTTTGCGAACCAGAAACGTTATTGGACGAAGCACCAAAGACAGTAGAAGAAGAATTATGTGAAAATCATTTTCGAGCAACATCCACCAAATCCAAAGATGTTAGATTTGTGGTTCAACTACGATTCAAATCAAATCGGATTAGACTCGGCAACTCGTATAAATTAGCCTTGAAAAGTTTAGCATGCACCAAGATTTTCTAGTTTTATCAAACACAATTTGCTTAAGTTTTAATTAAATAATTTATTTATTTATTTTATTCGAATTGGTGCAGCTGTTACACATATTATTTTCATACGTTGCTCGATTATTCACACGAGATCATGATACTCGGTTAATCACTGGCGTTGTAGTATAGCTAAACTGATACTACTCGAAATACTGTCGTCGTGTTACGTTGATCACTGCTCACACGTCGCCCGCTGTATGTAATTATGTACCTACGCAATTGCAAGATCGACGAAATCCCTTGAAATCCTCTCGATGTTTCCAAAAGGGTGACTAGTACTCCATATGTTCACTGTATAAGCTGATGTGATTATATACGTATAATTACGTGACGATAAAGCGCTCGAAATGTTGGCGTACCACTATACTCAGGGTCACACGAAGCTCTGTGTTTATAGTTGTATATACTTAAGTAATTGTATCCGTATAATCACGAGATAGAAACGCTCGAAAGTTTGGCGTACCACTATGGTCAAGGTCACACGAAGCATTTGGAGTGAATGCTTATGTAATTATATACATGTAATTACACGATGAAAAAACGATCGAGAAATGTTGGCGTATCGCTGCTCACGAAGCTCACTATGTATGAATTATATACTTATGTATTTGTAACAGTATAATTACACGATGAAAAATGTTCGAAATTATTTGTCTGCATACCACGATGCTTACTGGAAGTTTTTTCCGGAATTTGCGACATGAAAGATTGATGCATTTTAATTTTAATTATAATATTAAAGAAAATTGACGAAATTCACATGTTGCTCTTAACCTATTTGTAGACGTTCAGCAATCGTACGTCGGAGCAAAATACTTAGTCCTGGGGCGGAGTCATGAAATACGACCGGAAAAATTTAAACGGATTTAAAAATATTTTCAAATTTTATAGATTAAAAGTATTCAAATTTACTATGATGGATGCAGACTGATGTATAAATTCAACTTCTATAATGTTTTAAGAGCAATGGTTAATCTCCTACAAGATTTTCGAAATTCATTTCGATCAAATTGCTTGTCCCAGGTTCGTCGCCACTTCATTTTATGAGATGGCATTGAAGTCTTTTGTATTTCAAAATTGAAAAATTTCCGGAAATATTTAATTATTTTGATGTATACAGGGGAAGATCATGAAATCCGACCGGAAAAATGAATTGTTAGAAAATATTTCAATGGACAAACACAAAAAAATTCGAAAGATGGTCAAAGTTGGCGTAGATATTATGTATGAAAACTCAAATACATGAAAGTTTAACATAAAAATTTAATTCGACAACTATTTCATAGTCGAGCAGTTTTAAACGGAAATGTTGCACCGGTAAAAAAATGAATTTCGAAAATCTTGTAGAAGATTAGCCATTGTTCTTCAAATATTATAGAAGTTGCATTTATAAATCAGTCTGCATCCATCATGGTAAATTTGAATACTTTTAATCTAATAAGTTTGAAAATATTTTTAAATACGTTTAAATTTTTTCCGGTCGTATTTCATGATTCCGCCCCTGTACGATTAACACATGAACGCTCTTCGGGTGAAATTTCACCCATTAATGATTTTAAAGTTATTTTAACTTTTTATTATGAAACTCAGGATGGTTAAAATTTTTGAATTCGTTTGTATTACAAATAAAATATTGAAATATGTGATATATGGATGGATATGTATATAGATTTTATATAAAATATATTCGGGTGAAATTTCACCCGAGCAACGATGTGTAATTTTTTTTGAGAGTCGTATGAGGGTTAAATTATTATTTATTTTATTTTTCGTTCGAATTGACATTTTCCATTTGATATTGTACATAGTTTATTTTCGTCATTAAATTCACACCACTAGGTACTGTTTTCTAACATCATATATTATAATTATTATTACCCTTTTGGTCTTTAAATTTATTCTCCTTCCATGTAACACGTCGAA
This sequence comes from Nephrotoma appendiculata, assembly GCA_947310385.1. Lineage (NCBI taxonomy): Eukaryota > Metazoa > Arthropoda > Insecta > Diptera > Tipulidae > Nephrotoma > Nephrotoma appendiculata. The sequence continues at coordinate 139,227,033 of OX371225.1, read as the reverse complement.
CTATACAGCGCATTTGTAGCTCACCAAATTGAACAGAAACATTTTTATTAGTGGCATCATGTCTGGTTATAGTCGTGGCTTCAAGTCGAATTGCTTCTGATTAGAAGCCAAAATCATTGTTTTGATATATTTATACAAACACATCGTACACTGAGAGATCCTTATTTTAACTTTCGGAGACACTTAATGACAAATCTGAATAACTCTTTCGTTCTACTAATGTGAACTAATTTCTTTTTGGTACCCATAAATATTATTTATTTGAATGTGACATATTAATATTTCTATCACAAATTTTAATATTTAATTCTAATTTAACTTATATTTGAAATCCAATCCACACACATATATATGTATATAATATATGTACCTAGGATCCTTTCTAATGTTGTGCAAGACGATATTTTTCTACTTTTCAAGTAAAAACACATTTTATATACCGCTGTAGTTAAATAATTCCAGTTTACCTTGAAGATAGATACAATTTACTTCTGTTATTATAAAGTTTATTTATTTCTTGTACTTACTTCTCGCTTTCTTAATGTGTATAAATATCATACTGGTATATACAACAACAATTACGTTTTGTGTAATTTTGTTGAATTGGATTGTTAAATTAAATTAATTAAAATGATTGATGGTTGTGATGTGGTGGAGTAGTTAACTAACAAAATATTTGTGTTTGTGTTGTATTAGACTCGATAATTTACTGTCAGTTAAAAAAAAAATATTATTTTATAACTAAGTGTGTAAATGGAAATGAAATAAATAAAAAGTTAAATAAAAATTAATAAATTTAATTAAGTTTGTTGTGTTTCATTTAAAAGTTTTGTAATAATATACTTTTTGATATAGGTGTGTGTCTCGGGGGTTCAAATATGAAGGCATCAATATTATAAGCTTGTGCTATATGAAATAGATTGCACAATATTGAGTGACAATCTAATTTTTGAGTGCAAATTTTTAATGTTTGTCTATTCTATATAGAACTATAATTTCTATTAATATTTAGATCTAAGGTCAAGTTAAAAAAAATATAAATTTGATTTAACATTTTACAAATTAATCATTTAATAAACCAACGTAAAAAATTGTAAAACATAAATAATTTTATTACGCTCGCATGGCTTGATTTATTACAAAACATTTATTGATTTATTCCATTTTATTGTTTTTGTATTAATTATTATTTTTTTAGATTTCCTGAAGACATACTATATTGATTAATTAGATATTGATTCGTTAATATAAGTTAGATACGTTTGCATTAGTTATGAAAAAAAAAATATTATTCATTTTTAATGTGAAGAGATTTTAAGTGGATATACGTCAGTAAATAATTACTTTACGTATGAAACCGCGTTCGATTATATATAATTACCTTGAACATTTTGTTGATATTAACTAACCGATTGTCTGAGACAAATTGGCGACAATTTATAACAAATTCGTGGTGGTAAATAAAGTTGATTGATTAGAAAATAAAAATATTAAATAGTTTCATTGTATATAATCCCACCTACGATCGTTTCTGGTTTTTAGTTTAAATAGATTACCTTTTTGTATTACATCTATGTAACAATTATTATTTTTTAACTATTTTATAATTCCCATATATACTCTACATATAATTTTTGTATTCTGAATTATGAAATCGTGATTGAAATCAATTTATCAAAAATTTACATTAAAACATGTTACACATTTTTACATTAAATGAAAATAAAAAAATAAAACGTATGAAATGGTATAGTATGTAATAATAATAATATGTAATAGCAGCAATAATCATAACAACAAAATACCCATAAATTTTCCATTCCAAATACGAAAAAATAAATTTAATGTTTTAATGTTACATAAAATATATAAATCAAGTTTTAATTAAAAAAAAAATTAAATTAATTCTGATCATACAATATTGGTTTTATTTATAAAAGTTTGTATCCGTTTGTAGCCTTGCCCGAAGGAATCTGTTTTATCGCCATTACATTGATTTGGGTCGGTGTCCAATTATTACTGAACTTTCTGATTCCAAAACGTTCTATATTATTGTGTGTGAGAGAAACTTGGATAGTTTACAAAAAATACACCTAAATAAGGCGAATTAATACAATTTAATAATTCAGCACTTTGAATAAATTGCCTGCGGTTTGGATCTCCACAAGAGAAATAGTTTTATTCAAATTTTATGTTTTTGAATTTGTTGAAGAGCTATCAGTTAACATTAATAGTGGTTAATGAAGTCTAATAATAAAGTTTGAACATATAAAACATAATTTGGCAATAAGTATAATAATAAATAAATAAATTAGACGTAGGTACAGAAATATAAATTACCTCAAGTATGTTATGCAAAAAATTATGTATTACTACAAACCAGGACAATTCTTAAGAAACATTTTTTTATTCGGAAATATCGTACAGATGAAAATAATAGCTCTTCTGTGCTTATGAAGTTAAAGAAATCATGGAATGTTGATTTTCGATATCAAATATAAGATTTATTTATTCAGCATAAAGGATAAAGCATAGCTTTTCTATCCATACATAAATGTATACAAAAGGTAATCTAAAACATAAATTAAAATGTATTCTTAACAAAATCAAACAACTTTTTAAATTTAGTAAAAGACTTCATATGTCTAATCTCAATTGGCACCTCATTCCAAATTGTGAAGGAGGTAATCAGGGGCGATTTGTTGTAGATGTTTGATCGGTCAAAAGGCAGCATTATTTTACCATTTCGATTAGATCCAAATTTCATTTTCTCATATAAATATGAAGGAGCACGATTATTAATGACTTTATAAAGTAATAACGCTCTAAAGTAAACGAATCGAATCATAGTGCAACCAAAAAATTCTTTAAACTTAGCTGATATGTGATCAAATTTTCTCAGCCCATTAACATATCTAACGGCATTATTCAAAGTAACTTATGTAGCATGGTACTTGAGGTAGAATCACATCTTAAAAAAAAAAATCGCAGTATAGTACGTGGGGAATTATTAATGATCTAACCAACAAAATTCGAACATTTTTAGGGCAGATATTTTTATGAAGCTTCAAACCATACAAAATAGAATTGATCTTAACACAAACATTAACAACGTGAGAATCCCAGGAGAACCTGTCTTTAAAACAAACTCCCAGACTATTAAAATAATTCGAAAAATTAATCTTCATACCATCAATAAAGATATCGGGTATCACTGGGAAACTTCTTTTAGAAATCAGAATTACTTGTGTTTTAGCGATATTCAGTGAGATTCCATTAGACTTGGACCAAGCCAATACATTGGATAGATCCAGATTAATATTGTTAAACGGTTCCAGTATATTTTTACTAGTATCACCAAGATAAATTTGACAATCATCAGCATACATGTGATATTTGCAGTATTTTATTGCTTGTGGTAAGTCATTAATAAAAAGGGAAAACAGAGTTAGGCCAAGTATAGTACCTTGAAATACACCTACAGGTATACGCTCAGGAACTGATTCTTTTCCATTTACAATGACCTTTTGATATCTGTCTGTTAAGTAGCTAGACATAAGTTTAAGTGCTCTATTGTCAAAATTAAAGAAAAGCATCAACTTATGTAGTAACAAAACATGGTTTAAAGAGTCAAATGCTTTGGAGTAACCCAACAGTATTAGAACGAAAAATGAGTTTTTTCGATCAAGATGACAAGCCAGATCGTCAACAACATGAAGCAGGGTAGTCCTTGTACTGTGGTTATTACGGAATCCGGATTGAAATTTATTTAGATAATTACAATTAGCGAAATGCTGGTTGATTTGATCACGAAGAATGATCTCGATAACTTTATATAAGATGGAAACTAAATTAAGCGGTCTAAGATTATCCAAAGAATCGATACCCTTATTTTTTACAATCGGAATCACAGTGTTCATTTTCCAGATTTCAGGAAATTCAGATCGCATAATACAACTGTTAATCAGGAATGTAAAAGGTGATAAAATGTATGGTAAAATATTCTTTAGAAATTTTAAGTTTATTTTATTATGAATTTGATTTAATAAGATTCACGGCTTTGGAAACATCTAATTCACTTACGCTGCAAAAGGAGAGAGAAGTATCCGTGACTATGCGCTCCATGCCCTGCAATTGAATAACTACAGATGAATGGAGTACATTGCAAAAATAAGTGTTGATAATTGAAGGTTCTAAGCCAGTAGAAACACCAGACCTGCTAGTACCCAATCCAATATGGTTGAAATTGCTCCAGATTCGTTTCATGGTTAATTTACTGTTTCCAAAAAATTATTTTTATTTTTACTTCCAAATCAAGCTAGTTACCCTATTGCGTTCTTTCTGATATAATTCTAGGTTCCTCACATCGCCTGTTTTTTTGTACTTTGCATACGCATGATCCCTCGCAAGCATACTTTTAGCAATATTGCAATTAAACCATGGGAACCGATTGGCAATTGACTATTTTTTAAATTGGTACACAATTGTTATGAATATAATAAAATCTGTTATAAAATGATTGGAAGAGGAGATTGACATTATCAGACGCATGCAAAAAGTTCCAGTTAATGCTAGAAAAGTAATTGACTGTAGTCATGGATAAGCTTGTAGTCCAGTTTAACACGCTGTGATCTGACTTTATAATAAATGATTAGAAAATCATCAGAGATATCAGGCAAAGTGTGTTGACTAGACCCCAATACTCTAAAGTAACCTGCTTCTGGCACAATGTATCAATCGAGCCATGTACGGTTATGAGTAGGTGAGAACGGGACTGATACCAAATGGTTGGCTTTTAAAAAATTATGAAATTTATGGGACTTATCAAGAATATTACAATTTATATCGCAAGCAATTATAAAATGATTATAATTTAAAATATGCGAGGATAAGAATTCCATAAAATCATCCAAATCGGATTGCACTGGAGTTGATGGGTTATAGCAAGCTACTTCTGCCATCAAAACTTCAGTTTTACCATAAATGGATGCATGAATAGCCTTAAGTTTAAAACATTTTGTATAGTAAATGCACACACCTCCACCTCTTTTATGTGTTCTGTCAAATCCCAAGATGTCGTAACCATTTAGCGAGACAGATTCGTTATTAATTTTATTTGTAAGCCATGTTTCCACGACACAAAGTACGTCGAGATCTTTGAAATCGATAAAAATTCTCAGTTTATCGATATGGCAAAACAGACTACGGGCATTAATAAATCCAAAATAAACATTTCTGTTATCCCGATTCACATTCGCAACATTCTTATTTGAAAAACATATCTGCAATGAGTCCAGATTGAGAATAGAATTGGCTAAAGACCTAAAATACAAAAAAATATTAGAAAGCTAGATATACAAATTATAAAATTTACTATTTAATACAAAACTGATATTACAAAGGCTGGAAGTGGAGAATGAATGATTGTCGCTGTATAATTTACTGTGATGGCAATATTTGTGTAGCTGTTGATCTTCTCGGCAAAACGAAAAATTACAGTACGAGTCTATTATGTCTGGATAAGGTTGTTAATCCCCATTTATGGTAGGGAAGTTCTTCTGCCATTTTTTGAACCTCCGGTTTTACGCACAAAACGTTGAACTAAGACACCCTTTGGCCAAAAAGTAGGCGACAAAACTTGTGCTGCAAAACTCTTCTCTAGAGTAAGCTTAAACGAAACAAATGTGAGATTAGTTTTATCCCAGCCCTTAGGGAGTAGTAGATGACAATCAATCACGCCCATATTTTCCACATTGGATTTTAAAAAATCAACTAATGCAGCCACCTCTGTATGTGGATTCAGCCTGCTCACATATAAGATATCGTTATCTGGGACTTCAACGGATTGCAATGAACTGGACGCGGCTCCAATTCCAATGACATCTGGTGTAGCATTAATATGTTCGGATTGGCTATGCAGTAAGTTGTTTGAGATGTTGGCAGGCATCTGCATTTGCAGCGACTGGGCTGACAATTGATACTTTCATAAAATCATTCATCACAGTGAATGATTCAAACATTTTAACCATATGGCATGTCAACTCATCAAGCTTTTATCTTAAATGGTTTTTCAATTTTGACGGGTCGATGCTTGCAGCCTGTGGCTGCCATGTTATTTTGGTGGCGTCTGTTTAATCTGGTGTTATTTTTCCGTCACTGTTGCCAAATCACATAAATTACACGATTTAGCAGCACGTCTGCATTTAGTACCACGTGGTGGTCGGCCCTTCATAACGTTTGGTGGCCAAATTCGAGGTAAAACCGGTTCGGTAAATAATCAGACAACACTCGTACGTCAAAGGAACGCCAGTGGTCTATTATGAAATTTTCCCGTTAACGGATAAAACCCTGCTATTATGAACCTAAAACAATCGAATCGGATTACACCAGAAATCAAACTAGAAACAATCGAATCGGATTACACTAGAAAAAATTCGACTGCTATTTGGTTGACGTATTTTGTATTCGATTAGATTTATTTTAACGGTTTATCAAAATATAGTGAAACATGATTTATATTTAAGTAACATTATAAAATAAATAAATTAATAATGTTTTAGTAAATCGGAGACGGATAAATTTCATAAATGACACTCAGATCAGCCGAGAAAATTGCCGCTGTCCGTGAAAGTGTACAAGAGAACCTAACTCAGTCAATTCTTCACCTAGCACATTTATCCAACGATATTAATTCTTGTATATCGGCATGCACTACTGCAGATACCAGGTCGAGTAAAACCAATGATGACTCCCTAACCATGCAACTCGAGAAGGAATTGAAAGCTACCAGGGATGCTTGCCATGATCTAACGAACTCCCTTTTAATTCACAAACCAGCTTTAATTGCAGATCGCGCTAATAATCTGAGTCTTCATCAGGAACTTTCTCCTGCCACAGCTATCAATCATTTAAATAACAGCCTAGCCCGTTCATCTGAAGTTGTTCCTGCTAGCATTGATACCAACTCCAGCAACTCTCAACACAGCAGCAACAGCAATATTAATCCTCCACACATTCTTAGGACTGTCGCTAAACCGAAAATTATATTTGTATCCCGGTTGTGTACCAATACAACTAACGCCGATGTTATATCACACGTTAATTTTATATTAAATCAGCACAACATCCAAGGACAAAATGTGAAATGTAAAAATATATCCCGGAGAAGTTGCGTCATTTAAATTAACCATTCCTGAAGCTATATTTGACGTATTACTTTCCCCAGAGTCATGGCCCGAAACCACCTATCTCAAAGAATTTGTCGATTTCCGAAATAATTTTAATAACTTGGCAGTACCCATAAACTAAAATGCCTGTCCTTCTACTACCAAAACGTAAGGGGACTGAGAACTAAATCTCGAGACGTCTTTTTAGCAATTCAAACACTTCCATTTGATGTTTTTGCACTCACTGAGACCAATTTGAACAGTGATTTCAACAGTAACGAATTTTTTACCTCGGATTTTAACGTCTTTCGGAAAATGGTTTTTATTGTTTAGACACGAATTTAACCGGTAGAAGGGTTCTTGTTGCAGTCCACATCAATTTTGATAGATCAGCTTCTTACTAATGCTGTTGACTTCGTCCTTGACCTGATGAATACTAAAGATGAAATCTTTGTTCTTGATGATTTCAATCTCCCCGGACTTAATTGGGATTATTCAGATGATAACACCCATTATTTTGCTTCGAATGCACTAACCGCCAAAGAAACTTTGTGCACTGACAATATGTTGAACTCTGGACTATTTCAGATCAGCAACGTTAAGAACAGTCTGAACAGGCAGCTCGATTTGGTGTTTTCCTCTGTTATCGACAATAGCGTCTATTCTGAATCCAATCTAATCCTCTGTGCCATAGATGTATACCACCCTCCCATTTTGATCACCTTTGGTCTGGAACAAGACAATCTCAATGTCAACTCTATAACTCCACTACGTTTCAATTTTCGTAAGGCCGACTTTGTGAAACTTAAACATTTATTGGCTAACGTTGACTTTAACACAATTTTAAATGATCATAACGATATAGAAACACAAACTGTCAATTTTTACTCTGCAGTTTTTGAATGTTTTAAACATTCCATTCCGTATACCCGCCAAAAAACTGTATCGCCATCACCTCCGTGGTATAATAATGAATTATGAACGTTACGTAACCTTAGGAACAAACGTTGGCAAATATTCCTGAAAACTAAATTTGACTCTGATTACTCTAACTATTTAAATAGTTATAATGATTTCAGTAGTTTGTCTGACGAACTTTATGGGAATTATATCAGACTCATGCAATCCAATCTAATCGCTGAGCCTAAGTGTTTCTGGCGCTTTATCAATATGAAGAAAAAGTCCGACGGATACCCTTCCACTTTCAAATATAAGGATCATCCCTCTAAAGATCCTAAAGTCATAACAAACCATTTTGCTAACTTCTTCTGTCTGGCTTTCACAAGCAGTGATTTTAAACCTGATGAATGTTACTTTCCATACATGAATAATTGTAATCAAACAACTTTACCTTCCATTGAAATCGATTATGAATCCGTGGTACAAAAGATTTCCGAACTTAAAGATGATTTTTCATCCGGCCCTGACGGTCTACCATCCATCGTCCTAAAAAACTGCAGTGATTTTCTTGCTCAGCCACTGACGACACTTTTCCAAAAGTCGCTTTCGCTTGGAATTTTTTCATCCATTTGGAAAAGTTCTTTTATAGTTCCGATTCATAAGAACGGCTGCAAATCAGACATCTGTAATTACCGACCTATTGCAAAATTATCTAGTATTCCTAAGCTGTTTGAAAGTATTGTGTATAATTCACTGTACTTTCATTGTAAACCGTTGTTTTCTGACAATCAGCATGGTTTTCTCAAAGCACGGTCCACGACCACAAACCTTATTGAATTCACTTCACAAACACTAAATACGATGGAAGCAGGAAAAGAGGTTGACGTTATCTTAACCGATTTTAGCAAGGCATTTGACAGGATTTCTCATGAAGTTATTTTGTTTAAGCTTATAGGGCCCTTGGCTTTCCTCCCCAAATTCTCCGTTGGGTGAGCTCTTATCTCAAAGGCCGTTTATACCATGTTCTATTCAGGTCATCAGTATCAACTCATATATCAGCAACATCTGGAGTGCCCCAGGGCAGCATCTGGGGCCAATTTTTTCATTCTATCAATCAACGACGCTGATTGTTTAATAAAAAATTCATCGATATCTATATACGCCGATGACATGAAGATTTACAAACGGATTTCAAACACTACCGACAAGAGCCTATTACAATCCGACCTCAATAACTTCTCCACTTGGTGTGCAAAGAACAACCTTGATTTGAACGTGGGTAAATGTCAAACAATCACCTACTTTCGAAAACGTGTACAGTCGATTTCTCGCAACTATTACATTAACAACGATGCCATTAACAGAGCTAGTTCTGTTCGTGATTTGGGAGTCATTTGCGACAGTGAATTGAATTTTAGACAACACATTGATCGTATTATCAATCAAGCCAACTCTGCCCTCGGTTTCATCAAGCGTTGGTCGAAAGAATTCGATGATCTTTATGTAACGAAGGCTCTCTATTCAACATTCGTTCGTCCCCTGCCTGAATATGCTAGCCAGGTGTGGTCGCCTTATCATGAGGTTCATATTAAGAGGATTGAAGCAGTCCAGCGAAGATTTCTTCGCTTTGCTTTACGGGGGCTACCGTGGGTGGACATGTTCAACCTGCCTCTTAGCTGCTTGGTAAAATTAATCTAAATATAAATTCGCGAGATTTAAGAACGGTACCTTTGTTTAGAATCGACCCTCATCGAACTGATTACGGAAAGTATGAGCCCGTCTCTAGAATGCTGTTCGAAGCTAATCAGCACTTCCATTTGATCGATTTTAATATGACGAAACGCATGTTGAAAAAACTTTTTTATTTTTCTTGATTATAGTTTGATGTTTTATTTAACTTATTTGTTTTTATTTGTTTAATTTTATTCTGCTTTACTTTATCTTGTTTTATCTATTTTAAATCTGCTTGTACTAAGCAGACTCGACTTCCGTTTTCCTTCCGTGAGCGATGGGTATCGTTTTGCTTAACTATTCACTTAGCTATTCATTTATAATCATATTTGATTTTTATACTTTACATATTTAGCCGTTTCAACGTTCAATTTTTCAATTTCACTGGTTAAGCAACTCGATATCCTTGTTTATAATTCACTTATAATTCAAGTTCAACTCAAAAAAATAATAATAATACAGATGGAGACTCCCTCCGCGTTGGGAGTGGTAATAGGTCGTTGGGATAATTAAATATTATTATTATGAACTCGGCCTTTCACAGACTTCAACTTGGTGAACTTTACGGTATTACTTAGGCCTACAACTGTACAAGATCTAATTGACGCAGAAGCTCAGAGTTATTGATTAAAGACATAGCCGTTTATTCGCTGATTGAGCCTCGAAGCGTTTGGAAGTGGACCCCAATTTTGGCTGAAAAATCATCTTTAGCGACGAGGTGAGAAACAAAATTGCCGAATATGGTACGATGCCAATCCACACGAGTTTCACCAGGTCGCAATGCATCCACAAAAGTTACTGTTTGGCTCGGCTGGCATCGTCATTGGTCAAGCCTTTACTATTACGGGCGAGCGCTACGGAACGATACTAACCGATTTATTTTGGCAAATTGAACGATATGGAGGTAGACGACTCGAGATTTCAGCAGGATGAGACTACCAGCCGCACAGCAGACGCAACGATTAATATTATGCAGAAACGATTTGAGGGTATAGTTATGTATCGCAGAGCTGGCGTGAATTGACCACCAAGATCGAGCGGTTTGACCCTACCAGGCTTTTTCTTGTGAAGTGTTCTCAAGTTGTAAATCTATGCCAATCAGCCGCAGTTGAACGATGTCTTTAAAGCAGCGGCGGACATTTGATCGAAGTTATATTAGCCTTTCAAATAAAAAAATTATTACGTTAATACCTTACGCACAGCTTGTTTTATTCCATTTCAACATCGATCCGCCCGAAAACCCCTTTATAAATTTTGAAAAAAAAAAAATCTATTCTTTTTATCCAACCTATGAAATAAGAAGTGTGTTTTAGACCATTTACGTTAAAAATATTATTTTTGTTAGTACGGATCGCTAATAATAATCGTATATCTATAGATATACTGTTGCTGTCTTTGAATATTGACATTTGTGTTCTTGATCAATTAACCATAGTGGCGATGAACCATTTCACTTGATCACATAAAATCAATTCGGAATTTGTATTTTGTTCTATACGTCGGGGTAATTGGATTTACTCTAGTTCCACTAGTAACTTTTAGATCTTTTGTCATGAATTTTTGATGTATACCGCTAAAGTGGCATTCCATTCTATTTTAAAAAATTAATTAATTAATGTTAATGTTTATTTATTAATGTACTATATACACAATTTATTTATACAAATCCACGCCATATACCATCGTATGCCATTTTGAGCAGTAACTCATTCACATTGGCGTATGTAGCGTATGGAGTGGATAAAAAATTTAAATTTAATTAAAACCAGAATAAAATATGAAAATGTGAACAAATATCAAGTTAAAATGTATTTCAAATTTACGAAGAGATGGCTATTGTTATCCACTGTAAAACGCTAACATACGATATTTAAATTGATCTTTATCTAGAATACAATCATACTCGTGAAGTGTCACTGCAAGGCAACTACGGATTAACAAATTTGTCTACCTTTTATTATCCCTAATGCACTTCTTCCACTTTTGATGGGGATACTCATTTCAAGTCAAGCTTTAAGTTTTTTTAATACTTCTTTACTGGTCCCAGACTTGGAGGATGAATAGGATGGCATGCAAATAATTACCTTATGCAAAATGTACAATTTTTAAAACTTAAAATGGAATTTTTTAAATAAAATTTGCGGCCGTTTGACTTGAAAATGCCGACTCAAAATATTTATAAGCAGCCTGGCGCAAGCCATCCTAAAGGATCATAAATGTTAGTTGTTGTGGACAGTATTTTTCGCTTGGTTCAATTTACGTTGACATTGCTCTTGTGTATTTTGTTATGTTTTAATGTTTTGTACATCTTCGATTAGTTTCGAAACGTTTTCGACTTCATACTTGGAAAGCGATTCCAAAAATAGTGATAAATTCGATTTAGTTTTTCTGAGGTTGAATCCGAATCTGCAAGTTATACTTAAGGAACCAATTTAATCGAAGTACATGGTACTTTTCTACAAGACGAATTGTTTGTACCAATATTAACGTGTGCAACTAAGTCAAGTTTAAACCTGCAGATTCATCACTACGTCGGAACGAAATTCAGAAAGTGAGAATGGAAAGATTGAAATTTCGAAGTCTCCAACTATTTGGGAAATAAATCCACCCATGAAACAAGTTTCACCAGCATGTAACTGAATCAGCGCTAGTAAGTAAAGAAACATTTAACTTATGTAAAGCTAAACGAAATTCAAGAACATCTTATACAGTCGCTACTGGAAAAACGAGGCGATATAAGGACGAGGTGAAAAAATGCAGGTGCTTCCCTCATGCGAAATAAATTGTCGCAAAAAGCTACCCCTTGAACTGCAAGAAAAGATTTTTTGCCAAATATTAGAATATGAGCAACTATAATCTCACAATAGCGTTTGTAGCATTCTTGGTAGACGTCCAGGATAAATAATAACATGCAATACAAAATGTACAATATCACCACGAAACCAACAGTTGTTATTATTAGTTGAATATTAATGGAATACCATAAATATTTTAAAGCCACTTTAGGAAAAACAAATCTTTTTTTAGAAACTCTAATTTCAAAGAAATTAGATTCTTCGGGAATTGCTATTACATAAGACTTGCATATTAAATGTTTTCAGACGTATGAAAGCCATAAAGTTTGCTGATTTCAGTTTGTCCAACATATATAGATTGTAACTGGCAGATAACTAAATATTGGGAAATTTTCCACACATTTGGATTAAAAATTAAAACGAGCTAAGTATGTAGATACTTGTCCAAATGTGATTTACTTTAAGAACAGAACCACAAACAGATCACCATAAAATGGCAGAAAATTCCTACGATGAGCTTCATTACATTGCAAATCATTATAATCATACCATTAATAATATTTTCTAATCACAGGTACTCCATTTTGTTATATGTGATGCGACGCAACTGAAAATTGGAGTGGCAATGAGATATCATCTTAGAAACTCGCACATGGCGCTTATGTTTACCATTTGCACAGCATCATCTAATAAGTTGAAATTGTTGATCATACATTTTTAGACCAAGGTCTCATTCGTATGGAGTGGGATACTATCCAATCTGTAATCGGGAGGAAAAAAGAGGACCGGAATACCTATTCACCACACTCGGAACTCACCCCAATTCGTTAGAAGCGAAAATTTTGAGTGCTAAGACAAATTGCTCTTTTAATAATGAAATTAAGTGGCTGCATTATCCCAAAAATTTTAGAAAAATTCTTTTTAGTATTCGCAAACGGAGAATTAATATTGTAAGATTCACTTGTTTAAAAATATTTGCATTTTACCGATCACAAAAACACATTGAAGCTACATTTATGGAGTTATTATAAAATTTGTTGGTTTCTCATACGAAATCACTAAAGTTTGAGGCAGCAAATATACATTTGATGAATGAAGATGTATGGGAAGTTATTAATTATAGAGCTATTGTGGAAACACAAGGTTTTGAAATCTTGAATTCTATCGACAGAAAATTTGCAACTAGGGTACAAAACGAAATTGCGACCGTAATTGTTCAATCCAACCAAGACTCCAACCTAACTGACCATCGAATTATCATAATATTTCGGTTATACGTATTAGAAAATCGGCAATATCACAACTTACAATATCTTCAATTTTCAAGCAGGAATGAGTTATAGTGAAAGTAATGAGCTCGTGAATACTATCAGATATTTTGCAAAATAGCTAAAAAAGAAGTAGACTGTATATGGACATTGGTAAAGACGTTCCCAACAAATGACTATTTGCGAGTACGATATAACGAAGTAGCTCGATTACTTAAGAATCAAATAAACCTGGCTAAAAAGCTACATTATGGAAAGTTTGATATGATCAAGAATAGAAAATAATAACACTTCTTTTCAGAATGAACTTGATGCTTTAGTTAGTGTACTCTATGGAAGCTGTTCGGCCTGAAAACATTGCTAAGTATATAAATTATGATATTCTCAATTTTAGTAACAAAACAAGAGAGCTAACGGTTGGAATGGCATTCGATAAAAGTTCTTAAATATTTTGTTGCGTGAATTTCCCACTTGACTCGAAACAGCCGAAATTTGTCCCGTATTTAAAAACGGAAATGAACTCAATCTTGAAAATTATAGGCCAATATCGATTCTACCAGTTTTCTCCAAGCAGTTTGAGAAAATAATTCTAAGAATCAGGGACTTTATCAGCATGCTCTAATCTAACACATTTAATTTTTGTAATTATTGTATTGTAATTTTGTAATTATTAATTTTCTGCTTGTTTCTAGATTTCAAAAAAGCTTTTGACTATGTTAATTGAGAAAAAAAACTATGTACTGAAATTAGAAAAACTGCAATTTAGCCCAACTCAATTGAAATTATGTGAAAATTATTTACATGGTAGTGAATAGAAGGTGGTTGGTAATGCAGCTATAAATGATTAATTAACATTGAACATTTTTTTTGACAGCTTGTTATTTCATTCTCGTGAAGTTTGTCCTAACTTGTAATAAACCCAACAACAATTTTAAAACAAGTTTAGGAAAAAATTCACCTTATATATTAACGTGAATTTTGTTCTAGACGCTCGTAATTTTCACAGTGTAAAATAATATCGTATTTGTTATATAAACACTATTGGCAATTGACCAACTCCAAATAGAAAAAATGAGTTTTCCGGGAAAATTAGGGGAACACTGGGTCTAATATTCAAAAGTTTTAGAGGTAAAAGTCGAAGTAAAAACCCTTTGTCCAAGATATTTCTAAAAGGTTACAACTTTTGATTAGAGAGTAGAAAACACCTACTTTTAAAGTTGGAACTTCTTAGAAATATCTTAGGACAAAGGGTTTTTAACTTCGACTTTTACCTCTTCAACTTTTGAATATTAGACCCAGTGTTTCTCTAATTTTTCCGGAAAACTCATGTCTTCTAGTTGGAGTGCGTCTAATTCAAAGTGAAAACACCTACTCTCAAACTTGTAAGCTCTTAGAAGTATCTTAGGACAAAGGGTTTTTATTATTCCCAAAATAGTATATTTTACACTGTTAAATTTTATTAATAATTGGAAACGTTGTTGTTGGGTTTAGGACAAGTTAGGAAAAACTTGAAGTACGTTATTATTTTATCTTTATAAGAACACTTTTATCATTAAATTCTATAAAGTGCTTTTCAAATTAAAGCAACCGTAGCAAAATGCGATGTTTCGATGAGAACAATTGGAGTGGTGCAACCTCCTGTATAACACCATGTAGATCGTTATTTGCCATCAGTCACTTATCAGACATTGACCTGAACAAATATTTACCAGTCTCATTCGTAGTTTTCTCAAAATCATAGATACTACTGCACAAGTTGTTGCTTTCGTGCAAGAAGGACGCAATCATCTAGGGCCATTACATGGTCAGTAATGATGTCATTACTTGTTGGGAATGACATTAATAATGATCATGTAATGTGCGTTATTGAAGAGTGATTTTTAGTAATGAAGTAAATCCGGATTTCAAGACATCATTACTTGAGTTTGACGTCAATACTGTCATTAAAGCAAAAGGAAGGATTTGTCGTCGGGTGGAGGAATTTTTTAACGAGTATATTTTATCAAAATATTAATAGTTATGCTAAAATTATATTTTGTTTTATCACAAAAGTGAAAATATATGTAGTATTTATTTAGGAACAGTAAACCCTCGATTTCACTGACACAAAAATATAATTTTAACATAAATATCAATATGTAATATATTATATATTCTATCAACATTTTGATATACTTAATTTTATGTATACTCGTTGAAAAGATTTTTTGGCCGATGTCAATATTTGTTTTTTGCGGTTGGCAACTCTTGAAAAACAGTTTTGTGTATTGTATATAGAGCATAACTAAATTTGTATACAATACGAAATAATAATAGAATAATACCAAACGAATATACCATATAATACCAAACTAAACGATTAATAGAATCACCGTGTAATGGTACCAAAACAAAAGAGAGTAATGACGCAAGTAAGGACATTACTGGTAATGACATTATTACTCACCATGTAATGGCCCTAATCCAGAAGTCGCTCGTCAGCTAAACATGAGTAAATTTACTGTTTCAAAAGTATCCAGGAAACTGGTCCCTTCAATCGGAGACGACATACCAGCAGAGTCAATGAGTAGCAGGACCTAAGACAAGTTCGGAATGGAATTGTTAGACAAAAGACAGTATGGAAAGGCTTGAAGGAAGCAAACCACACTCAAAAACGGTCCGCTACAGGACCAAAATTGACAGCATGCCACTGCAAAGAGTGCGCATCGAGCCCCTTCTATTCATTGACGAGTGCAGAATATGTCTCAGTAGCAGGCAGTGATAGAAGAGGTCATACCAGGGCCCAGCGGGGCGTTTTTTGCAATGCTGTTTTGCTGAAACAGTCTAGTATGGCGGCGGTTCCTACATGGTATAGGCTGACATATCGCTTAAGGGAAAAACAGATTTTGTTTTCGTACCTAGTATAGAACGTAGAGGAGGTCCAACCGCTGAAACATATGTCGAGGACATTCTCTTGCATCAAGTAGTTGCCTTTGACTTTCATGTCGCGACACGAGCTTGTTTTTTCATTTTTTAGAAATTTTATTTTATTTTCAATATTAATAAAATAACAACTAAATGATGATGCTCTTTCGTTATGCATTCTTGTGGCTCTGATAGTCGCTGTTAAAAATTCAAACATACGAGTATCTAGACGAAACGCAGAGAAAACAATTCAACACGGAAAACACAACGGAAACTGAAAATAATTTTTTATTGGATGCCCTGGACCACGCACCACCATATAATTGAGCTTTAAGCTCACAATGGGGTGTGTAGTCTAAAAATTGTTGAATGAACCTTAATAAAAGAATAAAGAATAAATAGTGCCCTACGCAGGATATATAGGGGAAAATTTCATTTTGATGCATGGACATTGCCCCGTGTCACACAGCTCGAACCACGCAGCCATTTATGGATAAGATTAGACTCGAGGCGATAAAAGAGCCAGCCGTCAGTTAAGACATGAATGCAATTGAACATTTATGGGACGAACTAAAACGGAGTGTCCAAGCCAGAAATCCGGTAACATCTATAACATCAGTGACCTCAAGATTGCGTTGGATAAGGAGTCGGGATCGATCCCCAAGTCTTACTCAAAACCTTAATAAGGTTAATGGATAATCCCAAATCGGTGTACACGCAATGAGGGGCACTACCAAGTGTTAACTAATAAAATTGGTTTTGTTTTTCTTGAATTTTTTGTTGTAATTAAAATTTAAATATCATTAATATTTTTATTCATAATCGTCAATTTTGGTTGCGTTTTCATTTATTATTAACAAGTACTAAACCAATTTTCATGAAAATTAAGTCATTGTATAGTAAAAAGATCAGGCTTAAAAATATGTCTTTCTGTGAGCGATGAAGGTCTGAGTTAATTTAGACGCTCGTGAGTGTATATTGGGACCTTGTCTAATTAAAATTTATATTAACGACATTTTTGATTTGACATTAAAAAGTACATTTCACTTAATAAACACATTTTATTAAACACTTTTTTTCCTATTTCGCAAACAATTAGATTTTTGAATATTGTAATTAAAAAATTTGTTCAAAAAGTTTATTATCCGTATTAATCGATCGATTTCGACTTGTTAAGTCAGGTGTATCTAATCGCGTACCTAATAAGTCGAAATCGGTCGAGTGATTTTTTAAACTTTCTGAACAAATTTTTAAATTAAAATATTCAAACATCTAATTTTTTGCGAAATAAAAAGACAAGTGTTTAATAAAATGTATTTATTAAGTGTAAGTGTGTTTCGCCAAGTCCTTACAAATAGTGTGAAAAAGATACATTCCAACTATTCGCAGACGATAGTGTTATATTTTATGCAAAGGACTCAAAACATCTTCTATATTCGATGATTAATAACGATCTGATCGTAATGAATACTTGGTTAAATTTAAATCGTCTGATGCTCAATGCCGAAAAAACAAAATTTTTAATATTTGGTAAATATGGTTTATAGGCCTCATACAGCACACAATCATGCATGCGCAATCGTATGATTGCACAATCATGATTGTTCCTCACACAATACATGCATTTTGCACATTCATCAGTTTTAAAGTATGTCTGAAGAGGCTCTCGTGGCGATTTTAATTGGATTAGCGATGCGGAGGAAAAAAACTAAAAGAAGAAATAGACAATTTTGGATGAAGCAGTGGTATTAAAAACGTAGTGAATATGGACATTCGAAATTACTAATAGAATTAGAAAACACGTCGATTAAGGATTATAATAATTTTCTTCGAATGAGTAAACCCAATTATTTGGAATTATTAGAAAAGGTTCAACCATTTAAACAAACTACTAAAATGTGAGAATCTATTTCTCCAAATGATCGTTTGTCATTAACATTACGTTTTCGTCCAACTGGAGAAACGTTTGAGAAAGCGATTAGTACGGTGTTGAAAGATAATATTAAAGTAAGTAAATAAAAGATGTATTCTATTTATATTTGTACAAACATATGGTATATATACATTTACTTGTTTTTAAATCAAACTTCAAAATTATTGAAAAATTGCGTTTGAATAATTATTCGATGTTTGAACATTTAATTGATCTTCATGTTCCAAATTCGAGACTTCCATTGAATTCAAATATATTACACGCTGTGTTGGCATGGCACTTGGCAATGAAGACGAATTGCTTTCGGTCCACAGAGGTGTTGATGTTCTCGTTTCTGAATGAACTAATACATTTTGTATTTCTCGAGTCATGTGCTCATTTAAATGCCCTAAACATCCATGAAATAGAACATCTGAAATAATTTTTCTTGCAAAAATTTGTTGATATTTTGTCATTTCAGCATATTGTGAAGCCCATCCTTTGCTTGTCCCATCATTATTGCTTTCTTTAAGGTGGTCGCAAGCCAATTTAATTAAATTGTCTTCATCGGTAATTATTGTTTTCTTTTTTGCTGGACCATAATTTTTTCTTGCACCGTCAGACTGAAATTAAAAAACATATTACAATATTTAATATAAATTAATTTTATTTGTAATTTGTCTAAAAATTACTTGCATTTTTAGCTACCCACAAATCCAGATGAATGGAAGAAAGAGGCAATATCATTTGATGGATTATGGAACTTTCCCAATTGCATTGGATCCATTGACGGGAAACACATTACCATAACCAAGCCACCTCATTCTGACTCCTACTATTTCAATTATAAAGGAAATTTCTCAATAATACTTATGGCACTTACAAATGCAAATTATGAATTTATGATGGTGGACGTTGGAGTAAATGGAAGAGCTTCTGGCGGTGGTGTTTTCAAGCAAACAAAATTTTTTGAAAAATTAGAAAATAAAACTTTGTATTTGCCAAATCATGAGGCTTTACCAGGATCAAATCAAAATATGCCATTTGTGTTTGTTAGTGATGATGCGTTTCCTTTAATGGAAAATATTATGAAACCGTTTAGTCATATTACCATGAAGGAGGAGGAAATTATGTTTAATTTTAGGTTATCTCGTGCTCGACGAATTGTCGAAAACATTTTCGGAATTTTAGCTTCAAGATTTAGGGTTTTGCTTAAACCCATAAACTCACATCCAGAAAAGGTAACTACAATAACATTGGCTTGTTGCCATTTGCATAATTACCTAAGGAAAAAAAAGAAAGCATTTATTTAGACAACGGTCTTCGATAAAGAAGACATCAATCGAACACAAATTGTTAAAGCCGACTGGCGTTGCGATAATGATCAACTGGATAGTATTGCCTGAACACGGGCACGAAATGGAAGTAACGAAGCAAAAGACATCCGAAATAAATTTTGCGAATATTTTAATACGTTAGGTTCCGTACCATGGCAAAATAAAGTTTACGAAAAAATTGTAAATCAACAATTTCATCTACTCGTATCTTAAATAAAAATTGTAGATTTTATTTATAAAATAAAAAAAAAAATTACTTACATTTTGGGTTTCTGTATCCTCAATTGTCGATCTCCCTTCCAAAACTCCTTCCTGCTCTTCGAGGAAACTGAGTAAATCAAAATACCAGACAGACGATTCGAAGATATCTTCGGCACCAGCGCCTGATTTTTTGCTTTGATTTACTTTCTTTAAATCGCGTCTATAATTACTAGGAAATGTATTTATTTTTCGTACAACCATGTCACGATTTGCATTTTTTTCAATATCTTTTAATTTTTTCACCATTTCCTCATAAGCAAAATTTTTTAAAATTCTGTTGTTGTAATCTGGACTTTTGACCATCCATAGTGCTGGTAAACTTTTATAAAGTTCCAGAAATTCAGTCCAAAACTCTTTATTTATAAATTTTGACATTTTCTTATTATGCCCTCTCGAATTTATACACACGACTGTACAAACAACAAAAATATCGAAAAAATCTACAAACACACAATCCGCATGCGCAATCACTCAATCAATACCATACACTGTCAATCAGCATGCACAACCACATGATTGCGCATGCATGATTGTGTGGTGTATGGGGCCTATTACATAACAATCTTCAAGTCCTGTATAACAACACAAACATTTATAAAGTGACTAAATATTGTTATCTAGATTTGATCAAAAAAATGATAAGTACTTACGTATTTGCTATTAAACGTATAAGGAGCTTTTTAACTCAAGAAAATTTTCTTCTATATTCTAATCGATAGTATTTCCCGTTTTCTCGATCCTTTCAATTTTTCATCAAAATTCGACTATTTTTAACCGAGACTTAAGCAAAAAACGATACACCTTTTTATAGGTGTTTGGTATTTATTGAAAACCACTTAATTGATAATTTTTGATATTGTAGCATGTAATAAGTTATATTTAAAACAATATTTTTATTAGTAAAATCAAAAATAAATTTAGAATATTGAAGTAACTATTCATGTATATTGAAACAAGTTTTTAATTTGTATTTAATTTGTTTGCTATTTTTAAATCAATAAGTGCTTTTTTCTAAATGCTAATTAAAATAAATTGGGAATTTCCGGTGAACCCAGTGTATGTAACAAATGCTTGAAGGATTCAATAAACGCAGTTTAAAAACCTGGATTACATGGATCCAAAATAGTTTAGTTATATGTCACAAAATTTTTGCACAAACTAATTTAAAATTTAAATTTGGTCCCCTGAAAAGTAGCTAAAAAATTAGATCAGTCATTAAACACTAGTGGAAATAACGCAATCAATAATATTGTATTTCAAAATATAATATATTTTGAAATACAATATTATTGATTGCGTTATTTCCACTAGTGTTTGCTGTTTTTTTATTCGTTTCATTAAAAGCTAAATTTAATTTATATTACCGGTAAAAACCCGGTTAATCGGATTTTTCAGAAATATTTACCGAACTACTGGTAATTCTAAAACTCGGTAATTTTGTAAACTATGACTGATCTAATTTTTTAGCTACTTTTCAGGGGACAAAATTTAAATTTTAAATTTATTTGTGCAAAAATTTTGTGACATAACTAAACTATTTTGGATCCATGTAATCCAGGTTTTTAAATTGCGTTTATTGAATCCTTCAAGCATTTGTTACATACACTGGGTTCACCGTAAATTCCCAATTTATTTTAATTAGCATATTATGTACATAAATATATATATTTTTTCAATTTTAATAATTCAGAAAACAAATTAATTAAAATAATATTCATTTGTTTTAAATAAAATGTAAATACTACTAAGCCAGTTTCCTTAATTCTCTAAAAGTTCTTTTTGCGTATTAAAATATGCTCGTAAAAAACACATCGTATCCATGCTGTCGTCATGAAAATTTGATCTAAATTGTATCGTGTGTATCAGATCAGCCGCTGAAAAAGTACGCTCCGATTCGACACTCGTCGAACGAATGGTCAGAATTTAAGTAAATACCAAGTTCAAATATTTACCTTTAATGTTCTGTTCTTGAAAGAAGTCCATCTCTCTTTTTATCACATTTTCTTTTTAAATAATAGTTTTGCTTGTTCTGTTGAATATTTGATATTCATCGCGACTTTCTTGCTTGTTGGATCATGGAGATATTATAATATATCAGAATAAATATTCCATCTTTCTTTAATGCGAACAATTAGAGCTTCTTTAAACTCTTTCGTCCTAATATTGATTTTTGTGCAATAATCACATCTAAGATAAAGTTTAAAGTAAAATCCGCCACATACAAATTTACATCTTTACGGCACAGTACAGGGACTTTTACTGGCTGCAATGTTGCGATTGCAGATGCAAGTATTGGTTAGGTTAGGTAAGGTTTCAGTGGCTGCTATTGCACACATATAGTGCTATTTATATAGCGTAAAAATCTCGCTCATTTCAGCTTTTGCGGTCAGAGAGGCCATAGTGTATTTGCCCAAGTAATCATGTCTCCTACCAGCAGCGCAGGGCAAGAGCATATGAAATGAATAATAGTCTCCTCCTTCTTTTCGTCGCTGTAGCTTCTGCCAGAAGTCATTTGTATCCAGACCCAGTCTTTTCGCATGATCTCCGAAAAGGCAGTGTAAAGAAAGTACCCTTACGATTCTACCTAAATCCCGCTTCCTTAGTGTGATTAAAATTTTGGAGCGCTTCAAGTTTAGGAGAGCCCATATTTGCTTCGCTACCCTACCAATTGAACAAGCAAGCCATTTAACATTTGCTAAAGTAACTGCTTTCCTATGGCTTGCTGCTTTCAGCATAGACATATGTCTTCCTAAACATTCTCTTCCTGTTTCCAGTTGAAGAGTCGTACCGTACCTTGTGCAAATTCATCTGCCCTACAATTTCCCTCAACGACAGAATGGCCCGGAACACAGACCAACTGGATATTGAAATGTTCACTTATTTCGTTAAGAGATGTGGAAACTGAATCCAGTGAAAGAATGGCCGCCCGACTATCCACATAGATAGTGATATCAGTCGACGATATCACATTATGCTTTAACCAGTTCATGACCTCTTCAATCGCTTTAACTTCAGCCTGGTACACGCTGCCGTAATCAGGTAGGCGAAAAGATAAATTTACATTTAATTCCCCACAGAACACACTTTACCCCACTTTACCGTTGAGGTTGGAGCCGTCGGTGAAGAAATGAACGGTCCATGTCTTGATAAGGAGACCACTATTTCAATCCTGCCGAGAGGGGAGAATCACCTTGAAAAGCTTGTCGAAGCACAAACAGGGTGTTTTGTAGTCAATATTCACCAGTTCATGCCTCACTGAATGAACTATAGTTCAGTGCCCTTTTTGCACGCACTTCCAGCCCAAAGTCGCTGATAGCTGAGCGGCCGTGTTAACCGCCATTTGCTTGCTGATAATATCCAACGAGATAAGATACAGCAAAACCTTTAGGGGGGTCGTTTTCAGCGCCCCACTAATGAGCAAACAGGATGCCCTCTGCACCTTCAACATCATGTCCCTATATAATACTTTCTCCAGAGCTGGGCACTATACAGACACTATACAGACTATACAGACTATACAGACTATACAGGCACTATACAGACACTATACAGTTGTATGAAGTATTATATGTCCCTATATAATACTTTCTCCAGAGCTGGGCACTATACAGACACTATACAGACTATACAGACTATACAGACTATACAGACTATACAGACTATACAGGCACTATACAGACACTATACAGTAGTATGGGCCTTACAACTGCCGTGTAAAGCCAGTGTACCATCCAGTTTTACAAGAGTAGAGAGCTACAGTGGCCTTCTTTACTGTTTCGATCGTGTATAGCTTCCAATTGAGCTTACTATCCAGAAAAATCCATAGGAATCTCGCCTTATCAGTAAGGACAAGCATAGTACCACTTAGGCTTGGTAAAACCATTACCGGAATTTTATACTTCCATTTTATACCTGTCCAGTGAAAATGATGAGTTCTCTTTTAGATGGGTTAATCTCTAATCCACATGTGCTGGCCCACCCCGCAGTTATTGATAATGCATTTTGCATCACATCCCTGATTGTACCCAGGTGTTTTTCCGAAACAACTATCGCCACGTCATCGGTATGGGCAACCACGCCTATTTCTTCCCCCTCCAGTTCCAAAAGTAGTCCATTGATTACTACATTTCAAAGGAGGGGAGAGAGGACATCTCCCTAAGGACTTCCCAAAACAACCCGTCTTCTGAAGGAAACTTCCCGCATCCCCGTTATGACCCTTCTGCTACCTAGCAAATGAATAATTTGCTTGATTACTGGGTCTTCTATCTCTAAAGGTAGCAATCCTTCCATAATTGCACCCGCCTTCACGTTATTGAACGCGCCCTCGATATCGAAAAATGCCAACAACGAGAATTCCTGAAAATCCAGTGACTTCTTAATTCCCCGAACCAGAGTAGGTACGTAATGCCATATCCAGAGACTTACCCTTATGGTACGCATGTTGAGACTGAGTCCAGTTTCTGGGTACAATTTTTGAAAAAAATATAGACATCCAGTATGTCGTTTACTGTTAAACGTAAACCGAATACCAAAACCAACAAGATATTCGACCTAATTATAGACAACAATAACTACAGAAGAAGGAGCCTAACAATTAGAAAGCCTAGTCAAAAACCTTCGAACCGAAGGAGCAATGACCTTCTACTTCTTACCGCTACCATGGGGGGCCCTAGCTTAGTCGATCATCAGCACGGGTCGCATAACACCATAACCCAGCCCATTGGCTCTCCTAACATTCCCGCCCCCCAGTGACCACGTCCCCTCTAACATTCAGCCATTCATATGGATATCTCAAACCCGTTTATAGGGGTTGCCAACTCATTCCTTGGAGACCCAAGAGCGCAGGAAGACGTGACGCTCAGTTCGTCGTGGTTGGTAGTCGATAGTTTTATGACACCATCATTTCGTCGTTCATGCTGGGTATCATAGGCACAAACGGCTTACTAACTATCCATCATCTGTGACCCCCCCCCCCCGATAGCTGCAACCCACCACGGGAGATGCAAGTATAACTATTTCATCTTCTATGAAACTGAAACCAGATTCAATATCTATATTAAAAATTTGATCATTGGCGTGTACATATTTTACATTTGTAGCAGTTGTAGAATTTTTTAAGAATCAAATTTATTACAAAACTTTATTTTTTGGTTAATTTATAAAAAAAAAATTGTAATAACTATACTAAAATTAAAACATATCAAGTTGTTTTTACTCTTACCGAAATACCGTTAAAAAAATTAATTTGCTGGTTATTCGGTAATACATTTTTGGCCAAATTACCGGTTAACCGATAGACCGATTTACCGGTAATGAAAACACTACAAACAAAGTGGTTTTTTTGAATTGCCACAGATATGGAGTGGAGTAGCAAAATCCTCTTTGAAGTGGAGTAGCAAAATCTAAACTCAATGAATTAGAAACTATACGCATGAGGGACCTAAAGTAAAAAAATTCAAAGAAAAACTTTAAAACAAAAGAAAAATATAAATCAAATTATGATTTAACATTTAAAAATTTAAAAAAATAATTCTTTAGGATATTTTAGAAGTTGTCGCTTTATAAATTAAAGTCAACTAGGTCGTCGATGATGTTGAATGATTTAGAAACGGATGGGGTGGTTATTTTCTTCATAGTTTGTGGAATGGTGTTGTAGTGCTCAAACTCATGGTTTCGAATTATAAAACAAAAACGTTACCAACAAAAGCGGCGCCTAAGAAAAGTCGATGAGTACGGAGGTAGCCGAGCCACGTTTTTATGGAATGGTAAATTGAGGTCGTAGTCCCAGTCACTTTTATTTAACAAGAAAGTCAGAAACGCCTTTTGTATGCTTTCAATTATTTTAAATGCACAGCATAGTTTTTATTCCAGACCGGTACAGCATATTCCAGTTGCGATCGAGCATATAAGTGAAATAGCGTGAACATCAGGTTTGAATATCTTTAAATTCACATGTATATCTTTTAACAAATTCAAACAGTGGTATAGATTTTGTTTTAATTAAATTATTTTGTTTTCTTATGACGATTTTGCATTCGAACGTGCAGACCACTTATTAATTTACCAAACCCAAATAGGTTACTTTCGATCCTGATTTCAGTGATACTTCAGACAACAACCAACCATGTTTTTATTTCAATTTTTTGTATTGGTCATCATAGAAAATTACCAACAACAACAATTACTAAATTATATATTCTGTTTTTTTATCATCCTCTCGATTTTAAATTTTAAATTAATTTTCCCTAGTAGAACGAATATCTCTATCTATAAAACAGATCTGGATCCAATTTTTTCTTGTTAAAGGTTTAAACACATTATATCAATGTTTTTTTAAATAAATGTATATTTGTATAGATGTACGAATACACCTGTAGATATATACGAAAGCAACAACATACAACATTTATGTAGAATGCAAAGAAATTAATTTATTCATAATCTTGTTCTAGCATATAGAAATTTTAAAACTATCTGTGGAAGCACAAAAAAAAAATTTAAATTATAAAAGAAGGATCTACGATTTTTATGTTTTCGAAAAGAAAATTTGAAATGATGAAGCATAATAAACTATGTATAAAACATATCTGGGTATCATAATGTACACTTAGTAAATAGAAATTTTCTTCATCATTTCTCAATTCATTAGAGAAAATGAATAAAGCAAGAATGGGAAAACTATAACAACAACAAAATTATCTTATAATATTTTCTTTAGATTTTCGTCTTGTTGTTTACCCTATCTAATGTACATACATAATAAATAGTTTATTATATATTTTTGTTGTTGTTCAAGATTAAATGAGTTTAAAATTGAATGAAGTGTAAAAGAGATATATTAGATTTTTCATTTTTATTCCTTTTTTGTGTGCTATGTGTCTATGATAAATTTTCAATTTTTTCGATTTTTTTATATTTTATTATTAAGATAATATGAACACATATATTAGAAATAAACAGACATTCATTCATATATAAACAACATGAAAAGGAAAATATTATACACTTTGTTGTTTTTCAGTTTTTCCATAATACATTTTCTAAAGAATAATAATGTACATATATAGTGTTTAACGTTTATAAAGGATGAGGAGCGGGGATACACACCGAGAGCAAAAGCAAAAAAAAAAAAAATAATAAAAATTCGTTTTTAACTCCTTTCAGATTTTTTGGGGTGAAAATGAAAAATTGCATGTTCTACAGTCTGTTAAATTTTTTAGAGATTGAATTGAAATGAACTTTATTATTTTTCATTTTTTGTATTGCTCTTGTTGTTGTTATAATCTGCGCTCATCTTTTTATGTACATTGTATATGTATACAACATCCTAGATATATAGATAGATATAAATAGGAAAAACAAAGTGAAAATATTTACAAGGAGACGATAAAAAAGGTGGAAAAATATTATTTGTCTGTGATGTCTCGTTAGATTACAAGTATATAAAAACAAAAAAATGTTGTGTTGGACGGTACAGGAAAATTTAATTTTCAGTTTTACAGAACACTTTTTATTTTCTTGAACAGTGTTTTAATATTTTCATCATGAGATAATTAAACTCTAACAGAAAATTGAAAACTTTTTGATGTCCATTGATTACTTTGTAATTAGTATAGTGCAATTTAGTAATTCAAAGAAAACAAGTAATTAGATTTTCTTATTAAGTATATTAAGGTACTGTAATATAACGTTTTTCTCTTTACAAAGTACTATGATTATAATCAAATACATCTATACTCTAATACACCTCTCTTCGACCTTTTACGAAAAAAGTGGAAAACTTTATTGAAAGATTTGTTTAGTAATAAACGAGTTAGAAAAACACTATGACAATGAAAAGAAGGATCCAACAAAGTAAAGTGATAAACGAGCTCATTTCCAACCAAAATAGCCTAACAATGTGTCATGAAATTGTTCAGGCTATTCCACATTTGGTGATATCGAACCAGGACTTTTTGTTTATCTTTCTTATTCTGTAAGATCTTGAACAGTGCACCATTCTAATAAAATAAATTTTATAAACTCTATCATCTCCGTCAGATAAAAACGATAGTTTTGGGAAGTCATTTTGTTGCACAAACTTTTAGTTTATTTTAACTAACGCTGAACTATAAGAACAATATGCGACACAAAAGCAACTTTAAAATGATATCACTCATCGATGTACTCATTTTTTTATTTAAAAGAATTATAAAGTAAGTCGTGTCTAGAACAGCAGCTTTACCCAAAACCACACAAAATGATTAACAGTAAATTAACTCTCTGATTTTGACGATTAGCCTACTCAGAACAAGTTAAGTAAGAATGCCTTGTGAATGTTTTTTTAATGATCAAATTCTTTAAAGTCAAACTTTTGTTTGAAAATAATTCGACCCAAAACTATATAATAGTCGTTTTCTAAAAACATTTGTAGAGCGGTGAAAACCAAATGTTCACAAAATTGCTTCCAATGTATGAACAAAATCGGAAAATTAAATCCGACATTCTTTAAAAACTCTAATTTTATGTTAAGATTGCATTATAAAAAATAGTTCGATATTCGATTTGGGGAAAATATTTTTACAGCAATTCGGTCTAAATTGAATTTTTCTGACCTGATGGAATTATGCACGATTTAGATGTTGCAATTTTTTTTCCAGTAAAAAATGAAAGGTTAAGTATATTACTTCTAATCTGATTTTTTTCTTTTTAATTTGAGCAAATGTTGGCATAAAACTGGGAATGTTGCCATAAAATATAGTTTCTACGATTATTTTTATAGCAGTAAAATAAAAAAGTTTCAAATAAACATCAAGCAGCCATAAACATCGTTCAAATCAAACGAGTAAACATGAGCGGTAATTAAATATTTTATTTTTACTTGCAATTCGATGTTGTTCGTTATCTAATTAAAACGCAAGCTGTTCGAATTGTCAAAATTTATGGGACTTACAAAAAATTATAGCATTGCCTTATTTGTTTATATTGCTGACTTTTTTTAACTAGTAACTTTTTTTTATATGCGTGCAGCTCTAATTTTCAGTAAAAAATTTGTTGGGAAACAAAATTGGAACATGTAAATCGTGCATTAGAGTGTACATTTTTACAAAAGAAAGTTGATTGGGAAACTTTTATTGGGACAAACAATTCCACATTTAACTATACGTTTCGAATATATTGGCACCAAACTTACTCCATCAGTCGGCCACAGAAATACAATTATGACAGAGGGGAATTGAAAATATTTTTCTGAATTCAAAATTACTGCAGAGAAAGCCGGAATAGTGCCACCCCACAGTATGGGCTACTAATAGCAGTGGTGGGTAATTTTAGGCTTGTTTAAATTTTATTGAAATTAATACGCAATTTCTGGCTGGCATGAATGCGCCAGAAGATGTGAAATACATGAATAAAAAATGGGCAGAATTTGTTGCGAAATTGAAATTTTTGAATGGCTTGAAATCGGAAATAAGACTTTTTTAAAATTCTATTTCGTTTTCATACTCTTATTGGATAATTAAATTAATATATTATATTTCGGGCGGCTTCAATTTTTTTAGCACCCCATAAAGGTTTTGACAAAAATGATGATTGAATTCGTTCGATTATCGTTTGGCCTTGATTTCATTGATCATCCCAACGAAACGTTTTCATTTTAAAAAAATCATTAAAATTAATAATTTCTACTCAATTCGAAGTGTACGTGGCTGGGTACTTGACCAATACTAATAGTTTTATAAATCGATTGATCGGAATCGTTTAGCCGACAGTCGTTGTGGATTGGTCACTATTTGTTTTCGTTTGATCATTTCTAAATCATTAAGGTCATTAAGTTGGGGTTAATCAAACGATATCAGTTAGTGACCAATCCTCCATGACAATTGAATAAACGATTCTGATGGATTAATAAAATTATTAATATTGGTCAAGTTTTAAGCCCCAAAACGTTTCGTAGCGATGAAAAAACGAAATCAAGTAGTGATTATTTGATCAATCCTCAACGTTTTTTATGAAAAACAAAAAAATTTAATTGATTATATAGCATAAGATACTCCACTTTAGATGGAAAGGATAGAAAAAATATTTTTATCTAAATGGTTTATTCCAATTAGATTTTTTATTTATTTTGTAAAATCAAATTTTCAAGGAAGCAACGAACGAGATTTTATTGAATTAATACAATTTTAATTTTGTTTTTTCGCAATAAAACTGAACCAGTTTTTGAATTTTTCATAATTTATTTACCGTTTAATCGTAACTGACCAAACGATAAAAACTAGTGACCAATCCTGACCAAAACGATGACCAAACGAATTCAATCATCACTGTTGTCAAAACCTTTAGATGGGATGCTTAAAAGGCAAAGCCATTTCGGGCGAGAAAAATAAAACAAGACTAATAAACTAGGGTGGTGATTTACTACTTATTAAATTTAACTTTAAAATTTTTCGGTAAGCTGTCGTTTGGTTTTTAGGATAAAAGTATTTTCTAACTAGTAATTTGGATGAAATTCTAGAATTTAGTGATTATGAAATTCATATATTTTTATCCGATTATGGAGATATGCAATTTGTAGAATGATAGTGAAATTTAAACCTATAATTTGCACTAATTTATATGTTGGATACACTATCGATTGTTCTTGATTTTTGTTCAGTCCTGAGTTACAGAAATTTATAAATATTTTTCAAGAAAATGTGCATTTAATTTTTAAATAAAATAAAATTCCTTTAACTGGAACGTCCTTTTTACAATTGTAAACAGATGTGGATGATGAAAAATTTCAATATTGTTACCATCAACTTGTGACAGTGAGCATTGTCTTAATGGTAGCGTTTCTTTCCACAACATGTTAGCCGGATTTTTCTTAATTTCGCCCTTTAATGGTTTTTCATTATTAAGGTAATATACGCTTGTAGCGTATTTAGTTTTGGCTCAAGTAAGTAGTGGCGAATTTACGTTTAATGGATCACTCATTAATAAAAGAAATGTTGTACTTCAACAAGTTGGACCAGCACTCTACTTAAATAATACTTTAATGTTTTTAATGATCTGTGTGTAAGCGTGTTACCAACTGTGCGCAAAAAATCGGGGTATACAAATCTTGCCGTAAAACATGACTAATTTGTATGAGCAATTTTGATCTTTTTTGATGTCGGTTATCTCCAGCAATTTCACTTTACTCACTTTAAAAATAATTGTATTGACTTTTATTATGGATTCAAAAGTAATAGCCTCTCTTGTACCGATAACCCATTTTTAAATCAAAATACCAGACTGGAAAGGCAAATAATTTTGGAGCAGAAACTAGTATTAATTTTCAAGTCAATATATGGGGATCGAAATTTTGACACGTATCATTTGACGGTATTAGCACTTTTAAAATTTATTTATAGATCTTTACAACAAATTATTATTTGCGTGAATCAAGAATTTAAAAACGATTTTATATTTTATATTTGTCCAACGCCACTCAATTACATGGTTTCATTTTGCTTGAGTTATTTATCTATAGTACCATCGATGCTTTTTTTAATGGGAACCCGAAACACTGCCGAATCATTTCATTTACTGCTGCATAACTGGCTCGGTCGTCCAAATCTCAAAAACACCGTGGTCTTATCATATCAAGCCCTTACATGAAAAAATAGAGCGAAAATTCGATAGCTGCTATATGTGGCTTGACAATAAAAAAAGGACCATTTAATGTAAGACAAATACACTTCCTATATTATTCTTGCTAATCACCAAGAATTTGACTAGATATTGTCAAATATCAGAGTGTACCCTACCTATTATTTCTTCCTAAGTAACCGAACTTAGAATTCACAATTTAATTCTTCGCTTCAATGTTCAAAACTTTCATTTAACTTGACATATTAATGAGGCATAAAAAAACTTAATTTGTTTTAAAATATCAATCGTACTTACTTCTTAAAATATTCACCATAAATGATTTAAAAATGTCCTAGTTTTATTAAGGATAGCGATATTTGAGACCTTCTTGCATAATTCGGTTTAAATGCCTCCATGATCTGTTATTAAATAGTAAAAGCTCTAATTAAGTTAACCATATCGAATTATTTCTAGGGTGGGTTGAAAAATACTTTTTATCAATATATGTTTCTCCTTTTTACTGTTTTCTGCTTTTCAAAAATCCCTTTAGATTGCTTAATTCGTTGAAAGTGGCATTCAAAAACCATTCATCGATTAAATGACAAGGACGATGAGAAATTGAATGATTTAAAATTATTCGGTATTGAAGTTTTGCAAATGAAAGAAGGTGTCTAAAAAAATATAAGAGTAAACATTAGTCAATACACGATTTTTCAAAATTGTCTTGTATAATCAAAAACCATTATTTCTGCTTAAATAACAGAAAATCAACATGGAAAACCCTTACTGAAAATTCTATCTTACAATTTATTTGAATCTTTGAATTCTTTAATTCGTTTTTTGTAAATGGTTAGCTTTCCATCATCATTGGGATCATTGAAAAGCTCCCTTGGAGCTGTTACTTTAGGTACATAGATTTTCATTAAATTTCGCAAGAATCCTCCAATTAATAAGACAGCTTGGTAGTAGTATTCAGTAAGCTTGGACTGTAGAGATGCTGAATTTATGTGAAGTGTTTAAATAATTGGCCTGTAGAAATACTTTTTGATACTTAATTTTAACTTTAAAAATGAGAATAACTATGTTTCTTTTTTGTGATAATTTTATTTTTTATTTTTATTTTTATCTAGAACTTGTTTCGAGTCTTCACTCTTCCTCAGCTAATTCGCTATTCCAATTTTGACTCACAATTGTTTTCATTATATAGTCGTTAATCTCGTTATATGGCATCCTGTCGTTCAATAGTTGTGGGTTGTCCCTATTTTCGTATATTTTGTACTCCTCTAATCTATCCATTTTATCGCCTTTCTTCATTTTATGTAGGATTTCAAGATTGTTGTCATATCCAGTGTATGTATGTTGATGATGAGTCAGATGTTCTGAATATTTCGACTGTGTTGTGGGTTTTCCTACATCTTTTATATGTTCTTTGAATCTTGTTATAAAACTCCGATCAGTTTGTCCGATGTAGAACGCCTCACAGACATTACATTTTAGTTGGTATATCCCTGTATTCATTATGTAGCTTTCCCCTTTATTGTTTAGACGGTTCTCCATTTTGTTTGTTGTTTTATATGCAGGTGTGTAGTTATGTTTTTTGAGAGTGCTGAGTATTGCTTTCGCAGTATCTGTGTTGTATTCCGCTATTATGAATTTATTGGTTTTTTTGGTGTCACTTTTTAATATGGTGAGTGATCTTAATCATGTTTTTTGGTGGTATTTCTTATTTATTTGGTCGATCATTTTATCGTTAAATCCGTTGGATATGGCTATCTGTTTTATGATGTTAATTTCCTTTATGTAATCACTTTTATGTATGGGTATGTTATTCACGCAGTTGATCATGTGTTCATATGCTGACCTTTGATGGCTTGGTGGATGGTTTGATGTGGCGTGTATTGTATGATTGGTTTGGGTTGCTTTTCTGCATATTTTGAAATTATGTTTGTTGTTGTGATTTTTTATTGTGATGTCTAAGGATTTGGTGTTCCTTCTCAGTTTCTAATGTGAATTTTATATTGGGGTGTCTATTGTTGATGTAGTGGTGTAGATTTTAGCGCTGCCTGTTGGATCCATTGAATAAGATTATGACGTCATCGACGTGTTTTTATGTTTTTATGTTAAGTTGGCTGTTGTAAGTATTTATTGATGTATTTCGACAATTTGTATCCTGGTGCGGTAGTGTAGTTCACTAATGGTCTTATGGGAGTTGCTTCTTTGTGGAGTTTTGGTAGTTCTTTTAGTTGTGGTGCTTCGGGTTTTATCATTTTGAGGTGGTATTTTTTCGTTACCATAGTACTGACCCATTAGTTTGGCCTATGAGAATGAATTTTCTACTTGGACAAGAGATCATAGTTGTGTTCATTTTCATCACAGACCGTTACTATAAAAATAATTTGATCATGATCAAGCCTAATTCAGCTCCTTATCTATTTCCAGGACGTATTTGCATATTACCACACTACAAAGGAAACAAAAGCTGACTTTAATCAACTGAATCCTTAAAAAAAATCAACACTTTTAATTTTGGAAGTAGCAAGCTTGAACCTAATCCTAAGAGACATTTGTATGTTTACCCAATTTTGTAATAAATTTATCAGCACCAAGGCTAGACTTATATGCAGCTTCACCTGGAACTAATAGTTTTACACTTGGCTTCATCAATGTGATTCGCTTTTGGACAGGACACTTGTCACATCCCAGGCAAACAAGTGAGATTTAAATATTTGTATAGATACTTTACTGCTTCTATAATATTTTGCCTGGTTTTTTATCAGAAAACACATTAATACCTAAACGTGCTGCTTGCCCCTCTCTCACCAGATTTGTGGCACTATTCTGGTAATTCCCCGGGAATAAGGAACTAGGGAACAAATTTATATGTAATTTCTGTTCAAGTATTATTTTTTCGACATACTGAGGTAAAAAGCTAGTGCTAAATTTTTTGAAAACAAAATTAATTTGGGAATAATTTTCTATGGGAAATTAGATATGGAAAAATTATTCCCGATTTATAAATATTTACATCAAACGGCCGGACAAAAAATATTTGAACAGAAATTACATATAAATTATTTCCCCAGTTAATTAAACTGGCAAGACCATTGTGGTTCCGAACATTGTTTTTTTTTCTGTCCAGGCCTCTACAACCGTCTGCAAGTTGGCTTACTCGCTTCTTGTTTAGTGTTTACTAAATTGAGGTGTGAAAGCGATGATGTACAGCCGATGTAATATGATACGATTCTTTAGAGCTTTTATTTTCAGGCCAATTGTATAAAAACGTTGTTTGTCGATAAAGCTGATTTAGACAAGCGTTTCCTAACCCTAAAAAGGCATACCAGATATCTGAGGAGCCATATGCTAAATTCATAAATTAGGAGGTCTTGGACTTTTTGTTCATGTACTACGGAGGACTGTAAAATCCCTCCTATTCAGTTATTTTCCGCTGAACCAGTTTAGGCAGTCGAATGATAAAGTAACTAGATCTTCTAAGGATTGCAACTTCTTAGGGTCCTTTTCACATCTCAAACGCTAAGCTAATATTATCACATAGGACACAAGTCTGCGCACGGTGTCCCGAATCCAATATTTATATTACAGTTAAATACATTGCGAAGAAGCTTTACGTCACATGGTGCCTAGGTAATAAAAATACGGTACATTTTAGTAAAGTCCGTTCCCTAAGCAGAATATCCATTTTGGCTAATTAATTTCGGCCATAATGAATCTCTAGCGTTTTAATCTTTTATCTTAATTGGATGACTGCTTGTTTTCTAGCAAAACTGTTTCAGCATATTTTTTGTGTTCCGTGTTTTTTTACGGGCTGTACTCCAGAGGAAAAGTGATCGTTACAGGTTAAAATACACGAAAAATTATTTCCCGTTTAATACCTGGACTATCACGAAAGACAATTTGGTTCACACGTGAAAGGTTTTTATTCTTTTCCGGACAAACTATTTTATGGATATTGCAATGCAAAGGAATTCTGATTTACCAACGAATTATGCATCTTTCGTGCTGGGTTTTGTGTTGATGTATAAATTAGTAGAAAGAGGTCCGGCTGCATTTTGTCTTTTGATGAATAAAATGTTTTTGCAATTTAAATACCATCTTTTCCCCGAATATTTTCACCTAGGTAAAAGAGGAGCTCAAGCTTGTCTCTATCTATAAAATTCAGATTAATTTATTATAATTACTACAGAAATTAAGTTAACTTTGTTTACAGCAAACTTCGTTTTGAATTAATTTTAACTCATTTTCTGGTTTTCTCTGCTCCTAAGCATTAATTGGATAAATAGCTAGTTTTGATTCAAACTTATCTTTTATTTATAAGAATATGAATATACATATAACATGTTGAGGAAAATCAAATCCAACGTTATGTAAATGCTTAGCACTATGGAATTTTCAAATCAAATTGGCGATGATTTTACTAATCATGATAGGCAGCCTTGGGCGGCATGTTGTACCATCATTATTTTCGACTTTCGACTTAGTTTATGTCTCAATTTTCAGGAATCAATTAACATTCTATTTTGCATAAAAAATTATGAGGTATAAATCGCGATTTCAAACCCTTGATATAATTGTGAGTTTTCTTTCTTTTCTTTTTTCTACATTTCGATAAACTATCACGAATAAATTATTTAGAGTGACGTTTTACTCGAGCAAGCTGAGAACACATTAAAAAATGAGTGATTTTCGAAGTGGAATAGGCTGCCATTTTACTCGTGAAAAATGAGACATAAACTAAGTCGAAAGTCAAAAATAGTGATGGTGCAACATGCCACCCCTGAAAGCACCCAATTTTTAATTTTTTTTAAGTGTAAATAAAAAAACTTTGCAACTTATAAGCAATTATGATCCTTTAAGAATTTTTGTACAGTTTCATTCATGATGTATTCTAAGATTTCTTAAAATTAACTTTAAGAAGTCGAACTCTATTTGACGTCAAATCTATATGTTAATACAAATAGTCGAGTGTTTTTGTACTAGAAAGTTTACGGAACAGTGCAGGACAGTCTAAATTAATCGTTTAGCAATGTGCTAACAGCAAGCACTATACGGTTCAAACTACATTTAATTTTTTTGTTATATGCTTAAGTTTTTAATAAATGTCCCATCTTCATTCAAGTAAAGCACTGCACCAAATAACAAAAATGACGAACATCTGTAAAATATATTATGGTTAGAATTAAAAAAAAATCCAATTAAAATTTAATATTTGATTTTTTGGTTTAAATGAACGAACGAGAAGAAACGCCAAATTTATATAATCTACTCTAGACAAATCCCTTCGGAATTAAAATTAAATAGAAGTATATAAGATGAGAACAAAACACAACAACAATAAGTTGCCAAAACCTTATAGTAAATATTAAAGCATCTTTCTTGTAATATGTTCAACCATTTTCATCGTCTTGAAGTTATAATACAATTTTCCGATTTAACTTTGCTTTTTTGTTGTAAAATATTTTGACACATTTTATATTCTTAATTTTATCCAATAATAAGACATTTTTATACTTATCATTTTATATTCCGTGCCATTTTTTTGGTCCCTAATAATTTTTAATTTTCTTTTTGTTTATTTTATTATTATGATATCGAATATCCTAGTGCGACTGGGAGCAAAAACCCAACAACAATCATAACAAAATACTTTTGTACGAAACGAAAATCTGTCAATTTATTTTGACAATAATAAAACCGTAACAAAAAAATAATTCGATAATTCTTCATTTGGTTTATTATCGGTACACCTATATTGATTTTGTGGGTTTGGTTGTGTCTTATGATTTAGTATGGCATATGTTTCCCTATATGACCATAACATTTCATCATCTTTGGTATTACAGTAAAAAGTGGTGACCGTCTTTAAAATACACGAACTTAGAATAGCATTTTGAATCGATTGATTAAGTTTTACATTTACGATACGAAATCTATGGATCAAAAATAATTTTGGTGGTCTTAAAACAACTAAGCTTAAAATTAATCGTTTTGATACGTGAAATTATAACTCAATATGGGTTTTTCTGTTTCTCTCAGCAAATTTGACTTTCTAGTTAAGTTGCAATGGGTGTTCAAATTTGACGTATCTTTTTAAATTTTAAATAAGAGACAAAATTTGAGAGAAAGCTTTATTTATTTTTATTGGAAATTGAAGTACATTGGTTCCGGTGAATCATGTAAAAGAATGTCGTTTAAATAACCTCTGCAGGCTGTCAATCTTTTGCCAAAATTTTGAATAACTTTTTTCGCATAATTCGCAGCGTGGATCTCGGTGGCAAAGGAATTTCGCTGAGAAAATTATAGGTTTTCTTTTAAATTAAGGTTGTTGTGCGTACATAGGATGTTTAGCTTGATTATAAATTGAAGATGTATCCAAAGTGTAATGTGTTGGTCCAAAATTTTGCGGCTTGTAAGGAAAGATTATTGTTTAGGATGGAACGGTTGAAAATTTTGTCGAGTAAATGGTCTGTGATTATAAAACTACTGATCTTGTACGAAATTGTGCGATAACCACGGTGGAATGTTAGGCGTTTTTTAAGGGTTCCAATGTTTTCTGTTTAATATCTCAAATATTATTTTTTTAAACAAGAGCTCAGTGCTTCCGGTAAAGCAGTTGTTCGCGTATATGTCTCATCCATCACGTTTGGCTCGTTCCGTATACTAATAATAAATCATTGGCTTGTATTTTTCAATGTTTCTCATATCATCCTTGAAACCTTTGTGTAGCATTTTGGTCTGCTTGATCATAGCATTGAATCCGTAGACGATTAATTTAATTTATATTTAAACTGTTAAGTTTGTCTTGGCAGATGAATAAATAAGTTTGTGGGTAGAATCCGATTTAATTTAATCAAGGCCCACTCAATTTTTTTATACTAATAATAAAAGTAAGATTATTTAGATACTTATCGTATTTATGGCAAAAATATCGTTTAAACAGGGACATCGCAAGTAGTATGAATTCAGTTTGTAGATTAATTTCGATTAGTTAAACAAAAAAGCCCACTGAACATCAATACCAATATCAAATGCGGCCGCCTACAATACATATCAATTTAATCTCGTTGTCAGACTCCAATTTATATACAAAATACTGGTGACTTATGAATATTTTTCTAATCATGCTTAACGACTTGACTATAAAAATTTACAAAAAAAGCAATTATTATTCAATACCAGTCTAGTTCATTGCTCCATTTCTCCTAAGTCCTAATCCACACAGATTTTTATTTTATTTCATTTTATGTTTTTTATTTTTTTGCTCTGCATATTTACATTTTCAACCATTTTTCCCATTTAGCTTTAATCGTTTATTCAAATCGATAATAAATTAGAAAATGTAGAAAAAATACAAAATTTCAAATTGGTGATTAAAATGAGAAAAAAGGATTAAACATTTGAAAAACATACAGTACAAAAACACTGTAAAAATATTTTCGTTTCGATTTTCGTTTCGGATTTTATTCAGAAACTCCAGCAACAATTCTGTTACTCTGGAAAGAAAAAAGATGAGCTTAATTTCTTAAAGTTTTTTTTTTTTTACGTTTGTGCAGTACTGTATACGACTATAGTGATGTAAAATTTTTCATTTTCTTTTTATGTCTTTGAAGTTGATAGATGACTTTGTTTTCTTCTCCGTGTCGTTTTTGCAGTTGTTCTGCTTTTTCGTTTTATTTAACGGGAAGGATTTCTTTTGTCATGATGAATTTGAATTTTTTTTTGTGCTTTCTGTTGTTTATTTCAACTCGTTTTACACTTTAAGTTTATTTTTTTTTATTTTAGAATTTTTACTATGCTTTTCTCCTGATTTTATTTGTTGTGGAAAATAACCGAAAGCCAACATCTGGTATAAGAGATTTTTTGGTGTTCGTTTTACTTATTTTCATTTTGCAAGAAGAATTTTTGCCGTATATTTCTTTAGAATTTTATTTATTTATTTTTTGATGAAGGATTGCTTCTGTTTAAGAAAAGCTCCAGCCAGATATATAAGTATCGTTCATGTTTATATATTATTCACATACAAATAATAATTGTTGTTATTGTATAACAAAAATTTTAAATTTTTAATAACATTTCAAGCACAAACAAGCTTATGAAAAGCATAAAAAAATGATACCAAATCGCGGTTGGAATGCTACTGTGCTTCGAAATGAAATTTTTAATTTTGATTATTTCAAAATATTCTGTAATA
Source organism: Nephrotoma appendiculata (assembly GCA_947310385.1). Classification (NCBI taxonomy): domain Eukaryota; kingdom Metazoa; phylum Arthropoda; class Insecta; order Diptera; family Tipulidae; genus Nephrotoma; species Nephrotoma appendiculata. The sequence goes on along the minus strand of OX371225.1, from coordinate 139,186,958 downwards.
TACTTATATGCGGGTTTAAATAGATTCTTACCATTTTTTTTTTGTAAATGAACTAATGCAGTATCAGATGAATACATACATATGTACATAAAACAACAAAATTAAATTTATGATCTTAAATAAATCTTTTGCTCCTTATTTAAATGTTGTATATTATACAATGAGTAAATATGTACGGTACGTACTTGGTACTGGTTTGTAAGCAGATACTAGAATGATGAATAATGTTTAAGATAATTTTTTGTAAAATTCCACATACACCATCTTCTTATAAAAACGGGTGTTATTGTCTAACAGTTTCTTAGTGTTGTATTAATAAATTTGAATGAATAGTATTGAATTGCGGTTTGGGGATTATGATTTATATGTGTATAGATATACAAAAAGTTCGTATGGCGCACAAAAAATATCAGACCTTGGCGTTGGTAGGCGCGTCTACGTTTCACGCTAAGTAGTTTTCACGTAGGGTTAAATCTTCGATGTGTTAATAAGTGTTCAGGCAATAACATTGATTGAGATTGTATATGCAACTGGCATTTCAATTTAATTTATTCAAATAAACTAAAATTTAAGGGGTATACAAATACCGAAAAAGGATTTCGATCTTTTCGTTTTTACCAAAAATGTTCTGCTACCTCAAAAATAACTTACTTATGGTTGCATGTTTCCTGAAAGTCCCACAGATACAAGAGTTTTGTTGCTTTTTCCCTTGGGATTAGCTAATAATGTCAATCCACCGTTTCTAGGTCCTGCTCTCAAGCCAATTCCCGCTTCAAATATAATTGTTTGTCAAGGTCAAGATAACTGCGCTGCGGGAATCAATGCCGCAAGGAGAGCATAGTAAATTTCAAGTGGCACCCAATAAAGTGCCCAACAAATTGTAGTAGCATTCACCACAAATTTTGTTGAATCATATAGTGGATTCTGTTTTGGGGCTGCGAATGCTAGTGCCGCTTAGCAAATATCTCAAATGGACATACTTTTTATTTTGTATAAATAATTTTTATTATTTTTATTTTCTTTGATTTATTTTTTTGACGTGACTCGACAGTGTGAATTTGGCAACTGAACTGGCTGACTATAATTTTACAATATTTTTCTAAAAAGCTGTTATGCTTTAATAATTTAGAACGGAAAATTTGTATATATAATTGTTTATTTTTTACGTCGGTCTGTTTTTCAGCCATATTTATTTTATTTTTAATTTTTGCATCTACATATTTCAGTTTATATATCGAACTTGCAAGGGATTCAGATAATGAAATTGATGTTTTGGACAATATAAACGTAAACCATTTTACACATTACGATTTCGGATTGTTTAAAGAGACTAATGATTTAAGAATAATCTATATGAATGCTCGAAGTATAAAACGTACTAAAATAAGCGATATATAGAAGCTATTCTCAACGAGTTCTATGACAATAATAGGCCAATTCACGTTGTAGTAATTACAGTAGTTAGTAGATTTGTTCATAATTCTATTTCATCCAATGAAATTTTTAAGTTAACTGTTGGACTTTAAAATTTCATTTAAAAATCAATGGCCGGGGCTTAATGAAGATGATGAATATTTAGTTGTTGGCAATTTCCCATTGGAAAATGAATCTCTTCAAAATATAGGAAAGATTTCAGATTTGTTAAAATTTAATATTGTATTATATATCTTTTATTTAAATAACAATAATAAATTTATAAAAACATAAAAATTTTCACATACATTGATCAAGTCCATCTTTCTCAAATTGTCATATTTAAATTTTTTGTAAATATAATAAATTAATTGATAATATTTATGTTTGATTTTGTAAAATTTCTAATTTAAATTGTTTTAGCTCCAGCTTTGCTGTACGGCGTTTGCTTTTCTTTAGATCATATTTGGCGTCGTTTGTAATTTTTAATTTAAGTAAATCAGTCTGCTTCTCCTGCTCCCTTGCAATTCGTTTAAATGACTTGGCCATTTCAACAATATTGCCATTTTTCTCCGTTAGAAGCTGCTCGTGTTTTTTATAGAATGATATTTGACCACTCACTTGCTCCTCAAGTAGATTATGTTTTGCATCTTTGTCATTTTGGGAAACACTTGCCGTTATTCGAATTTTTTTTGCCGGTGGGGCATAGATTTCATGTTGAACTTCATCGGCATTTACCTCCATACTTGCGTTGTCAGCAGCCTGAGTAATTGGGGAAGTGATTTCTTCAACTTCAACTACAACACCAAACTTTTTAGAGTTTTCCGTTCCTGTTATGGTTTTTCTTAGTTGAATAATATCAATAACCTTTTTTTCCAAATGGTAAAAACAATTTTAGGCGGTTTGCCACCACCTGTTCCACCAATATTTGGTTTTTCTTTACGCAATTTGGCTTTAATGTGCGTTTTAAAATCGGCCCACACCTACCATATACAATTTTGTAACCTAAGTTTGCAAATTACTTATAGACTAATATTTTTTACCTTTTTTCATGCAACAATATCCATAACGGGTGGTTCTTCTGCATTCAATATATAGAAACTAATTTTTCCCATAAATGGTTTAGTTTTTGGGGTGGTGTAGCATTTTCATAAATTACCTGGGGCCATTTCTGAATGGATTACCATGAAATCGATCATACCTTCAAATTGTTTTGGTGTTGTTTGTTTGTTCCTAAGAGAAAAAAACAATAGATAGATTCTTTATTTTAAAACTACATATTTGACGTTTATATTAAAAACGACTTATACATATATAATTGTTTTTATTATTTTGTTTATAATTTAAACATACACACATTTTTCCGATATTTAAATTATATTTTTGTTATTTTAACTTCCGTCCGATAACAAAATGGTTGTCGAATGACACCCCCTAACTTTCTACGAAAGTTTGATTAATATTTGCATTAGACGGTACCGCCAATACGATCATGAAGTTGCAATACCATTTTTATAAATTCGGATTCATGAAATGCGAATACTAATTCGAAAGTTGAATAACGCGGTACTAAATTTTCGAATCCGAATGAAATATCAGTAAAATGTAAAATCGGATTACGCGGTAACCCCCCAATTTGAATTTGTTAAAAAATCTTCTACTCAATCAGCTGTAACAAATGCTATGAACGAAATACTAACCTCGCTTAACAAAAAATAGTATGTATCAGTACTATTTATTGATATACATAAAGCTATTGATTGTGTAGATCACAGAATACTGCTCCGCAAATTAAAAAAAAATAAATCCAACAACTCAAGCTTATTCACTTTTGGAGAGTTAATTTAATAATAAAAAACAGCTTACTGTTATCAAAGATACATATAGTGAAGCAGATATAATCATTTCGGGAGTACTCCAAAGTTCAATTCTAGGTCCAGCATTATTTAATTATTATATGAATGATATCTTCAACCTAAACCTAAAGGATAAATTGCAATTATATGAGGACGATGCCCTAATTATATTTAGAGCAACATCTCCTATGCTATAACTTGATTATATGACCGAAGATTTCTGGCTTATAAATAATTGGCTGTGTGCAAATAGCCTTTCGATTAACTTCAGTAAAACAAATTATTTAATATTTGAAACCAAGGGGAAAGAAAATCTTACACTTCCAAAATTAATCGAAGTAAATTCATTTAAAATCCTTCAAGTGAATTATACAAATTATTTAGGACTTGTCATTGATGATAAGTTAACTTGAAGAGATCATATTTATAATCTTCAAAACAAAATATTATCGATGAATTTTGCATTTAAGCGCGTGCGATATTGTATATCTGAAAAAACTGCATGGATGCTTTATTTTGTGTATGTTCATAGTCATTTATGTTGTATGGTAGTAATTTGGTCGACTGCTTCTGCTCGTTTACTAGATAGGCCAGCGAGGACACAAAATAAATTTATTAAAACTATTAAGATGCTGCCCCGTTTAACTTCGATCATTTGTCCCTTTTCAGTAAACATCCTACCTCTGGAAGTGTAATCGAGTTTCGAATCATTTATATTTATTCACAAAGTAAAATTTGGTACTCCGCATTTTTGTGTTTTTGTGAATGATGAAAATTAAGATTGGTATCTTTTGAAATTTATAACAATTATTTTTCAAATAATTAATTTATATATGAATTATGAAATATAAATATTACTATTTTATAACGTAAATGATGAATAGCAAGTTTACAATATTATGAATAAGTAAGTTCTTCATCACAGTATTTTATGCTATCGAAAAGTTAGTTAATCAATAATGTAAAAAAAAAAAAAAATTAAAAAAAATGTAAATTTAACAATTTTAAGTTCTAATCACTTTATAGAGATGGCACTAGTTATAAGTAAAAATATTAAATACAAATGTCAATAATTTGAGAAACGTCAATAATTTGCCATTTGTTTTGATTTGGTAAGTACAAATATTTTTTCATTTCACAATAATCAATTTAGTTAATTGATAATTTCAACTTTCATATAAACGGCATAATCAACATAGTTAAGCTAAGTATAATTAAATTACATACATTTCTAATACAATAAAATAATACATGATTTTTAATTACAGATACACACAACGATAAAGAACTTCGCACAAATCTTATGGAAATTGAATTTCGGTCAAATGATTTGAAATTTTCAGAATAGTTTCTTCAAGTCATGCTGATCAAAAGTCTGCATGGGCACAAAGTAGATGCTGTTGAACTAGAGGCTGTTGAAGCCGAGTTTTAAGCGATAGAAAGTTGAAAAACTTCATTATTATACGCATCATATTTTTCCGCCGTAAATAAAATAATTGGAAATTTCCATTACTTTTTTTTGTATATTTGTGTTTTTTGTTTTTATTTAAATATATTATTTAATATATGCACCATCTGGTTGTAATTTGTTTGTTTCTGCGATTTAAGCTGAAACAAAAAGGATTTTAAATAAATATTTCATTATGCGCACGTTAATATTCGTTTCGATCTGCGATCGAAACGTATTAAAATATTAGTATTTCCATCGCTTAAAACTCGGCTTCAACAGCATCTAGGCACTTCGTGGCCTTGGAGATTTTTGATCAACATGATTTGAAAAAACTATTCTGAAAATTTCAAATCATTTGACCGAAATTCAATTTCCATAAGATTTGTGCGGGGTCCTTTGGACATCCAGCTGGAGTATTTGGTTTGTAGTTTCTTCCTTCTTTTTGTAAATAAATACAGTGTGCAAACCAATTAGTGTTTTTATTTTTAAACTTGCAGATTACTTCAATCGGTCTATATACGCTACCGAAACAGATCCCATATTTAATTGAGGATTCACAAATTTTGATATTATTAGGCTCGTTCCACATGAGTTTCAAGTTATAATCTGTGATTTAAACCATCGTTATTTTTTCTATTTGCTTACTGATCCTAATGTTAGTTAGTGGTCTGTGGTGTTTCCATATTGACCACCAATGATGGTTGTTCAACTTCAGGAGACATTTGTTGATTACTTCCATCTACTGTTCTCCTTCAGCCTTCCGAGAAGAATACGAAATGCTATTTGCTGAACAGCCTGGAAGCAGCAGTTTGGAAACCGAAGTTGATTGCTTATGATCTTCATAAGGGTGTGGTTTAATATTCACACGATCTCGGCGATAAACAGATCCATTCTCATTAACTACGAATGATCTATCTGAGAGTTTTTGCTGTACAGTTCCCCTTGACCACAACTTATCTTCTGTTGGATGTATTTGGACTATGACAGGCTGTCCTTCTTAGAGAAATTGTAACTGTTTTGTTTATCGTAATAATACTTATTTATTTGTCGTTAATTTATTATTTTATCTGAAACATTTGGAACGACTTCTGGTTGAAGATTTTTGCTGTGATGTAATTCCGGTGCGTGTTTTTCTTGCAAACAGTCGTTGAACAGGATTGGAACCTATTTTGTTGTGAATATTCCGAAAATGTAATAGAGCATACCAAAACTCTTCTCCTGTTTCATTTGATTTTTTTATGATTCGTTTTGCGATTATAACCGCGTCTTCTGCTTTGCCGTTAGCCTGTTGATGGTAAGGCGCCGATGTTATATGCGAAAAGCCCAATTTTTTTTTAATTTCTCTGAATTCATTTGATACAAAATTTGTTCCATTATCTGTTAGTACCGTCTCTGGAATACCATGTCGGCTGAAATTTATTTTCACATTTTTATTGTCGAGTTTGGTTTCAAATCATCTAACTTGTTTATTTCAAAAAAATCTGAATAATGGTCGACGGTTATTAGAAATTTGTCGGCTTACCTCTGATATGTTTGAAGAAAACATCCATTGGTACTATTTGGAATGGATAGTTTGGAACTTTATGTGTAAGCATTGGAGGCTTTATTTGGGAATCGGAATATTTGACACATAAGTAACAATCTTTCACTTTATCTCTTAATTCGGATGTCATTCCCGGCCAAAATTTGCTTTGCTCAGCAAGATTTACTGTTGCTTCGATGCCATTATGACTTATATGTACCTTTTCAACCATTAATCCACGAAGACTATACGGAATCACGACTTTATCATTCCGTAGAAGTAATCAATGGTAAGCTCGTGTTTGAATTTTTGATAAATTTCTATATCATCGGGTATATCGCGTATATTTTTTGGCCACTTGTTTATTAATGTAATTATCTTTTGAAAACTTACATCTTTTGCCGTTTCTTCTCTAATGATGTTGAGAACACCTGTTGAGATACTGAGAGTGCTAATTATTTTGACCATTTGTACTAGTCTTTCGGCATCTGAAACTTGAGCTACATCTATTTTATTTGATTTCGACAAAATATTTATTTGTTGGTTTTCATCCGGATCCTCTTCATAATTTGCTCTTGATAGTGTATCCGCAATAATGTAGTTTTTACCTTCTATGAACTCAATTTTCAAAGAATAACGCTGCAGTATCATATACGCTTTAATTGCAGTCTCTTTGGTGCTTTAAGTAGGGTTTTTTTGAATATATTTATTAACGGCTTATGATCTGTTCTGACTATGTAAGTATGACCAACAATCATCTAGTTGAATCTGATACACGCGAAAACGATCGCAAGCAGTTCTTTTTCTATCTGTGCATAGATACTTTCTGTAGCCGTTAGCGTTCTGGAAGCATAACAGATAACCTTGTCTTCCTGGAACATTGCAGCGCCTAAACCAGTACTGTTGGAGTCGCATTCAATTATTATTGGCTTTGTATTGTCGAAATAGCCTATAGTTTTTATGTCTGACACTAATGATTTAATCTTCTGATATTGGTCTTCCTCCGACCGTGTCCACTTCCGTGGAGTGTTTTCATGGATAAGTTCACGTAATAGTGTAAACTGGGTACTTAAGTCTCTTATATATCTAGATAAATAGTTAACCACCATACCAATAAATCATTGTAGATCATTTCTATTTGAAGGTGATTTCATATTTCTGATCGCCATAATTTTGAGTTCATCAACTTTTAAACCTTCACTACTTAACACGTGTCCAAAGAACTTCACTGATGATTGACACAAAATGAGTTTCGATTTGTTTAACTTGACGTTGTTTTTCTGGAGAAGGATGAATACATTCTCAAGATTTCTGTCATGATCGACTATTGCTTCTTCGACTGTATTTCCTTGACCAAATATCAATAAATCGTCTGCGAGGACCTCTACGCATGGAAGATCATGTACAAGCTGGTATATTTTCATCTGGAAAATATCTGGCGCCTCCGATAGTTGCACTTGCCAAAATTCTTTTTTAGCATCGCAGGTGGAAAATACTTTAGCTTTGCCTAATTCCGATAGAGCTTCATCAATTGTCGTGAACTCAAATCTTTGTTCAACGGTATAGGATCTAAACATATTCGAAAAGAATTGTTACGTTGAACTATTAAAATGTTACTAAGCCAATCAGTGTGATGCTCTACACGTTCAATTATCCCATCATCTACCAAGCCATCTAACTCAGTCTTTAAACGATGACGATACATAACTGGAATACGACGCGCATGTTGAATGACAGGTTTAATGCTTACGTCAATCTCCAACTCTACTTCGCCGGGTATTGTACCATATCCTTCAAATATATCTGAATACTTGTTCATGAATGTCTGCAGTCCTTTCCACTGTAGTAGTTGATACCGATTCAATGAGGTAATCAGCTACCGATGGTACTGGAAAATTCTTCACCTCAGAACTATATGTAATCAGTTTAAGAGCTGAACAAGCGTTTGAAGATTATAATGGTTGGTGGTTACGTTTTATGATTTGAAAAACTATAGAAACTGTTCGGTTATCGATTTTACATGGAATATGCACCTCTCCAATTGATGGTATAGGATTTCCAATGAAATCTATCAGTCCTTGTTGTGTTGGAAAAGTTTTTGTGTTTAGTTTATTCATGAGCTTAGAATAGCCAGCCCATGAGAAACGCGTTAAATCCTGTATCCAGCATGCATTCGACGCTTTTCCAAACTGAATTAAATTTTAAACTCAGAAGCAGACTTCATCGCAGTCAATTTGGTTAACTTTATTAGACCGGATTTTTGTCCAATTCTTTATTTCTACGTCTACAGTACAATTCAAAATGGTGCTTATATTTGCATATGTCACAAATATGGCCAAAGGCTGGACAACATCCTTTTTCAAACTTGGGTTTCGAACCACAAAACCGACATTTTTTAAGAACGTTACTTGAAACTGCTTGCCCCATTTTTTGGAATTTTTTTTTGGAACACCGTTTGTATATTGGTTTCACACGTCGTATTTTTTACTCTGCACTGACTAGCTTCGCCAATTCTACACGTGTCAATGGCATGTTGAAAAGTCAAATCACCTTTTTCCATTAAACTTCTCATCACTGACCCATTTCGAATGCCGACAACGATGCTACCCCTCAGCATCTCATATGACATGTTCGTCGGATAGTTACATAATTTAATGAGTCCTTTTATTCGAATGAGATAAGTGTCGAAGCTCTCATTCTCCATTTGATTAGACGTATTGAAAATATATCTATCGTATATCACATTTGAATTGGCAATTAAATACTTTCGAATTGCCGCGAGAGCAATAATATCCGATTCTTTGTCAGTGTCTGTCAAACCAAATTCCATGAATTTTTGTTTGGGTTTCACATCAATCGCGGAAACCATAGTGCTTGCTTTTTGTCTATTTCGCGATGCTGGCTTAGACTCATACCAGTGGCTATAGTATAGTCGTTCCAGCTTGACTCAAAAGTCTCGAAATTTTCTCGACTATCCCCAAATTCAACATTCAATGGAAGTGGCCACGGTATATTGTTGGAAACTACCATATCCGCATCTTTCGGGTCAACGGATATATTTCTGAGCTGTGTTACCATTTTCTCTATCATATCCGACTGCGTTTTAATGAATTCCATCAATTGTTTTTCCATTATATGTGATATTACACAGCAGACAATAAATTTAATTTAACCTCACTTTTTAAACTTATGCAAAATTATGCTGCAATTTTACTTTAACTTCTAGATATTATTCTTTTACTATTAATTGAATATACAGTATCCAATTCACACATCTGACACCATGTTTTATGTTTATTAATAACACTTAATATATTATAGATTATGTTCTTAATTCATGTCTTTCGTTCTACATGTGTTCTTCATCATCTAGCGGATTGATGTTGACAGTCCTTTTCTCTACATACCGTTCGTACAGTCCGTGACATAAGTCTATCTACAACAGGTGTGTACGCCCCGAAATTTAGTCTAAAATCTTATTTAAACGTTTTGTAAAATTAATAAATTTCCGAATTTCGTAAAGCTTTTTTTTTATTAAACTTAAATTGTAAGTTTCAAACTCTCCTAGCTAAACTAAATTTTAGAAATATGTATTGTAATACAACAATATTTCAAAATGCACTAAAAATTTCTCAACAAACCTCATTTGCAATTAAATATAAAAACTTAAAATTATCTTTAAAAATTTGGTCTTCCAAAAGCAACAACATCGCACGAGTCTGAATATGTGTGTAGACGAAGAAAAGAATTTGATTCAGTTTATTCTAAAAAACAAACCCAGAAAAACAAAATGTATAAAACCGAAAAAATGTGCAAATGAATTAATTTCAATACTGTCTGGTTGGTACCCTTGTTGTTGTTGGTAATTTTAATTATTTTTCTTGTTATAATTTTCTTCCCATTTATGTTGCCTTCTATTTTCTTAAATGAAAGAGCATAAAGTTAATGTTGACAATTAAAGAAATCAATGAATTTTCCTAAAATATAAAGAAGAAGAAAGAACTTAAAACTTAAGCAAAATTAAACAGCAAAACTATCATACCAATTTTCTCGTTTTATTTTATATAAAAAAAAATTAATCCCAAAAAAAGAAATTATATCAAGCTAGAAATAGTTTAAATAAAAAGCTTCCAAAAACAAAATAAATTTTTTAAAAAACGAGAACTACTTTGGTTAAATTTTTTGGGATTTTAGTTTTCGCAACTTATAGTGTAGAGAAAGGGAAGCCTTTCGACTCAATCCCGAATATAATGTTTGAATATTGGACAAAAAATTTAGTTTTAAAATCAACTTTTTTACAAGAAAACAGAAATAAAATAAAGTTTACGATTTACAATATAATACTAGAAGCGACACAAAAAAGCTCGTTTCTTATTTTTTATAATTTTAAAGTTTAAAGTTGAATTCTATATTTTTTATACTAAGATTTTTGCAATTTTTGAGTGAGAAAGACAAAATCATAATGATATCCTTCACCATAAGAAAAATAATATATATATATATATATATATATATATATATATATATATATATATATATATATATATATATATATATATATATATATATATATATATATATATAGGATACAGTCTAGACTATAGAGCCAAGAATTTTTGTTATTATTTTTATAGTTTTTGTATTTTTGCTGAAAGCAACTAAAAATAAATATGAACGTACATATCCATACAGTATATGTAAATTTTTTTATTATTTTAATAACAAAATAGAAAAATTATAATCAAAATAATTTAATCCTTAATTTTATATAAAAATGGTATAATATGCAAGAAAGAGATGGAAAATGGTATAATACAATAATGCTATTAAGTAATATGCTTTGCATAAAAATATCTACATATACGAGTATATGCTTTGAAAGATTGAAATTTTATTTTACGCTTGGCACCTAATTGAATGCAATTGGAATGGTGTTTTATTTTATTGGCAGAATGGTAAAAGTTTTTGGGTGAAGTAATTACGTGATTTTATTTTACTGCTGTGCTATGTAATAACAGCGATTTTTTTTTCTGTATGCTCTATAAAATAATTTTTTTGGTGTGAACTGGGCCAAAATAAGCTTATTACATCTAATTTATTATTAAAGATTTAATTTTTAAATACATCAGATTTACTCTTAAATCTCATTAAAGCGCAATTAAATTTTTTTTAAACAAAAATTTCAAAGAATTCCGCATATTGATTATTTAGTTTATAAAAAAATATTTTTTCAACAAAAGTTTAACTAATTTCAATATTCTTTTATACCATTTTAAAATTAGTGACTAACACAAAATTCACTAAAAATTCTGTACAACAAAATGTTTTATTGCAAGACATATGCTACCGGTTTATTGCATTTTGATTGCAGTTGGAATTCTGTTGATTTTGAGATGACATGAGAGACTTTGTTGACTTAACTCCTTCTCCTTTAAAAATCCGCGTCTAGTGAATTATTAGTTTAATGGAAAAAATCCAAAATTTGATATCGAATGTCTCATTTTGAAAGTTAATACGAAATTTTATTTAACAATGTTTTAATGTTAATATTGAATGTTGCATGTATATTGCAACGACACCCTTTCTAAATTTTTGTATAGGTTTTCCTTGAAATTGTTTCACGGCTGTATAATATTGGCTGTCCGACTTTATACGTTTTTTGCTAATTTTTCTTCAAATTTTCTTTTTGCAATTTTAAGGGGCTCTATTATTATTCAAAAGACTTTTAATTATATTTTAGTGTTCAGTGATGGAATTCGCTTGGTGTAAACATTTTAGAACCAGAGTTATATGGGAAATAATAGCTGAAAACCAAAAAAATTGTATTATTTTTTTTGTTCTTTTTTAATTTTTTTCTAATGTATTAATATTTAAAACAACATAATAATCAAATATCACAAAATCAAAATTTGACATTTAAATGTTTTATTACCAAAAAAGAAAAATTAAAATACGTCGAGAAAGTAAAGCCAAAAGCTTTTGCGCTGGGATATTAAAGTAAAACCCAAAGTTTCACCAAAGCAACACACCGAATTTTTCCCAATAAACAAATGTTTAACACAAAAGTTTCCCATTCAACTTTGTTTCTAAAAAATTTACTAGAAACTAATTCATTCAGTAGGCCGCAAAATTGTAATTCAGACAAAAAATGCTCTAAATATATTTTTCACAATTCCCTATTCCCAGAGAAAGCCAGAATAGTTACTGGAATACTATCTTGCTAAATTTGCATCGTTGCATTGAGCCACGTGAGAGTCGACAAATTAATAAAACTAAAGCAAGAAAGTTCTCGAACATGTCACGAGATCGATAATTTTTTTTTTTTTTTTATTTAAATCCATGCCATTTATTCTGATTCCGAAGCTATCCATGCTCTTTTGTGGTTCATTTTTCCGTCGTACTTTACGCATTTCTGCCAAATCGAAGAAGTACGGCTATAGGACCGATTTTAAGTTACCATTTGCGCATTGCATAGCTCCATGACAGCCTATAGTACTGGACTAGGCCCTATAGTACTGGACATGTAAGATGGGTGCAGCCCATGAGTTTTGCACGCCGATAAAAGGTCGTAGTTGTGTTTCTTTTAATCACAGATCGTAATCTGTTGATGAAAATTTCCTTTTACATCCTACCCCTATCGAGTTTCGACCCCAGTACCTCTCGATCCATACACCAGACCCTTAACCACTGCGCCAGTTAGTCGGCATATCGATAATCAATAACTGTGACTTTGCTTTCTATGACATCATAAAAGAATGTGGCTAACATACACCGCTGGGCAAAATGGAGCAGTTCCCCGTAGTTGATGGTCATTGCTGTATAAGTTGAGGTTTTTCAGTTTTCAATTGCGGCTAACCCTAACAAGTATATTCAGAAGGATAGAGCCAAAACGTTTCGTCGCAAAAATTATTGTAATTAAAACTATTTAATTAAAAAGTGGTGGGAGAGAGCGGCAGTTCTCAGATTCTCTACAGTAAAAAGCGAGCTTAAATCCGATCACTCGATTATCTGGTTTTTCTATTATTTTTAGAGGTTATTAAACCTAAGTTTTTTTACCGTATTTCTTCAATGTGATGGTATATTTGTCAGACGGGACGTTCTGTCAAAATTAAGATGCAAAAGGTTCACCAAATTGTTTTATAAATTTGTTTGGAGAAAATAGAATTTGGAGGAAATTGGAAGAAATTGGAGGAAATTTCTCATTGTGGATTTCTCAATTATATCTCATTCATGTGAGAATAGACAATTTTAAATGAAACAGCGTCGACAGATTACTAAATTTATGTCTCGCTTGCTTCTAATTCGCTTTTGAATAAAAAAAATATTTTCCAAACTTCGTGTAAAGTTTGACTACTTTCCGAACTCCGCTTTAACAGATGGAATCAAACAACTTCAATGCGAAAGTCGAACAAACTCACTCATCACTTACTCTCACTTTTCTGTATAGAATGTAAAATGCGAATGTACACCACTTACGGGATTTCATTTTTATCATATATCTTCCAATTAGGCTGTCGCTGAGATCAAAACATACCATGTGCTTATTGTATTGTTTTTTATATTTGGACAGCCGATTTATATAGATTGAATTTTGCGTTTGTCAAACCTTTTCGCTGTTCCAACCGGTTCCTCGCTTGCAATTGTTGACCACAAAGTGATTAATTTGTTGTCTTTCCAACCTAACATAAAACCGTTTACATTTACGATATTAGTAAGAAAAACTCGAAAGATTTACCACGAGGTTCCCGTTTCAAATCTTTGTAAGAGCGAGTAATTTGCAATTAGTAACCCTGTTTCGTCTAATAGTGCCCGTAGAATATATTATTTTTTTGCAAATTTAAAAAGCAGTTGGAGGGCTTCGCTACTAAAGGTAGCCGACTCCAGCCGAAAAATGTCGATAGTGCAGATACAAATTTTTGTTCGAACCAACTAAACAATTTAAAATAAGAAATTTTCATTCGAAACAATTAAAACTAATATACAAAACCAAATTTCTCTAAGTGCAGTGTTTCATGTATTTAGTTAAAACGTGAAATGCATTTATAGTTTGGAGAATTTTTATATAGCACGTCATCTAATAAGTATCATTTAAAAACATCAGGTCAATTTCCATGTGGAGAGTACGAGAAAACTCGATTGAATAAATCGCACACATAAAATTTGATTTTGTCTTTAAATTTACTGTTTTAAATGTCATGGCTGGAAATAGATTCAAATATAAGGTCTTATTGATGCTCACAACTGTCAATTTCTATGTTGGAAGTCTGGAAAAACTCGATTGAATATATCGCACACACCAAATTTGAAAATTTCTAAAAATTGACCGTTCAAAGTGTCATGGCTGACAGATTCAAATAAAAGGTCTTATTGATGCTCACATCTGGAAAAAGTTTCAGATCTATGTTGGAAGTCCGGGAAAACTCGATTGAATATATCGCACACACAAAATTTGAAACTTTGTAAAAATTGACGGTTTAAAGTGTTAGGTTTAACACCAAAATTATGTGTCTGCTCTATCAACATTTTTCGGCCAGCTATTTAGGCAAATCTGCATTACCGACTTTACAGTCGAGTAATACAAGTTGTTTTAATCTGCATTATCGACGCATCTGATTCATTTCAGCTATAACAATCTTAATTGCATTATTGACATTTTTCGGCTGATGCATTTTAGTGTTGCAGCAGAATCTGCATTATCGAGATTTTTCGACTGGGCGACTCGGCTAACTTTAACAGTATTGAAGGCTTGCGTAAAAATTTTCAAAATTTATTTTGTGATCATTATTTTCTACTGTTCGTGTCAATCTCTTTACATAACGTTGGTAGTGGATCCCAAAAAAGAGGCTCATCTTGTAAAACAGTTTCGGTTGTCTCTTTTCCAGTATAAATTTCAAAATTATATATGAACACCAAATACCGATATTTGCCACCACCTATTTCACCACCGATATGTACACAGCAACGATATTCATTCTTCTTGCGGGACCAATATGTGATTCTTCACATTTTCTCTCGCCAAATGATTTAATACTAGCCTGATTTTATGAAGTTTGTCAACGTTCGGATCCGTTCTTGGTAGCATACCACTACTCGTTTTAAAATGTAGAAATCTAGGAATCTTTTCAAATTCGTTGACGTTCATTGTAATTATGATAGTGTTGTTGCAAACAATCGGGTTCCAATATCGACGTATATTTGAAACATAAATCAATAACATTAAAACGGATATTCCGAGATAATTCCTTAATGACTATTTGAAAAGACTTTATATCCCCGAAAATCGAAAAAGTTGCTTATGGCAATACTATACATTTTTATGTATACTATTACGACATTTAATTATTAATTATAGCAATAAATCTAAATTTGGCAATTATTCCAGGATATTAGAATTTTTTTTCAATTTTTTTTATTTAGTTTGACATTTGAAGAATTGTATAAATTGTGAAGTAGCGGAGGTTTGGGGGCGGCAGCCCCCATCATCTAAGGTATGCAACGAATTAAAATTACACTAAAAAATATTTTTTATATTCTGGTATTTGTTTTTTTAACATTTGTGGTACTATCAGAAGAAGCGATAAGAGCGATAAAAACTCTTTGATCTGTGCCTGCAAGGTTGACGAAGCAATTATTATTAATAAAAATAAAAAAGTGAAAAATTTTCCCCTCCTAAAAACTGATAAAAAACAATCCTGCATTTAAAAATGTATATACTCCTTACCTGATTTTCTCGATGTATACGTAAAGTAAAATTACGCCAAATACCGACAGCGAAAATCAAAAATTACTTTAAATATTTCTCCTTCACCAAAATGCAATATTTTTACTCTCAGCCCAGAAAAATATTTGTGTCATGATAGTTTTAGCTGTCATGACAGTAAATTTTCGGGGCTGACAGTAAAAATGTCGTGATTTTTTGGGCTGAGAGTAAAAAGAATGTCATGACAGTAATAATTAGTGTTGCCATCGCATTTTTCGGGGATGGAATTTGAGCTATCTTCACATACATGACTACGGGTCTTTCAGGAAATGTCTCAGTCAAGTATTGAACAGATTCGGTGACTTACTTGGTATTTTTTAAACCAAATAATAATAATTTTAACCAAAAAGAAGTTGAAATAATACAGTTGCGTTGATAACTCTGCAATGAATTGTGAAAAATCTAGTTATTCGTTGAATTTGGTTTCATTTTCGTCAAATTGGAAATTATTTTTTTCCACCTAGTATTTTTATATTTTTCTTTTCGACGGTGTAACTCAGCTTTCTGTATACGAGGGCGTAGTGAGAAGTCAGGTAAAATTGCAACAGAGGGCTCCACAATCGCAAATCCTAGATGCCATATGTCAATAAAATCTGTCACTAGATTAAATTATTATTTTCAAACAGATCTGTCATTTAATTCAGTTTTGATAGCCATTGAAAACAGACAACCCATTGTTTTTTTCAAACATGGAAACAAGTAAATTTCCTGTGTTAATTAAACATTATTTTTATTATGGGGATTCTTCACCATCGATTAAAATGATTCACAAGATGGTTTACTGATTTTCGTTGTGGTCGTACAAGCACAACTGATGCCGAACGTTCAGGACGTCCAAATGAAGTCACCACACCAAAAATGGTTGACAAAATCCATGATACGGTATTGCAAGACCGCAGAGTGAAAGTTCGAGAGATAACTGAGATAGTAGGCACTGCAGTTGAACGTGTGCGTAATATATTGTACGAACATTTGAATATGAAAAGGCTATCCGCGAGTTGGGTGCCGCGTTTGCTTACAATCCACCAAAAACGCATACGTGTGACAACTTCAGAGGCAGGTTTGGCGATGTTCAAGTGAATTAAAAATTAGTTTTTCCGTCGTTTCATAACTTCATCCATCACTTTACACCGGAGACCAAAGAATAGTCTAAACAATGAATTTCTATTGGCGAATCTGCACCGAAAAGGCTAAGGCAGTTTTTTCGGCCCACAAGGTCATGACCACAGTTTTTGGGATGCACGCGGCATAATCCACATCGATTACCTTCAAAATGGGAGAACAGTCAACGGCGAATATTACTGCAACTTATTGGACTTTTTCAACGACTAAAGATTTGCAGAAAATTTAAATGTATCGGTTGATGGTGCATTAGATAAACTTGCTTGATTTTGTAATCCGGATCTGAGTACAATAAAACTTCAATAGGACTAGATTGTAAAATTCGAGTATCATGATTTGGTGTTGACGTTGTAAATGGAGTGCTACGAGATGGTGTATGTTCTTCATTTATTCGAACAGAATATTTATTTAAAGTTCCAAATTGTGCTTCAGGTAGAACATCGCTTATTCCTATGCGAATAATTTTTGTTATGAATTCAATGACTTGAGTTTGTTACTCCAGACTATTGCAGTATCTAGATCCGCCAATCGGATCGTTTTGCGATAAATATTCGCAAGCTAAGTTCAGTTGCTTATTTTTTTTGGTCATGTAATCTTCATTTTTGCGTTTTGTTTCTGATCGGAAACAATGATGTGATAAATCAATCGAAGTTGTCTGCCATAGACCTGAATTATTATTTACATTTTTATTAGAACACAATGCTTCAGATGTATTTTATACCTGTAACGAAAACAAACATTTCAATATCAGTTTCCTTCAACCTGTGAAGAGTGGAACATAATTGCAAGACAATTTAGAGAGAAGTGCAACTTTAGTACATGTCTAAGAGAACTTGATTGGAAGCACATCGCTATACGGAATCCTAAAAACACGGCATCTTCGTATTATAATTTTAAAAGGTATTACAGCATCATATTAATAGCATAAGTTAATGCAGACCGGCAGTTTATAATGGTGAACGTAAGTGCAAATGGTAGAGTTTCCGTGATTATCACACCAGAAATCCCACAGATCCGTTTCATGATTAAAGCCTATGTTTTGTTTTAGTTTAATTGTGCAAAACTGTGCATGTCAAAACAATTTAGTTCTCCTCCAGAATTGGTTAGGACTTTTCCTAGAACGGCTATATCTGCCTTTTTACATGGGATAGTAACTTGCCCTAGTGCAAGTAACTTGCACCAATGCAAGTAACTTGCACTAGGGCAAGTAACTTACACTAGGGCAAGTAACTTGCCGTAGTGTAAGTATATTGCACTAGAGCAAGTTACTTGCCCTAGAGCAAGTTACTTGCCTCAATTAACTTGCACCAGTGCAAGTAACTTGCACTAGGGCAAGTTACTTGCACTAGGGCAAGTAACTTGCACTAGGCAAGTAATTTGCACTAGGGCAAGTTATTTGCCCTAGTGCTAGTAGAGCCCTAGAGCAAGTTACTTGCCTCAATTAACTTGCACCAGTGCAAGTAACTTGCACTAGGGCAAGTAACTTGCAATAGGCAAGTAATTTGCACTAGAGCAAGTTACTTGCCCTAGAGCAAGTTACTTGCCTCAATTAACTTGCACCAGTGCAAGTTACTTGCACTAGGGCAAGTAACTTGCACTAGGGCAAGTAACTTGCCCTAGTGCTAGTAACTTGGCCTAGTGGAAGTTACTTGCACTAGTACAAGTTACTTGCCCTAGTGCAAGTAATTTGCACCAGTTCAAGTAACTTGCACTAGGGCAATTAACTTGCACTAGGGCAAGTAAGTTGCCCTAGGGCAAAGAAAAATTGTGGAATTATTACAATAACGTTTGCAAAAAGTTAAGAGAGCTGGTTCAAATTTCAGGAAAACAGAAAAGTATTAAACAATCGTTGCCAAAGTTTGTTCTATGGAAATGTTCTTCTATTTTTCCTCATAAATCCAAAACCTTATGATTTGAATGCTTTGCTATGTACGTCAAAAAGCCTTAAAAAGCGTAAGTGGCTATCTTTATATTCAAAGAAGGTTGAGTTATGTAGACGACGGACAACATATATAAGAGCGATCAACACCATAAAAGTTATTGATAATCAGCCTTATTGTGTAAGTCGTATCAATCGATAAGCGATCGATATTTATTTATCGTATTGATTTACGTTTCATATTGGCTAACTGAATCGAAACCACATATAAGTATTACCATATTACAAATCAAATAATATACTTTATTGGGAATAATTTAGTTAACTTAGTGATTGTGAATTATTCCTAACATGGCGGTCTGTCAAAAAGAAACCAAAATATAAAATTTCAAATAAAATAATTTTTTTAATAATTGTTTGTGTATATAATAAATAATGAGTTGCTTGGATATATTTTTTGATGATGATGAAGGTAAGACTCAGAAGTTACTTTTAAAAAGAAAAAGGAAAATTTTAAGAGATTCATCGAATCCATTAGAACTACATGATCAGATGTAAGTAATACATAATTTCATAATTTGTACTTTATATTGAACTTATATTTTTTTTAGTTTCATTCGTTTCTTTCGAATTTCCAAGGCGTGCTTTCAAGTTTTATTGAACGAGATAAGCCCACATCTAACGGTACAGAGGCGCATATCGTCGGTGCCAAATATATTAAAAGTTGCTGCTTTACTTCGGCTTGTAGCGGAAGGCGGTTACCAGCGTGGAGCTGGTAATGATTTTAATTTGGGACTGGCTCAACCAACTATGTCTTTAATTTTAAAAGAAATAATTGATGTTGCAGAAACCCACATTTGCAATAAATGGATATGTTTTGATTATTCCGAAGAGGAAAAAAGCTGCTAAATTGTATTTCTTTAGGAAATGTTCGATCCCCGGCGTAATCGGATGCGTGGATGGTACGCACATACGAATTATAAAACCGAAAGAGAATGTAGAGCATTTATTCTACAGCAGAAAGGCGTATCATAGTATCAATGCGATGATAGTAAGTAACTATGTCAATCTAAACACTCAATAAATCAGTGTATAAATGCTCCATATATAGGTATGCGTCCATCAGCAAAAAATTCGATACGTAAATGCGAAATATCCCGGTGCTTGCCATGATTCTATGGTGTGGAATGTATCTGGAATAAAACGAACAATGGAAACTTCTTATGAAAACGGTGATAGAAATACTAAACTGTTAGGTATTATTTTTTTTAACAAACATCTTAATTAACAAATGCGGGCTACCCTTTGCAACCAATTTTACTAACACCTGTTCGCGACCCTGAACAAGGGACGACAGAATCACGATATAATGAAAGCCATTCCAAGGGAAGAAATATTGTTGAGAGAACAATAGATGTATTAAAAGCTCGATTCCGTTGTTTGTTGAGCGCAAGACAGCTTCACTACACCCCTAAGAAAGCAACACAAATAATAAATGTATGTGTTGTTACATAATATGTGCGTAAAGTATCGAGTAGAAGATCCAGATGATGTTGTCCTAGAGAATGGGAGGATCGTTGAGTTGAATGAAGCTTCAGACGACACATCAGAGGATGAGGAAGAAATACCTACTGCAGTTACAATTAGAAACAAAATAATTAGTTCGTTTCAATAAATTTTTATATATTTCAAAAATAAATATTTTATATTTAAAATAAAGGTACAAATTTCATTATTTTAAAGTAAAGGTTACGTATTTCATTTCCTCTTTCAGCTTCTTATGAACAAAACTTAAATTCCTTGTTGGACGCTGACTTGCTCTCTCTGCAATTCCAAGATTTGAACTTTAACTTTCAGTTTATCAATTCGGTGGGCTCGTTTTAGTTTTAGCTCTGTTTTATATAGCTCCAGCTTCTCTTGTTTAATTCGTGTTGTTTGTTTTAGTAGCTTATTTGTCTCCTTATGTTGTTCATGTATTTTACGTAAGAGCTTATTATTTTCCTCAGAAACTTTATATAGATTTTCCTGCGTTACTGTTTGAGTTTTGAGTAGTTCAAACCTTTTTCTATTGAAATCAATAATAGCGTTTTTGTTGGCTCTTTTCCTATTTATATTGTTGCTATTGTTTTCAGAGTCTGCAACGTTTCCATTTATTTGAACAACTTGAATCTCCACATTTTCCTCTAATTCAAACTCATCATTCTGTTAGGACCACCACCCGTTCCCGTTAATTCTTTTTTGTTTCGAATAAGTTTCTTTCGAATTTTGTATTTTAGATCCGTCCATACCTAGAATAATTTTTTTTTTTTGTTTAACATGAATACGGATGTTTACTAAATATAACTTTTATCCATCCATCCGTGTCACGAATTGGCTCTCCTAAACTATTTAGTTCTTCTGTAAAACGTGCCCTTCTATTTTTTACTTCACATTTTACATCCTTCCCTGATTTAATCAAACCACTCGCTATATCTTCGTTCTCGGTCATTAATCGCACCAAACATTCAAACTACTGTTTGTTTGTCATTAATCTAGTCCTAAAATATGTAAATTTTATTAATTTACTATTTTCAACTTACATTTTTTAAATTTGTTTAAATTTTTGCGCGTTCGTGTTTAATTGAGAACAAATATGGCATCGACTGAAATATAACATATCAAACGCTAGATGGCGATTGATATCGTTGTTCACAATCGCAATTTCGTGGAACTGTATGATATCGATATCGATACGATATTCACAATAAGGCTGAATACTTTTGAAAAAAGTAAGATTTTGTAATTTTAATATATACTTTTGAAAGTTTATTTTAACACTTGATTTTCGAATACTCTAGGGTAGAAAGCAGCATTCCAGATATCACCCATATAAAAAATTTCAGAAATTGATCTTTTGAAATTAGGGTTGAAGGAAGGGTCTTTTAAGTGCAATTCTGGCTGATGGCGATTATGCGACCATCTAATTTTGGTCTTTTTAGGTTATTTACATATAATCTAAACATTGTTACTAGAAATATACGATATTTTTCTATAGTTGATCTACTTGAATAGGCGTTGTACATATCCCGTGTAAATAGGCAGATATAGCCGTTCTAGGAAAAATCCTGACCAATTCAGGAGGAGAACTAAATTGTTTTTGACATGCACAGTTTTGCACAATTAAACTAAAGCAAAACAGAGGCTTTAATCATGAAACGGATCTATGGGATTTCTGGTGTGATAATCACGTCAGAAATCCCACATTATCTCTCAAAGTACATTATGCACAAATTTTACCGTTAGACGCACAAAATTGCACAATCAAATACTACGCGACAAAATAAGAAAACGTGTCTAAAAACTGTAAAGCATAAAATACCCAAGAAGAAGGCCTGTATATCTCGTCAATTCCAATTCCGGATCTTTTTGATTCTTCAATTTGTTTTTTCTCTTTTCTATAATTGGCTTGCTGAATTAGCTCTTTTATCTTTCCGCATATAAAACGGATTTCTCGAATTCCATAATTCCGACAACTCTTCGAATTTATAAATAAAACCTGACAAGGGTTAATAAGCTCACAAGGGTTAATAAGCTTTTATTATCAACCACCTCCTCATCAATATTACTGTCGAGGCTTTCCTCATCCATTATTATTATAAATCCCTGTTCAAATTAAATTATTAAATTAAAAAAACGTATTTGCAAATAGCTCTTCAAACACTCACAAAAACAAAATAAAAATACTGAGATTTACCGTTACGCGATCATTAATACTGTCAGTATATAACACCGTAATGACCAAATTATCGGTCATTCTTCAATACCGCATTTCAATACGTCAGTATCATCATTACAGGGTCAGTAATTGTGCCAATATTTAAAATGATGACATTATTATTGATCGTGTAAAGTCCGCTTAAATGATAATTAAGCTCCCATATAAACAAAGCGGCAACTCGTGATTTTCCATAATCGTCTTTCAATGTGATGTTATTAATGCCATATGGCACATTTTGTCAAAATTAGGAAACAAAACATTCATCAAATATTTTTGCAAATTCGCTGTTAGTCTACTTGATTTTTGTGAGTGAAATGTTTTTATTCTGTATTTCTCAATAATGGCTTATTCTGGTTGGAAGAGACAATTTTAAATTGAACAGAATATTTATGTTTCACTTGCTTTTTATAAATTGAATAACTAATATTTTCCAAACATAGCTTTAAACGAGAATTAAGCTCCCACACAAATATGGTGGTTTATATACGTGATTTTCCAACATATTTTTCATCAATATGATGTTATAAATACAATACGGCATGTTCCGTCAATATTAGCAAACAAAACATTCATTATATTTTGCCTTCTTGGTTTTCGTGAGTGAAAATTGTTTGTTCTTGATTTTCATTTGATTGGCCACTTATAAACGAATCAGTTTTGATTATATTTGAGATTTTTTTTTTATTTGTTGTCGATAATCGATGATGTCGAAAAATCAAAAAAAATGTTTGAGACCTTTAATTTGTCAACCCTAGAACTTATTCTAATGTGTAGGTCAGACCATTACGTATTACCATAAATATTTTCGGAATGAAATCGGTCTGTGATTCAATCTCGAGTAAACGTGGTTACCGAATTGAAAGAATTGTTTTGTGACAATGATTTTTTCGGTATTTGATTAATTATTTGCTTGTATAGTAAATTGTTACATTTCTACAATTTGCTTCTTTCATGAAACGAAGTGCTTTAGTTGGCAAAGTAATTAATTTCGAATTTTTGCATCTTCTTTTAACCGTTGCAAAATAGTTTCCTACATAGGAGTTGCTATGGCGTTTGCCAAAGCATCTAACAAACCAGCCCATAAAGTTAAATACGTAATATATTTCTTCAAACATATCTCGATAAATTGCGGATTGTAATAATAATTTAGTGGTTCTTTTAAATTAGTATCCGTAGCTTGGACATAAATGCTTTTAAAATCATTGTAATTCAAACTCTGGTTGTCTATTTTTGTTTATATTATGTTCCTCATAAGCATCATGCATTCTACAGGTATCGTGCTTGCAAATTATTTTGGAAATATTTTGCAGAGATTCAAAAGTTTCTTGCAAACAAAATTGCTTTTCAATAAAATTTTACAAATGTTTCCATAATTCAGAAATTCATCCATTGTACTTAAAATGAAAAAACTTCCAATTATTTCTTTCAGATATTTATTTTTATCTGAAAATTTTGTGAAATGTTTACTCACATCATCTGATATATTTTTCATCAATTGAGCACAGTGCAAATAAACTTTAATTTTCTTTTGAAATGTATGTCCTCTCCTACCATTTAAATAATCATAACACATTTGTAAATATTCTACGATGTTTTGATGATTGAAAGAATCTAAAATTAAATTTAGTTCAGCTGGTCACTTTTTGAGGCTAAGCCATCCTCCTATTGTGTCTATATTTTGACTGGTTAACAATAAATTAGTTACAGGAAATGGGGCTGACAAATCAGTTTCATAAATATACGAAGAAATTATTAGCGCGTACTAGCGCGTAATAAATTGGCTTACTGTGTCCATATGGGGTTCGAACAACACCACCCCGTTCCATCTTAATATGCCACAAATTCTGAATTATTCAGCATATTGTGCATTATTTTCAAAACACCAATTTGCATTTTGTTGTAAGTAATTGCAACGAAAGGATATTTTCCCAATTTTTGAATGTACTTCTCGTTTTAATTAAAATCTCCGCAGTTGTCTCCACAGAGCTTAACTTTAACATTTTTTTATAATATTCTCTTGCATATGCCGATGCATGCCGTGCTTTTTTAAAAGTGTGAATAATTTTATTGTTATTGTGGTACATACATGTAAAATATTCCTTTGATTACATCCATACAAACAAGTTTATATTGTCGACAATTGACCGATTTATTAATAGGTTTGTGATGTGAATGCAATATGTACTAAAATGTGGTTCTTACTATAATCAACTGCTTTTATATTAATTTCACAAACTCTCAATGATGTCGCGTTGCTTGATAAAATTGTTGGGTATTTAAAGGAATCCATTCTATGGGCTGTTTTGTCAAAAATCTGACTCCAAATATCAGTTGGTAGTTCAAGGCTGTGTTTCGAATAAACAAAGTTACCGGAATTCATTTTTACTGGTCGATTCACAGAATAAATGGGTTTCTTCTCAAACACGTCATTAGATAAGGTAGAGACTCCTCTATGGTTGATTTTTCATTTCCGTTTTCTTCTTGAGGATTTAAAACATACGTGTCCGAATTATATACATTGTGAATTATCGCTTTAGTAGCATTTTTAAAATTTGCTTCTTTAAAGCCATCACCGGATATGTTTTGTGCATAATCTATAACTGATTTATTGCCAAAATCTGAAATGTTTAATTGAACGTTCGATTTATCTGAATCAAGAACAGAATCATATTCACCTGCCAACGTTTTCCCTTCAGATATAATTTTCTTTCTGTTTATTTCGGATTTAATTGAAGATCTAAATTCAGAATTGTTTTAAGTATATTTATAATTTTTACCATATATTGAACTGACCTCAAAGTGCGTAATCGAGCACATATTTTTGCGAACAAACAATTGGGAAACTTTCTTCCTTGTTTGATATCATTTACATCACCGCGGTAACCACGTTTACTCGAGAATGAGTCATAGACAAATTCAGAAAATATTTGTGGTAATAAATAATGGTCTGTCCTAGACATTAAAATAAGTTCTGGGTTTGACAATTTTAAGGATGAATTTGGATGGGGGGTTGAACCTGACAATCATCGGTCTCCTCGAATTAAAGAAATGTTATGATTTGTAGATATAATCATGCGGCAAGCACGTTTACAGAAGAGAATATTGAGAAGGGGCATATCAAGAACCATTAGTACTCCCAATCAAATCACGGATTTTTTGTTACTTTTGATTGTTTTGTGAAATTTAATTCATTGCCGGTAAGTGCGAATAAGGCACATTGTTGTAATTTTAGTATTCGACGAGTAGTATGAAAATATTTATTGATTTTTTTAATTATTTATTAGTGTTTATAAATTTAACACATTATTTTATATTTGAGTTAATTTTTTTTATTTGCCTTTACATTTTTAGTAAAATTTCGTACTAACTTTTTTACAATTGTATTTATCAATACATTATTTTTCGTGCTAACTTGTACTAAAATGTACTATTCAATATTTTAACTTTTAGCGTTGCCATAGTGTTATTCGTGCTAACTTTTCGTGCCAACTTCACAGACACACGCCACAGAGCTTTGAAGGCATCCGAAACGATTTTTTTTTTTTTTTACTAGAAAATTCTCCATAATTAGTTTTTTTCGAACTTCGGAACTCATATAGTCATAATGTTGAGATTGCCTTTAATTTACCTTCCCATATCTAATGCTACGCTCAGATTGTTACGGTTATCGAATCTTACAACCTTACAATTCACGATAATATTGATTTAAAAATTAAAATTCCGTATAACACCAAATCATTTAATTTTATGTTACAAAATTATTACGAGTTATTTGAACTTTTATATAACTAACACTATTGGAGTTGCGTTCGCTTTACTTACCCAATACGTTTCGTATCGGTACTTAATTCTCTAACTGAGGGTAAAATTTAAATTGGGAAGCAAGTTATATCGTATAATAATTGTTAAATAATTATTCTGTTATCTCACTATGGACCCCATAATATATTTACAGCTGCTAAATCAGCCTGAACTTGAGGTTGAATACTAAGTTTAAGGTTTAAGAAGCAAAGCAGTAGATGGGAAAGATTTGTTTATTAATATGCTACGGGCTGAACAGTTGGACAAGAGTCTAGTGCAAAGAGACACACATGCTAATGTCGACCATCCCGAAAATGAAATTGAGGAGTGCCATGCTCGTTATGAAGACGAGGTTAAAGCCACAGATGAACAGGGAAGTTCAACTTCACTCTTCATTTCATAACTCTTTGCTATACTAAGCGATTCACTATAAAGAACGAATTTGGAGATTGATTAGGTCGTTAAGTGAAACACCACTATCAGCAAAAGTATACCTAAACTGGCGTCACATATTTAAACATTACTATGATTTGTGGCATGAACGTCAGGCTTCTGAATCGAAGGATTGCTCGCCACAACGTAAGGGCACGGCAGAAAGCTCATTTTCCGATAAACTGGAACATTTATTGTCTAACACTTCATTGGAGAAACAAACATAGTCCTTTGCATATTTCGGAGAGCAATATTATAACGAAAAAAAAATATCGATGGAACAAATTATGTTACTTCCTGCGAATCTGGTAATCATAAGGTAGTTAAGGGGTCAAATGCAGATTTCTTCTCCCAGGTTGGGTTACGTAACATAAAAAACGATAAATACTTCGGCCGCAAATATGTCTTTTAATCATTACGAACCAAACATGCGACATGCCGAGCCAAATGCTCCAAATTTTGACAATGATGAGGGATTACCAAGAGCCAGCAATCAATTTCGGTTGGATAATTTTTATAAAATTAGGTAGAAGTGGAATTTATCATTTGATGGGTCCAACATCCTAAATGTGCATGATTTCGTGTATAGGTTAGAGCAGATGGCTAACGACCACAGTTTCCCATGGGAACACCTTACAAAGGTTCTTTTATCTATTCCTAACCAAAAAGGATGAGGATTGGTACTGGGTGTATAAAGCGATCAACCCAGTAACAACTAGGGCCAATATGAAAAACGCCATTCTCTCGTATTTTAGCAGTTCAAATTATGAGGAGGGAATGAAGGAACAGATTTACCAGTAGTAAAGGCCTTTCATAAGAGATCAGCCGAGCAAGATAGTTCTAAACAAGCGTCAAATTCATTGCATTACATCTGTTGATAAATACAACGATAAATACTTCGGAAGCAAATATGTCTTTTAATCATTACGAACCAAACATGCGACATGCCGAGCCAAATGCTCCAAATTTTGACAATGATGAGGGATTACCAAGAGCCAGCAATCAATTTCGGTTGGATAATTTTTATAAAATTAGGTAGAAGTGGAATTTATCATTTGATGGGTCCAACATCCTAAATGTGCATGATTTCGTGTATAGGTTAGAGCAGATGGCTAACTACCACAGATATTGGCCATGATATTGGCCATGCATATCAGGATTGCGATATACCTTTCCTGAATATCTTTTGTTTTGGGTGCGGGGCTTCAACTGTCTTCTCGATCGGGCTTCAGTTAGTGTACTTGGAAAAGATTCTATCCAGTTTTTGACAACAGAAAATTTTAAAATTCATAAACTAAACACCTCTAATATTCAAACAGCTGACGGGACATCCAATAAAATAGAAGGTTACATATGGGTTCCAGTTACATTTGGCAGTAAAACAAAAAGTATTCAATTTTTTATCATCCCAACTCTACAATCTTCGTTATATTTGGGGGTTGATTTTTGGAGGAAATTCCAGTGGTTACCGGGCTTTACTGTTGATGAAATTGTAACCGAGAACGGCCGAAAAGACGACAATTCCTATGTTCTAAAGGGTAAGAATAACGAAGAATTTGTGCGAATTCTAAACTTGTTTCCGTCTTCAGCTAAGGAAGTGCTAGGTAAAACAATGTTGCATGAACATGAGATTGAACTTGTCAAAGACTGTAAGCCTGTAAAGCAACGATATAACCCAGTCTCACCCGCTGTACAGAAAGACCTGCAGAAATAGACAGGATGTTGAGTTTAGGTGTCATCAAGATAAGCAAAAGTTCATGGAGTTCACCCGTCACTAGTTCGAAAAACGAATGGCAAGACTCGGCTTTGTATCGATGCACGTATACCCAACTCCCTGACGGAAAAAGACGCTTACCCACTACCAATAATTGACGGACTTTTAGGAAGACTATCGGAGACCAATTACATCACCGCACTTGACTTAAAGTTCATTGTGATGCCGTTTGGGTTGTGTAATGCAGCCCAGTCAATGTGCCGCTTAATGCACAAAGTCATACCTCATGAACTGCATGAAAGCATTTTCGTTTATCTGAACGATTTGTTGATCATTAGCGGCACATTGAAGGACCACCTTGAACTGCTGGAGACGGTAGTGACATTACTAAGGACTGCTGGGTTAACCATAAAAATCGAGAAAAGCAAATTTATTATGAAAGAAATCCGATATTTGGGATATTTGGTAGGCGAAAAAGGATTAAGACCAGACCCAGAGAAGATTGAGGCAATAGTTAACCTAGCAGTTCCTACCACTACTAAACAGATACGACGACTTTTGGGAATGGCTGGGTGGTATCGGCGCTTTATAGAAAATTTCTCAAGTGTTACCGCTCCAATAACAGAGTGTCTGAAAAAAGGAAAATTTCGATGGATAGAGGCGGCGCAAAAATCATTCGTGAAATTGAAGCAATTACTCTCTTTGGCTCCAGTACTTATAACACCAAATTATTCGGCACCTTTCTTTATTAGATATGATGCTTGTACCGAAGGAGTTGAAGCAGTCCTCTTTTAAAAGGACGAATACGACAATGAACGACCTATCTCGTACATTTCTCAGAAACTTAACGCCGCGCAAACGAATTATTCAATAACGGAATTAGAGTGCCTGGCAGCTATACTCGCTGTAAAAAAAATTCGTACGTATATTGACGGGCATGAATTCACATTGATTACGGACCACGCCAGCCTAAAGTGGCTCATGTGCCAACGCGATTTAAGTGGTAGACTGGCACGATGGAGCCTAAAACTCTAAGGCTTCAAATTTTCTATTGTGCATCAGCTCGGAAAAGATAACGTCTTTCCAGACATGGTTTCACGTATTTATTGTGACGAAGTCCTTGAATTTGAGGTGGGATTAAGAAAAGTATGCAGTCAAGCTGAAGGTTTAACTAATATTACCGAAATAAAAGAATTTGGTGAACCTGAGTATAAAAATCTTTTTAATAAAATAAAGGACAAACCAGACAACTACCCGGCATTCAAAATCAGCGAAAAACTCATTTTTATCCGCTTAGAACCAAACAAGTTTAATGAGCTTTCGGATCTATCGGTTTGGAAGTTGTGGATTTCAATCGGACTAAGACCTTCCCTGATACGTAAGGAGCATGATGACCCACTTAAAGCCCATGGCGACATTAGGAAGACGCTCGAACGAATTCGAAGGTATTTCTATTGGCCTGGGATGGTGAAACAAATTGGGGAAGCTCCAAATCAAAAACAACACTCCCAATGGGTAACCCTTTCTTATTTGACAGACCATGGAAACGGCTATATGTTTATCTGTTAGGTCCATACCCTAGATCCACCTAAGGAGAGACGATGATTTTTATCGTGCTGGATCACCTGACGAAGTTCGTGCTATTAAAACCTCTCAATAAAGGGACAATCAACAGCATAGTCGATTACCTGGAAAAAGATATGTTTTGCATATTTGGTGTTCCGCAGAGCATTCATTTGGACCACGGTTCCCAGTTTCGGAGTGTAGAATACCGAAACCTTTTAAGCAAGTACGGTATAACTGATTCCAAGACCGCAGTGTATTCACCGCAATCGAATGCCTCCGAAAGAGTAAACCGGTCGGTTATTTCTGCCATTCGCGCGTAAGTCTCCGAGAAACACAATAATTGAGATAAACACGTACACGAAATAGCTGCTGCACTTTGAAATGGGATACATGAAACGGTTGAACATTCTCCTCATTTCCTCCTCTTTGGATACTATCGTATAAATCATGCCCAAGATTATGAAGTACCAAAGAAGTTAGGTAATGTTTCAGAGGGTGAAATTCTGCTTCCTCTACCTATTCGATTGGCTTTAATACACGATACCGTTAAACGAAATATTGCTAAAGCGTATCAGAAAAGTTTCCAAAGATACAATTTGAGAACCCGTCCAAAGGAGTTTACCGTCGGCCAGACTATATTCGTAAGAACACATCCACAGAGCAGTGCAGAAAAAAATATTGTTCTAAATTTGCACCTCAATTTGTTAAGGCTATAATTTCTCGAAGAAT
Organism: Nephrotoma appendiculata; assembly: GCA_947310385.1. Taxonomy (NCBI): domain Eukaryota; kingdom Metazoa; phylum Arthropoda; class Insecta; order Diptera; family Tipulidae; genus Nephrotoma; species Nephrotoma appendiculata. Next base: position 139,155,957 of record OX371225.1, on the reverse strand, counting down.
AGGAACAGTGAATTATGAATTAAAATACCTATCGAATAAAGTCCTTGGTGTTTTCCACGCAAAGGATATTCGGACATAGAAGTTCATTACAAAAAAAAAATTGTAAATAATGTTTCGATTCGATATCTAATTTTTACAGTTTCTTTGCCTTACCTACCACGTAGCCAGTTCAAAGAATCTGCCCTGTTACGGTTATCGAATCTTTAAACGACAACGTGAACGAATTTTGGTTCATCCTAATATGTCATATGACTTTTATTTGTTAGATTGATGTAGGTTAGTAAGCTCTTATACCTTATGTATAATTGTGTGCATGGTGTTGGTCTTTTTATTTACCATTTTTTATTGTTTTATTTACTCATAATTTAAGATCGTAAATTCATAAATCTGATGGTAATCTGCGTGGGAAATATATAAATTGACTTTATGTGTGAGTACAACGATATGATCTACATTTTTGCAATTCGATTGTCATTTTGATTTTGGTTATCGACTAGATATAACTTGACCTAACATAGCAATAGTTAGCAATGTATATAATAGGAACCAGTATTTAACTAACTAATTATGTACATAATTGTACTTGGTTTTTAAATACTATTTAATATTTTTGTTCAAAGCACGAAAATAAAATTATTATTGAGTTGCTTTTCGAGCGAAACCATCGCTATCAAAGAAATAGTAAACCAAAAATATTAAATATCATTGTGTTTAACAATTTAAATATTAAATTAGTAATTGTGAAAAAAAATTAAGAGCTTGATCAAGTGATCGATAAAAGCTAAAAACATAAATACGTTTGAATTAAAGAAAGTAGATTGTTTTTGGGGGCCTTTGAATGCTCAACTATATCGGTTTATTAGGAAACCTCTTATATTGTGCTTCGCTGGTTTTTGCATGGGATTTAACAACAAAGTTGTATGTGCTGATTAAGATTAGGTGTGTATCTCGCGATTAGATTCTCGCTTATTATATTGAATTGTAATACGGTATTTTTACAGCGTTCTGCACGCAACGAAAATTGGTACCGCATATGTGCGTATAGCGAACTCAAGGTCATATCAACAACCGCGAGGGCAATAACTAAGGATTACTGAGTGTTGTGTTTACTGTGTTTCTCTTAAGTGTTGTATAAAAAAAATAAGCGTTATATGCTAAATTTTTATTAAGTTAAATTAATGCATGTCGAAAATTTATGAAAACTTATTAGTATTCTAGTAATTTAAGATTTATTTAAATATAAAATTCAGATATAAGTAATATCTATTTCCAAAAGTGAGTTGCAATTGGATAAAAAAACAAGTATATGCAGACTTTTTTTGATCTTAACATTTTAGGCCTTAACTAAAAATTCGATTACATTTTTTTTATTCACTTGAAATTCAAAAAGTTTGTTTAGTTAAATAATTATAATAAAAAACAAAAAATAACAGTAGATTTAATATTTCCACATCAAACTATGGTTTCAACTCTTTTATCGTTTTTTAAATAAATAATAATTTAAATTAAAAAAATTGATTAACTTGCGTTTCGATCGGTTAATGTTGATGTGATAAAGATTGGGTGGAGTGAGTTGCAGTATTTTTTTTCATATGTCGAGTTTTTTTAGTCAACACGAATGTTTTTGTGGTACTTCAAAAATGTATGAAGACAAAGAACCCCCTACTATCCGATTGTTAGCTACCCTCTTCGAATGTGTTGGTCATCATATCGGAGTTCGTAATAAGATGCCGTACGTAAAACAAACTTAAAGCCGTTCATGTTCGTTTTGACCGTTGCAAAATAATTATGAACCGAAATTACCCAATTCGTAACATAATTACATTTGAACATAGACCCACATAACTACCTAAAATTTTATTTTTTTATAATATCATAAACTTATGAACTCTTCATCAAACTTTATATTTTGTTTTGAACATTAATTATAACTTTCTATTCATTATTATTATTACCCGTTTATAATAATAAATAATAAATAAATTAAAATTATAACAACAATCGATTACCATCCAAATCACTTCTAAACAATTTATGTAACTATTTGAATATCAATACGAAATCTAAAATGTTAAGGTCAATATAAATTACATTTAATCGATCACAACCAATTATTTAATTATTTTATGTTGCAAATTTTCGTAATATCTAACTGAGCTATAAAAAACATATAAATTAAGATAAATTATAATCCATTTTAAATTAAATTTTAAATCATTTTTCATTATTTTGTATACAACACAAAAAGTGAAAAATCTATAGAAAAAAATGTACAAATGCGATCATATGTACTATACGTACTATAGATGTCAAACATAAAGTCGTCGGAACATTTTGAAAACAGATCAAATTTACATCAAGTTCAAATTTTAAACTTACTAATGCTAGTGCGTACTTCAAATATGAACTTGTTTTTGGCGACACGGAAATGATGAAAATTGTTAACCGAATACCCGACCGTTTTACACGCCTGCCTTGCAGAGACAAGAAAACAGTAATACGTTAGTTTAAGATTGTTTAAAGTAAATTTATTTTATATTATTATGTATCTAAACGATAAAGGGCACTAGGTCAAGATTTTATTTTTTATTATCTAATTTATTTGTAACAAAACTATATTACTATATTATATTAGTCATATTGTGTACACACAACGTATACTTATTTCAATTATTGGTGGTACAAAAAATAAAATAAAAATTAAATAACCATTTGATTAAATTTATTGTTATTGGGTATTTATGTAGAGTTATAATAAAAATAATAATAATGTTTACGGTAAAAAAAATTGCATAAAACGAACTGGGTGAATTTAAGAATTATTGCAATTATTTGTTAAATTATTATTTTCGTACTTTACTACTGAATTTAGCATTTTGCGCGCGCCAGATAATTTACTTAACAGCCAAGGTGATTCATTTAAACCTTTATATGACTAATATGACTATTCGCATGAACTTTCCTAATGGAGATGAAATAATTACGATGACGGCAATTAGTTTGAACGATATACATTTAAATAAAATTTTTGTATAGTTACACGATTATGTTTTTACAATATGTTTTTGTCAGATTTGGATACACTTAGTTATCAACAAGGTAATCTAATCTTTAAAATAATCCAAGATCCCGACTGAGCATAATTCACGAATTCAACACCTCGAAGACTCTAATTTAAAATTAATAAGTATATGTAAATTGAAACGGGAACATGTTAGTATGAAGAACTTTCTATTACATGAAGTACCTTTCCGAACGGACGAAAATTAATTATAAATTTATTCTTGGCATTTTTGGATGTACCTTCCTGCGAAAGTAAAATTGTTGGAATTTCAATATTGAGAATCGGAGAACCGCTATCACCTATTCCAAAGTGAAAAAATGTCAACTAAATCGTTAACCTGTTCTTTGTTGAAAGGACTAAAAATATAAAATTATCAGACTCAGATCGATTGGTATCGATTGTGTTATTTGTACACTTTTTATTTTATTCTAATTTTAATTTTATTGAAAATTTTTATTTCATTATCACATTATATACATAACTGATTTCTTGGACAAAATATAGATTTTAAATAGAAATTTGTAAACGTGTACATTTCTAAAAAGTCTAACCATCATAAATATCTGCAATTTTTGTATAAAGCGACGTCATTGCAGCTTATGATAAATTACATTAATGACAGAGATTGGCTTCCGGCTATATAGAATAGCGTGAATGTACAAAAATTGTATACGAGAGTCGGCTCATTTCGAAATGGCATAAGGTGATTTATTTCCACAATGTATGCCGTTTCAAACCTAGCAACTATCGCAGCTAATCGTGTAGTAACGACATCGTTTCATACAAAAATTGCAGATATTTCCGATGGTTAGAATAATTTCAGAAAATAATAATATGATATGCAAAAACTTGATATTTTTTACAAACAAAATTTATTTTTATATTTACACTTTTTAGAAATGTACAAGTATGCAAATATCTGTCATCTAAATTTAACTAAAAAAACAGTTTAAATATTCGCATAAATGTCTGTGCAATTGTCCAGAAAAATTTAAAATTGTCCAGAAACTTCACGCCGGTTCTACTAACACATGTTTCTATATCACTTTTAAGTGGTCGTTGAATAAAAATGCAGTGCGAAATAAATCTTAACAGTTCATCAGTTCATTGCTCCAAATATTGAAAAGAACCATAGATCAAAGAAACCTTATCGCAGAATATCAGTTTGGTTTCAGAGAGAAACACTTAACTATTGAGCAGGTTCATAGGCTTACAGATGCCATTGAGAGTACATTAGAGAGGAAAAATGTTTGTTCTAGTATCTTCTTAGATGTGGTGCAGGCCTTCGATAAGGTGTGGCACAGAGGTTTACTCTTCAAACTATACATAGAGATTTACCAAAACAATATTATATGATTTTAAAATCATACATAGAGAATCGCCACTTCAGGGCGAAATGTGAAGATGAATATTCCGAGCTAAAATAATTTCGGAAGGAGTCCCGCAGGGTAGTGTTTTACTACCTATTCCTGCTGTACACCAGAGACATACCTCAATTAAACGATTTTACCGTTGCAACATTTGCTGGTGACACTGCAGTTCTCTCACTAGGAGACACTATCGACGAATCGACAACGAAACTTCAAGAAGCATGTGACAAAATCATAAAATGGACAAAAATGTGGCGTATCGGGCTCAACGAATCGAAATCCACGCATGTGAATTTCACCAATTCCACCAAGTCAATTATAAACCTGTAATTATTGACGATCAGCAGATTCCGTATGCAAATAATGCTAAATATCTAGAGATGATCTCAGATACCAGGCTCAGATGGAAAGAGCACGTTAAAAAGAAAAAAGATGAGCTTAATATCAAATATCGAAATATGTATTGGCTGCTTGGGAAAAATTCGGAATTGGTAACCGAAAATAAATTGCTATTGTATCAACAGGTGCTAAAGCCTGTATTTTTATTTTTTTTTATTAAATTCACGCTTTATTGTTTACATGTCATTATTAAATTTGACTTGAGCCAAAGGTGATTGGTGAAATGCCCTCAACATTTACAATTATTTTTATGATTAATGCTCCTGCTGGAGGCTCAAATCATGTTGATCATCAAAATTTAATCTTAATTAATTTTGGTTAAAAAGATAGGAAAAAAAACCAAAACCGTTTCTACTGAAATAAGTCTGAGAGCGATGGTGGAGTGGTTTCAGGCCACTCGCTTCAGTGTTCGTAATCCTCCGCCACTCCTGCTCTCGGCTCACCATTTATTATGTAATTGTTGTTTCGACTTCCTTATATTACTCTATGGATCGTATGGCTCCTGCAGCCACTAGTATTTCATCCTCGTCCTCGCGTTCGTGCTGGGATCTTGAATTATATTTGAGTAGTTGAATCGGTTGTGCTGATGGTATTCTTAGGGATTGTTGAATATTTGCTCGTCAAATCCTTTTATATTTTTCCTCCTCTCCAGATGGTATATTTTTGGGTATCTGGTGTCCTTATCCTGTATAAATATAACCGATTTTGTCGAGATATATGAACGTCTCAGGTCCCGGATAGTTGTTTTAGTGACAGCTTTCTCGTTGAATGATATCTTCGGTAAGGAAGGAGGCAAATATCAATGAGTTGTCTGTGTTCTCCGTTGATCGTTTGATATGGTCTCTCACCAATTTCAGTATATGTATCATATCATATTGCTCTTGGTTTGTTATGTATTTTTTGTAACTAGAGCTTGCTGAACGGTGTTCTCCCTTGCAGTAGCGCAGACATTTTCTCTCGAATATTTACATTTTTTTAATCGTACATGGGCCAATATTCCACCATATTGGGCATCCATATGTTAATATTGGTCGTACCAAAGATTTATAGCATATTTTTTTCACTTGCGCCGTGATGTTCTTAGTGCAGAAAATTCTACGATTGGCATATAATATTGTTTTCGCTTTATTCACTTAATGTTCTTCGTGTTGATCTAGGTATAGCAGTTTGCCCAAGTGGATGCCGACGTATTTCACTGACGGCTTTTGCACACAAGTCGTGTCAGCTAGTTTAACTTGGAAATCTTTTCAGTGGTGTTTTCTTCTGAATAGTATTGTCTCGCATTTCGCAGGGTTGATTTTTATTCTCCATGTATGTAAGTAATCTATAGTGAATTTAATGCTTGTTGGATGTTTTTTGTGACGTTCTGTATTTTGTCATTTGTGTTGTAGATCACCAGATCATCTGCATAAGCAATGGTTTGGAGGTCTGGCGTGTTTATGTGCTCATGTTCTGCTAATTCTTTTGTGTATAAGTAGAACAGTATTGGGACGGTAATGGAACCTTGTTGTAGTCCGTTTTGCATACTAAAAGTTCTGTTCGAGATTTCTTTCCCGTTTGTGGTTTTGAACTTTCTGTTGTATAGTGGTGCATGTAATAGTTGAATTGTATCGGGGTTAAACTTCTTTTTTATTAAATTATACAATAGTCCATTGAGCCATACCGGCTCAAACGCTTTTTCCATATCGACTAATATCGTCCCGGTCGCTTTCCGTTGGTTCATCCGAGGTTAACTTCGTGATTATGTGGACGGTTGAATGGCCATATCTGAATCCAAACTAGTTGTCTGGCATTAGCCTGTTTACTTTGGTATGTTCGTGTATCTTTTCATATATTATTAGTTCGAATATTTTCCCCATGTTTGACAATAAACTAATTGGTCGGTAGTTTGTCGGGTTCGCATGCGATTTTTTTTCTGTGTAATGGGCGGATCTTAGCAATTTTTCAGCTGTCCGGGAATGTTCGATTATTTAAACAATGGTTGATTATGCACCAAATTACTTGTATTGTTTCGTTTGTGTTGTACGTTGGTTCCCGTTTTTTCTCAATACAATGGTGTCGCGTGAGCATCGGATAAATGTGGGAGCGAGACCGATGTCCACCGGATATGTGTGTCCAATAGAAAGACAATATAGAATGCTCTTTTTGGGTTGTTCTCTCTTTTTATATTCGTGCAATTTGATGCGCGTTGGAGGGAGTGCGAAAGTGACTAGTACGAAAAAAGAAAACAACAACAAATAGAACATGTTAGAAGTTTTTTTGGTGCGAGAATTTTTTTAGTCTTGGCTAGAATTTGATAGAAAAAGTCTCGTTTTGTTTGGTGATAAAATAAAATCGAGTTTGCATTTCTGAAAAGATAGTCATGCTAGAGATTATCTTGGTGGTTTTTTGTTAATAAACAAAATTGTTTTTTTGCTAATTTAATTAAAATTTTAGAAAAGTTTTAACATAAAATTAGTTATTTATTAACATTTAAATAATAAAAATAGAATTTGTTGTTGTATATATAAGACTAAACCTACACGTTATAAAAATTATGGGCTGTGAAAATTTAGTGAAACGAAATATATAGTTTTTTTTTATATACCCATAGAGGTTGGTTAAATGGGATTGACGAACGTTGTTCAAGGTCGCTATATTTTTTGCGTGTGCCACACAATTAACGAGTGTCGGTATTTTATTTACGTTTAATTCATCAACGGGTGCAAATTTTTACGGGTGCCGTATTAATTAAACAGTACGTCAACTTAATTACGGGTGCAACAAATATAAGTACATCACATTTTTTTATCGATATCTACGATTTACGGGTGGCCAGGTGAGAGGCCACTTCATTTTTTATTTACGGGTAAGAGCGAAACCACGCCCAACAACATATTTACGGGTGGCCATTTGAGGCCATTAGCATTGTCACGGTTTTCGGCCAGGCAACGCCCAACAATACAGGTGGCCACCTGGCCATTGGTAAAAATATTTAAAGGCGGGAAGGCGCTCTTATTTTAGTTTACAGTGCACCAGCCAGTTGCATGATATTGTGGCCGACCAGCCAGTTGGACAATATTTATCTTAGTTTTGGTGAGGCAACACCCACAAAATTATTTACGGGTGGCCACTCCGCTTTGGATTTAACCGGTAGTTGGGCCGAAACGGGGTATTGGCACCAAGGCCGAAACCCATTCAGTTATTTGGTTTACGGCGGAAGACGCCCAACAACAGTCCGGGTGTGGTGATTCGCCCGTGGCATGACTACACCAAGGCCGCAACAGGGAGGTTTTTTATTATTATTTTTTTTCATTTTTTAATTTTATTCTAAAATTTTATTTTCCTAATTTTTTTTTTTCATTATTCAAAATTTTAATTTTTTTATAAATTATTGTAATCGAGTGCTGAAAAGCTATTGTTTGTCGCACACTCGGTGCTCATTGGGCTTGTCTCTCGTTCGACGGCCATCTTTTTGATGTTTGTTTTCCTTTTTTAAGCAATTTTTTTTTGTATTGATATCCTCCATTTTGTTTTGTTGTCGTTTATTGAAAATTAAAAATTTGAACGGCGCTTCTTGGCACTCGGCCTCATTATCTTTTCATCCCTTGGGTTGGATTTCTTCTTTTGGTTTATGGTTTTTGTTGTTTTTTTGCTTCCTTTTGGGTAATATTAAATAATAAAATGGAAATTTTTACTGGTTCGGTATGATGAGAGGGGGACTCTCATTCTGTGCAGGTGCCATATTTACAGGTTAGGCTTGTCACTCCCATTCATTCTCATGTCAGGACATCCACAGGGTCGGAGTGGCAGGTCCAGCATACGTATTGTCCATTCGCGGGCGACCGTAAAATCCAGTGGTCTCCTCGTGGTACTTCGGCGCTGTCGAATTGTAAATTATGGGAGATTCGTTAGAGGTCTCTCCGGGTGAAGAGAGGCTTGGTATGTTAGGGAGACGTCCCAACCCTCAATTACTGCTTCGTTGCAGCTGGACATCGGCCTTTCGGGACCGATGGGTCATTCGGAGGACGGGAGTCCCTTTAGTAGACTAGGTACTTGTCACTCGGAGGGATCCGGTCTCCCGGATGGACACACTTGATTATTATTTCTTTATACACTCAGGTTCCATAAGTTTCGTCCGACAAATTTTGGCGGATATCCGGTTTTTGTTATTTTTAATTTTAATTCGCGTTTTTCTTGCTTAAATTATCTGTAAACACGGTGTAAGACAGAAGCATCGAAGCTTCAAATTCCCAGGACCAAAGTATTTGTCCCTGAGATCTAGCCGGCAAAAACGGCTGAGCCGTCCGCAGCATATTAAGTAAAAATTATGAGACGGTCGATGCTATATAGATTGCTCTTGGCAAAATAGCATCAGACCACATTATCCGCGCTAAAAGTAGCTACAACGAACAATAACATATTTGTTGCTAAATATGTAATTTTTTTACGATTTAGCTACTGAAGTTTCGCAAAAAACGTTGATAAATTTACACCATTCTTAATTGGTAAGACTTCGAGTGCTACCCCTATATTTAATACCTCAGAAGAATGTTTATGGGCTATTGTGCATTGATCCCAGATAATACTTAGGTACTTTTTGAGTACATTAGTCATGGATCGTTTTTTGATGTTGCATACTGCATTTTCATTATTATGAGTGTTTAAATGTAGCCTGAGCACTTAATGTAGTGTTCTTCCACTTGTAACAACCACCTTCTGTGATCGGTTACAAGAACAATTTTGGTTCATAGCCCTGAAAATTTATTTGAATTGTTGATCATCCGTAATTACACTAATACGCGTACATAACATCTGCAGGAGAACACAAAACTTGAATATGCCGTTCCTTATTTCGGAGTGGGGTGATCAGTTTTTATAAAATTTTGTCTATAAATTAGCTAATTTGGATGCATGCGACGGTCAGTCTTATATTGTTCTTCGGAACTTGTCTTTTAACCCTCGGGTTTTTGGTGCATAATTATTATATATTTGAGTGAAAATTAAAAGAAAATTCATATACTTTAAGTTTAAAATGTTTAGTGATACTCAAATAAACTTTGCTGAATTTTTAGTTTTAAATTAAGTTATGTGAGAAACCATAAAATAAAATGGTTTAAAATTTTGAGTTATAAGTATAAATCTTGTGTAAAGACTATTACTGTTTCTAATGTTACTATATGCATGCGTAACTCTAAAACTCATGTAAGGGCTAATAAGTCTAACCATAAACTGTATATGCAAAAATAGTGCTAACGATAAGTGAAAAATGGTTTTTATACGTTGTAATTATAAAAAATAAAAAAATAAAATAAACTAGAAAACGAACTGTTTGACTGAATTTTATTGTAGTGCAAGTTGTGAATAAAATGATAGAAATTTTCTGGATGAATAAAACAAAAATATTAATAACTAAACTAAAATAATAGTCGGTAGTTCTAATATCTATAAAAATAGTCAAGAAGACATAATATTTCAGTTAATTACTACAGTTAAGCACAAATATGTTCGGTTATTGTGAATGCATGGACGAATCGGTTATTGTGAATGCATGGACGATTTTGTTTTGCGATCGTACTCTTGCAAGTATGAGCAAAATAAAGAATCTTTGCTTGTGCCAGCAGGCTGACCTTGCTGAGCTTCACTCGTCAAGATAATTCGATCGTAAATTGTAGTTGCGCTGGGGGCTTATTTGGGAAATCGATTCGAATTGATCTTCGATTCGATTGGTCAATTCGATTCGAACATGATTTGGTATTTGGGAATTCGACCGAAAATAAAAACTTACACTTTCAAATAAAGACTAGGAAAATTATTTTAATCATTATACCTTTAATAATAATTTAAATCTTAGCACTATTTTGACGTTTAATTGCAATTATATTTTTGTTGGGTCTTTGTTAAATTTAAACACGAAGCATCATGAAAGATGTATTGGAATCTAGATTCAGATGTCTATTAATTAGACTAGATTCAGATGTCTATAAACAGCTCAAATAGTGAACGTATGCGTAATGCTACAAAATATAGGTCTTCACTTTAATGTGCCATTCGACACGCAAGAAATAATCAACGAGAAAGATAATTCGATTACATAAATAAAACTAAATTCCATTACATAAATAAAAAATTATGATTATTTTTATAAAAATATGTTTTTATTAATTCATTTCGATAACTAATTCAATATTTTAAATATAGTATAAATATATATATAAACTCAACGTCCTTACATTTTAAAATTTTGCTCTTTGTATTCGCTTTCGTGAACAAAACTAACTACGAATGAAAATTCGTTCATGATCGTAGAATTATTGTTCGTAATCGATTTGCCAGATAAGGGAAATTTTCGATTGTTTCTTGTTATACGTTTTCGTTTAAATAAAATTCGATTTCGAATTCCCAAATACCGATGATTCGAAAATGTCGTTCGATTGATCGAACTCGATTTTCCAAATAGGGGCCCTGGACTCTGATGTTTCGACGCCTAAATTTATCAACCAGATGTAACAACAGCGACTTCATTTATAGTTAGTGCGTTGGATCGGCCGACGTACTCTGCTTGCTTTATCGGTTTTGATGAGCGCGTCAGTGTCATTGCGTAAACGGCTTGACACTGATTCAACGATGTTACTATTTCCCTTTTATCGATATAAGTTCGTAATCACATCTTGTGTTCACGCGCTCTTGTTCATCGGCCATGAAATTAATTTGTAGGAGTTTCGGGTCCGCATCATGCATTGCCAATTGGTGGCAGAACCAATTTTATTAATTATGAATGTCGGTTCAAAATTTCAACCGTCGTTGCTGTGAACAATGTTGGTTGCGCCAAAAGACGTCATTTAGAAGCACGAATAAATTTGCGAATTTTGTGCAAAAGATATTTTGAAACCAGGTGGTGAAATCAACGCTGGTAGTACGGCTTTGCATAATGTGCAACAGGTCCTGGATGTCTCTGTTTAGAATGTTAATGCATGACAATATTGACATTATTTGTCCATTTCACCGATTCTGTGTTCTGTGTGTGCCAGAGACACGATTAAGGCTAAAGCATACATTTTTATAAATATTTACTTATCTTAAATGAATGATTAAATAAATAAATCAATTACAACCTGTTATAAACATTTCAGTACACAATAAGTAGTTTGGAAATTTCTAATATTTTTATTTCAATACTAACCTAGCTATCTATAATTTAAGTTACTATTTTGTTCTTAAGTTAATTTCTCTAAACCAATTTGTAGCGACGGTAGAAAAATTTGATTTCGCGTTTACTATAAGCAAAACACTAATCTCAATCTAGAACATAATAAACTAATTAAGACAAATTAATGTATTCATAAATTACCGCATGAATTTTAATTATAATCTAAATTGTACACTTTCACAATTTGTAATTGCTGAACTATAAATCAGCCGCGTTAAACCTTAATTAATTGCATGAAATCAACACAGTCTATTTCTGCATTTTATCTACCTTACACCATTTCCTGCAAAAGCTTTTTTAACATTTTTACCATATTTTTTTTTATAAGCATGCGTTCGGTTCTCCAGTTGTTGGACTATAGCATATAATATTACTAGAGTAGTTGCAACAACAATTAATCAATTGTAAACTCCACTATCATAATAATATTCAACTCAAGTAAATTTTAAAATATATTTTATCTAAGTTGTAATTTGCAATACAATATGATATTGAATAATACGCAAAACTTGATGACCTTACAACAAAAGTAAAAAAAAAAAACGTAATATTTTCTAATTTATATGCGTTTTTCATTCGAATGTGAAGTGTTGAATCACTATATCCAATTTAAAATATGCTAAATTTAAAATTTAATTTCCTTAATTGTTTTGTGTTTATTAATTAATTAATTGATATTGTTAATGAACTTCAGGAACGTGCTCAGTAAAGCTTAAACTATTTAACCCTCAAAATAGTTTTATACGCGCAAATTATAATTTATGTATTATTATTCTACTCGTACATACACAATTTGTGTATATAGAAGCGATAAATTGGCTTGGCCGCCGCCGCCTTTATCACAATTTCATTGAAAAAAATTTATTTCCATGTCGGAATGTATTATTGAACCAAGATACAACAAAAAAAGATCTACGAAAAATAATAATACGGAATTGATGATAGGAAAATCATTATGGTGGTTTTGATATATTGACAATAATTTATCGGGTTATATGCGCTGCCATATATGTGGATAAATGTTTTTCTTGGTGGGGGCAAAAAATAAAGCCATAAAAATAGATTTATTTTTATTCTGGATGTAACTTGTGCCAAATTCATTTTTTTTTTTACAATACTACGGCAATTTAAAGTTTGTGTGATTTAAAATACTTTATTTATTGTATTGCATTATAATTGTAAGTTGGGTGTGAAAAATGTGCTTATTATGTGCGAGTTTGAAGGACCCAAATTTTATTTATGGATGAAGAAGTTGAGTACAAATAAAGAAAATTTAATTGAGAGCACAACATTTGCATTAAAATCCATTTGCGTTCAAAGATGCAGAAATAATTTCATTTCTAACTTGAAGTGGTCAGTATAACTGACAATCAAATAAGATTAAAAATTTATTTCTGATAATTCCAATGTCATCGTTGTATCTGTGATTTTTCGTTAAACAGCGTATACGTATAAGCAAAATAATTTGATTGTATGCGGTTATTTACAGAAAATGAAATCGCAATTTAAATTTTTACGTTTACATAGGATGAAATATCTCTTGGGGTTGTCTCTAGTATAACATACGAAATTGTGTTTTTTTCATGAGACTTGAAAAAGACATTAAGATATTTTGGGAAAACTCGTGTTGTGTTTTGTGATTTACGTTCTTAGGACCCCCTTGAATACTGTGATAATTATTTCCATTGTAATAATTAATAATTAAATCAAAGTATTTCTACTAAATGAAAAAGATTGAGAGAAAATCGTCCAAATCGAAGAAAATAGGAGAGAATCGCATCCCACTTCAAAACTAAAAATGGCGACACAAAATATTCGATTGGCGTAAGAAAAAAAAATAAACTTATGAACGCGTTAATCGTCCCCTTACAAAACTGAATCGATATAGTTAAATCCCGCAACTGAATATACTAAAGAGTCAAAAGGGGACATGGAGCCATACGTATTATGCAATAATCTCAAATTACCATAATTCAACGAAATAAAAATTACATGATTCCGTTTCACCACTCTCGGTACATAAGAACCTGGCCAACATAACAGTTTGCAAGATGAAATGCAAACTTCAATTATTTCTTTAGGGCTACAGGTGTGTTAAAAACTGTCCCACCTTTTGCTTAGCTTTTCATGTATGGTGCGATATATTTTAATCCATCTTGAAAGTTTGAAGTTAGTGTGTATTTCAATTGGTATAAAGCCGCATAAAAAGTTAAAAATTTGTTCGTGGTATTTTTTTTAACCTTTTTGGTTACAGTTTTTGTCAATTGACCTTTGTCTCAACATGACATGCTCGGGTATGTATTTTGAATTTCAAATGCATAATTGGCCCTGATAGAAAAATCTTAATAAATTGAACTTTTCAGTAGTCCACCCAGAAATGGGAAATAATAGTAAAAACTACAAAATAGAAATTTATGAATATTGGAACTCCTAGAATTCCATTTAGCCAATTACATCTTATAATCAACACGAACAGACCAGGCTTGACGGAAAGAGAAAAATACTCGAGTTGACGAAAAGGTTAACGTAAGTAACTATAAAAAAAATTAAATCTATCACCTATGATATTTGTCGCCAAATGTGATGATATCATATCATTGATTTGATTGTCTTTCAAACAAATTTTGCCGAGCAAGAGGGCAAAAGATACAATCCAAGTGATGATAAAGAAATTCGAACAGCTACAGCAACAAATTTAATTTCCGTAACATAATAGTTTATATTAACAGATCGAACGAAATTATACCAATCACGTGGGTGGTGTATAGAAGCAGTAGTCTTCTTCTTTTTTCGTTCGATTGTTGCATGAACCGTGTCACACTCCATATGCGTGTGCCCCGGCACAAGGAATTTATGGTCTATTACCTCCAAATGAGGCAATTGCTGAATTAATGTTTGGAACATTGCGGTAATAAAAGAATTTTTATTCTGTCCAGCTGACTGTTGTCGCTGTAGAGAATAATATGTGTAATTTCAGCAGGCACCGTGAATAAGTGTTGAAATAAACAAGAACCAATCTCATTGCCTCCTCTGTTACCATCTGCTTCATGCCACATCATGTTATGAGCTTTTTTCAAATGGCCATCGTGAATTGTCAAATTGAACGTCCAAAGTTGTCTTTTGTAAAAACTAAGTGATGTTCGGAAATATGGGGTAGGTAGACATTGTTCTAAATCAAAAGTGTATGTTTTTACGGCCCGATTTTCTTTTGCATATAACTGGTCCAGTCGTTTACTTTCGTATGCAGCATCAGCATCCCCTAAATGTGCTTTCTTTTCAGATAACAATTTTAATTTCTGTTCCTCATTTTCTGCTGAATTAATTTGCATTTGCAATAATTCGCATTTATTGCAGACATCTAGTTTCGGTTTTTTAAATTTCAAATTTAAAGATTTGAAAATTTCGGAATATTTTGTTATAGACACGTGGATCTTCATATTTTTCGCAATAAAGTTTATACATAATTGACAAATTCAAATCCGACTGCAAATATTTCTGTTCGGTGTGGCGACGTATGTAATGGCTTTCATAATGCGGGAAACTTTGAATGTGCTCTAAAACTTTATTAGTCACCTCTTCGGAAATTTTATTTGCGGGTACTTTCATTCCACGTTTATCGCTAGGAAACGCTTCTCCAGAACACTTAATTTTCTTATTGATGATAGTTTTAATAAATTGCCCACTTTCGTCAAATACACACAAAAAACATTTCTGACATACCTGTATGCGGTCCGTACCTACTTCCACAAAGTTATTATAGGAATAGATCCGATTTCTTTGTGCAGTTGATGATTTAACTTTAGTTTCAGTTTTTTTTGGTAGTAATGTATCATTCCAGATATAAATGCTTGGCGAAGGTTATAACTACCTAAGTTCCAATATTCAGTAAAAATACTTTTTTGGGCCTCTAACGATATCTTAGTTGCGCATTTTAATTTACATGTAGTACTTAACGGTTTGATGCTTCTGCTAGATACGCATTTGCCCTTTTTAGTGATGTACTCGTGACCCAAATTACGTTTCTTGGTTATTTCGTGTTTTTTGCTTCGAGATTTGAGTTTTCGAGAATCAGAACATTGTAATAAATTGTCTTCCAATTGAACTGCCATTATGTTTATACTTGAGCTAGATTCGTTAGATTCACTATTGTTTCCTTCGTCGCTTGGAATATAGTGTGGATCAACATCGCTGTCATCGTACGTAATTCCATCATCGTCGGTTTGAATGTCAATTCTACAGGTAGGTGAGATTGGAGTAGAGGACTTTGTATAAGCTACTTTAATATTGTCCAAGTCTAATCCGTTGAAACCCTCGTTAAAAGATGAAAGAGTTTCATTGCAAACAACCGGATCGAAAAATTAATTTTCAACTGATCGCAATTTATCCATTTGGAGCGCTTGTTTACTGGAATGCGGAGACATTGTATCTAGAAATAATAAACGAAAAAATTATTTGATTAAAAATAAAAATTACAAATACTGTATTACCTGGTTGTTTTCGAGAAGTCGCGAGGTTCTGGTTCTGCTCCTTTGTAGACAATACCAGGGCAACTAACTTCTGACCCCGACTCATTGCGTTTTTTCCTATATATGAAAATACAAAATTAATTAATATAATTTAGATTTTTCCAAAAATCAAGTTAATGTTAAAACTAGTTACAATTTAACGGTATCTCTCCATTTAAAAATAATTTCTAATCAATATGACTGTCACTATGATTGGAAATTATTTTAAAATGAAGAGATACCGCTAAATTGAAACTAATTTTAGCATTAACTTGATTTTTGGAATAAGTCAATTATGGCACTTTCAAAATAAACGGTTAAATTATTGATTATAATACGAACATGAATGGGATATAAATTTGATCAGCTTTTGGCTAGTTTTAATCTTGACCGACGTAGTAAAAAATTGTGGCATCGCATATTGTTCTATTTCTTGGATGCAGATTTTGTTGATTGATATATTTTTATAAACAATTGGGTAAAAACATAGAGCTGAATTTTTTTAAGGGGCAGTGTGCTGGAGGGTTTGTTGACTAGACGTTGTTAAAGTTAGCCGAAAGTGAAAAAATCGATAATGCAGATGGTGTCTTGACTAGTTCTGCCGAAAGTTAAACAAATTAGATATTAAATTTAAGTATCCCAGCCGAAAGTGACTAACCTACAAAATCATTCGAAAATATATATTATAAAAAACATATATATAAACATATATTATAAATAAAAAAAAACATATTGAAGATTTTATCAATTTAACCGATATTAATTTATTGTTTCATATCAATTGTGAAATTTTGTTTCTTATCTTCTTCTGGCAATAAAATCGATTATCATTCGAGATTTCGCCAGAGGGACATCAATCTGACATGCCGATTTGATAGCTCATGAACATAGGTATAATCTGAGTATAGGGTTGGGGTGAGTTTGATGGGGTTATAGGGGGGAAATTTTGATTTTCCCCATTTTACAAATATAAAATCGTTCGTCATTCGGGATTTGATCATATAGACACCAATCTGGATATTCCGATTCGATAGCCCATGACCATAGGTAGATTTTAATAATAGGTAAGGGATGAGTCTGATGGTGTTATAGGGATGCTGTATAAGGTAGCAGAAAATTTCCAGCAGAAAAAATGTGTTTTGCTATTCACCGCTAGAGGCAGCACTATCACAAAAATGAAATTTTTTCTGCTGATATTTTTTCACACCAGCAGAAAATTTTTGATATTTTTATGCAAATTAAAAATTCTCAGCAGAAAATTTTATGAAAAATCAGAGAATTTATGAAAAAGAAGAGAAAATGTATGTTTAAACATTTTGAAGCGATGAAAGTTAATTTTCTTTAAAAAACGATTTGCGTATGTATAGTGTAAGCACTCTCAAAACATAATTAAATTATCATAATCATCATTATGCAAACACAAGGCAACATCAAAAAAACGGCCATCGTTGAAAGCACTCCATATATTTCTGAAGTCATTTTAATGTGAAACGTTTTCAGATTTTTAACAAAAGTGTTAGAAAAACCCCCCTGTAACTACCCTGGGTGTATGTTTTTATGGTAGTTGAGATCATAATCCATATACATGAGCAACATAAGATTCACACCTGGCGTCAGTAGCCTTCCATACATTTTTTAAGTCATTTTAATGTGAAATGTTTTCAGTTTTTTAAACAAAAGTGTTAGAAAAACCCCCTGTAACTACCATGTGTGTATGATTTATGGTAGCTGAAATCACTTTTGTTTCACTTTTTTTAAAAAACTGAAAACATTTCACATTAAAATGACTTCAAAAATGTATGGAAGGCTACTGACGCCAGGTGTGAATCTTATGTTGCTCATGTATATGGATTATGATCTCAGCTACCATAAAAACATACACACAGGGTAGTTACAGGGTTGTTTTTCTAACACTTTTGTTAAAAAACTGAAAACATTTCACATTAAAACGACTTCAAAAATGTATGGAAGGCTACTGCCGCCAGGTGTGAATCTTATGTTGCTCATGTATATGGATTATGATCTCAGCTACCATAAAAACATTCACCCATGGAAGTTACAGGGGGGTTTTTCTAATACTTTTGTTAAAAAACTGAAAACATTTCACATTAAAATGACTTCAAAAATGTATGGAAGGCTACTGACGCCAGGTGTGAATCTTATGTTGCTCATGTATATGGATTATTATCTCAGCAACCATAAAAACATACATCCATGGTAGTTACTGGGGGGTTTTTCTAACACTTTTGTTAAAAAACTGAAAACATTTCACATTAAAATGACTTCAAAAATGTATGGAAGGCTACTGACGCCAGGTGTGAATCTTATGTTGCTCATGTATATGGATTATGATCTCAGCTACCATAAAAACATACACCCAGGGTAGTTACAGAGGGGTTTTTCTAACACTTTCTTTAAAAAACTGAAAACATTTCACATTAAAATGACTTCAAAAATGTATGGAAGGCTACTGACGCCAGGTGTGAATCTTATGTTGCTCATGTATATGGATTATGATCTCAGCTACCATAAAAATATATACCAGAGTAGTTACAGGGGGGTTTTCTAACACTTTTGTTAAAAAACAGAAAACATTTCACATTAAAATGACTTCAAAAATGTATGGAAGGCTACTGACGCCAGGTGTGAATCTTATGTTGCTCATAAATATAAATTATCATCCCAGCTACCATAAAAACATACACCCAGGGTAGTTGCAGGGGGGTTTTCTAACACTTTTGTTAAAAAACTGAAAACATTTCACATTAAAATGACTTCAAAAATGTATGGAAGGCTACTGACGCCAGGTGTGAATCTTATGTTGCTCATGTATATGGATTATGATCTCAGCTACCATAAAAACATACACCCAGGGTAGTTACAGGGGGTTTTTTAACACTTCTGTTAAAAAACTGAAAACGTTTCACATTAAAATGACTTCAGAAATATATGGAGTGCTTTCAACGATGGCCGTTTTTTTTTATGTTGCCCTGTGTTTGCATAATGATGATTATGATAATTTAATTATGTTTTGAGAGTGCTTACACTATACATACGCAAATCGTTTTTTAAAGAAAATTAACTTTCATCGCTTCAAAATGTTTAAACATACATTTTCTCTTCTTTTTCATAAATTCTCTGATTTTTCATAAAATTTTCTGCTGAGAGTTTTTAATTTGCATAAAAATATCAAAAATTTTCTGCTGGTGTAAAAAAATATCAGCAGAAAAAATTTCATTTTTGTGATAGTGATGCCTCTAGCGGTGAATAGCAAAACACATTTTTTCTGCTGGAAATTTTCTGCTATCTTATACAGCATGTTATAGGGGTGAAATTTTGGTTTTCCCCATTTTCTAAATATAAAATCGATCGTCATTTGTGATTTTGGCATATAGACTCCAATCTGGATATGCCGATTCGATGACCCATGACCATAGGTTGATTCTGAGTATAGGTGAAGGGTGAGTCTGATGGGGTTATAGGGGTGACATTTTGATTTTCCCCATTTTCTAAATATTAGGTCGTTCGTCATTCTTGATTTTGGAATATAGACACCAATCTGGATATTCCGATTCGATAGCCCACGACCTTAGGTAGGTTTCGATTATAGGTTAGCGTAGGTCTGATGGGGTTATAGGGGTGAAATTTTGATTTTCTCCCTTTTTCATCGATAAAATCGTTCGTCATTCGTGGTTTTGGATATAGACACCAATCTGAAAACAGTTGACATTGAATGCTAATTTAATATTACAACGCGCTTATTCTCAATGATTGAATGATGAAGATATATTTCATTAATATTCAAAATAACAAGCACCTTATGGCAATCTATATCGTCCACTATGGTTTGTTGTTTTGGATTGGTGTCCATCTAGCAAAACCTCGAACGATTTTACCGAACGATTTTATCGACAAAACCTGAGGAACATCAAAATTTCACCCTTATAACCTTATCAGACCCACCCGAAACCTATTTTTAAAATCTACCTATGGTCATGGGCTTTCGAATCGGAATAGTCAGATTGGTGTCCATCTGGCAAAATCTGGAATGACGAATGATTTTATATTTAGAAAATGGAGAAAATCATAAAATTGCCTCATCAAAATCTAGACTTTCACTCAAGATAAAAAACTCGAAACCTACTGTTTTATGAGGGAAATACGAATTTAGACTCGAAACATCTACCAAAACGTACTAGTTGGAGAAGATGTGCGTTATGAAGCACAAAATAAATCGCACTTCCTGGAGCTGTAATCTCTGTAAAGTTCCACTTTGTTTTGGTAAAAAGTTGTGTTCCAATGACTATCATTCAAAAAGTATTAGTTGGTTGGTTAAAAAAGGACTTATTGAAATGTAAAGTAAAAAATGGACTTATTGAAATGTTATTTTTTTCTTATTTTAAGTAATATTTTTCTTAAATCGAAATGAATGTTTATTTCCATTATTTTAAAATAAAAAAAATTCTGTGCCATTAGGGTTTTCTTCAAAATTGTGTGCCTCAAAAGATTAAAACGACAAATTCGGAACGCCACATACTTGTACAGAATTGCAGTATATTGGGTAATGATTTATTATGGATACAATTATCGATCATCCATTCATCTTATAATGTTGAAAGTTAAACGTGTTTTTGTCAGCAAACAATG
Organism: Nephrotoma appendiculata; assembly: GCA_947310385.1. Classification (NCBI taxonomy): domain Eukaryota; kingdom Metazoa; phylum Arthropoda; class Insecta; order Diptera; family Tipulidae; genus Nephrotoma; species Nephrotoma appendiculata. The sequence goes on along the minus strand of OX371225.1, from coordinate 139,134,783 downwards.
ATTTTGGAGACGTACGGCGAGCAAAATTTTACTCGACAATTGGACACGGCATTTGAATTGTTAATGTCCTGGGATCATTATATAATTTAATATGTAGATCAGTTTTAACCAATATTAAATAAATTTTGTTTTGTTAAATTTTACCGTCAACCGATACTGGAGACACCCCACACCGTCTCGTAAGCCAGCCGAAGCAGTTATTGTATTTCTTCTTTTAGTGTAAATTTAAAAACTCCAAAAAAATCATCGCATAACTACGGTTTACTATTCGGTAAACCAAAACCAAATGAAATAAGTTCATGGTTTCTAGATAAAATCGAATCGATTATTGATGTTAAAGTTGATAGTGATTTAGTTGCCTATGATCTAATAAAAGAGGAATATTTGAAAATACCGTTCGAATGTTAGTCGAGAATTATTGATTTCACGTTCCTGTCACGGCAAGTTATACATCAGACCGACCGAAAAGGTGCAATGCGCGAGAAATTACAACAAAGGAATTCAAAAATTGGTATGGTGACAATTTGGTTATATTTACTTATAACTTTGCCCGAATTTTTGTCGAACGAATTCTTATCTTCTTCTCGTGTCACTCAATGTTTCCGAATTAGATTAGGACAGCTTAGGCAAGAGGTGACCAAAGAGGTAAATTATATTCAGATTTACTAATTACCAACATGGACATTCTATACAATCAATATAAAATGCTAAAATTCAAGAATATTATTAAGAAAGAGAGAAAATTATAATTTTTACGGAATAGTACCGCGTTTAGCAATATGTCAACAACACTAGCGTATTGGATGCCGGGCGACACAATCGTTTGGTACAAACTGCAATATATTAATAAATGATTTACGAGTATTAAAAAAAATGTTTCATTTTGTAAAAGAAAATTTATTTTTCTATTTCCTTTTCCTGCATTGGATGTACTTCTCTAAAATCTGCACCTAGGTGATTCCTTATATGATTTGTTACTTGCTGGGATATTGATTTAGAAATACATACAATTTTGCGCCATATATAACTCGAAATGTTCGTATAAATTTTCGTGCAGATTTCGAATTATTTCCAACATTATTCACTTATTAAATGTGAAGTAGAATAAAATAATTTCCCACACCTATTGAAATCACAAATCTGTAATTTCGGAAATTTTTGTAAATGCTTACTATTCAAATTATTGGAACAGGAACAACTATATTGGTTGTTATCAGTTGTGGCAGTTTTAATTTTTAGCAGCCTATCTATTTTTAGAGCGCTTCACTTAGTGGCTTACCAGATTAATGTTTTCCATCGAACTATTCCGTTACTATCTCAGAAGATTTCGTTTGAGCAATATAGAAAGGTGCAACAATATAGAATCCTCACATGACAAGTAATAATTTGGCTATACACATCCACATAACGGAGGCGGCCTCATATTATGGAGTTTGTTTCAACGAGCAAATAATTTTTTGCTACTTTTCCAGTCACATTTACAATTTCCGAACGTTGTTTAAGTTTTAACTTTTGCACAATCAATAATAAATATTGAATTTTTATCGCCTCAGTGGGTCAACCTCAAAAAAATAATTGTTGGTCTCAGGATGGCTGCTATAATTGAAGGCAACTGATGCGTCGGAGCTACCCTGATGTTTTAGATAAAAACGTCCGAGTGATACACGTACTATTATTATCATTCAGTAATTTACAATATTTTAAACAATTTGTCTAGCTAGTTCCATTTATAAATTTTAACCCAATAACTTATTCTGGTAACGACCAAATCGTCACAGGAAAATTATTTTTTTCCGAATTCGGACACTCAAATCAAAAATAAGATAATTATTTAATAAACATCGTTTTGTGTTTTGTGTCTTGTATTCAATTTGGATTCAAAAATGTTTAACATATATGAATCTGCTCAAATGGATTTATAGATTACTCAGAAACCGTACAAAATTACCTTTAAGTCTAGGTTAATTTGTTTAAAAGCATACATATTTTAATGACTTCAGAGAACGCAATACCTAATCAACTAATTTAATCCTAACGTGAGAATTTTCTCTTTTGTAAAATTTTCTTTAATTTGCTGACGGAATACTATGATAAAATGATGTAAATCCTCGTATTCTTCAAGCGAGTAAAATTCAATCGATCAAAAAATAATTCGCGGATCAAAAGCAAATCAAATCATTTGAAACATATTCAAATTTCCCCGCCCGAGATGAAATAATTTTAACTTTGGACAAACTTTGATCGCAAGCACCCAACATAATAAAAAAATAAAACAAATTATGAGCAATAATGACGCTTATTGATTGCCTTCGGGAATTATTTTTTGATCGCATACGTGAACCATCAAGCTAACAATTCGCAACTGGGGAAATGCTCAGCCCTTTCTTAGAAATGAACGAATATTTTTTTTTCAATTACGTCTTCCTTATTTTTATTATAAAACAAGAAAAGGTCAAATGATGAGGAAAAGACACACATATATGCAAAAACTTGTCAAGATCCTGTTTTCTGTTCCTTCTGCTATTTGCAACCGTTCTAACGTCTTCAAATAATTTAACTCGTGTTTCATGTTTAAGTAAGAATCAAATCAGTCTAATTATTTTATTCAAACGATTTGTCGTTTCTCCCAAAAAGAGTTTTTCGCTTCTGTTGAACTGTCGTGGTCTGCTGCTAGAAGTGGATTTTCAACTTGAAATTGACAATCGGTACATGGCATGACTTTGCTAAATCGTTGAGAAACAAAAAATCTTCAAATGCTATGAGGCGCACTGCCGCAGTGCGAATCCAGACACATTTAAAATTTATTGAGGTTTATTTTTTTGTGATACCGAAACATTAGCTACCTAAATAGACAAATTTGTATAAATATTTTACACTTTTTACGGTGACATATATTTCAACGTTGATATTGCAGTTATATTTTAGACTAATGAATTGCATCTAAATACCCAACTGTTGCCAATGCAACTCCCAAACTGAACTTTTATTTTATCTATCTCTCTTCTTTTGCACTTTGCATATCTGTTGACTTTTGCCGATGTAGTATCTTGAAATTCTTTCGGAACATGTTTTCTTTGCACCATGCCATGAACTCTTTTGATTACTGTTGCCAAATGATATGCAAGTCATATTTCTAACAATGATTTCAAAACTATAAAGTGATAACAGAATTTCAGAAATTTTAGCATTAACAAGTTTGTGGATATCTTCCCCCGTTTGTAATTTTGAAGCATCGTCCAAAATGTGTAAAATGTATGTCAGTAACCAACCCTGAAAGCTAGATGGCACTATTACAGATATTCCAATCTAGTTGTTTTCAATCGTCGTCACAATTTTTTTATTTCACTATAAAGCTTCATAACTATCTGCTCTCAATGCAGGTTGATTGTTTCAGATATATTGATGATCGTTTGACTCTGTGGGAAGCATAAAGAACCACTACATACTGCTTACTTAAACATAATGCGTTCAGCGAGTGGAAAAACTCCTCTAAAACCGACAAACTAAAAAATAAAAATATTCCATTATCGATATTCGGGATAGTTTTTGCGCCTCGATCTTTCTAAAGCGACAAATGTTTGTACTTCTTCCTTCCTGATCAGTACCGCTTGAAAATACCCATAAGAAACAGTGGATCTCCATTGTAGAATTGAAACGTGGATGATTTTTCCATTCCAAGAAGCATTTTAATGGGTTTTCCAGAAGATAGTTATTAATTATTTTGCGAAGGTCCAACATGAATAAACGGGCAAATATTTTGGCTTAATTTTTTTTTTTAAGAAAGAGAATGTATTAATTATCCAATGGATTTAAAATCTTTTTATGTCAATTAATGCCTCATTTTCATTCACGCACACACCCATGCATTAACCTACACACACAATTACAGTACCTATACCACCTGCACATTGCAAGATCCATGCCAACCAGTACACCTGACATGGACGGTGGGTCGGCGCTGAATTCACACTCCACAACAGAGGGACTTAGTTGTGTTTATTAACATTAAAGATCGTAATTGATGAAGAAAATTCGCTTTGCATCCTATCTCTGCTGGGATTCGAACCCAGTACCTCCCGGTCCAAGTGCCGAAGCCTTAACCGCTGCACCACTTGTCCGGTCGGAATTTGGATCAAGTACTAAAATCGAAAAAAAGTTTTACAGTATAAGCGAAAGCAATACCCCTTGAACTCCCTTGAGGGGGCTTGATACCATAAACTATGGTTGCTTTCTGGCCTCGAGTATTTATCAAATATTATTCTTAATTTCCGGGATAATTATCAAGCAGAGATAATTTAACTTAACATTCAGGCAACATCGGGTAAACAAATCAGTACTATTTTCAGTTTCTAATTCTACTTTTTTAAAAACTGAAAAAATTTACTGCCTACTTTCGAAATTATTATGTAACCATCTATGTTCTTTTACTGTGGGGATTTATTTTCAAGATATTAGCATTACTTTTGAAAAGGTATGCCTACTCATAAACAGTTTCATTAGCTTCTTGTGTTACACTGTTCAGGTAAATCAGCGCAACAATTGAAGGAAAAATTCTGATTAAAAAGTTTACAATCTTTAAATGCCATGTTGATCAGTGTTTTGACGCCGCTCTTATAGCTTTCATCTTCTTCGATAAAACGCGTATTGTATCTGAACAATCTCAACTGTTATTTGCTAATTCCAAAATGTTTTCAGTTTTATTAATGAGTGATACAAAATACTCGAGGGTCGGTACTGTCGGTTCCAAAATATGAGTAAAAAACCAAAGTAGTTGGTGATATTCGTTAAAATACACTGGTAGTATAGTAAAATTGAATTAAGCGCGATTTACATGATGAAAAAATGTTGGCCAACAAAAAAAGAAGAGTTTGGTGTATTAAAATTTTCGTGTGTATGACAAGAAAAGGATACCATCGTGCAAAAATTTTGCTGTGAGTTTTTGTCTTTTTTTTGAGCAAATGCTGCAATAAACATATATTTTATGGCAACAAATATTATTTATGGCAGTTTGTATTTCTTTCTCTATTCAACTAATGTGAAAAGTTTATATTGTGTGCAGCTCTAAGCTCACAGCAAATATTTTGCTGGGACAAAATGTTTTCATCATCTAAATCGCGCTTTAGTTGAAATACAATGGAGAATTCTTCCCGAGAATTAAATACAATACTGGAACAGATAACGAAAAACCTCCTATGAAGGCGTTACAAAAAATAACTATGCAGAAACCGGGAATAAGCAAATACTATACGTGAATCGTTTAAAAAATCCTATCTCTTTGCCAATTTAAATAAGATATATGAACGCTTAGCCTGCAATCAGAACCACTTTTAACATCGTTTGAGTCAGCACAGAAACATCCAAAATATAAACAACATACAGTTCGTCAACCACGGCACTGCAAACATGTGTTTTAACGTTAGAATACAAACCGGTAAACTGCAGTCAAAATCAATTTTAAAATATCGATCTAGCAACTGATTCAGCTGTAATATCGAGAAGAAGAATCGGCATAGCAATTTTCTCCTGCGTAGACCACTAAAAACGTCATGTATTAAACAACATTCTAACGATGTTACCTACCAAGCCTTTTAAGTATCACAAAATGGATTTCGATTTGACAGACCTAAAATTTGCCACATACAACTGATCTGGTAAAGAAGCTGATGTTTTTTTAATATGCCTAATTTTACCAGGGCAGTACACAAAACGCGTTTACTCAATTTTACAGTTTTTCAAATTTTGGTGGTTAATTTCAGGTTGGTAAAACCATTTACAAGCCTCCCGTGAAAAGCCAGAAATTTGTTTATTGTACCAATTTATTTATTTATCCAACTGATCATAATTTCCAAACAACGGTGGAACAATTTGGGGATCTTACAAATTTTATAATTGAAGGTGAGTCAGATTTGAAAATCCATTCAAGGGGAAAGTTTCATAAGAAAGAATATTTGATAATGAAAAGCTAATAATTATTAAACCAAATCTCTATGAGTTATAAGGCCTAGAAGTATAAGACCAATTCTCTGTGTATAGATAATCACTAAAAACGCATTTAAAGCTGAAAAATAGCGACATTTCGAGTTAGAAATATCATCATTATGTTCAATACCTAAGCTCTTTGAAATGATCATCCGCAAATCGCTCAAAATAATAGTACCAAAACTCATTTCAACCGTACTTTGACGGTTTTTTCCCTAAACACATTGCAGATAGGCTACAACAAATTTGGTAGAGTTTACAAACTAAATTCTGATACCGTCGAGCAAATGAGCACAATTTACACTGACTCTAGTAAAGCTTTGGATTCAATTTGTCACCTTAAAGTAATACAAAGCTTCTCGAAGTTTGGGTCGTCCATGAGCATTTGTGAAGTGGATATGGTAAGTAACGATGTGATGCATAATTCCGATGTGTTAATATATGCTAATGATATATGAAAATAATTAAACCGATTAAGACCATAGAAGATGAGAAATTGCTCCAGGAAGACTTAACCAGAGTAAAGTAAGTATAGTTAATGCAAACATGAGGAATTGTGACTATCATTCGGTGCTGACAATTATGAAACTGATATTTTTTTCTGTATGATTCCGTGGTTTTATGTTAAAATCATAAGCGTTATTAATTCCTCAAGACATCAATGCAAACCTCTATAAATCAAATATGTTCAATTTTTAGTTAAACTTATTACTTACAAAATTGCACTAAAATTCTGAATTGTAAACGTTGCAGTATTTATCCATACACAACAAAATTTTTAATTGATTGATGTAATCCTAATATTTGTACAACAAAATCTCAACATCAGCAAATCCGCTAGTTTATCTCTATTGTAAAACATTTCCATGTATTTTTACATTTATGGTTAAACAAGTTAGTCTAAAAAAAATTAAAAACTTTTCATCTAACCATCCATCCGTCCAGGAGAGCATTTCTAATATTTTTTGGATTTTCTGAACCTTAGTCAAATTTTTGCTCGTTTTGTGTTCAGAGCAATTGAATAAAAATTGCTTAATCAGATTCATCTATCTTTTCTGCAATATTATGTGAGTAAGCATGTACACTTATCCAAACAGGGATATACTAGAGAGCAAACAAAAACGGGAACAAATTTACTATTCGGCATCGAAAAGCACAACTTTTTGCCAATCTTATGTTCATTGACTTGAATTGATGTATTTTTATGCAAAATACATAAACGAAACGGGATTCGATTTTTTTTTGTTCACTAAACAAATTTTATGTAGAAAGGATTTTTCTGTTTGCTATTTTTTATTATAACAGTACAGAAATATGTTGAAACATATTACATATTTGAATTTTTTGCAACGAGAAAAAGTAATAATAATGCAATAAAAATGTGCTTCCTAAATTCGTGTTTTGATTGAGATATTCAATTGGCTTAATTGTAAAAATATAAGAAAAAGCTGTATGATAAATTTCAGTATAAGCCGGTTCGATGTTACCATTCGATGTTAAATCATGTTTTGTTCGTTAGATTTCATTTGAAGTTAAAAACGTCAAATTATTATTTTGTATATTTGAACTGCAAGGGATAAGCAAGGGATAAAGGTAAGGTTTCACAACTGAGTTCTAGTTTATTAGGAAGTAAAAATTCATTATTATGAAATAAATACCAAGTGTGTAAATATGAAACCGGAATTTTTAGTAAAAAGTACACGTTCATCGTATGATAATTCAAAGTTCATCGTATGATATGTTTTAGGTTTCAGTGGTTGACACCTAAGCCAATTTTGGCCCATTGAGTTACCAAAAAAGCTCCACATTTTTACCCTCAGCTCCACAAATATTTACTGTCATGACAGCTAAAACTATCATGACACAAACATTTTTCTAGGCTGAGAGTAAAAATATTGGATTTTCAAGATGAAATTTTACGTGATATATTTTATGGTATTGGCTTTTGTCTGGAGAAGGAGAATTATTTAGACGTATTATCAGAACTTTTTATTGTTTTTATTAAACTTTTAACATTTTTATTTATTATTTAGCTGTTATTCGGAAATATTTATACCTGTATTTAGATTTATTGCTATAAATGTTAATTAACGCAATAGTATAAATAAATTTGTATATAGTATTGCCATAATCAACCTTTCAATTTTCGAGGTTAGAAATTTGGGCTATCTTCACAAAGGTTGTGTTCTTCAGCAAACCCGTGTCCCATCGATGCAAATAAGAGCCAAGTCTGGCGAGTAAGCCGAATGTGAAAGTATTTCCCAATTAAGTCCTTCCAACGTTACCATGACCGGTTTTGCTTTCTGACACATTTTGTGACGCCTCAAAAAAAGCGTATGTCGGCTGCGACTACATTCATATAGAGCTATTTTCCGGAAAAACCATCACGAATTAATAGTGATAAAAATGACAGTAGCTCCACTAAAGCATACATCCTTTCCAATGGTTCTCAGATCGCTTGAGAAAGTGGCTCAAGTTCAATCAGAAGAAAATCCAGCCCGCTCTTCATCCATAAAACTTTCGCATTCCAAACTCTTGGAACACACTGGTGAAAACTTCTACAAAACTCTTGGCCTTCCCTGAAATATAACACTGTGAATAGACTATTCTTCATTCCGTTGAGATTATTCTGCCAAAGGTTGAGGATATTGGGTGCTGCATTCATGGCTACAAGGTACATTGACAAATGTATGGTTTGTTTCTATTTAAAATTAACCACAGCAACATTTTTCATAGGGTATTTACTGAAATCTAGGGTATCTTCTGAAAGACCATTTCTAGCAAATGGTGTCAATCATGTGAGTCCCATATATCTAAGGCCAATCACGGTAGGGCACGTAACAAATAAGTAAAGGGGTACATTTTACTGGTCGTTTGCTTCGAAACGACATCTTTATGAGCTTTTTCAATTGTAAAAAAATCAAAATCATCTTAATTTTGTTTCACGGTTTCTCACGCAGAACAAAATAAAATTTAAATTCAACCCGGCCAGCGCTCCACATTACGGTGTCTCACGACTAAGCATCATTTCGAAAGAGTAGCCGTTCTTTATAAAAGTGTTGTTTTGGGAAGCCAGTTCCATTAGAATTTATGATCGGGTATGCAATAGTAGGGAACACATATGGTCTATCAAACTATTTTAGTGGCAGGTTTTCAGATATGTCAATATTTTAAAAAATTTAATTTTTTTAAATTATAATTCCAAAGAATTTTCGAAAATATCGAGTATGTACTTTTACACAGATGAGCTACATTAGAATTTAAATCGAGTTGGCAATAATAGTGAACACGTATTGGTCTACCAAATAATAGTGGCAAGCAAGTTGGCCGATCAATGGAAATATTGAGATTTGAATTTTCGTACAATCAAAATTTTCAAGAAATATCAAGCTTCACAAGAATGTACTTCTAGGTATACTCCATTAGAATTTTAATCGGATGGGTAAAAAAAAAATATTATAGTGGCAAGTTGGCCGACCGGTGAAAAATTGAGATTTGAATTTTCTTGGAATTAAAATTTTTAAAAAATGTCGTTCTTTACAATAATGTTATTTTGGGAAGCAATCGAATTTTAATCGGGTGACAATATTAAAAAACATTTATGGGTCTACCAAAATTTTATAGAGGCAAGTGTGCAGATCGATAAAAACTTTTAGATACGAATTTTCTTAGAATTAAATTTTTTAAGAAATTCCATTCATCGCTAGAATGTTGGTTTAGATAGATGAGTTTAATTAGGATTTTAATCGGGTTGACCTGAAGTTTGACCTAAGATTTGCTGGATATTTTGGGCAATATGCATTTAATGTATCGGCGACATTAAAAAATCTTTACTTATTTGTATATCCTATCACATAATTCTATATTTAATTTTGGTAAAACCACAGAAACTATCCCATAAATCGTTATCGTCATTATGTTAGCCCAAATGTTGCCGGATCAATTTGGTTTATGTTATGGATCTTATCCATAACATATGGATAACATATGGATGGAACTTAGAGTAAGTGTAATAAAAACTGTAAAGAAATAAAAAAAATTATTAATAAATTGTACTTTTTAGTATTATTTAGATTACATCGTAAGTGATAATGAAGACACAGAGGACGCTGATTTTCTATTTTCATCAGACTCAAGGTTCAACAGGTTTATAGATATTATAGACAAATATTCAAATGCAGATTTTAAAATGCACTTCCGTTTGAATCGATCAACTGTTGAGTATTTAATAAGTAATAGTTTTATTGGTTTTGATTGAATTTTAGTTTAATATTTATTATTTATAGAAAAATACAAAACAACAGGAGAAGTGCATGCCGGTTCCGGTAACGAAAAAATAAATGCAAAGGTGGATATATATATATATATATATATATATATATATATATATATATATATATATATATATATACATATATATATATATATATATATATATATATATATATATATATATATATATATATATATATATACATATATATATATATATATATATATATATATATATATATATATATATATATATATATATATATATATATATATATATATATATATATATATATATTTACATCAAGGTGAGATTATCAAGAAGATGGAAGTTTGGTTTCGAACTAATGAAACATTGAATTTTTTGTATTAAAAAATTTTTTAATACAAAAAATTCAATGTTTCATTAGTTCGAAACCAAACTTCCATCTTCTTGATAACCTCACCTTGGTGTAAAAATACTAACTGGCTATCAATCCAGAATAACCCAAAATTTCATATAGAAATCGCATGTATGCGTTAAATACAATAAAATTCGAGGTTACCAAGGGGTTGGCAATTGCATAGCGAATCATTATAACTCGCTAAGGCATTGTGATTATACTTTGATTAGTTCAAAGTATTTTCAATATTTTTGTAGTTTGGTCACTGCAGTCTGATGAGACGACCGACTTTTTTAATACAAAAAATTCAAAGTTTCATTAGTTCGAAACCAAACTCCCATCTTCTTGATAACCTCACCTTGATGTAAAAATACTATCTGGCTATCAATCCAGAATAACCGAAAATTTCATATATGTATATATATATATATATATATATATATATATATATATATATATATATATATATATATATATATATCTTTTATATAGCAAAATCAACAGCATGGAACGTTGTTGTTCGAGTGGCCGATTTTTTGGTTGATAAATGTATGTTATGAATATATTTGTCATTAACATTCTTAGTTACTAATAATTTTTATATTTACAGGTCGAGAGTTTCTGAAATGGCCAACACATGAAGAGGCGGCAATAAGTTCAATAAAATTTGAAAGACATAAAAAAATCCCAAATATTATTGGTGTGATCGATGGGACTCATATTAAAATAAAGGCCCCACAAGAAGATTCGGTGTATTATTACAACAGACATTTTTTTTAGCATTTTAGTGCAAGTTATTTTCGGTGCAAATAAAAGATTTATTAACGTTTGTTGTGGAGAGCCTGGGTCATACCACGACGGAAGAGTTCTCAGACGGAGCGGTATTTTTCGAAAAATTGAGAATAACCGTGGTTATTATTTCAATCATAATCAATTTATACTCGGTGACAGCGCATATCCAGCTAAAGAATGGTTAGTTCCACCATTCAAAGATAATGGAACCCTGACAGAAAGACAACGGGCATTTAATAAAGTCCATTCTTCAACTCGTATTGTTGTTGAACATGCCATAGGATTATTAAAAACACGCTTCCGTAGGCTACTGCACTTTACCGAGCAGATAAACCTAACGCTATTGACGAGAATAGTTTATTCAGCATGTGTTTTGCATAACTTCTGTTTTATGCATAATGACGAATTTGAAGTCGACCAGGTAGAGCCAGAAAATATTTCGGTACAAATTGATCAGCCATCTGTTTCCGAAGAAAATGACCGCCGACAGAGATTGTTTGAGGAGCTCATTCAGAAAAATGTAATATAAACAAAGCAAGATTTTATTTTAGTTAAATTTTACATATACTTTGATAATAAAAAATTTATAAAAATTCAAAAAAATTATTTTTTATTATTAAATTCATTTTATTTGATTTGTTTCAGAATAAGTAGTAATAAGTACAAAACAAAAGTTAATTTTAGTTGTATTTTACATATACTTTGGTAATAAAAAAATTGTAAGTAATAAATAATTTTTAATTTCTGCTATTTTTCAAAACTTCTAATAATTCCGAGTGCCGCCGATTGCGCTCATCATTCAGAAATAATAATAATTTTTTTTCCTCGAATATCTCGGTTTGATTTAATTTTTTTCTCTTGGGATTCGGTACAGTCGAAGTGGAGCTCGATGAGCAACTGTTTGAGTGTATTAACGATGGTGAAGCTGTTGGAGGAACTATTTGGGATGAAGGAATAATGGGGGAGGGGGAATGGGATGAAGGAATGGGAGAGGAATTTGGTTCGAAACAAACTGTGTCCGTGATATGGTTACATCCAACTAGGGGTTGGTCCCCAAAAATTTCATCTAGCTCCTTTTCAAAAGGAATGTAGCCTGTTGATGCTCCCGTTTCTCGCTCATTGTCTTTACCTGCTTTGTATGCCCTTAGTAGCGCTTTAATTTTATTCTCCAATTGAGAAGCCGTGAATGGAGATTTCTGAAAAGAAACCAAATTTAAAGAAAGAAAATGTTTTATTAAAAAGAAACACCTACTATTACATTCATCGCAGTAAGATCTTCAAACAAATTATGAAAAGCGTATTTTTTTTCTGATGCTGTCAAATTCCTTTTTTCTAGCATTATAACAGTGTAAAAATGCTATCGTCTCACAGTCGAGCCAGATGCGCCGTGGCCTAAAAGCAAAAATAAGTAAAAAATCTATTTTTTCCATGTTGTTAACATAATAAATGTTGTCATATTGACATACGAAAAAACTGATTACAAAATTTTTCTACGTTAAAACAAAATTTATATAAGGAGGGAGTACTTACGTATTATCCATTTTGATAAAAAAAAAATTTGAATTTTTATATTATAAATTATTATAAATAATTTTATTGTATATTTTAAAATTATATTAAAAACCAATTTTTACTAATCTTTACGATTCTGCGAGAAAAAATCTTTTGTGTGTATGTCAACAGTTTGAATTTTTTTCACCATTCAAAATTGTAAATGAAGTTCGGCACCATGAAAAACTTGTGTTCTAAAAAATTTCCCTGTTCCGTCACTTCAGCAATTCCTTTTCCTGAACTCTGTTGTACTCTACATAAATCCATAGAGTTGTTCAGAACTGTTCAGAACTCACAAAAATACAAATTATTATAAATTATATTACAAGATGTTGAATTATAATTATTTATTTAGTATACTACTCATCTAATTTCACATTGTAATATATAAATAATATTCATTTGGGTGCAAAAATCAAAATAAAATTTTTCCCGATCTCGAACAACCATTTCAGAAAAACGCAGCTATAGCTAACTAATCGAGAACAACGGCATCCGAAACACAAATTAATAATAATTTATCCAAAACGATTAAAACTACGTCCACTTCGATACGTTTTAACGCGAACATTGAAAATGACATTTCGAAAAACAAAAGAAGTTTTTTCAAACTATGTCAATTTTACACGTACAATAATTTGAATCCAAGGATGTTTCTTGTAGAGGATGCTATTTTAAAATATAAAACGCTAGTACTTTTCAAAGTAAATCAGTTTACACATACAATATTTTTTAGTACCTTTCCTAGACATGATTTTATGAAACAATCATTGATTATTTAAGCTATAAACTAAATAAAGTAATAAACTGTTGGAGTTTAGTATGAAATTACTATTTTCATTAAAAGCCGCCTGTTGCAATAGTGGATTAAAATAGAATGTTAATTATTTCTGAGGTTATGTGGAAATTAGAACTCGCTGACTATGGTACATTTCAAAACAGGATATGATAAATAGGATATCACTAAACAGTACATGTCAAACCAGTAAAAATGGATTATTAGTATGGATAATATAAGTGTTCAGAGATTTGTCTTCAGTTAAAGTGATGAAAGATTGTCTTAAATTTAAATTAATAAAATTAATTTGAATAATTAAATCAATTATAGTAGAGGTATGATTTGTGTATAACAATCGCATGCTAGATATCCTTTTTGGTGTCTAAATTTCCGGCTAAGGCGCTATTTCGGAATATTTAAATAATGGTATCTATACATGTAAAAATGAATTCTTGGTCCAGGGCAGACTTCCGGATTGGAGCATGTCACTAATTTCATATACCCCTTTCCTTTCCCTTCCCCCTACCCCTTTCATAAATCATTCCCGCAAAAAACCTTAAAAAATTGAAATTTGAAAAAATTGTACCCCAGCCCCAAGACCCCAGGGTCCAGCCCATTCAAAAGTATCGTGGGCTTGGTCCTGAACATGCAACATATACATGGTAAAAAATTTCATGGCGATCGGTAAAGCGGCTAAGGCGTTATTTCAGAACAATCAAATAATTGTATCTTTACATGTAAAAATGAATTTTTGATCCAGGGGCGGACCTCCCGAATTCGAACGTCTCTTATTTCATATAACCCCTTTCCAAAACTCATTCTCGTAAAAAAATTTGTACCATGGCACTTAGACCCCGGGGTCCAGCCACTCTCACAATATCGTAAGAATGGTCCTGAACATGAAACATTTGCATGGTAAACATTTCATGGCGATCGGTTGAGCGGCTGAGAAGTCATTTTAGAATAATCAAATATTTGTATCTATATATGTAAAAATTAATTGTTGATCCAGGGCTGGACCCCTCGGATTCGAACATGTCAGTAATTTCATATAACCAGTCCCATAAACTCATTTTAATGGACAAATTTAAAGAAAGTTAAAGTTTTCGAAAAAATTTGTACCGCAGTCCCTAGACCCCGGGGTCCAGCCCCTTCCAAAATATCGTAAGGTTGGTTCTGGATATGCAACTTGTACATAGTAAAATGTTGTACCTCAGTCGCTTTAATGTAAATTTTAGTTCTTGTCTTTGTCATATTCTCAGCAAAATTTTTGTAAAATTTTTCTGTTTTCAAGTGGAATCGTACTAATAGGCTACACAAACTTTTTTAATTAAATCTGTCCAAAATGTGTCGTAATTTATCATTATTTTTTATTTCTTTTCAAATGAATTAAAATCTCAAATATGTGAATTGTTTATGGTACTTGATTCTTTATAAAATAAAATCCATTTTTATTTGATCGGCTTTTTATTTTGACATTCTATGTAGTTCAAATTTGGGTTAATTTTACCCAGCGTTAGTAACTAGGTAGGTTCAAACGGCGTTAGTAACGGAGGATTAAACGTTCTTAACCTTTGTTGTGTAAAAATTAATTCTAGCTTACGGAAACAACATTTTGAACTGGAAAACAAGCAGATGGCAACCTCGTACTGAAACTATAGCGCTACATTCCAAAAACAGATTCTACATACAATACCAATTGTCAACATTATTTATACAAGAAATAATTATCTACTCTAATATCGACATCAGCATGTCGACACGTGCGAAATACGCGTAGACGCACAATATTGGTTACTTGTAATAAATTAAGAACATACAATAAAATTTCGAATGGTACTGAGTATTTCATATCCATTTACAAACTTTTATGTTGGATAATCGTTTTTCATCAAAACCAATATAACCCATACGTTTTGTGTAATACAAAATGAAATGTCATTACCACAAACTATAATATTATTCTACCAAACATATTATATAGGTATTGTAAAAATGATGACAAAAGCAAAACATAAATAAATAAATAACATCTACATAAAATATCCCAGCTAATTTTTCCAATGCAATATAATTATTGAACAGAAAAAAAATATGGTAAAACATATGTCAATTCATTTTTCAAAAATAAATATACGGGACTAGATAAAATAAAACCAAAAGTAAAAAAAATACTACTGATATCTAATTAATTGAACTCAAATTATATTTATACGATATGAATTATAAATAAATGAATTATTATGGTTGAATAAAAATATAGGAAAATACTAAATAACAAAACTACTAATTTATTTGTAATTTGTAGTTTCTCATACTACACCCACACACACACACTCATCTAGTAGAAAAACTAAATAAATGAAAAATTGAAGTAGGAAAATAATGAAAAATAAATTTAAAATCGATCGAAATTTGTCTAGTCATAATTTTTTTTTTTTACTATTATTTGCTATTATTTATGGTTATGTGATCAAAGTGGAATATAAGTAAAATTATTCCGATTTTTTTTTGCATTTATAAATGTTTATTTTTCAAAATAAAAAAATTGTTGATAAATAAATAAACAAAATAGTGATAGTAGTAGTAGTAATATTCGTATAATGGTAGAATGGTCGTCATAATAATAAAGCATTATAACAAAAAAAATACTAAGTTGGAATCATTGGAAGAATATTAAAAAAAAATTGTACAGAAGGAAAAATAAACTAAATAAAACATCAAACAACTTTATTTTATGTCCTTTATTGCGCTGGAAAATTGTTGAATCAAAAAAAAAATTGCTTTCCTTTTTTGCTTCTGCACTATATTCATTGTATACATTATATCAGAGAACTAATGAAAAACTCTGTTTATTGAAAGGAAAAATATAAATCATTGATATTTTTATTGTTCAATAATTTTTAATATGAATTGGTAACGTAAATATTTATGTACTCTACATATACGTATTGGAGACAAATCTTTATGACATTCAGTACATTATACACATTGGAAGGTGGTAGGATGGAAACTATTTGAAATAACGGTTCAATGAATGGAAACTCATATTTTTATATTTGTCTAATTTGTTATGGTAATTTCTAGCGACATGAATCCGATAAAATTGTTTGCTTTAGAATCATAAATAGATATTATATCATTATTCTTTACTCAGGCGATACTAATCTGTCTTGAGCGCGTGCAGAAATAAAAATAAAAAAATTTAAAACTAACGAAACTAAGTTATTTTTTATTTCATTTATATGGCTATTGAACAGTGCTATAGTTAGGGTAATCACAACCCGAGAAATCAGAGCGTATAAGATTTTCGTTAGGAATTAATAAAAGATATTTTTAAGGTGTGTATTCACGTTCAATTTATTGCACAACCTACTTGTGTGATGTCAACATTACGCAATATATTGTGTATTTTATTCGGTTTGTGCATTTATTATATTGAACGTAGATTTGCCAAAAATTTGAGAAATAATTGATTGCATTGCACAAATAATTGAATGTGAGTGTGTAAAATTCAATAAAGTTGAACAAGTTTCAGTTGTTTTTCCAGCAAAATGTCATTCGATAAGAGAAAACAAATACTTCTTGATTTTATTTCATTATATAGAAGTTTGCCAGATCTACTAAATGCCAGTTAATATAAATTCTTCTCCTTCAAAAAAAATTAAGGTGCAGTTAATTTTATCAGTAAAATTCAGTATAATTGAATGTGATGAATATGGTGAATGTTGATAAAGTTGTTTCTGATTTAGTTTACAAGAACTATATGAAATTTTTTAAAATGCCTTTTATAAAAAATTTATTTCAAAGAGATTAGAAAATATTTTAAAGAAATTGAGTATAGTAATTATACCTACATGCGGGAACATCGAATGAATTCACAATATTTTTCAACCTGAAAATCGTCTCTATCAACCCTGAAATTCATCAATAGTATCTCAATCTACACCAAATCATAACAAAAACATTTTATTTATATGGCATTTATCTGGATGGCATTATATGGATACGGATGCAAAATCTTTTAGTGCACAAAGATAAAATCCATTGTCTTACTTGTGCCATAGGTTTGGTTATAGAAGGTATGATTCGGGCTACAATTATAAGGTTTCTACTGAAAAATCACATAGTGATGGATTTATGAGGCTCCGGCTAAAAACTATTTGATGCGCAATGCATCGTGTTACCTCTGTCATAAATGGATTGGTCATAGTCGGTTTGGCTGTAGAGGGATGTTTAGGCTTACATTATAAGATTTTTCACCGAAAAATCAGATAGTGGTGGATTTATAAGGTTCTAGCGGAACAAATTTATAGTACACAGTGATGCACAATCCATTGCGCTACTTGTGCCATAGTTAGTTTGGATGTAGATGGTATGGTTCCTACTCGAATTATAAGGTTTCTGCCGACAAATCATATTGTGCTGGATTTATAACATTCTTGCTGAAAATGTTTATAGTGCATAATGATGCATAATGCATCGTGCCACTTACGTCATAGTTGGTTTGGTTGCTATATGATTCTGGCTGGCCTTATCGCGTTCTGGTTGGAATTATAAAGTTCCGGCTGGAAAACATTGAGTGTTGGGCACTGTTGGGTATTTACAATGTAAAAAACGTGTTTCACATTTTATTTATATTTATATTTATTTTATTTATATGTTTTTGTAAATAATGTAAACTATGTTTTGTAAATATGTAAAAGAAATGAAAACTCTGAAATATATAATTAATTTATTTATTAGTATATAGTTTCTTCATAAATAACAAACAATCTAGTAAATGTCACTTACTTTTAAAGAACAAACTTTAAGAGTGTTTATTGCTTAATGACAATAAACTCAATGCCACCACGAGAAGTCCTTATTTTGTAACGATGGACAAAGTCACCGAATTTCCCAACACTCACCCAACAAAATGTAAAAAAAGTTTATGTAATTTACTTGAAAAAATATTCGTAAAATACAACGTGTAATTTACACGCCCAACACTGGAGTTGGCGCTTAGTTTTTTATCTAGAAAAACTGAAAGAACGAATACTCTGGCACTCTAATTTTTGTTAGCCATTCACTTCAATATACCTTGAATTAGTATGTCGTTTTATTGA
The DNA here is from genome assembly GCA_947310385.1 of Nephrotoma appendiculata. NCBI lineage: Eukaryota > Metazoa > Arthropoda > Insecta > Diptera > Tipulidae > Nephrotoma > Nephrotoma appendiculata. The sequence goes on along the minus strand of OX371225.1, from coordinate 139,115,920 downwards.
AGTATATACAAATCAATAATCCAGTAATGTTTCAATTAAAATTCAATTAAACAATTTGATTTATGTCTTTATTGGTAATCAGCGACATGCTCATCCAAGGAATAATGAATTGATAGAGCCTTTTATCATCTCTTGTCTAGGGAATTTAGTGAAATGCCGCTTGCTTTACAATTATACTCTCGGCAATTGGTTTGCCCCAACCAAATGATCATACGAGCCGGATAACTCGAACGGTATACAGCAGAAAATTAACATTAATCCTAGTCATGATCATCATTCCGAATAATCAAGTTAACGTTCAGCTCTTGTACTCACCAAGCATCACTGCTACGGGGAAATTGGTGAACGTTCATCTAAAGTATTCAATACATAAATGTATTCACATGTTCATGTTTTTTTTATTTTTTTTTATTTATTATAATTTACAAAGTTGATTCCCAAAGGATTTCGTGTCCGTTTAAGGGAAATCAATTTTATAAATATACATTAGCAATATACATACGTACATATATGTATTTACAATTTTAAAAATAGTTCAATTAAACAATTATATACTCAGTAATATTAAATAAAACAATAATTTAATAACAATAAGCAAAATTTAAAATTCAACCTATATAACTATTTATGAGAATTTGATAATAGAGCTTGAAGATTTTCTTAAAATGATGGAGATTAAGGTTGATGATTCATGTAGAAATTTTATCTGACAGACATAAATAATAATCTCTCTGATTGGTTAATATTTTTTTGTCTTATACGATCAAAATGAAATTCACACGTAAGCGATACATGTATAAAATTTTGTCGTATGAATATATTTTGACATTTTATAAAGCAAGCAACCTAAAAAGTGTTTTATTCGTTTAGAATTTTTTTTTATTATGTATTCTTTTGTTCTCACTGACGTCAAATCTTATACAAAATTGAGCAATGTTCAATTTTTAATTTTTGTCGTACGATAAAAAAATATGGCCGACATTGAACCAATCAGAGCGATTATTATTTATGTCTGTCAGATAAAATTTATACATGAATCACCGCCTTAACTGATTATTTTATTCTTTCTAGTAGTTTGTTATAAATATAACGAAGGGCCAGCAAATCTAATTGACTTTCGCCCAAATTCGTTAAAACGGCAAGATATATTATTGCCAAATCTGATGTTATAATTATGTTTGTAATGATAATATTCTAAGTTAGAGAGAACTGAAGATACGTTCAGTGTCTTATATATATACAGTGGCTCACAGCCAAAATGATGCAAGCCATTTGTATTTTTTTTAAAGTAAATATCCAAAAAACAATAATAAATATCTATTTTTAATTTACATTTTTTATAAGCTTCAGTATTAATAGTTAATTTCATAAAAACAAAACAAATAAAAAATTTCAGTTTATAACCAAATAGTAACAAAAATCAAAATTTCTACGTAAAAACTTGTCACACCTAAAATGATGCAGTTTTAAAAATTCTTTAAAACATTAATTCATATGTTTGTAACTGACTATCACATTGTATAATTAACTTATTAATATTTGGTAGAATATCCATTTTGTTTTACAACAGCTTTGAGCCTTTTTGGCATCGAATCTACGAGTTTTTTCGTGTACTCTGGAGTTATTTTACTCCACTCTTCTAACAATGCTTTTTTATGCCCGCTTATTATTAAATTCATATTTTCTGATTTCGCTTTCAAGTTTACGCCATAAGTTTTCAATAACATCAATGTGTGGTGATTGGGCAGGTATTTTCATGACATGAGGGGTATGCCAAATTTACAATTCTAACTTTGTGCTTCGGATCATTGTCCTGGTAGAACCGAAAATGATCTTTAATATTTAACTTTTCAGCACTTTCCTCCATATTTCTTTTTAGAATGGCTAAATATATATTTTTGTTCAAATTGCCTTTGATAAACTCTAAATTTCCAACTCCGGAAGAGGCTATATAAGCCCGTAACATAACATGACCTCCACGGTGTTTAACAGTGCTTCGTAAATTTTTAGCTGCTAGCTCCGTATTAGTCTTTTTCCATACGTAGTTTCTTCCATTTGATCCAAAAAGGTTAAATTTGCTTTCATCAGCAAATAAAACCGTGCTCCAGAATGTTTTATCTTCGTTTTTATGGTCTTGGGCTAATTTAATTCTAGCCTTAAGATTAACTTCACTGATGTATCATATTCACTGATGGCTTTTTCCGCATTGTTCTACCATGAAAATTTGGTTCTCTTAATATTCTGCGTACTGTTTTTGGATGACATATTTTATGTAAATTTTTTCAGCCTCCTCGGCTCACTTTGAAGCACTATATTTGGGGTTTTCTTTCGATTTTCGGACAATCCATCGACAATCTTTCCTGGAAGTGCGCTTTTCTAGGCTTATTTTCAACACGATGCTGATAAATGAAGCGTTCGATAATATGATAAACAGTAGAAGAACTTGTTTTCACCTTTTCTGCAATTTTTTTATGAGTTTTGCCATCTTTAAAGTGTTTAATAACTAATTCACGCATTTCAATACTTCTGAGGCGACCCATTTTTTTCAATTGTTACAGAATTTCACTTATTTGCCTATATTGACACACTATATTGACTATAATCGCACAAAAGGTTGTTTAAAACTAATACAGGTCAACCCGCTTAATGTCATGCTTCCCGTGTCAGAAAAAATCATGATAAAAAGCGGGTGGTGATAATAAAAGAACTTCCGCTTATAACACGTTCCATGATATTAACCAAGTTCTTGACATTAACCGAAAATTTATTTCGAAACTTATTCGATTAGTTAAATTGATAACCTTGCTCCAAGTTTCTTTAACTAAAAGTAAGGCGTTCAATAAATTTTTACAATATGTTTTTTTACAATTTTGGTAACTAATATTTGATCTGTGGAAGACTCAATTTCCGCAAGCAATTTTAGCACAAGTAATCTTCTGTAATGGTACTTAAAATTACGGGTCACACGGTTGAATTAGTGATGTCACATTAGGTGGTAAAAAAATTAGTTCGATGTTATTTAGCTTGAACGTAGGATGAGCGAAACAATTGCATATCTATGATGAGCGCAATCTTACGACTTTCGGAAATCAATGCTTTATCACATTCTCGTAACCATTCTTCAAATATAGAAGATGTCATCCATGCATTATTATTGCTTTTGTACTTGACTGGCAACTATTTTATACCACGAAAACAACGTGGTGTTTTAGACTTGTCAATTACCAAAATTGATTGCTTTTCTCCATCCATACTTGCATAAAGAAGAATTGTTATTTTTTCTTTTGAAATTTTAATGCCAGAATATTCAGTTGTCTTGAGATCCGCTAGGCATTGCACGCCACAAAAGGCCACTTTCGTCCTCGTTGAATATATCCTTTGGTTCATGGGTACGAAGAACATTAACTAAGGAAGTAGTTTGCTATTCATTGGTTCCAGCAGCTGTGCTGGAATATCTGCATCAACTTTCTCACGATGATCTTTTTTATAAACGATCCCGTATCTTTTCTTCCATCGATCTATCCATTTATTTGTGGGTACGACGTTTCGAAGTTAAGATCACGCTGATGTTGATATGTATTTGTAGCTAACGCACCCACAAACCATTTATACAACTGCTGCATATGTTTGTTCAGGTGAGCCATCGGGAGCTGCTATAATTTGTAGTTTCTATTTGTCAGTAAGTGCGGTTCTTTGTCGTCCTGTCATGTTTGCACATGTAGCTCTGTTTTCATGGTTATGGGATGAAACAAATTGTAAGTTACACTATGAACAGTCATTTTAATTGAAAAACAATTTATTCAAAACACATAGCATTTTACCTGTTTGCATAAAAATTATAGAAAACGTTTTTTTTTCTCTATGATTTTTTTTAAAAATAAAAATTTTATTTTATTTGTTTTTGATTAAATTGTCGATTGGATACACATAAAATTTTATAAAAAGATGGCGATTTCTTGACTTTACCACAACTCTAACTTTAACCATATTCTAACACAGTTGAAAATTGAACTGAATCAATCCATGAGCGAACAATTTTTAAGGGCGCAAAAATATCTCTGTCTCAATAACAGACCAAAAACTAGAAACTATTTTTTTTCGTCTCTTTTCCCGTTTATCTATAAAACCTATAAAATTGCGGCTCATTTTTCAACAAAAAATTTGTCGACAAACTCAAACAAAAATTAAATTAAAACAATTTAAGGCCATTTTATACATATAGATTTTAGTTTAAATTTTATTTTCGAGAGAGCAACATAGCAATAAAACATCTATTACGACTTATTTTGAAGTAAGAAGTATACTTAAAAAGAAGTAGAGTGTGGTGGTAAGGACCATTTTTATTATATTTGGAGAAGAATACATCCATAAAAAATCGAAACGTAACGAAAATAAACATTTCAAATTCGCATGCGCATATTTGTAATATTATATCATGAGAGGAGAATCATGATTTAAAACGATTTTGAACCAAACACAAAGAAAATGTTGGTGATAATAAGCGGAACTGGATATGATAATAACGACATGATAATAACGGAGTAAAATGTATGTAATTTGGTAGAGATTGGAAAATGGATTTAACCCGCGGTCTCCACTATGCAAAATTGCTGATATTACTATCATGAAAGTAATTTTGTTAATGTACAGTGACTCACAGCTTATTTTAACCAGTCGCATTTTATGAACAAAATTGTAAATATCTCGCGATGTCTTATTTTTTTGAAAAAAACTAAATGTAATATGAAAGCTATATTTATTTTTATTATAAAACACAAAAAATAAAATAAAAATTCTAATGCATATCAAAATTACATTAAAAAGTTCATTATTTCAACCCAAACCCAACTCACAGCTTAAATGATCCACTGCCACAAACATACTAATACCATCAAATCTCGTCAAATTACTTTTGTTAGTATTGCGTTTTTATGGCATTTGGCATTATTGTTGTTGGTATTGATATAATGCATAGGAAACAAAACGTAGTAAAACAAAACAAAAATAAAAACCAAGAAAAATATTTCCACTACGAGTACAACAAAAATAACAAATTTTGGTCTCACGATACAGTTAAACAAATTGCATACAGTGTGCAAGGAAAGTTTCTGAACATCCGTCGCTAAATGTACTAATGGTGATATAGGTAGTCGATGCTTCCAATTTATCGAAATTGTTGTGCGAACCTCCATCATATTCCTAGTCATACACAAACGACTTTGATGCTACAAAGATCTTGCGAGGTAACACAATAATGCGATTACACTCTAATGCGATTACACCCTGCAATCGAAGTTCCTATATTTTCTAAATTTCTATTTGTTGATTAGTTCCGTGTAACAAAAAACAAAAAACAAGAAAAAAAAGAAAAACCATCAAAATAGATATCGCGAAATATTTACAATTGTGTTCGTAAAATGCGACTGGATCAAATAAGTTGTGAGTCACTGTATATGTGAGTATATTATACAATTTTTTTTACTAGCAGCAAATTATCAGGCTGATATTTTCTCAAAAATTATCATGATAATTATTACGAAATGTCATATTTTGTAGGTTAAGTATTTTAATTTTTAAATTTTATTTTAGGGTGAACACATTAAACATGGCGGTATATGGTTCTTTACATTTTTATTTTTTCAAGATTTTTTTTTTTTTTTGTTTTTTGCGGTTAATGTCTGTTGTTTGATTTACGCATTTAATTTGAGTTTTTTTAATAGTGGAATAAATATATATATTGTCACCTACATATATTTTTTCGAAAAAATGTCACAGATGCAGTTTATGACTGAAAATAAGTTAAAGCTAATTAATTTATATAGAGCAAATGAATGCTTATGGAAAATAATGAGTACACTTTATAGGCGTTTGGATCTTAAAACTATTGCACTACAAAAAATTGCAGATGAATTCAATTGCTCTATTGAAGATATTAAAAAAAAAATTAGAAATTTAAGGAACACATACGTGCAACGAAAAAAAAAATTTAATGTAAAGAAATCTGGCAGTGGAGTAGACGATTTACCAAAATCTAAGTGGTTCCTCTTCGATGAACTAACATTTTTGGATGAAGTAATAGTGTTAAGAGCCACAACAAACAATTTTGAAATAAATGAAAACACAGTTCCTATAAATAATTCAGTAAGTCCAGATTTTATTTATTTCATATTATACTATTTAGTTTAAATTTTAACAATCGCAATTATAATTTTATTCAATTTTTTCCATTGAAATGGCACATCTCCCTTACCAACGCAAAAATTTGCAATTGTGTCTCTCATTTTATTAAAAAAATTTACATTGTTTGTTGTACTTTGCTCTTGTAGATGTATATTATAAAAATTTGATGAATAAAGCATTTGGCTGCATATCATCTAAATCGTTACCGAATTCAATTGGCTTGGTTAAATAATTATGTAGGACGCAGCATACTTTAACGATCATATCGATTGTTTCGATTTTAACATCAATTGGCCTGTGTAATTTCCAGAATCTGGTGGCTAGTCTACCAAATGCGCATTCTACCGTTAGCCTGGCTCTACAAATTCTATAGTTAAAATTTTTTTGTTTTATCGTTAACGTTTGGCATCTGGAATAAGGCTTCATCATATGCCGATCCAATTTAAAAGCATCGTCACCTATAAAATAGTTTGAAACTGGCATAGTTTGACCGTTTAAAAAACCTGCCGCCGGAATATGCAAACTCGGAATATTTTTAAATAACGCTGAATTTTCAAAAATCGTAGTGTCTGAGGCCCTTCCATTTGCACCAACATCAATAAAAATAAACTTTGAATGAGCATCGACAATTGCTAGTAAAACAATACTGTGGGAACCTTTAAAATTAAAAAAATTTGATCCTGAATGTGGTGGTTGCTTGATCCGTATATGCTTTCCGTCTACTGCACCAAGTGTATGCGGAATATTCCAAATTCTCCAAAAATCGTCAATTAACTTTTCCCATTCAGGTTCCGTATTATTCATCTACAATAAAAAAAATTATATTTAAAACATTTTCATTAAACAATATTTCTTAACATATGGCCCTAATTATTTACATCAAGGTCCTAATTATATTTTTTTTGTTTTAGTGGGACGTTACAGTCCCGGAAGAAGTGGAACCGGAAGAAGTTGAATTTACTAGTCAATCGTATCGGGACACCAAACAAACCCATAGCAAAACCGCAACTAGATGCGGCGATTGCTCAACAAGTCACGAGTACTCCATCTAAAAAACAAGCAGATATTTTTGAATCCTATTCATCGACAGTGGCCTTGCAATTAAAAGAAATACACGATTTAGATGCTTCAGAAGCTTTCATTACAATGAAAGATATTCAAATTTTAATTGGGGACAAATTAATAAACATTTTGAAAAGCAAGCAAAATCAATCTAATACCGAAAACGGTTTACAATCCTCCGATTATTCAACTCAAACGAATTTGACATCACTGGTGCTTTTTGATCAAATTATGAACACACCTTTAGATTCATCAAGTAATTTTCCAGCTATCTACAACACTCCCACCAGTTCCATAGAGCTTAATCCTCCAAATTTATTTAATTATATATCACCAACACTTTTACCAACAGATTCATTAATTAATCATTTTTCGACCATCACTAGAGTTAGCACTACAGATACGAATTATTCCAATTCGCCACCAAACCCGTCTGTTTCAAATTTTAAAATGTCAAAACCGATACCAATTAAAAGTAATACAAATGCAAGCTATAATATACCGCCATTGTATTCTGGACATTCACAATACTCCCTAAAAAAACCCGTTCCGGAATCCAAAAGGATTAAAATTTTAGAAGACATACCAATAAATTCTGGTAGATCTAATTTAATACAAAATGCAATAACATTATCCGGAATCGAAGACTTTGAACTTTAAAATGACTGACAAACAATAATTTTCAACGAATGCTGTGGTTATATTTTTTTTCTGAATTTCATTTATATTTTTACGACTTGAATTATTTTAATATATGAATAATGAAATGTATGTTTTAATTTATGTATTTTTTGTTAATTTGAATAAAGATTTAATAAAATGAAATTAATCCTATCATAATTAGACAAACGCGTGTTATTGATTTACGTTACACCATACTTACTTTAAGATATTTCGGATGCAGCGTTGAGTATAAGCTAGCAAGAACCTCGGGTATGAATTTTGACAATGTTTTTCTAGAAACCCGTGTTACATATTCTAACGAGTAGAAAGAATCTCCCGTAGCGATATGCCTAAAAGTAATCGCAAGTCGAACTCGAGCGCTAATTGCTGTTCGAAAACTTGTATCCTTTTTTTGAATTTGGTGCTCTACCTAAAAAATATGTTTTATAAAAATTGTAAATTTTATAACACAATAATACTTACTAATGTGAGTATTTCATTGAATTGTTCGTAAGTCAACCTTGTAAAATTTTTAAAGCTTTCATTTTCCCCCCCATAACAAATCGGCTATAAAATTGTCTTCCGAACAATCCAATTGTCTCTTGGCAAGAAATGGATTAACCCAAAATGCTCGTTTGGGCTTGTCCTTTTTTCGAGTTTCTCTAATTTCTCAATTTGTTCAAGCCTCCTTAGTTTAAACAAAGTTTCAATTTGTTTATCAAAATCCATTATAAATTTATTTATTTTTAATATTTTAAAAAAATAACAATTATTAACTTTAAAATTTGTTCATTTCACACATACGCATGACAAACTAATTTTTTGACATAACCATGGTAACGATTATCATGATAATAATAATTATCATGATAGTAATATTCCCAGATATGATATTTTATCGACGACTATTTTAAAATACATTGAAAAAAACACATACAAACATAAATTATCATGATAGAAAATATCAGCAAATTTGCATAGTGGAGACCGCGGGTTAAGTATTATTGATTATAACCGAGTCGTGATATTAACCGAGATGATATTAGCCGGGTTGGCCTTACTCAAAACCGTTTTCATTAAAAATTTTGTTTTGTGTAGGAAAAGTACCGCTATTTTCAAAACAAAGAGAGTGCATCATTGTGTCTGTGACATGTTTTTACGTGAAAATTTTGTTTTTTGTTACTTTTTTGTTATAAATTGAAATTTTTTATTTATTTTGTTTTATGAAATTAACAATTAATACTGAAGCTTATAAAAAATGTAAATTAAAAATAGATAGTGATAATTGTTTTTTGGATATTTTAGATATTTTTAGATACAAACAAAAAAATCGTATAACGAACCTATTGGTAAAATACCGTTGGCTTCAGTTTCAAACCAAGTTAGGATAGGAAAACGTGCAGGTAGTCTCGAAATTGCATTCAATCTTTTGTTTGTAAGATCTTAACTCTCTTTAGCTTAGTGTAACTAGCAGTACCTTAAACAACAATCCCGTACATAATTCTGGGATGAATAAACGCAAAATACATTAATCTCAGAACATATTTAGGCACATAAAATAGGAGTCTTATCACAAGCCCAACCAAAGAAGCAATTTTACTACAAGTAGTGGCAACATGTTCATCCCATGCCATACGAGAAACAAATATTACCCCTAGGTATTTTAAATGTTCAACTCGATCCACTGTGACGTTATTTATTTTGAAAAAAGTTGCACAAAATGTTGGTTTATGTGGCGAATGAAAAATCATAAATTTAGTTTTTGCTATAGATTCAATGAAATCATGTTAGATTTGAAATATTCAAGTAAAATATTCATGTCATGGTTCATATTATTAATTATAACAGAAGGGTCCTGTGTTTCGTAGATAACTGCACTATCATCCGCAAACATATTTATTTATCCAAGCAATGGCAAAATTGAAATATCATTAATGAATATTAAGAACAATAACGGCCCCAGCACACTGCCTTGAATAACCTCACAATTAACATTGCTTACATGACTCCTGATCCCATCAATCATTACGAACTGTAGTCGTTAAATTAAATAACTACTGATTAATTTATAAGATATTCCCCGAAATCTATAGCAATATAATTTATTAAGGATTAATTTATGATCAATCGTGTGAAATGCTTTTTTGAGATCAAAAAATAGAGACCGACATATTCCTTCCGATCAAAGGCATTATAAATTAGATGGGTCTATAATTAGAAATTACAGTCTTATCACTACTTTTAAAAACTGGCACAACTTTAGCAATTTCTAAATGATTGGAAAATTCACCAATTTCTAAAATTGCATTAATATATTTAGCCAGAATTTCAGAGAAACGGGAAGCGTTACGCTTTACAACAAAATTACGTTTATTACCTGGCCCACCACCTTGGCTATAATTTAACATGGAAATTATGTTGTATACTTCCAGAGGTGTGTTGATGACAAAAATATTGAGTTTACATTCGAGCGCAATGCATTAAACTTATAAATGTTTCTATCACTCCCAATTGCCTGGCCCTTTGCCGGAAAAATTTAGGTTTGAAGAAAATAGATGAAAAAATAAAATTATGATCACTAATATCTGAAAAAATTGTGAAACTACATACAACACGATCAATAATATTGCCACTAACTGACCTAGTGGCAAATGTATTAGTAACAATCACTCCGCAACTCATCAATATGTTCTTATAAAATCCGGACACATGGTAACTATACAAAAAATTACTTTTCGGTCAAATAAACAAGTCAAAAACCAGAATATTTCCACCTGATATGGACAAAGAATAGTTTCTACATCTTAGTTAGAACATTAGCCTATCTGGCCGTATACCCCTTTGAGTGGCTATATCTCTAGGAACTTCAGTACAGCATTTAATGTGGGCCCATGGTAACTACACTAAAAATTGCTTTTCGGTTAAATAAACAAATAAAAAAAGGTGATTTCCTCCTGATATGAACATAGGGTAGTTTCTACATCTTAGTTAGTACATTGGCCAATGTAGTAGATGGAAAATCCGTTGTCTTGACGAGGTTTTCGTAGCGTGAAGAATTCATCAAGTCAGCATTGACATCATCAACCTCATCCATAGTACATATATTAAAACCACATATTGAAGTTGCAGGCTGAGTTGCTCGTTTTGGAGGTGTTTAAGTTATTTGGTTGTTGTTTATTGAAATCCGAAATCCGATTGCTTTTTTGGAAACTTAAGTTCATGTTCAGAAAGGTTCTTGATTCGGCTCCCAAGTCGAAAATTTTGGCGATGTCGTTTCCATTCGAATTCTTTCACCAGTAGTCCAGGAGGCCACAACGTGGAATGTAATGCAGTTAAAAATTGATTTGCTGGTAAACTAACACGGAATGATGTATAGTCATACATATGACCGTTTTCCTGGTTGCGGGAAATTTTGATACACACGGCGTTGTCGAGTTTCATTTAAATTTTTAGAAACTCTTCGAATGTTTCTTTCCTCACATAATTTCCAATATTACTGCCGAAGAGCCATCGTCGGGGTTCTACAGCTTTTATTTCATCAGATGCTGACTAATATCGCTGTTCATGCGTAAGATGTGAGTTTAGTAAAGCTGCAGTTGTGGTTACTGATGGTATAGGCTTTAAGCGCAATGATTCCGTTTATCTAAGACAACAACCAAACAAATTCGGGTTTGATATAACTTCATCGACTTCATGCAATACACAATTTTTTGACACAAATTTTGTTGTAGTACCAAAGAATATATACAACAAGAAAGAGATTTTGTTCGACAGAAATATACCAACAAAAAATCGTTCATGATTTTCTGAGTTTTTGTTTGTAATTTTCGAAGAACGAGATGGTCTTATAATCATACATTTCTCGTTCTAACATTCGTTTGATAAACACAACTTCGGCGATTTCAAAATCAAATAATCAATGAAAAAATCGAAAATATTTGAAAAGGGGAAAAATATTGCGAGACAAAGCATTTTTAATTATCTCGTACGTAATTTAGTAACGCTTTATTCTTCAAAGGATGCGTTTCGTTCGAATTTATTGGAAATGCAAAATATTACGTATTATTTTTCAGCTTGGGTTTGTTTATGTACGTAGCTATACATTTTTAATCAAAATAGCTCATGAAACTAACCAATTTTTTTATGTTTTTGGAATATATATATACTCGTATATGCATACCGGAATAATTTATTTGAAAATGTTTCTAGATTTCGATGTATGTATTTAGGAAAAAATTTGATTTTAGAAAAAAATAAATAATGTGATACACATGGAACTTTATGAATGGAAATATTATAAAATGGAAAACAAAATATCAACTCAAATAAAAATGTACGAAATGGATAAGTATTGGTCCTACAAAAATGAAATATACATGTAAACGATTATTTTTAATTTCGATCGTTTCATTGTTCATTTTGGACTATTTTCTTCTGCATTCAAAATTTTTTTATGTAAAGAAAATTTACAATTGCGTGAAAGTGGAATAGCTATCTACGGGTCCACGTTTTATGCCTAGCCCAAGCCAATAAACGCAATAAACTGAATCTTTTTCATTTATGTATGAGCTAAATATTTCGAATCTAACTATTTAATGGATTTGATGACATGCTGTATAGAAGGATTAGTTTAGAGTATTTAATAATTTTGTGCGTTTTAATTAAAATCTTGAAATTGCTATTTGATATTTCATTTTTGTATAAATTATAAATATATAAATTTGAAATTACTTAAACGTAATAATTTTTATTATGTGGCTTTGTGTAGATTAATTGGTTATGACTTTTTCTATGTACCTACATTTAATGAATTATTCGATAGAAAGATATTTCGACATATACAAATCCTATAGATAACGTTGATTATAAATTAGGAAAACAATTTTTGATAACATTGTATATAGTACAAGTTACGGAAAAACTACTTTAATATTCTATGTGAAAACGGTGGCATTAAATATTCATTTCCATGAAATTCGTAGAGTTCCTCAAATGAGCGAATAAGACATCTTGTTTTAGAGCTATCTAATTTTTGACCTATCCAAGAATTATCTCGGACAAATTATGTCAACATAATTATTATTGATCTTAGAAAGGCTTTTACAAAACAGCCTTAACCTATTTACACCTTACTAAATTTAATCAGAGTTTCTAAAAAATCTAAATAATCTCATCAGATTTATATTTTATGATTTTTAAGGATTTAACCTCGCCAGTTTATATAATTAAAATACAAGATTTGGTTATCATGAACCTAATTCTTAGATAATTAGCTAGATAACACTGCCAGATCAGGTGATAATATGATTTTATGATATGATAAACGTGTACATCTTAACCTTGATGTCAGTCCTGCAGTAAACGTAGTTCAATCAAAGAAAATATACAACAAAAAAATGACTTTGTTCGACAAAAATATACAAACAAAAAATCGCTTCTGATTTCCTGAGTTTTGGCTGTAGTTTTCGAAGAAAGGGATGGTCATCCATTTCTCTTTCTAACCTTCATTTTATAAACAAAACTTCGGCGGTTTAGAAATCGATTCAAATTCAATTCAATTTGTTTACTTACGATTGATTCGTAAGTAAACAAATTGAAAAAAAATAATCATGTGCTTACTTTATTCTATCATCCGCTTACTTGAATTTAAAAATTATAAGCAAACTAAAAATTAATAACACCATAGTCTAAATTGGTAGGATTATAACTATAATTAGTTTAAATTAATAATTATTTTTGACATATCCAAGAGTTCCCACATTTTATTGATCTTAAAAGGCGTTTACAAAAAATTAACTACACAACACGAGTTTTTAGAATACAATATTTTGTTATCATTAATCTAATGCTTAAACAACTAGAGAACGGTGTCATATAGACGTACAACTTATCCATGATGAAGGTTTTGGTAATTATGTAAACCGCATTTGGAGTAAGCGCAATCCAATATGAAGACCACATTTAAGAAACGAATTGTACTTAAGAATTATGCGAGCTCAGGCCCTGACTGAGCCCTCACATCAAAAGTAGTAAAAGGATAGGATTAGTTAACGATAGGAATGACTAGAACTCTATACAACTACCTAAAGTAAGGTAGCTATTACTCATTTCTAATCAACAAAAACACTTGGACAATTATAACACATACTGCATGCCTCGCCTCATACTGCATGCCTCGCAAGAACATCAGAAAAACTTATCTTCCACCAAAGGCATTGAGAATGAGTTCTTTTTTATTGATAAAATTGCAAATATAGACCTCTTGATCAAAAATGTTGTATTGATTTAAAATTTTCTTTAAAATTCTGGTTATAATACTTTTAGTATGGTTTTAGGGCTTTGTCAGTAATTCCTGCCATTACTTCCTGGTCAGTTAGCCGTCGGTACATTATATTCGGCAAGTTGTCCCCCCCTCTCCGTCTGTACTAATCGGCCATTTACCGCTCCAGTCATTACCCCGGCCTTTTTTCCTTAGTCATTATCTGTGCGCAATAACCTCCCGTGTATTACTCATCCATCGTAAGCCCCTGATCAGTACCCTCTGAACATTACTCGCCGGGCATTACCCACCGATGATTCTTACTCCTTACAAGAAATAGATATTTTTAATCTATTTTCAATATATCGATATTGCACGATTTAATTGTGATTTTTGAGTTAAATATAGTACTCTGTTAACTAATCTACTTGTCATTTCTTAACCGATAATGTTTAGTTATGTTAGGAATGTAGCATGGAACGTGGCTCTTGTTGAACTGATCATTAAGGTATTTAGTCTGTTGAATGGATTAGAACTCTAACTTGGTTAGAAATAGGTGATTACTTCTCCGGATATAATAAAGTTTGTTATGCCAGATGGAAATTATCTCTTGGAGTCTCGAAAATAAATGAAATGGTTAAAATCTGATTTGTTTTACATAGTTTAGGATAATTGTCTAACATTGGCTAACTTTAAAAGAACTAAACTATTTCGTGAGCGATCATTATGACATTTTGGTAAGATTATGAAAATTGATTATCAAATAGAACATCCAACTCTCGTGAATCTCATATTGGAAGCACATAAATGCACCGCAAGAATTACAGAAAACGTTTAAGTTAGAGTGAGTATAGATTTCGCCAAGATTTCGCTCGATCAGCAAGGGAAGCAGCTAGGGAACTGAAAATCAATTTGTACCAAAATTATTCATAGAAAGCCTTTCTAAAGTTTGTGAAATTTTTGAACCCTTAAAAAATGTTCGGATAGAACTCATTTCTAGATTCCAGAATAGAATGCTGTATCGGTTTTCAATACCCTTAATTGTAAACCCCATTCCGGGTCCAAATTACTCTTACATTTTGTCGAAAATATAAGAATCATTTTGTAACCATTTCTCAAGCATATAATGTAATGATAATTTAGAACAATTGTTGTAGATGAATGGAAGGCCGCCTAGCCCTCCCGTTGGCAAGCCTCTCGATTATTTTGTATGTTACATTATTCTTCAAAGGATGCGTTTCGTTCGAATTTATTGGAAATGCAAAATATTACGTATTATTTTTCAGCTTTGGTTTGTTTATGTATACGTAGCTATACATTTTTAATCAAAATAGCTCATGAAACCAACCATTTTTTTTTCGTTTTGGTATACATTTTCGATACATCCCGAAATATTTAATTTGAAAATGTTTGTTGATTTCTCTGAATGTATGGAGTTTAGGAAAAATTTTGATTTTAGAAAAAATATAAATGTGACTAACATATTCACGTAGTGAAGGAACTTTATGAATGAAAAATATTAAGAAATATAAAACAAAATAATCTTCCGTTGTACTATTGTTATTTGCGTGTGAAGTAAATTTCGAATAAAAATACACGAAATGGCTAAGTGTTTGTTAAACCAAAATGAAATTTAGACGGTTGTTTTTATTTACGATCGTTTCATTGTTCATTTGGAATATTTTTCTTCTGGATTCAAAAATTTTTAATGTAAAGAAAATTTACAATTGCGTGAAAGCGGAAAATCTACGAGTTCACGTTTATGCCTAGCCCAAGCCCAATAAACGCAAATATATGAACCATTTTCATTTTTGTATAAGCTAAATATTTAGAATCGTTCGTTTAGAAAGTGTTCAACGGAGTTGATGATATATGCTGTATAGAAGGAATAAATACGAGTTTTTTTTAATTATACGCGTTTTAATAAAAAATTTAAAATTGGTAATTGTTCTTTGATTTATGCATAAATTATAAATATAGATAGTATTATTAATAATAATCAAATCTCATATTAATCTTAAAAATAATAATTTTTATTATGTGACCGTATAGATTTATTGGTTTTGACTTGTTCTATATACCTATATTGAATTATTCGATAGAAAGATATCTCGACATGTAAAAATGCTATATGTCACGATGTTGCTAAATTAGGAAAACAAGTTTTGATAATATTAACATTGTTACAAGTCACGGATAAACTACATTAATATTCGAAGTGAAAACGGTGGTATTATAAAGGGTTATCCAATTCAAGCTTGATAAAGTAAACTTAAAAAAAAACACACAAAATATTCGGAATGTATTGTAATTTTTATTTCATTTTACAGATTGATCCTTGCCAGTTTTAGTTAAACAAGATATCATTCAAATGTCCTCCACGGGACTTTTTACAGGCCTTGATTCTTTTGAGGTAATTTTCAATGACTTTTCGGCACATTTCGGGCGGTATCTCGGCCATTACCTTACGAATATTAGTTTTCAATTCGTCAAAAGTTTGAGGATTGTTTGCGTAAACACGATCTTTCGCGTAGCCCCACAAAAAGAAATCCAAAGACGTTAAATCACAGGATCTTGGAGGCCAATTGACATCAGCCAATCGCGAAATCAAACGTCCAGGAAATTTCTCTTGCAAAAGATCTCGATTTGCTCGTGTTACGTGACTGGTTGCTCCATCCTGCTGGAACCACATATCGTCAAGATCAAAATCTTTGATTTTCGTAAAAAAATAATCGGTTAACATGCGGCCATAGCGCTCAAAATTGACGATAACGGTTCGTCCATGGTTGTTCTCAAAAAAATACGGCCCAATCACACCACCAGATCACAATGCGCACCAAACAGTGACTTTTTCCGGGTGTAATGGCTTCTCTACAATCAATTGTGGATTTTCTGAGCCCCAAATTCTACAGTTTTGCTTATTAACGTATCCACCAAGCGAAAAATGAGCTTCATCACTGAAGAAAATTTTGTTCGAAAAATCAGCATCAGCAGATTTAATAATTTTAACGCGTTGGTCGATTGTTAAATGCTCCATATTCTTAAATGGCAGAATGTCAACTAAATAAATGACAGCGTACTTGACGTTTATTTTTGACAGATGTCGGTATACAGATTTCTACTTTATCAACCTCGAATTGGATAACCCTGTATAATCATTTTCATTAATTGATTTTGGACCAATTTTGCCAACCAACATCAATCTTATTAATCTTAGAGAGGCTTTTGCAAGGCCGCTAAACCTTTTTCAAATCTTATTTTAATCCGAGTTTTTAAGAAATCTCAATAATGATAGATTTATTTTTTTTTTTTTTAAGGATTTAACGTTACCAGTGGCTTTATTTGGTTTTCCCCGAGAATAGAGAATTGGGATTTTTTTTTTATCGGTAAAAAATAATTCCATTTTATAAATATATATTTAAAAATAAATTAACTTGTAATAAGATCGGAATACGCGTTTAAGTTTATAAAAACTTACATAAAAAAATTATTCCCAGCCTACCAGAATATACATTTGAGAACGGGAAATAAATATTTTGAAATTAGTACAATTTGTAGCAAAACATTATCACAATTCCCACACTTTATATAATTAGATTACAAGATTTTACTATCATGAATCTCTTACTATCAGCTTAGATAACTAGACAATACTGCCAGATCATCTGGTAATATGATATTATGATATAATAATAAACGCGTACATGATATATAAGGCATGGTGGCAGTCCCGGTAGGTACGAGTATGTATAGCACAATCCTGGAGTAAACGTAATTCAACATCAAAAACGTACTTCAGAATAATGGGAGCTCTGGTACAGAAAAGGATTAGTTAATGGTATACGCTACACAACAGTCATTGTCTAACAATGTACTTGGCTAATAAATTATTTGTACGATTTGTTAATTATTTACACACACTTTCCGTACATAAGATTTGTTAATTTATGAATTTGAGTTAGTTGTGATTAGATATGCGAGATATCTAAATTTCATCAAATATTTAGATTTTTTCGTCGTAGGCGATTGTATACAAAATAATTAAATAATTTGGCCATCGGTCTAAAGCTGCTGGGTTTCTTCCAGCCAACCGTGCAACATCTACCCTGAGGAGTATATGTTTAAAAGGTTTCGATAGCATGTTTATATACATAGGATTGATGATTATATGGTCCAGTTCAAAATTTAATTACAGTATTGTCATACCAACCTTACGCATTTTCAATCATTAAATAATCATAAATAAACACACTTGAATTCAATTAGAAAGTACATCTAAAATTTCAAATAGAGAAGAGTTATTTCTCTCACAAAACTATTGTTTGTAATACCTACAATTTTCTTTAGAATTCTGATTATTATACTTTTTTATATTTATAAAATTATATTTATAAAGCTGCACACTTACAACGTATATGTTGGAAACCAAACGGCCGATTGGTAAAAACTACCCTTGCATATCGCTTTTTCACTTCTTAAGCACGCTCAAGAAAAATGTTGAAACAAATAATAATGAACCATTGAAGTTTATTTACCTGTACGGGAAATATACGGCCACTACATACTATATTATAACATTATATTATACATTAGTCACTAAAGGTCAATTCTAAGTTATTCGAACATCCTTATTAAATATAAATACATAGTACATTTTTACATAATTTATTTATTTTTTAACTGTTTAAAATTTTTAATTTCTTTGAAGCGTTTGTTGATGATAATTTTTTGTTTGTTTTTGTAAATTCACCTTTTAATAGATACCATTTGGAATTTTTCCTAATTAATACAAGATTAAAATTTTTTATTAAAGTTCTAATGTGTTCATAACACGGTTCATCTTCTTTTAACGGTAGAAAACCAGGAAATTTTCGCTCGATAATATTTAAGCACTTTTCAGTAGCCTTTTCACAAATATTAGATAAATGACACTCATGTTTGAAAGAATGCTCAAAAATCGTTAAACAAGTGTATGCCACTTCTGCATATTCCTTTGTCGGTACTTTTAACGGTCCATATCTTGATGATTTTTTAAAATTATTTTCGCTTATAAATGTATCACTTGCTGTAGGAATCTCAATCGATTCTTTTATCAGCTTAATTTTGCATGCATTGCAGTCTATTTTCTGGAACGCACAATACCCAGCATAATATGTGGCCGCATTTTTCTGAAGAATGTCAGTCTCAGAGGTAGAGTCTCGACAGGCTAAAAACTCATCGTAAATTGAATCGTCTTCAGGCTCGCATTCAGAAATTAAGCTTTCTTTGTAAAGCACCTGGAAATTTTCCCAGTGAAGGTCAACCATCTTTCCGTCATCTTCTTTGCAGTTGGCATACTCACTTTTAAATAATAGTTTGGTAACGATCATATTAGCGTAGTGTATGCCAATTTCGTTGCTGGACGGGGTGTAATTAAAACCACCTTTACCGCATAACCGAGAAAAAAAGTTTTCAAGGCAGTCTTGGTTCGTTTTCCCAGTTAAAATGAAATCAACTCCATGATTTATTGTTAAGTAATCAATTAACATTAGTTGTGATTTAATGGTTAGTTGAAGACCTTTAATAAATTTAAAATAATTTTCTTTTTTGTAGAGGATTTTCAATTTTTTCAAAAAATCTAAGCTTTCTTTCATATAATTGTTTAGCTCTAAAACAAGATGCCTTATTCGCTCATTTTAGGAAGTCTACGAATTTCATGAAAATTAATATTTAATGCCACCGTTTTCACATAGAATATTAAAGTAGTTTTTCCGTAACTTGTACTATATACAATGTTATCAAAAATTGTTTTCCTAATTTATAAACAACGTTATCTATAGGATTTGTATATGTCGAGATATTTTTCTATCGAATAATTCAATAAATGTAGGTACATAGAAGAAGTCATAACCAATTAATCTACACAAAGCCACATAATAAAAATTATTACGTTTAAGTAATTTCAAATTTATATATTTATAATTTATACAAAAATGAAATATCAAATAGCAATTTCAAGATTTTAATTAAAACGCACAAAATTATTAAATACTCTAAACTAATCCTTCTATACAGCATGTCATCAAATCCATTAAATAGTTAGATTCGAAATATTTAGCTCATACATAAATGAAAAAGATTCAGTTTATTGCGTTTATTGGCTTGGGCTAGGCATAAAACGTGGACCCGTAGATAGCTATTCCACTTTCACGCAATTGTAAATTTTCTTTACATAAAAAAATTTTGAATGCAGACGAAAAATAGTCCAAAATGAACAATGAAACGGTCGAAATTAAAAATAATCCTTTACATGTATACTTCATTTTTGTAGAACCATACTTATCCATTTCGCACATTTTTATTTGAGTTGATATTTTGTTTTCCATTTTATAATATTTCCATTCATAAACTTCCACCACTACGCGCTATGTGTATCACATTATTTATTTTTTTCTATAATCAAATTTTTTCCTAAATACATACATAGAAATCTACAAACACTTTCAAATAAATTATTCCGGTATGCATATATATATTCCAAAAAAATAAAAAAATTGGTTAGTTTCATGAGCTATTTTGATTAAAAATGTATAGCTACGTACATAAACAAACCCAAGCTGAAAAATAATACGTAATATTTTGCATTTCCAATAAATTCGAACGAAACGCATCCTTTGAAGAATAAAGCGTTACTAAATTACGTACGAGATAATTAAAAACGCTTTGCTTCGCAATATTTTTCCCCTTTTCAAATATTTTCGATTTTTTCATTGATTATTTGATTCGTTTGATTTTGAAATCGCCGAAGTTGTGTTTATCAAACGAATGTTAGAACGAGAAATGTATGATTATAAGACCATCTCGTTCTTCGAAAATTACAAACAAAA
Source organism: Nephrotoma appendiculata (assembly GCA_947310385.1). NCBI lineage: Eukaryota > Metazoa > Arthropoda > Insecta > Diptera > Tipulidae > Nephrotoma > Nephrotoma appendiculata. The sequence goes on along the minus strand of OX371225.1, from coordinate 139,094,890 downwards.
ACTCAGAAAATCATGAACGATTTTTTGTTGGTATATTTCTGTCGAACAAAATCTCTTTCTTGTTGTATATATTCTTTGGTAGTACTATAAAAAAAAATTCAACAAGACTTAATAATTTTTTTTTACAAAACGAAATTAAATGAAAAACGTAAAATAAGGTACCATGATTATCAACCAAATGGTTTTTAAATGCAGAGAATCTCTTCAATTTATTTTTCTCGTCAAAAATATTTTCTTTAAATATAAAAAGTGACGAGATAAAATTTATACAATAAAGAAACTTTTCATTTTATCTTAAACATACACTATTTTTCTTTATATATTATTCGCCTTCTATGTGGTTATGCTTATGTATTTATAGGGTACAGTAGCTAGTCCCGAAACCATATACACATGTACGTATATACCGGTGCGTTGATACAGTTGAGTTTTTTGTCCGTTACGATAAAACAACGCCTGATGACCGTTGTTTGAACCACACCCGTACGTTAAAAGTATCGATCCAAATTTCGTATCCAATTCTAAGATAGTTGGGTACTTATAAGGATCCGTTCAATTTGATTACAATGCGGTTATCCGTGAGACCCCGCCTAGTGTTGTATCCGCAATTTTTTATACACAGAAGCGGCTTAAGAATAGACTCGTTCTGGATTCAGCAGAAATTTTCATTCTATCTTCAACTTTAGCAAGTTTTTTATTGTTACCGCCGACTTCGGTAATTTTGTTTGTTTTACTTTTTTTTTAAGGCTATGAATAATTTAGCTATACTTTACACAAAATTTAGATATTTCAATCTATATCTTAGTCCGATATTGCGGTGTCTCACTTAGCAAATGAATTTATTTTTTTATATTTTTGATGTTTGTATCATCATGCAGATTATAATTGAATAAAAAATATGTATGTAAATACATACTAGTACATACATACTAGTACAAACATAAAATGTTCTTAAATTTTAACACATTGTTATGGCGTTAGATATGCTCCATAATAAATTGTTATCGACCACTCTCTACGACTGTCAAATGCCAACTGACAAATACTAACCAAAACAAAATGGCGGTCAAACATAATCGACCAAATCTGGTAATTCCCCGATAATAGGGAATAATTTGTTTTTGTAGCAGCTATTCGACAGACATTTTTCCCAATTCTCCGTTTTCCAAAAGTTAATTCTGGAGATTGGGTAATAAATTTACGGGAAAATAATTTAATTATTCGCGGTCGAGAAGCGATCGTAATAAAACAAGAAAATACATGTTTAAAAAAAGTTTACTAAACTTGCTGAGTAAATTTCATTATTTTTATTTCACGGTGGATAAACAATATTGGCTACTGCTTTGATAAATTTACTCTGCAGTTTGTAAAATAATTTAGAAATTCTTTACAGAGCGCGTATTAAAAATAATGACAGCAAGGTGGATAATGGTTTACAATGCATTTTAAAATTTGCGGATCGGGAAAATTGCAGCGTATTAATATTTACTCTGCCCAGAAGCAAACACTCGAAACTTCCAGATTGGAGGAGACAGAATTTAATATATAACATATTAAAAACCAATTTTAATGAAACATATTTTTTATAATTATTTCTTTTTCTTCGGATTGACAATAAACTTACGTGTGAATTTTTATCAAACATATTTTTCCTTTGCACCCTTGAAAAATATTGAATTGTTGTAATGTTGCTAATAATTAAATTCTCCTCAGAGAAGTAACCATTTAATGTTCAGGGAACTGAGTTGGTCCGGTCCTCTAAAATTGCTTAATAAAATTCTGAAATTAAAACAAGAAAGCAACAAATATAAGTGAATGCACATAAAGTTGTGTAAATTTAATTTATGTTTACCATAATCGTATCGGTTTTCTTTTTTGGTTTAATACTGAAGGTTAGCGGCAATTTCTTGCGACGCGAAGTATAGTTACAAAAAAAAAACTGCAAATGAAGGAAAAAAATAAATATAATTTATATTTTATTTTATTTTGAAATAATTACCATTTTTCCTAACAAATCCGGAAACTAGACGAACTGGCATTTTTGTGACAATTTGTGTACATACTGCTCAAATTTAATTTAAGACTAATATTTGTCAAACAATTATAAATAAAATTTGGAGAACAAAATGCAAATGTCGGATAGAATAAATGATTTCATTGGTTATAATCTCCTCGCAAAAATTGTTTTACAAAGTGCAAAGTAAATTTCGAAAAGCATTTGAACATTTTAAAACACTTTGCAATTTATTCTCAACGAAAAAAACCAAATTTTTTCATTTATAATATGTTTGCTTTGAAATTGATATATACAAATTGCGCAGCTCAAAATTACCTAATTTAGGGCCACATGGGCCTTATTCTTGAAATCGGTAGAAATTTCCGCATTCGAATATAGATAGCTTTAAAATTCTTTATATTACTGAATTTTTCGCCGGCTACTTTAATAATTTTTTCAAATTTGTTTACAAATTTTCTATTATTTACTTCCCTACTGAGAGAAAAATTCTGACTGTGTAAATCGATGCGGAATTATTCCCTTAGTAGGGAAGTAAATAATAGAAAACTTGCAAACAAATTTCAAAAAAATTATTAAAATAGCCGGCGAAAAATTCGAATAATATAACGAATTTTAAAGCAAACTATTTTCGGAATGCGGAAATTTCCACCGATTTCAAGAATAGGGCCTCAAAATTTGCATAATTTCGACATGGTAGTAAAACGATGCATACAAAGAAATGTACAATATTTTGCAAATAGCATTTGTTTTATGTTGTTTGCAATGATTTTGTTTATTTATAAATATATAAAATATTGTTGTATCGTGATATATTTTTATTTTGCGATTATTGCTCTGGCATTACCACCTTATAAAATCGACCTTTTTTGGAATACAATTGACATAAAAAGCACCCTGTATAATTTAAGGAAAAATTGTCTCAGAAAATGTCTAAAATTCTCGCTCGCCAGGTTTGACTATATATTTTTATCAATCAACCAAAACAAGCTAGATACTCCTCAACTCACATCATTTCAACTGAATTGTGTTTAATATATCAGGAAAGCTGTATTTATATATCGGGAGGTATTGAATGTCAACGATATACCCCAATTTTGATGATTCATTTTTCCAACATATCATAGATTTGAAAGAGCCAAATGTTTGTTCAAGATGATGTTAGTTTATTTGCTTCCCAATTTATTTTAATTTCATAAATTTTGATGAAAGTTATAAGTGTCTGTGCTAATTGTTTCAAAGCTTTGTGCAACAGTTTCTAAAACGATCAACCAGAAACAAACAAACAATTTAATAAAATTTCTAATTTATTTGTACTTTGCCCCACCACATGTGGATATTATATGTACAAAGAAGAATGAGTGTTAATTACTATGATTCATTTGATTATAGTGTCGATATCAATAAACGAAATTACTCATTTATGAATATAAATAACATTAATATTTTGGTATTCTAAACTACTAAAATTCTGAAATAAAATGTAAAACTAATCATTGCCAATTTTCAAAGTATCATACAGACAGACCCCACAAGGACACATAAAAATTAATTTTTTTTATTATAAATTCGTCTAATTTTATTTCTATCAAAATTTATAAATGCATCATTATGTAGAGCAAATTAATTATTTTGTTGATTAGCAATAAAAATAAAATAAAAATTATAGTTATAAACAAATAATAATATAATGAACTAGGAAATGAATTTAATGTAAATTGAAATATATTTTTTTAATCATGTACACATGTACAACGGGTACATGTAAATAGAAAATAACAAAACACCCGCAGTTTTTCATTTATGTAAGCAAATTTTACGATTTACTCGTATAACAAGCCAATGTACGTATTATACGAATTGACAGCAATTAGTTTATTTTTATTTTTTTAATTTAATATACATGAACATTGCGCTATAGTTCGACATTACAAGTACATAGTTTTATTGATTTTTATGTTTTTGAGTACACACAGTTTTTTTTCTGAGGTTTCCAGATTTGCTTCTTGTATTAAAAATTTAAAGTTGTGTTCACGTGAAAGGTAAAATATTTTAGTATAAATACGTGAGTTAACATTATATAGGATATGAAGAGTGACATTAAGTATTTTTATTGATATATTTAGTTAGTAAAATGTCAACCAACATACAAAATATTGTCGAGGTTAAATGCAATGCATTTTTCATATACCGAAATGAAATCGTTTGTATTTTATTCAATTATATAGGTGAGAGACATACTCGTATATGATTCGTTCAAATAATATCGAGCCGGATATATGTTTAAAACATTTTATGTATTATTCAAAATGCATAAAATATACAGAAAATAAATTTAATGTTCTGGTTTGGTATCCGTATCTACGAAGGTACTTATGAACGGATTGAGACATATAGGTTTTTTACAAAATGTTCTTTAAAATTTAATATACTAGTCGTACAATCATCCCTTTTCAGGTAAATTAAGAATGCTAAGAGGAAAAACTGAAAAACTACATATACATATATAGAGTGAAAAGTTACACTATGATCCATGCATATTCGAAGTCATTCGTTCGAAGCAAAACTCATTAAAGCCAACACGGCATTATACACTTGGATTTGATTGACTAGCCCTTTACAACGCTTATAAAGTAAAACGTCATCAAATAAATGCGTAAAACTGCTAACTCAATTCAATTAAAGCGAAATACGTCCCAACTGCCACATAAATAATTTATTTCACTCCTGTATAAGACTGACCTAAACTGTACTAAACTGATCGTGCAAAATTTGGCCAAATATCTGGTAGTGGTTTTTGTGTAATGAATTATAAAGAATGATCCAATAGGAGGTACTTTTTCCAATTGGGATTCTCATTGGGATTCATGCATCACAACTGTCATATTCATAAGACGTTTGTGTTCAGTATTCATTGACATTTCACTATAAATAGACTTACGCGAGAACAACGTTAATAATTATGAAAATTTATTTCAAAAATCAGTGTTCAGTGAAAAATTGTTTTCGTGCTGTTCGACCATTTTTTGGTGTTCATAATCGTCAAACTGAACGCACTATTTGAGAAACTATCAAAAAATTTCGAACCACTTTTTCATTATTGGATATTCATCAACCGACTAGAATGCGTACTACTCGATCTTTTGTGTATATTGCTGCTGTAGCTGAAAGTGTACGTGAAGATCGCAATCAATTAATTCGTCGCTGTTCTCACAAGATCTGGGTCTCTCGTATGCCATATTGGGGCGCATTTTGAAGAGAGTTCTTGGTTTGAAGGCGTACAAAATACAGTTTGTTCAAGAATTGAAACCGGTTGACCTTCCTATGCGTCATCGATTTGGTTTATGGGCGTTGGAACAGCTCTAAACTGATCCGTTTTTTTTATAGAAAAATTGTGTTCAGCGATGAAGCTCACTTTTGGCTGAATGTATACGTCAACAATCAAAATTGTTATATTTGGGCTGATAAACAGCCCGAAGAGATTCAAGAGCTTCCAATGCATTCTGAAAAATGCACTATTTGGTGCTGTATATGAAGACAGTTTAGAAAGACAGCGTAAATGGCGCAAACTACAGAGCTAATGATCAATGAATTTTTATTGGCAAAAATTCAAGATATTGGCGTAGCCGACTTGTGGTTTCAACAGAGGATGGTGCAACGTGCCACTCAGCAGGCCAAACCATCGATTTATGGAAAGAAAATTTTAATGAGAACATTATATTAAGAAACGGACCCGTTAATTTGCCTCCAAGATCTTGTGATTTGACGCCATTAGATAACTTTTTATAGAGGTATCTGAAATCACTTGTTTGTATCGACAAATCGCAATCGATTCCTGCATTAGAAGCGAACATAACACGCGCATAATTAACGAAATATTGGCCGAAATGAACGAAATAGTGCTCAAAAATAGGACCCATAGGATTGATCATCTAAGAGACAGCCGAGGAAAACATTTAAAAGAAATTATTTTCAAACCTTAAATGTCATAAACCGAACTAACGTCACAAATACAAATTTTGATTATTAAATTGATTTTAGTGCGTTTTATTTAAAAAAAAAACTTCCCGGAAGCTCTCATTGGATCACCCTTTAGAAGGTGAGATAAAAGCGACCTTTACGGTTCCCACGCATTTGACAGCATTGATTTACTAACGAAGATTTTAGAGTCAAGGTTAAAGATAATATTACAGCCTTTTTATATCTCAAATTTTGATTTAACTTGTGTGGATATGCATTCTTAGTGTGGCGCTTGCAATAATAAATTTCATAATGCCGCATTAAATGCCAATTTTTGCATATTGATGGCTACGCTTCAAGCTCGGATGAAGGAGTCCTAGTCCAAATTCTAAATTCTAATCTTCACTGTAATGGAATTGTAACCATTGGTAATATCGTAGGCACCATTTCAAAACCATAAAAGCTCGTATAATGCAACCAGCTTTTATGTTTAAATCTTGGTATGATTCCAAATGTTTAAAAGATCTGCAGTTTTGTTAACCTGTCGTTCAACCTTCCTATTTTCGCAACATCTACATCTGTATCATATGTAATTTCCGGTGTAATGTGGGTCTTGGTGGTATAGATGTCGGTCAGTAATGCGTGCAGATGTGAGTATCGACGGTGTGCGTCTCCGATCTTGGCAGTGAAAAAAGGTGTGTGATATCATGTGCGCTTGCTTTCTAAAACTCTCGTTGTTGATGTGTTTCTGGTGATATGGTTGCCAGCGATGAAGGTGTTGGTGATGTGGTTGTATCGGCGATCTGATTCTCTCTCTATCTCTCTGGCACAGTATCCCATCAAGGGATTTGGCCGCCTCAAATGAGGTTTCATAATCATACTTTCATTTCGGATAATGAATGATTAGTTCATTGATCCTTTACCAGCCGTGAATTTTTGTCTTTGTTTCCACCGGGAATCGAGGACCTCCTAGGAGTGTAACGGATGAACCAAAATTCCTTATTGGCTGTACTCAGATTTTGTAATGGGGGTTGGTCATGTGGGTGCTGCGGTTTTGAGTGATGGTGATAAGGTTATGTGTGCTTAATTTTCTTGTTAGGCAAAATTTAGACCAATGATGTAGTTGTCGGTCATCTGGTGGCTCAATCAATATTACAACTGATTGTGGAGTAGGGTGTGAAACGAAATCTCGGTCGGTCAAAATCCTGTTTTTTTTTATATAAATCCCGGATTTCAAAATACCGGTTTTGCATAAAAAATAATGTAAACTAGATAAAGTTCTAGTAAATGGCTAATAGGGATGAAATTTTGCTATTTCTTAACAGATTTTGTTGAAATTCGATACGTGCGATGGAAATGGATTTCTAAAATGATTTTTTAATAAAGTTCTGAAATATTGCCATCGCTATGGAACAAGGCCATTTTTAACCCAAATTTAGTGGAAATTCAACATGTGGGTCCTAAAGGGGATTCAAAAAATGCGTTTTTGATAAAGTTCTGGAATAAAGCGGATAGGGATGAAACCTGGCAATTTCTTAACCGATTATGTCGAAAATCATGTGAGATCATCATGAGAAACATGTGGGATCTAAATGGGATTTTAAAAAGATGCAGCCTTGGTTTTCTATATTTTCAATTGTGAGGCAATTCCATCTACATACTTCTGCTTCGTGCAACTCTATTCAAATAAGTGGCCAAATTGTTGGGCGTTGGAGCAAAAAAATGATTTTACTACTAAATATAATTGGCTGACTATATACGGCAAAATTGGTGCTATCGGTAGCAAGCAAAAGGCTAGTATGAATGTTAGCAAAGAGTGGGCCAATAACGAAGTTCGCTATAACGGTGATAATAAAGCCAAGCATCAAACTTAATTGCAAAAAATGATGTATGAACTCAAGGAAAGCGCTGGTCACAAAGCAGCAATCACTGCACCCATAGTTCCAGCCGATAAAGAAAACCTACCAAATATTATTTACAAAAATTTGATGTTTGAACGAGAAATACATACAAAGTTTTCAGATAAAATCAATGGTTTCACAATTTTGAAAATGAAATGGACTTGCAAAAAATTAAATTATAATTAATAATAAATTTATAATAATTTATCAAAAATTAAATGATGTTAATATGGCAAGATTTTTACATTTTACAAATGCGAAAAGCGTTAATGACCGAAATTAAAAGACCGAAAAGTAAAATATCGATAATTATTGACGAGTCGACAAAACTAAGCAAAAAATCAGTTTAATTACATATTTATGTTCGAATGTGTCTTGCAGAGCTTGGAATGAACCCTCCTGTTAACCTTTTCATTGATTTGATAAAACTTCAAGCTACGCAAATCGAATTTTTGAATCATTACAATGATGACTTTCGTACGGCATAACCAAACGGTTTTTGACGTCTTATTTAATTTGTGTAGCTTGAATGCTGCAGTAATGTTAGAACGTAATAGTATAGGGTATGTAACTAGCAGTAGCAGAAAAATAGTTCTAGCATTATTTAAAGCATTCATACATAAGCTTTGTAGTAATTATCATGCAAGTTCAGTTGCTAAAAATTGATAGAATTTTATCCACTCGATGAGTAGCATCAAGCTTCCGATCCGTTTCGGCTGTATGGAAAACTATCAAAGCGTTGGTTTGGTATTTTTGTGAAGCTGAATTTGACATTGTACGGGATAAAAGAGTTCGAAGCATGTATGTATATATGGGCTTGAAAAACAGAAGTATAGCAGTCGCCTTTTTTTCTAATTTGGGATTAACCTTAAACCTCATGAAAGTTCTCTATAATCTCAATTTACAGATAATTTTACAAGGCAAAGAATAAAAAATAATTTTGTAAAATAATCCCGTTACTTTTTGACGGTTTTTTTTGCAAAAATTCTTAAACTCTCTTAAATGCTATTTAATACAAATATAATACAAATTATTTCCGAAGCTTCTGAAGTTGAGGATGAAATAGACCACTCTGATACTGAAGATGAAATATCAGTTCCTGTTCCAAGTTTTATAGATAGATAGTTCAATATGAAATAAGATTAAGTTTGCTGAAGCGTGGTCATAACATCATACGTGGAACTGTAGACAAGTTGGTCCTTCCATTCGGATATAACAATGAAAACCCAGTGGATTGTTTCAAATTGTTTATAACTGATTCAGTTTGCAAAATTATTATAAAGTACACCAACCCAGAAGGAAATAAAATGTTAGGTGTAAATAAAAAATGGTAGAACTTCGATGAGAACGAGTTGTATGCGTTTATGGGTCTGTTGATTACTGTTGGACTTTTAAAATTGAACAACATAAATTACAGAAGTTTCTTTATCCGTTGTATGGATTTCCAATTTTCAAAGCCACTATGGGTCTTTCTCGTTTTGAGAATAGATTCAGAAATAAACAAGAAGTGAAGAAAAAAAAAAAGGCGGACAAGATCTGCCCTATTCGTGATGCATGGGAAGCGGTAAATCAAAATCTAGGCAAGTATTTCATACCACCAGAAAATTTGACAATTGATGAACAAATTTGGTGGATTTGAAATTCCAAAACTGCATATTCAGTAATGGGCATACCATATACATGCAAAGACGACCAGAGCGGTTGGTTTAGTGCAAAATATTAGTTGATCGTTTGTGCACGCTATTTTTTCGAACAAATCAGAATATTACAATGGGTATCTGCTTTAACAGTATTGAATTGACAGAAAGCTTATTATCGAATGGATTGATGCTGGTTGGGCCGTTGCGAAAAACCAAAGATGCATCCGCCTAGAATTTTTCCCAAATAAAAGATAAAAAGGATCAACACTATTTGGATTCAAAAAGGCATTAACAATGGTATCCCATGTTCCTTAACCTGGGAAGGCTGTATTCTTTTTATCATCTATGCACCACAGTGTCGAAATTATAGTTGAAAGCGATCAAAAACCAATATCAGCCATAAATAAATATTATAGTGGAACAAAGTCAGGTGTCTATATCCTTGATCAGATGGTTCATGAATACATGATAAAGAGAAAGACGAACCAAAGGCCTTTTTCATTTTTTATGATTCTTCTAGATGTATCAAATATCGCAGCATGCGTTAGATGATGAAAAAATTTCCAAATTGGAATTCTAAAAACTCAAATAACAGAAATTTGTTTCTACGGGCTCTTGGTGAGGAATTAATTAGACCATTGATAAAAAAAACGGGCCAATAATCCAATACTTTAAACCGGGAGTCGCCTAGCAATATCGAAAGTATTGAGACATGTACAAGACATTGGCGACGAAGTTGCGGGTGCAAGTTCGTCAAATGATACTGCCAAACGTGAGAGATGCCACTTATGTGTTCATATGCCAAACCAAGAATGCAAAAACAATCTTGTGTAACCTACCAGAAGAGTGTATCCAATCAATATTCAACATCAACTCGTCAATGTCTTCAATGCAGCGATAAATGAATTATCCTAAATATACTTGGAAAAAGTGTTTTTTTTTTAATTTTCTTATTTTTTAATAAATGAATTGCTTAAAAAGCCTAATATTTACAGGCACTTACAATATAGAGACTGAGAAGCTCTTCTTAAGAAGATTTGTTTTAAAATATGTTAAGACTTTTAGGGTTTTAATATGTAATGCGCTCCAAGAGCTATCCAAACTGACTCTGGATTTGCAAGATAGAAATATTAGTTAGAAAAATTTTAAATTTGGACGAAATATAATTACTTAAAACCAGGAAAAATTAACCAAGGACTGAACGAAACACCTGATCGAAAAACTGATTGAAACACCAAAAACATCTGAACTGGGCCGAAAATATTGCGACTACTTTCGTCGAAGAAGAAATGCAACATTTAGGAAAGAAGCAAACTTACACTTTTCTCATTCTCAAATTCCAATATCCCTATTATACTTTCGACGATGTTTATTTCGGCGATGTATGTATGTAATTATAAAATTGAAATAAAATAAATATTTTCTACTCCATAAAAAGCAAAATACCAAATTCGTACAAAATAAAATTTTATTTAATTCATTTTATGCAATATGCAATTATTACTATTGCGATTAAATTTGCAATTGTTTAGTATATTAATCTCTTGGATAAGTGACAATAAGTAAATATATAAATTATTGTTATATAACAAAATCAAATATACGATTGTCAAGATTTTATTATGTAAGACGTATTAAGCACATTGATGATAAGAAAATAGAGTTTACATATGCGATGCATCCACTGTAATGAAAAGAGGTCACCATATGATATTTACAAATTATACTTTTTAATTTATTATTTTAATTTGTAAATTAATTAAATTTATGGAACTAAGGTGATGAAAGGGTTTATGCGCAAAGATTAATTCGGCCCATGGTTAAATACTAAATAAATAATGTGGTTACACCGTTATATTACGTATTAGTTTTATATGTAACGTGTAGAGATGAACATTTAAACATTTGGGAAATCTTATACTGGTGGTGCTGATTGAAAAACGTTTGGCTTCAAAAACCATTAAAATCGTTTCGCAGAATATTATTATTTAAAATAGAGATAATTCTTATGAAATTTATTTTTGAACTGGGTATTACAAAATCATGAATAATTAAGATTTCGCCGTTTATCTCGATAAAATAAATTTCAATGTCATTCGCTTCACATCGTGTTCCGTTATCATAATATCTTAGTATTAAACGGATGATATATACTTTTCAACTGTAGTACCAGTCATAAATAAGTCAAAATTGGATTTATAAGAAATTAAATTTTGTAATTAACTTCAAAAGAATAATAAATTAGAAGCGCGAACAATTTTTTGATGGTTCCATTGAATTATTATTAATTAACAATACATATATTTAGTTGTCTTTCGCATGTACGAGTATGTACCTACACACATGTAGATATACGTGAAAGCGTTGTTCGTTTATATTTTGGGCCATTTAGCTTCACCGAATACTGAAAATTAAGATCAAACAAATGTTTGGTGTATTAGCTCTGTGGTAGATCTAATTAGTTCATTTTCAAGTGTTAGCTGTTTAAGATACGCGCAATGAATCGTATAAATTTATGATACAGGAGAGTTAAGAAAGAAAAACTGGGTTCATGGTGGTCTAGAAAATTTATTTTAAATTTCACCACGACAAGTAAAATTCTTTTTAATGATATCATATATTTATACTCAACAAATTTGCATTAAGGTTTGCCATTTTGTTAAAACCTCGCTTAGGCAAATAGAAAATTTAGTATTTGTTTAATAATTTAATTGATTTAAGCTACACTCAGGAAGAAAAGGATATTCATGTTTTCTTGCACAGTGCAAAACGAATAAACGACTCTGACCTCACGCGAGTAGTCACCATCAACATTATTATTATCTTTTTCAATATAATTCAGGAGAATTAAAACCAAGAATATCATACTGCTAAACCAAAATTATAAAAGAAAGGCGAAATGTTTTACGAAAATAATATTAAAAATATTGATAAGGTTGATTCTATATTTATAAAACTATTGAAAATGCAATCATATTTAAAAGGGAAAATACAATAGCAGAAAAAAAAATTAAATTTAATAATAGAAAGTTAATTAAAATAGAATTACACAAAAAGTACAAAAATGGAAATTTGATTAGTCTAAATTAATATAGAAGAGCCCTCTTTAGCATCAACTTGCCAATATTGTAATCTAAAAATTAGTAATGCGTGTCTACTTCATCCAGCACCTAGTAATGGGCTCGTTCTGGCTAAAAAAAGCTATGAGAGGTGCAGTTCTAAATGAAGGAAATTTTCTTAACGTACGAGGGTTTAAATGTTTCCGAGATGTTATCTAACAGCAATTGATAGACAACGACTATATCTGCAACGATGCGTCACTTAGAGCATGATTGATAAGCTTCAAATGCCCGAGGTAAGGAGGCAACTTAAAAATGTCTAGCCGCAGGGCAGTCCACGGTGCGCAAGACAAAGGAATCTATTTTGCACTACTGCATCAATACGATTTATGAGGTTATTGTGGTATGATATAGCCAAGTCTGGCTCTCTAACAGAAGTCAAACTAAGGTAATGTATAGAGCGCATTCGTAACAGATGTATCAAGAAATTTCTCATACCAGCGCTTATTGATGGAATAATCTCCAAGTTGGGGGTAAGTGCTTCCATGAATAAGTATTATGGATTGATAACTATACTTGGGAACGGCAAAGGAAGTGAATGATTCAAATTCGCGAATAATGCGAAGTAATCTTGGTTTGTTTTTGTGGATTGACCTATTAAAAACCTGTGCTGTATATCAAAAAACAGAGCTCTGCATTGAAACCACAGTGTATGATGTATGACACACTCAAATAGTTTGGAAATTCAGGACAATTTTGCAATTGGTTTAAAGTTAGTAATATCAAAACTGCTGCCATTTTTATAATTGTGGATTATAAATGAAATTTTCAAAGGAGAGTGATTTTTTGAAAAGTGTTGAAAGCTGTTAGGCCGACTGGTCAGCACATCTTTCTAAAAGCTCTGCCGGCAGATCTTTCATTTTTTCAAGCAGACTATAGTCTGAGTGGAACCTTTCAAATATTCAAAATAATTCACGTTAAGCTCAAAATTTCTAATAGAAAAGGAAAGTTTGAAAAATTGTGTAATCATAGTCGTAATAAGTTTTGGGTCGTTAGACCGACGGTCCTAATATTTTTAAAGTTAATGGGTTTCCACCTGATTTCATCTTTTTTTATTTTCGTTTCGCCTAGTGAAATCATATGACGAACAACACAATGCTATCATGCACTAAACTTATAATTTATCTGTCAAGTATTGTAGTGTAGTACTGTAGTGTTTGTGGTTGAGATATATAAATATAAAGATTTTATTCATTTCATGGATTCAATCACTTGGTAACATTTTAAGCAAAATCATAGTCAATGTTATGGATATATGTATTGAACTTTTAAAAATTTTGAAATCAAATTAGCTGAAGCGCCCATTTCAACATTATATCGACAAGACTTCACAGGCACAAGTAGATTGTAGAGGCTGCTTTTAATAAAATACAAGTTGAAGAAAATAGTATTTATATTTGATCCACTGTTTTTCTTATGCACACCGATGTTTTTTGAATAAAGAGAGTGCAATTTCTTTCAGAGGATCAGTTAAATTAAAGCGTTTTATTTTTAGAGGCGACTAGAAAAACAGTTACAGCATAGCGACAATTGGCTGATGGATTTTGCTTTTTTACCAGATATCACAGCCAAACTTAAAATTGATCTGTTGCAAGGACTGAATCCCTAAACAAATGATTTTGTATCAAAACTTGTGATAAGTAATTTCGCACATTTTCCGAATTTGAAGAACCATCCTTGGCACTAATTAGCTTTTCCTGGGAGTTGGAGAGGGAATTGGAAAAAATATTTTCATAGCACTTTTGTCTAAATTGTATTTTTCTGGCCTACTGAAGGAACAAGTCTGGTGTTAATATGTTCGAAACAAAGTTAAATGGGAAAATAATTTTCCATACAAAAGTTTTGTGGAAAAAAGTTTCCGAATTGACTTTGTATGCTTAATAATTGCTAATTTTTGCACTAAACTTATTCTTTCGGTAGGCCAAAAAATTATACTTTTGACAAAAATTCTATGAAAATATTTTTCCCAACTACCAGGGTAAGCCAGAATAGGGCCACTGATATACAAATATTAAGAAAACTTTTGAAAAACGTGTTAACCAATGACCTCACATTGTATCAAGAAACAAAGATAATAAACGAATTAATACTTAAAATTATAACTTCTGTAATAGTATTACATTTATGCCGTGCATTTACTTCACACAAATCAAAGCCATCTTTACTACTTATAGCATGAATTAATTACATTAGTTAAACTCTCCAGAAACAATTGTCTACAAGTAGTCTACGTTGCCTGCGAGGAGTAGACGTTGTTTACGTTGTTGACGAGTTGTGTACGGAATCACGTCAAAATTAGTAGACGACACTTAAACGCCCATCTTTGTCCAGTAGGTTTTCCGGTCTGATGGAATTATTTTTTGGGACGAAATTTTACACTGCGTGAGAGTTTTATATTCCGGCTCATTTGAACGAGAAAATAAATTCAAATTTTGTAGAAGGAAATGTCACATTTTCTCTCGTGAAATTTTAATGTGAGACGGAGAAAAACATTAATAAATCTGGGGAAAAAGGGCAAATAAACCAAAAAAGCTCTTAGTTAGTTACGTTCGTAGATCAAAGTTTGGATTTAGCAAGAGGAATCTGGGTTATTATTTTATATGCATTATTTTAAAAATAAATTTAATTTGTTTATCATTTCCCTTAGATTTGAAGGCGTCGATGGCAATCGCGATACGAAAATCAAATGGGATGAGATGACAGAATTCGTTAATGCAGCTAGTGGAGCGCACAAGGATGGAGAGAAATGAAATAGGACATGGACCGGTTTGATTGAGGTGCGTGAAATAATGTTATAAGAATTTCTGGATCATAACAATTGCTGCTTTATAGTTAGACTTTATTTAAAAAATAGAGGTGTCAAAATTAAAAATATCGCCAATAAGACAACAATCGTCAATGAAGAAATAATAATAAACATTATAATTTGGAACGCTGTAGTGGGAGTTCATGATGCAGCACCAGAATCTGGGTTGCCAAAAGTGATTTGCATTTATTTAACTTCACAGAAATAATGGTTGGATGATGCAGCTATAAATATAAATCCAGTAATAGCCCCCAATAATAACTAGAGTACGAACCACCAATACTTCCGACACGACGAAGAAAACGATCTCTGGAAAATATAATGGAAATTTCCTTAGTTCAAGAAAAAAGAATAAATAACTTGCTAGAAATAAAAATTGAAATAGTTGTAGAACGATTAAAATTCGCAGCACTAAATAAAATAGCCGAAGTCATTAGCCGTCAAAATAATAATAATAATTTATTTTTAAATGAAGAATATTTAGATGAATAAAAATTTATTACAATGAATATTAATAATGTACGAGTACAAATTTTAATTTGTTTTAAAAATATTCTTCCAATAATTCTAATCGGATTCTTCTGCCTTCGGTTAAATGAAGAGGTTGTTGTGTGGTATATTCTTCATCATCCAGCGGTTCATATATATATTAACATCAACAATAATTTTGTGTTCATCTAAACGTATTCTGTTCAATCTATCAATCAACCAGAGAAAATCAAATGAGGTAAAGGACATTCCCAAAAACGGAATGCATCTAAATTTTGTTCTGGTAAATTAAATCAATTCGTCAGGTATGAGTAGTTTTAGTTTAAATGTATTGCTAAAATCGTGGAGTTTGTCGGAAAATGCCTACAAGATATATTAAAATTTTATAGCACATTGCGTAAAAAATAAATTAAAATATCCATTTAGAAGCATCGTTTTTTGTCGTAAGTGGCACTAAAATTGTATAGCCCAATGCTTTAAATAGTAAAACACACTACATTAGAAATTCCCAAATAATTGTATTAACACTTATATTATTTTATATTAAAACTAAAAGTAGTAGGCAAATTCCATAGATTCCAGTTTTTTACTTCCAACTCGATTAACGTAAATCAATTGACGTCCTTATTTAGCGAATTATTTTAAATTCGCTAAAAAATAGTTAACCCCAGATTATATAGAAATTTTCTTTCGACACACTACTGTAGTAATTTTTGACGCGTGCTTTGCATCAGAATATGAAACACGATTGCACCGTATAAGTCTCGATGCAAGGGTTGCATCATAAATTGCAGCAACATTTCTAAGTGCATAAGGTAACACAATCAAATGAACCTAGTTGCCAAATATCCTTTTTAGTTTTGCTCAATTGAGAGCAGGATTATCTGATTCGTGGTCCTTAATCAAAATGATTTTATTGGTTTAAGCAGTTTTGTTTAGATAAATTTAGATAGCGAATAGGCATCTGAATAGTTGTCTCACGAAAGCATCGTTTGAGCCGACATCGTTAGTGGGTGGTTTAGCCAACCGAGTAGTTTGAGTTCCATCTTTTGTAAAAATTCAATTTTTGCTGTAACGTTTAACAAGTTATTGCAGCAGTTGAAAGCTTAACTATTGCAATTTGTAGTGGATTATTAGAGATAAAATGATTTGCTACGTTCTAAGTGTTCGGTTATATCTCGCTCTTCTTTGGTCGCCAGGGCCTCGTTTGTTGATTTGCACCGAGCACCACGTGCAAGTGAGGTTTTCCATTGATCTTTACGGATATAGAACAAAAATGAATCTTGATTTTCGAAAATGTGTGTTTGATATAGAACAAATATGCTTCCAATTTCGATGCAATTTTTAAGGTGTTTTTGAAAATTTGAAAAAATATTACAAAAAATCCAGATTTAATTTGGCCGTTCTTGGTCTATTAGGGCTGATTTTAAGCTTGAAACCAGGGTCTTTAAAATATATTTTTTTAAATAATTATATGAATTTATTGCGCTATTCAATAATCTTCCTTCACAGTAGATTCAGTTTTTCGCACGTAAATGAAAAATGAAACGTAAAAGTGCAACAAACATTCAGTTGTGTTAAAATCACTATGAAATGCTAACTAATAGACAGCAGAAACCTGTAGGTAAAATTATAGGCGATGATTATGAAACGGAATTGGCAGGGCACATACTGCTTAATCAAAACATTAAATCTAAATAGTTAAATAACTCCTATAAATTTTAAAAAGATAAAACAAATTTTCAGATTTCAAGGTATGTAATTTAATTGCAAAATAATAAATTAAATTTTAAATCAAAATGTACAAAACAGTTATAACTTAAAATTATAAAAGAAAATTCATTTTAACAAAGCCTCGTAGTAACTTTGGTCAATTTCCGGCATATATCAGCGGCAGTAATTTCTTTAAAGTTGCTGTTGGAATATTTGGTATTTCCGTTGTTGCTTCTAGAGCACTTTTGTTACGATGTGTTGATTTCGATTTTAAAACCAATTTGGAAACTGGACTGTCAGATAAATTTATTTTATAGACAATGCTATTCAAAACTTCTTTATTATAAATTAGATCGTTAACTTTAGAAAATGTAATAACTTGAAATTCATATAAATCTAAAATTTTTGATATATTTAGGAAGTCTTTTGATTGCATTTGCATAATTTTTAATTTCACATTGGCGTATTACAAACCTTTTAACTGTCTCATCAAAGATACTAGGACTATAAGTATCTTGGTGTTTCAAATGTTTCTCGATAGCCGAATGTACTGCATCTATCTCCTGAATAAAGGAATGCCCGGGTTTCGAAAATCGTTGCGCTACTTTTTTATTGTTGGATGTTGCTTTAAAAAATACCACAGTGCTAAAGCCGTAATTTTATTTCTGTTTTGGGGTACGCAAATATCCGACCATAAAACAATTTCTGTTACTTCCGGTAAATCATTTGCAATCGACTCCAGAATTTTGAACAATCCGCTTGCAATATCATTGCCAGATAGACCACTCTTTATCTCTGACCGAATTGCACACTATGTTGTTTTTGTACGATTGCAGTGCTCTGTGCGGTTAAAGACCACAAACTTACACTTATAAAAAAAAATTGAAATATTACTTTTCGGTTAAGTGTATACCTTTTGTAGGTCTTAGCATATTATAGCTACGTCAGGCGATATTTTGCCTATGAATTTCAAATTCTTTTGCTTTTTTTGGTGACAGCTTCCTTGTTTTTGTAAAAAACATTTATCACAAATATCTTTCTTTGGCAGATAAAATGAATAATTATATTCGGTACTAAAAATATTTCGATAAACCTTTGCTAATACTGGAGCCATATCTTGTTTGTCCTCCTTCACTGAAAACCATCTAAGTACATTCTGACCATCTTCTCGATAGACTCTAAATATTTTTTTTAGTTTCACTTCTACAATAGTGAGATTCTATTATCGGAAAACTCTCGATATGCTCCATAACCTGGTTTCGGATTATTCGTGGCATTTCCTTTTTAACAAATTTTTCTTTTCTAATTAGCAGTGGAGATAAACTATTTTTATTTATGCGTTTAAAAAAATAATATAGCTACTCTGTGTTTGCTGATGTCGAGGGTTTTAAGAAAAAATGTTTGGCACACTCTTATTTGCTTTTCCTGAATGGGAAAAAATATTTGCCTCGGAAATATTTTTTTTTTCCAACTATTGGGATTTGAAATGCTTTTTCTTGTTAGATTTTTGTTCATTAAGGTGATCGAGGAAATCAATGCGGGTTGGTTATGGCTCGAAGTCGAAGGCATCGATGGATTAATCTCATTTTGTTTGTTAATTGGTTTCTGCCACTACTTACTGCAAGATCCAGTTTTTCAGGGTGATAATTTGGATTTACATCCGAATCATTAAATTCAGAAAGATCAGTTCCGTTTAAAGTTGACTTCTGGTTTCCTTCTAAATCATCACCAAAATTTCGTTTGAGAGTTCATTAAAAATCGTAAAATAAAAATAGACGTAACTAATGTTATTTTATTATTAACATCTAAATGGAGATAGACCAATAAATAATTATTTTTTATAGAATATTAAACCACAAAACGATATTTCATTTCAGGTGTAACTAGAACAAAAAGGATCTCAATATTTCAGAAAGAATAAGGCGTGGAGCAATGCCGATTAACGCATTCGATAGGGGTCATTTCAAACACAAAGAAAACGTTAAAACCTCAAAATCGATATAATGTGAGATTGAATAGAAAAGAACTAACCAGACGACACGGGATTTTATTTGGGACAAACTTCACAACCATCATTTGCTCTGTTTTTTGCTATCAATGTGTTTTTGTCATTCTTCTTTGACAAGACTTTATGTCTCAAATTGAACGTAAGTATCGCATCTATCTTTCGAAAAGATTCCTTTTTTTAAACTCGTCCATCAATTAAGTTTTGGGTACGTGAGATTTACCGGAATCTATGCAGTGTTTGCTATAAGCCATATAAAGTGACAACTTCGTATCAAATGTCTGCCCTAAACATAATTTGTTGGTTTGTTTTCCGCAATAATGACTTCATAATTTGTTTAAATAGTTCAACAACTCGTACATAAACGCATGATTGTCATTGTCATCATAAATCCGTGCTTCAAACCGAAACTGGACAAAATATATTATTTGCATACTTCAACGTGATAGTTTTCTAAACGGATTGGATTGTATATCGTAAGCAAATGTGTCTAGAATTGTTTGGCTCGGTTGTTGTCAATCACTTAATTTCCGTTGTTTGCACCAAATTAAATCAAATAAAAAAATTTGACCAATTTCGCTCGGATTGCATCGGTTACCGCACCACAATAATCAGAATGTTTGGCAAATTTTTTGACTCACATCCGGCTTTTGGCAATAAGAAATATTTTCTTTTAAAACTTTTGTAACCCTTTCTTTAAACCAACATCTCGATGTTTCTCATCTATATTGGCTGCATTCTCGCAAGGGTTATTTTCCTCTTGGCTTAATACATCATCATTTTCAGAATCCGATTCTTCTTAGTCAATGTCTGAGTCGGTTTCGGATAGCATATAGGAAGATGTTGTGTCGCTTTCCTTTTCGAAATTCTCGCTATCACTGGAATTATTTAATTTATAAAAATCTTGTTTTTTACCTGTTTGAATGGTTTTATTAAATTCTATTATTTCTGTATGAAAATAAATGGCATCATTTCAAATGTCGATGATTCATTAATAATTAGTGGACTTACGGTAGTCTCTGCATTCAAAGTAATTTCATTTTCGAAAAATTCTGCATAAATTCTGAGTTACAGTAGTCGTATCCAATTGCGAATAATACAGTTACAAATATTCAATAATTTCATTACCCTGGGCAATTGATATAGGTTCAACTGGCGGCACAATATTAATTATTGAAGGCTTTCGTAGTACTATTTTTGAGGGTGGTGATAGATCTGCTTTTAGTTTTTCGAAAGCTTCCTCTTTCTCCCACTGTTTGATTTTATTTTATATCCGGCCAAAAAAATATACTGTGATTTCCAATCATAGATTTATTGGCGTGTAATTAAAAAATGAAACAGTTTTGATTTTTCATTTTTGTCTATCTACAAGAAGATTTTGTAATGTATCTTTATAACAAATTTCTAGATACACGATAATAATTATAAACTTTTTTTTTTTTTTTTTTTTTTATGTTTTATTCTATGCAATCTGTTCTGGGGCCGAAGCACTCCCAACTCTTTCGCAGTTCCCGTCCTACTTTACGCATTGCTTGCCAAATCGAGGACGTACGGTTATAGGTCCGATTTACGTAGAACCATCTGCACATTGCATAGCTCCATGCCACCCTATAGTACTGACATGGAAGATGAGTCGGCCCATGAGTTGTGCACTCCGAAAGGGGGTCATAGTTGTGTTCATTTCCATCATCGATCGTAATCAAATGATGAAAAATCCCTTTTGCATCCTGCCCCTATCGGGATTCGAACCCGGTACCTCCCGATCCAAACGCCAAAGCTTTAACCACTGTGCCGTTTGGTCGGTAATTATAAACTTAATAGAATTAAATAATATTCTTTTTCAATAATTTATTTATTTTGCAACAAAATATTTTGATATATTAAGATAATTTATTGTTAAACTCGATTGTAAACGAGCACCACAACACACAATATAAACGATGTAGACACACAACAATGAATTTGCAAAGTTCAATATTTTTTGACGTTTACGTCTACTTTAATAGTAATTAAAATCACTAGCTACCACACATTTCGTTAACGATTAGATAGTAAAACGATTTTTGGAAATTTTGTAGATACACACTTTTGCATTGTAGTCAGATATTACTTATTATAATTAAATATTTTACTATATACTTTACTGCACATAAAATATAAATACTAATGTTGATTCAGCAAATCAGTAAAAGTTAAGGAATAATTTACTATTGGATCGAGATCGGTTACTTGTTACAAGTGCACGGCTTTAAAATCAGTCGAACTGTAGATTAGAGCAAACAACAGCCTTATAATGATAAAATCAAAATATATGCTGTCCACATAGCGCGAAAAAATAAGTAAAAACATCGCTTTAATTTCATGCAGGAGCAAAAAATTGTGTGTTTACCTTAAATATTTTTTTATGCAAAAGGATTATACTATTGTTATTTAAAATGGAAAAAAGGATTTTCATGAACATTTTTCCTATCCACAATAGGGAACGAGACAATATTTTTTTGCATCTAAAGATTCTTTTTTTTTTTTTTTACTTCAAATAAAAGTAAAATATAAAAATGGAAAGAAACAACAAGGTGAAAAGTTTTTGCATTAATTTTATCCCATAAATACATACTCGTACCAAGTTTTACATTTGTTTTGTTGATATTCTTGTTGTTGTTTGTATTATTCTTACTGATGTTGGGTATTTTACATTTTGCTGACGCTTCCATTTAAAAGGAAAAATACACACACACACACAGGCTTATAGTGGCACAGAGAGACGGAGGAAAACTTATTTTTGGTATTTTAGTTTTGCATTAATTTGACAATGTAAATTGTTGTTAAAAAAATGCCATTTTACACAGAAATGAAAAATTTATTTATGAATATACAAGATTTTTATTTATTTATTTATATTTTAATTTTTTTTGTTATTATTATTGTTATTTTGTTTTGCCAACTTTATGTGATAAATCTACAGTGCTTATTTAAATTACATGGAGTATATGCATGGAGGGGTTATAGAAAAACGGAGATACGAAAAAAATACGAAAACTTTTAAATTATTTTGTTTAAAATACAAAAATATAGTTTTGTTGCAGAAAATACAAAAATATTATTTTTTTTGATTGAAATGGGATTTAGGAACTTTGGATAAAATGCTTTACTACTATCCATATATTTAAATGTATTTTTTTATCTGCTGTAAAAATGACGAACAACTTTTTAGTAATTTTCAGAATTTTTTTCTGAATCATTCAACTTTCTTATTTTTATTTTTTTTTATGCTGTACTACCAACGATGCTCATGGGAATTTTGTAATTAAAATTATCTTCTAATGAATATGGAAATTAGTTCTTAATGTGTAAAAACCACTGTCACTACAAGTGCACAAAGTCAGAATATTAGTATATGTATATTATAAAATGAATTAAAGGTATAGAGATAACTATGTAGATAGATAAATTTAAAATAATATTGACATACACGTAAATTTAATTAGATTTTCTTAAAACAATATTCCATTCTGCATAATACAAAAAAAATTACACCAAATCCACTCCGACCAATACAAAAAAAAGACACGTAGGATGTTTTTAAAAATATCCTCAATCAATTGGACAAGGTAAGCAAAATGAAAATTATGAGCACGAAAGAAGCAAAAAAGGTCATTGAACAAAGTGGGAAAGTATACAAGCAACTTATATTTAAAAATAAAAAATATAAAAGTAATATTATTGATTTTCGTATACGTACACATACAATATTTTATACATCCCTAATGTACATAGATATCCTGTTGAATGAAGGCATATGTACATTGCATATTCTTGAAAAATATTATAGCTATATAGTCTCTATACCTTACCTACCTACGTACGAGTAAAAATAAATAAATAAATTAGAAAAAATGAATTGGAAAATGTTTTACCATTTGTTATGCGAAGTTAGTTTATTCTTGTTGATAATATGTGTACACCAGAACACTACTACGATAACATCTAAGTACGACAAAAATAGTTTTATATCTTGTATCATCTGTATGTTTTATATCTGGTCGGACACACATTTTAGTTACACATTCAACAGCCAAAGAGATGGTGGTGGACATTCGTTTGAATATTGGAGAGAAAATTATTTCATGATTACCAATTTTATGTTGTTTAGTTTTTTACTCTAAAATTCAGATAGGTAATAAAATAAAAATAAAATTAAATACATATTAAATGAGAATACATTTTATTTAAATTAGCAAACTAATAATTTAATCTATTTGGTTTCCGGGGACAGCTTAATGGCCGTAGACAGGATAAAGGTTATTTGTAAATCCATTAAATTAATTAGGTTAGGATGAAAAACTTTTATGAACGACTGTGTGACTTTATGTGATGGTACATTAGCAACTAGTTTAATTAGTATATATTTGCATATTATAAAAGTATTAATTTTAATAAACAGTTAAATTATGTATTAAATAAATTAGAGCTTTATATATCACAAGTTTTTTAAGTTGAAAACTTTTGCTTCAAACACTTTACTTATATTACAAGTTTCTGCCTCTGCACTTAATTAGTTGAACTCTTATTTTCGAAGTCAGGAGCAATGTATAAAGCACGGTGTTGACTGCTCCAGTTTGGGAAGGGTAACTTCAGGCAAATTGTCATTGTTTTTTTATCTAATAATAATAATCACATTATTTTGGGATGTACTTTGTTCGAGTATTACCATTATAGAAGAACTGTATTTATTTTTAAAATCATTACATTTGGTTTTCCCTTACATATTTGTGAAAAATTATTCAACAGCTTAAAAATATTAATTCTCATAACATTTTTAAAAAACTAGTGTATTTAACCGATTATTACAAGTTGTAATAATATTTTTAAACCCCTCTGTTAAATAATTTTGTATATACATCGATGAAGAATGTAAATGCTTTTTTTATTTTTGTAATTTTTTTTTTTTGTTTTTTCTTTTTCGTAGTAGAAGAGCTTCGGCTTGTGCTTGATAAAATAAATCTTTCATCGTAACCCAAATGAAATATGTCCCAAGAAAATTACAAATTTGTTGCATCCAAAACTCAATAAAAAAATCCAAACCCCATTTGACATAAAATTTATATCAATTGCAATTTATTTATATAAACAATATCAATTTTCACAATGGTCATATAAATAATGGACATTTAACAAAGAGACTGTGGCAATAACTTTAAATTAAGAAACCTATTCATCCAAAATCAAAATGGCGAGTAAATAGTAATTATAAATTAAGCTATGTTGAAATGAATTAAAACGGGATTTTTGATGGAATACATGGCGGCAGCATTACTCACCAGCCAACAAAAAATATTATTTAAATAATATTTTAAAATTTTAAATTAAAAATGGATTTTGTTTGCTATTATTTTTTAATTAAATTTACTACGCTATATCTGGTGATCCCGAAGACGGTTTTTAATGCAACAGGTTTGTTTGTACCTTTTTCAATAATTATAAAGTGAAATAATTTTTTTTTAAATAACAAAGTGCATGAAGTTTTGGGAAATATTAGGCTTGAGACCCCACCAGTGGTAAGCGCACTATTTTCCCGAATTATAAATATCAAACGGGAATACGAATCTCTGGTCAAAAACCGCGTTTTCAAACGATTTTTTTTTACAAGAGTTGAAGAAGAACAACAACGATAGTAGCCCGTTGTGAGGATAACAGAAGGTGTTTTTTTTTTGTTTTTTTTTTTAGTACATGCCATTTGTTTTGGGGCCGAAGCACTCCCTGCTCTTTCGCGGTTTAATTTTCCGTCTTACTTTACGCATCATCTGCCAAATCGAAGACGTACGGCTATAGCTCCGATTTTTGTCATCTGCACATTACACAGCTCCATGCCAACCTATACTGGTATGCAAGATGGGTCGGCCCATGTATTTTGCATTCCGACAGGGGGTCATGTGTTCCTTTTTATCACAGACCGTAATCTGAAGTAAAATTCCCCTTGCATCCTGCCACTATCAGGATTTGAACTCGGTACCTCCCGATGCAAACGACAAAGCTTTAATCACCTTTAGGCTTATTCGAATCCATCCGAATGCCATTTGGACTCAGAAATGCTGAACAAACATTCCAGCGCTTCATCAACGAATGAATTACTGCAATTAGAGATTTACCGGCACCACAAAATGTTAAACAAATACAACAACTTGTCGTTATGGTTAATTAATACGAGTGACTTATTCCAAGTTTTGTTAAGATAATTTCCCAATTCACACACAATTGGCAATTCTTCTCAAAAAACCAAAAATGCTTAAAAATTTGTATTGGCCTGAAGAATGTTTTCAGCGCAAGACGAGCTAAAAATTATTTCATTTTAAAGGCATCAGCTAAATGACACAAAATACAGCTTCATCACTGATATATCTGTCCAAGTAATAGGTTTGGGCTTATAACAACTCAATATAGGGCTTGGGAACCTCTTGGATTTATCTCCAACAAATTATCAGATGCAGAAAAAAATTATTCCGTATTTGATAGACAACTGGTTGCAATTATCCAAGCACTTAAACACCTTCGCTATTTTTCTGAAGGTCGGATGTTCACTATACTCACCAACTACAACCCGCTTACAGAACAATTGCTATAAAGCAGATCGCAATTCTAAGCAACAACGCTCATTAAATTTTATATTTTTATATTATTAATGTTTATATTTTTATATTTATATATTATATTTTTATATTTTTATTTTTTATTATTTTTATATTTTTATATTTCTTTAATATTATATTTTTATATTTTTGTATTTTTAATGTTTATATTTTTATATTTTATATTTCTATATTTTTATATTTTTATGTTTTTATATTTTTATATTTTTATATTTTTATATTTTTATATTTTTATATTTTTATATTTTTATATTTTTATATTTTTATATTTTTATATTTTTATATTTTTATATTTTTTTATATTTTTATATTTTTATATTTTTATATTTTTATATTTTTATATTTTTATATTTTTATATTTTTATATTTTTATATTTTTATATTTTTATATTTTTATATTTTTATATTTTTATATTTTTAAATTTTTTATATTTTTATATTTTTATATTTTTATATTTTTATATTTTTATATTTTTATATTTTTATATTTTTATATCTTTATATTTTTATATTTCTATATTTTTATATTTTTATATTTTTATATTTTTATATTTTTATATTTTTATATTTTTATATTTTTATATTTTTATATTTTTATATTTTTATATTTTTATATTTTTATATTTTTATATTTTTATATTTTTATATTTTTATATTTTTATATTTTTATATTTTTATATTTTTATATTTTTATATTTTTATATTTTTATATTTTTATATTTTTATATTTTTATATTTTTATATTTTTATATTTTTATATTTTTATATTTTTATATTTTTATATTTTTATATTTTTATATTTTTATATTTTTATATTTTTATATTTTTATATTTTTATATTTTTATATTTTTATATTTTTATATTTTTATATTTTTATATTTTTATATTTTTATATTTTTATATTTTTATATTTTTATATTTTTATATTTTTATATTTTTATATTTTTATATTTTTATATTTTTATATTTTTATATTTTTATATTTTTATATTTTTATATTTTTATATTTTTATATTTTTATATTTTTATATTTTTATATTTTTATATTTTTATATTTTTATATTTTTATATTTTTATATTTTTATATTTTTATATTTTTATATTTTTATATTTTTATATTTTTATATTTTTATATTTTTATATTTTTATATTTTTAAATTTTTATATTTTTATATGTTTGTATTTTTATTTTTAATATTTAAATATTTTTTACATTTTTATATTTCGATCTTATTCTATTTTGCGATATTTTTATATTTTTTATATTTTAATATTTTTATATGTTATATATCGATCTTGTTCTATATTTTTATATTTTTTTATATTTTGATATTTTTATCTTTTTATCTTTTTATATTTAATAATTTTATATTTTTGTATTTTGATATTTTTACATTTTTATATTTTTATGTTTTTATATTTTTTATATATTTTTACATTTGTATAATGCTTATATTTATATATTTTATATTTTTATGTTTGTATATGTTTATATTTTTAGATTTTTATGTTTTTTTTTTATTTTTATATTTTTATATATTTATATTATTATATTTTGATATTTAAATTTTTATATTTTTATATTTCTATAGTTCTATAGTTCTATAGTTCTATAATTCTATATTTCTATATTTCTATATTTCTATGTTTATATTTTTATGTTTTATATTTTTATATTGTGCAATTTAATATTTTTAATTTTTTCTTTTTATATTTTTATATTTTAAATTTTTTATATTTTTATTTTTTTATATTTTTGTATGTTTTTTTTTTATTGGTAACTATGCGGTCTGTTTTGGGGCTCAAGGATCACCCTGCTTTTCCGCGGTTATGCTTTTACGTCCTTACTTTACCCCTCGCAGCCAACTCGAGCAAGTACGGCTATACGACCGATTTAAGACCATTTGCACATTGCAAGCTCGATGCCAGCCTATATTGACATGGGAGATGGGTCGGCCCATGGGTTTTGCACACAAACAGGGGGTCATAGATGTGTTACATTTCACCACAGATCGTAATCTGTCGATGAAATTTGACTTTGCATCCTGCCCCTATCGAGATTCAAACTCGGTACCTCCCGATGCAAACGCCAAAGCTTAACCACTGTGCCATTTGGTCGGTATTTTGGTACGTTTATATTTTTATGTTTTTAAATTTTTTATTTTTATATATTTTTATATTTTATATTTTTTTGTTTTTATATTTTTTATAATTGTATATATTATCTGTGGCAATAATACATAAGGGCATAACTCTTTTTCCAAAATTTTTTAGGAGATCATTTTGAAGTTGAAAATCATTAAGTAAAAACGGTTTCAGCATCTTGGAAAAGTATTTAAGTGTTACGTGACGCCTAATTATTTACTCTACCACATCGAATAGTCAGATGTACCATATGATTTTCGCAGTTTTTCGCTATATAAAATAATATTATATATAATGGCATAACTCGAGTTATGCCCTTTTGAATTATTGCAACAGATTTATATGTTTATATTTTTATATTTTTATGTTTTTATGTTTTTATATTTTTATATTTTTATATATTTCATATATTTTATACATTTTTATTTATATTTTATATTTTTATATTTCTGTATATCTATATTTCTATATTTTTATAGTTTTTATTTTTATATTTTTATATTTTCTTATTTTTATATTTTTTATTTTTATATTTTTATATTTTAACATTTTTATATTTCTATATTTCTATATTTTTATATTTTTATATTTTTATATTTTTTATATTTTAATATTTTTATATTTTTAGTATTTTGTATTTTTATATTTTTAGTGTTTATATTTTTATATGTTTTAATATTTTTATATATTTTATATATTTTATACATTTTTATTTATATTTTATATTTTTATATTTTTATATTTCTATATTTCTATATTTTTATATTTCTATATTTCTTTATTTTTATATTTCATATTTTTATATTTTTATATGTTCATATTTTTATGTTTTTATATTTTTATATTTCGATCTTATTCTATATTTCTATATTTTTTTATTTTAATATTTTTATTTTTTTTATATTTTTAATATTTTGTATTTTTATATTTTTAATGTTTATATTTTTATGTTTTTATGTTTTATATTTTATATTTTTTATTATTTTTGTATTTGTATAATGTTTATATTCTTATATTTTTATATATTTAGATTTTTATGTTTTTATATTTTTTTAATTATTATATTTTTATATTTGCATATGTTTATAATTTATATTGTATGATTTTAAATTTTCATATTTTTATAATTTTAAATATCAAAATTTTTATATTTTATATTTTTATATATCTATATTTCTATATTACTAAATTTCTATATTTTTATATTTCTATATTTTAATGTTTTTTATATTTAAATATTTTTATATTTTAATATTTTTAATATTTTTATGTTTTTATATTTTTATATTTTGATATTTGTTTATGTTTATATTTTTATATTTTATATTTTTATATTTCTATATTTTCATATTTTTATGTTTTATATTTTTATATTTTTATATTTCTATATTTCTAAATTTCTATATTTTTATATTTCTATATTTAATTGTTTTGTATTTTTATATTTTTAATGTTTATATTTTTTCATATGTTTATATTTCCATATTTTTATGTTTTTATGTTTTATATTTTTTATTTTTATTTATTTTGGTATTTATATAATGTTTATATTCTTATATTTCTATATTTAAATGTTTTTATATATAAATATTTTTATATTTGTTTATGTTTATATTTTTATAATTTCATATTTTTATGTTTTTATATTTTTATATATTTATATTTTTATATTTTATATTTCTATATTTCTAAATTTCTGTATTTTTATATTTCTTTAAATGTTTTTATATTTTAATATTATTATATTTTTAATATTTTTTGAATTTTTATTTTAAATGTTTATATTTTTATATTTCTATATTTTTATATTACTTATTTAAATATTTATATGTTTTTATATTTTTATATTTTTACATTTTTATATTTTTACATTTTTATATTTTTATATTTTTATTTTTATTTTTTTTATATTTGTATAATGTTAATATTTTTATATTTTATATTTTTATGTTTTTATATTATTATATTTATATATTTTTATATGTATATATTTTTAGATTTTTATGTTTTTATATATTAAATATTTTTTTTATTTTATATATTTTAATTATTATATTGTGTATTTCTATATTTCTATATTTCTATATTTCTATATTTCTATATTTCTATATTTCTATATTTCTTTATTTCTTTATTTCTATATTTTTATATTTCTTTATTTCAATATTTTTATGTTTAAATATTTTTATATTTTATATTTTTTATATTTTATATATATATTTATTTGTATATTTGTATATTTTTATTTTTTTATATTTTTATATTTTTATGTTTTTATATTTGTATATTTTTCTCTTTTTAAATTTCTAATTTTTTAAATTTTTAATATAAATATTTTTATATTTTTATATTTTTATGTTTTTATATTTTTATATTTTTATATTTTTATTTTAAAATATATTCGCACATTGCAAGCTCGATGCCAGCCTATATTGACATGGGAGATGGGTCGGCCCATGGGTTTTGCACACAGACAGGGGGTCATAGATGTGTTACATTTCACCACAGATCGTAGTCTGTCGATGAAATTTGACTTTGCATCCTGCCCCTATCGAGATTCAAACACGGTACCTCCCGATGCAAACGCCAAAGCTTTAACCACTGTGCCATTTGGTCGGTATTTTGGTAAGTTTATATTTTTATGTTTTTATATTTTTTATTTTTATATATTTTTATATTTGTATAATGTTTATATTTTTATATTTTATATTTTTTTGTTTTTATATTTTTATAATTGTATATATTTATATGTTTATATTTTTATATTTTTATGTTTTTATGTTTTTATGTTTTTATATTGTTATATTTCATATATTTTATACATTTTTATTTATATTTTATATTTTTATATTTCTGTATATCTATTGCATATTTCTATATTTTTATATTTTTTATTTTTATATTTTCTTATTTTTATATTTTTTATTTTTATATTTTAACATTTTTATATTTCTATATTTCTATATTTTTATATTTTTATATTTTTATATTTTTTAATTTTAATATTTTTATATTTTTAGTGTTTTGTATTTTTATATTTTTATTGTTTATATTTTTATATGTTTATATTTTTATGTTTTTATGTTTTAATATTTTTATATATTTTATACATTTTTATTCATATTTAATATTTTTATATTTTTATATTTCTATATTTCTATATTTCTATATTTTTATATTTCATATTTTTATATTTTTATATGTTCATATTTTGTTTTTATATTTTTATATTTCGATCTTATTCTATATTTTTTGTATTTTAATATTTTTATTTTTTTATATTTTTAATATTTTGTATTTTTATATTTGTAATGTTTTTATTTTTATATTTTTATGTTTTTATATTTTATATTTTTTATTTTTATTTATTTTTGTATTTGTATAATGTTTATATTCTTATATTTTTATATATTTAGATTTTTATGTTTTTATATTTTTATGTTTTTATATTTTTATATTTCTATATTTCTATATTACTAAATTTCTATATTTTTATATTTCTATGTTTAAATGTTTTTTATATTTAAATATTTTTATATTTTAATATTTTTAATATTTTTATGTTTTTATATTTTTATATTTTGATATTTGTATATGTTTATATTTTTATATTTTATATTTTTATATTTCTATATTTTCATATTTTTATGTTTTATATTTTTATATTTTATATTTTTATATTTTTATATTTTTATATTTCTATATTTCTAAATTTCTATATTTTTATGTTTTTATGTTTTATATTTTTTTTTTTTATTTATTTTTGTATTTGTATAATGTTTATATTCTTATATATCTATATTTAAATGTTTTTATATAAAAAAATTTTTTATATTTTTATATTTGTTTATGTTTATATTTTTATATTTTTATAATTTCATATTTTTATGTTTTTATATTTTTATATATTTATATTTTATATTTTTATATTTCTATATTTTTATATTACTTATTTAAATATTTTTATATTTTTATATTTTGATATTTTGATATTTTTTATATTTTTATGTTTTTACATTTTTATATATGTATTTATATTTTATATTTTATATTTTTATATTTCTATATTCCTAAATTTCTAAATTTCTATATTTTTATATTTCTTTAAATGTTGTTATATTTTAATATTTTTATATTTTTAATATTTTTTGAATTTTTATTTTAAATGTTTATATTTTTATATGTTTATATTTTTATATTTTTATGTTTTTATATTTTTATGTTTTTATATTTTAATATTTTTATATTTTTACATTTTTATATTTTTATATTTTTATATTTTTATATTTTTATATTTTTATATTTTTAAATTTTTATATTTTTTTAAATTTTTTTTTTGTATTTGTATAATGTTTATATTTTTATATTTTATATTTTTATGTTTTTATATTATTATATTTATATATTTGTATATGTTTACATTTTTAGATTTTTATGTTTTTATATATTAAATATTTTTTTTATTTTATATATTTTAATTATTGTATTGTGTATTTCTATATTTCTATAGTTCTATATTTCTATATTTCTATAATTCCATATTTCTACAATATATTTCTATATTTCTTTATTTCTTTATTTATATATTTCTATATTTCTATATTTCTATATTTCTATATTTCTATATTTCTATATTTCTATATTTCTATATTTCTATATTTCTATATTTCTATATTTCTATATTTCTATATTTCTATATTTCTATATTTCTATATTTCTATATTTCTATATTTCTATATTTCTATATTTCTATATTTCTATATTTCTATATTTCTATATTTCTATATTTCTATATTTCTATATTTCTATATTTCTATATTTCTATATTTCTATATTTCTATATTTCTATATTTCTATATTTCTATATTTCTATATTTCTATATTTCTATATTTCTATATTTCTATATTTCTATATTTCTATATTTCTATATTTCTATATTTCTATATTTCTATATTTCTATATTTCTATTGTGTATTTCTATATTTCTATATTTCTTTTTTTCTATATTTTTATATTTTTATGTTTAAATATTTTTATTTTTTATATTTTTTATATTTTTACATGATAAAATATTTGATCCTGTTCTTTTAGCAATTATAAAAATTCTTTTTTGCACTTTCAAAACTTATTTAAATTTGTACTAACATAAACTGTTGCTTTTCATTGTTGGTGAATTTGTTGTCGCAAATTATGTATATTTTGCTTTAATTTTTGTTTATTATTTTTAAAATTTGTTTTTGGGCCAATGCACTTAATTCTTTAATGTTAAATTGTTATTGTTGTTATATCAAAAATAGTCGATGCCATTTTTCTAAATTTATTTTAAATTCAATAAATTATCTCAATACAAAAATTAACACTACGTCGTAATAAAATATTAAATTATTAATTCTTACGCATCTTTTACACCAAACAAAAATATATCAAATATATTTGATTAACTTTTACAATTTTATCATTTTTACGACATCTTCATCATATTGTGAAAACTATAGCTGTCAGTCAAAAGTGTTTTTAATAGAAAAAATAGTAACTACATCATCTTATCTCAATTTAAAAATTAACTAATGGATGATTTGGAAGAAATAATGTTATATAGGCTGTATAAAAGGAAGCTAGAAAGAAGTAGACGTGTAAAGAGGTTTGTTTGGCAAAATATTTAGGAGAATACCCCGCATATAATTAAAAATCTAAATTTTTAAGGTTATGGAGTATAGAGTTATTTATTAAAGATCAGAACTCCAGAATTATATCAAATACAACTTCAAGACGGCAAACTACTGAGGTCTCGAAAGTTTTTTGCATCAGTGAATTGGGATCAAACTTTAAACGCTAATGAGGTATATGATAATGTTCACAAATTTTGCGACATCATAAATCGAGGATTTGTTCTAAATGTGCCTATTTTCATCTAAACTCCAAATACTTAAAAATCGCAAATGCAAATCCTACACTAAAATGAGGAAATCCGATCTAGAAACAGACAAGATGGCATTCTTAAAGCAGAGCGAGGAGTTTGTTACGTATTTCAAGCTAAAATACGAGTCTTATTTGGCTGGCATTCAAAATTAAGTCAAACCCCAAACAATTCTCGGCATACTTCAGAACTAAACGTGAAACCGAAGGGTACCCGGACACTATGACAAATAATAATTTGCGCACTTCGAACACCAAAGACATGTTCGCCGATTTTTTTCAATCTGTATACTGACCAATGAATAATGCCCTATCCACTGATGAAACCAGCCATACAAACAACTTTATTACTCCTTCAATTATATCCGTTGACAACATTCTATCAGCCTTGAAAGTCTTTGGTGACGGATGTGAACCAGACGACATTCCTTCAGTCATGTTAAAAAGGTATATTTTTTTAAATCCGTTATATAAGCTTTTCAATCAATCGTTAACATTGGCTGTTTTTCCTGAGAAATAGAAAATCTCTAAGATAACACTAATTTTCAAATCAGGTAAACGAGGTGACGTCACATGCTACAGAGGAATATCAGCAACATCATCAATTCCTAAATTATTTGAACTGGTTGTATGCAATAGTTTTAAATCAACATTAATACGTCATATATCTGTTAACCAGCATGGATTTATGCCATGTCGCTCTATTTCTTCCAACTTGGTTGAATTCACTAACATAGTTATAAACGAGATTGAGAAACATTACCAAGTTGATGTGGCATATACAGATTTCAGTAAGGCATTTGACTCTATCTGTCATTATAAAGCACTCCAAAGCTTGTATACACTTGCATTTTCAATGGAATATATCAAGTGGTTCAAGTCGTATTTAACAAGTCGTCAGTAATATGTAATAATTAAAAATAGGGAATCTAAAGTTATCAACATGACTTCTGGTGTTCCCCAAGGATCTCACATTGGGCCATGGTTTTTTATTGTTTTCATTGACAGCATAACGAACATAATGAAAAATTCAAATGTTCTCATAATCGCTGATTTTTCATACGATCAAACAAATTCACGATTCTATCGAACTACAAGAAGTCCTCAATAGATTTAGTAGGTGGTGTGACCAAAACTTATTGGATTTGAATATCAAAAAATGCAAAAATATGTCTTTTTATCGCAAACGGAATCCAGTAATTACCGCATAGAACATCAATGGCGCAGAAATTCAGAGGGTATACGAAATTACAGATATGGGAGTCACGTTCGTTGAAAATATCAATTTTAACAGGCACATCGATAACTGTATTGCTAAAGCAAACTCCATGTTTGGCTTTGTTAAATAATAGACTAGAGAGTTCAAGGATATAAAAACAGTGTGTTCACTATATTTCGCTTATGTAAGATCTCAAGTGGAATACGCCGTAATCGTTTGAAATTTTTACCACAATGTTCACATCAAAAGAATCGAAAGCATCCTAATAAATTTATGTTATTCCTGTTAAACAAAATCTGGTTGGGACTACGACCATAGAGAACCATTCCACGTAAATGTGGCTCAATTACCACCATATTCAACAAGATGCAAAGAATATAATATTTGCACTCTTCGAAATAGACGCCTTCTTCTAAATGCCACTTTCATCGGTAACGTACTACTAGGTCACAGTGATTCTGCCCACGTTCTGGGAATCATCTCTATTAATGATCCAAGTAGATCATTTCGTAATTATCGATTATTGGTGCCAGAACACCATTTCACCGCGTACTGAGATAACAATCCAATCAATAGATCAGTGTAAACATGTAATACAATAGAGGATCACTTCGACTACAATTTATCTGAAAAAACTTTCAAAACTAACTTGAAAAAATATTTTTTAAATTTGTCATTACTTTTGACTGCTTCAAATTTAAAAACTAACCTTATAATTTTTTAATTTTCATAATTCAACTTAAATTTGACTTTTTAATATTTTTAATTTTTTAATATTTTATATATTTGTATGTTCTAGTGGAGTATCAAAATGTTAAGTTTACAAATATTTTAGTGATATTTTATTTAAAATCATGGAATCGAAAGAAACTAGCCAAAGACCAAAACATAGTCAGTAGTAAGAAAATAATGCAATAGAAACAAAACTTCAATGCTCAATGTTTGTTATATTAATGTTTATCATAAAAAAAATCATAAATAATTACATTCTTCATTTTTTCAACGGTTACGTTTGCATATTCCAATATAGAATATTTCCGAATTCTAATTTCTTAAAAAAAAATATTGATATTACATTACATTAAAAAGGTTTATCACATTAGTTCAATATTACATGTTAGGAATGTATTTGTATTTTAATGTGCTTTAATTCAGATTTATCTAGTCATTTATACAATAAAAATTATTTGTTTTAAATTCACAAAACAGTTATATACTTATAATATAGTAATTTAAGGAAAACTACAGCAGAAATGCAAAATTCTAGCTTTGAAACAAAATTAGATAGGGACACAAAAAGTAAGGAGTCAGGTATAAGTCAAATGGGTGATCATTTAATTCAAGTCGACCAATATCTTTATTCAACAAATGGATTTAATGGTCATATTGGGTAAGTTAATATTTTGAAACATTAACGATAACATTTTTGACGTCAGTGAAAAAAAAAAACTAATTTTTCTTGCAGAGAATAAAGAAGTTTAGTTTGAAAAAAAAATCTAAAATAAGAAATTCTAATTATATAAATATTTTATAATATAAAAGTTTAAAAATTGTTCTAATAACGTTATATTTTTAATATGTAATTGATGAAACGTTTGAAGTCGGTCAAATTACCGTTCTCTTCTGCATTTTTTGTATATCTATATTACGAACCTCTAAACGAATTAGGAGACCACGAGGTTGTAGCAGACACCAGAATCACATTCAAGTATCAGAAAAAATCACAAAACAATATTTGTGAGCTATTTTATTTCACTTGTTTCCTTTGGTCAAAATTCTAACCTAATCAATTTTGAATTCGTATTCAAATTAGATCAAAAATGTATATTTTATTTTTTTTTTTTTTTTTTTTTTACTAGTAATAGGAATATAAAATTTTTCAACGTTTTAAATTAGAAATTCAATTTCGTCGCTACTCCATCTGAAATTTAAACATGAATTTTTAATTATGTTATGTACTAAAATATTAGTTTCTATTATATTTTCTATACATCATTCACTTACCTTTTCTTTGGTTTTTGTGCTGCAAACTATTGTTGTGCTGCACAATACTGTTGTGAATAGGTCGAAAATCATCAAATGTTACAAACACAATAAAAAAAAAACTATTATGCGAGCTGCAAGATGCTGCAGATTTATTTTTGTCGACTTGACTTCTTTAATAAACTTTTATGTTCGGTATGCTAATTGTTTATCGAACTTTTTGGATAATAATAAACTCACAAATAAATTTTGAAGATTGATTAATTTAATTTTTTGTTGTTTTTATACGGTTTAAATAGGTGAACGAATTTTGGATAGTAAAACTGTTTATCAAATAAAAACTATCTTTGGTGTAAAACATGCGTTAATTAAATCAAAGAAAAGTGCTCTGAATGGAAAAACGAACTTTTAAATTGATTCGTACAACTTACGCTTTGTTCACCATTCTGAATCTTAAATTTACCATTCAACAAATCATTTTACAAGTTTAAATTGGGTTTATGTGAACTTCAGTGTTCCTATATCTTATTACGTTTTAATTTTTTTATTTATTAATTTAAAAATATGTAATAAACTTTTTTCTTATTTATCGTTTTTTGAAAGTAATAAAATATTTTTTTTTATAACTTAATTTTATCGAAGGAGGAAAAACCCGAAAAATACAAAAAATGTCATATAATAAATTCAAAATGAACGTACGTACACAAAAACTAAATTATCCCAAAAGAGTGTACCCAATATAAGTTAGTTTTCAAAAATAAATAAATTATTTTTATATTTTTATCTTAAATACATAAAAATAAAAAATGAATTGTACACATTGTTGCATAACATGAAAAACATTTTCCTCAATATTTTGTAAAAAAAAAAAAAGTAGCTACATACGTATACAAGTTCTAGAACATTACGGAAAATTTGAAGAAAATAGATTAAGAAAACAATGCAAACGAATATGAATGGATAATGCAACAATGTTGCTAAACAAAATAACCATTTTCAATGCACGATTTAACCGATTTCCGATAAACATAAAATAATTTCATCTGTAATTTTCCTTTTTATTTATGTATTGTATACGTACACACATAAATGAACATATATATATGTATATGTACATGTGTAGACACATCTATACATAATATGATATACATAAATATTTATCCATGTGTGGCTATTGTTATTGTTTGGATTTTATTCCAGCCAGAGACTTTTTATTACATACATAGCTTATAAAATACCATTATTATGAGTCTTGGAAATAACAAAAAATTTTAATTCGAGATATCTTTCTATATACAGAGTATTCTCTAGTATACTGTATCCGTTCCTAGTGGTGTCTGATATTTTTTTTTTCGTTCCTATTAGAAACTTTTTATGGTTTATGATAAATTTTTGTATGTGCTTGTAATATATTTCAATGAAAGATATAAAGTATGTACGTACCATATATAGCAAATAAAAAAGCACATACGAAAAAAAAGTTAAATTGGTATCATAATTTTTGATATCGACTCTTGAATCAGAAGAAACAAAATAAAATAAAAACAGCAGCAACTAAAGTAATACGAGGAATTTTATATATGGTTTTATTTCAACTTTTTATATATTTAAGTTGTTGAATGATTTTGGATTTTTATCACAAACTCTGGCTGCTTTTTACATTTTAATTTGTATTAAAGCTTAAAGCTTTTTTCGAGTATAAAATTTTTATAGTACAATCAAGAAAACCTTAATATACGAGTATGGTAAAGAAAGTCAGCTTCAAGTTATATTTATCGTACTCGTTGGGAATGTGATTCATGTATGTATGTTATACACTTTTATACAAAACGTTTACAAGGATACAAAAGAATTTCATTAAAAGTTTGCAATGTGTCATTGACAGAATATTGTGTTAGTTTATTTAAAATATTTTAATCCTAATAAACTAAGTTGTATACATATAAGCATTCTATCCAACCATTTAATAACTATAATATATTTTTATATATCATTTAAGATACGAGTTCAAAGAAATTGCTTATATCAATTAAACAAAAATCAAATTATTTTGGATAAAATAGGTTAATAGGTTATTAAGTTAATCTGATTGTTATATCTGTCATAACTAACCAGGTCAGAGTGTATAAGTTTTTCTTCCGCGGTATTATTAATTCGCTTCGCACATTCTAAAGTATGCTAACGCAAAAAAGGCACTTTTCAGGATGGCAATTTTAATCAATTTTTTCAAAATTTACATTAAAAAAAGCAAAATTTTATTACTTTTTAATATATTTCCAAAGGTTGGGAAATTATTTACGAAACTATAGAATTAGGTGACCTTCCATAGTTGTAGTTTTACAGATATTTCGCGTAATATAGTTTTGACCGGACAAAAACAGATTATTAATATCATAAGATGATTTATAATATTTTTGATTGTTTTTTTGCTTCTCAAGTCTATCTTAAAGACGGTTAGCATGTTTTTCTTTGGACATTCTTTCATCTATAAACAGAGACGAATAATGTAAGTCCCGAAAAAATGTTTAAACCTGAAAATGTAATTCATGCGGTTTTCGTTAAGTCCATTTCGAGATAATAAAATTAAAGATAATTTTGAAATAAAGTGAAATTTTATTTATTTAAAAACCTAATTCATTTTAAGTTTTTTTTTTTTTTTTTTTTTTCGGCTTTTTCGGACAAAATATCATTTTTTTTCATTCTCATTTTTGTAAGGATTTGTGTATCTTTGTGTACACAAGTGCCCTGGGGTTAAACGTGGGGGAGGGGAATGCATTTTTTCTACTTTTGTGGTAGAAATATTGTTAATAAATGGCCTCTTTGTTTTTATGCGACAAAAACTGTCGTAAAACATTGTATGGGTCCATTAAAACGATATTTTGTCCAAAAAAGCCAAAAAAAAAAAACTTAAAACAAATTAAATTCACGGACGTCTTTAATTCTTCCTAATTCATTTTGTATCCTTTGTACATTTCAGAGTTAGTACTAAAATATAACTGCTATTATTTAATATAACTTATTAAGCGTCCGAGTTGCTTTCTTCTTCTAAATTATTATACTTGATCGATCTATAGAAATCTTGATAATATTCTGGAATATAGTTTCCATCACATAGGGAAATTAAATCTAAGTATTTAGGCCTTGGAACCGATATGGGCTCGTTAAACAATTTTCCCAAGCCGTTAAATTCAAAATTTAATTTTTTCCTTCTGCGATTACTATTTATAGGTAATTCATACATAATAACCGTTTTGTATTCTTCCTCAAATTGGTGTTTATATAAAAATTTATTTGGGGCCTCGCTTGAAATACACATTTCTCTGATTTTAATCATACTAACTTTTTCTTTTAAAGTATTGTGATTAAAATTTAGTTTGTTCGAAAATGACTTAAAATTAAAAAAAATTATTTTGAGTCATTTCGATAACATCGTACGGATCTCCAGTTACCTTTGCGTTTCTCATTAAGCTGTACCACTGGGCAGGTATGTATACTGTTTGATGTTTCTTCGCCCGTTCTATATTAGAGTGCACACTATCACCCTCGTTTTGTGTGTGTCCCTTTTCCAAATATCTGTGAGTAATTTTTATATTGAATTGTTTCGCCATATATGCATAACAGGTAAAAACGATCCTGTTTTTATTCTGACCGCTACAGTTGTCGCTCCAAAAAATAAATTCTTTTGCTCCACATTCAACAGCTTCTGACACAAATTTCCATAAACAACTGCTAACTTCGTTTGCTCCTTTATTGGCAATGGTCTGATCCCATTCATTACAAATTCCTTTCTTGGTAGCAAAATCGTAGATTGTGAAATTGTAAACAGATAATTTTCGTTTATAGTAAAAAATACCAATTTCACTACATGGCGTTTGAAGTATTTTTTGAAAATCAAAACATATTACCTTAATGGTATTATTACTGAGAGCAATTGCCTTATCATTATTTTTAATTTCACGCGCCTTCATTTTGTTAAAAATGTGTTCGTTATATTGGCCTTGATTTTTAATTTTATCGGATTCATTCATATTATCGAATGCGGCGCAATCGTTACACAAATCTTTTTTCGGAAACCCAAAACCCAAATTAAATTTCGTATTAAAAATATCGCGGTACTGACGTTGCGTTACTGGTGGACATGCAATATTATTTGTCAGCACCCATTTCAGAAATAGTCTGTATATCTTGGCAATGTTTAAACTTGAGTCTAAATATTCCCGCGTAGTATTCGCTCTACAATAATGTGATGGTAGACGAGGAAGTGCATTTATATGTTGAGATACGATGTTGTTAATTTCATTTGTCGTTGGATTTTGTATGCGAGTATGAGAACCTCTAGCATCATGATTAACTATCCCATTACCGGATTTTAGTTTTAGTATCGCGGTTTCGACCCACTGTTGGTTGATAGCTAAGGTATTTAAGAACATAGTTTTGCATACTTTTATATTAGAACTTGTGATTTTGCAGGGTAAACGATATATTCTGGTGTAGGTTCGTTTTGTTGAGTTATTTAAATTCCTACAACTTTTTTTCGGTACGTCTTCTACGTGTTTTAAAATGAACATCCCATTGTCTAGTCTTATTACCTAGGTTATAAAACTGATCGAAAATTATTTTTCTTTGAGTATCGTTAAATTTGGTGGAACATTGAGTTGGACACTTTTCACCACACGCGGGCTGTAATTGTTTCGCAGGTACATATTTATCACCTTGAACGTATGATTCGCCTCTTTGTCTTTTGGATCTTAAAATATTTTTGATCCAATTTTGCGGTTGCCTCTTTCTTTTCCGTGCGCGTGTGCTGGCGGTGGCGTTTTCCTAGATTTAAATTTTGTGGAATTAGCATCCCAAATGGGTGCCCCGCCTGTTTATTATGAATAAATATGTTACTATGATAATGTTAAATTTTATTAAACACAGTAAATACTTTTTTCAAGTAAGTACTACCGAGTTACTGAATAAAACTTACTTGCAAAGTTTAAAACAAGTACTTACTAATTTAACCAAAAATTTCCCACCATTTACTTAAAATTATGTGACTAACGTCTACGTTCTACTTTTACATGACATTTCAACACTTGAAAAATACAAGTAAAGTAGATAGCAAATTTCAATGGTAAAAATAAGTAATTTATTAAGAGTTAGAATTAATTTAAGGACAAAAAAATACCGTCCGCGTAAACATAATTGTTTAGACAATTATAAAAATATTTATCGGTTTAATAAATGAAACGCGAGGTGGTAAAATAAATAACAAATGGAAATATGTTTACCCTGCTTGAATGATTGATCCTGGTTTTCAAGAAGAAATAGTTATTGGTGCGCTTGATTACACGCACGTGGAGATTTTGAATCATTGATCGTTTTTACAATTGCCTCTTCATTTGCCTTTTTTGTGCTTGGAAGTTCTGATTTACTTAGCAGGATTTGACAGTTGTTTAGCTCGCACTTTTCTATTATCATTTCCACTTTGAAAGTATCCATTTGTATATGTTACGGTCAAAGTGTATAATCCGGTGATTATATATAATTACCGGTCATTATATATAATCTCCAGTGCGTTTGGTAAATTAGTGAAAAATCAATGATTTTCCTTTAATTTTACAATTTTAACCGGTTATTATATACCGGTTACCAAACCCTCTTGGTCAAAGTGAATAATATGAAAGTTTTTCTACCTAGTTTAAAATTATAAATAAAATGTATACACTTGAAGAATTTAATAAATTCTGGAAAAGCAAGCAGGGGTTTGGGGTGCCCCTATCCTTTAAGGTATACAACGAATTAAAATTACATTAAAAAAAAAATTATTTACAAAACTTGATTTTTTTAACATTTACAGTACGAAGAAATTACTAGAGCGATAAAAACTCTTTGATCTGCGTCTGCACGGTTGACAAAGCAATAATCATTAATAAAACTAAATGAAATAAAATGCAGTTTGTTAATTCAAAATATCAATTTTAATTTATTCAAAATCGAATTTATCGTCAATTTGTTCTTCTTCTTCATTTTTATTTTTATTAGGGTTTGAGTAATCCTCGTCAGGAGTTTCATGAAGGTTGCCTGGATATAGAATGCCCGCAATCATAACGTCAAAAATTATCAAAAAATTACCATGTTACCTTATTTTGAAAAAATAAAAAATAAAAAAAAATTCCGGAAAAATTTAACTTCCCCTCCTAAGTCTGTTGATTAACAATCCTACATTTAAAAGTTTCAAAATTTTTACTGTTTACCTGATTTTCTCGATGTATACGTAAAGTAAAATTACGCCATTATTATTATTATAGTTTTAAACTTTCATATTTAACACTAACCAAACGGGTTTGGTAGTTAAATATAATCACCGGTAAAAGTGAATAATTCTAAAAAATTATACATATTAACTGACGGTAATTATGTATAATAACCGGTAATTATATATAATAACCAATTATACACTTTAACCGTTACATATACTAAACCAATTATTATTGTATATGCAAATTATCATTATATTTTGAATAATAAAAAACTAGCTGACCTGTGACTGAATAATCAGTCACGTAAATACATTTTATTGCATTTTTGGTTAAGAAATGATTTAGAAGATTTGTTAAGATGTATATTTGATGCACTTTTATCAAAAATGGAAATTCATAAACGCGGATCCCATGAGGCCACTCCATTAATACGGAGTAATCCAATACTCGCTAATTCAAATTCTCCCTTTGTGATAGACGGGTCCGTGCAGTGAAAAGAAGTACGGTTCGCCAGGGCGCTGCTCTTCGAGCTCCATTCTGGTCCTGACCATGGAGAGGGCGGAGTTAAGCTTCCGGATGTTAGTCTTATAGAACCGCGAGGGGGAGTTAGTTCCGAGAATCAGCTGATTGAGGTAGGGGAGATTGTGCAGTGCGGGGAGAAACACCTTTCCTTTACCACAGCAGCGAGTGGACCCGAGACCAAGCCCCTCCTTATCTGCCCGGA
The DNA here is from genome assembly GCA_947310385.1 of Nephrotoma appendiculata. NCBI lineage: Eukaryota > Metazoa > Arthropoda > Insecta > Diptera > Tipulidae > Nephrotoma > Nephrotoma appendiculata. Next base: position 139,050,362 of record OX371225.1, on the reverse strand, counting down.
AAAATAGCGCGTCAAAGAACTCGCAAGCCACGCCTATCGAACCTTAATAGTGGATTTAAATTTCCCGAGAGCACTTTGGGATGATGCCGTGCGGTTCTCATTGCCCGCCAGGTTTGAACCTTCGAGTGCACTCACAGGATCAAAAGGCTCCTAAAAAGAAAAAAAATTGCGAGTTTTCAAAAATAAAAATAAAATGGCGAAAAACTTATATTAAAATCGAATTGATCTTGCTCCGCCTCTTCGTCTGGAACCTAATCCTCAAATGTGAGGAAGGCGTCTGCTGGATAATCATTTGGAATGTTGAACGCGTCTTGAGAGATCCATGGAAGGGTGGCTCCTGATGGCCCTGGGACCGGGTTGGCGTCTTGGGAGATCCATGGGGTGGTGTCACGTGATAATGATAAGACTGGTTCATGGCTTGAATTTGTGGATTGTGAATTTCGATTTTGATCGTATATTTTTCGTTTTCGAGGGTCTCTTGATTTCCAAGACATTTTGAAGAAAAATGAAAAGAGTTTTGTTCAAGACTCGTTGAGGTGAGAAATGGTAATGACTTACTCGCTGGACCGCTCGTTCAAAGTGGTTTTGATTCATACTCGAGGCTTGACTTGATGATTAACGGCTTTATATTTTGAGTTTCTTTTACATTTCAGTATTAAAATCAGCAAAATAAAAATATTTTGATTTTTATTCGATTTAGTATGGATTTGAAAATCGCAAAATTGGTCGCTCTCGTTGTTTTTTACATTTCAATGCATTTTTATTACTATGTATTTGAAAATCGTTATTTTTGTCTTTTTTTACTTTAAAAAGTTAGTAGCTTGCTTTTTTAAAACAATTTCAATCCAGTTTTATTTGTATCCGCTACTTTAAATTTGAATCGCACGCCAACAATTTAACAACTTTGAATTTAAATCGCGCGTCAACCATTAAGCAACTGTGAAATTGAATCGCGCGAAAACTGTTTTGAACTTTGAATCTAACTCGCGTGCAAACTGTTTTGCAACTTTTGATTTGAATCGTGCACCACCAATTAGAATAAAAAAAATTTCTTTTCAGTCGTCCCATAAAATTCTCAAATGTGGCAAGATTTCACGTGCACAAAATCTTGGAAATTTTCTGAAACCACCTGAGGTACCCGTTTCGGGTACTTTCCGGTGGAATTTTTCCAATTTTTCCGATTTTTTTAGCCTACGCACAGCGCAATATTTATGTAGACCTACCCTGAAATAATCTAACGGATCGGATCATATTTAGGGGTCATTTTAGGGTTGAATATGAAAAAATTAAGAGTTTAATATAATAGATATAGATAGAAAATAGATAGAAGCTGATCTGTGACTGAATAATCAGTCACGTGAATATATTTTATTGAATTTTTGGTTAAGAAATAATTAAGAAGATTTTTTAACATGTAAATTTGATGTACTTTTATCAAAAATAAAGTAAATTCATATACGCGGTTAATTTTTAAATATTAAATAGATAGAGTGTCATGACAAAATTGTATTTTTACTCTCACATCTATTAACACCAAAATATATGTAAAATCATTTTATGTTCTCTGTTTTGTTTAATTGAGATTCAATTACAAATTTTCTACTCATTTTGTCATCACAGTGTGTCATCACAAAAACATCGACAATTTTAATACATTTTGTCATTGACACGGTGTAATGCGCATGATCATAGATTCAATATAAACATATTTTGTCATGGCATTCTGGCGTCGTGACAAAATTTTGCTGAAAACACCTGAGGTACCAGTTTCAGGTACTTCCCGGTGGAATTATTCCGATTTTTCTAGCAAAGGCACACCGCTATATTTATGTCGACCTACCCTCAAAAATTTAAACGGATCGGATCATGTTTAGGGGTCATTTTAGCGTTGAGTTTGAAAAAATTAAGCGTATTAATATAATAGAAGATATGTTGTACTGGTATGTCTCTTTAGTCACAATGTTTTTGAGATTAAATTTCTTCAAAGTAAATACTAGAGCAATTTTAGGTTTTAAAATGTCTAAAAAGTAAATACTTTGAATATTTTCCAGTTGATACTTTAAAGTAAAACTGAAAGATTATTCACACAAATCCGGTCATTTACTTTTATGTAAAAGTAAAAACTTTGAAGTAAATACTTTTTTTATTCACTTCGCCCATTAATTCTTAAAACGACGATTCCTCACCACTCTGTATGGTTTTTGTTAGAATACAATTTTAATTAATATTACACTAATAGAAAAACTACATAACGGAGTATGTTCAACATTTATCTGTCTCGTTCTAATGCAACATACAAAAAATGCAAAATAATTTTTTTAATAAAACAAGAGAAAAAGATTCATCAAAAATTAAAATCGTCAATTTCGTGTATCTTCATCACATTCAATCTTTTATTTTTCTCTGAATATTTGTTCGTCACTTGTTATCATTTTATTAATTTGTGTAATTTTAACTTGACATTCTCAATACAAAACAAGAGAAAGAATATTTTTTTACGAATGAAGAAAAAAATATCTCTTCGGAAATTTTTTTAATTCATTATATTTGTGAATTATTTTGTGATTCTTTGATGTCTGCAGTTTCACCTTTTCATTAATTCTTATTTGTATTCGGTCCTGCAAGATCTATGTCCAAGTGCTATCTTCACCCACCACAACCGGACGAGCCAAAGCTGGAGAATAGACCGTGGTAGTTAGCTTGATAGGGAAACAGTTTTCTATAACGAGAAGGTTTAAACCTGGATCATGAATTCGTTACGGATCTGAAAGTTGAAAAAGTTCTGCCAATCATTAAATCATATAGCTCCTTATAAATTGCTTTAAGTTCTCATCAAATATTTATTAAGAGAGGATTGAGTATTTCATGAACAAACCTAGCTAATCGTAAATGTTAAATATCTTGCGCAACTATTGGGTGATCGGTCTCGCCAATAAGAAAAAATTTCATCTGGTTCAAATTTAATATTTTCGTTTAATTTTTAAAATTAATTTTGAAAGTTTCCCACAGAAATAGAGCACAACACTCTAACATCAAGTTTTGAATGTGCAGCTTATAGAGAATTATGCATAAGAAGCTACAAATAAGTACATGGGAAAACGAGGGACTCTAGCAATCAATTGTTAAGAAAATTAGCTCCTCTTTTATAATTAAAGGCTTATTGTAGGTTTCAGATTATAGCATAAGTGGGTCAAATGAATTTGATATTTAAGTAATATATTATCAATCATATTATCAAATAATTCAAAATACTCTGTTTTTGAAAGTGGAAGCTTCACTCAAGGTTGACTTATTTAAATTCATGCCAAACTAATTGAGCTCAAGTTTGTTGGTTGGTAGATTTCGAGAGCTCATTAATAGATTATAACTCGTTCAAAAGAAAATTTCTCCAAATAATTTGTTTAAGGTTCACTAATCATATTCGAAATATAGAAAAGATAAAGCCAGTCTAAAATTACGGTTGAATAAATAATTTGTGGTGATAAGCAGTAGTAGATTGGAAAGCACATTAATTTGTTGTGCCAATCATCATATTATTGCACAAAAGAAAAACAATTTAAGCAAATCTAACCGTTTAGCCAGTCACGTGTGTATTATGAAAATTATTCTACTAGGTCAAAACATGCAGCAATAAATTTTTTTTTTAATATTATTATTATTTATCGAAATAATAATAAATTTAATTGACAATTTCTAATTAGAATATTGTCGAATCGTAAAATTAATCTGAAAGCAAATTACCATAATGTATGGTAATTAAATTTCCCACATGTAAAGGGTGATTTTTTTGTGGTTAGGATTTTCATGCATTAGTATTTGACAGATCACGCGGGATTTCAGACAAGGTGTCAAAGAGAAAGATGCTCAGTATGCTTTGACATTTCATAATGAATAGACTTACTAACGAGCAACGCTTGCAAATAATTGAATTATATTACAAAAATCAGTGTTCGGTTCGAAAAGTGTTTCGCGATTTACGTCCGATTTATGGTCTACATAATCGACCAAGTGAGCAAACAATTAATGCGATTGTGACCAAGTTTCGCACTCAGTTTACTTTATTGGACATTAAACCAACCACACGAATGCGTACAGTGCGTACAGAAGAGAATATTGCGTCTGTTTCTGAGAGTGTTGCTGAAGACCGTGAAATGTCGATTCGTCGCCGTTCGCAGCAATTGGGTTTGTGTTATTCGACGACATGGAAGATTTTACGCAAAGATCTTGGTGTAAAACCGTATAAAATACAGCTCCTGCAAGAACTGAAGCCGAACGATCTGCCACAACGTCGAATTTTCAGTGAATGGGCCCTAGAAAAGTTGGCAGAAAATCCGCTTTTTTATCGACAAATTTTGTTCAGCGATGAGGCTCATTTCTGGTTGAATGGCTACGTAAATAAGCAAAATTGCCGCATTTGGAGTGAAGAGCAACCAGAAGCCGTTCAAGAACTGCCCATGCATCCCGAAAAATGCACTGTTTGGTGTGGTTTGTACGCTGGTGGAATCATTGGACCGTATTTTTTCAAAGATGCTGTTGGACGCAACGTTACGGTGAATGGCGATCGCTATCGTTCGATGCTAACAAACTTTTTGTTGCCAAAAATGGAAGAACTGAACTTAGTTGACATGTGGTTTCAACAAGATGGCGCTACATGCCACACAGCTCGCGATTCTATGGCCATTTTGAGGGAAAACTTCGGAGAACAATTCATCTCAAGAAATGGCCCGGTAAGTTGGCCACCAAGATCATGCGATTTGACGCCTTTAGACTATTTTTTGTGGGGCTACGTCAAGTCTAAAGTCTACAGAAATAAGCCAGCAACTATTCCAGTTTTGGAAGACAACATTTCCGAAGAAATTCGGGCTATTCCGGCCGAAATGCTCGAAAAAGTTGCCCAAAATTGGACTTTCCGAATGGACCACCTAAGACGCAGCCGCGGTCAACATTTAAATGAAATTATCTTCAAAAAGTAAATGTCATGGACCAATCTAACGTTTCAAATAAAGAACCGATGAGATTTTGCAAATTTTATGCGTTTTTTTTTAAAAAAAAGTTCTCAAGCTCTTAAAAAATCACCCGTTATATCAAAAGCAAAGAGTACCACATGAAACAATTAAAATAGTTACGATTATTAAAGAAATATATCTCATATATATTCTCTTCTATAGTATTTTAATTTCACACCATTAGTGCAATTTGCATTAATTATAAGAATATTTTGAATTATTATATTGTAACAATAACAACAATTATATTTCATTTAAAACATTAATCACAAAATTTATTATAATTCAATTATGATTTTATTTCTCTGCAATGACCTACAAATTGTATACATTAAAATCAATTCTAAATATTTCAATCGACAGTAAAAAAAGTAAAAATATTTTAAATTACCCCAAAATCAAATCAAATATAAAAAACCATTAAGTACAAACAATATAAATAATATAATGATCTTGATCATACTCTACGAGTGTATGCTCGCGTATACACCACCATATACACTATTTACTTTTCCATTTCAACGATCAATGATCTCTCCCACACATATTGTGCTAATTTCATTTGTTTATTTTATTTTTTATTTACAAATCAAAATTCAATTGTGCATACGACTCGAAAAAAAAATCATTCATTTGTATCAATTTTATTTTGTGACATTTCAATTTAACATAATCGCGCGATCATTTTATGTTTGTCTTTTGTTGTATTGTAACAAAAAAAAAATAAATAGAAACCAAATAAAAAATTAATATTTTAATGCCACAATTTAAAAATTTTAAATAAGAGATCGAGTGATAATCAAATATTTAATTTACTAATTTTATTAATGGTATATGCTGCGAGTTTTATATGTATGAATACGATAATGGAAGTATTTATGTATCCGCACCTTCTTTATATGGCAGTCCTTCAGATTTCAATCCATTGTATGGGTGAATGGAGCATAATACCATACTGGTTATATCTAATAATTAATTATTTTGGTTAAATCAAGTTACAACACCTACATTATATGCTATAGACAATAACAACAATAAAACAAATTTCTTATCAGTTAATTTAAATCTTTGAAACAACAAAATTTATTCAGCTGCTAGTGTTACGTACGTTTACGTATTCGTACAGTATACATTTTTTAAGTATGATGCTTTGCATATTTTTGTTTTATTACCGTCTAATGAAATAATTGTTTAAAGTGTAATACTGAAATTTTAATGCTTAATTAATAACCAGAAACCGAAAGTTTAAGTTGACAGACTCGGGCGTTTTAAAATTTCGCATTGAAAAATATTTATTCAATTTACTAAGAAGATTTGTAATTGTTCGGAAAATATTAAACAACATTTTTTTTGGGGAATGAAGCGGGATTAGAACATTGTAATGTATTTCGAAATTTATTACGTTCGGGAAGTGCAGCTTTTTATGATTGTACCAGTTCAAATTGCAAACAACTTCATCTAGTTTTCCAAACATTCAACGCTGTCGGATTGACCTTCTCTTTAAGTTCTAAATTAGTTTATATTGGTAATAATTATTTTTATTTTCTATGCAATCTGTTCAGGGCCCACGGCTCTCCCAACTCTTTCGTGGTTCGCTTTTCCCGTCCTTACTTTTTCGCCGTTGCCAGCCAATTCGAGAACGTATGGCTTTAGGTTCGATTTTATCACCATTGAGTAGCTTTAAGGCAGTCTATAGTCAGTCATGAGTTTTGGACTCTGACAGAGGGCCATCTGTGTGCTCCATTGCAACACAAATGATAATACGAGACTGCTTCTTTGATGGCAGTTTTGCCACAGCACTTCTGTCTGACGGATGTTGCTCACCATTTTTACTACAGTATTGCTTTTTTGCCGGTTTTATTATTTCGCGTGATTAATTACTTACTTCGCTACTGCTAGTAAAGGTTGACTCCTGGCCAGCTACTGACTTTGCAGTGACAATTTACTTGATGTTTGACTGAGGCTTTATGATATTTTTGAAACCTGTTTTTATTGCAAATGGCTGTGGTTTTCTTGCAACTAGTGCCTGTGTGTTTGTAGCTCTACTTGTTTTGTCGTGAAATTAGCGGCAAAACTATTTTGGCGAGCGCCTCGTTTTATGATTGGCTACTATTTTGCGTTGCCTTGTGATCACGTTCAGCGCTTACTCGATTTTTTTTTTACTCAATTTGCGCTTACTCGTGTAGTGAATTTCCATCGCACCTTCTAGATGAAGCCAAGATGAAAAATTATTTGGAGGTAAGACAATATTCTGTTGTGTGTGACTTTCGGCAAATTTTGCCAGTAATATCTAATGGACCACATGTCACCTTAATTTATAATTGTATTATATCTTGGTCTGAATTTTCAACTTTTCACTATGTTACTTTAACACCAAAATATGAGAAGTCACCCTCATGAAATTACGGTTGTTCAATTCCTTAAATCTATTGGTAATATGATGTGAAAAACTTTCTTCCAGTACGGTCAAAACGTCATTGAAATTTCAACGAATCTGCTGTCTGATCCTTCAATTACCAAAGAATATATGTTTGGCAATATTTCGGAAAACATTCTATCTTCCGATATTTTGAATACTGTTATTTTGTTGATTGTTATGTTATCAAATCCGAAATTATGAATCGTGTTCGAGGAGAGAAAAAATAGAATACATTTTTGATACTGATTTGATTATTTGCGAAGATATTTGGGAACAAAGCAATCATCCGGTTGAATTTTTAAACTCATTGAAAGCTAACGATTTACCGCTACACTAATTGGTTTTGAAAGATAATTGTATTGTGTTCCTAATACGTAATTTAAATGCAAAGAATGCATTGTTGAATGGAACTCGAATGCGTATGGCAGAAAAAAATGCTAGTGATTGTGAAATTTTGACAGACGTTGTACGTATAGCACATGAATCTTAATTCCTTGGATACATTTAAGCTATTTAGACACATTTTTACTTTTACAGTTTAAACGAACTCATTCCTAGTTACACCAGCTTTTGTAATGGCTATAAATAAATCGCAAGGGCAAAATATAGAGATTTTATTACAAGAACTATGTGTTTACTGATGTTGCTATGTGTTTACTGATGTTGATCAGGGCCATTTACCTAGTGGTAATAGAGTATTCACAACAAATATTTCTTATAAGGAAATTATTGGCCCTTAGTTCCCAAAACAAGATAAACTATATATTTGATACCATAGCACACGTATAAATTTTCGAGAGACGAGTAACTCTTGCCCGGCGGACTTTTGGTTTTTTTATTTTATTTAATTAGATAAAGAAATCTCAGTGGTATAATCCGTTTTAACGGTTTTGTTATGTCGTAAAGAGTCTGTACGGTGATCTGGCGATATTGAGAAGATGCAGATTAAAAACTTGGTCATTCATAAAAAATCAATCATTCAATCAAAACTATTTTCGTAATATGAGGGATATCCCAAAAAAAGTGTTTCAAATTTTATTAAAATTTTTAAAACAGGCATATTAAGGATTTATTGTGTTGCCTGAAAAGCTTTTGACCTAACAAAGATACAAGACATTCTTCAAATTAATTTTTTTTTTTCTCTACAAAGACTCTTTGTAAGTCTATGCACATCTCCCAGCAATGCTTCCATCTCTTCAACCCGTCCAAATAGTACTCGGCGTCTATGGCCTCCTTATTAGACGAATATCCCTATATCATCAGAGCGCAATTTTTTTAGCTTAGCAAACAAAAAATATCGCTTGGGGCTAGATTTAGTGAGTAAGGAGGGTGGTTAAAATCTGAGGTGAGAGGCGGTGCTTTATCTTGGTAGAGCAAGATTTTTTTTCTGCAAATGTTCAGCTTGTTAAGTTATGATGCGTATAGTATAATCCTGTAATGGTTTTCCCTTTTTGAAGATATTAGATTGAGATAACTCAGTGACTGTCCCAGAAAACAGTCGATATTACTTACCCAGCCGAATGAAAAGCTTTTAAACTTTTTGGAGCCGAGTTTTCTTAGGAGTTTTCAGTTTTGACTGTAGATTTGATTCTGGAGTGTAATGGTGTATCCATTAATTAGCTAACGCTAAACTCTGATTTATTGCACCTCAACTGCGGCAACAGAGCATTGGAAATGTTCATTCGTACACGTTTCATAGCTAGAGAGAGAAGCTCTCTCTAACTTCAATTTGAAGGTTGTCCAGCACCGTTTAATGAACTTGCGCGATGCTACCATTAGTGGTTAAAGTTTTTCGATACCCCCTCCCCCCTCCCGAACGTTCATCGTCACCCAAGCTAGTAGATTCACGTTTCAAATAAGCTACTCAAAATTTCACGATCGTAAACGATGATGCGATGTTCCCGTGCATAAAGCATTCAATTCGTCTTTGATTTGTGTATAGGCACATTGCATTTCAAAAACTAATACTAAATGAGAATTCTATATTCGACTTTTTCCATTTTCACGAAAACACTCAAATCGACTCAAACGATTGTTAAATAACAAGTGCGTCACCAAAATGGCTGACATTTCGGTAAATACCTTTCAACACATGGGCAAACACATTCCTCCACGTCAACAAGACGAGTGCTGCCATCTTGAAGTTGAGGTCTAAAACTGTTCAGACAACCCTCATAATGTAGAATGCGAAGTAAATAGAAAATTCTGGCATTTTTCCGGTTACAAAAGTATAAAAAAACCATTAATTTTCATTCTATGACTATATAGGTATTTTCTATTTAATTTATGCATTACGTCAATGTAAGTTTACCAAACTACAAGCAACTTACCATAATAACTATATTACTATGAATAATACAAAATTATTTAGTCATCATTATTTACGAAATTCGTGATTCGTGTTAGTGTCGCATACTATAAAGTCACGCAATTACAACTAGGAAAATCTGTATTTGAAAATTATGTCATTTTAATGCAACGATATGACAAATCTTACAACGTCTAAATAGGTCTTTATGTTTATATTATTTATATTTAAGTCCAGCTCAACGTAATTAATTCAATCAGATACCAACGAACAAAAAAAAATGTACAATTAATCACCGTATAAACACGGCAAATCGAAAAATGGTTACGATAGTAATATAATAATCTAACATTTGATTGTAATCCTTGAACAAAATTCTAGCATTCGCACAAATAAAAAATCGTTTAAGACTGCATCTGTGATGCGACCGAATTAAATCATCACAATATCTATGTGGCGCGTCCTTCTCGCTAATATTAATTAAAAATTCATAATTTGTTTATTATTAAGCAAAAAAAAAAATATTTTTAAAAGTGTTGTGTACATATTTAAGTAAAAATAATTATAATATTGACAAATCATTTATGTCATACACAATCTAATTAAATGTAATTAACAATAATCAAATACGATATTCATCAGAATTGCGAACATTTAAACCTTGAATAAATCGAAATATAGCATAAGGAACAACAAACGATTGCGTTTTGAGATGATGATGTAACAAACGATTTTTAAAAGTTTAAATGTTTTTATTTTGTGGAACCTATTATTAAAATATAACAAATTTTAAATTATCGTGTTTTGGGTACATGATTCAATTTCTGCTAAATTATATGCAATTATTGGTATTCAAGACAAAAAATTAATATTTTGGATCCCATGGAAAGACTTTATTTTTTTTTTTTTTTATTTTTATTTGTAATCTTAGAATCAGCTCATTGAAGTGGTATAAAGTTTATAATGAAATATTTTTGTGTTTTTTGTAACACCTGGTGTAATGTATTTTATATTTCTGGGATCAGATTTTTTTTCTGTTACCGAGGGCATTTTATGAATAAACGGACACATAGCGTATATAACATTTAATATTGGGTATGACTCAATGTTTTGCAATTTAAGGTTATATGCATTTCTGCAGTCCGGTGTTCAAACGACTGGAAACATATTATTTTTTGTGGCGTATATAGAACGTTTTTATACCTAACCCACGTATCCATGTATCCCATACACAAAATATATAATTTTATAATTATAGGTTTAGCATTAAACTCTTCATTCAAAGCCATTATTAAACCTGGCATATATACCTCTACCGTACGTACGATATCAACAAATTTTTTGTTTGTTTGCTGTGTTCTTTGACTTTGCATTTTTAGATATCTACCAACTGATAACTTTTTTTGCTGTATAAAAAAAATTTGATTTTATAATTTTAAAAAACCATGACCAACTTTAATATGTTAGAATTAAAACATAAACTACAAAAAAAAAATGAAAACGTTAAATTAAATTATCCAAACATATAAAAAAATTAAATATTGAAAATTCGCGTGTCTTATCACTTTTATCGATTTAATGTTTTTATATGTAGTAAAAAAAAAATATTTAAAGTTAATATTTCATATATGAAATATTAATATGTACATAAAAAAAATAAGTAATTATGAATTTGATAGAAATTACCTTGCAAATTGTGGTAGAACGTAAAAGTTTGCCTTTTAAGCATTTCAATATATATCATACATAGAATTTTTTTCAACCGTAAACTGTATTCGCCCTTTTTGATGTTTGCAGTTTTATGGTTCGTTTAGTTTTCATGTAATTTTAATGGTGGTGTTCCGCTCAACATAAATATTTATACTACTGCATACTAATTTGCTGCAGAAAATGTGAACTCTATGTCAATATAAAAAAATATTTAATAGACGTTTGTGAGACACACTCAACTCTGATGACGCTTATTGTAATGTATAAAGATGTTTAATTTAATTAATATTCAAGAATGTTTGATGATTTTTCCGATATTGTTGGTGTTTTGAGCAAATAGAAATCAGTACGTTTTTCAAAAACCTTTAATAGCCATGTACCAGTATAATGCAAATAGTTTAGTACTACATAGTATTCCCATTTGATTTAAGTTAGGAGAAAATTTAACTGGTTATAATAGCGATTGGTATACTCTAAAGAAAGGTTTATTATACTTTCGACCATTCTTTAGATTGAATTTAAAGCTCTTTCAAAGGATGTCCTCTTGACGTAATATACGAGACGTTCAACAAATAGTAAGTTATATTTTGTCGCTTAAATGTTCAGAATCTTTTAAAGATGTGAAGCGTAGTTTTAAATTTGGGCTGAGTAACTTATCAATTTTAAGGTCAGTTTCTGATGCGGGAAAGACTGAAACATATTGGTGCAATAGGTTTGGTTCATATCATTCTCGTTGAGAGAGTTCGCAGAGAACGTTTTCTACCTAATAAAAAACTATGTGAAATTATTTTAATATACGAGTATCATCCCAGTTAAATTTAAAAAGAATATCAGGAAAAACTAAAATGTTGAAGTGATCGTATCCCAGAATTTAATTAGTACAGCTAAATCGATATTCCAATTTTGATACAAAGAAGTTAGTAGAAACTAAAGGGTCTTTCGATTTGGGCGGGTCGATGTTGATATGGAATAAAACAAGCTGTGTGTGAGGGTGAATTAAATCAATTTAAATTGTTGGGATATTGACTTGTATGTGAATACAACAAGTTTGTTAAGAAAATAACAAATTTGTCAGAAATTATTGTTGTTGTCAAAATAAACATGACAGATAATTTATTTAAGATAGAAAACAAAGATGCCGTTTACTCATAATATTTACTCATAAATGCACTCCCACCATTTTTAACCCAAGGGTACTTGTGTACACAAATATACACAATCTCTTACATAAATGCCATTAAAAATAATATTTTGTCCGAAAAGCCGAAAAAATCTTAAATAAATTAATGTCACGGACGATTTTAAAAAACTTCTTAATGACCGATAATATTAGAAAATTTATTTAACAAGGACTTGAAACCTACCACCCCTTGAAATTTTACCAATTGTATTAAATCAATTTAAATTGTTGGGATATTGACTTGTAAATGTGAATCATAGGAAGTTTGTTGTATTTGTCAGAAAAAGTTGTTGTTGTCAAAATAAACATGGCCGAAAATATCAGAAAATTTACTTAACAAGGACAGGAAACTTATATATAATTTCTCTCGCTCTCTCTGGCACTATATCCCATCAAGAGATTTAGCCGCCTCAAATCAGGTTTCATAGTCATATTTTCATTTCGGACGAGTGATTAATTCATTGATCCTAAACCAGCCGTGAAATAATTTCCTTGTCACCACCGGGAATCGCACCCGGGACCTCCAGTCGCTGGAGCAAGCATGCTGACCACTTTGCCACCGGGGCCGGCAATATAATTTCAAAAATTGGATTAAATTTATTCGAATTGTTAGTATAAAGACCAGTTAGTTTGTTGTATTTGTCAGAAATAGTTGTTGTTGTCAAAATAAACTTGGCCGATAATATCAGAAAATTTAGTTAACAAGTACTTTAAAACCAAATATATAATTTTACAAATTGGACTAAATTAATTCAAATTTTTTGGAGAATGACTTGTTTGTGAATCACTGTAAGTTTGTTATATTTGTCGGAATTATTTCTTGTTGTCAAAATAAACATGGCCAATAATATTGGAAAATTTACTTAACAAGGACTAGGAACCTTTATATATTTTCATAAATTGGACTAAATTATTTCAAATTGTAAGAAAAAGTTGTTATCAAAATAAACACGGCTGATGATATCAGAAAATTTGCTTAAACCTTTCGTTCTATTTGTATTTTGTATAATATTATGCTCATCGATTTTAAAACGAATGGAGCATGAATATGGATGTATGGGTATTGTAGCAGATGCTTGGCAATTTGATGAACAATCCATTTATAACCCCCAATAATTTGGGTATAATTAAAAACGATAATTCAATTTATTACTAAATAATTGTTTATTAGTTCCATTATACAACACACGTTTACTTCGGAGAAATTCTGGATCCGTATCCGTTGCTATGTGTATCTTAGTTCTGCGGTTTAGATGTTACTTGTTGAAGTTTTATTTTTGTTCTGATGTAAAGAAAAAAAACAATAATTACATTGTGCTAGTTGAAAAATGTGACAAGCTGGGCACCCGAGGGGTAAACCTAATTCGAGTACGCTGAGTTCAACGGTGCTAGTCTCATTTTAAAGTTAGTCCCCATTTTTGAGATATCGCATTCGACATGTTTTGGACCTGAGTCAAAATATACCCTCATTTTCACGTTGATAACTCTTGAACCATTAAGATTTTCGTTATGCTTTCTTCAGCAAAGTTGTTGCGCAAGACAAGACCAACAACTTTACCGATCATATTAAGACTGAAAAACCACATCTAATTTTATTTTGTTTTTCCTTTCGACGAAAAACACTGTTTTTATCATTTTTTATCATTTTGTTGAATTTAAATCGAGTAGAATCGATCGAACAAACATTGCATCGACAAATATAGATACAATATAAACTATTTAAAAGAAAGTTAAATCGATTCAATTCATTTTATGGTGATTTTTCCTAAAAAAAAAATCCTAAAAAATTAACATTTTTTTTCTCTTTGACAAAACAATGGCGTGCCGTTGCGATAGTGGATAAAAATCCTGGATTTTTCCATCCCATCGTTTTAACCAATTACATCACGTTAATTATCAGTCCAAACGAGTGACGAAACTGTGCTGGAAGTCGAACTCGTATATATACAGCTAGTTTCGAACTTTTTCCCTTTGAGGACGCCAGGATCATGTTATATACCATTGGAAAGGTCTTAACAAGTAGACCCAAATAATGTATAAAAGCTGGAATTTTTACCAATATTGAGTGGAGATATGACCTTCGGAAAATTGCCCCAAAAAATTAGTTTTTCAGGTATAACTGCCCCAATTATTTTTTAACTAGCATAATATGATTGTAGACGTCAATACCAATTCAACGACACCTCAAACGTCCAAATCGGATAATTTTGACCACAGTCTGAAAGGCCATTTTTGGCCATTTTAGCCACGCCCACAGCGCTGAACTTATTTGACATACCCCGGACACATGCTTATCGTTAGAAAGGTTTTAACAGCTATCAAATAGCATATAAAAAAATTAAGATTGACGATCATTTTGGCCAAAAAACTGAAAAATGCCAAAACGGCGGACCACATTCGGCCAAATTGCTAAAAAATTAGCCCAAAACTTTTGGTTCATATTTTCAGGATTGTTAGCCACAAACCTCAACTGTACAATATGACATCAACCGTTTTTCCCAGAAAACTCGTATAGTTTAGATATTAACCTCCATAACTTAAAAGCCAACCTAATTTTTTGCAAAATACCATTTTTTGGCTCAAATGCACCCTAATATCGGTCCGTTGAGGTTCATAATGATAGTGCATCAACGTATTAGAATGAAACAAATATAAATACATCATATTATTATCATTGCTAAGAGAATGTTTACCAGTGACCCTTTTTCCATAACAAAATAAAAATTAAAAAACTGAGAAATTGATGTGATCGAAAAATACACCAAAAACATTGAACATTTGACAGTCTCCTTGCATAAAATCGATATTTTTTTAATCTTTATGATGATTTCTTTATGTAGATGTTATCTTCCCTCCCATCGCATGAAGATGGAACATCAGCGAGAGGGTAGCTCCCATTAATTTTTGTTTCTAACACACTAAAATATGTATATTTTGTTGTATTGTTTAAGGAATCAAAAATGAATTGCTATCGAGTGTGTGTGAACTGTTTTGACTGACAACAATAAAACGAATCGCAATTCAATTCATTTTCAATTTGCCGTGCCAAAATCATTGATATCAAATAAAAAACGTCTTAACGAGGTAAATGTTCGAGTGACGAAAGCCGAATTCAAATTACAAAATTTCTGATATCAAATTTGTGCCGAAAAAAACAATTGCATTCGATTTGTCAACGATTTGTCGGAATGTTAGTGCATTCGGCGCGTTTGTTTACATTTTTCTTTCTAGCTATCAAAAACAACAATTTGTCAACGATTTTCCGGAATGTTCAACAACAATGCGCTGAATGCACTAACATTCTGAAAAATCGTTGACAAATCGAATGCAATTGTTTTTTACGGCACAAATTTGATATCAGAAATTTTGTGAATTGAATTCGGCTTCCATCACTCGAATATTTACCTCGTACAACAGACACGCCACTTTGCATACAAAAATAGGGATGGGATAGAAAAATCCGAGATTTTAATATAGCAGTGACATTTGATGGTTGATATATTGGTGCAGATGTTTCTTAATTTACGTGTATAATTTACGTGATGTAATTAGTTAAAACGATGGGATGGAAAAATCCAGGAATTTTATCCACTATCGCAACGGCACGCCATTGTTTTGTCAAAGAGAAAAAAAATGTTAATTTTTTAAGACTTTTTTTTTTAGGAAAAATCACCATAAAATGAATTGAATCGATTTAACTTTCTTTTAAATAGTTTATATTGTATCTATATTTGTGGATGCGATGTTTATTCGATCGATTCTACTCGATTTAAATTCTACAAAATGATAAAAAATGATAAAAACAGTGTTTTTCGTCGAAATGAAAAGCAAAAAAAATTAGATGTGGTTTTTCAGTCTTAATATGTTCGGCAAAGTTGTTGGTCTTGACCTGCGCAACAATTTTGCAGAAGAAAGCATAACGAAAATATTAATGGTTCAAGAACTATCAACGTGAAAATGAGGGTATATTTTGACTCAGGGCCAAAACATGTCGAATGCGATATCTCAAAAATGGGGACTAACTTTAAAATGAGACTAGCACCGTTGAATTCAGCATACTCGAATTAGGTTTACCCCCGGGTGCCCAACTTGTCTTGAAAAAAAAGTTTGCAATTCAAGCACAGTGTTATGTATTTTGAAAATATTTTTTCAAACGAATTGTGATCAGCTTGTCGCTGGCAATTCGTTTGTGGAACGCATTGCAAGGTATTTTCCTAAAAGAATAAAATACTCTGCAATGCTATGAGCGGTGTTCCTGAGTTTGCAGGAACTGGCCGTTGCAGATGTATATCTTGCTCTCTGCATTTATTCAATAGTTTATTCTTTTCTTTCGGTTTTTTCCGTTGTGATTGTGTAAATATACTCTATAATTAATTTACCCCCGATTCTAACGTACAGTCACTGACACATTTTCAGTCTTATGGAAAACTTTTGTCTTAACGAAGACTATAGACTTTAAAGTCTTATTCTGCACTTAGTCTTATCTGTCAGTAGTCTTAAAAAATTATCTTCGTTAATATCAGAAAAATAGGTGGTCTTAGGAGTCATAGTTTTGACATTAAAAAGAAACAATAATTATATGTATTTCGAATTGAACTGTCGCTTTTCGTTCATAAATTTGAAACAATATGGTGTAAATTTGGCTTGGCAGCTCTACAAAAGTGTTTGGAGAGTTTATAATACATTATTTAAGACTACTGCCTTCAGAATTTCAATGAAGACTTTAGTCTTAAAAAAAAAAGTCTTTACAATAAAGTTTTAGGTAAGATGGTTTTAGTAGTCTTATCGTCAGTATCGGGGGGCTAGTATTGAGTGAAAAGTTATCGTGGATACCCGTGTAATTCCAATATAAGTAAGTTGTCCTATTTATAGATTTAATTTAAGGTATTTTAAATAATTTAAAAGTATAATATTTTTATAAATATTATTTTGTTAGCACATGTTTAAATTTCAATATAATTTAGATTTAGGTGCAATTTTTTAGAGAGTGTTTGAATGAAAATAATAGAAAAATTGATGTACATTTTTTTGTACAAATCGTTCTTATAGTAATGTACATGACTAAGTCCATGAACATGTTTACGTACTTTTCGATTTAATGGTAGTTTAATTTTTAATTTTTTTCTTTAGAAAAATCAGTAAAAAATACTGTACTGAAGAGGAAATAACTAATGTATTAAGCACTTGGGATTCAAATTTGATAGATCCAGAATTAAATGAAGAAGACGAATTTGAACAAATTGAAAAGAATTATCATATTAAAGAAGAAGGGATTGAGGAGGAAGTTGCTGTATCCTACCGATGAAGCAAATAACGCCGCGAATGCTGTAGCTTTGGGCATAGAAACCGAGAACGAAGAAATTTTAATAGATTCTAATATCAACCTTGAAATAATTGATAATTTGGAAGCGTTACAATTCACAAGAGAACAAAATATAAAATGGAGGCACCGTCAATATGAACTAGTTATTACTAATTTTGTACCAATGAATGATGCAAACATAATAGAAACCATCAAAACACCTTTACAATATTTAATGAATTATTTACCAGAAACAATATTTAGCGAAATCGCTTTTCACACAAATTTATATGCCCAGCAGAATATGGTTGTCGGATTTAAACATGCTAACAAGATGAAAATAAAAAAAATTGTTGGGTTATAAATAGCTATGGGATGTTTTAAGCTACAGATCACTAGGAATAGAAATGTTCCGAAATACGATGACCAGTGATCGATTTTTTCAGTTGCGTAATAATCTACATATTATGAATAATTTGGAGATTCCCAATAATTGCACAGAACGATTCTATAAAGTTCGGCCATTCATTGAGTCCATTAGATCATATTTACATAATATTCAAATAAACGAAGAGTCCGTTTGCGTTGATGAACAGATGATCCCCTTTAAAGGAAGGTTTTCAGTAAAGCAATACATGAGAGGTAAACCTACCCCTTGGGGAATTAGGGTATATGCACTCTGTGGAAAATCAAGTGTGCCATATGATTTCTTCCTATACCACGACGGGATTTCAGGGATATCCAACGACCATATCACAAAATTTGGATTTGGAGTGGCCGCCGTTTTACATTTGACAAACCGTCTTAAAAATACTGGGAAAGAATATATACTGTAAAAAATATATTCATTATTGTGATAATTTTTTCACAAATTACCAACTTTTAGAAATCCTAAGAATCAAACAAGTAAACACTGCGGGTACAATACGAATTAATAGATTTAGCAAACCACCACTTCTTACAGACGCAGAACTGAAGAAAAAAGGGTGTTCAGAATCAGAAGCTGAAAAGAACATTATTGAATAATATGTAATACAAGGAAAGAAAATGAATTGTAATTAATGTTACTTATCTTATATTTAGTTGAAATTGAATTCCTTTAATTATTTTTTGGCATTAGCCATATACTTATTGTAAACTAATTCAACGTAATTCCTAATATTTGCCTATAATAGTTAAAATTGTAAATTAAATATTGTGAATTTATTTATGAATTTTTGTTAAATCCATTTTACTTACCTAAAAATGTTGAATGAAAGCAGATGTTCTGTTGATGTTGACATTTACAATTGTCATGTACATGCATTCATGATAATGTCGGAAATTGTTTTATCGGTATAGTTGATATTGTAATGTGGCGCTCTATGTTTGAATAGTTTAACTAATAATTTGCAGCACAAGTATTCAGCATATGTATTTGAATTTATATTACCGCTTTACAATATGCTGATAAGCTCAAGCTGTTGAACTTTACTTTTCCCGTTCACTTACTTTTTGACCGCAAAGCAGCTTCATCAATTTTCAATAAAAATAAATTTTGTGAATAAAATGAAGGATTATTATTATAACGAATAAATACCATAGTAGTTTGTTGATTTTTTTCTAAATTACACATTGGAATCAGTACACATCCGTTCAAACGGAGAGGATTTTCCGACAGCGTTACGAGTGCTAACGGTAAAATAACCGTTGTAAAATGGATGGATTCAAAGCCGATTTACGTGGCGTCAAATTTTGTTGGAGTTCCACTAAATTGTATATTAGTGTAAAACAACTACATAATAAAATGTTATAATAATGGAATGGGAGGCAGACCTACTAGATCAGCTTATTAGTTATTATAGAACATTTATATCCTCCAAAAAGTGGCATTTAGGTTTATTCGCCCATTTAACTGATTTTGCAGTAACCGCTAGTTGGCCAAAATTAACAAAAAAAATGTTAGATTTACTACATTTCCGCATGTTTTAGCACAAACAATGAAAGCGTGGTCGGCCTTCAAATTCGGAAAATCTAAATCCTGATTGTGGCTCGGCCGATTATTCTCCTACATCAAAAGGAGTTTTGGAATCGAGGCCTGTGAAAGATGTGCATTTAGATAGGTTTGACCATATGCCGAAACATGACAAGAAAAAGGAACCTACACGCTGCAAAAATGTTAACGGCATTAGTCGATCACATTTGTTTTGCGAAAAATGTCCAGTACATTTATGTCTGAACAAAGACTGAAATTGTTTTGAACATTTTCATCGAACAGCATAAATTTTATATAATATTATGCTTTTTTTTTTATTAAGACTTGAATTTCAAAACTGTGTGTGATATATTTTTGTGATTTAATTTGAATTTTTTTATTTGGTATGCCAATTTTATGAATTTATAACTCTTATGTATTATATGAAAAGTAGAATTTTTTATTTTTTTAAACATAAATGAATTTTTATAACTGAAATCAGTAACATTTGTTTTAATTTTATGAGTATATTATGTCGAAAATTTAAAACCACTACTTTCGATTGTACAAAAAAATGTACAATAGCCAGGATCCACCCCCATTGGAATTTTTTAATTTTTTTGTAAT
The DNA here is from genome assembly GCA_947310385.1 of Nephrotoma appendiculata. Classification (NCBI taxonomy): domain Eukaryota; kingdom Metazoa; phylum Arthropoda; class Insecta; order Diptera; family Tipulidae; genus Nephrotoma; species Nephrotoma appendiculata. Next base: position 139,029,856 of record OX371225.1, on the reverse strand, counting down.
AATTGTATTATTTTGGGTATACATATACAATTTTTCACAACAAAATAATTTTGCAGTATACTTAGAAAAAAAGTTCGAACGAAAGGGTCAACAAGCACTTGAAACCAATGTATAATTTCATAAATTTGATTAAATCAATTCAAATTATTGGGATATTGACTTGTATGTGAATTACAGTAAGTTTATTCTATTTGTCAGAAATAGTTCTTGTTGTCAAAATAATCATGTCCGACAATATCAGAAAATTTACTTAACAAGGACTTGAAACTTATATATAAAGGGGTTTTCAATTTGGGCAGGTCGATGTCAGCAGCCTGTGTCTGCCTTGTTGTTTTGGTAGCATCGCTGTCTAATCTGGTGTTTTTCCAGTGACTGATGCCAAATCACCCTTACATGTTAAATGATTGAGCAGCACGCTGAATCGCGTGCTTTTAACTTTTTTTATTGATCTTTTTTTTTAACTGAGTTGTAAAATATAATCGGAAGATAATCACTCAGTGATCGAAAACGTTAATTGTGAAAAAGAAAATTAATTTTACTATTCAATTTGCTTTATTAATTTATTTGTGGTTTCGAGAAGGTTCTACAACAAACATTTAGTTATAAATGGAAACCACAGCGAGTTTGAAGTGCAGTAATTTGTACTTTTTTTTTATTAAAACTTATAACTTAGATAACTAATAACTTATCGTTTCAGACAAAAATTTTAAAACGTGATGTGAACTAATTTTGTAAGAAGTTTTATTTACAAACGGCAAAATCTGATGAAATTCTAATGGAAGTTTCCACTTGTGGTGGACTAATTTCAGCCCAACACTATGGGACCTACAAAGTTTATGGACTTAAATGTAAAATTTTATTGTATTCAGTCAATTTGTGTGGAATGTATACAGATATTTTCTGTTTATTTTTAAAAACTGACAAGATACTATGAAGCCTCTCTCGTTGGACAGTATTCAATGAACAATCACAGAAGTTTTCAAAATTATATAAAATGATTCAATACAGATAGAATATACAGACATTTAGTCTAACAAACACAGAACACCTTTTGGAAACCACTTTTCTAGAACTCTCTCTCTCTCTCTCTGGCACTACTATATCCCATCAAGGGATCCGGCCGCCTCAAATGAGGTTTCATAATCATATTTTCATTTCGGATAATGAGTGATTAATTCATTGATCCTAAACCAGCCGTGAAATTTTTTTCTTGACACCACCGGGAATTGAACCCGGGACCTCCGGTCGCTGGAGCAAGCATGCTTACCACTTTGCCACCGGGGCGGCACTTTTCAAGAACTGCGTAGTATATTAAGAATCAGAATAATAAATGTATCTCTAAAATTGACAAAGTAATTCAATGAACATTACCTGATTAGTGATAGATATTAGTCGCCCTCGAAAGCTAGCTAAGTAAAGCGCTTGCCCTAACATTCGAGGGTCCCGGGTTCGAATCGAGGTGGTGACCAGACAAAAAGTTACGACTGAGTGTTTTTAATGTGTCATGTGTTATATGTTTCTAAATATTTCAAGCTATAGTTGCAGGTTTTTCTTAATAAATATAACATGAATATGAAGCAAGAACGTAAGATTTCAAGAGAACCATCAATTGAACCGGACGTAAATATAAAATAGCAAATATTAATACACCAGCCAAGCAAAATTTGGGAATGACCCAAAACAATCAACAGAACTCATATATATTGTAAAGCTGCCAAACCAAAATTAAACAAAAAATAATAACTATCGCAGAGTTCAAATCATTCATACAAATAAAAGACATCCATTAAACCATTATCTAGCCATCAAAAAATAGCACTCAATATAACGGGATGGTATCGTCTGGAAATCATGAAATGGATCCTTCAGTAAAAAATATTTGAAGGTTGTGGAGCTTTCAAATAAATGAGCAATAGAGCTACGGGTGCTATCCAACTGTTTAATCTTAGTAATCATTGAAAATTGAAGACAAATTACTAAAATTGTTCGTATCAAAATATATGTAATTGTGTTTGATTACCCCTTGCCCATCAGAAACAAAAGGTCACCGTGATACAAACTATTTAAGAAGGATGTCACCCATTAAATCATTTTGTGCAGTAATACAATAATAACGGTCATGAGAGCAAGACACATAAATTTAAAACCATTATTCTATTATTATATACACATCAAACTAAAAATTTATTCAACCATTGAAAAATCGTTAAAATACATAAAAATTAAATCCCAAGGAAATAGAAACAATAAAAATCTCACCATTAGTTTCCCTTTAATAAGCCCAAAAACGAACACACAAAAAAAAATATTAAATCGGAAATTATATTAAAACAGTTTTCATTTTGGTGTGTGTGTTGAAAAATGACACCGCGGAGAGAGCAGACAATAATAATACGTATTTAATATATGAAACATAAATTATGTGTATTTATATGCTACAAAACCCAACCACACATGACTTAACATAACGATGTATAAACATAACTTTATTTTTATGTGTGTACATTTCGACTATAACCAAATTATGTTTTCAACTTTTTCATTTCTGGAACAAATCATTGATGCATATTATGAACTTGAAACAATCCTATCCAACCTTCGTTTGATATTTAATATTTTTTTTTTTAATATTCAAGAGAAATACACGTAACATTTTGTATATAGCTATATCATGTTATTAGAGGAACACACCTATAAGTGATTTTGAAAACAACATTTTTAAATAATTTTAGATTCTTTTCGGTTATTATTTTTGAAGTATTGTATGTATATCATTATTTTATAATATATAAGCTTATGATTTCTTTTATTAATATTCATACTTAAATAAATCTAAATTATAGTTTCAATATCTAATCAATATCATAATTGTTTCAAAATCGCATTGTGCAGGTCTCGTCGATCGCCCCATGTTCAGGTTAAACAATCATTTTTAATTATGGTAAACAATGTTAGAGGTAAATAATGATATGGTCGAGGTATATTTTAAATTAAACTGTCAAATTTATTTAATTTATGTTTTTAGAGAAACACGTTATTGAAATAAAGATGCTCTAGCACCCTTCGTTCGTATATAAGGATTGCGTCCATTTTTTAAAACGTCATTAAACTATAAATTTAAATTAGCATATAGTAATTTATATTTATCCTTTATGCCAACATGATTATTTTTCTTCATCCGTCAATACGGACACACCCAGGTGCTTGTATAATTTATCTTTATATATCAGTGAATAAGAAAAATCATTTAAGGTGAAATTGTTTTTAAATTTTGAATTTAAAGCATTATGAAAGCCTAGAATCCACTGACACATACATTTTTCATAAAAACAAAAATAACATAAATTCTTACTAAGTATTTTTTCAACACCGAAATTTGATAAGGAAATGATCTTCAAATAAAACTAAAGTTACCGTTATAATTTCCATAACAAAATAACATATTAAATGATCTTAGAAAGTGAATATGACATAAATAATTTATATTTAAAAATCATGTCAATATAACGGCAATTTAAGATTTATTACGGAAAATACTGTCACCTACAACAAGGTATGTTCCTGTTGGCTATAAGAAGAAACTACATAAATGAAATTTGTATAGTTCCAATATTGATAAATATTTATTATTTTATTTTTTACAGTTTATTTTCCGTTTCTGAAGGACTAGTACAAATTTCTATTTCTTCGGGCTTTTCCATCGGCATCAATTTTGCAACAGAAATCGAAAATACACACCCGGTGTTTCGTGTTGCCATATTACACTAACTAACCGTTCACAATCGGCTAAATATCAGATTTCGAACAGATTGCATTTGCTAAATTTGTGAACAAAAAATTGTGAACTTGTTTTACCGGAATTAGGTGGCATATGGTTTCCTGTGTTCAAACCATCAAGCTGACTAACAAATTATATGCAAATTTAGAATGAACAGTGGGACATTTCATATTATGTCAAAGAAACTAGGATTTCTTACAACGTTCATAAAATGTGCTGCTACACGTTGTGCGAAAACTATATAGTCAAAAATTGTAGATACACAAATTATCAAAAAGTATAGCTGCATAAGAAAATAAAGGTTTTTTAAATTCTTTTTAATTCAGAAAATCTTCAAAACGATAATTGCTGAGTATGCAGTTTAGTGTGTTCTCGACATGAGAATGAGATGCTTGAAATTTGTAAATAAAAATTTTAAGATAATTTGCAAGGGTTAGCGTACCACGCGTACCGAGTGTTGAATTTATTGTTCTCAACATAGAAATGTGTCTGGAATTTAAATAAAAACCAAGACAAATTGCTTGTTGTGGGTGGCGATATGGCCGATTGATTTAATTTTATTAATTCAAAAAATCGTTAGAACTCTGAGGAGTAAAACAATTCTAAGGCAATCTGAATGTTAGGATTTGCTAGATGTCCCTACATGTGGGAGCGTCTTTGGTAAAGAAATTGGGTTAATTATTTTATTAATGCAAAAAATCATTGAAATATTAAGTGCCGAGTGTAGAACTTAGTACCCTCTGCTTGGGATGATGTTCAGAATTAGTAGAAAAAATTAGATGGCAATTTGAGTATTGTGATTGACGTTCTAGCCCTTCCCTAAATGGAAGCGTCCTTGAGCAGGTTCGTTTAATTCTTCTATAAATTCAAAAAATCTTCTAAACAATGAGTGCCGAGTATGCAATTAAGTGTATTTTACTTGGGATGATGTCTATAATTAGTAGAAAAAATTCTACGATAACTTGTTTGTCGTGATTGGCAATTTGGCCCTACATGTTGTAACAAGGGTATAGGTGCGAGGAAAAAATACACGCATCCTAGAATTAAATGACACTCGTTACTGATTTTGTAGTTGCGTTTAATGAGAGCTTCAGCGTAGTCGAAATATTCCGGCTTAGCTTCAGGGGGCGGGGTGGGTGGGGGGTGGGGGGCGTGGGGTTTGCCAAAAATCATTAACGCTTTGCTAGACCACTAAAGAAAATAAACAGGAAGGTATATAAAATAGGACCGGGATCTTAGGAAGAAAACAGGATTCAGGACTTGTACACTCACCTCTCATTAGGTATTCACTTAGTTACCTCTACATCCCAACGTAAATGTTTACCGTAACATGATAACCTTAACTATCATACGAAAATAACAGTCGAATAACATTAAAAAAAATATATATAAATTCCCAAATGTTTAAAGATCAATTTTTTTTCAATTTGAGTATTTCTTAAACAGGAGTACAATTTCTTTACCAACCAAAAATCAAAACACAAAAAAAGAAAAATATTACTGGTTCATTTAAGAAAATAAATTTTTTTTTTTTACAGAATTCATCCTAACAACTTTATACGAACATAAGAACTAAAAACTATGTAGTATGGCGTCATGCCTAACCCTAATTGTAAATTTTGAAATAGATTTTCATGCTCACCTAACAATTATTCTGTTATACAAACCAAACACCAAAAATATAATTTTAATTATAAAAAAAACGATATCAAAATTAAAGAAAACCAATTTTTAAACATAAATTTAATTGTTTTAAGCTTAATGATAAGAATTATAAAACACGACCTTAATTGATAGAAGCAGGGTGACGGCCGATATCCAATGATGATGCAGGTTGTTGCTACAACAAGGTTTTTGCCGCATTGTTCATATAATTTCGTATTATTGGAATATGTACGTTTTATAATGTTGTATATCGTTGAAATCGCGGTGCACACGTTTTTACTCCATTCAACTGGTCACTTTAGAACTATCATTCTATGTATTTATCTGCGTTTCATACCAATTAACAGTTTTTGTAGGCAACACAAGCGACCAGATACATATTATTTTTCTCACTTGCACGAACATTTATTATGATTTGTTTTATAACGTGATTGTATTTTAAAAATTGTTAATTTTCCCAAGGGGGGATTTAATTTTAATTTTTAATTAAATAGATTAATTTAGATTTATCTTAAATTTTTAACCAGGATGATTATTAACTAAATTTACTATTTTTAACTGTCAATACTTATATATTATTAACTGAATTTATTAATACTAGCTGACCTGTGACTGAATAATCAGTCACTTGAAAACATTTCTTTTGAATTTTTGGTTAAGAAATGATTAAGAAGATTTTTTAAGATGTAAATTTGATGCACTTTTATCAAAAATAAAGTAAATTCTTATACGCGGTTAATTTTTGAATCCTAAACGGGAAGCAGGCGCTCAAATGTATACAGTATGACTTACGCGCCAAGTCAAATATTCATTTCTAAAACGGGAAGACCGCGCTCGGGATCAAATGATCACTTACGCACCCAAACCAAATATTCAAATCTGAAACGGAAGCGCGCGCTTGGGAGACATTTTCATTATCCACTGCAGCAGTTGTTTTATGAAATGCATTCAACTGCTTTTCGTTCAGCACTTGGATTCGTAATTCAGCTGCTTCGGCTTCTCGAACTGTATCGAAGACTTGCACTTCTACGGGACTTCCCGATGGAGTTGGTATAAGCCGATCATAGCGCAAGAAAGTCCGTGCTGTATAAAAATTATGTTGATATCGTGGAGCGCCAAATTTTTTGCTACTTTTTCAATATGGTGTCGGCTGTAATCGAAAGTCATGTCATCTGCATACTTCATTCAGAAATCACGAGGTATTGAAGGTTGACAAAAGCAACAAATATAAACGAAAGCTCTCGAAGTGGTCTTGGCATTTGACAGACTGCTGCTTATGTTAAGCAACAACAGCAATTAAATTTTTCGGTTTTTATGTTGCTAGAAACAAAAAACCCACTCTCGCACAACAATGCCTCTATCTATATGTGACTAGTAGAGACATTAACTAAACGTAGCGGCAAAAATCGGAGTAGTAATATCTTAATGTATTCAATCAACGATGTTACTACCCCGGACATTTATAGTTCTCAATACGCGGTTAATTTTTAAATTTGAAATAGATAGAGTGTCATGACAAAATTGTATTGTATTTTAACACTCACAACTATTAACACCAAAATGTATGTAAAATCATTTTATGTTCTCTGTTTCGTTTAGTTGAGATTCAATTACAAATTTTCTACTCATTTTGTCATCACAGTGGTATGACAAAAACATTGGCAATTTTAATAAATTTTGTCATTGTCACGGTGTAATGCGCATGATCATAGATTCAATATAAACAAATTTTGTCATGACATTCTGGCGTCATGACAAAATTTTGCTGAAAATACCTGAGGTACCCGTTTCAGATACTTCCCGGTGGAATTTTTCCGATTTTTCTAGCAAAGGCACACCGCTATATTTATGTTGACCGACCCTGAAAAATTTAAACGGACCGGATCATATTTAGGGGTCGTTTTAGGGTTGAGTTTGAAAAAATTAAGCGTATTAATATAATAGATAAAAACATTACGATTTGTTGTGATTAATTTCATAAAATTTTATTTTAACAGCACTTATCACTACGGTCACAGTTTTACTTAATCTACTACAATATTTTTGTTCTATAACTAATTTTTAGTTTTTGAATTCACAATTCACTCAATCAATCAAAATAGTTTTATTAGTAAGTGTCAGACACTTTAAATAAATTTAAATTGTCCAATGAAATGTCTTTTTTTCAGAAACTATTTCTTTATTCGAGTTGTTTATAAATGATAATAATTTTTTTTTTTTTTTTTAATAATATTTTAATATTTTTTTTAATATTTAATAGGACCGAAATATTTTAATATTTTATTTAGTCTATATCTACCCGATAATTCAATGTGCAAGAGCAAATATTATCACGCGATACTATAAATAAACTGACCAAAAATTCCAGAATTGCTCGTCTTTAGACAGGAGATTACCAAAAAAATTTTGTTACGGGCTAACCATAGTCTTTTTCAATGCGTGGCCGCGCAACACGAAACCAGCTTTTCCCGTGAAAATTTTTTTTTTATGTGCAGAGGTATCTATTTGCCTAACACGCTATGTCAGGGGAGTTAAACCATGCAACCGTGGAACGTCCGACGTTCAATCACGTTGGTTGATGTTTCAAAACGGTCTTTAAACAACACGTATGCTTTCATGTGAAACAATGAAAAAGGGCAGTCTCCTAAACAAGATAAAAATGTCCCAAGGGTTGCGCTAATACAGTGGTTATCAAAATTAATCCATAAAAACGCACAATCCGAGGGCATTTATATCTGAAAAGACATTTCAAGAATTAATTAAATATGACCTACAATCTACCCTTATACTTTCGTAATACATATTACAAGTGGAGCGGTATTCTAAAATCGATGAAAAACAAAATTAATCAAAAAGAGCACACCCAATCGCAGGGCATAGCAGATCTGAAAAGATATCTCTCGAATTATTTTATTGCGGCCTTCAAACAACACCTACACTTTCATTTCAAACGTCAAGATTGGGCAGTTTCCTAAAAACGGTGAAAGTAGGCCCGAATGTGTCGTTAATACGGTGGTTAACAACATTAATCCATAAGAGTACACACAATCTCATGGGATTCACAAATTACAACATACATCTATCTATTAACATCTACAATGTGATATAAAATTTAACTTAACATTATTTATCAAAACATATTTAAATCCCGTCAAATATCTTATATATTTTAGTTCATCATGATTTTTAAATTTTAAGTACCTATAAAATAATTGCATAAATGATATTCTACCCTGCTACATTTTCTTCTGTGTATAACAAGAATTTCGATTAAATTGTGTAATATACACTTTTGATAAATGATTCCACCTATGTTAACAGCGATGGAACTAAAAATTTGTCGGTATATTTTTATATCGTCTGAATAAATGAGAATTGACGAGTTTTTGACCATGAAATCAACGTCGTCGATGGATAAGACGAAAAACTAAGCTTAAGACTACTGCCCTGCGGTTCCTCGGAAGTAGCTATAAACGGGGCCAGTATTAATGGACCAAAGATTACCTGATCGTTCCTTCTCATAATAGTAAGGTGCGAAAGCAAGAGCCTTGATTTTGCTCAAAATTATCTGTAATAACTGTAATAACATCACCCTCTTTTCACCCTCCCTTTAAAATTGAGATTTTGGGTTTTCAGGTTATGATTATTGTCACGAATGACTTTAAGATCGGAGTTACAAATAGATAAATTACTACATTGCCCAATGTTTGAGTCAACATGAATATCAATCTGATTCAAAGTAGATTAATGTGTGCAAGAATATCCGCATTTGTTGTGCAGATGATATTCAGGCTGGAAACGAATATGTTCTTATGTTAGGGAGCTACTCTGAGTCGTTTGGGAGAAGGCATTTGGAAAAGCTTCTGTTTTTGTGGGTTGGTTAGAGGGCACGCAATTCATCAACTCGTTTAATGTGTCCCTCGTGAACTGTGTGGATATGTTGTTGTTGTTTTTGTAAAAGCCATCACTAAATCACTAAAATCATCGATTTATCAAAATTATTGAGTGCTATCGATTATAAATATTTGCAATATTATAATATTATCTAAAAATAAATAAAATAAAACTAAATATTTTTAAACTTAGATGACTGTTTTTATGTGTAATGGCCACACACTACGACTCAGTTGTACAACTGAGTTGTAAAACTCAGTTTGCTTTTAACCACACACGCTCTAACTGATTGCGCAGACTCGACTATATGACAGATGACATAGTCTGTGTTGTGTGCCATTTTTCACAAAAGGCATAAATTAAGAAATAATCCAAAATGGTTTCTGCAACTAGAGCAATAAAGTGAACATAATCACACTCCTAAAAAAGGATTTAGCAGAAAGAATGGTTAGGTGATAAGTCGAATCGACCACTTCTAAAAAAATTAAAAGAAACAAAACCAAGACTACAGGAACTTTATGCGGATGGATGAACACAGATTTAATAATTGCTGTGGTCACAACCAACAACTGCTTAAGTCGAGTTTATTTTCCAAAGCATGTTTGCCAATAAGCTACCGTTAAATAATAAATTAATGTATAGGAATTGTTTGAGACACAAATACAGTCGCATTTTAGGACAATGTCAAAATAGCCATACAGAAGTCAAGCAAATATCTAAAATCTTTGAAAAATTTTATTCAAAAAAATAAATTGACTTAAGTCGACTTTAGCATAGTCCACAGATTTATTGTCATTCATAAAATTGAAAAACAGCACACATTAATGCGAGATACGATTCCGGCCGAAGCTACTAGGTGGCTTGCCAATTTTCTCATGAATATCTTAGATGCCGATATTAAGCGAAGGACGGAAAGAAGTTGCTTCTACATTCGAGAGTGTTTTTGGTTCTTTTTATCTTAATTATAAAAAGACTTTCAGTGTTGTGTTACTTGCGGTAATGAATATCAATTTTGAGTTTATGTATGCAGATGTTGGTACTAATGGTAAAATTTCTGAGGAACGAATGCTACTGCAATCAAAATTTTACAATAAATAGAATAAAGGCCGGCTAAATCTAACGCTACCAGGACCTGTAAATTGTGGTGGAAAAAATTTAACATATGTGTTTGTTGCAGATGACGCGTTTGGTATGCAAGATGATTTATTAAAACCATTTGCTCACGTAAATCTATCGACAAATTTTAACCAACGTTTGAGTTAAATGGACGAGTAAAAGTCGAAAACACATTAGGAATTATAGCATCACGTTTTCGGGTATCTCTAGCATCTATGCAACTTTGCCCCGAAAAAGCTGCAACAGTAACACTAGCGTGCTGTTACTTGCATAATTTCACAAATTTCATAAAATCACCAAGCCAATCTCTCATTCCACTTGAAGCTACTACGTCATGAAATGCTTTCACCCAAGCAAAGAAAATCCGAAATGATTTTTGTGAAGCCATTTTTCAACTTTGGCAATAATTATTTAAAATTAAAATAATCGTTTCTTGTCTGTAATCCCGTTTTTTATTAGTTCAAAAACATTAATGATGATTATTTATTTAATCTTTTTTATCATCGTAAATTACCGAGAAATTGGAATATTGTGTTTGATCAGTTAAAGTCGCTTGTGGTGGCACTGGCACAGCAAACATTCCATTTGGTAATTCAAAAATGTGAGAAGTGTTTCGTCCTGAGGTTGAAGCGGGTCTCGATGATCTTGTAAAAGGTGTTGTGAAAATGGGTGTAGATTATTCCAATTGTCCGACAATTAATATTTCTACAATGGCTTTGGCGTATGTCTCTGCATCGTCAGGTTCTTTTGGAGAATTCGTACATTGTTAATCCTCCACTGCTATTTGCAGAAATTCGGACCGTTCTTGCGATATATTTCGCAATATCGCGATATCTTCGTGTTGATGTTTGGTGCAATTAGAAAGTATCAAATTTAAATTTAGAGGTATAATACAAAATGCAAACTATAACTATAACACCAGGCTTACCGAAATATCCAGTTCGTATTGAACATGTGAACGGCAACTAGACTAGTTTTGGCCGTTGAAGGTGTTCTGTCGTTCTTTAGAAAATGTATAGTAATTCGTAAAACCAAATTGACGGTTAATATCGTCGACGGTACAACCTGCTTTCATATTTTTTTCACTAATCTTAATTCGCCTCGATATTGCGATTTAATTTATTTATTTTATTTTTTAAGTTTTCTAGCGTTGCATTGAACACTACTCCGTGGTATAGTAACAATAATTGATTCCATGCGCTTCGGTTTAGGTGTTTGTTTTTGTAATTTTCATTAGATCATTGCCACAAAATTGTAACGAATGCAACGAACTCAACGAACGCAACGAACTCTCTTTCGTTGCGTGATATTTTTCGCAAAAAACATTGCTCTATCAGACTGATCAACACACGCAGCGACTATAGTTAATGCAACTATAGACTCCGCCTCCAAAAATCAAATTTTTTTGATTTTTCTCCGCTAGATTTGTAGACTGTCGAATAAGTCTGCAGACTAGCACATACACGCTACGACTTTAGTACGACTCGACTCAGTTGTAGAATTAGTCGTAGCGTGTATGAGCCACTTAACAGTTGTGTTCGGATAATTTGTAAATGAGAGCATAATCGATAATGTTCTAAAAAGAATGAATCAATTAGAAGAGACATTAACAACAGTGGTTCATGCCTTGTTCCATTCTGCTGTCAACCAGAAGAAAGTTGGGCCATAAGATCCATGTCTGAAGCTTCAAGCCAGACCGAAACACCAAGTCTAGTGAACAATAGCCTTACGATATCATCACTAACATCACCGTCAGCCATCCAAAATAGACAAATTATAGATCATTTTAAGCCAACACGAAATAATATTCTACCTGGAGGAGCATCACAATCGACTATACCTGTCCAAATATTAAAACAACTGCCAATGACGTTGAATTAATGGATAAGTTAGCGATTCGAGCGGCACAACCCAGAGAATGGCTCTTTGTTAGCCGAATACATAATTCAGTGCCGGATGAACAGTTCCGCAAACTGGTGACAAAAATCGCGAATACTGACGATCTGTTTCCCCAACGCATGGTGCCGAAAGCAAGTTTTGGAATGAACTATGATTACGTATCATACAAAATCAATATTCCAGGTGAAGTTTTTCAAAGCACCATCAACTCTACTCTGTAGCCAGCAGGACTGTTTGTCAAAGAATTTGATTAGTTTCAACGAAAGGCGTTTTTTCGGCTAGCTCATACGCGCTACCAAATTCAGTAGCTAATTTTATTGCTGGGAAAAATAGTGCCACAAATTCGGAATGTAATCATGACACCCCAACCCTGTCACATCCTCAAAAAACTATTAAACAGACATTTTACTTTCAAAATGTAAATAAAATGTCTTCAAAGGCTGCTCAATTTCATAATTTTGTTTTAAAAACACTCTTTCCGGTTTAAATCATCCGTGAAACATCATTCAACGATAAATTTTTGAGTTCGGAATTCTTCCCTAGTCAATATGTGGTTTATAGATGTGATCGCTCCCCACAAACAAGCATAAAAAAATCTGGTGGCGGAGTACTCATAGCTATCGATACATCACTACCTAATGAATTGGTAGATTTAACGAATCCATCGATCGAGCAAATATGTGTTAAAATTGTCATTAATAATAAAACAGTACGAATTTACGTGGCGTATATTCCACCTGATTCGCCTATATCATCGTATACAAAGTGCTGCGACACAATTATAGAAATTACCAATACTGCCGATCAATCAAACATAATTTTAATAACTGGGGATTTTAATCTCTCAAATATTAGTTGGACGTATGATGAAGAAACCAACGAGATTATGCCTATAAATATGAATTCTGATAATGAGTACCTATTCGTCGACACCATATTTGATTCAAATTTGAGTCAAATCTGCGAATTAAAAAATGGACGAGACCGAACCTTGGACCTTATTTTTACTAATGAACCAGTTTTATTAAGAACAGCAGAATTACCAACACCTTTCGTAATTAATGATATTCACCATAAAGCAATAGAAATAATATTGGAAACGAAAGTGAATAAAAGGTTCCAAAATTACAAACAACAGAAACTATATTACAACTTCATAAAGGCCAATTCGAATAATTTACAACAATATTTTGAGCAAATAAATTGGAATGCCGAGTTTAACAGCGATGACATAGATGTAAACGTGAAAAAGTTGTACATGACATCTAGCGAGCATTGGTAGGATTCGGAGAAGGATGTGGTCCTGATGGTATTCCTGCTTCATTTTTTAAAAATTCTAAAAATTTGGCAGTCCCTCTAAGTATTTTGTTCAATCAGTCATTAAAATTGGCAACTTTTCCACAAAACTGGAAAATAACTAGAGTGACGCCTATTTTCAAAACTGCATCTAGAAATGATGTTTCTTGCTACAGAGGTATTACATCTATATCTGCTATACCCAAATTATTTGAACTAGTAATATGCAACTAAAAGTTGTTGCCTGTTACACAAGGCTACAAGATAAATGGTGTACTCCTTCAGGTAGTACTTGAGACTAAAGACCTAGGGGTTATTTTCGTTGAAAACATGAGCTCTACTAAGCACATTGAGCTGTGCACCCCTCGTGCGAACTCCATGCTCGGTTTTGTCCATGTTGGACGGGTGATAATTTTGATATGGAAACAATTAAGATCCTGTATTGTGCCTACGTTCGATCCCAGCTGGAATATGTTGTAAATGTATGGTGTCCGTTCTACGAAGCTCATATCCAGAGTATTGAGAAAATTCAAAAGAACTTTATACGCTACTTGACCTGGAAAGACGGATGGGTCTATGATCATGATCTACCATACCACGTAAACATACAGCCACCATTTAACCGGGTGCAAGTCATACAACTTGAACACTCTTGAAAATAGACGTGAACTGCTGAAAAGTACATTTATTGGTAATCTTCTCAATTAAGTCAATTAAAATAAAGGTTCCTGGAAGACAACTAAGAGATCCTGGCTTCCTCCACTTAGATAGACACAGAACCAACTATGGTGATAATGAAGATGATTTTGTTAGATGTTTAACTAAAGATAATTTTAAAAGTGTAGATTAAGGTAATTTTATGCCACTCAGTGATTTTTTTTACTTGTTACTTTACTTTTATATTTCAAATTTTCTAATCCAATGCGGATTTATGTTATTTTATATTTTTAAATTAATATGTTTCAAGTCAAATTTGTAGACTTTTTTCAATATTAATAAATAAATAAATAAATATAACCAGCCATTTTTTCGTAATTTAGGAGGATTTAATAATTAAGTATTAATAATTTCAGAATTTCAAATTTTCAGGATTTATATTTTCAGTAACATTTTCGGGATTTCTTATTTCAATATTTTTATTTTCATTAAATTGTTCCCAACTTTGTGAATAGAAATTGGTGTAGGATTTTCAAATGTCAAAAGCACTTGCGTTGAGTGTCAAATAAAATTGATCTTATATAAATTTAAATTTAATAAGGAATAATTGTTGTAATCTCTAATGAGTTATAAAAATTTGAAATAGAACTAGTTTTCACAAGTCTAACTAGAAAAGTTAAATAAAATCAATAACAAGTAAAATTTGAAATTAAAAAAAGTAAAAGGAAATATCCTTTTTATAAAATAATAACTCGCCTAATTTTCTTTCGTGTTATAGTCTCGAATTAAAGAAAATTATCTCGATCCGTAATTTTTTAAGTCAATGTTTAGTTTTTTTTGTAATTTATTCAAACGGTTTCCTTAATCTCAAATTTGCTGATTGTAAAATTATTTCTAAATAACGTAAAATTTTATGAACTAAAAAATTTAATTTGTTCTTATTTTAAATTATTTTTCAAATGCTTTCTTAATTCGAACGCTGAAAAAAAAAATTCTTTTCAATTCATTTATTTTGTCATGTAAATGACAATCATAACAATAAAATTATAATTATATTAAAGACTAAAAAAAATTGTTTCTTGTTTAACGACGAATATAAATATAATTTTCTGTGTGCTTTGCTTTCTACAGCATTTTGTCAATACATTAATAAACTGGACCCCCTGAGCAATAATTTCAAAATTATAAAATTTACCGTAGCATTTAAATATTTTTAATTTGTGGTAAGAACCGAAAAATGAGATACAAAGGAAATAAAAAATAATCTAATTGTAAGCTTAAAATTATTCAATGGAATTGAAAATAAATTTAATTAGATTGTTAATTATATAAATTATTTTAATTTTATCTAATTCATTTTACACTTCCATCACGATTTTTATAATTTTTTTTTTTTGGTGTGGAATAATTAATATTTTAAACGGAAAATTGATGATTCATAATAAAATGCGCTAATTAAGATTTTTTATCTTATTTTATAATTGAATTAAATTATTAGTGCGGATTTCATTGGGAATTTTGACCATTCGGATTAAATGCCGAGTTTGAGAAATGAATTTGCCTCGATAAGACAAATCAAATGGATTTGATATTTGGCAAACATTTAATAAAAGCATTTAAACTATTTAATGCTCAATTTTAGTAAAAATAATTTTTAAAACACTCGAGTGAAGGTCATTTAAAAGTATTAAAGTCAAAATCGTAAATGGAATAAAATAAAATAAATAATATAATTATAGGGGTTAAGATAAATGTCTATAAAATTATTTCTACCTACTATAGTGTTTTAAATTTCGTTTATTTAGCTTTGTAGTTTTTGGATTACCACAGAAATTTACAAAAACAAATCTAAGATATCTTAAAAACCCATTACAGTTTTATTTTTACTTCTATATAATTAGATGTTTTGACCGTGACTTATAACGTTATAATACAAAACCTAGACAAAACGATTTTTAGCTTTTATTTGTTACTAATAATATTATTTTTTATTTTAGACTTCTAAATTATTTATCCAGATGATCAAAGTTTTGATGAATTAAAACAACATTAGGTGATGTAATTTAGATGGTGGCATGAGTCACCAAGTTACAAAATGTTTAGAGAACAAGGTCGTCAAAAAGTTAAGATATAATTTTGAACTAAGCATTTCGGTTACACGCCAAGATGTCAATATGGTTTATGTTTTATAAAATGAAATGAATACTATTATGATTAATAGTGTTTAGTAACACAATTGACAAACCAACACAATTATTTAAATAAACACTGCGGTAACAAACGAATGACGGCTGTACATAAAACATGAAGGTACACTTAATTTCGTGTAAAAAAATTGTCGTGATGTAAAATAATAATTTACAATCTCTTATTTATTATCAGTTTAGCAAACACAACAAAAATAACTTTTTAACACATTATGCATTCGTATAGATACACAAGAAATATAATATGTTGGTGCTTTAGTCTGCTGTGCATGGGTTTTTAAAAAACTGTGAAACGTTTACCAGACCTTTATAGTTAAATAGACGATAAAAGTGTATGTGATATTTGATATATGAATGAAATTATCAAATTTGAAATGTACATAATTATAACCACTGAAGCTTAACATAAATATAAAACGACCTAACATCTTAATCATTTCCTAGAACTCCCCCTCAGCATAGGGTGCCCAGGGGGCTTTGGCTGTCTGTGTGTTCACCAAGATAACACCTAGATAGCCGTATAACTTGGCTAAAATAAATAATGAGTACAACAAATATGGAATGTAATACCTCAGGTGGAAGACCATCAGAGATGCTGCCAAATCCACACGCTCCGGAGGCAGGACCAAAAGATTCTGTAGTGGGCCAATTATTGTTTAACCCATTCATACAAAGTTCCAAATTATCAAGATCACCGTGATCTTCAACTGGATCTTCAACTACATAAACAATAAGGAGAAATATAGAAATTTACAACTAAGTTAAAAAAATAATGTACAATTTTAAAGACAGAGACAAGTTTAACAAAACCAAAAAGTTGGTGAGCAAAACCAAAAGTTGGATCAATAAAATCAGAAAAAAGAATAATTGGATTAAATATTTCATGAACTATGTAAAAAGAAGCAACAAATTTTACTAGATTTGGAACAAGGTTTTAAAGAAATCAAAATTCGTAGAGAAAGGATCGATAAGAAGCTGGGTTAAAAGGTAGATATTATTTTTTGGCAAACAAAATGATGATGTAGATAAGAAGGTCAAGCATTTACGGAACAGTGGAGAGCAGATGTAAGAAATGGCAGTGGAACCGGAAGATGAGGATCATGGAGAAGTTGCCATTGGTTGGGAGGAAAAATTAGGTTTTGTGGAATTGATTGGTGACGATGAATACACGAGTTGGTGTCCATATAGGGAATGGAGTTGACGGTGGATCACCTCGTGGGCTTTATTTCGACGATTTTATTTTAAGGTCAAGTAAAAAAGAAGGAAATCCAGGGTCGTGCAATAAACTTGATGAAAGTGACAATGCTAAGACTGGAGGTGTTGCAATGATGGAGAAAATCGAACTCAAATTTAGAAACAATGATGATAACGGTGGCAAAGTTCGGCCGTCCCGGTGGCAAAGTAGTCAGCATGCTTGCTCCAGCGACCGGAGGTCACGGGTTCGATTCCCGGTGGTGACAAGGAACAAATTTTGCGGCTAGTTTAGCATCAATGAAATAATCACTCATTATCCGAAATGAAAATATGATTATGAAACCGCATTTGAGGCGGCCAAATCCCTTGATGGGATATAATGCCAGAGAGAGAGAGAAATAATAACAGTAACTAAGGCTTACGCAAGCATCAGAAACTTGTTATAGATGAGGCGATGCTCTAGGATTATACCGCAGAGCAATTGTGGCAGCTACATATGTTTGGACAGGAATAGACATCACTTGAACATACGCTGGCTAGGTTGATTTGGATTATTGAGCGATCATGTGAAAATCAGATGACGTACCGTTCGGATATCATTAAAACGTATCTGGAGGAGAAACCGGCCAAGGCGAGTGAGAATTGCAGATGGTACACCAGTTGTGACTATAGGGAGGCGATGGTCATAGAAAGCCGTCATTGATTAATGGCAATTTACAGGAAGGCTGTCCAGCGTGGGGCATATATTTTTTTGAAACGGCACATGGATGAAAGAGATATGTGTGGAACATATCCCCCAAAACGATGGAAAACCGTATATATACCATTTTACCGTATATTGCTATAAATTAAAAGGACCAATCGATGACGGAAACGATCATCGAGTAAATGCCTGGCAAAAGTGCCACTGGCAATGTGAGCGTTAGCTGTTTACAAGGCTGATAGAATGGATGAAGATATAAATTCGAAAAATTTTCCAAGGATTTTTATTAAAAAAACCTTCACGTGTCCGGGCAGAGTTGTGAAAATTTTTCTATTTTTAACTGCATATTGAACAATTTTATTGGCATTTTGCGTTACTTATGGCGGACACAGAAAAATGACTAATGGCCGGTTATAATAGAAGGGTTATTTGCATTAAAATTCTTTATATTGTTCGAATTTTTCGTCGACTTTTTTAATCATTTTTTCAAACTTGCTTGCAAGTTTTCTATTATTTGGGGGAATAAATCCGCATTGATTTACGCAGTCGAAAATTTCCACTGATTTTTGTTTAATAGTGAAATAAATAATACAAGACTTGCAAGCAAATTAAAAAAACGATTAAAGTAATAGGCGAAAAATTCGAATAATATAAAGAATTTTAATGCAAATTAATATCTGCCGACGGAAACATCCACCGACGTTAATTTTCGACGGCCATCATTTTCCAGAAAACACAATTATATCAACAGGCGGAAACTATCATGTACCTAATTGTTTACTCGAAATTGAATATTCTTTTATTTCTGCAAAATGAGACATAAACTAACCCAAAAACGAAAACAGTGATGAAACAAAAACCCAGGCCACGCTATTTCTAGTATCTTCCTGACTATCACACATTTCAATTACATATGCGAGTAAGTAGAAGTATTCTATCAGTTTTTCCGAGTATTTTGATATTTTTAAAAGGCGCTAATCCCATACGACAGTTTTTTTGGACTGAACCAGACATGCTCAACAAAATCTTAAACTACAGGTACTTAATTGAAATTTTTAGAATCATTACTAAATAATCGACGAAATATTTTTCCGATAATTTATTCGTACAAAAATTTATTTTGAATAGAACCAAATTCTGCTACTCAGGACTGGTGCTTCGGATTGAGGTTTCCTAAAATCCTTACTTTATATTCACAGGGGTCGGCACTCAAAGTATTGTTAATAAAATTGCTACAAGTGGACATATTGATATTTTTTGCTAATTGAACTGAGCTTTGTCGTGGTTGAATTCTGGCCTTGTCTTTCTAACCATTTCTGGCAATGTTGCTGTTTTTGGTCCAGTATCATT
This sequence comes from Nephrotoma appendiculata, assembly GCA_947310385.1. Taxonomy (NCBI): domain Eukaryota; kingdom Metazoa; phylum Arthropoda; class Insecta; order Diptera; family Tipulidae; genus Nephrotoma; species Nephrotoma appendiculata. The sequence goes on along the minus strand of OX371225.1, from coordinate 139,010,097 downwards.
GAAGCGTGTAATGGTTTGGAAATATAAGAAATCTTGGGAAAACTGGTACAATACGGACCAGTGCCCCTGATTTCCGGAACTGCGAATCTTTATTTTGTTAAGACAGCTAAGACAGTTTTCTGTATGAATCAGCGCCGATAAAAATATATGAAAACTCGTAAAAACTGTTACATTACCGTTATATGGTAAGAATGTTAGAAACTCTCAATCCTAAGTACCAGTGCAGCTAGATTTTCGAAATTGCTTGAATCTTACTTGAAAACAAGCGCCATTTACAAATAACGGAAAAATGTGATAATCGAATTTATTATTACACTAAAACCTTGATCTGCGTTGTTTCGATTTGCGTCATTTTCGAAGTTGCGTTGTTCTTGAATTTTGTCATTTCAGAGCTGCGCCGTTAAAATTTCTATTTGCGATGCTTACATTTTATATAAAGGGAATTCAACATTTTATTCTGTATCTGTTTTTCTATTGTATATTTTTCTCTTTTTCTAAATTTTGTATAAAGAGGATTCCCCATTTAATTATGTATCTGCCTTTGTTCTAAGCATTTTTATGTAAAATAAATATGGATTTCTCATTTATAGACAGTCAATCGTTGCAGTCTGTGCAATATAGTAGCACAAATTCAGCATTTTCATAATTAAATTAAAAGTGTTGGTTAAATAAATTAAGTGCTGTTTAAATAAATTTGAGGCGTTATAAACAGAATAGAATGAGCCAAAAGCGGAAACAAATTAGTTTCGAACTAAAATTAGAAGTGTTAAAGCGTTTTAAATCTGGAAAGAGGCTGTTGACATTGCCAGAAATCTTATGTTAGCACCTACAACAGTGAGAACAATGAACAACTTGTAATCGAGATGCTGATCAAACAAGAGAATTTGCTAAATCCGCTACAACCATTGTAATCAAAACAAACTGGTACCAAAGTTAAAAGTTCAATTATGATGAAAATGTTATCCCTTCTTAGTATTTGGATAGAGAACCAAAATCAGCATCGGATGCCACATAGCAAAATGGTGATTCAAATTAAAGCATTAAGTATTTCTAATGATATTCAAAAGGATTCGTCATCAGCTAGCGACAAAATTTAGAAAAATTTAAAGCCAGTCAAGGTTGGTTCGAACGTTTCAAAAGTAAAGCCAAACTACATAATGTCGCCCTCAAAGGTGAGTCTGCCAGTGCAGACATTGCAGCTGCAAATAATTTTAAAATTGAATTGAAAGCGATTATTGTAGAAGGTGGTTATTTTTCGAAGCAAATCCTGAATGTAACGAAACTGGCTTGTATTGAAAACGGCTACCCGGGAGAACGTTTATTTCCAAACCTGAAAAGTCGTTCCCTGGATATAAAGTTAGTAAAGATCATCTTACACTTCTTCTAGGTGGAAATGCAGAAGGTGACTTAAAATTTAAGCCCTTTCTGATTCACCTCTCTGAAAATCCAAGAGCTTTTGAACATGTGGATAGAAATGATCTACCGCTCAAATTAAAAAGCATGGATGACTACAGCTCTATTTATAGGTTGGACCGAAAATTGCGCTGTTCCCGAGTTGAAAACATATTGTTGTACTCAAAATATTGGTTTTAAAATGTTGATATTAGTAGACAATGCCCAAGCACACACAATTTATCTAGAAGACATTTCAGAAAATATCAAATTTGTGTTGTGGCACCAAATACGACTTCAATCATATGACCGATGAATCAAAGTGTAATATCAAACTTTAAATGTTACAACCTACGGCGAACGTTTAGTCAGCTTATTGCATCAACTGATGGAAATGATAAGCCCACCATGAAACAGTTTTGGAAAAATTATAACATCTTGATGGCTATCGAAAATATAAACCATTCATGGATGGAAGTAAAAAGAACAAGCATGAGCCGAGTTTGGCGTCAACTATAGCCAGAATGCGTGCTTAAAGATACAGAAGTTGATATTGTAACTTGCTGAATTAGCTAGAGAATCAAACTTTGAAGGCGTGGAACAAAATTATATTAATAATGTATTGATGTTACACGATGAAGAGCTTAATAACGAAGATTTGATTCATATGAATGTTGAACGTTCTTTGGAGGACGATATTCATACACCTGATGTGGTTCCAAAAGAAAAACAGTTAACGGCTGGTTGTATTTCGAAATCGATGCAACTTATTTCTCAGGCAACGGATATTTTTATAAATAATGACCCTGACGAAGACAGAAGTTCAAAAGTGACAAGATATATAGATAATGCTATCAATTGCTACAATGAAATTTATTTGGAAAAAAAATAGCAAAAGTTCACAAAACTTTGGATAACTTTTTAACTAAGTCACTACGAGAAATAAGTCAGTCTACAGAAAGATTTAGAATTGTCAAGTTCATCGAATTAAAATCGTCAAATTTAATAATAACTTATATGTATTTATAAGTTATGTACTATAATTTTATAATTTCTGTACAATTAAAGGATTTTTATTTTATTTGATTTTATTTAATGAGTTTTATGTTGTTATTTTGTTTAATATGTACATAGAAATGTACAAAGTAATGTTTGATTTTAGTATTAATTAACAGTCTAGTTATGCATACAAAAAAATATGAATTTTTATTTCGATTTGCGTCGTTTCAATTTGCGTTATCGGAGCCCAATTAACGACGAAGATCGAGGTTTTAGTGTATTTTGTTTACTTGCATTAGAAACTCCTAATTCTGTATGATTAAGTGAACTGTGATCTTGTCGAAAACTTTGTTAAAGTTCGGGTTTTATATTTATTTGGCATAAGTTTCATTAGAAACTGTTCTTCGTTTAGATCAGTAAATCGATAAAAAAATATTGTGAACGGTTAGTGTCGTGAAAATTAATTAACAATTTAAAATATATTTATTTATTTTGTTCACACTTTGTATTGTTGTTGTTGGTTTTTAGGAATAACTTTAGATTTGGGAATATATTCCTACTCGTATGATCCTAGCAGTGATGGAGTGGATTGACATCAAGGTTGTGGTTGTTATACATTGAAAAAGGGTGGATGGCGTTGGTAGGCAAGTGCAAAATTGAAGTTGAATTAGTTTTGTTACACGGTAATGTTACGATGTCGCCTATTGGTTTAAAGGAAATTAATTCAGCATTGGTGAGACACTTTTTCAACAAAAATTTCTCATTTAATATTAAGAACATTAGTGCATTTGTTGTGAGATTAGAGGCATCTGGATTTGAGTAGTAACACTTAGAAATGTATCGATGAGTCTGCACTCTTGTGAATGGTGTTTTGAGGCCAGAAACCGGTCTGAAATGAGTCTTCGTGTGATTCACCCAATGTAAATTAAATTCTGCTTTTAATGTTTATTTAACTGGTTTATAATTGATTTAATTAAATTAATTTTCTCTCTAAATATTAATAATGCATGGTGAAAGTTTGTACTTAATTGCATGGCAAATCGAAAATGGTTTTTAATTTTTATTTTCGTTTGTAACAACAAGTAAATCTTTGGTGTGATATCCCTCGCCCTTTTAATATTGATTATTTTTTAGATTGTTTACTGCTGGCGCTATTTTGTAAGAAAGAATTTATCTGGCTCAACAATTCGCCATTTCATGGGAAAGCCAGACACGAACATCAATTGATTTGAGTTCTACATCCTATTCAATGACTTGCTCACTCACTAATTATGTAAGAATAAGAACTCTTGCTATCACCTCACTAAACTTTGGCTTTTTTTCCTTAATCTGTTTCTAGACAATATACTGCGGAAGATGTAAGAAATAATTGTTGGGTACGGATTGGGCTGAATTGGAATTCTAGCAAATTTTAGTTTTGTGAAAGGTGGATTTTATTGGGTCATCTCATAGCGGGTTCAGGCCAAGTTTGGTTCAGGTATGGTGAATGGATGAGCTGGATAATTCCTTGGCCGATTATTTTCAAATTTATTTTGAAGAAAAATCCACAACTTCATCCAGGATTTATGTTGGAACCTCGATTCAGCAACACATACCAGATTCGAGCATAATTGGTTAACTAAAAAATTGCCTAGCTTGACTTTACTCCAGAACTTCTCTAAAATCCATTTTTTAAATCCCAATCCTGAATATCTGATTTGACAATAATTTTTTGGTATTTGGCCATTCATTCAGAATGGTCGAATTGTAGAACTTCATCGAAAAAACACGTTAAAATCCCAATAGAAGCTGACCTTTTTATTAGAATCCTTGCCCAGCTCTGCAAAATAAATTGAAAAATTATCGGTTAGGAAACGGCCTGGTTCCATTCATTAAAGCCGAATTCCAAAATTACGTCAAATTCGGCTATGCACACCGAATTTGACCATCATATGTTGAGATATGGCCTAATTACATTGAGAATTATATTAGAGTGCCAATTCTGCATACCATATTTGACAGTAATTGGTTGAAGAATGGAAAAGTTCCATTGAGCATGGCATAATATGTCCTGTGCAGTAAGTATAGTTATACTGCCTATGGGATGCCTCACGTATTTCTTGTAACTTTTTGAAAGTTTGTTGCTATTTCGTGGTTGCCAATTGAGCCGTTTATTTTGAATGTGGCATAAGTAACTTTTTGTTTAAATCGAGATATTTTAGAATTTGCGTTTTAACATGTATAAAATCATTTTGATGCCAACTTTTGGGAAGATTTCCTTGTATATGTTATCTCAGGATACTTATACATATGTTGCTCTCTCAATCATCATTTTTCATTACGGAAAATGACTTATGCCACTTTCAAAATAAATAGTTTAGAGAATTTTAATAATAATGATAATATTTATGAAGTAAATTTCCAAAATAAAAGAGATTTTGCATTATTATTAAGACTGTGTAGAGAAGTGATGCAATCAACACAAAAGTACGTAGAGAAATCCACACCACCTTTGCAAACCGCGAGAGGTATTGTGTACTTTTCATAATAAATTTGATGTTTAATTTTAGTTTAATTTTCAGACCGGAATCAGCTATTGTTTAGGCCATAAGCCACCACTCATAATTAAAATTCTAAATGGAGATTTGGAAGAAACAAAATGAAATATGTATTCGTGTGACCCCCAGTTCTTTTAGAAAGATAGTGGAACACATACTTCAAAAAACGCATGGTTCGGACGTCGAGGTGGAAGTGATTGTTGTTTTGTTCTGGTTAGCTTGTGGAACCAGCTATAAAGTGGTTTCGAAGGCCATGAATATGCCAAAATCGACCATAAAAAATATTATACATAAATATTTGATGATGTTTGAGCAGTTGTCATCGAAGGTCGTACAAAAGCCACCGGCTGTTTCGGCATTGCATGACGTCGGTCGAAAATTTGGGAATAAAGCAAATATTGTAAAACTAAACATTTCTGATTTACTTAATGTTCATTCTTTTTTATAATTTTAAATTTATTTATTTTTTATTTTTATTTTTTAGGCTCGTTCTCATGTGTTTGACAAGGCAGTTGGGGCTATTGATGGTGCCACATCAAAGTGAAATGTCCTCTCAACCAAAAGGACCAATATATTAATCGCAAAATGGATTACTCAATCCAATTACAAGCTGTGTGCAATCAAGATTTGAAAATAATTAACATGTGTTGGATTTCCCGGGTCTGTGTATGACCAACACGTACTGACCAATAGTAGTCTATTTTAAAGCTATTTTTCCACCGAACGGCTACTTTTTATTAGGTGATGCAGGCTATAAATGTATGGTGCATCCATTAGCAATATTGACACCCTACAAAGGAAATTTGGACGACAGTCAAACAAGGTTTAACCTAGCCCAATCAAGAGCCTGAATTACTATAGAACAAGTTTTCGGCATGATGAAAACTAGGTGAACAGCTATTTTTTTAAAACATTAGAGCTGGAAATAAAGAGATGCGTTCAGGTGGTTTGTGCATGTTGCGTTATGCATAATATATGTGTAGCATCAGATGACTTGATGAGCTTCGAAGCTCAGCAAATCACCGAATATCAAACACACATCAGAGACTACGCCGATGCTATTGAATTCCGAAAAACAATCAGAAGAAATATGTAGCTAATAAAATATATCTTTTTCAATTCTAATTAATTTATTTTATTTCAAAATGATAAATCTGAAATAACTTCCCATCCCCTTTTACCAAAAAAAAAAAATATTGATCACAGTATTTCATGTTAAATAATTCACAGCAGCTTTTTAAGATACAGCATTTCATAATATTATTATTCAGAATCAGATATTTCTTCATGTGGAAACTTTCTTTTTGTAACGAACCGCATTATTTTTTCAATTCGTTATACGCTATTTACAACTTCAGCAGATGTATCTTTAAAATGTTGAAATAATGCATCTGTTTTTTCTATTTTATATGCCTTTTTCCTAGAAGTTGGTTCGGATTCCGTTATCGAGTCTGAGGTTAAGTCGCATACATCCGGCGGGGAAGTACTGCGCATACTGCCGGAAGCTGTTAATGAGCTATCAGAAGTGGACGCTCCTGCCGGTGCTCCAGGTTTAACGTCATCCATCACATAGGGCAACAAATGTTTAGTTTTAAGAAAATCATGAAGCTCATCGAACAGCTCCCACTGAGTAGTTAAGAAGGTAGCACTTCCCCGCCTTCTGTAGATACGCCGGACTGTGGTTGGATCATTTTCTGTAATAAAATAAATATAAGATTCTCTAAAAAATAAATTAATTTTAGCATATATATTATAATTGTATTGCCTTATATTTTTTTTTACAAGTTTTGCCACTTTTGGGTTACGGCTTTCACCGACTTACTAAATCCAGCCTCTTTAATAACCTTCCTGAGAACAAACAGATAGATGAATTTAAAAACTCAAAATTTTGACTTGAAATATAAGATGTTATTTACTCCCAACACTGGCGAGGAATAGTGTGTGTCGACTGGAAATTTTTATCCAACATAATCCGAGTTTGGATTATCATCCTTTCATCCTCTAATGTCCCTGTAATGTAATAAATGAACTTATTGTTAGTAAATTTTTCCACATATATGAGTAATTTTTTTTTATTTCCCGCCATTACATCTTTCCGTATATAATTTTTTTTGTTTCTTATCCATTTTCAGTCTTATTTTGATGATTTGTATATATATTCTTATTTATCGGATTAGCGATCTATAAAAAATATAATTTTAGGTATAAGTAACAAATATTAGATAAAAATATTTAAATAAAAAATATTTAATTTAAAAATAACAAGCCATTATGTTTAGTAGACTTACTTTTTGTATTCGAAACATACGACAAACGCACAACAACAAAAACAATTACCCTGCTATTTAGTACAGTATTTCAAAAAATCACCGTGTACACTGTAAAAAAAAGGTAAAAAGTGCAATTTACCCGACTATTTGACCGCGGCCTATATATAATTTTCGTACCCTAAATAGGTGCCTTGTATGCGATGTTAGTTTTAAATGTTTCACTCAAGATTTTTTTATTATCACGTGCTTGCACGTAGCACTATGGCAGAAAAGTGATCTTCCTTATTCGATGTTTAATTAATTATTTAGAAACTAACAATTTTTTTTTTCGATGAAAATAATACTAAAATATCATTATTTATGGTAAATTTCTAGATAACCTACATTTCCTCCGATTTTAGGAGATATTATAGATTTATTACAAATGAAAAAATTCTCCGATACAATTTTTTTTTTAATTTGTAAAAACTTTTATTGTACTTACCTACACTATCTCAGTTATAACGAATATGGGTTTTATTATATTGGTATTGATATAACATTAATTTTATGTCTAATAATCCCCGCAATTAATTTGCTGGGTGCAGTGACTTACGCCACTTTCAAAATAAACATGTTTATTATACCGTTAATAGCAATTCTTCTCTCAAACAAAATCTCAGTAGTTCTCAACATATTGATTGGCATTTTTTTTAAATTAAGAGATACTGTTAAATTATAACTCAAGTTATCGTTAACATGATTTTTTTTTTTTTGTGAAAAAGTGACTTATGCCACTTTCACAATAAACGGCTCAATTCAAGGGTTAAATACTAATGGATGATTTTAGAGTAATTTTTAATATAATTTATAAATATAACTATAGTTACAGGAATTTCTATTAAAAGTTTGTGGAATTGTAGAGGGTTTAAATTATTAAATGTTTAGGAAGCCTGAAAATATTAATTTAGAATTAAATTTCAGGAAATTTTCAGATGTATGTGAAATAATAATATTTTTTCTCAGGTTGGTGATTTAGAGAAGCAATTGTTAAAGACCATAACGATTGTTATCCATTAAACCTATTAAGCCTTTATCCTTTCTCTAGTAGATTAAAAGTAGAATAGAATTGTTTTGTGCCGTACGATCGCAAGGTGTCTGAAACCGGGTTGTTTCTTCCAAACAAAAAAAACAACAACAAACCTTTCCTATCCTTCCTATCGCTATGTGTAAACAGGCTGAAGGATTAGGCCCAGCGTTATCCGGAACACTTGTACCGTACTTGTTCCTACAGTCCAATCAATCTGAAGATGAGAAGTAGCACTAAAGGCAGTTTTATAACAGTGTAACAAATTATAATAATCTGCAAAATGGTGTTAAGTGAAAAAATTGGTGTAATTAAAAATTGTAAATGGTGTAAACAGTAAAGTAATAAATAATTGTGGAAATTATTTGTTGTTGTGATTTATATTGTTGATATAATAAAAGTGGGCAAATTATTGTCGGAATATTCCGGAAATACTCCATTAGTTGTATGAAATAACGTAAATATTTGAAAATTACTCATAGATTATTTTCGATATATTCAAGAATATTCCGAAAGTGGTGTAAATCACAGGAATTGCTGTTGTATGTGAGCGTCAAATCGTACAACGGTGTTCACAATCCAGTGATACGAACCGACTTTGGCAAGGCATACAAAATTACGACTAAGTTAAAAATAGTTAAATACATGTTACAATTAGATGTGTTTACGCTGCATTATGCAGTATGTGCAAGTAACCCGTTGCTGGTCTTATCGCAACGTATATAATATGAGACCGCCGCATTTCATACTAAAAAAAATCTTTGTAATTAACAAGTCTAGAATACCAAGAAACTTTCTTTTTTTAAAGAAAAACACAAATTGGCAACCACTTCAAACAATAATTATTTAATAAATAAAAATTTTCAATCAGCAGAATAACACAATCCTGAGAGTGTTAACCTTTTACATCTATCACATTTAATATGTGTACACTGGCAATGATTCCATTATTAGGTAACTCTCATACTTCATGTGCATTATCTTAATTGTTTTAATTTAATTTATTTTTGTTTCATTTTATTTTTTAAAATACATCAAGTGTTTAACACTTAGAAAACGATAAATTTTGCTGCATATTAGTATTATTGTTTATTATTACATTATGAATATATATTTTTAATTTCAATCGGAAATTCTTAAGTATTTTCATACGTTGGTTATATCATCATGGTTTTATACAAAAAAGGCCTTTATATTATTATTGCTTTAAAAATTTAACAATTAATGACTTTTTGAAAAGCCAAATGGAATTTTTAAGCGATACGCGATATTAAGAATTCCACTAAATACACGTCCATGTCTTAAAATTTTAGTTAAGCATTATAATCACATTTTTTATTGGACTTAAGACGGCTTGTGTCGATTGAATGCGAGAAATAATATAAAATATGGTAATTTTGTAATCTGACGAGATTTCTGTAATGCACGAGCCTATATTTTATATTTTATCAACAAGTTGTCGATGAACTAAAAAAAATTAATAATTAAGACAAGAACATGAGTAACATACCAATTAAGATTATAACGCATGTGAGACTTATGCTAATTTTGTATGAGATTTTATATATAGCTATAGAAAGTATATGAATCTGTTCTTGAGTTATTACCACATTTTTAATCTTTATTATAATTCCAGCTCACCTATCTGTGAGTTTATAATAATTTCTAATTTCAATTTAGTGTTAAAACTATGTGTCGGCATTTTGTAGTTTCTGTATACATACACAATTTTGACGTAATGAATATTAAATAGATTAGGTGTACGATGTTTTGTTGGTTTTTATCATAAAAAATAATCACGTAGAATTTCTTTCAATATACATAATCAAAATCATATTTTTTTTGTTGTTGCTGTTAATCTTTTCAACAAGAATAAAAGAAACAAAATCCAAATAAAAAAATAATAATTAATTATGTACGTGCGTGCTTATGATTCTATTCATTATTAGCTAAGCGACAAAATAATGATTAACTGTTGTACATACAAAATAGAAGGTATTTCGGTATATCGTAAGAACGTTCGGGGTAGTGGCCTCCCAAAAAAAAATTATATCGTCCTACATACAGATAAAATCGCATTATGGAACTGAATTAAATCATAAACTATTGTTGTGTAATTCAAGCTAGACCTAAATCACCTTTCATCACAACAATTTTGTTACTTCAATGTAACACGAATTCAGAACAAATATTGCGTTCAGCAAGCAATATGTCAGTCACTCTATAATAACACAATTCGTTCAATTTATTTTTATTTTTCACAATTACTAAAATTCAATTAGATTGGCATTAAAAACGTAAAGTAATTGGTATGTATATTATAAAATATAAATAATAAATATTTAATTTTATAATTGAATCACGATTTTAATTTAATTATTTTAATAATTTTTTTAAAAATTGTTTTGTGTGTCACTACAACACAACAAATAATATTATACCGTAAAATATTTAAATTTCATGATTTAAAACAAAAAATTAATATCTAATTATTTAATTAAACGATGAATCTAGATAGTACATTTAAAATTGTTATAATTTCACAAGTCGAATTTGCGGAAACAATTAACGGATTGAGTTTGTCCAATTGTCCAATCACTTTAATAATCGGTTAAATTAAGACTAAGACAAATTCGTTTTTATAGCTATTCATCAATTTTTACTGTTGTAATGAATACTAATCGTCACTAATTACACTGTGTTTAATTATCGAAATACAGTTTTGAGAAAATTGATTTTCAAACTTTCCAATATATAAATATACAAATAATTATACGAAAACCAGAAACAACTACGTACTGTAACTGAATTATATGGTTTCACACTTCGAATTATATTCCGTATTATATCTACTATATAGAGGAAGCATTTTATTAAAAACACTAAATTACTCTTACATAGGTTACAAGAAATTGAAAGATATTTAGAAATTTAATTATTAACACCACGCCAATTTGAAACAATTTAATCTGACAGAAATTATAGATAAGTACCCACCACACCATAAAAGAAATCTTCAACGATAATAGATTTCATATTCTTCGTTGTAATAATATATTTACATTTTTGTGACCGGATGTAACGATTAAAAATATTTTGTTTTATGTCACAATTTAAAGACAGATCGACGACATGAAAAATCTATATGATTGTTTATGTTCCAACATTAGATGTCAGACCCAATAATTGCGTGAACTGATTAATATTTGTATTTATTTAAGAAAAGAAGGAGGGGTGAATTTATTGTGGCCAACACCCGGATTTCTTCCCAAAGCAAAAAATTAAACTGTTTAAGTTTCAGAAAACCAACTAGGCTCACCCTTGCAAAAATTTAATTTTTATATTAATTTGAATCTTTAATTCTTTGTCGTTTTTCTGTAAATGTTAAACTTCAATTGCAATTAAATTTCGCAAAGATTTCGCAGTTAAAGAAGAAACGTTAATTATTAAAATTGATTCCGAATAGAATTGACTATTCGAAACCAAATTTAATAATAAACTTTTCCTGGAAAAGCCTGTACTGTATAGGGATTCCTAATTTTAGTGATTTTCTTTTTGTAAATAAAAATTCTAATATTCGATAAAATTGAAAAATTGTAGTTTGAATAAATTTTTTTTGAGACAACCGCTTTTCATAAATATTATATTTTTATTTCAAAATATGCAATAAATGAAAAAGCTCCTATGGCAGCTCCTCATTCTTGTGTTAAATTTCGTCCATAATCACTGCGATTTTCTGAATATTAGTAAAGGCTTAAGTATGAAGCTATCAAAACCAAATTTTAATTAAAATTCTGTTACTATCACAAATCATCATATCCGCTTCAATTTTGGAAAGCTGTTGTTTGGGAACAATACAGATCCAGATATTGTTGCAAAATTAATTTATTTATTTAAAGTTTTAACAACGAAGATGTTTTTGGGGTCGCATTATATAGAAAAATGCAACGAAATTTTGTCTCAAGAATATGCAAGGAAATAAAAAAACTAAAATAAATACGAGAGAACCACAACACGCTGGTGCCCCGAAAATCAACTTTTTGGTCCAAACTTTTTTATTTTTAGGTCTATATAAATACAAGTACTCTAGTCCAAAACAAATCAGTAAGCAAAATTTCACGCCCCATCTTTTTATAGACAAAATATTATTTCCAAAGACATTCACAATGTTTACGAACAAACAAAGTGGTCATCTCCCCCCCCCCCATTTTGTAAAGATAAACAACCCTTACAAAAATGAGATCTACCTTAACCTCATTCTTGGTAGTTTGGTTTCGTACTCATAAAAAGTTGATTTACTTATCTTATCTGGTTGCAACAACCAAACTGGAAAAATTCAAATCTTGCATTATACCTATGGCACAACACAAGAACATATCGATTTGGCGAATTATATCATTAAATCAAAACTTCAGTGAATTCTCATTATGTGTGTGTATTAGACCCACACTAATATAATTAAGAAATAAATAAAGATTAATACAGCCGAATATCAAACTTTTTTAAAATTAATTTAGAATCTCAATTCTTGATTTGAACAATTGTATCTTGGTGAAATAACACTTTACAAAAAAATAATTTTGCTCTAAAAGAAAAAAAATTATACAGCTGTTTGAGACTGTAAACGAACTTGCTTGATATTTAAGTGAAACGTTGAAAACGATGCTGTGTAAATTTCTGGGCCACGACTGCTTGTTAATTTATTGAAGTTTTAGCGAACTTTAATTTACTACCTAAAAATATAAAATATATTTTTTATAATTGTCATTTAAAGTTCCAAAACGAATCTGCGAAACTTAAATAGTTTGAATGAGTGTGATATCAAGTTTCAATAATAAAAAAAAGAGTTTGAACTTTTCGGTTTCTATTAAGCAAAAAATAAAATGTGATGTGTAAGATGCTTCGTTTACTAATAGTAATATAGTTCCAAAGTCACCATTTTTGTGCAATGGTTAAAATATTTTTATTACTCGCAATATCATTGATGATGAAATAAAATATTTAATACACGGGGTGGGTCTTAAGTATAGGAAATGATTACCAAAGATTTTTTGCAGAATTCGTTCTAACGGATGTGGTAGCCTCCATAGAAACTTCTCCAGATCAGTTTTCCAAAATTAGAGCTGAAATAACGATTTTTAACAAAAAAATTGTTTTATAAAAAAAAATGGACTTGATTGATTGGCCGAAATAAAACTTTATAATTATTAAACTTCTATCTAAATAAGGGGTGCCAGGTTAGCTTATCTAAAACCGGCTAACCGGAAGTGACAGGTTCCATAAGAGCATTTTCGTTTTTGGTTAATATTTACAAAATAATACCATTTATGAGAAAAACAAATATGATTTAAAAGATTATAAATTAGTTTTGCAACAATACTGGTTCATATCAGTTTTCTAAAATTTAAGCCGAAAAGACGATTTTGACAAATGTTTTTCAACAAAAACTCGCCCTCGTTTCAACTCAGAAGGATGATAATTGATCGTGATAAAAATTCAAACTTTAACTTTTTTTTTTCAAAAATTGGGCGATCCCAGTGATTTTTGAGTAAAATGTGGTCTAGGTGTAAACATTTTGTAAAATAAGATTTAAATTAGAACTCAAACTAAATTAGTTCAGATCATTTTTGGGAATGTCGAGCATATTGATAAACGTTATTTCACCAAAATTCGGCTTATCCACACTCCAGGTTCTTACTATTTTTAGATCCTTGTGAAATTTGATTGAAATCGGTATACCGGAAGCGGCATCTTTAAATGTATATTATATATTTACCAAGGGTTAAACGACTTTGTTGATTTTTCTAAATTTCAGAGTGTACGGTACTCAGATTTCTTTTTGTTGTCAATATTTATTTGCTCAAATAATGTGTAAATGCTGTTTTGTATCTTTAATAAATTTTAATACCCAAATTTCGTTCAGTTCATTAGATTTGCGTTACGTATCTTATCTGTAAAATTCATAAACTAATTTCCTTGGTTTTCATTTATTTTTATTTCTAACCAGCGTTACTAATCCCTTAACCACTAATAACTAACACATAATACTTATCGTTTGATACAATTTCTCAATAGGTCAAAATAAGAATTTTGAATATGTTTGAACTAACTTTTGCATTCCGTACATTTTTTATGCCACTCTTGATACTCGTGTATAATACCTTGCTTTTATGTTCTTCAAAACCACGATGAAAAATTTTCGCGGTAGGAAAACGATTATAGGAAAATTTATTGTTACGTTTCTGAAAAACCATAGATGAACTTGCTGTAAAATAACCTAGACTTCTATAAAATAAATTACTCAAAACATTGGTTCCCAACGGGTCGCTAGTTCGAAAACCTTTAGCAGATAGCAACAGTGTCACTGTAGTAAAATCTTGACAACAAATTTAAATGACCATTTCAACGACTAAAGTTCGGGATTTGGAAATGCTGCTGAATTTCTAGCAAACTGTAGCATACTTAGTGTTCGAATCAATCCGTCGTGTTCTTAGAGGTGAAAGATAACAATACAAAAAAATACAAATAACTACAACCACGGCCAAATGCTTTTGAAGAGATAACTAGCACGCATTTTGGTTGTTCAAGACTAAAATTAACAGATAAATACAATCCAATTAATAATTTAGTTAAAAAAAATTCCAACATAGGAAAAATATTTGGAATAATTTATAAGACACTGAAATTAATTTCTATACAAATTTTTATATAATAAAACAATTTTGAAGGTTTTTCACTAGAATGGTATTATTTTGTTAGTTGTGACGCTAAAGTCATGACCCTAAATAAACGAGACCAAGAAAGGTGCAATATCCAATGTCATATTCACCTTCGAAACGGTTGGTGTATAAAACCAACACAGATATAGCGCTCACAAATGATCGTTGTTTTCAATAAATTTAGTTTTAGCGACATATAGCTCTATGTTTTATGAATGCTATTGCGCCTCGCCACACGTTAATTCTTTCAGCGTGATTCTCTGATTTCAAAAAATCAATCGACGTCCATATTTGATTTCTTTGCGCATTTGTAGCGGGTACCAAAAGGTTCGTTCGGATTGTTTTGTTTGCTTACACATATTAAAAATAAAAATAATTAATTTAAAACTGTAATATTTAATTAATACATTTTATTTTAAATTATATATTAAATTAAATATAAATTATATTTTAAATTAATCATTTTTATTTCTATTTTTTATTATAAGCAAACGAAAAAATCCGAACGATTTTTTTGGTACACCCTTTTTTTACTATAGCCTTTCTTTTTTTATGTATGTGCGTAAAATTATGTTTTTTAATTTATTCGTATAGTAAAAAATATTTATTATTTGCTGCGAAAATTACTTTCTTGGTTGAAAAAATATATTTTTTGCACTTGAAGCAAACATTGGCTGGTGCTACACGAGATTTTAATTTCTGGTTTCAAACTAAGTCGTAATAGATTTTTTATTGTTAATTTAATAAACCTTTATATTAAATGAAAACACCTAATTTTTTGTATTATTTTATTCTGTTCTCTCGAAAATAAAATTTAAACAAAAATCTACATCTCAAAAATGCCCTTAAATTTTTTTATTTTCATTTCTATTTTTGTCATTTCGGATTTTTGTCCGTGAATCCGAAATGACAAAACTAGAAATGAAAATAAAAAAATTTAAGGGCATTTTTGAGATGTAGATTTTTGTTTTAATTTTATTTTCGAGAAAACAGAACAAAATAATACAAAAAGTTAGGTGTTTTCATTTAAAATAAAGGTTTAAATTAACAAAAAAAAATCTATTGCGCCTTAGTTTCAAACCAGAAATTAAAATCTCGTGTCGCACCAGCCATTAAACTAAAATTAACCCAAAAACGACAAATAAACAAGATGTCCTTGCAATATTTATTACGTAATAGAGCGAAAAAAATCAGTGAATCAAAAAAAAATATTGACGAAAAAAGAATCATCAATTTCCCCGCCAAAAAATTAGTTTGTGGGTGAAGGGGAAAGAAACAAAGAAAGAATCATGCTGAAACAAATAAAGTGTGGAACCGCGGATTGTTTTCATCGAAATTATGTTTTAAGGATTTAAGGGGTGGTAACCATACAAAAAATAAAAAAAAATATTAAAAAAAAATATTATGTTGTTGATTTTATTTAAATTTAATATTTAGTCTGCCCACCGTTATTTAATATGACCTCATTTAGTCTTCTGGGTATTCTGTCAAATAATTTGGAAATAAATTCTAGAGGTATTTTACTCCACACCTCAACAATCTCAACCCATAACTCCTGCTTGCTTCGTCCAACTCTATATGGTATATTTCGTTTTACATAAGCCCAAACATTTTCTATAATATTTAAATCCGGGCTTTGCGGTGGCCATTTTATGCGTTGTTGGTCTAAATCATTTAAAAACTTGGTCACAATAAATGCTTTATGGGCAGGGGCATTGTCGTGCTGAAGAATAAAGTCAAGCCCAATTATTTTTGAACCAGCTACCAATGCTACATCATTCAGCAGTTCCAAATAGGTCATTTGGTTCATTTTCCCAGACACCATTGGTAGTGGTCCTACTCCGAGGTTGGTTATACAACCCCAAACCATAAGACTTCCTCCACCGCCTTGACGTTGTGTAGCATAAACACGACGTTTGTTTACCTTTTCTGGCTCCGAATAATAAAATTTGCGACCCCAAGATCCGTCTAACGATACCGAAGATTCCTCAGTAAACAAAACGTTTCTCCTCAATTCGGGGGGCTTGTTCATATGCTGCTTTGCGAACAACAGCCGTTTTATTTTATTTTATTTAGAAATATAAAACTTTTTGGTGCATGTATAGGCCTGTACCCCAGCTTCTTTTAAACGACGAGAAATTGTGGAACGGTGTATTTGGAGTTCTTTGTTATCCTTTAAAGTTTTAGCGAGACCTCGTTGACTTAAATGTGCATTTGTAAGCATACATCGAGTGATGTAAGCATTTTCTCTGGCATTAGTTATTCTTGGTCGTTGGCGTACTCCGATATTTTGCACCGTTCCGCAAATATTTTGCTTCCGAACTTGATACCAAATGGTATTTTTATGGCACTTGTACTTTTTCGCCAGTTCTTCGGCTGAGATTCCCAAATTATATTCTGCCGCAATTGCAGATCGGGTTTCAATACTCAGTTCGCAGGTTTTTGGCATATTGTCACGATTTTTAATGCTCACAAATCAATGAAACTTGCAAAACTATTTGAAAACGTGTATTTTTGAAAAACAAATGCTGAAACAGTTATTTCAATACACCATTTGTTGATTTTTTTTTAGAATTTTGCTAACACAAATACTTTTGCAACAGTAATTTGTAACACAATTACTTTTGCAACAGAGTAAATT
The DNA here is from genome assembly GCA_947310385.1 of Nephrotoma appendiculata. NCBI lineage: Eukaryota > Metazoa > Arthropoda > Insecta > Diptera > Tipulidae > Nephrotoma > Nephrotoma appendiculata. The sequence continues at coordinate 138,992,473 of OX371225.1, read as the reverse complement.
CGTTTTTTTGATAATTTTTTTATAAATTATATGCCAAATGAAACGTAATTTAATAATTAATTACATTGTGATAAAAAATTAAAAAAAAAAAAAAATTACATGAGTTTTATAATCTAGGAAACATAAATAAAATAATTTTTTCATGAGCTTAAATATTAATGCAACACATAGCATAAACGAAATTCATATTTTCTCCTCTATTGCATATTTTTCAGTTTTTCAACTCTTTTTCATCATTCTATTACAATAAATTCCCGCAAACTACAAAAATGCGATCAGTATTCAATAAAACATCAAGGTACAATCACGTATTTTTTAGAAGTGGAAACCCTTTATTTTTTACTTGAAGTTTAGTGCAAATAAAAAAAAAATCCTGCTAAGCTAAGCCCTGTTGTTTATACATTTAAATATCCAATAATGTATATTCTAAAAATAAATTGTTGTTTAAGACATTTTCAAATTTGATTTTTCTCAATTTAATATGATATACATGTAGATGTACAAATATAACCAACGGTCATGTACATCCTCATGTACATTGTATAGAAACGATTTTTTTTTTCGTACTACGTTTGTTTTTATTTGATGGTTATCACTTATCACTATTAAACTCTGTGTTTGGTTGTGGCTCGTACATATGTAAACGCATGACGAAATATTGGCCATTCTCTATGAAGACAGTGATAATCCTGATGATGCTGATGAGGGGCAAGCTGAACTAATCTCTTTTGCTATTACGATATTATTCCAGAACTTTGAAGTAATACAAGTACCAGTAAAAGACGTCCAACAAGAATCGAAGTAGGATACGCGATTCGTGAAGATAACGAAAATCAAATATGATCCGAAAACAGTGGTGGCAACTGTTATTGCAGGAGTATCAAACGAAGGAGCTGTAACTGAAATTTCCAGAACAAGAACTGAAATTTCTGATTTCCATCAACAAAAATTTGGATTTGGTGCAGCAATTGTTCAAAGAATTGAAGTGCCGTACACAAACTGTATTTCGATAATTTTTTTACGACTTAAAATTTATTGGAAATATTAGAAAATAGAGGGATTAATGCAATTGGGACCGCTCGAATTTCGGATTTCACAAGCCAGATATTTCGGAAGACCGCCAATTTAAAAAAACGGACTGCGGTTATTTAGAACAAGTATGATAGAATTATTGTGGTTAAATGGCTTGATCAAAAATCTGTTTATCTAGCATCCAATTTTATGGGAAAGGGTGATATAAACATGATAAAAAGAAGTTTATATAACAGCGGTATGGGAGTAGTTGATCTTTTAGATCAACTAATCCAATATTATAGGACGTTTATCAGATCCAAAAAATGACCATTGCGAGTAATTTAGGTAAAGCATTTTAAATACACATTTTTAAGTTTGAATTTAAAATAATAAGTTTATAAACTTTTTCCTTAATACCAAAATAGTTACTCTTGGCTCGATTTGTACATGTTCGTGTACATTAGGTAAAACCTACCCTGACTTATTTTTTAAATTTTTTTTTCTTATTTTTACTTAAAATGGTATCCAAGCAACTCAAAACATGTCACAAGAAAAATCTATTTGGCCCAGTTTTAAATTAGGACTCAAAGAGTTAAAATATTTAACGAAGCTGTGACTTGATCTGATGAAGAACCCAATTTATTTTAAACCTTTGTATAATACGTTTGGTGATTCTTGAAACAAAAACCTTTTACACTCATGAATATTGAAACTAAATTAATTAACCTAACTCCTGTGGCGCTATTCTGGCTTTCCCTGGGAATAGGGAATTGGGAAAAATATTTTCATAGGGTTTTTGTCTAAATTGTATTTTTCTGGCCTACTGAGGGAACATGTTTGGTGCTAATATTTTCGAAACAAAGTTAAATGGGAAAATATTTTTCCCTATAAAAATTGTGTGGAACAAAACTTTCCCAATTCACTTGGTTTTGAAAATTTTTGCACCCAACTTATTCTTTACTGAAAGCCAGAAAAATGCAATTTAGACAAAAATGCTATGAAAATATTTTTCAAAATTCCCTATATGAAAGCCAGAATAGGGCCACTGGATAGATAGTCAATATTTTCTTGCAATTTATTAAGTGACTATATAGATATGTCTCTAGATTTGAATTCATTTGCAAATAGCAGAATTTTGAAATGTTGCATTACTCCAATAACTTCGATAATAAATATTTTAAAAATCCACAAGCTTCTTTATGAAATTAGTGTGTATTACTATCGACCTTTAATCATATAAAGGGTTATCCAATTCAAGCTTGATAAAGTAAACTTAAAAAAAAACACACAAAATATTCGGAATGTATTGTAATTTTTATTTCATTTTACAGATTGATCCTTGCCATTTTTAGTTTAACAAGATATCATTCAAATGTCCTCCACGGGACTTCTTACAGGCCTTGATTCTTTTGAGGTAATTTTCAATGACTTTTCGGCACATTTCGGGCGGTATCTCGGCCATTACCTTACGAATATTAGTTTTCAATTCGTCAAGAGTTTGAGGATTGTTTGCGTAAACACGATCTTTCGCGTAGCCCCACAAAAAGAAATCCAAAGGCGTTAAATCACAGGATCTTGGAGGCCAATTGACATCAGCCAATCGCGAAATCAAACGTCCAGGAAATTTCTCTTGCAAAAGATCTCGATTTGCTCGTGTTACGTGACTGGTTGGTCCATCCTGCTGGAACCACATATCGTCAAGATCATAATCTTCGATTTTTGTAAAAAAATAATCGGTTAACATGCGGCCATAGCGCTCAGAATTGACGGTAACGGTTCGTCCATGGTTGTTCTCAAAAAAATACGGCCCAATCACACCACCAGACCACAATGCGCATCAAACAGTGACTTTTTCCGGGTGTAATGGCTTCTCTACAATCAATTGTGGATTTTCTGAGCCCCAAATTCTACAGTTTTGCTTATTAACGTATCCACCAAGCGAAAAATGAGCTTCATCACTGAAGAAAATTTTGTTCGAAAAATCAGCATCAGCAGATTTAATAATTTTAACGCGTTGGTCGATTGTTAAATGCTCCATATTCTTAAATGACAGAATGTCAACTAAATAAATGACAGCGTACTTGACGTTTATCTTTGACAGATGTCGGTATACAGATTTCTACTTTATCAACCTCGAATTGGATAACCCTGTATTAGATCCAATTATTCAAATAAAATTTGAATTATTGCTTATTGGCTACAAACCCCAAGTTTTAAAGTCATGGAGTCGAAAGTGTTTCTACCCGATATATATTACATAAATTCTATTGAGGTTATCTTTAATAATTATCAGTTGCTGGTGAATTCAGTAAAGTAGATCGATGATGATCTTTTGATAAGGTGAGTAGTAGTTAAGGTAAATTAGATATAGAAATGTAATTCATTTGTAGGACGAATCATTATTTCATGATTTGATGTTACGAATAGGCTTCTCTCTGGTTATTTTCCAATAAGAAAAGTTGCCAAGAATTGATTTTAACAAGCTTACAGGAATTAAACTATAGTTGAACAAAATTGGAATGACAAATATTTCGGAAAACTGAAAACATATGAACGAAAATATGTTGCTACTGAATCCGTCCAAATTATACAATTTACACAGTTTAAGATAACTTGAATAAGCTAAAAATCAAATGTAATCTGACTCAAGCTATCTCAACCTATCGTTTTTATCAAAAGAATCAAATGAAAGGAGATATGACGAGAAAATCGTTTTCTACATTTCTATGAATTATGAAGACAATTCATAATTCATATACTTTACAAGAGAATGCATTGCGCTACAAATAGTTTAGTTGGACAATAATTTATGTTTCAACAGTAAACAAACTCAGCTGCAGCTGGAATAGTGTATTAAACGATTAACTTAGAAATTACATAGATACACCCAAAAGCTACTCAGATGGCCAAATTTCTTCGTTAAAAAAACGTTTCCTCATTTATAAAAAAACCATAAATTATCAATGTCAATCGCAATATTTCTTGAGTACCGAATTTTTAGTTTTGATTCAAATAATTGTCGTATTTATGCAAACCGTAACAATCGTGGGGACGACTCACCCCTGCTGATAGTCATAATAGCCGGGCTTATAAGATAATTGCAAACAGTAGAAACCGACTTGTTAAGTTTTGAGATCTTTGAGGTGATACACCTAGGTATTCCCCGCTTTCATCTGCCACCTCACAAGCTGCATAACCCACTAGCTTTCGAACTATACACTTCACATATTTGGGTGCTAGTTTTGACGCAAACGGTCGGATGCCTTACTTTTTGAAAAATTTCGGACGTATACGGTTTCACCAAAAGTTAGGCTAGGAATTCTGAACCATAACATATAATTATAATTCCATTTATGTCGCGCTTTAAATAATTATTTTGGGCCTTTTCATAAATTTTAGACCACAATTCAGGTCTATGAGTTATACTTAATCGATTTCCAGTAAAAGGGTGCTTCCCAAGACTCTTTGGTCAGTTTTTATGTACAAACGCAGTGAGACTAACAGGATTCTATTAACCCTTTCGAAAGCATTTCCTTGTGGGGAGTATTTGGCAGTGAATAAATGATTTACTCCGTACTTGGAGCAAAGAGATTTTAAGTTTTGAGATTCAAACTGTCTTCCATTATCGGTAACTATAACTGCCGGCACTCCAAACATGAGAACTATGTTATTCTCTAGACAGTTCAGGCGAAAGATTTCTGGCAAAATATGGCTTGTCGGACTAGTTTCGTCAACACAAATTTTGAAAAATGATCCACGGCAATTAGAATTGAGGTATTACCAATCATCGTTCTAGAGTAAGGTCCTAAAAATCTAGATAAATTCTCTGACAAGGTTGGAAAGTCATAAGACCAGAAGATAAAGGAGCCTTATTGTACTTATACAACTTGTACAGGAACCAATAAACGTTTTAACATCAGTATGTAGATTAGGCCAAAAATAGTATCGCTTAATCAGTTCAAAATTTTTGTGGATTCCTTAATGAACTGCTGTGAGAGGGCAGTGAGCAGAAGGCACGAGTTCATTTCGTAATGATTCGGGGATTAATAATTTCCAGTTCGATAAATTATCACAGTTTAAAGATTCATTGCTAGTCCTTACATCCAAATACACATGATTCGAAACGTCCCATGCGTTTTTGATACGCATTGTCGTATTTATGTTGTTTGTATTAGAGCATCATAAAATTTTATTAAAAAAAATGTAAGTACCGGACAGCGGTATGAAACTTTAGTGCCTTGAAACGAGTTGTGCATGCCAATCATTACACACTCATAACATAACAGGAAACCAAACCGATATGTGCCTCCTGTGGCTCATTTAAAGATTGATATTAAATATTATCCCATCGTATTGAAAACAACCTGTACAAATTGGCAACCAACGGAACAAGCTCACAACTTTTATTCTGTTTCATCAGAACACCAAATTTCATCAAATTGATTGATAGATTGCAAAAATTGCAAAATAAGGACATGAGAATTATTTTAAGGGTAAACAGATCTACTTCAATAAAGTATTTTAGATGCACTAGAATGGTTAAACGTTAGGCAAAGAATTAAAGTAAATGGCTTAATAATAATCTTTAAAATGAATCATAATTTATATCCTGAATATCTGTGTGATAGATTAGTCTATAATAATGACACACATAACTATAATTTAAGAACCATGTCTATTTTTCGGTTACAATTGTTTAGGAATGAGAAAGCAAAAAATATGTTAATGTATAATGGTTTGAAATTATTCAATGAATTACTTGATAACATAAGAAAAAAAGCAAATTTTTATAGATTTAAACAAGCAGTTGTAAAATATGTCAAAGAAGAATAGTTTTTCTGTTTTTGTAGGTAATGTTCAATTTTTTTTAAATTATGAAATACTATAAAATGTTTAATTTTAAATGGTTAATTCTTAACTAACAAATAAATAATAAAAAAATATATATATATTACTGTTCCAGATTAAATTAAAATGTATTATTCTTTTAGAGTTTAAATAATTTCTATTGGATTCTTATAATTTTACTACTTTTACTTTACTATCTCGCTGCGGCTCAGTCTAACCCATAATTCAATAATTCCACTACTTTGTTTTGCTGTGGCTATATGCTTTGGAATGAAAGAAAAAAGAAAAAGACGTTTTCATGGAAAATCGTCCTTTATTGTACTAAATTTTTGGCTTGCTCTTTTTCAGCATAAGCATAAAAATCAGATGGTTTATTGACTCTGGGGCAGGCAAAATATAATTGCATATGAGAGAAGCATTTTTTTCTCAATTTAAACCGCATACTTGCGAAGATTGTCATTGTGCTTTATTGATAATCATATAGCGAACCCAAGGCGTACTGGAAATTGGAAATTCAAGTCGTTTTAACTCGAACGCCATATCTCTCGAAATGAGTGAGTGGTTTTCGTGGGAGTAGTACGTCTTCACCTTTATAAGGTCCAATCAGAATTGCTGCTTCAATCAGAATATTCATTAATTTTTTAACTATATACTAATTGTGAACCATTACAATACTTTGGCTGATTGATGTTCCGGAGTAATATATTTGGTACTCTAGTTTTCAAATGCAGAATGTGTGATGGTAACCCGGAAACATCGAGTGAATTTAGAAATTCTGTTTGAAAATTTACTAATTTACTTTGGTCCATCACAGAGTCAATAGATTTGTATGTCAAACGTTCACCTGCGATTTTGTTTAGAATAATGTTGTTCATTGACAATTTTAACCTTTGACTTTGATGATTGGTTCCGATGCTTTAGAATATCTTCTCTACTAATTCTTCTTTGGAGTTTACGATGTTGCAGAAATTATATGGGAAGATGAGTTTTTCTGTTTCTGAATTTTCTCTAGGTACAGTACCGTTACCAACTTCCAGCAACTGTTTTGAAAATATGGCAGCTGTTGGGTCGTTTGAAGTTGAACTCTCATATTTGTCTTTAACTGTATTTTTTTTTACTGTGCTCCAAATGGTTAAATATTTCAAACAGGCATGAAATTAATCAGCTGGTGTTGAGCGAGGTATCACTGGACGCGTTGTCATCCAGTGTATGTTTAAATGCTTCCAATGATTTCTTGTGAGGCATTGTACACTCTCATACAATGATTTTGCATGCCCGAAGAGTCTTTCCCATTCCTGATGTTTTACGCAATAAAACATTGTATTTGAACGGATTTTAGCCAGGATTAAGGAATTTATAAACGTGTCTATACAGTTCCACTTGGATTGGTTGGCCGCACAGCTTATATGCCGGTATCAAAATGCTACATTTTCTTCTTGAATGAGTTTTGGTGTATTTTCTTAGACGACCAGTTGTAAATCATCTCTGTTGTATGATGCTTTCTTTCGAATGTTTCATTTATGGACCTATTCGGTGCTGTCACTCTCAATTGTGCAACAGCTTACCACACATTGCAACAGAAAAATCCTCAATAAAGATTAGCACTTAATTCTTTATAAGCTATGATTATTTGTTTCTTGACTAATTCTGTGCAGACCATCTTCGGTCGTGACGGGCAATATGTAGGAAACAATAATTGCGAACAGCGTACGTATTTAAAATGGATTAAAAGTAACGGATGAATCTTCAATTGACTTATCCCAATGATTGTCATTTTCCAGCAATTTAAGTGCCTTGCAAGCACTTCAATACATATTATGCACTTTTCCATCCACTGTTCGCAAATGTGTAAATGATGTTGAAAAAAGATAAAAGCAATCTACATTGTTCGAATGTACCGTTTGTATCTTAAAAGCATTTGATGAAAATATTCAGGCAGTCCAACTACTGTTTTGCCACTCTTCCTTTTCAAAAATCTTCCGTGTTGCGTTCCAAGTGTAATAAGTCGGAATGTCTGCATATATCAAAGTTCTCGCAAAACCGTCTGTTTGACATAACTGAAAAAACGCTGTTAATGTTGTGTTCAGTGGATATGTTGCACTGTCCTGTATATTTTGTTCCATGAAATCAATCTTTGTTCATGTTCAAGATGGACAGGAAGGTGAACGACAGTTGAATCTCTCTCGTGAAGTCTTGAAATACACCACCGATTATTTACAAATGTATTTTATGGATTTCAAAGAATCGCAATCCACAAAGTTGATGTATGCTTTAAAAGTTTTTGATAAATGTAACGAATATGGAACTGCCCAAAAATTATCAACTTCAATGAGATGTCTTCTTACTTTTAAAATATTTGCTTTTCCTATGGTAACCATCATTGGCAGTAATTGCGTCTTTTAACAACTGTCGCATTTGGAACATTTTCCATCGATCGTACACGGTGAATTTGTATTGATTGCTCAACATGGTCCGTGTGTCATGTTCTAGGTCACAACTTCAAACAACTCATTAATAGTTGCGGGGTATGGTATTTCGGCAGATATTACTTCATCGATTTCATTTAGCAATCTTGTTTTTGCCACTCCATAGAGTACATCCGACGCAGTGTTTCCGAAAAAACGTGGAGTGAAGTGATAAAATTAAAGAATGTCTTTTGCTTTTGCTTGAAAACGCGTGTTCTTATGTCAAGGCGATCAGTATAGGAGATTGTCCTGAAAGTAGTAACTCTTTTATTTAACCCCCATATGTAACGAAAAGATCAGGACATCTATATTTCCACACAAACGTAATAGAATCATTCACATATTCGACCGTATGTCACGGACTACCAGTATATGCTGAAGGCTATATGGTCATCTTTCATAATGTCGCTTATACCATCAATACTTATCGCATATCTCAAATGTATATATTCTTTTGATCTCCGTTTCTTTTGGTTTATCCAAATGTATAGTAGTCGTTCCGACACTATTTTTACGATGCTGTATAAGATAGCGGAATTTTGAAAGCGGAAAATAAAAGATTGCGCTACTCGCCGCAAGTGGCAGCGCCATCACTAAAGAGAATTAATTTTGTTATGTAATTACCAGCGGAAATTTTTCATTCATTATGTACCACTTTTTTCACTAAATAAAATATCTCAGCGGAATAAAATATTAGAACTGATCCTTAAAATGGCAAATTAATTGATCTCCGAAGCAAAGGAACTCGGTATATGAAATCTTGAAATTTAACCATAATCCGTCTACCCGCCATTTCATAAACTAGTAACCAATACTTTCGGTTGTTTTTCTAATAGCTTAGGTCATACTGAGACTATATGGAAAGTTTGGGGAAAATGTATGGACTAGAATTTCCACTAGAATTTTTTAATTTTCTGTAGCTAAGTGATTTTCAGTTTTTGACCAATATCTCAAAAACTTCCACTAGTAACCAACACTTTCGGTTGTTTTTCTAGTAGCTTAAGTCATACTGAGACTATACGGAAAATTTGGGGAAAATTCATGGACTAGAATTTTCACTAGAATTTTTTGATTTTCTGCGGCCATATAAGTGATGTTCAGTTTTTGGCCAATATGTCAAAAACTTTCACTAGTAACCAATACTTTCGGTTGACGATTTTCCCCAAATTTTGTATATAGTCTCAGTATGACCTCAGCTATTAGAAAAACAACCGAAAGTATTGGTTACTAGTGGAAGAAATGGCGGATAGATGGATTATTGTTTAGTTTCAAGGTTTCATATACCATATTTCATATACATATTTCGTATGTTCTATTGTTTTAAGGATCACTTTTAATATTTTATTCCGTTGAGATATTTTATTTAGTGAAAAAAGTGGTACATAATGAATGAAAAATATCCGCTGGTAATTACATAACAAAATTAATTCTCTTTAGTGATAGTGCTGCCACTTGCGGCGATTAGCGCAATCTCTTATTTTCCGCTGTCAAAATTCCGCTATCTTATACAGCATATTTTTGCGTACATGTCGACGATGTACTAATGGAAAAGTTGATGGCATATCAGAATATGGTTATCTTCACTTTCACGTATACCAAAGTCAGATAGCAACAATAAATCATTGAACTAATTTTTTTATCTGTTTATTCACCAGTGACTATTGCTGTGTTTTAATATTGGAGCACTATCCGGAGCCAAATGGCATTTTTCTATTGAAACTGCAGCTATTATTCACTGGTGTCGCTGTACTATAAAAATTAAAACTAAATTCATCAATAAAACAAACATTTATCACCTGAAATATATTAATTGACATTTATTTTGACATGACGTTATAAACAAAAATTCATTTTGCTGCGTTTTAATTTTTTATTGTAAGATTTAGTTTCTAATGGTTTCAGGGGTTTACAAAATTAAAAGCCTTTTCAAATTTCCCATTGAAATGGATAGCGCTCCCGATAGCGGCTCCCGATAAATAAGAGAGCAAGATATTTTTTTTATCGATTTTTGCCTAAAAAGTTGAATGAAAAATCTTAGTTTAGAGTTAAATAAATTAATTATATGCAATAATAGCGCGCTAAATATAAGTTTTCACATAGAAAATTGGCTGCTCCGGATACAGCTATCGGGCGCTAATAAAAAAACACAGCATATGTTTATCATTTTGATGTTAAAAGCATAACCATCTTGACCGTTTGGAAACATAATTGGATATTACAATGGATCGTAATGTATACAGCAATGTAAGCAATTCTTTGTAGCTGTCCAGATTTCTTGAGATCGTCTCAAGCCATGGAGCGGATCTGTTGTCTTGTAACATTTTTTGCAACGACTCAACAACTTGCCTTCTGATTGCATAAGACAGAGAGCAATCAATTGGTCATTTTGATTTCCCATGAAATAAAGTTGGAGAAATTTATGGTCATTGTTGGTAGAAAGAAGCAAAGAGCTAGCTTTGTGCTAAATTTGTCCCTGAATTTTAAATGTCAACATAAAATGCTCCGTTATAACGTTAGCGCAGAATTATGAAGTCATCTGAAAACAGGAATTGTATTTTCTAGTAATTTTGAAGAAATGTTTTAAATCATCAGTAATTCCATTTAACAAATTTGTCAGCGGTTGTTTTGGCTGTTCACGATAAAGTAGCTTCACTTTTCCGCTCGTGCATCACATTCCCGGTGCTTCTCTTTTAAATTTAATTGCTGTGCAGACAAATTTTATAAATTTTTTAGATTTTAACGAATTTACATGAGGAATTGTATTGTATTGATTATCCGGTTCGTGCGGTTGTGGTTTTAAACCAAAGTTAAAAACAAAAATTAGTTTGAGAAATAGTAGATCTGTAATAGAAAATTCATAATCTGTCGGGAATCTTACAATTTGACACCAATAACATCTACACCGTACATTTATTTTATAATATTTAGAATCTTTAAAACAAATCAGAGCAGTATTAACACAATCATTTATTTAAGGAGTTTCAAAATTATTTTAAAATGCTTTATTTGAAATCTAAAATTGAACTTTTACTTTATTTTTGTATTTGTTTCGAAGACTTTTTTTATATAGAGTAAACTCTCGTATATTCAGTTGAAATCGGAAATAAATATTCAATCAAGTTAGCTGCTTTAAACTTTAGAATTTTTTATACATACATACAAATATCCGTATGCGAGCAGAAACTAAAATATTAATATTTAGAACAGCATTCATATTATATGTGCATATGTTAATACTTTGTGTAAATAAATAACAGGCATTTCTAACTAAATATATAAATTATATTCATCCTACGATATATCGGAATGAAACTAGGTACTGTTTATATCCTTAAAATTCCAAAAACAAAACCTTAATATATTTAGTTTATTTTTATTGATTTTGAGATATAGGACCTGATATATCGCAATTGCAAAAAATGTAGAACATGCATTGAACAAGGAAATAGTAAAATAGAAGTATCCAATTTCGTATTTGGTCCAATAGCTGTACTCGTACATTTGAAAAAAACTAAAACCTTATTGTAATAGCAATACGTATAGAAAGTTATTAGATTCAAGAAACCCTAATCATAATAATCATTTAAGCTATTATTGTTATAGTTATTTCGATTTAAACCCAAAACTAATATAAAAATTGTGTATACAGTACAGTAAAATTACTAAATTTTGTGTCGAACCCCAAGGTATTAAATATCAGTTTTTATTATATTTTATATCTAAATAGTTTCTAACCACTGATTTTAAGGCAACGAAACATTACTGGAAAAAATTAAAATTTTATTTAGTGTACTGTGAAAAATAGGTAGGTGTGATATGCAACCCAGACATATAGTATATTTAAAAAAACAGAGTGAGTCCATTAGTACTCTCAAGGAGATGTGTAAACATGGAAGGTGTATTATAGTGTGTTCGGTTTACTTTGAAGGAAGAGGAAATGAAATTTTACTAACCAGATTTTTTCATTTGTTTATTATCGTCAAATTGGTCTACTACTCTTTCGGTATAATCGACACAATTGGCTTATGGTAACTAAAATAAGATACATATACTGTAGACTCTAACTTTTCTAATATTCTTTGAAAAACTGCATCAATGGTCGTCCCATATCTCGTAGTAGATATATTTCGATCTGAATTTAAGTGCAAATCGAATTCGTCTCGGAGGAAGTTTATTAGTGGTTCAACTTCAGGACAGGCAAAATTAACATTGAAATCTCCGCTCATAATCATCGGCAAAAAACGATAGTCTCATTGGAGAATTTTTGAAATTTTTATAGAATATGGAGCAAGGACGAAATGTATGAACTTGATTATGTCTTCGACTGATTTATTCGGCGAGATGTATACAACTACCGAAAGAATCTTGTTTCCATTGGGAAGCTGAACTTCAGCCGCGCAAATATCGCCAATGGATTGTGTTGTTACGCTCATACCAGTTGTTTGTCCAACGATGAATTCCTTATGCGAGGTAACTGTATGAGTTCTAGTTGAATTTTTATATATTGCTACTCCTTGAACTGAACGCAGCATTCAAAATTGGGAATATTAACATGCTCGTCATTGAGTAGCCAGGTCTCGGAAAGCAAGAGAATTGAGCATCCCTTCGTGACTGTGTCAGTTAGGTCGAAGTGATGTGACCTGAGACTCTGGCAGTTTCATGTTAAAAACGAGACGTCATTATTGTCTCCTACAAAATTCGCCATTACATCTTGAGCTGTACTTAGCGGGTTTGTGGTGAGGCGCACTAGCTCATTTTGAAGAGGACCCATTGAGGTTGCATTTTTACGTCCATGGTAGAAGACATGATCATCGATAGCCGACGTGATGAACAGCCCTTCGAGACTCGTTACACGTGATAAAGCAACATACACAAGTTGTTGACTGTGTTTTTTATCGTAAGAGTATACTATCTCGTTATAGGTACCACCCTGTGATGCATGAATTGTGGTGGCACACGCAGGTACGACTGGAAAATGATTACGTTTAACGTTAATTGTCCGATTGTTGTTTTGATAAACGGTTGAACTTTTTCTAGAAATGGGCACCAAACATCTATCGATATTCTTTTTCTGTGCCAATCCAGCTTTGAGCTGCCTGATCTTCTTGCCAACTTTTGAATTTGTACCGAAATCCATCCAGAGTCGTTTGATATTTTGACCGTTGACGTTTCCATCGTTTGCGTTTCCCTCGTCGGAATGGCTGAATTCGATATACCTCAGATAGCCCATAGTTCCATTCGCCAGTCCATCTGTCACGTCAATATTAGTTTTGATTAAGTAAGGCCGACCTATGACAAGTGGAAGTTCGTACGGTAAACCATTTGTGTCCACTATGCTCATTTTATAAATCTTTATCTTTACGGACGAATGCTAACTGTTCGACAGTATCGCACCCGATAAAGACATCTGTCGCAATAGATGTGACTTTGTCCTGAGTATTGAGTGCAGCTAGATTATAAATATTGACTTCATTGTTGCTCCAAAACAGTCTCAAGCCATGTGAACAGAGCTGATTCGCACGTTCTGCAGTAAAGAAACATGACTCGATAAGATGCTGTTCAGACTGATCGAGGTTCTGATTAGAACCGATTTTTGTGAGCACCCGAGAGAAAATGGCATTTGATTGCCGCATAACTTCATTTAGTTCATAAAATTGGAGCCCTTGCCACAGTGTAGGACCAACAATGGATTGCCTAATTTGCTTGTAAATCGGAGTTGAGTTAACTGAAGATAGCTGTCTCAAATCCCCGACACGTCCTTTCCACCAAACGGAACATTAAGTCCCGTGATTTGCTTGAGTCTCGAATCGACCTGTTGTAAAAGTTCCGCTGACATCATGCTTACTTCATCAATAATAACAGCACGAACGTACTTAAAGAGACACTGAAACTGAAGAACGACTTCAATCGAAAGAGGCATGCTTTTAGAAATAGAGATTTTAAGTGCGGTGTGCACAGTCGTGCCATCAATGGCTACAGCCGCCTTGCTTAATCAATGAGTTACAAAAACAATCATTTTCCGTAAAGCGGTTATTAATGTCCATTAGTAGCCGTATTACAAACGTCTTGCCACAACCTGCGGGTCCAGTTAAAAATATTTGCAATGGTTCGGCATTCGTCCCTTGCAAAAGATTTCTTATGGTATGCATTAGGAGACCCTTTTGTCTTTCATTGGCTGAGCGCATGAGTTTAATGAATTCTTCATTCGGAATAATGTTCTCTCTCTTTTTTGCCACTGGACCTAGACGATTAGTCACGTCATTGGCTAATTCGCTGTCTAGATTTTCATCATCCATACACATCTGTCGACAGATTTCCATAGTTTTCGCCATGTCTAGGTTTGACTCAAACTCCTTCCTGCGTTCCAAAATGAGTACTTCATTGTCGTCATACAGTTTTATAAACCGCAGCTCAGCCAGAATCTCTACTTCTTCATCACGAAAGGGCAAATGCAACGTAACCATTTCTTGCTTGTAATTATGCTGGTCTGTACCAATATCGTAGTTCCGATACCGAATAATTCGAGGACTGCCACGTTTATTCCATTTATTGTTTTTTACCATTGTGTAGTATGAAGCAGCCTCTGCTAGAGTCAAATTTTCGAGATCGGTTGGTCTCTTTTGATATTTATCAAACCAATTATCTTGCCACACCTTGGTTGATTCCTCGTTTATAACTTCGGTCTCCATTTGTATTCTTGTTTTCTTGTTTTTCTTGGCCAATAAGTTGGAATATAGAGTACGACTGAAGAGCACATAGACATTGGTAGGCGCAGCAGATACCACGCCGCCTCCTGACTTGTAATCTCAACTGTGTTGAGCATATCGACACTTAGTTTTCGAGTGATCTCAACGATATCGAATTCAGAATGTTCATCCATGGTTTGTATGATTTTACGTTGAAGATTGCTAATTCCTCGATTGGTCTTATTAACATACTCTACTACGTATGCAGCGCACGAGTATTCTTCAATGATAAATTGTATATCTGTATTCGATCCAAGTACGTTGAGAATGAATGGATTGAAAGGATTAATCCATTTATTAGGTGGTTCTCGTTGGAGAAAAACCTTCGGTCTTGAGATACCAGCCCGCAATACGTCCAGGTAAAATTCGTCTGACAGTATACCATTTTCTCGGAAGAAGTGATCGATATCAGTGTAATCGTTATCTTCAAGTGCTTTTCACAAGCGACTATATACATTGCCATATGGTTTTCATCGTGCATCAGTTTTATCCATACGTATGAGAATGACAGTCGAGCGACTGGGCATAAATGGTGCTTCGAAGCGGCACTTTTGAGCTGCTGTATTGTTAATCTTCTTATAACAAGTAAAACTATGCTTATGACACTGTAGCTTTACGTTGCCTGAAGCATTATGTTCAGACACAGATACTAGACGATTAATTAGAGCTATAGCTACAGCCAGGTCTGTACCAAAAATGTTTTCGGTGGCGTCATTGAGCCAGAGTAGTATATATGCGTGTGGACTGCCACGGTGCTGGAACTCAATCCGTTTGAAGAAGTGGCGCACGCAATTGTTACCGAATGGACTACCGGTTTTTGACTGCAAAATTTTAATAATCACGTCAACAAGCTTATGAAAATACAGGGCACATGTTACTGGATCTTCATTAATAAGTGACGCTTTAATATTGTAATGGAGATCATGGAAAGCGTTATCATCAATATCTATTCCATTATTTTTAGATTTGTAGAGCAAATGCATTAGCTTTGGCCATCCGATCTCATTGGCGCTCATGGTGAGGAAAAATGTTGGCTTACCAAGTTGCCGAATCATGGCAAATAAGCCCCGCTTTCTTTGTGCCCAGTATAGTACGTCGAATTGGGAATTGATCGTAGGAATGCCAAATTATTTTCGATGCATCCAATAATGAAGTCTTCAGACTCAATCTGTGCCCTAGTTACCTTGGTATCCTTGCTGATGAATTTGAAAGCTACCGTAAGTGCATCCCGCGTACGCAGCCGCATAATCTTCATTGCCACGTATAATAAATGATATGGTGACACTCCTCGCCGATCGGATCTGCGAAGTTCACTCGTTGCCATCATGAATGTCGTCACGCGAACACCTTCCTAAAATGTTCGAAGTTGACCGAGACAAATAGATGGAAAAGAAAGTTCTTCGGCATGCTCGTCAAATATAATACTCTGAGGCACGGTATTCTCTCCGGGAGCGATACGTAGATATCTATCTTCATTCTAAAGAAGAGTCTGTTGTTGCACTGTCAAGCTTTCTTCAATGTCAATTGCTTCGCTCAAATCCTCTTGGGGGATCGAAACAGCTGGTACCTCTGAGAGAAACCGTCCATTTACTTGGATATTATATTGTTTATATAGCGGTTTTTGAATCAAAAAAGTTAACCAAATTTTGACAGTACGCTTATTCACAAGTCCCACCAAATAACTTGATTTGTGAATCTTTTTACGTTTTGTATGCACGTTTATTCAATAATCATCATCAAGGTCACGTGGCAAGCGATGTACCATCGTATTAACAGATACCGGTACATTAATAACTTGGCCAAAAATCCCGTACTGTCCATTACCATGTCGAAGTCTCCTTATCGTCATGAATGGAAGTCGTGGCGAGATTAGCCGCTCCGTCACTAAGTCGAGCTCGGGTAGATTCGCAGGTCGCTTCGGATACACAAAACCATTACACTTTGAAAGTAATGGAATTCTTACTTTTTTCAGCGATGCCTAACAATTGTTACAAACCAGAACTTCGGAACAGTTGAGTTCTGAAAATTCAGCTGTGAGAATGGATATTGAACCATGTGGAGGACTTTTAAGGTCTTGTTCGAACCATAGTCGATCACAAATGCTATATATTGCACCAAACTGGTTTAATTCAAATTTTTTTTAAACTGCGCGTGAGCTTTTAAATGACAAGAATAGCCCCCGTAAGGTAAATCTTCAGTGGTACAAACACACACTCCCATTTGTGCGATTCTTCGTATTTTAATAATAGACATTTGTCGATCTTGAGGCCGCTTATTTCTGACCTGTTCTACCGTCGTCGGAGCATTGCCGATAGGTGTTGTTGTATTATGATAAATGCTTGTTGATGGCGATGGTTGCCTAGACAACGTTGAATTTGCTATTCGTGTTCGAGCTCTCCATTACCGCAATCGTTGAGCAATACTTCCTGCAGCAAGAGTTTGTTCACGTAACCGTGCTCTAAACATTTTTCCTCTAAATATTTCCGCCTATATTATGATTTTTGCGAGTGTTTTTTTTTTGGGTGTGTAACGAAATTCTTGTTTTTTTATAAATCTCAGTTTTCAAAATCCCGGTTTTCAAAATCCCGGTTTTCAAAATCCTGGTTTACAAAATCCCGATTTTCAAAATCGAGGTTTTGCATAAAAAAAATCCCGATTTTTCGGAAATCCCGGTTAGAATTTTTAAAATTTGACATGTGGGAAAACGGGACTCTTAAATGATTTTTTGACAAAATTCGAAAATGAGTTTACGATAAAGTTCTAGAAAATGGCTAACAGGGATGGAACTAGGTCATTTCTTAATCGATTTTCTTGAAATTCTACACGTGCGATGGAAATGGATTTCTATATTGATGCAAGTACAAAATCTTGCAATTACAAAATCTTGAATAAAAAAATAGGTGTCATTAATAGATTTATATAATCCACTACTACATGCGGCACGCAGTGTGACATGTTTGCTGAGCCCCGCTCCTATGTCCCCCGAAGTTCAAATCTAAAGCCCCTCGTAGTCCTTCGAGTAGTGAGCAGCGACTTCCTGCGCGCCCGTGAGAGTTATCGAATCCATCAGCCTCCACAATTTCTTGCTACAACATTTCAAAATGTTACAGCCTTGGTTTTTTCTAGTAAATTTTTGGACAAGATACCTTATTTTTATGCTAAAATATTGTTACGATTTTGCCTTGTCACTCAAGGTTCGAATCACTGGATTGTGAATAAATATAACTGCTTCAATTAAAATTTAACTAAACAAAATTATTATTTCAACACATTTTATTAAACACTTGTTTTTTATTTCGCAAAATTATATTTTTTGAATATTTTCAAAAAGTTTAAAAAATCAGGAATATCTACTGCTATGATGACCTAACCTGCTATGAAGACTTACCTGATGATGACCTAACAAGTCGAAATCGATCGAGTGATGTTTAAACTTTTTGAAATTATACAACAAATATAATTTTGCGAAATAAAAAACAAGTGTTTAATAAAATATGTTTATTAAGTGTAAGTGTGTTTCGCCAAGTACCTACGGCCTATCGTGTAAAAAGTATAAAATTATTATTATTAAATTCATGTGATCAAATTAATTATTTGATTATTTTTTAATTTTCCTAATAGGACGACAACAAATGTTATCAATTCGAAATTTTAGCCTCTTGAATGAAATGGAGTGAAATATCAATGTGCTTAAATTAAGATTATGCAGGTCCTCCAGACAAAATCGTGGATGGTTGGAAAAAAAATGAGATAATATTAAAAAATTTGTAATTTTAATATGTATTTTAACTATCCAACTATTACGTAGCGGTTTTCTTATAGTGTAAGCTGGCGATAATTCTTCTTCTGAGTAATCATCATTTTTATTTATAAAAATTGCGATACTCCATTCCATTATTATAACAAAATTATAAATAAATGGCTTTTAATTACTTCAAACAAAAAAATTGAGGGGTTTTCTTTGACAGCTAAATAGTTTTGTTTAGCTTAGCATCATAAATAATATGACTTGATATTATCGAAAAAATCATAATAGAGCCTCAGTACTATGGATGGAATTATAAATAAATCTTATTAAAATTTAAAATTTCAGAAATGTCAAAGCATAATCACTAGTATATAAGAAGAGGAGATACTCAGGCCTATCTAAACTTTTAGATATCGAATAATAGTCATGTAACTTCTCGAATGGGTTTGCTTACACAGCGCAGTGTATCGAAATCTCGAGGTCGTATAACTTTCGATGTTCCATTAGATTTCAAAATACGGAACATCTCCATGTTAAGTCGTTTTTAGAAAAATGATGAAAACCAATAAAATCGATAATGAATATTTTACTTTTAACTTGCATTTTTTATTTGGATGGGGTTTTATTGGCGAACTAAAGACCTAAAATTAAACAAATTTGTAAAAATTAATTAAAAAACTGGACTTCTAAATTGTAATAGATTATAGTAATTTTTGAAAACTAAGAAAGAAAAAGATCGTTTTTAGATACTTATTTGTTTATAGAGAAGGAGTAATTTTGGTTTAGTTAATTTTTATCCGAAATTCGGTCAATTATTTAAAACAGTTTTCAATTTAGCATATAATTAAAAATATACCAGTCATTATTTCAAATTTTACGAGCTTTACAAAAATTATATTTCATTAAATAAAAATAAGCATAAATTTAAAAAAAAAAAACAAAAATAATAAAATCACAATTCATCACAATCTGCCCCTCATCGACTTCATGCAACTCACACACTTCTATCTCTCAGGAGCGTATTATTAAGTTCAAGTTGGCCTTGATTTCGCCAGTCTAAGCTAAAATGTTTTCCCAACAATTTATCAACATCCGCCAGTTTATTTTGGTTAATTTTTACACCAAACCATCAGTTCATTAGGGAGAATCATAATTCGGGATTTTTCTCCTTTTTGTTAAATTCCATACCAACTCCAAGATCTGATTTATACGGGACCCCTACTCTTATAAATATCGAACCGTTTGATTCTTTAGTCTGTATAAATCGCTCACACTTATTGAATGGGAAGCGTAAGTCTGACGGTAGTTTCACGACAGATTTTAATTCCGATTTCTAATCCCTTACATTTCAAGTTGGTGTGGCTAGTTCTACTACAGTTCCGTGGTGTTCAAAATTTCCTTGTATTCGTTACGAAGTATAATCATCTGTTTCGAGCCTACCACTTTTTCAATTTTCGCAAACACGCGATCTGGCGGCATAAACGAATAGCTTGTAACTGCGGGAAAACCAATTCAATTTGTTGGGTGCAAGGTGGGGATTGATTGGCAAGCCTAACCTAACATGCCCGTAATTATGATATTTTTATTTTGCCCACTATATTCATCTGCAACTAACCAACTCTGATTGATGGCAGAAAGGTCTGTGTTCAATGACACCTTTTGGCCTTAAATTTTCAGACCATGATGTATATAAATATACGTTTTGATGAGCCAAACTATCATGAGAAGAACCCAACACCATTCCGAAATTACAATAGTAAAGCTGCCTGCTGTACTATGCCGCTTGGTCACGAACCATTGATAGCACCATATTCTTTTGACAGTCGAAAGATATTATCAGCATGTTCGGTCTCATCCCTTGCAACAAATTATAAAACGCTTTGGCCCAAAGTTTGTGGACACGTTGGTTGGTTACGTTATTTTTTCTCGTCGTATTCCTTTCGATTTTGATTGGCTGCTTAAAACTAAGGCAAATCGAACACATATCCTTCGCAAGTACCTTGAAGCCCAAATTAAAATTAGTTTTAAATATATGCCGAAAATAACTCGGTTTCACGGTGAGCGCGGGGGTTGATTTAATATTTCAGTTGAAAATATTCGGTACATTTTGTTAATGGATAAATCCAGTGGCAAATATAGGTGGTGCCTTTCTTTACTTCTACAGTCAAATATTTCCAAAGTTTTAAACTTTTTAATAAATTCAATTATGGCATTTTTAGCAAACATTTTTGCTGATTGCTTATCACAACCACATTTCTCGACCGGCGAATCACCCGTTTCAAAATAATATCAACAAATGCGCTTTAAATGATTTGATGATACGTTAAAACATGCCGTAAAAGCTTTTTTACATACTCTTATAACTAGTCCATTCTGCTTTCGAATATATATTGTTCCGATTTTGCCTTGTCAATCAAGGTTCGAATCACTGGATTGTGAATAAATACACTGCTTCAAATTTGAACTCACACAATTTATTTACACAACACAATTTATTATACAACACAAAATTCACAATTAATTATTATAATTATAACACACTTTTTAATTATCACTTTAATAATCGCTTTAATAATCACTTTAATAATCTTTCTATTTAACCTTCACTGTATCACGTTTAAAATAATACTCAGCATTCCACGTCAACGCGCGCCTATATATACCAAAATATTTGTTTTTAGAATAATCCTAAATGCGCATCAACCAAATATGTTAGTATAGAAATGACGCCTAAATGTTGAGTATAAATTATAAATGTAATTGAACAATTAATGAAATTAACTTATTCTATTCTATTCTAGGTGTCACCGTAACACTACCCCCCACCTAAGCCTGTTCGACCCGAACAGGATCCAGATCACCTCCTCTGTAGAGCGCCAAACGTTCTAAATGCACCACCTTTGGTTTACCTTTCCGTCCTTTCTGTATGCGATAAACCACGTCGTTCAACTTTTTAATGACAGTGTAAGGTCCTTCCCATGTGGGTTGCAACTTCGGTGATAATCCCTTCTGCCGTTGCGGGTTGTGAAGCCATACCAATTGCCCTTCCTCGAAGCCTTGATTATTTGCTCGTATGTCATATCGAGCTTTCATTCGATCACTTGATATTCGAATTTTCTCCCGTACAAATTGATGTATTTCATTGAGTTCCTCTTTCATCCGGTCGACGTAATCCTGTCCGCATAGAGCTGCTGATGGAACAGCTCCAAACTTTAAATCTCCCGGTAATCGCAGGTTGTTCCCAAATATGGTTTAAGCTGGTGTCACTCCTGTTGTATCATGTACCGCTGATCGGTAGGCCATCAAGAACATTGGTATATGTCGATCCCAGTTACGTTGGTTCCTTTCCACAACCTTTGCTAGAAATTCCTCCAATGTGCCATTGAATCTTTCTACCATACCGTCCGATTGTGGGTGTAAAGGCGTCATTCTTGTTTTATTGATTCCAAGCATCTGACATATCTCCTGAAATACCACTGATTCGAAATTCCTTCCTTGATCCGTGTGAATTTCCATAGGTACACCAAATCTGCTAATCCAATTGTTGACCACGGCATCAGCTATTGTTGTTGTCTCCTGATTGTGTATGGGGTAAACCTCCAGCCATTTGCTAAAATAATCCATTATTACTAGCACATATTTATTTCCGCTCTCGGTGGTCGGAAATGGCCCCGCCACATCCATTGCAATTCTCTCAAATGGTGCCCCGACATTATATTGTTTCATGGTTCCACGGCTTTTTCGTGTTGGTCCCTTTACTGCCGCACATTGGTCACATCTTCGACACCATTCTACCACTGACTGTCTACATCCGGACCAGTAGAAACGTTGTCGAATTTTGGCCAATGTTTTATTTATCCCTAGGTGACCTCCACTTGCTCCTCCATGATACTCCTTGAGGATTTCCGCTATCCGATCTAATGTTGAAAATATTCGAGCTCCCGATAATGTGTCTAACGTGTCATCGATCCTTGGCAATGGGTAACTATCCTTTTTCGTCACAGCATTTAATTTTCGGTAATTCACGCAGAATCTCATGGTATCATCCTTTTTCTCGACTAACACCACTGGTGAACTCCATGGACTGCTTGATGTTTCGATTACCCCTGCTGCTTGCATATCTTTTACCATTCGATCCACTTCTCCTTGCTTTGCCAATGGTAATCTCCTGGGTGGTTGGCGAATCGGCATTTCTGCTCCTGTATCTATTCGATGTTTTACCATTGTGGTTCTCCCATTATTGTCCGGTGCACTGCAGAATATTGGCATGTACCGCTCGAACAATTGTTTTGCCAAATTTTTCTGTTCCTTAGTAAGATCTTCGGTCCATTTCTCCATGAGTTGTTCTACAACTTCTTTCTGCCCTTGCAAGTTACTCGTATTAATCGGATTTTTCTGCTCGCACTTCACTATCGCAGATATTTCTTCACATTTTCCGATTATTGTCCCTTTCTTGATGGTTTTCGTCTTATCCGAGAGATTTAGAGTCCTAATTGGTACTCTACTATCGCTGTCTGGTTTCACTAGTACTTTCCCGATCATAATTTCTCTGGCTCCGCTCTCCGCTTCATTGGCTTCAACAACCCACAACCTGGGTGACCCAGAACCTCCTTCCAATCTTGCCCATACTATTGTTTCCGAGTTCGGTGGCAGCTTCTCCCGATGATCCATTATAATTTGCCTGCTCGTTTCTCCTATAGCGGCGCTAACGTGAAGTGGCAACTCGATATTATCGTAGGTTAATACACTCCGTCCAACATCCACCAAGAAGCCATTCGTTCTCATAAAGTCCATCCCCAAGATGACTTCGTCTACAATATCTGCAACCAGCACCTCGTGTTGAAAGTAATTTCGCCCAATCCTTATTTTTACGACCTTTTTCCCTTTTATTGCTGAATTTTCTCCAGTCGCCGTTCGTAACTTCATTCCATTAGCTGGTTCCATAACTCCATCGATAATATCCTCACGAACAATCCTATGAGTTGCTCCCGTATTCAGCGTGATCGTGCATTTCTTCCCATCAATATCGGCTTCAATTGTTAAGCTATCACCGCTCCTTGCTATTCTCGAATACCGTCAATGAATGCATCTATTTTAATTCGCTCCATGTAATCGGCCGACATATTTGAATGTACTAAATGCGCGAGCCGCTCAATTGCCGATGAAAATTCCTGTAGCGATTATCCTGCTCTTTGGTATCGACCCTTCAATTCCATGCGATAGATTTCTCGTTTGTGGTCACTTCCGTATTTTCGATCTAACGCCTTCATAATTCCCATGTAAATGTTCCGTTCTTGCTCGGGAATGATTTGTAGTGTTTCTGCCGCTTCGCCTTTAAGAGCCACAATTAATGCTGCAACACATTGTTCTTCAGTCCACTGATTTTGCTTAATCGCCGTTTCGAATTGGAACTTAAAAATACTGAAGGAAGTTGTTCCATCAAATGTTGGTGGTTTTATCTTAACTGCGTTAACTGTCTGGATCACTTGACCTGTTGTTCCATTTGACTTGACATCTTGGAGCTCCTTCTCGAGACGTTTAACTTCCGTTTGAAAATTTTGTTTAACCGATTCAAATTTTTGTTGAACCGTCCCTTTAACATTTTGAATTTCTGCGTGTACTTCTGTTTGCAGTTTTTCCACTTTACCGTGTAGTGTAGAAGATAACTCCAGAAACATCTCGTCCATTTTCTTTTGACCAATTTCTATTTGGTTTTTAATGTCCGCTCCTTATTGCTCCATTTGTACAATCTTCTGTTTAATTTCCTGGTTCGATCGTTTAATGTCGGCCCCTTGTTGCTCCACTTGTAACATCTGCTGTTTCATTTGATGTTTAATGTCCGCTCCTTGCTGCTCTACTTGTAACATCTGTTGTTTCATTCCCTCGTTCGATTGTTTAATGTCCGCCCCTTGTTGCTTCAACTGTTGTCCCATCATATTCATAGCAGCCATCAACTGCGAAAAAACGAAACTTCCAGATGGGTTTTGTGTTGTTCCGACCACCGTTTGTATACGTCCTTTTCTTTCTTATCGATACTGATCTCATCCGTTTTTTCCTCCTCGAAATCATACACGTCTGGATCTAAACCTTCCTTCTCCATGGCCTCACGTAGTCGCTCCACCAAACTAGCTTTTGTGCCTTCACTAGCCAAACCTCGCTGCTTCAGTTGCTCCTTTAATTGCGCAAGCTTCAATTCGTAGAGAATCATTTTTCTTATTATTCACAATCCCACCGCTGTCACCAATTGTTACGATTTTGCCTTGTCAATCAAGGTTCGAATCACTGGATTGTGAATAAATACACTGCTTCAAATTTGAACTCACACAATTTATTTACACAACACAATTTATTATACAACACAAAATTCACAATTAATTATTATAATTATAACACACTTTTTAATTATCACTTTAATAATCGCTTTAATAATCACTTTAATAATCTTTCTGTTTAACCTTCACTGTATCACGTTTAAAATAATACTCAGCATTCCACGTCAACGCGCGCCTATATATACCAAAATATTTGTTTTTAGAATAATCCTAAATGCGCATCAACCAAATATGTTAGTATAGAAATGACGCCTAAATGTTGAGTATAAATTATAAATGTAATTGAACAATTAATGAAATTAACTTATTCTATTCTATTCTAGGTGTCACCGTAACAATATGCAATTTACATGTTGGAGAAGAGTAAGTTTTGAAACATATTTACAAGTGAATAAGATACTTACTAAACACATTTTATGTTTTTGTCTTGTTTTTTATTTTGTAAAAAAGCGAATTTTTTGTGAAATAAAAACAGGTGTTTAACAAAATGTGTTTATTACGTGTTAGTGAGCTTCGACAAGTACCTACGGCAAATAGTGTAAAAGTAGTAAATGGATGATTTACTTTTGAAATGAACTATCCGTTTTACACTCAAATATCTCGTTGGATTAAGTTTTGGTACTTTTACTCAGCGGAAAATGTGTGCGCAAGAAGATTGTACCCGAATCAATCATTAACTCAGTTTTTATGTTTTTGATTTTGGAAAAGATCGAATTTTGTTACTAATCGACTCATATATAACCTACCGTTAGATTCGTGCTCGACATACTATTCTCATTACCTTTAACAATTTTGAACAGGAATTTTAAGAATAAAACGTTTTCAGTTTTTTGCGACAATTCCTGAAGTAGCCTTACTGACTTTTTCGGAACAAAAATTATTATCAAAGATTCTGTAGATTTCGTTAATTTTGATTTAATGATGTAGGTTGAAATATCGCAGCGTTTAAATTGTTGCAATATGTTGCCTGATTCGCCTTCACAACGGTTTGACTACAAAATGTGACCTGGGGCGGAATCATGAAATACGACCGGAAAAATTTAAACGGATTTAAAAATATTTTCAAATTTTATAGATTAAAAGTATTCAAATTTACTATGATGGATGCAGACTGATGTATAAATGCAACTTCTATAATGTTTTAAGAGCAATGGTTAATCTCCAACAAGATTTTCGAAATTCATTTCGAATTTCAAATTTTTTGTCCCAGGTTCGTCGCCACTTCATTTTATGAGATGGCATTGAAGTCTTTTGTATTTCAAAATTGTAAAAATTCCGGAAATATATAATTATTTTGATGTATACAGGGGCAATATCATGAAATCCGACCGGAAAAATGAATTGTTAGAAAATATTTCAATGGAAAACACAAAAAAATTCGAAAGATGGTCAAAGTTGGCGTAGATATTTTGTATGAAAACTCAAATACATGAAAGTTTAACATAAAAATTTAATTCGACAACTATTTCATAGTCGAGCAGTTTTAAACGGAAATGTTGTACCGGTAAAAAATGAATTTCGAAAATCTTGTAGAAGATTAGCCATTGTTCTTCAAATATTATAGAAGTTGCATTTATAAATCAGTCTGCATCCATCATGGTAAATTTGAATACTTTTAATCTAATAAGTTTGAAATTTTTTTTAAATCCGTTTAAATTTTCCGGTCGTATTTCATGATTCCGCCCCTGATCTCAAAATTCGAACTGGCTAATTATCAACAAATCAGTTTCAACAGCCTCAAGTCATCAACCATGACGGCGGTAATAATAATCCTCAGCAGCGTAAAACTACAAGCTCAGTAGTAAACATTTGTTGTGTTTTTGTAAATAATCACAATGTTTTGTTTACCGCTAGACCTAACCATTAATCATGAAAAACCCTTCGAAACATTCCTGTTCCAAGAACTGTTCAAAATTTGGAAATGCAGACAGAACACTTACCATACCATTATATCGAAAGTCAGATGAAATGATGGAGAAGTTGTAATTACTTTTAATGGTGGCGTATAACAATATAGAAAATAATATGACAGGAAATTGGTCTTGTTTCTTTAGTTTAATCGTAGGTTATTCAAATAGCCAACCATAGAATAAAGTCCAACCTAACAGTGAATATTGAAAAACTATTAGACAAATTTCGTTCGCCTTACGTATGTAAATTTAACACTACCAGAATTATATCCCTCTAACTCTTGTGTGAAGTTAGCCCCGCCTCGTTTTATATTATATATTATTTCAAATACATTTCATATGTGCAGCTAGCCCAGAATTGTATTATATGAAAAATACAAATGTTTATTGAAATTATTTTAATTCGCAAAACACACGGTAATTTTTACTAACATATGGTAAGAAAGCTATAAAATAAATGTAGTGATTTAATAAAATGAATAAAATAATTTCTTAATTGGCTCATAATTTTGTCAGATTATGATAATTTGATTATAAGACGGACAAACACATATCTCACGTTTAGGAAAACACGAAAAAAATCGTACCGTTGCAACTTATCGAAATCAGGTTCCGAGCAAAATATTTACATGTAATTCATTTTTGGCCAAAAATTACAATTTAATTTGGCATATAAAAACTGTTAATTGTTCGGATCAGACCTATCTGGTTTTGAGATAGCCAGACACATACGTTAACTTAAGGCAAAATATGACCGTACGATGCAATCTGGCCATATTTGGCTCCTAACAACATATTTAAATGTAAATAATTTAAAAAAAAAAAATATTTTAATTTGACAAGTAAAAGTATTATTTTGTCGGATAAAAACTACATGGTTTTGAGATAGCCGGATCCAAGCGTAACTTTTGGCAAAATATAAACAAAATCGGACCGTTGCAATCTATCGAAATTAGGCTTCGTGCAATATATTTACATGTAGTTTGTTTTTGGCTAAAAATAACATTTTAATTTGACATGTAAAAAGCATTAATTTTCGCATATGTCACTTTTTATAAAATATGAACCAAATGGTACCGTCATAACTTAGCGAAATTAAGATTCGAGCAAACTATTTTCATTTAATTCATTTTTTACCAAAAGTAAAAATTTAGTTTGACATATTGTAAAGAAAGGCAAATTCGTGTTTTTTTAAAGTAACTTCAATTAAATGTTAAACAAATTCAAGTTTTAATATTTCAAGTTCGTAAATTTTTACAATTCAAAATTAACTTTCTGCAAATCAAGTTCAGTGCTGCCAATTTTTCGATTTTTGGAATATGGTCCCCTGGGACGGAAATCGGCTAATTTTAAACCGATGTTGATGGAATTTATTAGTATGTTAGATGAAAATGGGATTCTTAGATGATTTTTGGAAGAAGTTCTGGAATATGGTCACCTTTAATGCATTACGATAATTTCTTAACCGATTAAGCTGAAATTGGATATGGTGGAAGAAGAGAAGGTTCTTAAATAATTTTTGGATGACGTTCTGGTACATGGCCACCTGGGACGGAACTCAGTAACTTAAATTTGGACAGAAGTCGGTAATAAGAAAACGTAATTCTTGAAGGAAACGGCTTGCGATACTACCATGTTTCTGATAATTTATCAATAGTACGTGACTCACTCGTGTAAATAGTGAGTTGAGCGGCAGGCCAACTGTCTACTCTTACTAAAAAATCACATTATGAACCCTCGGATAAATTTATAGTATTCTTATCTACAACGACCTAGAAAACTGTTCACGGGAATATAGAATATGATGTCTTCTAAGACCTTGAGGTATCCAGAACCTTTCGAACCAACCGGAAATTTGGAGGTACTTGCAATTCAAGAGCATAAATGATCTGGGAGTTAATTCCATAAAACAACCAATAATTAAACTCTCCACTATAGCAATAATCAGAAAAGAGGAAAATTATGATTCGGTTTCTCGCATCCTCTGGCGAGCACAGCAGTTTATAATTTTATAATCCCATATATATCCAACTTGCCGGATTCCATTACTATCGGTTAAGTAAGAGTCGAGTTCTACCTCAGGTGGCTATATTCCAGAACTACTTTAAAAAACACTTAAGAATCCACTTTCCATACAACATACCCATCTTTCCATTCAACATACCCAACATCCCATCAATATCGGTTAAGAAATTTATGAGTTTCATCTCAGGTGGCCAAATTCCAGAATTTCTCCAAAAAATCGAAAAATTGGGAGCACTCAACTTTGATTTTGAATTGTAAAAATTTACGAACTTCAAATATTAAAACTTGAATTAGTTTTCAAAATATTTGAATTGTTCATGTTAAATATATTCTAAAACCTAATGAAATCTAATTCATGTTACGAGAATTAGAATATTTGACTAAATATTACACTTCATCAAATTCTTAAAAATTTCTCTTTTTGTCTTTATGAATTATATCAATAAATATACATACTTAATTCAAATAGTTTTAGAAAATTGTTTTTATTTTAATTTTTATTAAAATAATCATTATGAATTAGAAACTACTGTGCATTAATGCCATTCTTTAATTTATGCCGAAACATCAAAAATTACCAAAACGTATAAATATCTATGATAAGTACCATAAATAAAAAAATTTACATAAAAGCATATTCTAATTTTAACTATTCGGTACATATAGAAAAAGCTTATATGAGCGGAAAATAACATACAAATAGAAAAAAAAACTAATTAAAAAAATTAATTTGAATAAAAACCATAAACATTTTTTTTTTCGGTTTTGGTTCGAACAAACAAAAATTTGGTTACAGGTCAAGTGAGAAAAATACTTTTAATTTGTTAGTTTTAAATATAAATACCAAAGCAATTTCCAGAAATTACTAAAACTATAAAAATAGAAAAATGTTGTGTTTCCATATTACACCATTATTATTGAAATAATTTTATTTTTGTATCTATTATAAATTCCATTTTAATTAATTTTTTTTGTTTTCGGGGGGGATAATGATAAAATCTTTAAACATTAAAATCACTTTGAATATGTTAACAGCAAAAAATAATTTTATTGTATTTATATTTTTAATTATTTTAAATGGTTTTATTTTAGTATTAGTATTGTTGTTACACCAGTGGCCCTCTAAGAAGTGGTTACCAGGTCGGTCAATATTATCGCTGCTTAACATAATTGTTAAAGGTGCGAAGAGAAATAATTGTTGCTTCACTCAATTTTCTAATCGTATATGTATATACTTTAGTATAGGTACGTAACCTCAGATATGTGTGTGGTCCTTAATCTATTTTACACAAGTTCGTGTATCGTTTGGTATGCAAATTAATTTCTTTAAACCTATAAATAACTAAATCTAATTTTTACAAGTTTTTGACCATATATATTAAAGTGCCTTACTTTTCTGTATTTAATAATACAATTAATTAAAATAAATTTAAAATGTATACAAGAAATAACAACTACAATAATAATAAATTTACATACATTGTATATAAAATTCAATGGTCATTGTCATTAATTTTAAAACTAATCCCTTTTAAATATTTATCGTTGCTATACAGTAATTTTTTTGAATCATTCTTAAAATACTTAAAATTTATTCTGATGATTATCTCGGGCCAAAACAACAATAATATTTTAGAAATTTTGAACTATTTATTAAATACAACAATAATATGTGTATAGAAATTGTTTATTTGGGATAATAATAGATTTTGAAACTACATTGGTTATTGAATTTATGCAGGTAGGTACAGGATTTTTTTTGGGTTATGGTTGTTGGCAGGGTGAGGTTTAGTTTGTTTCGATAAAGTTATACTAGTCAAGTGCATGTACAATTTCATCGGCAACTGGTAGAATTTTAGGGTACTCTTTGATTTATATAATAAAAAAAAACAATTGTGTTTTAATAATTTAGAACGGAAAATTTTGAAAATACCCTCTTCTGTTCTATTCATGGTTATTTAGCGATGTGTACATGACTTTTTCATTTGTATATTTTGTATATCGTCTCATACCTGGTACATTTTAGTTACCACACCTCACCGATGATGTATATTTTCTTACCGAAACAGACTTTTGCGATCAGATTAACTATCTGATGTCGTCAATGTTGTTCCTCTTTTTCATTTACTTCCAAAGCATTTGTAAATTATGGCTTATTTTTTTATTTAAACTATAAAAATTTAGTTTATGTTTGCACTATTACAATTATTCTTGAAATGGAAATTAGAATAAATGCATTTGTTTAAGAACAGATTACAACCCATAATATAACAGATCCACGGAAAGTGCGCAAAAACAAATGTAATATTAAATGTTTGTTCAATACGTTTTTTAATTTAGTAAGTACGGAGGACACTAATCTGAACAATAAATTATATAACAGCACCTGTAACCGCTATAGAGATAATCAAGGATCTACTGACCGACCAAATGGCACAGTGGTTAAAGCATTGGCGTTTGGATAAGGGGTACCGGGTTCGAATCTCGACAAGAGCAGGATGCATAGTGAAATTTCGTCAACAGATTACGATCTGTGAGGAAATGTAACACATCTGTGACCCCCGTTCGGTGTGCAATACCAATGGGCCGACCCATCTTCCATGCTAGTATAGGCTGGTATGGAGCTTGCAATGTGCAGATGGTTTTAAGTCGATCCTATAGCCGTACGTTCTCGAATTGGCTGATAGGCGTAAAGTAAGAACGTCAAAAGTGTGAGCCTTGAGCTCCAAAATATCGCAAAAAAAAAGATCTACTATTAAATTAGTAGCTTTGAATTTCACTAATAACTTGAAAACCGTTACTCACAAATTTCACAAAAAAATGTATTCTTATCACAATTTAATTAGTTTATCAAACACAGCGCCTATTATAATAAGGAAAATTTATTACAAGTACTGCACTTCACAGTAAAATGATGTATGTGAAGTTAGTACAGAATTTCATCCCAGGAAAATAACAAATAAATAAAATTTCATCGGGGAACACTAAGACTGCATTGGTATTCCAGCTCAGAATTTAATATAATTATTTCGTTCAATGTCGAAATTTTATTCTAGCCCAGAATTTTTTTTCAAATTTTAAATATTAAAATCAAAATTAAAAATTAAGTAAAGATTATAATTCTGGGATTTATAAAATACCGAAGAGCCTAGTCTATTTAGATAGATCAGGCTAAGCTGGTTGATTCCCTTTCTATACTGGAGCTTATGTATACGATTCAGTGTCGCATAGTATACATTCACTCAATTGCCGTTTATTGATCATGTTTTTATAGCACAACAAATGACTCTTCGTTATTTTTTAAATCCCAGAATTATAATTTTTAATTAATTTTTAATTTTGATTTTAATATTTAAAATTTGAAAAAAAATTCTGGGCTAGAATAAAATTTCGACATTGAACGAAATAATTATATTAAATTCTGGGCTGGAATATCATTGCAGTTTTAGTGTTACCCGATGAAATTTTATTTATTGTCGCCCTCGTTAGCTTAGTAAGTAGTGTGCTTGCTCTGTGACTCGGGGGTCCCGGGTTCGATTTCTGGTGGTAACCAGTAAAAAAGTTCCGACTGGGTGTTTTTAACGTGTCATATGTTATTTATATATGTTCGTCCATTTTCAGATTTAGAGCCATAGTTTCAGATTTACGGCTTTGTCCTTAATATCTATTTATTATTTTCCTGGGATGATTATCTGGACTAACTTCATAAGGGTAGTAAAATGGGTTTGAAATTTTATCAGTATTTCTTTAAAAAATAAGAAATTTTCTTAAAATATTTCCAAAATTTACTGTTATTTTAAGGTATTAATCGTACTGATCCAATCGTTACATATTTTCCGAACAAATTTAATTAAAACATCAAGCTTCAATAGTTTAATAAGTAAGTTCTAAGAAAAACGAGAAAAATTTTATTTTACCAGTAAAATTGATTTATACTTATTGATTCGTGTACTAATTACCAATTTCCCTTCTTATTGGCCCTCTGTTTAATAAACTATTTAATTTGCGAGAAGAAAACGTTTTTTTGAGAAATTTGTGAGTAACACTTTTAAAGTTGTTAGTGAAATTCAATGCTACTGTATTAGGATTATCTATAACGGTTACAGATGTGCTGTCATATATCCCTTTTTCAACCAAAAAAAATAAAAAAATGGCTTCAACGACATTTTTTTATAAAAAAATCGCGGATAGTGTGAATGTTCAAAAATTATATAAGAGAGCACTACGGCTCATTTCGAAATAGCACTACGTGATTTTAATTCCATAACGTATCCCCTTTCAAACCTATATAGCCACTATGTGAGTCAATCTCTGAGATTTGTGTAATTTACCATGACATACAACGACATCCTTTCATACAAAAATTACATATACCGCATATTCAAGGTAATTTCTCAAAAGTTTAATATGTTCATATTTGAAATACAAAAATTTGATCTTTTTTATCAACAATTTTTTTTTTATTTCCATTTTTTAGAAATGTACATGTGTCTAAAATCGAAATTATGTCTAAAAAAAGTAGTTTTGAACACGCGTAAATTTCTGCTCAAATTATAAAAGTGTCCAAAATTTAAAACTGTCTAAAAACTTCACACCTCTATTAATTGTGAGAACCGATTTACCTTACCCAGTTTGCAATGTTGTGCCGTATTGTCTACTCCCTGTAGATATTTAATATTCTACACGAGTGGAAAATGTGTGTAGACAATTAAAAAAATGGTGCAGAGAATGTAGACAATGGACCTATTTTTTAATTTCACCTGGGTAAGCCGTGCGCTGTCAAAAAGTACTCAGCTTTTTTATTCAATCTGAGTAATTTTATTCTGCACACTATATTTTTATTTGCGAACGTAAGCACGGTTCCTCACCTAAATCATTAGTTATTGGTCCTGTATACTATAATTTCATAAGGGCAGATTCAAATTTTTGTACAAAATGGTTAAAAAATGGTGAAACATATAATAGTATACCAAGGCAATTGACTGATTACTGAATCAGAAAATGCCGCAAGTTCTTGGCAGATCGGAACCGAACAGTCTTTTTAATTTTATAACAAAAATTCAAAATTAATAATTTTGTTTGAATTGCCGAAGGCAGGTAATTGATTAACCTAAAAAATTCACTTGCAATTGGTAAACATCGCAAATTAACAGTAAGAAAATTAATCTCCAGATGACTCAGGAAAATATGCTCTTAATATACGATCATCATTAATTTCGAATTTTAGACCAGTTTTAACAGTTTTACATTATACACAATGTATCAAAAAATTAAATTAGTTCTAATTTGCTTAAAATCTGAATCTTTGTTTAGTTCTAAAAACCATATATGTATATGAATAAAAACTTTTCGTACCACCACTTAAGACTTCTGAGGGTCGATTTTGTCCTAAATTCGGGACACGAGACATAACGTTTTCGTATAACGAGTAAATAAAAAATTTTTTGACATCTCCCTGGCTTTTGAAACGACGAGTTAACACGTTCGCGCAAATGGCTGATATAGCAGTCATACAACTTCCTCGTTTTTTAACACATTCGCACAAACGACTTTACCATTTTTAAAGAAACAACTCCTTTCCGCGACTAAATATCATTGCAATTACAAAAGTTATCTATAGTTTATTTCTAGGCGTCAAAGTGTTAAGAAAAAAAAAATTAACTACACATAATATGTATAACGAATTTATGCGAAGTAAAAAAAATAACAAAATACTAATAACAATAAACGACAAATTATACAGTTACCAGCTCAAAAACGGTGGATTTATGAACCAAAAATGTATCGAAATTGTTGTCTGATCCGAGACCTTTCATACGATATACTTGACGAGTATATGGGAAGAATGTAAAGCATTATCGTGATATTGTGTGAATTAGAATAGAGTAGAGATAGAGATCTCAAAAGCTTTTCATCAATTTACCGAATTAAAAACAAAAGAAGATTCGTACTTCTGATACCACCGCTACAGACATCCATTCAGACGGAACGATATACTCTTTTTTTATTTTTTTATAAAGGACCTTCGATTAACGAGGTATAGTGGTTTTGGACCAGATCCCTTTTTTTCATTTTATCAGGATTTCAATAACTTGGTCTTTCAGATCGAACGTTAAACAACAAAAAAACTAATAATACACATTATCTACAATACAAATATTCTACATGCTCTACATATTGTCGACATTTTCAACGACAAAATGAATGCCAGTTGTCGACGATCAGTCAGTACGTCTGTACTGTACATATATTTAGCAGATATTTAGTCGGCACGGCACCACATACTCTCGCGGAAATGAACACACAGAGATAATTTTTAAAATTACTCTTTCTGTTTTCGACCATATAGCGAATGGTAAATCTGTAAAAATCTCGAGGTGAATATTTTTGATGATTAATTTATTTTACTATGTAAAAGAAAGTAAAATGGGGGAGGGGGGGGGGGGGGGGGGGGGGTTGAATAAATATGTTGTGGCCACACCCCAACTTCCTTTTACAGCGATTTATCGCAAAGGGTGCGAAAACTCTTAGTTTATTTCAACAATTCTTAATAAACAAAAATTCAACAAATATTTTCAAATGATTAGTATTTTATTTTCGAGTTAGTATTTCCGCTTGAGCCTCTTTTTCACAAAAAGTCACTTTGATTGCGTCTTTTAAAGTCTTAATCATCTCTGATTAGCGAAACATTTGTTCTTGGTGGCTCCCTACAATAATAAAGGTCGAACGAAGTCAAATAATCAAGCGGCCGGTTCACATTGCTATTTCGGCTGATATTGCAATTTTCGGATAGGGCACAGAACATCGAATATATCTTTAGGTGTGTGGGAACTGGCGTTGTCTTGTTAAAGCCAGATATTGACCAAGCCTTTCACTTCAATCGTAAGTAACAATGTTACTGAGGCTCCTTGTTTATTTTCGGAGAAAATTGGCCCTATTGTGCCTCTGGACCATATACCATACCAAACAGCTCTTTTCGCATTGATAATGCTAGTAGATCCGGCTCGAAAGACCAATGATAATTTCCATACAATATATTCAGATCACTTTTGTAGAAAATATGTTAAGTTGCACAAAAGTATTATAAATGGGATAATGGGAAACTCGCAGAAAATAAAATCGCCAAAAAAAATATGTATTTTCGTTTCACAATATATATTACAATATTTTATTATCCTTTTTCACAAATATATAATAAGATCTTTAATGTACCTTTATTTACCGGGAAAATCCGCCAATAATCGCAAGAGATGAATATTTATTTTATATTTAATATTTATCCGCTTTTAAACCTCTGATGTTTTCTCGTATGCAGTCGTCAAAAGAATAGACGGAGTTGAGCTTTCGAAAATATCAAGTTATTTATATTTCCCCTCTAAAATTTAACTTCTCCATGACTCGATTATCTTCGTAAACTCCCACTCTTATTTATTCCGCGCATTAAATCCCGCTCAAATCAAAAAATGGTATAAAATCAATTCATTATGCTATTATGCTGAATACGAATCTATTACATTTTGTTATCCTGTACTCGGCATAATTGTTTTGATTTTATTTCGAAGTACTAAACGGGTCGTCAGCTGTTTTGTGTTTACAAAATATAAAAAAAATATTTGGCGTTATTCGTGATGTTAAATTTACCTTGACATTGAAAAAAGATGTATATAAAAAATAAGTTTAAATATAAGAGTGTATGAGTGCGATATAAATTATTTACAATTATTAATTATAACCGATGGCGGATGTTCGCACAAATTTGGGAAAATTAAGATAAGTTTATGATTCTATATAATTCAAATTCTATCAATATTCATTAATTCATTTATGTTGTTTATTTTAGGTTATTATTCTTAACACACTCGTTTTGGGTGTATTTTCTTTTTAACTGTCACATGTGGATTTTCTGTGCCCCAAATACAGCAATTTTGCTTGTTTACTTATCCGCCGAAAAGGTAAATGTTTGGAATAAATGCTGATCCTATTTTAATCAAAAATTGGACCACTCAGCGAAAAGAAAGTGATATGGATCTTTTAATTCTTGAACCAATTGGACTTTGAAGGCCTTCATATCCACGCTTTTGTGAAAAACTCTTCACAAAGTCCTAACGCAGCAAAATTTAGGTAAATTTCGTAAATGTTTTCTTCAATGATGAAAACCACTATTGCTGCTTAAATTTTGAAATCCAACTAGGTTGAAAATTCAGTCTTTAAATTCTTTGTCGTTTTTTGTAAAAAACAAGGTAAAAACATTATTCCAAACATTTTAAAAGCTCATAGGGAAGCTGGCACTTACGGTACACGGAATACACGGATGTATATCACATTTCTCAAAAATCTTCCAATTTATTAAAAAAGCTTTTGCATGAAAATTAAGTTTTTTTTTCAATTTAACCATTTCCGATAAAATTTAAAATTAAAAAACTAATTTTGTTTGAAATTTAATTAAGACTGTGTGCCTGAGAGCGATTTTTTCGACTAAATTACCGACTAAACTAAATTAATGACTGATTTATATCATTCATTCAAAAGTGGCACTAGTATCTTTTAAATGTGCTGTGCCTCCGATTGTAAACTAAATTGTAAACTAAACTAAATTATGACTTTTTATATGTCATATTGTTTTCAACAACACCGATTTTTTATTTTTTAAAATCAAGAAAATAGAAAAAAACAAATATGCCACAAATAAACTACAGGGACCAAATTTTTACTGAAAAACAGTTTTCGAAAAAAAAACGTTGTATCCGCATAAATTACATAACAACCGTTTTTCAAATAGTGCAAAATGCTTATCCCGGTAAATCTATCAATCTGGGTTATACAAGGGCCGACATTTTGTTGAAAACGGGTTTTTATGAAAATTCGTCATTTGCGCATAAATATTGGAAAACTCATCTAGAACAGCATTGTTGCAAAGTTATTTTTTTAATTTTTGGTGCTTAGTCGTTTTTCTTGTGAATCAACTTTTCAAAATATTTGCAAAAATTTCAAAACCTCATCTAGGATGATCAGGGCCGGGTTTTTATTGTAAAACAGTTTCCTGTCCAAAATCACCATTTCCGATATTGTTGCAATTTTCAGCCTGATTAGACGAGCCATCTGGACTGTTAAGAGGTCGCTAATCTGCACACACACACGTACGCACTCATGCACAACCTGTTCTTGACTTTCAAAATTTTTCTTCAAAATTTTTCATGATTACTATACTTTATTTTACTTAGTAAAAATTTATCTGATAGATATTATTGCAAAATTAATTTCAAACCTTTTAGTTGATAATCGCTTTTATCAAAGAAGTTATACTTTTCAAAATAATTGCATAAATCGAAAACGCTGCTATGGAAATTTCGGTGGACCGATTTCAACCAAAAATCACTGGAATATCCCAATTTGAAAAAAAACTTAATTATGAAGTTAAATTCCAAATAATCAATCTGTCTGGAATGTACAGTGGTAAAATTTTAAATTAAAAACAGTTTTTTTATTGTCAAAAATTTTCGCTTAAATTTTGGAAAACTGATCTAGACTAACTGATCTTAAAATTTTATAAATTAATTTCAAATTCTTTAGTTTATGGTCATTTCCCTCGGAAATGAAATATTTTTAAAAATATTTGTAAGCACCGAAAAAGCTCTAAATGATGTGATAACTTCCAGTTGATCGATTTCGGCAAAAATTCAATTAGATCTTTCAAGTTATGTAGAAAATAATTATTAATGAAATTGTACTTCGATCGGTCAAATTGTCTTGGCTGTAGAAAAGCACCACACAATTAGTGTGCACCCCATACATACACACACAGATTTTATAAAAAGCAGTTTTTTTGTCTACAACGATATAGCTAATAGCAATTCTGATAATTCTCGAGGTCGAATATTTTTATAAATAATAGAAATCTGCCAGAAAAATGATTCGAACAAAAATTATTCTTTGATAGTTAAAATTAGCTTTAAGAGCTCGGACAAATTCCTTTAAAATAGGCTTTAATTAAAAAATCATTGGACGATAGTACTACAGAACAAGATTACATCGTTTTATTGCAAATTTCGTATCGAGATTATACGTTCAGACACCCCATATATCGCTTTTTGTAAATTACTTTTTGAATAGAAATTTAATTCTCAGAAAGTTGCAAAAACTCATCAGACTAGTTATACCAAAAAAAAATTGTTTACTTTCTTTTTGACAGTTGTATATAATAACCACGAAAATTTTTTTTACGAATTTTTGAAGGTTTACCATTTATAGTAGATTTATATCGCCGAAGTGTAGAAAGATATTATAATTCAGACTAAATGCAGACCAAATATCTGCTCTCGCAATTTACAGCCCAGATGGATTTTTATCATTGTGGTAAAACTTCATTCTTAAGGTTTTTTGAAGTAAAACTTCTTTAGGCACGCTTGACTTGGGGACTAAGCTGGCAAATGCGTTACGAACAGTGTAATCGAACGAGGCGAACGAAACAATAGACGCAAAACGAAATCATTTTCCTTTAGTATCTGAATGTGCCATGACAATTCATAAATCCCTAGGTGGAACATTAGTTAATACCATTTTATTTTAATCATTGGTTAAAAAAATGGGATAATAAGAAAATAGGAAAATTGGAAAATTGGTAAATGGAAAATTGGAAAATTGAAAAATTTGGAAAATTGGAAATTTGCAAAATTGGAAAATTTGAAAATTTGTAAATTGGAAAATTGGAAAATTTTAAAATTGGAAAATTAGAAAATTGGAAAACAGGTAAATGGAAAATTGGAAAATAGGAATACATATATGAAAATATGAAAATATGAAAATATGAAAATATGAAAATATGAAAATATGAAAATATGAAAATATGAAAATATCAAAATATCAAAATATGAAAATATGAAAATATGAAAATATGAAAATATGAAAATTCGAAAATATGAAAATATGAAAATATGAAAATATGAAAATATGAAAATATGAAAATATGAAAATATGAAAATATGAAAATATGAAAATATGAAAATATGAAAATATGAAAATATGAAAATATGAAAATATGAAAATATGAAAATATGAAAATATGAAAATATGAAAATATGAAAATATGAAAATATGAAAATATGAAAATATGAAAATATGAAAATATGAAAATATGAAAATATGAAAATATGAAAATATGAAAATATGAAAATATGAAAATATGAAAATATGAAAATATGAAAATATGAAAATATGAAAATATGAAAATATGAAAATATGAAAATATGAAAATATGAAAATATGAAAATATGAAAATATGAAAATATGAAAATATGAAAATATGAAAATATGAAAATATGAAAATATGAAAATATGAAAATATGAAAATATGAAAATATGAAAATATGAAAATATGAAAATATGAAAATATGAAAATATGAAAATATGAAAATATGAAAATATGAAAATATGAAAATATGAAAATATGAAAATATGAAAATATGAAAATATGAAAATATGAAAATATGAAAATATGAAAATATGAAAATATGAAAATATGAAAATATGAAAATATGAAAATATGAAAATATGAAAATATGAAAATATGAAAATATGAAAATATGAAAATATGAAAATATGAAAATATGAAAATATGAAAATATGAAAATATGAAAATATGAAAATATGAAAATATGAAAATATGAAAATATGAAAATATGAAAATATGAAAATATGAAAATATGAAAATATGAAAATATGAAAATATGAAAATATGAAAATATGAAAATATGAAAATATGAAAATATGAAAATATGAAAATATGAAAATATGAAAATATGAAAATATGAAAATATGAAAATATAAAAATATGAAAAAATGAAAAAATGAAAATATGAAAATATGAAAATATGAAAATATGAAAACATGAAATTATGAAAATATGAAAATATGAAAATATGAAAATATGATGATATGAAAATATGAAAATTGGAAAATTGGTAAATTGGAAAACTGGTAAATTGCAAAATTGGAAAATTGGAAAATTGGAAAATTGAAAAATTGAAAAATTGAAAAATTGCAAAATAGGAAAATAGAAAATATGAAAATAGGAAATTTTGAAAGTTGGTAAATTGGAAAATTGAAAAACAGAAAAATTGGAAAGTCATAATATAGACTTCTATGTCACTGACTGACTCACTCGAGAACGCACAGGGTGACCAACAATTTTTTTTTCTATATTATAACATCTATGTCACTCACTAACTTACTCACTCCAGAACGCACAGGGTGACCAAAAAAAATTCGTCCGTGTGATATATTTTATATATGTATTTTTTCTATATTATAGCTCCATTTCACACGAGGTATCACAGAAACCGATTCTTTCTTCGTTTCTTTCCCCGATTGCCTATGATACAGGTTTTAATGCGACTTAAACATATTTTCGATGAAACCACATGATGTACTGTGGTTATACGTAAATGAAATAAAAAATATTTCAAGGCCATTTTTACTATGCGAAGATATTTCAAAAATGGTTTTTTGTCCATTTTGTGACACATACATAAACATTGTCTATTACGACTAGTTGGCCTTGAAAAAGTTACCAAGTTACAAGGTTACTTCTTGTGGCATCAGACATAAACGGCTAGGTGACACTCGAGAACGCAAAGGGTGACCAATTTTTTTTCCAATATTATAATTTTTCTATATTATATTATAAATATTAAATATATATTAGAAGTTTTACTTCAGTAGTGTGGTCTAAAGCACACTTAATTTTTTTTTTCATAAATTGGGATGTCCCAGTGATTTTTGACAGAAATGGGTCTACTGAAAGTGGCAGCTTCCAGCTAACTAATGCGTCATATATCGCGACTTAAAAAATTTTGATTATAAACCTATTTTTTGAGAGTTGCCAGAAATCTCAACACTAATTTAGTTCATCAAAATACGATTTTTTTATTTATGGTTTTTTATCGGTAATAGTTTTTAAAAAGCTTGCAAAACCCCCAAGTACGTACTTGCTAACAATTGAATAGTTTTTACCACAAATGTACATAGATCTCGAATACATGAGATATTTCTAAAGTAAAAAATCTTGTAGATTTACCTGATTTTTGATCAAAGCCATCTTGTATAATCAAACATCATTATGATTTCTCTTGTTAAAAAATGATTTAATAAATTTACTTGAATCTTTTAATTTTTTCTGCTTTTTTTATAATTCCGATACTTTTCAACATCGTTGGATAGCACTTACTCCGTAAAAATGTTGATTTTTTAATGGTATTTCACTAAGCTCTGTTGACTTAATTAAATAAGAATGATGTAAATTTTAGCGCAAAATAAAAGTTGAAATTCGATTGAAATAACCCCTATGATCAATTTTTAAGATTCCACGAAATAGAAAACGAAAAATATTACATAAAAAATCAAAACTCGATTATGGTAAGAGTTTTTATTGGAATGTTGCATTTTGCAATTATGTGCGACTAGCGCCCTATAACCTACGCACTGAAGCACCATATAAAGTTATTAAAAATACACAAATCGATTAGGTGCAGTGTTGTTTCTCGTTTGCTATACACGGAAAACTGTTTACACTATCAAAGGAAAATCATTTATAAAGATATCAAAAGCCTAGGTTAGGACATTTCTTTATAAATCCGTAGCTGTCTCAGGTCTCCGTTTTAGGTCCAGAAAAAAAATTCAAAGTATTCCTTTGATTTCAATATTAAAATACTTCCCTCTCGAAAATAGAACAATGCTGCTAACAATCTATGAGACATTGAAAAGGAAGTGGCATAGAAACCAATCGACCTTGAATTTTGACGTTGTGGAACATTTCTATGTAGTTAAATTCGTCAGAATATTTTTATCAAAATAAGGGATTTGGTGTTTCAAAATTAGAAAATTCGTTACGTGATTCAGGAATTTTAGAATCACAACGTTTTACCAATTTTCACTATAGAAAAAAAGAGCTCAAATACAGGGTGTTTAATGCATTGTTTGCCAAATTGAATTGGCTGAAAGGATGGGTCATTCGTTATATCTTAAACTCCAATAACTCGTTTTTGGCCCTACGGATCTTTTTTTTTAATTTTTTAATTTATATTTTGAAAAATCGCAATATTTAGCATTCAAGTTGTATTATTTTTTTAAAATAATTGATATAGGATCCAAAATTAGTATTAACTCTTACGTTTACTGTTGTATGGTTCTATCAAATTCAAAATTCGTCCCAAATAACATCTACTTTTCCTTTTATTTACTCTTAAAATGTTTGTAAATGATAAAAGACTCAACTTTACATTGCAATAAAAAAAACTAAAAGTGATCGTGACCTTCGAACTCTTTTATTAAATTCCCTAGCCTATCCACTTTCCAACGATATGCAATATGCCATAAAAATCTTTTAAACACTTTACTATATCACAAAATTTGTGTATCGGGACACATCAGCCCTGATATTCGATATTCGAAGTAGGCTTACACTAAGTAGGCTACAACAACTAACAACTAATACCTCACTCTTCTAGGCTGTTCTAATATTGTTGTTTTGTTTTCATTAAGTTGTTAAAGCCGAATTTATTTGATTCTGTAGCAAAATTTTCTGCAGAAAAATTTGCTGGAGAATAAAAATCGAAGAAAGAGAGAGAGAGAGAGCAAAAACAACCAATCAAATTAGCTAAATTGGTTTTATTTTTGTAAACAAATTTCCCCTACATTACATTTTGTAAAACTTATTGCCCTTCGGAATAAAAATTATTTATTCTGTAGTTAAATTTGCTGAAGGCAGGCACCTTAACAAAAATAAATTCCTAACTTCACTTCAAACTGCAGCAAATTTTTCTGCACAAAATTTTGCTACAGAGTCAATTAAATTCGGTTTGAGTGTTGTGGTAAAGTTTTGTTATTGTTGCTACAATGGCTACATTCTCTAATGAAGAATATGCTGACATTTTGATGGCATATAGAAGCGCCAATTACGTCGCTCGTGCCGCACAAAGGATTTACCAGGAACGCTTCCCTAATAGACGATCAAGCCATCACACCTTCCAAAATACTTATCGACGCTTACGTGAGACCGGTAATTTAAATTTTAATGAACCAAGAAGGGTTATAACGCTACATAATGTTACTGTCGATGAACAGATTCCAGCACTGTTTGAAGAGGAATCGATTAGAAGCATAAGAAATGTAGCTGCATTACTCGGGATTTCCATCTGGAAAGTGTGAAGCATACTTCGTCAAACCAACAAACATCTATTCCATTACACTCCAGTACAAGGTCTGGACAATCATGACTTTGACAAACGTATTGCACACAGATGTGGATGATCCCTACTTTTTAAAAAGTATTTTGTAGACAGACGAGTCTAAATTTACTAAAGAGATAATTCTTAATTTGCAGAACTTTCATCACTCAGGTCAACGAAAGATCAGAACACACGTGCCAAAAGACAGATGCCATTCCAAAGAAGATTTAGTGTCAATGTTTGGGCGGGAGTAATTAGAAATCATGTGATTGGACCACACTTCTTACCTGAGCATCTTAACGGGGATAACTACCTTGAGTTTTTACAAAATGACTTGCCCGAACTGGTAGCACACTTGCCAATTTTCAATTATAGCCAACCTATTGTTTTTCAAAATGACGGTTGTCCTGCACACTGGAGATAAGTTGTCAGAGAGCACCTAAATGACGTATTCCCAAATTCATGGATTGCGAGGTATGGCCCTATTCCATGGCCTCCACGTTCTACAGACCGTTAGATTTTTTCGTCTGGGGACGACTCAAAACTCGGGTATACGTCACGCAAGTTCCATCTAGGGATGATTTAGTAAAACGCATGGAAACGACTTTCGTCAAAATTAAAGA
The DNA here is from genome assembly GCA_947310385.1 of Nephrotoma appendiculata. Lineage (NCBI taxonomy): Eukaryota > Metazoa > Arthropoda > Insecta > Diptera > Tipulidae > Nephrotoma > Nephrotoma appendiculata. The sequence continues at coordinate 138,947,541 of OX371225.1, read as the reverse complement.
AGAAATGCGTTTACGCACCACAACAGTGGAAATAAGGCAAAGGTGTCATGCGTGCATACGCAACGGAGGTCAACAATTTGAGCAAGATTTATAATAAAGTTTTATTTTTATTAAAAAACGATTTTTAATTATGTCCAAAAGTTAGTACCTACATACAAATGTAAGATAAAAATAAGCGACAGATTTTACTGCGGCAGAGTGAGGTAACAAGTTTTTATCGCGAATATCGAATATCTGGCTGATGTGTCCCAATACACAAATTTTGTGATATAGTAAAGTGTTTAAAAGGGTTTTTATGGCATATTGCATATCGTTGGAAAGGAGATACAGTGGAGAATTTAATAAAAGAGTTCGAAGAACACAATCAGTTTTAGTTTTTTTTATTGCAATGTAAAGTTGAGTTTTAAGTTTTCTTTTACCATTTTCAAACATTTTATGAGTAAATAAAAAGGAAAGTAGATGTTATTTAGAACGAATTTTGAATTTAATAGAACACAACAGTAAACGTAAGAGTTAATACTAAATTTGGAACCTATACCAATTATTTAAAAAAATAATACAACTAGAATGCTAAATATTGCGATTTTTCAAAATAAACATTAAAAGTTAAAATAAAAAATCCATAGGGCCAAAAATGAGTTATTGGGGTTTAAGAGATAACAAATGACCCATCCTTTCAGCCAATTCAATTTGGCAAACAATGCACCAAACACCAGTATAATGCAACTTATATCCGCGAATCACATAAGCATGTCTGGTGGGAGGAAAGAATCGGTATAATATATAACCATTTTTAGAAAAATCATAAACTCCCATTTAATAGTTAAATTTAATTCTTTCGGTAATGCAACCTCACCTTAAGCTCAGACATAAATTTACCGAATGCAATCAACATTTTTCTCACATACAAAACCAAAGTGTGACACGTAAATGAAATAAAAAATTAGAAAATAAAAAGGTTTCTCGATTGCATTTTTAGTTTTCTACTTTTACGGGTTGTCCAGAAACTATTATTTGTTATTCTACCATAAATTATCTATTTTAATGGTCATTTATTATATTTCACAGCGCTGAGCACACCAGACTGCCAGATAGATAATAATAATAATAACAAACATTTATTTTGGATCGTAAAATTATAAAGTGCAACAACAAAACTACATGTATATGTACGAATATAACAAAACCAACAAACATTACAATAATTAAGACATTAGTTATCTTAAATTATTCATATTTCATCAACTCTTGTAATCTTATTAAAAAATCGTTTGTCCAAAAAATAAATCCGAACGACGGAAAATTTATTCACAACATTTATTATTGACGCCGTACGTGTACTTAAAAAATGGTAATAATTGTTTTTTGTGTTACTATCGGTTGCAACAACAAACATTTTACAAGTCACGTTTAATATTGAAGTAATTGTTTATGTAAATTGTTTTGCTTAAACATATAGCAAGCTCCATATACCTTTAGGGTTAAAAAAATAATATCTTTTTTTGTATTGTGATTTTTATTTTCGGGCTTACGATTAAAAAACTATACCGACAATTTGAAATTTATAAAAATTATTTTAATTAGATTTTTTTGAAATTTGGACACAGAAATACATAAAAATCGATTTATGTGTAAATATTATTAAGTTTCTAAGGTGTGGTTCCCCAGTTTTGCTTACAGCAGTTACGATATACCTTTTATGTATGATTTTCTGTAATAGTTTTCTTGAGAGTTTTACTCGTTATGAATATTATTAATACCGGTGGCTGAAAATTTAACCTTGAAATGGTATACTTATCATGATTATAAAATATTTGTATTCTTTAAATATATTAAAACAATATTACAGGGACTTGATATAGCAAATTACATTGCAAATTGTATTTTCGATTTCTTAACATCATCTTTGCTCCTCTCTAGCCCAACGGAAATAGCGGCTTCCACAGAAGCTTTTCTGCTTTTTGCAAATATTTTGAAAATTATATAGCATTTACAAAAAAACGATAAAACCAAAAAAATTGTAAATTAGTTTTGAAACATAATTAATTCAGATAATTTTTTAAATTTTATCGGAAATAACAAGTTTTGATAAAAAAACATTTATTTCATCAAAATTTATCATGTCTATAATGCACGCGGATTAAAATCAATCCTGTTCGGAACAAAACTGCATTCTTAAAATGTGTGAGATTCTTGCAAAATTAGGTGGAAATGTGTGTATCAAATGGGACACTTTTGATAGGAGGTTTTTCAATTTTTGCAAATATATTGAGAAGTTTATAGCATTGGCAAAAACGACAGAGAATTAATAGACTCAAATAAATTTAAAAACTAAATATTCATCAAGTGTAATTATACCAGATCTATGCACAATCATGGCAAAAAACCTAAACCTAAACCTTCAGAGGATGTCTGAAGCTGGGGTACATCCCGATGAAATGGAGGGAGGCTAGAGTGATCTTCATCCCGAAAGCAGGTAGAAGTTCGCACAGCAACCCTAAGGACTTAAGACCAATATCTCTATCATGCTTTCTGCTGAAAATCATGGAAAGGCAGCTGGACGTCTATATTCGATCGAGAATTGTACCCAGACACAATCTCAGCATGCTTACCATAAGGGTTAGTCCGTGGATACGGCATTACACACCTTGGTTCGGGGAATTGAGAAGTCACTGTATTTTCAAGAATTCTCGTTAGTCGATATAGAGGGCGCTTTCGACAACGTGAAGGTGGACGATATTAGGGAAGGATTGCTGCCACTTGAGATCGAAGACCCAGTAATCAGGCTGATCGATCACTTGCTGGAAGCAGAAGGGTCATAGAAAGGATGGGGGAAGTTTCCGTCAGGACACGTGTCATTCGAGGAACACCCCAGGGAGGTGTCCTCTATCCCCTTCTTTGGAACATAATAATCAATGGACTACTACTGGAACTTGAGAGCTAAAGAATGAGTGTGGTTGCTTATGCCGATAACGTAGCGATAGCTGTCTCGGGTAAGCACCTGGGTACAATCAGGGCTGTGATGCAGAATGCACTATCAATCACTGTGAGTTAGGCCAGTAGAGGTGGATTGGAGATTAACCCATCTAAAACAGAGCTGGTCCTTTTTACTAGGAAATATAAAATCCTGGCAATGGTTCCACCAAGCCTGAATGGTACTAGACTGGTCCTTACTGAAAAGGAAAAATTCTTAGGGATTCCTCTGGACAGTAAGCTCAGTTGGAAACCAAACACGATAGAAAGAGTTAAGAAGGCTACTGTGGCACTCTACTCTTGTAAAAATGCCATTGGAAGAAAATGGGGCTTGAAACCAGAGCTGGTACATTGGCTTTACACAGCAGTTGTAAGGCCCGTACTGCTGTATGGTGTGAGAGTATGGTGACCAGCTCTGCAGAAATTAACATACAGGAACATGATGGGGAAAGTGTAGCGGGCAGCCTGTCTGCTCATTAGTGGGTCGCTGAAAACAACCCCTACTAGTGCCCTAGAGATCATGCTGGTACCTTCTCCCGTTGGATATCATTGGCAAGCAAATGGTGGTTAATTCGGCCGCCTGGCTATCAGCGACTTTGGGGTGGAAGAGCCTGCAAAAAGGGCACTCAACTAAAGTCAATTCAGTGAGGCATGACCTGGCAAATTTAGACTATATAACACAGGGGTGTTATATACTCTAAATTTGCCAAGGGTTGTGTCTAAATTTGCAGGTAGTCTAAATTTGCCACAACAGGGGGTTGTATTTGGCAAGCTTTTTAATGAGATTCTCCCCTCTAGGGAGGATTGGAATAGTGGTCTCATTATGGAGACGTCACGATATAATCTTGCTTTGGTATATATGTTTATTTGTCCGTACTTCTTCCATTTGATCTCATATTTTCAGGGTTTGTAATACTTGAAAAACTAAGCAACTTTTGTTCTACAACTTTTTGATTTAGCCGCCATGTTGGCCACGCCCACGGTGCTGAATTTATTTGACATACCCCGGACATATGCATATCGTTAGAAAGATATAGACAGCTATCAAATAGCATATAAAAAATTTCAAAAAATTAAGGTTGAAGGTCATTTTGGTCAAAAAACTGAAAAACGCCAAATCGGTCGGCCACATTCGGCCAAATTGCTAAACAATTAGCCCAAAACTTTTGGTTCATATTTTCAGTATTACTAGCCACAAACCTCACCTACAATATGACATCAACCGTTTGTCCCAGAAAACTCGTATATTTTAGATATTGACCTCCATAACTTACAAGCCACCCTAATTTTTTGTAAAATTTCATTTTTTGGCTCAAATGCACCCTAATATCGGTCCGTTGCGGTTCATAATGATTGTGAATCATTGTATTAGAATGAAACAAATATAAATACGTCATATTATTATCATTTCTAAGAGAATTTTTACTAGTGACCCTTTTCATAACAAAAAAAATGGAAAAACTGACAAATTGATGTGATCGAAAAAGTCACCAAAAACATTGAACATTTGACAGTCTCCTTGCATAACATCGATACTTTTTTAATCTTTATGATGATTTCTTTAAAAAATAGATCTTATTTCCCCTGCCATCGCATGAAGATGGATTATCAGCGAGAGCGTAGCTACCATTAATTTTTGTTTCCAACTAACACATTAAAATATGTATATTTTATTGTATTGTTTAAGGAATCAAATATGATATGCTATCGAGTGTGTGTGAACTGTTTTGACTGACAAACAATAAAACGAATCGCAATTCAATTCATTTTCAATTTGCCGTGCCAAAATCATTGATATCAAATAAAAAACCTCTTAACGAGGTAAATGTTCGAGTGACGAAAGCCGAATTCAATTCACAAAATTTCTGATATCAAATTTGTGCCGAAAAAAACAATTGCATTCGATTTGTCAACGATTTTTCGGAATGTTAGTGCATTCGGCGCGTTTTTTTCTTTCTAGCTGTCAAACACAACAATTTGTCATCGATTTTTCGGAATGTTCAACAACAACGCGCTGAATGCACTTACATTCCGAAAAATCGTTGACAAATCGAATGCAATTGTTTTTTTCGGCACAAATTTCATATCAGAAACTTTGTGAATTGAATTCGGCTTTCATCACTCGAACATTTACCTCGTACAACAGACACGCCCCTTTGCATACAAAAAGGTTCATAAAAATTGAAAAATAATTTGGGATAGAAAAATCCGAGATTTTTATCCGTCGTATGTATGTTTCTGTGATAGAATGGCGCAGTGACATTTGATGGTTGATATATTGATGTAGATGTTTCTTAATTAACGTAATGTAATTGGTTAAAACGATGGGATGGAAAAATCCAGGATTTTTATCCACTATCGCAACGGCACGCCATTGTTTTGTCAAAGAGAAGAAAAATGATAATTGTTTAGGATTTTTCTTTTTTAGGAAAAATCACCATAAAACCAACTGAATCGAATTAGCTTTCTTTTAAATAGTTTCTGTTGTATCTATTATTTGTCGATGCGATGTTTATTCGATCGATTCTACTCGATTTAAATTCAACAAAATGATAAAAAATGATAAAAACAGTTTTTTTCGTCGAAAAAAAAGCAAAAAAAAATTAGATGTGGTTTTTCGGTCTTGTTATGTTCGGCAAAGTTGTTGGCGCAACAACTTTGCTGAAGAAAGCATAACAAGAATCTTAATGGTTCAAGAGCCATCAACGTGAAAATGAGGGTATATTTTGACTCAGAGCCAAAACATGTCGAATACGATATCTCAAAAATGGGGACTAACTTTGAAATGGGACTAGCACCGTTGAATTCAGCATACTCGAATTAGGTTTACCCCGCGGGTGCCCAGCTTGTCACGAAAAAAAAGTTCGCAATTCAAGCACAGTGTTATTATCCATTTAATAAAATGTTTTCATTATAATTTATTTACTGGAAATGTGCAACACATCGTTGACAACGTTGATTTTCTTAACTAAATATTATTACAAAAAAGAAACAAAAAATATGCGATTGCAAAATCGAGCTTTCTGTAATTACAAAATCCGTTTACATACTATATGTCTCTATAATAAATTTACTTGAAATTATAAAATAAAATAAAATAATTAAACTAGTATTTTCGAAATAAACCATTGTTAAGCTAAGCGCGAAATCTTTAATATATTATAATAAAACATAATTAATAAAACTCAAAACTATTATTTTTATTTATAATACGGTTGGCGGAAATAAAAATTTTCGTCGTAAAATATTAACCGTCATAGCACAATAATAGAAAAATGTCATAATTTTTCCAATTTTTTCACTCGAATCGATTCTCAGTTCCAGGAGATCTTCATAATCTATTGAACCACAGGCAGTATACATAATAAATTATTAGATTTTCTAAACATACATTTGAATTTTAAAATATTCAATTTTTTGTCGTTTTTTTTCTAATGCTTAGCGACATCTCTTGGTTGGTTTAGGAATTGCGAAAAGCTTTATAAAATATTTTTTTTATTTTCTTAACCATTTCTTAAGCACTATTTTGTTTATACTATAAGAGGAAACAGGAAAGCCTGCAAATTTGTTACGATAAAAAAATTAAATTTTTAACAAGTAACGAAAAAACAGTTATCGAAGTTTGTTCGGCAACAATGTTGAAATGGGTCCCATTTGAAATGCGATATTTTAAAACGGTTTGTAACACCGCACATTACCTTGGTAAAACAGAACTTTTTTCTGTTACATTTGGGGAAGTTTTTGTATTCACTGTTGATAATCTTTTTTGTTTTTTCGTAACATAGTTGACGATTAAAATACGGAGGAAAAACCCTTATCGCTCATGTTTTATCCAGTTTCACATACCGATGAAAAAACTTCTTTTTATTACGGTTCAATCGTGCTCTCAAAAGCGTTCTGACTCAACGACGGGATGCAGGTTTTTAACCTAGGTACATTTCTGGAAAATATACATATTTCCAATGCAAAATTTGTAGAACTTAAAACGTTTTTTGTTACAGCTTACTCGTATAATCCCATTAATTTAAAACCCAATACATAATTAATTCACTTAAAATTGCCCTACATCAAATTTCACTGCATCGCGGTCTAGGGTTTCTTGAATTATGTTAGAATAATTATTCTGCAAATTATATTCTCAACATGAATTGTTGACCCAGTTGAGCTTATTTCAACATTTTGTAATTTTTATTTAACTAACTTATGTACGAGTTTCAAAATGCCACAGAGTGAGTGGTGTTTTTCTGTTCTTTTCGTTAATATAGAACAAAAATCAAATCTTAGCTGTTTATTATTAAACGGTTTGATAATGATTTCGAGAAAACAGAAATACTATTGCCGTGAATCAAAATCTATTCGAAGTCCGGAACGACAATCGTGTTGATCGCAATCCACAGGTCAAATAAAAAACTATGGAGCAATCACGTAAAATTAACCATTACAAAAATTTCTTGGATTTACTCTGTACATTTCTGCAATATAACCCGCTGACCTGCAAAAAATAAGGTGCGAGTTCTCGATACTTCAATATCGATATAAGGAGTGTTTTTGTAAGCCCGATAGAACATGAAAATGTAAACAATAACACAAAAAATTAAATTGTAATCAAAATTTTATTTTTTATTCGAAAGATCAATATATGGCATTAATCTTTGAAAATGATTTCGGGCATATGACCAGTAGGACTTATTTATCTTGTATGGGTGTAGGCCAAGATCTTTGCGCAAAATTTTCCATGTAGTGGACGGACAGAGTCCCAATTCCTGCGAACGACAACAAATCAATAAATTTGGATCTTCTTCTAAACTTTCGTTTACAGCGGCGATATTCTCTTCAGTATGCAGAGTTTGACGCACAGTTCGACGGATGGCTTGCTCAGATGGAAGATTATGTGCGCCATAAAACTCACGAAATTGTCTATAAGATGCGCGAATCGACGACTGATTTTCCAAGTTTTAATAATTTCGAAGCGTTGTTCACACGTGAGTCCATTCACGATGATTTGCCAGAGTATATTAAAATCTGCCAGAGTATATTTTTCATAAAAATTAAATTTTTTTTTTATTTTTTACAATTTCAAGTTCTATCAGGCTTAAAAAACACCCTTTACTTCGAAGTACTGTTTTCTGCAAATATAAATACTTGGCTATGCCTGTGCCGTAATAATGCCATATTCTTATTGGTTGTCCAACCGTATTTTCTGGGGAAAGAAAGATTTTATATTAGAAAAAGGATATTTTGAGAAAGCATCAAACAAAAATGTTAGTGATTTGAAATGTTGTCAAATTGGTAGGCAGAAGAGTTACAAATTTTACAGTCTCAGTTTGCACATTTTTTTGATGTTCAGGATATTTAAACTTTCATATCCAACATATAAATCCAACATATAAATAATCTGTTGATATATATTTGACTGAATCCAGGCTAAAAATATCAATATTTCATCAAATTTACAAAAGAATTTCAAGGAACATTCATTTATATCTGATAGGACCACCAACAACATAAATTCTATTTCGCAATTTTAATTAATGCATTCGCAACCAGTTTAAGTTAATTCAATATTAATATTCTTGACCCTGTACATGCAAAAAGTATTTGTAAATCTATCGTAATTTTAAGATATTTGGGTTCTACGGGTTTTAAATCAATGAAAACCATGAACAACCAACAACATTATTTTAAAAATATTACTTGACGATACACCATTTTTTATTTGAAAATCATTTGAATTTTTACTGTTGAGTACCTCTAGTGTTATTATTAAGAAAGTTCCTAGAAATAGCGCCAATTAAAACACTCGAGTTTGCTTGAGGAATTAATGCAATTTTTAATTGAATCTGTGTGCTGTTGTAGACCCGCATTGCTCGTGTGGTTATTCAACCGTCCTATTGCTTCATATTATAGATCTTATCGTAATCACCGCAATTATTATTACTAAATCTAGAATTTGAGACTGCAAAAAGTGGCAGAATAGGACTTTTTTATAAATATTAGAACCTATTTATCTTTTATCCAGTTTATCTGAAAAAATGATAATTTTTATGTATATTATGTTTCCAAATTAAATGCATACTTCACATCCATGTTGGTTCTATCTAAGTTGTTAACGTGGGATGAATTATTTAATGACAAACAATAAATCAAGTGTTGTAATGGAGTATCATCTCTTTTGAGACATTATTCCTCAAATTCGAACTGTTAAATCTAATACATAATTAGTTAGTTCTCTGCATTTAAAATTTAATATTTATATGGCTTAGAGTCGGTTATTATTGGTGACTGAACATTATTACTCGACTATCACAACTAAAGATTGGGATTGAAAAATCTCGAGTCTCGTCTTCGTTGTTTTGAATTTTCTGATTTCTGAAAAGAGGAGAGACACTTTGTTATCTTCCTATGTAATCCTACTGTGTTAGGGCCAATATAATTAACCTATATTAAATTTTTGCTAAAGCAGATCTTTTCGAATGCCTCCTTACTCAGACAATAATATTGTTAGTGGAAAGTTTCAAAATTTAGTGATTGTTTGGGCCAATTCATAGTAGTCGTCGCGTCCAATTCAATAGACCAAAATGTTATCACTATATGTGCTGCCCTATTTACACAGTTAAACATTACATTATTTATACGAAATTGCCACTTCGTTGTGCTGTTTAGACAAATGTCGTTCCGGTCTTTTAGCGAAATGGGATTAAACTTCTTCTTTTTACGTACCCTTTATTACCACTGACGTGTATTTATCATTATAGGTTCATATGGTATGGGATTTACTATCAAAATGTAAACTTATTTCATCTCTAGTTAGGATAACTAGATAATTACCTAACAGCTTGACAGCAACTTTATCAGACCGGCTAACGTAAAATATATGAGAAAATTGCGTTTCTAATATTTTCTAGATTATTGATGTTGCCTAAAATGATGTGCGACGTAAAAACGTTGAAATCGAGCTGCTTAGTTTAGATCGCCCATCCGCTATTATAAGTAAATAGTTCAGCCTATATATGCAATTTTTTTGTGTGAATGGAGATAACTTTTACTTTCTGAATTTAGAAAAATGTGATTGACAGGCATAACATATATGAACCTTTTGCACGATTAAATTACTTTATTAAGGGAAAAGTCAAAACTGTTATTATACATATGTTTAATGCTCCTATACAAATTATAAAAAATATTTAGATAATTGTGTGTTTTATATTTTTATTATCATTTGAGTAGATCCTATTTGATTTATTGCAAATACACTAAATTTAGCAACTAAATAATGCAACTGCGTAGATTTCCGATGCGATGTCTCACATAATACAAAGCCTTTGTTTTGAAATTAATTTGATTTTACATTCTGATAGCACGAAACGACAGATACAATTTTTTTGATAACAGTTCAGAACACAATGGATTTAACGATACTTAAAATATATTGACCTATTTACTATCGATTAGTATGACAATGCGGTATCACGACGCATCCGGTTAAATAATTGCGTCTCAATTGACAGCCTGTTTTAGTTTTTCTATACACATGTACTAAATACTCAAAGAATTTAATGTGAAATACGGGTTAAATCACTTTACAAACCTATAATTTTTAAATTTAATGGTCTATAAAATATCAGTAATAATTTATCCATTAATACGAGTACACATTTATGTACTGGTATCTGTTACATATTTTATTAAATTTACTTATGCTACATACTCGAAATAATATCACAAAATTATTCCCATAATGATCCACATAACCTTATTTAGATTTTTTTATGATACCTACCCATTAGTTGAAATAATTTCAATAAATTTTGTATTCTATTAAATATTTTGATAAAACAAAAATTAAATTAAATTTAAAAAAAAATTAATGCTTAGCCCCAATGGAATTTTTACTACTGGACATTTTGTTTATATACGAATTGGAAAATTTCAAATTTATATTTTTTATAACTATAATAAAAATTAAAAATGTATATAAATAAAAAAAAATTATAATAAAACTAAAATCATATTTTATTAATTCTACATACACAATTTAAAACTTAAATTTTATTATTATATAAAATTATATTTTAAGTAAAAATTGTCTGTACTTTACATACAAAATAAATTTTAGTTTGTGTTCTTTCAATTTAATTTAATTGTTTAAAAAATTTCACACTTCTATCTAATTACATATTTTATGAACACTGTTTACGAGTGAACAATAAAATTTTTCGAGATGAAATAATTTTCTTTAATTATTAGAAGTGAAGTTAGATATCATAGGACATTGTGATAAATAAGAATTAATGTATTGTATAGCTAACACCCTGCTATGTAATATACCGGAAAAAATCGATCCATTTATTTTTCCCGCATTTTTAAGTAAGGTGTTAAAATTTAGTTAACAAAATAATCACAATTAGGCTCAAAATATAAAAAATGCAACCTTGCAACTTCGGAAAATGTATTCATTTCTTTTCCGAAGTGCTTGGATAATATTTTCATTTCTCTAAGTATCTAAGGCTGTATGTCAAACTTAAGGTAAATCGATTACTACGGTAAAAGTCAGTTTTAGATCCAATTTTTCGATCAGTTTCCCATAGAGTTTTTGAAAAATAATTGAATTTACCGAAAAATTTACCTAAAATTGACTTTTACCTTAAGTTTAGCACACAGCCTAAGCCGAACATTCAATTTTTAAGATATATTCGTAATCAATATTTATTCAGTATAATGTGTAATCATAATTAGTAATCAGAAATTATTCTAAGAGTTAAGTTTTATAATTCAACTGAATAATAACTGCGAAGTTTAAAATGCACAATCAGGATCGAGCGGGCAAAGAACGTATACTTTTCACAAGACACTACAAAGTAGATTCTAACCACGCTATAGAAAAACTGAGATGTTAACAATGCAGAAAGAGCCTCCATGATTTTCAACATCAAGAATAAAAACTATTTCTAGATCGTCCATGACAACAAATCATGGGTCAAATTGCCAAATACCACAATAGAAGATCCCCAATCCCAGCGGAGCTGACACAAAAGACAGACCAACTTTACTCATAAGTTGTTTGACCATTGCAGACAGTAATTGAGGGGTCTAATTGGAGAAACCGATATCTTACGGTTTCAAAATTTTTAGGTGCAAACAAAAACTAAAATTTTTGCCTATTTTTTAGTTTGTATACTGATATTATATATTTTATCGTTTTATGGGCAATTATAAAAGAGTTTTATTCAATTGGGCTGTTATAGGTTTATCTGATTTTTGTAAAATCTTTTTTTTAGATTGTAGTTTATGGTTTTTTGAAAACTATCGTGTACGATGTAGCCTTTTTCATTTTAGCATAAAAATCATGTAATAGAACATAACAAACCAAAATAAAACTTTTCTGAAGTCATCCTTTAAATTGACAGCAGAAATATAACAAAATAAAAATAATATTAAAAATTATGCTTAGACTGAAAAATCTTCAGGTGCTAAATGGCAACATTCATCAGCTTCATTATATTCGGGTTCAGTTAGAAAATTGTCAAATTCTGTTACAGCCGTTTCTCAAAATAATGTCCTTTCAATAAAGCACCGACCTCTATTCTTCATAGTTCACAAAATTTCATAGCGGTATTGCTCTTGGATTTATTAAGGATACTTTGCTGGATTTTTTAAAACTGATTTGCCAATATTCTTGTTGGCGATGTAATTTGGCTCCCCTCTTATCAGAATAGTACCAGATTTATCATTAAGCGACATTAGATTGAAAATGCCATTGGCCTGGTACTTTGATATGTTTTTTAACTGGTTCGCGCCAGTCATTTACATTACATTGCTGAGTTTATTACTTTTCCAAATGGTTGAAAAATGTCAAGATGGGATTAATAATATGATCCTTGGATTGAACTCCCTTTTCAGTGGTACCAAATGCTTGGTTAGGTGGCATAAATATATGGCCGACCACCGGAAAAAATAGTTCAACCGTCTTCAAAGAGGATGGAGCAATGCTTAATCATTTAACTAGCATTATAGCGTATTTGTATTTTTATGTGGTCTGCCACCTCTGTCAGCGATAAGCATTACTACTTTCACCGAAGGAAGAAATTCTGTTAATCGATGAGAAACCGCAGATTCGTTAGAAAATGTTGGTCGTTCTACTTCAGACCATCATAAATAAAAACGTTATGTGTAGTATAACGCTAGCTTGGGTGTTGCTGACGGTAGCAAAAAACTGGAAGGTTTTTTTTTTAAAGATAAATCTGCTCCCCTCCTTTGGACTCCAGAGTACACCATCTTCATGCCACTAGCTCGTCGGTGAAGGTTATATTTGTCGTGGGTTAGTACTCTGACCACTGTATGCATGTCTCTATGATGGCATTAAAACGAAATAGGTCTCACTCACATGTTACTCACCTTTTACTCACTTTCAATGGTCAATTGCTCTATTCCAGATGTATAATTATATTAAAATAAAGTAATTTATTTTCAACCAGGTTATAACCAAATTTATTAACATTAATAAAAAAAAACTATTAACAATATGCTACAGTATACTGATTCTACGTTAAACAAAATTTCAGAAAAATATGGCTCCCAGTTAATTAATCATCTGAATACGGAGGTTTGCACAGGAATGGCCAAACCAAAAAAAAAAAATATATATAGTTATAAAATGTTACCTGAAGCATCCTAGCCGCGAAGAAAGCTTTCCACGATCTGGACACTGCAGAATCAATTTTTGAAAATATTTCTAAATAAAGAAAAAGAATAAATTATTAATTTACCAGCAATAACCAACAGTAACACAAGACTAATGATTTTATGAGAATTAATAAAAAAAAACCTAAAATTAATCAATACCCAAAACCAAATAAGTTGAAGTTAATAAATATATAATACTTAAGAAATTAAGAAACAAATAATTTAATAAAATAAAATGAACTTAGCAACCAAAGAAAAATGCTTCCTTAAATAATACGGCATGCTGTGGTCGATCCAGAACTTTCCACGAAGAAACTGCTGCTCTCCTTTGACAATTGTATGAACCGCAAAATTTGTAATGTTTAGCGGTATTCGATCCTTTGATATAATTGGTGTTATTCAAATAACGTCCAAAATGTCACACTGCTTGATGTTCGTCCTTGAAACCACGAGATCCAACAATTTCATTCACGCCGTTGGTTAACAGCACCTCTTCGTTTTTTCCACCGTAATGCCAAATGTCACACGATATGTTCCAGAGCAACCGAATTTTTCTGTAACACTTGCTACACCACCCGAGCTCTGCCAACGGTCTTAACCAAATATAGCAATCCGATGATTTTGATAACGTTTGAACTCGTTTGTAACTCTCGTCTTTGTGGATATGTTATAACATCGATTATACGATTTCACAATTCACATGTGTGGCAAATTCGTATTTAGATTTTCGTATTTAATTAAATTATTTTCTGTCTTCATACGAATGGTATATTTAAACTAGACAATTGCTTTGTCATTCACACAGTCACAAATAAAAATTTATATCACATTCGTAAAATCTAAGATACCTTCCACTCAAGGTATATTGTATCACCAGCAGACAAAAGCTCAATAGCAACTTATCGTAGCACTCGATTGTAATTTACTATGTTTGACACAATTTTTATACTATGACAAAACTAAACTTTGAGCAATTTAATATAATACTGCACTTTATATTAACGAGAACCAATTTATAAATTATTTTTTAATTTACAGATTGAAATTTGGCACTTGACTATCTCGCCAATCACACCAAAAACTTGACCCACCTCAACTTTTTTTTATATCCCCGACAAGACCAACAACACCAAAAATATGTTTTCATAGCAAAACTAGCTCTTCGCGCGAAAACAACCAAACTCGTACGATCAATAAACAGGTCTTAAACTGACGCCCATAAAGTCATCTTCATTCGTATTTATTTGGATTACGCGTATGAACCCAAATCTACGTGTAAAATGTGTAATTTGCGTACATTCCGGCGTTTGTATATGCCAATGATAATGCAGAGTATTATACAGCTAGTCTATGTAGAACGCAATTCAACCATGATACAGATTAACGTCGTAAATCACCAACAACATGAAACACACGTTACAGTAGTATGGCGGCTTTTTGATGTCCCCTGCACGATGGTAAAATTATATATATATATAACTCGCGTGAATAATACGCTATTTCGCATTCCGTAAGATGGAGTTTTTTCTCGGTTAATATAGTACTTTTCTCCGTGTGGCCTATTATAAATTTTAACCTATCCTTAAATCGTATAAGTAGGTGGAACATGTGTCAGTGTACGGTGAACCAAATCCAATATTGTATTCGGTGTTAAAAATTGTTCGAAAATAATATTGCTGGGTTTCTATGGATCGCTTGAATTTGGATTAAACATTCGCCATGTTTTTTTTTCGTGTTGGGCCGGCAGTATTGAGTTTCAATGCAAGTCAGAGACTCAATACAATTTCTCACTGAAACTTTTTTCTTCAAAAGCTTGTAGGACGTATGGTCTGGTCTCCCCGATGTCTTACTGCTATACACATTCAATCACACATTGACATTCAATAACGCATTACATATCAAAATATTACACTATAATGAAAGATATATTATTGAGAGAATAATTTAAGGACAACAAACAAAACTAAAAATGACACGTGCTCTTTCTATCCATTAATTGTCGTAGATATCTATTTTTTGCATTTCATTTTATTACTAAGGTAATTACTAAGGTATTTTGCATTTAATTATAAACTTTAAATTTAAATAACACGGGAAATATCGCCTTTGCATTTTTTTCCAATTCTTATTCTACTGGAAAAGATGAGTTCAGTGATATGCATTACCCATTTTGAAAAAATTTGAATTTATCGGTTTTTGCAATTTGACCCCTCATTTTTGAAATACTTATCAATACAGAAAAGCAATCATTCGACAAATTAATAAAACTCCGATTAACAGAAGTTGCATTCACGCAAATTTATCACATATTTAACTATAACTTTCAAAAATTTAATCATACTTGGGACATTTACCATACTAATTTATTCTAGCGTGACAGAGAGAAAAGAGTATGACAAAAAGAAAAATTATGTCAAACAAAGCCGTATACCATTGAAGCCGCTTTAGCAGCCCTGCTATACCAGAGCAACGAAGAAAATATTACGAAAAGAAAATTTCAATCAACATCAACACTCAAACTAACAATTAAATAAATTTCAAACAAACACCGACAGTTGCTTTACAACACAACCGCGAAACTACAAGTACTAGCCAGAAAGACACACTTCCAAATTCGAGGGAAACGGTATCCGTTTTCTACGAAACCGTGTTCTTGGCGGGTTGCCTGTATATACATACATCGATCGGTAAACGTTAAGAAAATTAGAAATTTTTTACTGCAATAGAATATTTGTTTACTGCAACAGAAATGCATGAATTCATCTAAAGAGAGTGACAAGAAGTGGAGTAGGATAGGCAAAAAAATATTACACAATTTATTACAATTTGTCATAAAACAAAATTATATGTATACGATTCGTTCAAATGACATTGACAAAGACTGCATTTTCATATTTTAAGAATTAATTTAATTATATTCTAATCAAACAAAAATAATTATTTGTCTAAGGAGTATATTTATATAAATAAACAATTTAAAAAATAAATTAAATTTATAACTTTACATAGACCATAGCAAAAATATTAATCACAAAACCATTTCTTTCATAAGTAACTTTTGTGACGTAACCTAATTTTTCTTAATTTTTAAAACTACTAAATTTCTGCATATCATACAAAACATTTTTTTAATAAAAGTCAAATCAAATATATACATTGAAAACCTCAAAAATGTAACACTTTACTAGCAATGTCAATGTACATAAACAAAAATAACAACAACAAAAATTGTATGTACGTAAATTATAAGTAATCTATATTAAAATATAACTAAAATATTAAAAGACATCCAAACAATCCACAAGAACATTTAAATGAAGCATTTAAATCAAGCAAAAATTTTCTTTTATTAGATTTTACTTCTCTCAAAAGGGGAGGAATGTATTATAATATACTGGAAAAGGTAAATCCATTTATTTGTTTTCCGCGTTGTTAAGTAACGTCAATAAATTTTAACAAGAAAAACACATTGCGTTTAAAATATGAAAATGCAACCTTGCATCTAAGGAAAATGTATACATTGGTTTTCCGTAGTAAATATTTTATCTTGCATAATATTTTCATTTCCACTTCATTTTAGTATGTAAGACGAACATTTTAGTTTTAAGATATAGTCATAATCAGTAATTTTTAAGTAATGTATCAATTATAACTAAACCTTTATTCGTTCTCCAAGTAGATTAAAATTCGACAAAAGTCGACAACCGGGTAGCTTCATACCATAGTATGTCGGCAAATTTGAAAACGTATCGTCTAAAGATTCGAATACAACTGCAAAAATTATAAATTATATTATTACTATTTTTAACGGTAAAAGGCAACTATATAGAAACGAACTATTGAACTATACTATGTATGTATTTTGCTATATAAGATGATTGTCTATAATAAAATAAAATTTTATTTTCTTACCTTATACATAGTCGTAAAGACCAACTACATACCTTTTTGTAATATAAATTGTAATAATGGTCGTGTAATGATAATGGCGGTATTTTCCCAAACACCTTATTTAACATCGGTAAAATTGTTATTATACGGATCCTAATATTCATAATGTTTAGTATGTATATCCGTGTGCGATGACCCCAATAATTCACAGATCATATATATAAATAATATTTTGTCTTAAAGGTTTGTGTACGAGATATAATTATGTAACCGTCAAAAATTTTATTAAATTTTATTATTTACCTGTAGCCCTATTCTGACTTTCCTTGGGAATAGGGAATTGGGAAAAAAAATTATAGCATTTTTGTCTAAATTATATTTTTCTGGTCCAGTGTTGGAATTAGTTTTAATGTAAATATTTTTGAAACAAAGATATAGACAACTATAAGTGGATCTGAGGGCAAAAAAATTAAAGTCGTTGGGTATATTTTTGTATGTTTTTTTTTTTCATAATGTATGCTGTGCTACAATTTCATGGAAAAAAACCCACAATGAGCTTATATTTAATGCACTAGATATCACATTCCCAAAATTTCGTGGTTTTACCAAACAACTTTGTTTCGAAAATATTTCCACCAAACTAATTCCGACAGTAGGCCAGAAAAATATAATTTTGACAAAAATGCTATTTTTCCCAATTGCCTATTTTCAGGGAAAGCCCAAATAAGTGCCACAGGTCATTTAACGAACAATAATAATTCTAAAACTAGTTGGAAGTGGTAAACATTACTGTAAAAAGAAGTAGACGCGCAATAAATTAAAGTTCCAGCGGTATATACACTTACAAGTACCAGATGGGGTCATATCACGTTCGATTGCCTATATTTACATATACATTATACAACAAACTTGATTATTAATGTTACCATAAGCCCCAAACCATTTTATTAGTGTCAGAGTCTAAGTTGAGGTGATCGAACAGGGAGCCTTCCATGAGATCCTGTCTTCATTGATGTCAACTCCAGGGCCTGTTTTATCGTGTAATTAATCAAGTCATGTCGGCCTTGATGATTTAATTATTCCAATTACACCCAATCCTGTTTTTGCACGGTAGGTACGTTCCAAACTTCACCGTCTAATTAAAAATCATAAAAAAGAGATAGTAAAAATCTAACTAAAAATCGTAAAAAAATATTAGATATGTTGCAACACGACACATATTCTTTACAAATGAATAAATTTTGTAAATGTATATATTTATTCAAGTTATTTTGATACAAAATCGTTTTGTCTAACAAAATTTGAATTTTTGCGTTTTGCTGTTCTCCTCTTTTAAGCACAATCTCTGATCAATTAATTCTGCTAATCTAAACCGCAAATTCTGAAATGGATCGTTACGAAATTGCCTTGGAAACTCTTTTAGAATCCCTCGTATCGAGCTATTTAAGATTTCAGATCTTGTTAAAGTTGCATTGCACGTTCAAACATTGGATAGTAAGAGAAAAAACGGTATTCCAATTGGTTGAAAACTTCAAAGCCATCTAGACAGAATTAAATTAGATATTATGATCGCCTTCGATCATTAATTTGAATATAAATGAATTATGTAACCTTAGAAAATGGTGACCAAATTCTTTTATGGGAAGTAGCATCAACGAAATAATAAATAAACTAGAGATTGCTATTTTTTTTTTTTTTTTTTAATTTTATTATCCCAGCAATCTATTCTGAGGCTAATGCTCTCCCAACTCTGCAGCTGTTTGCTTTTTTCCGCCCTTACTTTTACGCCGTTGCCAGCCAATTCGACGACGTACAGCTATAATTAAAATTGTATCACCATCTGCACATTGCATAGCTCCATGGCAGTGTATACTAACATAGAAGATTGATCGGCTCATCAGTTTTACACTCCGATAGGGAGTCATATATGTGTTGCATTTCATCACAGATCGTAATCTGATGACAAAAATTCCTTTTGCATTCTGCCCCTATCGGAATTCGAACCCGGTACCTCTCGATCAAAACACCAAAGCTTTTACCACTGTGCCGTTTGGTCGGTTATAGCGCTCTTGAATGGCTCGTAGCATCATCTTGCGGAAATAAAATTTCATTGATATTGACGTTTTTCATGTTTTCAAACAAATAATAATCACCAATCATCGATCTGTAACGTGCTCCTTTAACAGTGGCATGCTGTTCTTGCTCATTTCGAAAAAATAAGGACTGATGACACGACCAGCATAAAAAGCACACCATACAGTTTCATTTTTCTGGATGCAATAGACTTTGATGAATGACTTCTAGATTTTTTTCGCTCCATACTGTGCAATTTTGTTTGTTGACAAAGCCTTTTAACCAGAAATGAGTCTCATTACTGCATAAAATGTTCATCAGTCTCCAGTTTGTCTTACACAAAATCAGCAAATAAACAACGCTTATGATGGTCCAATTTTTGGACTAGTTGGATGTTATATGACTTAAAACCTAGGTCTTTACGTCAAATACGCCATGCTGTGCCATATGACAGTCGTATTTGTTGTGAACGTTGTGGAATTGATAAATTTCGATCCTCTACTTTCGATCTTCTCGTGCATTTCTCTGGCTTATTGGTACTCTTACATCAAGCAAAGAATAATTACTTTCAAATTTCTCAACAATTCGATGAATAGTATACGTTTAGGAGGACGATTGTATACACCATACATGAAACACAAAGTGTACTTGCAATATGTGCCAGCGCGAAGTTTTGATGTTACTGTTTCTTATTACATACTTACAGACGTTGTTAGTTTAAACATAGAAACGACATTCTCAGATATTAACTATGTGCTGAATCGGTTGGAGCGAAAAAAAAACTTATGGTCGCTGATGATGTTTTTGGCGAGAGAAACGAGTCTGGCAAATACAACGCTATAGCTAAAACTCTGTACGCAGTATTCAGTAAGGGTATGTCATGATAGTTTTCACGCCTTAAACGTTAAGGTTAGCGAAGAATGCTCGATTCTCTGCTGCAATACGTGATGTCGATCCGTGATATTTACTATCGATCCCAGGTACTTAAACTGATTAAACTTATCGTATTGTGTGTCGCTTGATAAAAATTCTCCACTTTTTGGCCTTCTCGCTAAAGCCATGTTTTTGGTTTTCGATCGATATATGGAAAAGAGAAGGCTTTGTTTGGCTGTTAAAAGACACGATGTTTTAGATTCAAGATATATATGTCGTCTGCGTTGTGTAATATTTGGCTTGATTTATAATATAAATTTTCTAATATAAATTTGGCATTTTCTTACTTAAGGTTGCATAAATTGGGCTATTGCGTTTCTTTGCCGTACCCATGATGTTATTTCGAAAGCCTCCGATGGTTATCAATTTTGAAGCAATGTCCAAATGTAAAAAGACGCTCCACAATGTGTTTCCCTGGATGCTATCATACTCCTGTTTAAAATCTATAAGTAAAAAATGCACAGGGATGTCCTTTTGTACCACATTTCTAACACAATTCGCAAAGAAAATGTTTGATCGGTCCTATGCCTGGACGAAAATCGCATTGGAAGTCACCTAAAATTCGCTAGCTGTTAATTGATAACGTGTCAGCAACTTCTACATTTAAAACCTTGTACACCTTTCTAAACGGTCCGTTGGACTCGCCACTATGCATCCGTTGAGTTATTGCCTTGCTAATTGACAGAAGTTTTGTTTCAGTGCGTGCTCCTTTTCTTAAATTGAAGCCGAATTTACTTGACTCTGTAGCAAAATTTTCTGCAGAAAAAATAGGTGGAGAATAAAAATCGAAGAGAGAGAGCAAAAAGAACCAATTAAATTAGCTAAATTGGTTATATTTTTGTAAACAAATTTCCCCTACATTTCATTTTGTAAAACTTATTGCCCCTTCGGTATAAAAATTATTTACCGTGCGATTCTGGCGTATAGTCACAGAGGTCTTAACTACAATATTTCTCATAACTAAGAGATTTCTCTTACTTAAGACTATTTTGCGATTCTGCACATACGGATCAGTTAAGAGCTTCTCTTAAAAACCTCTTAGCCTAATACCTACCAATTAGGTGGTCTTAAACATCATAAATGCTAGGATTTTTATTATGTTGTACTAAAACTAATAAAAATGACGATTGTGTAAATAAATAATTTATTAAATTATATTTTACAATTCACAATAAGGATTTAGATGCAATATTTTTAGAAGAAAAATTATTGCGACATTGTCATTTCGAGCAGAAGTAAATATCTTGTTGTTGTTTATTTTCACAAAAATATGTCGTATTTTATCGTTTATTTAACAATAAAATACAACTTCAATGGCTCGCATTAATAAAAATCACATTTGACAGGTCTCCAAAAATAGTTGGAGAGTTTTTAATACAAATTTTAAGAGTATTACTAACAGAATACTAATTAATAGATACTGGTAACCTCTTAATAGTCTTAACATCAGAATCGCACGGTTAGTCTTATCTGTCAGTAGTCTTACAAAATTGTCTTCGTTAATATCAGCGAAAT
Source organism: Nephrotoma appendiculata (assembly GCA_947310385.1). NCBI lineage: Eukaryota > Metazoa > Arthropoda > Insecta > Diptera > Tipulidae > Nephrotoma > Nephrotoma appendiculata. The sequence goes on along the minus strand of OX371225.1, from coordinate 138,925,473 downwards.
AGGTGGTGTTAGGAGTCATAGTTTTGGCATATAAACAGAAACAATAATTATATGTACTTCGAATTGAACTGTCGTTTTTCGTTCATAAATTTGAAACAATATGGTGTACATTTGTTTTGGCAGCTCTACAAAAATGTGGAGAGTTTATAATATATTATTTAAGACTACTGCCTTCAGAATTTCAATGAAGACTCTAGTCTTAAAAAAAATGTCTTTACAATAAAGTTTTAGCTAAGATAGTCTTAGGCCGTTTTCCAATTACTTGCTTATTTTTGTAGACGTACTTATACTTGCTTATTTTTGTAGACGTACTTATTCAAATAAGTAACCTCGCGAGGTGACTTATTTGAATAAGTACGTCTACACAGAAAGGTCTCCAAAATTGTGTATTGACTAAATGTAATCATCGAGCAATAAATATATAAGAGAAATCAAGTAGTGCAAATATTTTAAGCAGGTTTTTCCAAGGTTAATCTTATTTTATAGTTTTAATATTTTTATATACACAAATTTAATTTTTTTCTATATTTAATCCATAAACACATCTTATAAACAAATCGGCATAGTTAGTTTATAGTTCATTGTTCTTGTTAGGCTTTTACAGGTTGTGTAAAGTAAGATAGATTAACCTCGGAAACTCTACATGAGTCCTCTTATGTATATTTTGCTTTATGATGTAATACATGCCTTTTTTATTTTCAAATCTAGTGACAACGACTAACATGTCAAGAATTTTTTTTCCTCCGTATAAATTATAAATTGAATAACAACAATATGATATTGTCAGAAGACGCCAAAGGCGTATATGCAAAAAAAAAAATGTATTTTTTAATGAAATGTATTATAGATAAATATAAATATAGATGTTAGTATGTTGAATGTACGAGTAGCTACGATAAGATAATCCAGCTGCTAACCAAAACAATATCACCGTCAGTTCAATTTGAGCATGATATCCATGTCGCTTAATTGGAAAAATTCTAATAATTTATGGAAAGCGTACCAATATCCTAACATGTTGTTTGATCAGTAGGGCATCTGTTTAAAATAGCAGTTGACAAGAAGCTGCTTTTTGTGGAAAAATATTTTATACCCTGCAATTATTTGTTATCTTCTATTATATTAATACGCTTAATTTTTTCAAACTCAACCCTAAAATGACCTCTAAACATGATCCGATCCGTTTAAATTTTTCAGGGTAGATCGACATAAATATGGCGGTGTGCCTTTGCTAGAAAAATCGGAAAAATTCCACCAGGAAGTACCTGAAACGGGTACCTCAGGTGTTTTCAGCAAAATTTTGTCACGACGCCAGAATGCCATGACAAAATATGTTTATATTGAATCTGAAGTCATGCGTATTACACCGTGACAATGACAAAATTTATTAAAATTGCCGATGTTTTTGTGATGACACACTGTGATGACAAAATGAGTAGAAAATGTGTATCTGACTCTCAATTAAACAAAACAGAGAACATAAAATGATTTTACATACATTTTGGTGGTGATAGTTGTGAGTGAAAAGATACAATTTTGTCATGACACTCTATCTATTTAAGATTTAATAATTAATCGCGTATATGAATTTACATTATTTTTCAATAAAATGTATTCACGTGACTGATTTTTCAGTCACAAGTCAGCTTCTACCTAACTTCTATCTATCTATCTATTATATTAATATTCTTAATTTTTTCATACTCAACCCTAAAATGACCCCTAAACATGATCCGATCCGTTAGATTTTTTCAGGGTATAGGTCGACATAAATATTGCGCTGTGTGTGGGCTAGAAAAATCGGAAAAATTCCACCGGAAAGTACCCGAAATGGGTACCTCAGTTGGTTTCAGAAAATTTCCAAGTTTTTGTGCGCGTGAAATCTTGCAACATTTGAGAATTGTATGGGACGACCAAAAAGCAAATATTTTTGTTCAAATTAGAGGCGCGCGATTCAAATTCAAAGTTGTAAAACAGTTGGCACGCTATTCAGATTCGAAGTTGCAACACTGTCGGCGCGCGAATCAATTTCAAAGTTTCTTAATGGTTGACGCGCGATTTAAATTCAAAGTTAATCATGCCAGAAGCAGAGCTCACAATCATAGATGGGTGTTCCATTAGCTGGGAAATTCATCCTCATGTGTGGTGACTACCTGAATCGAGGGAACCATCGAGGAGCACACCATCCTTGCACCCAAGAATGATGATTGCGCGCTAACCAATCAGCAGGTGCTTGACCTCCTGCCCGACGAACAAGAAGTCAAACATAGTGCTGATATACTTGAGAGTGACGACATGCATAAGGAACACCGCCTACCCGTCAAGTTTCTCAACAAGATTGAAGGGTCATCCCGCTAAAGGGAAACGCGATCGTTCGTTTGATGAGGAATCTAAACACTAGCAAGGGTCGAATCAATGAAACACGCATGCGCGTCGCAGAAATAAACTGCTACATTCTGGAATGTGAGGTACTGACTGGCTTCTCAAAAGGCGAGCGCGTTCTCATCCCACGCATTAAGCTCTCACCATCGGAAGGCATCTTTTCATTTAAAATGTCTCGCCTTCAATTTCCGGTAGGAGTGTACTTGCCGGCCCCCGTATTTACGCATGATCAGATGTATGTGGCCTTTTCACGATGCCGCTCATTTGACGGACTCAAGGTGTTTATCGTTGAGACAAGCGATCAATCAGCTGATCGGGATCGCCGCATCACAACAAAGAATGTATTTTTTGAAGAGATTCTGTGCATGTAAATTGTAATATAATTTACTATTTTATTATCTACCTTCTACTACTATTTTATTATCCTTTCTTACAATTCTTATGAAGTACTTAGATTAAAGTTTGCCTCAGCAATTGTGTGCTTTTCCCTTTTGAGATTTTAATATTTAGTTTGGGTGCGTAAGTGATCATGTGATCCCGAGCGCGCGCTTCCTGTTTGAGATATGAATATTTGACTTAACTCGTAAGTCATACTGTGTACCTTTGAGCGCGTGCTTGCCGTTTAAGATTTAAAAATTAACCACGTTCATAAGCGTTCATTTTGATAAAAGTGCATCAAATTTACATCTTAAAAAATCTTCTTAATCATTTCTTAACCAAAAATTCAACAAAATGTATTCACGTGACTGATTATTCAGTCACAGGTCAGCTAGTCTATTATATTAATACGCTTAATTTTTTCAAACTCAACGCTAAAATGACCCCTTAACATGATCCGATCCGTTTAAATTTTTGAGGGTAGGTTAACATAAATAAAGCGGTGTGCCTTTGCTAGAAAAATCGGAAAAATTCCACCAGGAAGTGCCTGAAACGGGTACCTCAGGTGTTTTCAGCAAAATTTTGTCACAACGCCAGAATGCCATGACAAAATATGTTTATATTGAATCTACGATCATGCGCATTATACCGTGACACTGACAAAATTTATTCAAATTGCCGATGTTTTTGTGATGACACACTGTGATGACAAAATGAGTAGAAAATTTGTAAATGAATCTCAATTAAACAAAACGAGAACATAAAATGATTTTACATACATTTTGGTATTAATAGTTGTGAGTATAAAAAATACAATTTTGTCATGACACTCTATCTATTTAAGATTTAAAAATTAACCGCGTATATGAATTTACTTTAGTTTTGATAAAAGTGCATCAAATTTCAAACATCTTAAAAAATCTTCTTAATTACTTCTTAACCAAAAATTCAATAAAATGTATTCAGTCGAAGGTCAGCTTCTATCTATTTTCTATATGTCTATCTATTATATTAATATTCTTAAGTTTTTCATACTCAACCCTAAAATGACCCCTAAACATGATCCGATCATTTTTTCAAGGTAGGTCGACATAAATATTGCGCTGTGCGTGAACTAGAAAAATCGGAAAATTCCACCGGAAAGTACCCGAAACGGGTACCTCAGGTGGTTTCAGAAAATTTCCAAGTTTTTGTGCGCATGAAATCTTGCAACATTTGAGAATTTTATGGGACGGCCAAAAAGCAAATATTTTTGTTCAAATTAGTAGCGCGCGATTCAAATTCAAAGTTGTAAAACAGTTGGTACGCGATTCAGATTCGAAGTTGCAACACTGTCGGTGCACGAATCAATTTTAAAGTTGTTTAATGGTTGACGTGCGATTTAAATTCAAAGTGAATCATGCCAGGAGCAGAGTTCACAATCATAGACGGGTAGTGGGTGTTCCATTAGCTCCTCATGTGTGGTGACTACATGAAGGCGGGACGCGCGTGAACTTGCGAATCGACCATCAAGTTGAACCCGCTTTGGAAATTGGTAAATAAGTTTACACTCACCAAGAACATGCGCGTCGATGAAGGTGCAGACGAGTTTGCGCAATATTTGCTTTCTGTTGGAAACGGCAATGCTCGAACCGACTCGACCATACTTGCGGCAGACTTCCTCAAAGACAGACTTCCTTCAGGTTTCGTGTATGGTGACATCAACACAACACCAGCAGAGGGAACCATCGAGGAGCGCACCATCCTTGCACCCAAGAATGATGATTGCGCGCTAACCAATCAGCAGATGCTTGACCTCCTGCCCGACGAACAAGAAGTCAAACTTAGTGTTGATAAAGTTGAGAGTGACGACATGCATGAGGAACTCTGCCTTCCCGTCGAGTTTCTCAACAAGATTGAAGGGTCCGGATTGCCGCGCCAAGCCATCCCACTAAAGGTAAACGCGATCGTTCGTTTGATGAGGAATCTAAACACTAGCAAGGATCGAATCAATGAAACACGCATGCGCATCGCAAAAATAAACCACTACATTCTTGAATGTGAGGTGCTGACTGGCTTCTCAAAAGGCAAGCGCGTTCTCATCTCACGCATTAACCTCTCACCCTCGGAAGGCATCTTCTCATTTAAAATGTCTCGCCTTCAATTTCCGGAACAGCTCGCGTTCGCCATAACCATCAACAAGAGTCAGGGTTAAACCTTGAAGAAGGTAGGGGTGTACTTGCCGGCGACCGTATTTATGCTTGATCAGATGTATGTGGCCTTTTCACGATGCCGCTCATCTGACGGACTCAAGGTGTTTATCGTTGAGACAAGCGATCAATCAGCTGATCGGGATGGGCACATCACAACAAAGAATGTATTTTTTGAAGAGATTCTGTGCATGTAAATTGTAATATATTTTACTATTTTATTATCTACCTTCTTCTATTATTTTATTATCCTTTTGTACATTTCTTATGGAATATTTAGATTAAAGTTTGCCTCAGCAATTGTGTGCTTTTTCCTTTTGAGATTTTAATATTTAGTTTGGGTGCGTAAGTGATCATGTGATCCCGAGCGCGTGCTTCCGGTTTGAGATATGAATATTTGACTTAACACGTAAGTCATACTGTGTACATTTGAGCGCGTGCTTTCCGTTTAAGATTTAAAAATTAACCACGTATATGAATTTACTTTATTTTTGATAAAAGTGCGCATCAAATTTACATCTTAAAAACTCTTCTTAATCATTTCTTAACCAAAAATTCAATAAAATGTATTCACGTGACTGATTATTCAGTCACAGGTCAGCTAGTTATCTTAAATATCAATAATTAAATATCAAATTATAATTTGTTATGAATCATCACCTTTGACTAACTTTAGAGATAACTTCTTATTTTTATTTATGAAGTAGTTAAGATGTAAGATTATTTTTCTGTCCTCAATTTTTTTTTTTTTAATTTTAAAAGTTTTGGGTCTGCAAGAGTTTGTTTATATGTACTTTCATTGACAAGCTGTCAAAATAAGTAAATACATGAATTGGAACGGCTTCACTTACTTATTTAAGATGGCGGCGAATAAGTCAATAAGTTTCAAAAAAGTAAGTAATTGGAAAAGGGCCTTAGTAGTCTTATCGTCAGAATCGGGGGGTTAGTCTGGGGGCCTATTATGAAATATTTCCGATTTCGTAAAATTCGATCCGCCGCGAAAATTCGTATTATGAAATTTTTTTGCTTTCGTAAAATTCGAAAATCGTAAATCCGCCCTATTATGAATCAACAAAAAAAAAACGAAATCGTATTTTACGAAAATCAAATGTCAAAATTCGACTACTCAATAGGTGACGAATATCGTATTTACGAAAACATACGTGTATACTTATTATTTTTGTATTAAAATAAAATACTTTAATTATTTTTTAAAACTATTATTTTATAAAAATTAACTAGTTTAATTTATTACAATTTATTTGAAACTTTATTATTGTGGTTTTTGTAGGTCAATTACCAATGGTCGCCAATTTGACTTTTAATTTTTTTTTGTGCAAAAAATGTTGGCATAGTCAAACATTTGTGGAGTGAAATTACAAACGAATTAAATTCCGACTGAATGCCGACTGCCCATCTGAAAAATCTGTTGATGGTTGAAATTTTAGCTAAAACCACAAAAACATCAAACTTCATGGTCTTAAATTGTACGATCAAAAAAAGTTTCATAATAGGAATATTCGCGGCGGATCGAATTTACGATCTCGTATTTTACGAAATCGAAAAAAATTTCATAATAGCCCTCCTGTAATTGAATTTGCTAAAGGCAGGCACCTCAGCAAAAATAAATTCCTAACTTCACTTCAATCTGCAGCAAATTTTTCTGCAGAAAATTTTGCTACAGAGTCAAATAAATTCGGCTTTAAGCTAGAAAATTCTCATCCTGCCAAGGCTTCTACGATTTGATGTATTTGTAAATAGAGTGTTCATTGAAGCAGTTGTTATCACCAACTTTAATATCTTCCACTGCCCTTCCAAAGAATGTGGTCGTGGTTGGCTGTTTAGGATAGACGAACGGCATATTTCTCAACTATTAGAAAGTGGGTAGAATCAATGTTTGTGCCTTAATCTTCTGCGATGTTTGGTCTTAATATTTTTGATGCGGATACGAGGACGTGGTCAATTTGATTGGTTTTATTGGATTCGCTTACGGGGAAAGTAGCTATGTGCTGGTTACATCCGGATTATATTGGAAGGCTAGCTCGGTAGTGCGTATTCTGAATCTGGGTCGATGGAACCACGATGAATACGGTCTGAATTGCCGATTTACGCGTTGAAGTCATCCAGAATAATCATTACATTATGTTGGGGAATTTGGTTTAAAACTCTTTTCAGGTGGACTTAGAAATTGTCTTTATCATGTTCTGATTTTACCTCCGTCATGCGCGTGCAATCTGGGGACGCTGAAGTCTTTTACGAATTTGTGTAAACAACTGCTGATCAGAAAAGTGACACCTAATTCGTGCTTATCGAAGTTGTTGCTTTCACAAAGCATAAATCCGTGGCGACCGCGATCGACGATTTTTTTTCCGATCGGCCTAGTTTCTTATTGTGCTGGTAGATAGAGCTTCTACTGATATCAAAAAATTGGTAGAAGCTTTCCGAGCGGTTTACGCTGAATACATTGCGCTTGTTCCAAATTTTAAATCGTTTCTTTATTTCGAGTCCGTATACTCGTTATTGTAAATCCGAGTCCGTGCGTGCTCCGAACGAGGAGTAGTTATCGGTGGCTGCCGCACGGAGGCGGTGTGAGCAGCGTGAAGCATTAAATGTGTTCATTAACTAAAAAGGCGCATGGTGAAAATTTTGTTTACATGGTCAAATTTTTGCTCTGCAATGAAGTGAAGCGAAACACCAATCGACTATACTCCAATATATGAACTTCCATTTAACTTATGATAACAATATTTAAAACTTATTATCATCGATATAATTTTACAGTAATACGAGCTGATCTTTCTTATATCAATACTGACAGAGTTCAAATTTAAACGACGCAAGAAGACAATGAACGGCACAATATGCAATTTACAAACAAAAAAAAACTTGTCCAAACAATCGTACATAATATTTGTATCTAATTAGTTCAACCAATTTAAATTTAATGTAATACAACATACAAAATAAAAATAATAATCCCAGACTATACAAATTATAGTTCATTGCCCTAATTAACATATTATTAATTTTGTATTTATCATCCTCTAACCATTAATTTCACAATGAAGATACAATATGTGGTGTATATAAAGCATCACCATATACATTGTACTGAATATAATTGTTATTATATTTTTTAACCACAGAACAATTGAAAACAAAAAAATGGAAATCTCCTAAAATTACATAAAATTACCTTTGGGTAGGTGTGTTACATGATTCTTTAAAATTAAATAACGGTTGATATTTTCTTAAAGATGTGATTTTAAGATTGTTTTATTGTTGTTGTTGTATAATTTGATTATATCATTTTGTATCAGTGTGTTGCGGTGATTATGTATACGTAAAGTCTAGTCAGGGGGCACATGACGTGTGTAATCCAATATAATAATGTATGTCATTCGAAATAACAATTTTTTTTTGTAATTCAATAACTTTTAATGAGGTAAGCTTTTAACGCAGCAAAAGTTATTTTTTTACATTTCTTATTAATTTAGAATTTGTTATAATGAGTTTATTAGAAAGTCATTTGACGATTAAATTAGTTCTCTTTAATCTAAAAATAATTATTTATCTCGGGGTAAGTATGCGGATATGTTCGTACAAATTGATTTGTATTTAATACTCTATAATTTAGATGAGATCAAAATTAGAACAATTTGCGTTAATAAAGTACATTTTGTGGATTTTTTTGATTTGAGAAGTCATTAGCCCGGTAGCTTGAAATATTAAAGTGTTTTCAAGAGGTTTATATAGATTTTAAATGCCATACAGTAAATTAGTCATTTATTTCTCATGTTCATTTATAATCAAAAGTTGTGTAATAAACAACACAAACTCACATTTTTTTGGTCTTGGCAAACACTTAATTTCTATTTTTACGTAATGAAGTGCTGCTTGATCGTCAATTATACATGGTTAATAATATTGTCAACTTAAACAAATTATATTTATAAATCGCGTTGACGTAACGATGGCGCCAAATTACCAGAAGTATCAGAAAAGTAGTCAGTAATACTGAAGGTCAATGGATTACGAACATCAAAAATTTTATAAGTGAGATTAAACTGCTTGTTATATACCTACAGATACACCTTGATCACTAATATACTGTGTTTCTAGGAATGTAGGACCACGTCCTAGACAAGTGTCTCGTTTACATATAGCAAGACGAAAATATTTGGAGTTAGACTTGTGGATTTAATAGCGCGCCACAAATACAAACGAACGACCAAGAAATTTCTGGATATGAGTTTCGTATCGCGAATAGTGAAAAATAAAATCGCCAAAAGGATTAGCAATTTAAATTTATTTATTATTACATATAGTAAATTCAATTAAATGTTATAGTTTTCCTGATTGATGATAAGTAGGTACAAAAATTCCTTATTTAGCTTTCATATTGTCAAACTATGCTTTACCTAAAACATTTAGAATTATTTACATGGCATAAACATAGCTCGCTCATATTTAAGATTTTGGAAGTTGCAATATATGCGAAAACCGTATACCGTCTCAGAGAGACAACAAGAGTGACACAATCCATAATTTTTAATTTTTCAGTAGAGTGATTTGACAATTTCACTCAAAATTGTTTGTAAAAACGGCGTTATCAAAAGTTATTAAAAATTTGATTAGTAAAATAAATTTTTTTCTATTCCTTCATCCTTAATACGATTTTAATTTTTATAATTCTTTTATATTTTGAAAATTTTTTTAGGATAGTTTCCAATATATTTAAATGTTAAATTCGTTCGAAAATTAAGTCGTTTTTTATATGTAATTTTACCTAATTTGCTATGATGATTTTTTGGAATCGTTTGATTCGAGTATCTTGTAAATGAGTGAATGTTAAGTTGCGTTGCAACAGTGAATGAGCGATATTACGTACTGGTTTTTAATGTGGCAGATCTCACTCTGCTGTCTTATTCCGAATGAATCTAACTACTCTATGTGTCTATCCCATGTCAGTGAAGAAGCGTTGTCTTCCTTCAAGGTGTTAGTGGCCGATAATTATGCATTACTTCTATCTGGATGAATGGTGCCTGGAACCATATGAAGTCAGAACAGACCCTAACAGCTGCTTAACTTTATCAAATTTTGTTACACTGCCGCAATGATTTGGTAATTCCAAAACATTATACTACAGCTTGTAATATTGCTGTCGTCCTTACGTTTGGTTGGGTTGATGTTGTGTACACTTGCTAGATGCCATCTCAATCCGTTAGTAGAAGGTCCTTTGTAAAATTTATTTGGGCATCCATTTCCATCTTTTTTAAATAAGTCCAGACTTCGGCAAACATGGTTATTTTTGTGATAGAGATCGCTTTTTAGTTAAATATTTTAATAAAAAATCAATCATGGTTACTAGTAGGTGATCTTATTACGGCTACTACATGCTTACTTACAATTACAATTACAATTAAATATCAAAGATAATTTTTCACAATTGCAGATTCGGATTTCCTAACATGTAGGACTTAATTCGCCTAGTACTCGCCGAAGAGGAGTTTTTACTGAGTCCATTTCTGCCTCCCACAAACTACCAAAATAAGGACCTGAAAGAGATTTAGTATACCACTCAATAAATTGTTTGTGTGCCAAGATGATTATCGTTTCATTGTGGATTTTGGAAGCCGAAATCGCGAGAAACTCATCAAATCTTGTACCAGCGCCGACAAAATTAATTGCGTTACTGTAAATTGCATTTAGCAGCACTCTTATTCCTGTGTAGCGTTTCAGTGATGCTATGAACACATCTGTAAAAGATCACCACAATTTCTAGTTTTCTTGGTCTTTGTCGCAATACTATAAGAATACGAATTTGTACGCTTTCAATATCTGCGACCCTCGACCTTTCTTTGATCTTATCATCAACAGTCAGCGTAATCAACTCCAACAGTCATTAACGAACGAATTAGTGTAACATTTGGTTTGTCAATTTTAAGAAATGAATGTCGATAAGCAATACTTAACGTGTAAGAAAAATGCTGCTCAATCTATTGGAATTGATCAATTCGACTTTATTGAACATTCTGTGAGTCATTCAACAGTAAAAAAGTGGTTTGCAAGATTTCGTGATGGCAGTTATATTCTTGAGAACGATCCACGTCCAGGTACAGTAGAACAAATTGAAGACGGAGAACTTAAAGTTTTACATAATGAAAATCCGTGTCAAACTCAAAAAGGGCTTGCAGAACAGTCAGGAGTTACTCACCAAGTTTTCGATTGCATGCAATGGGAAAAAAACAGAAGGAAGGAAAATGAAATTCTTCCCCAAAATATGGGCACCCAAATAAAAGTTAAATTGAATATAAAATTCTTCTTTGAAAACAAGCATCGCTCACCAGCCACCAATCAACATTTTATTTTTTTAAATCAATATAGTTGTTTTAAAATAAATTCAAATTAATATAATGTTTAGGCCGTAGTTAAAAGTCTAAAAAATATAATTATGAATTGCCAGTATTACAAATGACACAGGTTTATCTTAAAAAACATATTAAGGCAACAACAGTCGATTTGTCATCAATATAAAACGTATTATGGAAATGGAAACAAGCAAACGTATCAACAAAAATTTATTTCTAATCAATAGATTTAACGGTTTGTATTTACATGACAATATTTCACCATTAAAAAAACAATCGAGAATCATTACAAACACGTTATTCTAATTCGGTTGGTCAACAAGAAAAATGGCAATCGATACACCTATTATTTTTAATCAATCGAAGGTTATAATTTCGATTTATTGCTTGTACACAGCCAAAAGCAATTATTTAAAAAATAAAAATAAAAAAAAAAAATAAAAAAAACAGGGACAGCGCACAATGAAAAATCACGCAATTTTTCTTTATTTGTATAATATACGAGTATAAATTGTCAGCTACAATATTGTCAGTACAATAGAGGGACAAGCACGAGAAATATTCGAAAACACAAAAATCAACAAAACCCAGTGTGATTGATAGTCATTTCCTAATTATAAAAAAAAAAACTTTCACAAAAATAAAAATAATAAAATCGAGCGATAACAATTGATTAATACTGATTAATTAATCAAGACAATTTTTCGACCGCGCAATTACTAGTGACTGTCATTATTTCGAAAAAAAAAATTAAGTTATTATTATACTTTGATTATAACTATTATTTAATGATAAGTTTAATTTTGTAGCCTAATAATAAAACACAACTACTTTAATTGTTTATTTATAAGTATAGCAACAACAACAACAATAAAAACCAATTTCCATGTTACAAAAAATTGTTAATAATAAATTATTTAAAATTTAAATCTGGTACACTAATCTTGAATAGATCAACCAACACATTAATATCGTTTTATTTTCTTTTCTCAAGTTAAATCTTTTTTTTTTAGATAAGAACGTAAAAAAACATCTGAAATTAAAAAATTAAATTAAATCTTTTTTGTGTATCTTTTATCAACGAATAACAGTTTTTTAGTTTTAGCTGATTGGAAACAGAATGATGGGTATTTAATTTTGGTAAAAATAAAGTAATTTTTACAAATGATATTTAAGATAATTAAGAACACGATTAATTTTGTGTTTATTGCTACACGCTTCTGATACAGTCTTCGCATTACCTTAGAATGACAAGGCTCAAGCAAACACGGCATAGATTCTAATTTTGTTATACATAATTAAAATTTATTCAATTTGGTTCATAAAATTAAGTGAAGCAATTAGTTCCGAAATGAGCATTTTGCAGTCAGAGCTTTGATAATATAATGAATCTTAGAACCTAATTAACAATAAAAACAGAATGTTTTACAAAAAAACATACACATTTTTTAACAAAATTTGCATTCACGTCTAGCACAAAAAATACACAAAAAAAATGGATGGAGCAGTGAATATGTTGTGAGTGCGACCAATGTTGTACCTTATTGTTTACACCGTGTACACGGTTAAAAATGAAAGAATAAAAATTGTTTTTAGCCCAAGTATAAAATTATTTTGAATAAATTTTATTTAATTTTGAGCAAGAAATACATTCTTTTCGCAAACCTAAATATTATCTTCGCTTATTAAATGATTGTCATTCTTATTTTGTTTATTGTTTATCCTTTTTATAAAACCAAATTTTATTCTATCGTGCTATTCTTTGCATAAATAAAAATGTTGATGATGTTCATCTATATTTAACCTCAAACATTTTAAATATTAAAGGTTATTAACTAAATGGTTCATTTTATTCCAAATTGAACAAAACTTAACAAAATAATTTAATCTTAAAAGTATAAATAATAAATTGATTATTTTAGTTAACAAAAAATAATGTGCTAATTTTAATCCAACATTTATACATAAAAGGCATGCCAATTGAGTGTATCATAAAAGTTTATCAATTTATCAGAACATCACAGTTGATGTCAAAATTTGCGACTGCGGGTTATTAGGCCAAACCTTTGTTTGTGCGAGAAGGCATCTGATTTTCAAAAAAGCTGAAACTCGATTTATTGTGTTTTATTCTGTTAGGGTCATAAAATGCTTTCTCTCTTTCAAACCAATTTAACGATAAACGGTTCAAGATTAATTTTAATAATTCGTCATCGTATACCTCAACTATGACGACGAATTATTTAAATGAACAGAAGAACCAACATAGAAACTTTTCAACCACAAACTTCCCAGAAATTATTACGGTCATCTTAAAAATTTTAACGGGTAGTTTTCGAAATTAGACGTCTCGAATAGAACAAACGGAAACATAAATACAGATAAAAATGGATGATACTGTTGTGATGATATATGCTGTAATTCTTGACATCCTGTTCCCATTTCAAGCTCAACGTATGAAAGTAAATAATTTTCGAGAAAATCAAAGTAACAAAATGGCTAGGAAAATAAAATATAGAGGAAAGAACATAATATCGTAAACTACCAGTAAGTACTACATACAACAGGTTCGGCCTACTCTCAACTGCTTATTGTCTCCGCTCAGATTAATATCATTGTGATATGATTTTGCAGATAGAGCCGTTTTGTAGATAAAACATTTTTTCTGAAGTTCCTTCAATTAATGAGTTTCAGGAGATGTTGTCGAAGTTCCGTAGGGATATTTTATTGGAAGTATCCGCTTTACGAACCACATCTAGAGCTCACAGTCCGCATAAGGCGTCTAGAAGTTCGTCAAAATCGAGAGAGCAAACATATGATGTAAACGAGTGTTTTTACCATCGTCGCTTTAAGGATAAGGCAACAAAATGTGTTTATGGTTGTCGTCACCATGACAAATTTATCAAAATTCAAAAAACTAAATTCGGGTCAGCATCTAGAGACGTGTGTTGATGAGATTTTTACAAATCGTCTGATAATTCTTGACCATAATTCTAGTTGTAAATTTCTGGTAGACACAGGAGCAGACGTGTCAGTTTTGCCCAGAAAATTTAGTAACAAAAAAAAATTAAGTGTGCTTTAGACCACACTACTGAAGTAAAACTTCTAATATATATTTAATATTTATAATATAATATAGAAAAATTATAATATTGGAAAAAAAATTGGTCACCCTTTGCGTTCTCGAGTGTCACCTAGCCGTTTATGTCTGATGCCACAAGAGGTAACCTTGTAACTTGGTAACTTTTTCAAGCCCAACTAGTCGTAATAGACAATGTTTATGTATGTGTCACAAAATGGACAAAAAAACCATTTTTGAAATCTCTTCGCATAGTAAAAATGGCCGTGAAATATTTTTTATTTCATTTATGTATAACCACAGTACATCATGTGGTTTCATCGAAAATATGTTTAAGTCGCATTAAAACCTGTATCATAGGCAATCGGGGAAAGAAACGAAGAAAGGATCGGTTTCTGCGATACCTCGTGTAAAATGGAGCTATAATATAGAAAAAATACATATATAAAATATATCACACGGACGAATTTGTTTTGGTCACCCTGTGCGTTCTGGAGTGAGTAAGTTAGTGAGTGACATAGATGTTATAATATAGAAAAAAAAAATTTTTGGTCACCCTGTGCGTTCTCGAGTGAGTCAGTCAGTGACATAGAAGTCTATATTATGACTTTCCAAGTTTCCAATTTACCAACTTTCCAATTTACAAATTTTCCAATTTTCCAAATTTCCAATTTACCAACTTTCAAAATTTCCTACTTTCATATTTTTTATTTTCCTATTTTGCAATTTTGCAATTTTTCAATTTTTCAATTTTTCAATTTTTCAATTTTTCAATTTTCCAATTTTCCAATTGTCCAATTTTCGAATTTTCCAATTTTCCAAATTTTTCAATTTTAGTTATCCAATTCGAGGTTGATAAAGTAGAAATCTGTATACCGACATCTGTTAAAGATAAACGTCAAGTACGCTGTCATTTATTTAGTTGACATTCTGCCATTTAAGAATATGGAGCATTTAACAATCGACCAACGCGTTAAAATTATTAAATCTGCTGATGCTGATTTTTCGAACAAAATTTTCTTCAGTGATGAAGCTCATTTTTCGCTTGGTGGATACGTTAATAAGCAAAACTGTAGAATTTGGGGCTCAGAAAATCCACAATTGATTGTAGAGAAGCCATTACACCCGGAAAAAGTCACTGTTTGGTGCGCATTGTGGTCTGGTGGTGTGATTGGGCCGTATTTTTTTGAGAACAACCATGGACGAACCGTTACCGTCAATTCTGAGCGCTATGGCCGCATGTTAACCGATTATTTTTTTACGAAAATCGAAGATTATGATCTTGACGATATGTGGTTCCAGCAGGATGGAGCAACCAGTCACGTAACACGAGCAAATCGAGATCTTTTGCAAGAGAAATTTCCTGGACGTTTGATTTCGCGATTGGCTGATGTCAATTGGCCTCCAAGATCCTGTGATTTAACGCCTTTGGATTTCTTTTTGTGGGGCTACGCGAAAGATCGTGTTTACGCAAACAATCCTCAAACTCTTGACGAATTGAAAACTAATATTCGTAAGGTAATGGCCGAGAACCGCCCGAAATGTGCCGAAAAGTCATTGAAAATTACCTCAAAAGAATCAAGGCCTGTAAGAAGTCCCGTGGAGGACATTTGAATGATATCTTGTTTAACTAAAAATGGCAAGGATCAATCTGTAAAATGAAATAAAAATTACAATACATTCCGAATATTTTGTGTATTTTTTTTAAGTTTTCTTTATCAAGCTTGAATTGGATAACCCTTTATTTTTTATTTCATTTATGTATAACCACAGTACATCATGTGGTTTCATCGAAAATATGTTTAAGTCGCATTAAAACCTGTATCATAGGCAATCGGGGAAAGAAACGAAGAAAGAATCGGTTTCTGCGATACCTCGTGTGAAATGGAGCTATACTGGAACTAATATAGAAAAAATACATATATAAAATATATTACACGGACGAATTTTTTTTGGTCACCCTGTGCGTTCTGGAGTGAGTAAGTTAGTGAGTGACATAGATGTTATAATATAGAAAAAAAAAATTTTTGGTCACCCTGTGCGTTCTCGAGTGAGTCAGTCAGTGACATAGAAGTCTATATTATGACTTTCCAATTTTCCTGTTTTTCAATTTTCCAATTTACAAATTTTCCAATTTTCCAATTTTCCAATTTACCAACTTTCAAAATTTCCTATTTTCATATTTTTTATTTTCCTATTTTACAATTTTGCAATTTTTCACTTTTTCAATTTTTCAATTTTTCAATTTTTCAATTTTTCAATTTTTCAATTTTCCAATTTTCCAATTGTCCAATTTTCCAATTTTCGAATTTTCGAATTTTTCAATTTTCCAATTTTCCAATTTACCAGTTTTCCAATTTACCAATTTTCCAATTTTCATATTTTCATATTTTCATATTTTCATATTTTCATATTTTCATATTTTCATATTTTCATATTTTCATATTTTCATATTTTCATATTTTCATATTTTCATATTTTCATATTTTCATATTTTCATATTTTCATATTTTCATATTTTCATATTTTCATATTTTCATATTTTCATATTTTCATATTTTCATATTTTCATATTTTCATATTTTCATATTTTCATATTTTCATATTTTCATATTTTCATATTTTCATATTTTCATATTTTCATATTTTCATATTTTCATATTTTCATATTTTCATATTTTCATATTTTCATATTTTCATATTTTCATATTTTCATATTTTCATATTTTCATATTTTCATATTTTCATATTTTCATATTTTCATATTTTCATATTTTCATATTTTCATATTTTCATATTTTCATATTTTCATATTTTCATATTTTCATATTTTCATATTTTCATATTTTCATATTTTCATATTTTCATATTTTCATATTTTCATATTTTTATATTTTCATATTTTCATATTTTGATATTTTCATATTTTCATATTTTCATATATTCCTATTTTTCAATTTACCATTTACCTGTTTTCCAATTTTCTAATTTTCCAATTTTAAAATTTTCCAATTTTCCAATTTACAAATTTTCAAATTTTCCAATTTTGCAAATTTCGAAATTTCCAATTTTCCAATTTTTCCAATTTTCCAATTTTCCATTTACCAATTTTCCTATTTTCTTATTATCCCATTTTTTTAACCAATGATTAAAATAAAATGGTATCAACTAATGTTCCACCTAGGGATTTATGAATTGTCATGGCACATCCTGATACTAAAGGAAAATGATTTCGTTTTGCGTCTATTGTTTCGTTCGCCTCGTTCGATTACACTTTTCGTAACGCATTTGCCAGCTTAGTCCCCAAGTCAAGCGTGCCTAAAGAAGTTTTACTTCAAAAATCGTAGAACCTGAGTTACATTTATACGTAGCAAATGGTACCAAGATTAAAGCCTACGGAACGCAGACAATTCCGCTAAACATTGGTTTACGTAGGGTGTTTAGATGGTCCTTTCTAATTGCTGACGTATCAATGCCCATTATCGGTGCAGATTTTTTAAAATCAACCGGATTAATAGTAGATATAAGAAAAGGCAGAGTTATAGATACAATAACAAATTTATATACAGTAGGATCCATTACGCAAAATCCAAGTCCTTCGTTAGCATTAGTTGATACAAATAAGATTAATCCGGATATCAACAATTTATTAAAAAAATTTGAAGTAATTACTCGGGAAACGGTTAACATGGATACACCTAAACATAACGTTACGCATTGTTTAGAGACACGAGGGCAACCGGTTATGTGCAAAACGAGGCGCTTAGCTCCCGACAAATTAAAAATAGCGAAGGAATACTTCGAAAATATGATGGCGCAAGGTATTTGTCGGCCAAGTAAGGGTGAATGGGCCAGTCCTCTACATTTAGTACCCAAGAAAAACGGTGAGTGGAGGCCTTGTGGAGATTACAGGGCGTTGAATAACGTGACCACCCCTGATAACTATTCAGTACCACATCTTCAGGACTTCTCATTTCAACTCGCAGGTTGCATGGTATTTTCGACGTTAGATTTAGTTCGAGCATATCACCAAATTCCAATTGAACCTCGAGATGTACCAAAAACAGCCAAATCAACACCATTCGGATTATTCGAATTCAATAGAATGACTTTCGGCCTCCGAAATGCAGCACAGTCGTTTCAGCGATTAATGCATTCGGTGTTAAGGGGATTGTCATTCGGTTTCGTTTATCTGGATGATATTCTTATTGCATCCACGTCAATGGATGAACATTTTTCGCACGTTAAACAGGTTTTCCAACGCTTAGCTGAAAACAGGCTTGTAATTCAGTTGGATAAATACGTTTCTGCACAGAAAGAAATCTCGTTTCTTGGACATTTGGTAAATATGATAGGAATTTTACCATCTCCAATAAGAGTAGATGTAATTCGGGATTTTCCGCAACCTGTTAACGTACAGCAGTTAAAACGTTTTTTAGGAATGATGAATTTTTATAGGCGATTCATTCCATCCGCAGCGCATGATCAGGCTATTTTGAATGATTTTTTAAAGGGATATAAGAAAAATAGTAAATCACCAATCGTTTGGACGAAAGAATCGGTATTAGTATTCGAAAAGTGCAAATATAAGTTAAGTGATGCCACCCTCCTAGCTCATCCTGATATGTCGGCAAAGCTATCAATAATGGTAGATGCTTCAGGCACAGCAGTAGGAGCGGTCATAGAGCAGTTAGTAAGTGAAGTTTGGCAGCCACTAGGTTTTTACTCTGTTAGGTTGACTGATGCACAAAAAAAATACAGTACCTATGATCGGGAGTTGTTAGCGGCTTATTTAGGGGTGAAATACTTCAGATTCTTTCTCGAGGGACGAAATTTCATTCTCATTACGGACCATAAACCATTAATTAACGCATTTAGGCAAAATTTAGACAAAGCATCACCACGACAAAGACGTCAGCTAGACTTTATTGGACAGTTCACAATGGACTTGCGACATGCAACGGGTATAGATAACGTAATAGCTGATACGTTATCTAGAGTAGAACCTATTGACATTCACGAGACTATTGACTATAACAAACTGGCTACAGATCAGTTGCAAGACTCGGAACTGAAGGACATTCTACAGGACGAGAACTCCGGACTAAATTTACAACGTCGACCGTTAGCTTTCAATACAGAACATTTCATTTACTGTGACATATCGACTGGACAAACAAGACCTTTCATCCCAAGAGAATGGAGGAAGAAGGTATTTGAGTCGCTACACAATTTGTCGCATCCTGGAGTAAAAGCTTCTGTTAAATTGTTGTCAAAACATGTAGTGTGGCCTTCAATTAAAAAGGATGTTAAGGAATTGGCACAAGCATGTGTGGCTTGTCAAAAATCCAAAGTAACAAGACACACGCAAGCACCAATTGGTAATTTCGAAGTTACTAAGGAAAGATTTACTGAGGTTCATATTGACTTAGTTGAACCGTTACTCTTATCCAACAATCAAAAATTTGTCTAACCATGATTGATAGATATTCACGTTGGCCGGAGGCAATTCCGATACCAGGTATCGGGTTAGCTCGGTTTGGTGTTCCTAATTTTATAGTAACAGATCAAGGTTCACAATTCGAATCTAATCTTTTTTCAGAATTATCACAATTAATAGGTTTCGAAAGAAGACGCACTACATCATATAACCCTAAATGTAACGGAATGATTGAACGTTGGCATAGAACATTAAAAGCAGCGATTATGTGTCACAATAGACCGGATTGGACAGAGATATTACCACTCGTATTGTTGGGTTTGCGAACTTCGTTTAACGAGGAGTTGAAGACTACTCCTGCAGAGTTGGTATACGGAAGTACAGTAAGAGTTCCTGGGCAATTTATGGAACCACCAAATGCTTCAATTCCGCAATCCGATTTCGTAAGCAATTTAAAAAGACATTTTGAGGAATTGAAACCAGTAAATGCATCGCGACATTCTAAAGAGAGATTCTTCAATAGTAAGAAATTAGAAGATTGCTCTCATGTATTTATTCGAACAGATGCAGTTAAAAGGGCACTTCAACCTCCGTATACCGGCCCTTTTAAAATTGTAAAGAAGGATAAAAAAATTTTGAGCTAGAAATTAAAGATAAAAAAGTTAACATTTCAATAGATAGACTCAAACCTTGTTATTCTGAAAGTAAAGATGAGTTGTTTGATAATCAGTCGTTAGAGACAAATGTGTCATTAAATTTTGATAATCAGCCATTAGCGACAAAGTGGTCATTAAATTTTGATGATAAGGCTGATGAATTAATTGCAGAAACTCCATCATCTAAAAAGAAAGTAGTTTTCGATCAACATGTACAAAGCAGTAAAGAATCAAAAGAGGTGTTGTCAAGACATGGTCGTGTGATAAAACTACCAGTACGATTTAAGAATTGAAACACCAGACTTCGTATCGTGTAATTTAATATTTACCAATTTTTCTAAATTCCACTGGAAGGGGAGTGTGTATCCGTTTTCTTGTCGTTGTATTTTCTGTAAATATAGTTATAAAAATAAATTTATTAAATGTTCTTATTTTTATAAGTTTTATTTCTTTTTATTAAATGCCTTATTAAACCTTAATATATGTTTTGTTATTATTATTGTTATTATTATTTGTTATGACATCTAGTTGTTAAGAAATGTATAATTAATGACATTTCTGAATGGGCTAATGGATGCGTTTTATGTAAATAATGTAGTTAGGTACAGTTTGTTAAAACTGATGTACAATCTGGCTGTAGTTCATGTGACGAATCATAGAGTCCTTAGCCAGGTTGTATACCAGAAAAAATAGTATATAAGATTTTGTTTTAAACTTTTTCCACCAGTCGATTAAAAATATATGTTCAATTAATTAAGGACACATAAGACGGTGTAATAGAATTGTATAACCGTTAATTTTATAATTTTAATATATTGAATAAATAATTATTAAATACAATATAAATTGAGTTAAAATCTTTATTATGTAATTTATATTTATAAAAGTGAATCAAAAATAATAGCTAATACAAATATATCAGCTGCTGTAGATATCAGTATTGGAGGACTGATAGGAATCCGCATATATGATCATAAATTAAATAAATATCAAATATATTTATTGCAACACACACACACACTTCCCAAATTGGTCGATTAAAAATACAGAAGCAATTAAAACTTATCAACCAAACTCAAAATTAAAAATGTGTAATACGAGTGTAACTAAACAATAGGTGATTGCATTCCGTGCTTGAATCATTGTGCCTTAATCTTAGTGAATGTGTGCCATTTCAGTATCTTTAAAATAAAATACAAGCTACAACATACAAATACATTCAACACAACAAAAATTGTCGGAGGCTTTAAACCTGACGGAGGCTTTCCATATTATTTTAATCCTAACGTAACTGAAGGATTATGACATGGGCAAAGTATAATAAAAGAACTAGCTTCAATATTTTGAACGGCTGATAATAACTGATATTCATACTTATTTAACTAAAAATTAAAGAGAAAATAGTATTTGGCCTTTTTAGTATAAAAATTTTTCGTCATTTTTATTCAGTTTTGAATAAAAATCTGAACAAATTATTTAACTTTATAACGACAAATTTGTATGCTTTTCAGTACAGAAAACATTTGAAATTTAAAATTGTATATCTTTATCTTTTATATTACTTTTGTGGAGAAGTAAGGGATAGCAGTATTTTTGGAAAAATTATTTTGATTTGGTTTAAGTTATTTCGACTTAAAATTTAGTTATTAGTTGCCGATCATTTGAAAAGTTCTGCTGTGTATGATGAGGTAAATTTTGTTCCTACACAATTTATGTGGTTTTATAATTATAGTAATGATAATAAGCAACACTTATTTTTAAATATTTATTTACTCTCAGCAGAAACAATACAGATTCATCTATAGCCGCACTCAGCTACAGGAACACGGATGGAAATTACCTATTGTTTGAAAATGTATAGGTAAAGGTAAATAAATAGTACAAATATGTATTTGATAATTTTTTCTAATACACATTTAAATTATTTAGGCCAAAAAACAAGTTTAGATGGAACTAAACAACGAATTTAAAGATGGAGTACGTGGCTTGATAGTTCATAATTTTGAATCCGAAGTTTATTACACGCGGATAGGATAAAATCAACGCAATTTTATTAAACTATTAAACTATCTACTACTATTAAACTATCTATTAAACTATTAAATAAAAAACTATGTTTTATTATCAAAATTTTTACTCTTTTCTTTATTCAAATTTCTTTTAAAAAATGTTGAATCTGATTTCTAAAAAGAATAAAAATTATCCCTCTGAATTGTATAAAATATGCTAATGCTTAGTATTTATTTTAACCTTTCAATTGGATAAATATTATTCTTTGTGAATATTCTATTATATTCAAAGAAGTGCAAATTTTGCCATTTTCAAAGAGCAAATTCTATTCTAAATCTGAGTGCTTTTTACAGTGGACCAACGAATAAAAATTATCATTGTCCGATAGATGAATTTTAATCTTTTGGACAAAAATTAAATTTGTTAAAATTAGGACAAAATTATTTGATTTTTAAAAGTATAATTCTTATTTATTTGTGAAGTATAATTCTAATCCTTAGAAAAGGATGAACGTATAGTTATTCCGTAAAAGGACAGGAAAAGGATGGATTCCTTCCTTTTATTTTTAACCGTGTAGATTTTTAATTAAATAATTAATCAGACAATTATTAATTTGACGTCGAGAATGTAGACAATGTAGACAATGTCGAAAACTATTGTTTATATTTTTAATAAGTAAACTTCTATGATTTCTTTGTTTATTTACCTATTTCGGCCTCATCGAGTTTATTCCTACCCGACATTTGAAAAATTTGAACCGTATCACAGTACAGTGTAAAAATTCCGGCAAAACTACTCAAATACCTCAACATTTTTAGGCTGGATGAACTAGTAAATCCAGCAAACGGAAAATTTTGCATGTGCCACTTTATCTGTTCGCCATTCCAATGAAGTTTATCCTAAATTAATCCTAAATTGTAAAAAATGGCGGTTAGTACTATTTTAGGAAAAACTTCAAACTTCTATTGAGAAGTATGAAGTTTATACTATAATTCAAAATAAAACAAAATGTGAAGAAGTATTAGATATTTGCGATTTTACAAAATTGTTAGGTTTACAAATAATTTAAAATCATAATTAAAACCCGATTTTATATTCGAATTTAAATCCAATAAAAGTCGAACTGTTAGTTGATAACGCAAAAATACATTTTATTTTTTTAAAACCAAATATTAATTCCGAAAATACGTCGTTCTCCATACATACTCTTTCCAAAAAAAGCCCCCTTGTCTATTTTCTTTCAGTCGTCCATCCTGCAACCAGAGATGTCCTCTTCGCTGTCGTCGATATTTTCTAATTGCTCCAGATCTTCTAACGTACACCAAGGTTTCAATCGATCTGAACTGAATACACCATCGAACTTTCGTTTAGTTTGTTCGGCTCCTGGAACGTCGACAATGTGATATCTATCGTGTCCAAGCGCTTTATCAATTAAATATGGTCCCCGATATTTTGGGATTAATTTTCTTGATGTACCACTTGAAGCACCGCCTTTTTACTTTACAAATACCATTTCCTCCTCGTTGTATTTATGAGGGGCACAGTGTGCTCTATCGAAACGTTGTTTCTGGCGTATCCCAGCTGATTTTGGTCTCTCATAAGCTAGCCTGTTATTAGTTTCCACGTCATCATCGGTAAATTTATCGGTTTCCATTGCCAGCAACAGTTTATTTTTTAATATACTTCGTTGTTCATATGTTAAGATAAGCCTTTGAGGTGTCAGTTTTGTTGTGTCATTGATCATTTAAGGCTCACTGTATATTTCGAATATTTGTGTCCCATTTCCTATCGTCTTCTCCAACCATTACTCGTAACATTCCCAAGATTGTTCTATTGTACGGTTCACATTAGCCGTTAGCTCTTGGCGTAGCATTCGAGATATGTTTCATATTGTTGTCCGAACAATATGTTTCAAATGATCGTGCTGTAAATGTAGATCCACGATCACTAATTAACCTCGTCGGAACTCCGAAATGAGTAGTCCAATCTTCCATGAGCGATATAACTGAAGCTGTATTCGTTGATTTCGCTGCTTTGATAACTACGTATTTTGAAAACGCATCTTTTATAACTATGAAATAAGCTTTACCTTTAGACGTTTTCGGGAAAGAGCCCAAGTGGTCCACATGTATGTTATGAAATGGTAAAGGCATCTTATCAATAGGTTACATTTCACCTTCCTTTGTTCCACCTTTCAATTTTGTATAACCACATTCCAAACATGAGGAAATATATTTTCTTACATAGTCTCTTATTCAAGGAAACCAAAAGTATCTGCGAATAACTTCAATCGTCTTTTCAACGCCCTGGTGTCCCATATCGTCGTGATTCATTTTAGCTATACGCCACTTCAATGTTCTGGGCACAACCCACATCTTTTTAACTAGAACGATTGGACTGCATATGCTGATTCACACTCACGTATTATGTTATGTTCCAACCATTCACTTATCATTGTCTTTACTTTTTCGCGTTGATCGTAAGATAGTCTATAAGGCCGATAGACAACTGGTTCGTCATTATTTTATTTAATTTCCGTTTCAACATCCGTTTTCCCGAGTTCTTTTAAATTTCGAGCAAAGCAACTACCGAATTTTGTTATAAGCTTAAATAAACATTCGCGTTCACTCGGAGTCATACACTGATCCATATTTATTTCAGCCAATAGAATTTCAAATACTCCTTCGTTTTGTCCATTTGAAGAAATGCCACTTGAAACATCACGTCTTTCTGCCATATCCAAAGTTCGATCAATCAACAAAGTATCGCTTATGTTGAGATTTTGGAATTTTAACGTATTCTGTTCAAGGACCATTCTTACGGTTGGTTTATCAATAAAATTTTAGGCAATTAGAGATTGTGTATTTAAATATTGGTCAGGAACAATAAGCAACTTCATCAATTTGAACACTCGCTCGTATCTTCTCGCTGTCAACCACACCGCCACCTATACAAATCCTTTGAGAAACACGTTACATTTACTTCGTTCCATTTCAAGCCTCACGTTACTTTCTCGTATCATTGAGCATTGACTTCCGCAATCGATTAAACCCAATAGTTTCACGTGACCGTTCAACATTACAGTTTTGATATAGGAACACGCATCGTCAGTTGTTACTTTACCATTGAACGATTTTTGAGTGCCAATCGTAGTGGAGCATTCTGTTTGTCCCCTCGGATGAACATGCGAACATTTCCAACATTGGATTTGCGAACATTTAAGCAATTTTACAAAATTGTTATATTTACAAATAATTTAAATCCACAATGCTTATTGAGGTTCAATTTGATTAAAATTCATTATTCTAATGACAGCAAAATTGTGTCGAAATTGTGTTACGCTAGTACAACATCGTTCACAAATTTTATTAAAAAAAAAAATTTAAAGTAATAAAACGTAACAATAATAACAGTAGCACTTTTCGGATAATAATAATCGTTAAGTTATATTATGTATGTTATTCTATCAAAATACTCAAAATTAAAAAAAATATAGACGATTTAAATACCTATACAAGTACTCTACTAGTGCGAATCCAAATAAAATTCTAATGGATGGTAAATACCTAAAACGACATTCTTGTGGAACACGGCATTTCCAAGAAATCTTGATTCTTAATTATTTCATATCACAAAATGTTAACCAGTCGCTAAACTCGCCACAATAACAACTTAGTAGACGCATATGTGCACTTTAATTTTACCAACCCGATTAAAATTGCAATGGAGCTCTCATATCTAAAATGACATTCAATTGAAGAAAGAGATTTCTTAGTAAATTTGATTCTAAGAAAATTCATATCTCAAGATTTTCACCGTTGTTTTAGGCCAACCCGTTCAAAATTGTAATGGAGCTCGCATAGCTAAAACGACATTCAATTGAAGAGAATTTTTTAGTAAATTTGATTATAACTTGCCACTATAATATTTTGATAGACTTATATGTGGTCTCTTTTAAAATTCTAATGTATGTAGCTCGCATATCTAAAACTAAGAAATTCCGTTCTTCAATTGAATGTCGTTTTAGATATGCGAGCTCCATTAGAATTTTAAACCGTTTGGCCTAAGTAGAGTGCACATATAGGCCTTTCAAAATATTATAGTGTCAAGTTTGCCGATCGGTGAAAATCTTGAGATATGAATTTTCTTAGAATCAAATTTACCAAGAAATTCCATTCTTCAATTGAATGTCGTTTCAGATGCGAGCTTCATTAGAACGAACAATTTTAGTCGGGTTGTTACTTCTGGAGCATACATATGGCTCTATTAAAATATTATATTGACATGTTTTTTGTTCAAATAAATAAATAAATATTTAAATAATTATTTAAATACAAATATTCGGCTTCGCCTTTATGACTGCTTTAAACCAATTTACTCTCATTAACTTTGGTTTTTGTTGGTTTAGGATTAATTTAGTATAAACTTCTATTGGGTTGTTTGCTTAAAAACGGATGATATACTTGGGTAATAAAAGTCGATGCGGTATTCATTTTAAAAATTTATATAACAGTCAGCATTCCACAGAGAATTTCTTTCATTGCCTCGAACCTAGCGTGAAAAGAATCTATAGTTATAGATAATCTCAGGCGCGGTGCATTGCAGAAAACGTTTTCGGAATACCATAGCAGGTAGATCCCGAATTTTTTTAAGGACCATTAATCTTTGATCCAGAAAAATCATTAAAAGGAGTAATGACTTGTAGCCACTTACATAATTGCTTACCGTACGATGAAGGGTGCTTATTTGGAACAAGGTTTGGATGTGGAAGATTGTTCTGCCCAATTAAACAAGGTACTTGTAGCTTACGTATACATTTTTTCGGGTTGAAACGTTCAGTAAACCAAGAAATTTCGTCTTCTGCTAAATTAGCATGGGATAGATTCTGCTAGTATTTCATTACTGCAGTCCTGTGACAAGACAGTATGATAAAATAAAAGAAAACAAAATATCAATCCATATTGCAATTACTAGGTCCGTTTCAAGTTGTAAGTTCGCATATTGAGTTTCCTCGTAACTTTAGAAATACTCTCGTGCTGTATTTTATGATCTTGAAGATTTGACCGATCAACGAAATATCGAAAAGTGAAGACATAAATATAAGCTGTACCAGTGTTATTTCTTTTTACTTTGCTTTACTACCTTTAATTTACACCAACAGTTTGTACGTAACAGATTCAATTTTTTGTGTATAATAGCGGACCAAAACAATTGAAAGATTAGATAAATAAGAAAATGTGGAAAATTCAAGAAAGGTCGAAGCCAAACAGTGTATTAACTTTTATCGTAAAATTTTTAAACAAAAGTTTTAATTTGAAATACCGGATGCAACTGAATGTGACGTTTTTTATCTGCCAGTATTTTTGTTTTTTGAAGATAGCAGTTGTCACTGACAATTTCATAATAAACTTTTTACATGGTTAGTTTAGTTCGACTATTTTTTAAAAATTTTATATTTTTGAAAACAAAACAAATCACCAAAGACAAAATGTGGCATCATCAGTTACCCATTTGCCTGTAATGCATGCAATATGTGGCGCTAGATTTTGTTAATGAACAACACCTGGAAATCCAAAGAAAAAATTGGAAAATATCTGTAATTATTTAAACATAAACTAGTATCACCTATTTATTTTGTAAAAATTGAATTACAACTTTACACAATAGTAAAAATTCGCAATTTTAACTGGGAAGCGGTGAATGGCAAATTCAAACTGAAAAACAATGGGGAAAACAATAATAAAAAGCAATAATCTACATTGTCTACGAATATTCTACATACTATACGAACTTTTGACATTGTCTACAAAAAAATAAATTGTCGATGCTATTTTCAACACCATCATGTCAAAAATTCCAGTCTACGCGTAGACGCACCACAATGGTTGTGGCTAAAACTCAACTTTCTTTGCTATGCATATACTACTGTGGACAAAAAAAACGTAAGACTTTATTTAATAATTTAAGTTTCGCGCGGAAAACCATTCGTCGAAATATTTTTTTTCTATGTTGGTATGACTGTTAGTGACATCTGTGCCAAATGTCACATCAAAATAATCATTAGTGTTTAGTATACGCTTGTCTTCTGAAGTACAAAAAGCATATTCGGCGATTTCTACGTAATGAGTGAAATTATTCAACAAAGAAGTTCCATTAAATTTTGTGTGCGGAATCGATTTTGTGGTGCCGAAACGTTCAGAATGTTGCAAAAGGCCTTCGGTGATAATTGTATGTCGCGAGCAAGTGTTTTTGTATTGAGGCCGGGGGGATTACTTTGAGGGGACAAAATAGATTTGCAGAAATACTAAATAAAGAATTTTAAAATTATGAACAAAGTCTTACGTTTTTTTGCCCACGGTAGTATGTATCGGATCCGCTCGAAACGCGATATTTTAAAACACGATATTTCGAAACGAGATATGACAAACCGAATTGTACCATATCGCGTTTTGTACCATATCGTGTTTTGAAATATCGCGTTTTGAAATATTGCGTTTTGATAATTCGCGTTTTAAAATATCGCATTTCAAATGGGACCCGTATGTATATAGATCTTGAATACACCACACACGATTTCTGAAGGGAAACATTAAATTAACTAGACTTTTGAAAAAACACAAAATTAACAATAGTTTGTCTGTTTGAATTAAGAGTAAAAAAGTAAACTAGTGGTTTGCAACATTTTGTGATGGCAATTTTAGTCTTGAGTACGATACACGTCCAGGTGCAGTAACACATTTTGAAGACGAAGAACTTAAAATTTTCCTGGATGAGCACCCGCGTCAATCTCAAAAAGAGCTTGCAGAATAGTTAGATGTTGCATACCAAGCAAATCACTTCGATTGCATGGAACTGGAAAAATACAGAAGGAAGGAAAATGAGTTCCTCATAAACTGACCGAAAAAACAAAAACCGCTTGGTTAACATCTGCATGCATTTTCTTTTTCGGTACAAAATTAAATTTTTTTTACAACCATCAACATTAGTAGCAAAAATGAATATTCATGCCAAGAAAAGGTTACTGTAGTGTGTCCGGTGGGATTGGAAAAGAGTCATTTACTACGAGCTTCTGGAACTTGGTCAAACTATTATAGCTGTGTAACTATTACGTTACCAAGCATAATTGATCAAATTAGGTAACGGAGGAAAAAAGGCCATTTATCCAGAGGCCAAGGAAAGCGGAGGGTTATTCATTTTGACCTTAGGCTACACTCAAAAAAAAATTAGTTGAATTTTACTTCAATAATTGGGTGTGACTAATTACATTCAATTATTGCAGTAATTTTAAACGCGTAAAAAATATTTACCTTCCTGTTTAAACATGAACTTTTGAAGGAGAGAATTTAAACAAAAAAATTATTAATAACATTTTGAATATTGTTGAACTATTAACAAAAATGAGTTTACATTTAAACAATATAAATTATATTTAAACACATTTTAAACACATTTAGGATTAAATGAAAACAATTTAAATATAATTTTCAACAGTACTTGATGAAATTGGCATGTAAATTCGCAGAATCTATTATATTAATACGCTTAATTTTTTCAAACTCAACGCAAAAATGACCCCTAAACATGATCCAATCCGTTTAAATTTTTCAGGGTAGGTCGACATAAATATAGCGGTGTGCCTTTGCTAGAAAAATCGGAAAAATTCCACCGGGAAGTACCTGAAACGGGTACCTCAGGTGTTTTCAGCAAAATTTTGTCACGACGCCAGAATGCCATGACAAAATATGTTTAAATTGAATCTATGATCATGCGCATTACACCGTGACAATGACAAAATTTATTAAAATTGCCGATGTTTTTGTGATGACACACTGTGATGACAAAATGAGTAGAATATTTGTAATTGAATCTCAATTAAACAAAACAGAGAACATAAAATGATTTTACATACATTTTGGTATTGATAGTTGTGAGTGTAAAAATAAATTTCTCTATCTATTTAATATTTAAAAATTAACCGCGTATATGAATTTACTTTATTTTTGATAAAAGTGTATCAAATTTACATTTTAAAAATCTTCTTAATTATTTCTTAACCAAAAATTCAATAAAATGTATTCGCGTGACTGATTATTCAGTCACAGGTCAGCTTCTATTTATCTTCTATCTATCTTCTATTATATTAACACTCTTAATTTTTTCAAACTAAACCCTAAAATGACCTCTAAACATGATCCGATCCGTTAGATTTTTTCATGGTAGGTCGACATAAGCATAGCGCTGAGCGTGGGCTAGAAAAATCGGAAAAATTCCACCGGAAAGTGGTTTCAGAAAATTTCCAAGTTTTTGTGCGCGTGAAATCTTGCAACATTTGGGAATTTTATGGGACGACCAAAAAGCAAATATTTTTGTTCAAATTAGTGGCGCGCGATTCAAATTCAAAGTTAATCATGCCAGAGCTCACAATCATAGACGGGCAGTGGGTGTTCTATTAGCTGGGAAAATCATCCTCATGTGTGGTGACTACCTGAAGGCAGGGCGCGCGCGAACTTGTGAATCGACCATCAAGTTGAACCCGCTTTGGAAATTGGTAAATAAGATTACACTCACCAAGAACATGCGCGTCGATGAAGGTGAGGACGAGTTTGCGCAATATTTGCTTTCTGTTGGAAACGGCAATGCTCGAACCGACTCGATCACACTTCCGGCAGACTTCCGCAAAGTGTGATCGATTTCGTGTATGGTGAGATCAACACAACACCAGCCGAGGGAACCATCGAGGAGCGCACCATCCTTGCAGCCAAGAATGATGATTGCGCGCTAACCAATCAGCAGGTGCTTGACCTCCTGCCCGACGAAGAAGAAGTCAAACATAGTGCTGATAAACTTGAAAGTGACGACATGCATGAGGAACTCCGCCTACCCGTCGAGTTTCACAACAAGATTGTAGGGTCCGGATTGCCGCCGAATACCATCCCGCTAAAGGTAAACGCGATCGTTCGTTTGATGAGGAATCTAAGCACTAGCAAGGGTCGAATCAATGAAACACGCATGCGCGTCACAAAAATAAACCGCTACATTCTGGAATGTGAGGTGCTGACTGGCTTCTCAAAAGGCGAGCGCGTTCTCATCCCACGCATTAAGCTTTCACCCTCGGAAGGCATCTTCTCATTTAAAATGTCTCGCCTTCAATTTCCGGTTCAGCTCGCGTTCGCCATAACCATCAACAAGAGTCAGGATTAAAGCTTGAAGAAGGTAGGAGTGTACTTGCCGGCCCCCGTATTTACGCATGATAAGATGTATGTGGCCTTTTTGCGATGCCGCTCATTTGACGGACTCAAGGTGTTTATCGTTGAGACAAGCGATCAATCAGGTAATCGGGATTTTTTGAAGAGATTCTGTGCATGTAAATTGTAATGTATTTTACTATTTTATTATCTCTCCCTTCTACTACTATTTTATTTTCCTTTTGTACATTTCTTATGAAATATTCAAATTAAAGTTTGCCTCAGCAATTGTGTGCTTTTCCCTTTTGAGATTTTAATATTTAGTTTGGGTGCGTAAGTGATCATGTGATCCCGAGCGCGCGCTTCCTGTTTGAGATATGAATATTTGACTTGACACGTAAGTCATACTGTGTACATTTGAGCGCGTGCTTGCCGTTTAAGATTAAAAAATTAACCACGTATATGAACTTACTTTATTTTTGATAAAAGTGCATCAAATTTACATCTTAAAAAATCTTCTTAATCATTTCTTAACCAAAAATTCTACAAAATGTATTCACGTGACTGATTATTCAGTCACAGGTCTGCTAGTCTATTATATTAATACGCTTAATTTTTTCAAACTCAACGCAAAAATGACCCCTAAACATGATCCGATCCGTTTAAATTTTTCAAGGTAGGTCGACATAAATATAGCGGTGTGCCTTTGCTAGAAAAATCGGAAAAATTCCACCGGGAAGTACCTGAAACGGGTACCTCAGGTGTTTTCAGTAAAATTTTGTCACGGCGCCAGAATGCCATGACAAAATATGTTTATATTGAATCTATGATCATGCGCATTACACCGTGACAATGACAAAATTTATTAAAATTGCCGATGTTTTTGTGATGACACACTGTGATGACAAAATTAGTAGAAAATTTGTAATTGAATCTCAATTAAACAAAACAGAGAACATAAAATGATTTAACACACATTTTGGTGTAAATAGTTGTGAGTGTAAAAATACAATTTTGTCATGACACTCTATTTAATATTTAAAAATTAACCGCGTATATGACTTTACTTTATTTTTGATAAAAGTGTATCAAATTTACATTTTAAAAATCTTCTTAATTATTTCTTAACCAAAAATTCAATAAAATATATTCACGTGACTGATTATTCAGTCGAAGGTCAGCTTCTATCTATTTTCTATCTATCTGTTATATTAATATTCTTAATTTTTTCATACTCAACCCTAAAATGACCCCTAAACATGATCCGATCCGTTAGATTTTTTCAGGGTAGGTCGACATAAATATTGCGCTGTGCGTAGGCTAGAAAATTCGGAAAAATTCCACCGGAAAGTAACCGAAATGGGTACCTCAGGTGGTTTCAGAAAATTTCCAAGTTTTTGTGCTCGTGAAATCTTGCAACATTTGAGAATTTTATGGGATGACCAAAAAGCAAATATTTTTGTTCAAATTAGTGGTGCGCGATTCAAATTCAAAGTTGTAAAACAGTTCGTATGCGATTCAGTGCGAATCAATTTCAAAGTTGCTTAATGGTTAACGCGCGATTTAAATTAATAAAGTTAATCATGCCAGGAGCAGAGCTCACAATCATAGACGGGTAGTGCGTGTTCCATTAGCTGGGAAAATCATCCTCATGTGTGGTGACTACCTGAAGGCGGGACGCGCGCAAACTTGCGAATCGACCATCAAGTATAACCCGCTTTGGAAATTGGTAAATAAGTTTACACTCACCAAGAACATGCGCGTCGATGAAGGTGAGGACGTGTTTGCGCAATATTTGCTTTCTGTTGGAAACGGCAATGCTCGAACCGACT
The DNA here is from genome assembly GCA_947310385.1 of Nephrotoma appendiculata. Taxonomy (NCBI): domain Eukaryota; kingdom Metazoa; phylum Arthropoda; class Insecta; order Diptera; family Tipulidae; genus Nephrotoma; species Nephrotoma appendiculata. Next base: position 138,891,954 of record OX371225.1, on the reverse strand, counting down.
CGATCACACTTTCGGCAGACATCCTCAAAGTGTGATCGATTTCGTATATGGTGGCAACAACTCATCACCAGCCGAGGGAACCATCGAGGAGCGCACCATCCTTGCACCCAATATGGATGATTGCGCGCTTACCAATCAGTAGGTGCTTGACCTCCTGCCCGACGAACAAGAAGTGAAACATAGTGCTGATAAACATGAGAGTGACGACATGCATGAGAAACTCCGCCTACCCGTCGAGTTTCTCAATAAAATTGAAGGGTCGGGATTACCGCGCCATGCCATCCCACTAAAGGGTAACACTAGCAAGGGTTGAATCAATGAAACAAGCATGCGCGTCGCAAAAATAAACCGCTACATTCTGGAATGTGAGGTGCTGACTGGCTTCTCAAAAGGCGAGCGCGTTCTCATCCCACGCATTAAGCTCTCACCCTTGGAAGGCATCTTCTCATTTAAAATGTCTCGCCTTCAATTTCTGGTTCAGCTCGCGTTCGCTATAACCATCAACAAGAGTCAGGGTTAAAGCTTGCAGAAGGTAGTGTACTTGCCGGGACCCGTATTTACGAATGATCAGATGTATGTGGCCTTTTCACGATGCCGCTCATTTGACGGACTCAAAGTGTTTATCGCTGAGACAAGCGATCAATCAGCTGATCGGAATGGGCGCATCACAACAAAGAATGTATTTTTTGAAGAGATTCTGTGCATGTAAATTGTAATGTATTTTACTATTTTATTATCTACCTTGTACTACTATTTTATTATCTTTTTGTACATTTCTTATGAAATATTTAGATTATAGTTTGCCTCAGCAATTGTGTGCTTTTCCCTTTTGAGATTTTAATATTTAGTTTGGGTGCGTAAGTGATCATGTGATCCTGAGCGCGAGCTTCCTGTTTGAGCTATGAATATTTGACTTGACACGTAAGTCATACTGTGTACATTTGAGCGCGTGCTTGCCGTTTAAGATTTAAAAATTAACCACGTATATGAATTTACTTTATTTTTGATAAAAGTGCATCAAATTTACATCTTAAAAAATCTTCTTGATCATTTCTTAACCAAAAACTCAACAAAATGTATTCACGTGACTGATTATTCAGTCACAGGTCAGCTAGTTTTTCATATAATTTGCTTAATTTCAACCAATCGTTGTTCGAATTTAAACTCAAAATTGTTGATATTAGGTCAAAATTTACTTTTATTTTTAAATTTATTATATTTAAAATATATTTTCTGAATAATATTCTATTTAAATCAAAATCTTTGACTTTGACGTTTAGCAACTTCAGTGTGGTGAGTGGATGACGATGAAGACATTGCTGTACTACTCATACTTAAAATGCATAGTTGCTAATAACATATCCGAGGTACTAGGCGACGGTTGATATATTCAGTTAGATCATTATAAACATCTTTGGAGTTAACATTTTTATTTTGAGGCGTTAAAATAATTAATGGCGAATCGTCGAGGTATATTTCGGAGCATTGATTTTCTTCGTGGTGTTTTGGTGTGGTAATTGAACTATTATGTGGTTCGCTTGTTATTGTTGGCAGGTTTGGTGACATCCATGCCTCTTCGTCAAATTTTACCAACATAAATCTCACATTATTTTGAGCAGCATAATATTGTAGAAAATCGTCCTCTGTTATTTCAGATATGCTTGTTTCAAGGACCAAATTAATTCCTTGCAATCCAAGGGAATATGCTGAAAATTTGAAAATTAATCTAAATGTTATGGTAGGAAATGACATATTACGAAACGACATATAATAAGCGAAAAAATATTACACAATTTTTACCATAATTTTATAGACCCGTGCTTTATGTAAACTATACAGAACGAATCTCGGTTCTTAGGATCATAGTATTATAATAATTTTATTTTATAATAATAGTTTTATTATTATAATTATATTTTATCTTGTACTTACCTTAAAAATATATTACTCAAACTAGTTATAGCAGTTCTATATGGTTTCAGGTTTACTGTAAATGAATTTTGTTTTATTTTGTTGATTATTCAATAGTTTTATGTTTAAAATTTACCACAAAATGATTTTGTTCTACTTGAAATTTATCAATAGATTAAAGTTCAACAAACGTATTGTTTAATTTCCAACAACAATTAAATTTATAACATATTGGTGATGAAATTTAAACAAATAATTGAAAAAAATCAACATTTTATTTAAAAAATAGCAAAAAATTTCATTACTACATTTATTGTATGAAAATTGCTAAAATAATTCAAATGAAATTAATTGATCTTTAGTTTAAATTTGATCAAATTGTGTAGTAAGTTATCACGAGTGTAGTAAGTTATCACGATGCGGTGTATTCTCCAGATTTGGCTCCCTCTCCTTATTTTTTCAATAAAGTTGAATTTGATGAAAAAAGCAGTTTTTCCTTGGACACCTTGTAACGTTCGTTCCATTTTTGCTAAGCCGAGACAATAAGCGGTGGTGAATTATCGCGCCTAAAACGTTTAGTTAATTTTCATGTACAATCACTGCCTGAGAGGTAGGCAATTGTTAACGTTATTGCGATGATTGTGGTTTTTTCGGTGTGTGTACCTGAACGTTTTTGTTGTATCGCATGATAAGCAAGGTTTTTTAAAATTGACATCTCATTGGTTGAAAAAAATCAGATTTTTTTTATTTTGCGATAGGTAATATAATTTTTTTTAAACTAATTCAATCGCTTAATATCTGATTTTTCGAGTGAACAGTACTCTTTTTTTTAAATAAAATAAAAAAGCATTGATTTACTCACAAACAAATTATAATTACAAAGTGAAAAGAAAAAATTTCCATCTTAACAAAAGGGGAATACTTATCATAGGAGATTGGTTGATTTTAGTGGAAACAAATATAAAAGCGAAACTTGTATGAAAATATAGTGAAGGAAGCTGTGGTATTTTTTGTGCTGCTTTAGTACTGTTCGTGTGGATCCATATAATAGATGCGTGATGGTGTTTAATCTTTGAAGGATACACATCTGAGCCAACGCGACTACGGATTATGTGGTTTTACGCCTGCTGCTTCATAATTGTTTGATTTGCGTAGTAAGGTAACACGACAAAAAGCGTTAAACCGCGACATCACGCGTCGCTAGCGGAACAACCCCGTGTTATCTACCACCCTGATTCGGAGTATGATGTTTGGAGTCGACGTTAAACCGAAAATATAAACTGGCAAGGACAAGTGAGGTTGCCAAGGTTGAGGTAACCACAGCCTGGCAGCGAAATTGAACACCCAGGGACAAAAAAATATTTACGGCTAAGTGTTGCTTTGTTTTTTTTTTATATTTTTCATAATTTTCATTTCTTCTTTCCTTGTTAAATTTTATATGTCTCTACTTTGAATTAATTTTCCTTTTACTTGATTTGTCGTATGATTAAAGTTACAAAGTTTTTATTAATGGTTTCGGTATAATTTAAAGTGAATACAAATACTATTTTTATGTCTTATTTTTTTCGACAAATAACTTATTATGATTTTTTTCTTTTCTTCATTTTAGTAGGCATTAGTTCAATGTATTGCAGAGGCCACGGATGTAGGAAAAGCTTCTTCGTCTAAGGACTCCTCTCTCCTACCAGGTAATCTTCAGAATCTGAAGGGATTTCTTTCGTACGGTTATTTCTATTATAAAAGAAAAACAAGAATCATCAAATTTTTTTTTTTTGATAATAATTTCTTTTCTGGCTAATAAATTATTTTCTGGCTTCTTTTATTTTGGATTAAAAAAACTTAATCTAACAATTATTAAAAATTTATCAATTTTTTTTTTTGTTAAATAAAAGAACTATGTTTAACCTGTTGAGAATGAACTGTAAGGTGTTATTAATCAGTATATGTTGATAGGTTGACAGACCGGGAGTGAACCGAATTATGGGAAGTGTTGGGAGTGATGAGTGAGAGGGTGTGCTTGCCCCCCCCCCCCACCGACTAAACAGCGGCATATTGGCATGGCGTACTCGGGAGATACTCTTCGATTTGTTGTTTTTTTTTTAATTACATTAATATTTTTTTTTTGTTACGGTTGGCGATACATAGTTGGCCTTACAACCTAAGTAAGACTCTTACTAATTTTATAAGGGTTATATGTAGTTAATAGTTATACCCACACAAACTGAGTTTTTCATAATTAATTATGAATGAAAGCCTTAATTCTATAATATTAGAAAAAATGTTCGTATTATAAATTTTTACCAATTGTCAATCAATATTATTTAGCGAATTGCGCATTTACCGCTCAACCTATATATTTTGCCTTGCGGAATAAGCATTTTTATAATTTTTGGCAACTTGTGGAAAAAATTTGGTTTGATAGCATATCTTCTTTGATAAACATAGTCGGCGGAAAATTGATTGGACAATTTGAACTACCACGTCGGATCAATGGGGAACATTTTCTACGATACAACTTGGAATAATTACTTGATGTGTGTCTCTACAAACATGTGCAAATATGTGGCTACTGATGATGGAACTTTCCCTCACTATGCACTAGTAACGCACTAGTAGTCAGACATCACCTCAACTACCCAATCCGCTGGATTAGAAGGGGCGGGTTCATTGCATGGCCACCGCGGTCTTCTGATCTAAATCCTTAGACTATTTTCTGTGGGGTTATAATAGAGCTTGTTTATGGATGAGTAAACTAGATTGAACAGGAGATGCGTCATCGTATAATCAACACGTTATTAAAAATAACGAACGTGCCTTTTGACGGATTAAGCAAAATTTTATACGGCGATGCCAATATTTATTTTGGCAAATGGTGGACACCGAACACTTATTATAATATTTAAAATAAAAAAAAAAAATTTATTATTTTACTTAATTTGTTTTATTTCTGACAAAGCATCTATTTTAGAACCCGAAATTTTATTACGTGCATTTTTTAATAAACACAACTTACTTTGTCAAAAAAAATTGATAAAAAACATTCTGTTGGGGAAAGCCTAGTGTGTGATACAATTTTAAAATCTGGCGTCACTTAAAGAACAACAAAAAAATATGAAAACCAAAAAAAATTTAAAATACCATTATTTTTATTTGACAGAAGATAATGCAACTTATAAAAATGATTTTATTGGAAAGACCACTCTTCTAGATCGTATTAAAAAAGAAAATTAACGCGCATCCCTAATAGAAAACTTATAACTGTTGCCTTACAGAAAAGTTTGAGAAATATTTTGAAAAAAAGAAATTGTTCGTTAGGTTGGTGGTTTCCTTATGAAATGAGTAAAAGACAAAAGTCATAAGGAAGAGATTTTTTTGGGGATGCAGTGTTACGCGCATGCGATTTCACTAAAAAACGCTAATCACCCTGCTTTTACACAACATTGCATTTCTATATACGAGTATACTTATATATACTCGAAGTTCTCACGGGAACGGGAAATTCCGAGCATTTTACGAGGATTAAATAGAAACACTTATATCAATGGAATGTCAACGTCCCCGAATTATTTCTTGACTGTTTGTGCTGCTATTTAACGATAAAATTAAACTAGCGGTAAAATTAAAAACTGTAAATAAATAACCTAACCAGCTGATTGATGTGCATATTATATCAAAATTTAGAATTGATTTGATTTTATCTTAGAAGTGATTTGATTATATGGTCACAAAAAAAAAGTTAAGGTGAGTTGATTTCAAAGTGAAAATCGTTTTCAATTAGATTATTTTGTTTTAAAAATAATTTAATTCTGTTTTCAAAAAACAAAATCTGATTTACTTTTATTTAGATTTTTGCATTCAATTCATTTCATTTATTTTTCGTAAACGCCGCTCTCGACGCGCAATCAAAGAACGAATATCAGATTGCACTGACAAAGAACGACGACACAGTCGTCGCATGACTTCTCAAAGGCGAAAAGAAGAATTGGCAGATAAGCGGAAAGAACGACTTGAAGTGGAAGAAGAAGAAGATAGGCAAATTCATATCAACAACGCCAACAATATAGATCAACGGCGTAGACGTATGCAGATGCAATATCTGAATGATCGAGCTTCATAGCATCGAATTGATTTTTCATACGAACCGGATATTCAATACAATACCTAATGTAAATTCGTAATATCTGAGCTCACGGAATGGCAATTTAATAAACATACATAACAACTGCGCAACGAATTTCTTCGGTTCCAGTCACAAAGTTACATTCAAGCATCAGCGCACCAGATAGTTCAACCCTTAAATGTTTGTAACATTTACTCAAGACGGCTCCACTTGAAACTGCATTTTCACAATTTCAACGCATTTCAGTGGCTTGTGAGAAGCAGAGCTCTTATTCTTAATGCTTGTATTTAGGCACATTGTGATAGAAATTCTCTTCATATTCAAATAGCTAGGAACGGGTTGGTATCAAATCTCCTCGCGTTTGAATTCATGACTACTATATGAATGATCAAGACAAGTTCACGATTCGCATCGCAAGTCGCTTCCTGATCTTATAGTCAACATCCGTGACGCTCAGTCAATTCTACGCGGTTTTAAAACGAATAGTCGAAATCGTAAGTGGTGGAAAACTTTTAACAAGTCGACAAGATTTTATATAATCTATAAGATTTTTATACAAAAGTTCGAGCCGTTAAAGTGAGAAGCAAGATCGCCGATTATTTAGTGAATGTAAAAATACAACCGGAAGTGTTAAAGATAATACCTCATTTCTCCTGAAGATAACACCTCATCTCAAATTGAGACATTGGCGGCCAGCTCCTAACCAAACGTCATTTAAATATAGCTATACTCAGTTGTGAAAAAAGCCAACTAAAGACCACTTTTAGAAGAAAGTGCTGCTTAGCTTAGCTACCAATAAAGCCATGTATAGCATAGCAAAATATAAGTAGAACGCTTGCTCGATTCCTGGTGATGACAAAAAAGTTACGACTAAGCGTTTTTAATGTATTTTGTGTTACATTATGTACAATGCCCATATATCTTAAACCCCAGTTGTCGGCTTATTTCCATAAATAAATAAATTTTTATTCGCAACCATCGTGCCATAGTATTTTAAAAATGTTGGGTTTTCAAACAGCTAGACAGCTCTGTAATTTTGTATGTGATATTTAAATTGCGGCATAAGCAAGAGTCCGTATATTTTTTAATTAATTGTTTTGTGTCAATTTTAAAATGTAGTACAAAACAAACGTTTTCGGAATAATTTATTTGTCATTTCTTAAGATGAAGGTTGATGTGCTGATTGCATAACAGAATCTATTTGTTAGAATTAGAATAAAAAATTCCTTTCTTCAGATTTTCTTTGATAGATTAGATACGTCTGGTCTACCAAATGAAGTATATGATTATATGAATTGAAAGTCATAATTGAAGAGGATCAGCTAGATGGCCGAGAAATTGGAAAGAGGATACATGTATCATACAAAACAATTAAAAAATTACTTAAAATACCTTGGACTCGCGAAGAATCTCTATAGATATAGGTTACAATCGACCCTAAACATGGTCGGACAAAGACGTTTTATATTTTTTTGCTCCCACGGAACCTGACGATCAAATGTGATGCTGACTGTCTAAGTCACTGATAAAACTGCATTAACTAATCGAAAAAATTGCCTAACATTAGCAAATCGAAAATGAAATGGGTTTCACGATGATAACGCAAAGCAATACACAATTTTGGCTCTTCATTGAACTCATATTGAATGGATTAAAAATATTTGAATGATTATTATTATTTTCGTAAAATTTATTGGTAAATACATATTTTCCCCGGAACTATAATGACCCGGCTAATGAAATATACTAAATTTGGTTTTTCGGATATGATAAATTTACATGAGGTGTATCAAAATTACGACCGAACATAATAATTTCCAAAGCAAAATTTGAATATATTTTCTAGGTCGTCACAACCATGAATACAATAAATATATACATTTATTTCAAATAATCACTAATAACATTATAATTTAATTTTTATTTGGATTTCCAAAAACTCCAATTTAATAAAGAAAATATTCAATCAACCATTACAAATTCGATGGAATCACCTATGAATTTAATTTTTTTTGTGTTCGACTGTTAATCTCTTCTCTTTACAATAATCATTAAACCGAAATGATTTCTATATAAAAAAAAAAAAAAAAAAATTTGAAATAAATCAAAATAAAAATCAAATTAGAATTTTAAATATTGAATGGAAGCAACAAAAAGTATAATAAATATATACGCCCAAGCCCATCCTGTAAAATTTTGTATTTGCTTATTATATTTCTTGGAATTATATTATTATGTACCACCACACCATCACCACTGAATTACCGAAAGAAAGTAAATTATATTTATTTTTCTATGTAGAGATTAAATTATTGAAATAGGTTTAATGTACGTTCAATTTATGATGGGAAGTGACGCGTAATGCTACAATAATTAATAATTTATGATGTCTCTACAAAATATTATACGAATGTTTTTGGCTGAGTAAAAATGTACACCTAATCTGCGTTGATGTTGATTATAATGTTTCAAAGTTTGAGCATTCATTTATCCGTGACAATTTAAGGTTATTCGAGTGAATGTTTCGGACACAAATATCCAACTGATCGCCAATATGCTATTAAAATTGTCTAAATCGATTAATCGTCATATTATATTTTTTTCAGAGTACTCTTCAGATTATGATTTTTTGAGGCCCTGACATCGACAATGTAGACAACGTTGACAACCTCGATAAATATACACTTGGGTGAAAAAATCGCACATTGCTCAATTTTCCCCAAAAGTTCAAAAATATCAAAAAAATCAATTATTTGTTTAATTTTTTTTAATGCAACTTCAAATTCTATTTCAATACCTATGCAGTGGTTCCTTTTTTATACTTGTACCATGCCAACAAAGTGTTTTTTTGTCAAATGCATATAGCAGGCCTTCAAATTAAATTCTAAAAATAATTCATCAAGATCAATACAATAGCATGCCATGAAATATCTCGCTCGGAATTGTGATCATTCGCATATCGATACCACACCAGAGGTAGCCGCACAAGTGGTTGCACTAACTTATGCGGGCAGCCCCAAAGCGAAATGGCTCTACAACTAAATTTGAGCCGATTCTCCGTTCGTCGAGTGTGGCAGACATATCAGGAAACTGGTGCCTTCAGACGGCAACAACGATCTGACTGACCTCGTGTTACAGCAAAACGTGATGACCGCTTTCTTCTAACTACTTCGTTGTGAAATCGCCGTATGAATGCGGTTCAACTGAGACGGCGGCTCCAAGAAATTCTTGAAGTCGAAGTGGTGGGCAGTTTAAAGACGACTTTGAGAAATTAATCTGACTGCACACAGCCAAGCAAACGGGCCGAAATTGACCGCAGCCCACCGACAAGCCCGTCGTGAGTTCGTTCGAGAGCATTTGAATTGGATAGAAGAAGAATGGATAACAGTCTTGTTCTCTGACGAGTGCAGGATGTGTTTATATGGCACCGATGGACGCATAAGAATATACAGAAGACAAGGAGAGCGCAATCCACAATGTTGCATTGAAGAACGTGTCTCGTATGGCGGTGAATCGTGCATGTTCTGGGGAGGCACGTAATTAGAGACGAAGGCAGATCATGTATTCATCACACGAGCCAATACTGGCTTTCGATCAAAAGGAATGAACCAGTACATTGAGGAAGTGCTCTAGGAGTACGTTGTACCTTTTGCATGGTTTATTGGTGAACATTTTCCGTTTATGCAGGATAATGCGAAACCGCATACGGCTGGTGTACTATACCAGTACCTTCAAGAAGTGGATATGCCTATTATGGAGTGGCCAGCTCAAAGCTCGGATCTCAATTGCATTGAACATTTATTTGGGTAAGTTGAAAAGAAGGGTTCAAGCCAGAGATGTTGCTCCAACGAGTCTCCAGGAGCTGCAACAGGCGATAGTAGAGGCGACAATGAGCGAATGGGAGGCGGTACCTTAAGATTTTGTGAAAACTTTTGTGAAATCAATGCAGCATCGAAAGGAAGCTGTCATTCGGACCAGGAGAGGAAATACTTCTTATTAATATCTCTGTTTTTTTTTGTTTTTTTCCATGTTTTAATTCGATTTTTACCCCTATTTTTCATGCTGACAAATTCACAAAAACGTGTACCTCAGATGTTTACCCCAAAAATCAGTTTGATGGCACTTATAAATACTAAAAAGGTACTACCACTGGATAGGTATTAAAATGACTTTGAATCTGCATTAAAAAAAATTAAATAAATATTTGATTTTTTTTTTGATATTTTTGAACATTTTGAGGAAAATTGAGCAATGTGCAATTTTTTTGCTCTCCTACTCATTATTTCCTCTTTTGTTAACGCTAGATAGTCTGATAAAAGTACTACTTAATGAGAATAATATTGAAAATGATTACTTGTTAATTAAGCAGAGTCTTAAAGGAAAACGAAACTGGTCAGTTAAGCAACTTCTATCGGTTTTAGAATAACAAAGGTATCTCTGAGTATGGAACACGTTTAAGAAATAAACTAAAAATCTGATAAACATTCTAAAACGCTACGCTCTATACTCCTCTATACACGTTATTTTCTGTTTTGTACTAATTCCGTCTCATTCATGCATTTATTGCTGATTATTTACTCAAAAATACAGTGACAATTGTACCCTATTAAAGTTAGCCGACTCCAGCCGAAAAATGTCGATAATGCAGATTCAAACTAATCAAACGAAAATGACAACCGATTTTGGTCGGTAACATCCCAACCGAAAATGTCGATAATGCAAATACGAATTGTATGCCGAAATGTAATTGTTTTTATTGCAAATTTTAATTTTGTTCTTCCTAAAAACCAACTAAAAAATATAAAATAAGAAATTTTCATTCGAAACAATAAAAATTAATATACAAAACCTAATTTCTCTAAGTGCTGTATTACATGTCACACACAAAATTTGAAAATTTCTAATAATTGACCGTTTAAAGTGTCATGGCTGGAAATAGATTCAAATGAAAAGTCCTATTGATGCTCACACCTGGAAAAAATTTCAGGTCGATTTCTATGTTGGAAGTCCGGGAAAACTCGATTGAATATATCGCACATACAAAATTTGAAAATTTCTAAAAATTGACCGTTTAAAGTGTCATGGCTGGAAATAGATTTTATTTTAATTTTTTTATTTTGTTTTTAAAGGAAGTATTAATTGTCTAGTGGATTTAATGTCCTTTGAAGGTCAATTAATACCCCCTTTTCATTCACGCACAGACCACCCATTCACACAATTACAGTATACCACCTGCACATTGCAAGCTCCATGTCAACCTGTAAACGGACATGGACGGTGGGTCGGCGCTGAATTCTGCACTCCAACAGAGGGTCTTAGTTGTGTTTATTAACATTACCGATCGTAATCGATGACGAAAATTCGCTTTGCATCCAGCCTCTGATGGGATTCGAACCCAGTACCTCCCGCTCCAAGTGCCGAAGCTTTAACCACTGCATCACTTAGAAATTTTCAAATTTTATGTGCGCGATATATTCAATCGAGTTTTCCCGGACTTCCAACATAGAAATCGACCTGAAATTTTTTCCAGGTGTGAGCATCAATAGGACCTTTCATTTGAATCTATTTCCAGCCATGACACTTTAAACATTATAGACATAATTGCAAGTTTTATTGCATTTATAAAAAAATTTAATTTAGAATAGTTTACGTTGATGAACCGAAATAAACGTTTTTGATTTAAAAAGTAATTACTGTTTAATACCAAAATTACGAATCTGCATTACCGACTTTTACTGGCGAATAATACAAAATGTTTTCACTCTACATTATCGACTTTTATCGGCTAATATTTTTTTGTTATTACAACCGAATCTGTATTATCGACATTTTTCGGATGATACATTTTAGTTGATACAGACGATTCTGCATTATCGACATTTTTGGCTGAAGCGAGTCGGCTAACTTTAACAGTATGACAATTGTAGCTATTTTATTTTTTAATATTAACGTGACGCGCATTGGGGACGAAGTCCGACATTCATATCTCCATGCGGTGCCTCCTGGGTAACTCTTAATGAATCAGACGGTGTAGTGGAGACGAGCAGGGGAAATCCTGTTTATAGTCATGGACACTACATGTCAGGGCGGGTTATTGGCGCCTCAAAACCAATATCAAACCAGCGTCTATATAAATGTGTTCAAGGTAGGACTGGAGAATAGAAGATTTTCTCTTCTTTAAGATTCTCACCAGTACGTGACCCACACACGTAATAAGCGGGTTGAGCAGCAGACAAAGAACCGTCCCTCATAAAACCAACTAAGTTATGAACCATAATCAATGGCCTCCGATTACCATATCGGCTTCAGCACTAACTCGACCTCGGAAATTGTACACGGACAACGCTTTAAAAGTGGGAACATGGAATGTGCGCTTAGCCTCTTAAAACCTGGAGATCTCCAGAACCTTTCGAACTAAGCAAAGAGCTACACATTCGTCGTACTTGCGCTACAAGAAATTAGATGGTGTGGGAGTGGGATACATGATGCCATCAATGGTTACACACTTCATTACAGTGGCCATCAGAACGGAGTAGAATTCGGAGTTGGCTTCGTCATCCATCGGCGCGTGAAGCATCATATCATCGTTTTCTGCCGTATCAACATGCGGATATACAAGGTCAGACTTCACACTAAGAAATTTAACATCACGATCGTTAATGTACATGCACCCACCGAAGATAAATCACATAATCGTATTAGGCAGAAAATTTAAATAAAACGTTATTGTTGTTTCTTTCATCACAGGTGCACATTAGTTGAGCGTAGTGTTAAAACTCCTGTTCGCATCTTGTGCTTGAAACACTAAAATGGTTGCAACTTTTATCTTCGTTCGACAAATAATCATCTTAGGTCTTAGGCTGCGCTATAATTCGTGACTTATGTTGCGCAGAATGACTTATTTGAAACGAATAGACAATAGACTTAATGTAGACTTATTTGACTTTTGTAAGAGGCATCCGCTCAAACTTATAACTCATTTAAATAAGTAAAACAAATCTACAATAAGCCTACTAGAGGGAAGACTAATTGAAGTCTATCAAATAAGTCAGTCTCCACAAAATAAGTCTTGAATTAAGCCGCAGTTTTAGATACGAAATTTTTTGTTATATTTAAGTAACTAAAAAGTTCAGAGCCATCTTAGCCATTTTATTTAAATCTTTAATGTCTGTCTTTTTGTCTACATCGTTTTTTTTAATTTTACCAAATTTTTGAAAATATATAAATTGCTCGCGGGATAGTTGACGATAAACAAAAGTTTCAGGCTTCTCGTTGACCGAAAGTATAAAATAAGTGAATTAAAATCGTTATAGGTACAATTTCATCATGCCATTAACCTTACATTTCCCGAGCGTTTTCAAAAATATTTGTAATTTCCAAAATATCATGATTTTCGATTAACCTTGTAATTGATTGATTATAATGAGACACAGCTCTTAATATGCAAAATAATATATTTTTATTGCATGAATTTCTTCATAAGATATAAAAATGAAAGAAAATTGTAAACAATTTATCATTTTTGCCATATTTTTTTAAATATAATTTTAAAAAATATAAAAATTCAATCGCTTTCAAAAGCGTTTCTTGGCAATTCACCAGCCACGTTCATTCAATATGTGCTTCATTTTACAAATAGATACTTCGTTCATGACAAGGGTGGTGTTCTTTCTTATAGCTCAAAATAAAGTTCAAATTTGCAGTGAGAATATGTGCTTCAAACTGCCACTTTGTACCTCAACCTAGTAATAATGTTTGAGTATTCCTACGTTCTTTCGAATATTGACTTACCAGATATTCGTCAAAAGCTTCTACCTCACAATTCAGTTTTAAATATTTTCACTATATGAAATTTTATTCACAAAGTGGGCGCTACCGATATATTTTTTGTGAATCTAACTGATGCTGAAACTTTTCTCATTATTTTCAAAAACTACTTATCAATTGGCAATGTTCCGCACAGTCTCTTGGATAAGAATCAAGAATCCTAATTTAAAATTGTCCAATTTCGCAAAAATACGCCACATGCCTATGAAGGTCATCAGGATGCCTTCTGAGGAGCAAATTTGACACATAACCCCCTTCAAATTGCTATACATTAAAGCTGTCCAGCTATATGCAAAAATACGTCACTAGTTTATGTGGATCTTCAGGGTGCCCCATTGGTGTCCGCTCATTTCTTCAAAATTTTAATGAAAAACTCCACAAATGAAAATTTTGTGGAGCGAATCCAGAATAATTTGCCGATAAGAGCAACTTAATTTCAAAAATGTAAACAATGTGTCTATGCAGATCGACAGGGTGTCACATTTTGGAATGTTTAATTTGCTTTATTGTGGTCCTTTACTTTTTCTTACTTATAACGAGAAAGTCTGACAATGGAAATTCAGTGGAGCGAATCCTGAAATTTTTGGCACTAAGTCACGTCCATTGTGCAATGGTAAAGCTGTCCAAACTCGCAAGAATACTCCACATGTTTATTTCGATCGTCAGAATTTCCCATTTCGGCCCCTTCATTTTATCAAAATTAGAAAGAAAAGACCGCAAGTGAAAATTCTGATGGAGCGAATGCTGGATATTTTGGCGCACAGCCACCCACATTCTACTGCAATAGAAGAAAACTGAAAATTTCTCAGAAATACCCTACTGGCCGTGGTATATTTGCCAATGAACGAAAATTATGGAAAATGAACAGATCCGAAGGGAGTACCTTGATAGTCTGCATATAGGCATGTTGCTTATTTTTTACTAAATTATGCTGCTTTTATTTTTTGCCATTTGTGGGTGACGTACCAAAATTTCCAGGATTCGCTCAAAGGAATTTTCATTTGCAAACGGGCCAAAATATGTGGCATATTTTTGCGAACTTCAATTTATTGCATTATTTAAGTGGCTAGTGGCTATGTGCAAAAATATCTTGGATTAGTTCCACAGATTTTCCACTTTTCACCTTTTTCGTTATAATTATGAAAAATGAGGCATATTTTTCGAAATAGAAAGGTTTTTTTTATTTTATTATATAGAAAACTATGTGCCAAAATCTCCAAGATATCCTTCGAATACCCTGATGATCCGCAAAAACATGTGAAGAATTTTTCTAAATTGGACTCCAGGATTCGCTTTGCAGAATTTTCATTTTCAGACATTTTCGTTCTAATTATGATAAAATGAACGAGCAAAAAACCTGTGACGGTTATCCGAGGTTGTACAGCTGTAATCTATTGCAATATGTAAGTACGGCTTTGTACCAAAATGTCCAAAATTCGCTCCACAGGATTTCCTTTGTCCGACTTTTTCGTTCTAATTATGATAATAAGCACAGGATATAATAGGGCACTCTTACGTTCCGGATACATATGTGGCGTATTTTTTCAAAGTTGGAAAGTGTTAATCAATTTCACTATGACATTAGATATATGCCATATATCTCCAAGAAAGCATAGAATTTCCATTTTCGAACGTTTTCGTTATAATTTTATGGAAAATGAAGAGACACAAATGGGACTCCCGATCCGGTCAGTTTTAATCAGATGTACCATGTTAGTGGCTATGTGCCAGAATTTACAGGATTCAACCTTATGATCCGCATAGTAGATTGTAGATTACATTATATACATATGTGGCTATGTGCCAAAATCTCCAGGGTTCGATTTCCATTTGCGGACTTTATAAAATATTTTGAGTTTATCCTAATTTTCGTCTTATGTGACCACACTAATACATATGCAAGTAAAACAAGTTGTGGAAAAATTCAATACGTTAAAATTAGTAAATAAAAGATGTTGCTTAAATATGCCGGGCTATGTGTTCCGCAGTCGCGGTTGGGAAGTCAAAATGTTTAGTTAATACGCATTTTTTATCATTTTGGTGAATTTAGAAATGAAATTTTTGTTATCAAAAAGTTTTTCAAATAGATAATTACATTATTTTATTTAAATTATTAAGGGGTTTCATAACACTTTATTTTTAAATTAACAGATGAGATTAATGCCAAAAGAAGTTTTAATGAAATTAATATCTTCCAAATATCTCTCTGGAAAACCGATTCAGACATTTAAGAAATTTAGATTTTTATTTATACGTCAGTTGTTTTGATTCCTTATTATTTTAATATTTAATTCTTAGCTCAATAATGGTCAAACATTGCCAGTAGCAAAGAAAAACTATTTCTGCCGGCTTATTATTATTTGACCATTTTTAAACTATACTAAATAGTTCCGCAAAAATTTGCGATAAAAAATATTTTGTTAGATAAACCTTAAAATTAATTTTAATGTAAATAAAATAAAATATACTTTCGTACTTGACCTTGAACTTACGAGTACATATTTTACCAGCAATTGTAAATTTTAATAGTGCTAAATACAAATTGAAACTTTAGTGCTCCCCAAAATACTAAATGTTTCAATTTTTTGTTTAGTGGATGTCTAACAAATTATGTAAAATGGTTTTTAATTTTATTATTTAATTTTGGCGCTTTGCTATTATACTGCCCATGGTTTTACAGGTGAAAAAGATTGCAAAGGGCCCTATACGGATAACATAATTAATTTAACAAAACACGTAAATCAAACCTGGTTGATAAATAGCCCTATAACGTTAATATGTATTCCCGCTGTTACAAAATGATTACAACCCGCCTATTACGACTAAGAAGGTAGTTACCCCAGAACAATTAAATCACCTGTAGATTTACTATTACATGCTACTGCCTATCTTTGTCATGTATACCTAAATATACAATTGACATAACCTTTATAGTTAAATAATCGACAAAGCAACAACCCAAAAATTATCCATTTCATCATCACTATGCTTAAGTAAATTTTCCAAAATAAAAAGTGATGTAACCTAAATAAATAGATCATCATTAAAAGGTTGCTGTACACTATCACAAACATGTCAAAAACATCTAGAATACGAGTCCCTTTTTCACCTCAACCCAAACAGAAACCCGAAATATTCTAACTTTGGTGACCTGTAATAAAATTTGTGTTTACAAATTTGAATGCATTAATTTTAATTTTCAAAAACAAAAACAACAACAAACGATAAGATTAATTACAACACAAGAGATAGTCGAGTTATTTCTTCTTTAATTTTGGTCAATCGACAAATGGTCATGTCAACGTAACAATCCTACCAGTTTACCTGTATATTAAAATATACCTTGCACAAGGAATGAACACGCATTTTTCCAATTTGTCAAAATTATAGTTCGTGATTTTTTAATTTTTTAGGGGGGTTACCTTTGACAATTTATTAATGACATGAAATTAAATTTTAATTGTTTGCTTAGTTGATTTATTTTGAAGTACAAACATTATTTTATTGATTTTGAAAGAAATATTTATAAATTTTAAAATAAAATTATGTTCTTATTACAAAAATAGTAATTACAAGACTGATATTATAAATTATGATATAACAATAAACTTTTGTGACATTTAAACTAAATATAAATAAAAAATTGTCTATTGTGTGCTGAAATAAATTTATCTATTTATTGATTATTAATAATTAATTATGGTATTAAGAAGGTATATAATTATGGTAGGTAGAAAAGAAATATTATGATGTGTTGAAATCCTTTATGATATTTAAACAAATCAATTTATTTGAATTTTATCTAATCGATGAGATATCTTCATAAGTTAGGATTGGCCTTCATTAATGTAAGACGTACTTGTATAATGTAAGATGAATTGATTTTTTTTGTGACTTTAGTGTCCGATATAAAATACTGTTTGTAAAAGTGAAAATACTTGCACGAAAATAATAAATTGGCATTGGGATCTTCCACACCAACGCTCGCTTCGCAATATTACCCCTGCGAGTGAAAAAAGTTATTTGTTTCAATCTTAATCTTCCAAAAAACAATTGGAAAATCATGCATCATGCATGAAGAGGCTGAACAATATATAGATAAGGTAAAACAAGTAATCCCATGACTTTCATCCCATAAAAACCAAATTTATGTTTTATGTAATTCTAACCAAACTGCGTCATGTCATAAATATTATACTATTACGACATAACAATAGAAATCTAAAATATATAATAATATTTAGTACAAAATATTATAACACTGAAATTAATGATGTGTTTTGACTTTTGAGCAAAAAACCCTTTAATAGTCATACAAATATTGGGTTAGTGAGTATAGTTTTTGCAAGAGTTTAACACTGACCAAGCCGAAATCTAACTTGCAACATTTTGACAAAAAAATTAATTACATTAGGAAATATGGCAAGTGACATACATGTGCCTATTAGGGTGGCCCAAAAAAATCAAAAACGTTTTTTTAACGCATACCCTCTTCATTTATCTGCATGATCTGAGAACACTTGTAAATAAAATTTGGTGTACGTATGGATCACAACAACCGGTGCCAACTTGAATCGAAACATCTCAGTACTTACTGACTTTTTAAAAAATTATAAAAATTTTGGTACCGCGTATTCCAAATATCAGAAGTTTTGTTTTTCCTGTAGTATACCAGTTGTTTTTATTCAATCAACATGTCAGTGGAATTACGCAGTTCAAGAAAACCCATATTTTTAAAAGGGGATGTAAATAATATCAAATAACAGGTTCTAAACTTCCATCTAATCAACAAGTTCTGGCAGTATTGTTTTATAATATGCGTGAAGTGAGTTTAACTGTAAATACTAAATCTTTGCCTAACTGTGTGAAGAAACTTGTGAACTTATATCAACTTTGGAGGGGCTTGCAAAAAAAATGCGCAGAAAACACAAGACGTATTTAAACTGCGTCGGCAAGAGTTTGTCAAACAATTGGATAATTTGTTTGACATTGTGCACGCCAACGCACTTCAATGCGGCTTTTTTGCTGCGACAGAGAGAGCCACGTCGCCCTAGTCACTTAGGTGGAGTGGACAAAAAACTGACGATAAAGAGGAAAGAGAGCGCCTCAGAGATTATGCGGAAGAACAGAAGCGTTCTCAATATTTCTCAGCGTTACATTCGACATTATCTTATGAACCGTTAGAAATGAATCATCTGATTCTAATGACAATATAGATCTTCAAGAGTATTTGCCAACCCAAATCGAGCGCACACAACTCAGACCGTCTAGCAGCGCTAGACAGGTGTCAGTTAAGTAGAAGAGATTCTGTGTTAAGTGACTATTGAGGCACTTGGATATAACACTGATGAATTTCCTATGAATAAGTCCTCAATTCATAGAATTCGCACGGAAAAACGGAAAGAGTGCGCGGAATCCATAAAATTTCAATTTCAAAATGAGGTATCAGATGTCATGACTGTTCACTGAGACTTAATAAACACATTTTTATTAATCACTTGTTTTTTCACTGTTCACTGAGACGGTAAACTGTTGCCTGCTTTACACGCTGGGATATCGAAAGAAAATTATCTTCCGATAGTTATTTCATATGTAAATAAAGTACAACTCATTGCTGTGCCAAGGCTAGAAAGCTCTACAGGAAGCGAACAGGTGAAAACGGTTTGGAGCGCAATTTTAGACTGGAATCTCGAAGATAAAGTACAAATTCTTTATTGTGATACTACAGCTTCAAACACAGGTCGTATAAATGGTGCTTGTGTACTTCTTGAACAAAGGCTAAATAGGGAAATGTTTATTTTTGCTTGCCACCGTCACGTGTATGAGTTGGCGTTAAAAAGCGTGTTTGAATTAAAAAATAATCAAGTGACTACAAGACCTGACATTCCACTCATTAAAAAGTTTCGAGATAACTGGAAAAGTGTTGATCCCGATAAAATACAGTTCTATAGTGAAAACCTCACATTGCATCTGACTATTTCCGAAATTGACAATTTGATTGAGTTTTACAGAACCCAACTGAAGAAAAAAATAGTCAAAGATGACTATCGCGATAGCGAGAGTGATTTAGTCTCTGAAAATATCACTACTTAGTGCTCAATTGAAAATTTCAAGCAAGGATAAGAAGGCACTGTTAGACGTTTGCCTGTGCTTCGTGACATCCTACGTTAAGCCTTGGCTGCAATGTATTTTGGCAGTAAAAGCACCTTACGCTTACGAAAAAATTGATAAAAGCATCTCAAAAGCAGTTTTACAGAAATTTAGCCAGCATTTATGGTATTTGACTGATGAAGTTTCTGTATTGTCACTGTTTGACGAAGATGTGGACCAAGAAAAAAAAGTAAAAATTTTGAAAATTTAGCCAAAGAGAGTTTATCAACCCACGATGAACGTTATATACCATCAAAAGAAGAACTTTGTAGTCCAAATTTTGGTAAGTTTGATAAGTTAATATCGCTCACTGCGTGCAAGATAACGATAAGTATACTTATCGCGTTATTGCATGATTGCATTTTCATATAGTTGGAAGGATGTAGTGTATTCCAGTTCAAGAGATTTTTTAAATCAGGTCCTCCTGCAGATGCTGTATCACTTTCAAATAATACGATAAGTCAATTTTTGTGTTTTGTTCCCGTTAATAATACTCTAACTTGACTTATAGTTTTCTTGGTTGTAACAAATCGCGTTCTCAATATCGTATTTCCCATTGTCGTGTTCTTAGCAGGCAAATAGTTTTTTACTGCAACTGTAAGTGTAATTTATCGCAGTTTATGTAGCAAATAATTTTACGTTTTGATAACTAAAAGTACTATTTACAGTATATTTCAGCTGGGAAATATTTATAAGTAGGCATTGTATGTCTTGTTACACTTTTATTGTTTGAAATCGTGTAAAACTATTGTTTTTTTCACAAAATCTTTAATTTAGATTTCTTGCAAAATATGTGAAGCTATATCCGGAAAATTATAAACAAATAAACCGAACGTTTATATAAAATATACCATGTCCGACGAATAGACATGTTCGATTGCTGCTATTGATTTAAAAGAAAACGACTCTGGTATATATTTTTAAATAAGTTACATTATCAGCACCCTTTGTACTGTGTTTCATAATCAGAGTTTCATTTCCTCAAATTTGCCAGTGGTTCATCACGTTCTCAATTGTATCTTCAACTCAAGCTTTATTTAATATAAAAGCTAACAAAATTTATTTTGCACTCCCAGATCCATTTGCGTGCTACGGTGCAGGTTCTGAGTATGAACCTCCAGATTTAAACTCCTCTGGTTCTTTTGAACTAGCACCTTCACAACAAAATAAAGCAAAAACGAGAAATAGGAAAAGAAACCTGAATAGCTGGCACAGAGTAGAGTCTAAACGCGAAAAAAATATAGGAAATCAATATAAAAACGCAGTCGGACGGTTAATTCCTCCAAAACAAATGAAACCCGGCTGTTCGTCAAAATGTCGCCTAAAATGCCAAGAGAATTTGAGTCATGATATCAGACTTAACATTTTCAGCCATTACTACAAACTCGCTGTAAAAGAACGTCAATGAGACTTTGTAGCTAAAGGAGTTAAAGTGGTTGACAAAAAAATCACGAAAATTGCATCAAGAGATAGCCGACGAAAATCATCAAGGATTTATTACCTTAACTATCGTTCAAAATATAGGCAAGAATCGATAAGAGTATGTCTAAAAATGTTCCTCGATACTCTCTCGATATCTAATCAGGTAGTCGATACTGCGCTTTCCAAATCTGGAAGTGGTGGAATTGATGAACGCGGTAAGAAATTACTAATTGTAATGGAACAGCTCAATTTATTAAATTTTAAACTTTTAATAGGGAAATATGTAAGGCAAGCAATGAAGTTAAGCAAACTTCAAAAAATTTAGTATTGGAGCATATATCTGCTTTTTCCGTAGTCGAATCGCACTACTCACGTGCACATACTGAGAAATGTTTCCTAGATAGCGATCTTTCGGTATCCAAAATGTATCTGTACAAGAAAATATAGTAACTGCGTGTATCGATTTTCAAAAACTTTTACAGTGCCCATTCGGTGAAACAAGTATCTTCTTTTATAAAAGGAAATTAAACCTTCATAATTTTACAATATACAATTTGGCTAATCATCAGGGTGATTGTTATTTATGGGATGAAACTATTGCTGGACAAGGAGCGTCTGAGGTAGCCAGTTGTTTATACCAATTCATTTTAGAGAAAAAAAACACAAATAATGTAAACAAATTTATATTTTGGTTGGATAATTGTCCCGGGCAAAATAAGAATAAGGTACTTTATTCGTTTTACTCATGGGTATCTAGAAAACTGAATATTGACATTCATCATAAATATCTTGAAAAGGGACACACTCAGAATGAAGGAGATTCGATGCATTCAAGAATAGAGAAGTGTCGCAAACACAAAACAATATATATTCCCGCACAATACTATAGCCTCATACGAAACTCAAAAGTAAGTGGATCATCGTATATTGTTCATGAACTAGAACCGAAGGATATTTTAAATTTCAACAAGATATCAGATTCTTATTTTTTTGCTAAAAACACGAAAAATGAACAATTTTGGCCGAGCAAATTGAGGGAAGTTTACATATCAAAAGATAAGCCCAATATATTATTTTATAAATATGAATTTGGGGAAAACTTTCAAGAAGTTGTTTTATATTTCGATGAAACGTCCACAGTACAACGCCGGGGAAGGAAAAGAAAAGCCATTGATCGTGGCACTGTAGATCAGTTATATAATCAACCGAAACCGATTTCTGATCAAAAGTATCAGGACTTAATGTTCTTATGTAAAAATAATTACATTCCTGGAGTTTACCATCAATTTTTTGAAAATTTACCTCATAGTCACACAATATCTTAAAACTTAGATATTAACCTTTTTCTTTTTAATTAATGTGAATAATTATTATTATTACTAACGATTTTGAAAATAAATAAAAATCTATAAAAATTACAAGTTTGTATTTCATTATAGCTTAAAGTTGTTTGTAATGGTTTTTAGATCTGGTTCATATTCTAAAATGGGCTCCTACTCCGAAATTTTATTATCGTGATCTTTATGATTTACTGTAGACTACAATAAAACAATATTTTTAAAATTGTATTGCAATACTGCGATATGTAGAGTTACAATAGCATAAAAGAAATTATTTTTTCTTTATAAATACTACAACTCGACTTACGATATAAGACTTTAAAATTTCTTCAGTCAAAAAAACTATAACTAGTACTTACAATGTTGTTTTAATAAAATTGTACACGACGAGTAACTCGTTTACTTATTTAAATTAATTTTTTTAGATTTTTGAAATGACTCCAGAAATTGTCATGAAGCATAAACGATTTGGATTAAAGAAAACTCTCAATTGAGCACGTATTGAGAAAGATCTAGCTGAAAAACCTAAAAACCTATCTGAAAAACGATGTTTTTGACTTATCGTTTTATTGCACGCAGTGAGCGATATATAGAAGTCATGTCTTCAGTTTTCTGTTTATTTCATAGGTTTGTTAACTGCTTTTTTATTTTGTATTTTCAGAGAAAAACATCTACTACTTTATTTCAGCCAAAAACATATCATTGTTTCATCGTCTTAAAATTGACGATAGTTTTCTCCAGGAATGTCCTATTTTATGGTCAAATAATATTCTGTTTCAAGAAGCCAGAAAGAATGTTTTAACGCTGAGAGCACTAAGAAAGAGCGAACAAGTTGACTCAGGACTTTCATAGTTTAATTACGGTGGAAGAGGAACAAAAGCAATTTTTATTACGGTGGATACTAGAACACCGGAAGCTTTATCCTGACTACAATATGCAAACTTAAAAAAAACATTTGAACAATAATTCTTTTTAATGCAAATAGTTACAAGATTTGGCCATATTTGAATTTTATTTACTAAATAAATTTTAAGTTTTAGAATCCTTCTATACCAACCCAGTACAAAAAAAATCTCCGTTGTGGCTTGGGACACCCTAGTGCCTATGGCCAGAATTGGTAGAAAGTTTTATAAATATAGCATTTTAATTTTAGCCACATAAAACCATTTTATTTGTTAATTCAGGTATTAAAATATTGTAATTGTAATTATTTCAAAAGTATCACAAAATTCTATATTACAAGAAACTATAAAATAAAAATAACAAAACATATTTAAACATTATTGTAAAGACTTTAATTAAATTTATGGTGCTCTCCAAAGTGATCTCTGTCCGTTCTGTAACAAACTTCACAAAAAACGCAGAAATTCGGAGTTCTACAATATTATAAATATTTTTCGAATTACAATTGAAGCATCTTTGCCTCGGTAATCTTGGTTGCTTTCCGTTTGACAGTTTGGATCATCGTAGAAGAATGAGGTCTTTTCGCGAAGTAAAATTTCCAATTAATTCACACGCAACACTTTGGCGTAATTCCAAACAGCTTAACTATGTTTTTAAGTTTTGTTCATTCGTAGCCTCTATAGGCATTGTTAACGGCAATATCAATAAAATCGAAAAATATTCGCAAATAAAACTTTACTTTTGAACGGTGATCAATGTCGTACGAGAATTTTTTTTTGATCCATAATGTTCACACCACCCATATTTTGGTTATATTTTATAATCATATATGCACAGGGAACAATTAATTTGTAGAGCTTCCCTGAAATTTTTTTTTCACTGAAGATTTTAATATAGCAGACAAGAAGTTCGAACACGTACACTTCTTTGTTGTCGATCCACTTAACAATGGAGACACGGTAACGCTTTTTGAGCAGTATGAATAGGTCCGGTTCATCTAAACAGTAAACCATTCCGAGGAATACTGGAATGTTATAGATTTGAAGAGTTATTTCATTTACTAAGGGACTCCGAAGGTGGTTTGCTTCTGAAAACTAATGCTCAGTGGATGGGGTGGGTTTTAATTCGGAGTGTTAGTAAATCTTGCTTAACCGCAAGAAAGGTAGAATTTATTTAAGGGAAAGGAAAACAAGTGATAGGATAGGATAATAGACTAGATAATGACATTCTCACCAACGTTTACTTATCTGTTTCTGTCACATCCTCCAATGAAGCCAACAATTTATCTCATTTTAATTTATTACACTAATCAGTTTGCGCTGCAATGCCATATACGGCCGAGTGAAGATTTGTACAACCCATAAAGGTAACCAAAAATAAATTTTAAGAAAAAGAAATTAAATTAAGAAAATACGAAATTTAAGTTTTGAACAAAATAAGTACAAAAAAAATTTATTAAACATTACTTGCAAATTCAGAAAAAAAAAGTTTATGAAAAAAAAAATAAAAATTAATTTTAAACGAAAATTAAATTTGTTATAGTTAGTAATGATTAATATCACTAATACTAAAAACTGTTGTTAGCAAATCATTTCTAGCCGAAAATTTGCATCAAAGCATTATCTATAACACCGAAAATAATGACTAAAGATTATCTATTCAAACAAACAAAAAAATGGTTAAGGCAAAATTTTAACTAAAAATAAGTTGCTAATAAAAAATTAATTAGAAAGATTAATTATATAGAGAACTTAAAATATAAATTGTTTTTTTTTTCAGCAATATAGGAAAATTAATAAATGTAAATTTTTACTTAAACTAAATAAAATTTTGAGATTAGAGTTGATTATTATTATACGTATTATCAGAAATGGCGTCGACCCGAGTTTAAATTTATATGCAAAGGTTTATATGTTGATCGTTTTACCTTCAATTTCCCGCGATGCACCGGTGTATGTAGCAAGTTAAAACAACCATACATTTTTATGTAGTTTTGCTGTTCGGTTGTTCAACGCCAAGTTAGCGTTATTTACACAAAATATGATTAATGCACATGGTGTTTTTCACTTAATCACCCAACCAACTATTGTATCTAAGTTTCCATAAAATAGTTTTTAATATATTAAAGTTTATCAAATTGCGAATAGAATATATTGAGCTCCACTAAATTTTATGATTAAAATTTATAATTTAATCATTAATAACCCAACCAACACCGCAACGTCTATATTAGGATGGTTATTACACTGAGCCACTGTAGAATTTCGTAGTACACAATAATAGGACATACATTTCCTTTTATTAATGTTCTAGATTTTAAAATTATGTTTTCACATTGAAAAAAACGTCCATTCCCAGAATATTAAAATGTAATCGTAATTTATGAAATGGATTTGTATTGATATTCAAACTTTTAATACTGAGTATAAACTATTTAATTGAGTTTCATATTAAACAAATTTCACTATCTTGTTTTCACAGGTTAGTTGATACACACCAAATAAACTTATTCACCATTCGGTATTAATTACGCAGCCTTTCATTATGTTCTCGTACACTTTACATTATTATTTAGGATATATTCCGTTTAAATTTTTCGGTCGATAATAAATTAAACATTTAGTTGTTTAAGTAGTTTTATAATATGATTAATTATTAGATTTAAATTTAGTTATATATTTGTTATTATTATTAGAGTACTTTACATTATTTAGTCACTATTTTACAAGATAATTTTATAATCTATACAAATATATTTTAAATTATTCATTTTAATATTAATTTAAATTTTATAAATCTTAAAATTATTAATTTAGTAAAACTCGCCGTGTTACGACCAACTCAAAAACTTAACTCCCCGCATGGCAGAAATTTTGCCCTTTTATATCTTTCTCTCAGACCGTAAGCAATCGTGCAGTTCACACGAAGAAGTTATGTGACCAACAAGTTAATTTTATAAACCGTAATCATTAAATCACATCAGGGGAGTTCAATCCAAAACACTTATAATGACACCGTCATTAGGGGTGATCTACCTATTCTTATTATAGCGAAGATTTGTTTCAAATCATGGGGACGACCTATCCCTGAGATGGGTGTAAGCTGAGTCAAGAGATACATCGTGTTGTACCATCCGTGAGAATGAAAAAAACAAGTTAATTATTTTCAGAAATTTAGGAGCGAGTTTTGCCGCAAAATTTTCACCAGATTTACTTCGTGGGAAATTCCTTACGGATACCGTCTGCCCCAACCGCACCTGGGGTACTCTACGACTACGATGATCGTAATAAATTTTAGTTTTAGCGTATCATTTTTGTAAGTTTTTTTTTATCTTGCGATAAACCTGACCTAATCACGTCCATTCAATGGATTCTTCTATTCTTCTTGAAAAACATTCTTCACTCAAACAGAAGAAATCAAAAATAGAAGAATCTTCTATTTTGCTATTCAGTGTAGCAGTGGGATCCTAATCTTCTATTTTTATTATCGTTATCGTTCCTAATCGAAATTTTTTTCTTCTATTTGCTCTTGCTATTGTCAAAAATGTATTATTACACAAAACCAAAACTGTGCCCTAATTCTCTAAGCAGTAAGATAATTTGTAAACGTGTAAACGATAATTTATCTTACCTTTTTTTGCAATATTCGCATTCTCTAATTGCACTCCAAGATAAAATTTAAAACGGTTACGATAAATAAATGTCAAAACTTCACACTCTTCGTAGGTTCATATTTAGACTTTGACGGCCCATATCTTGTGTTCCGATTTAAATTTCAACATTAATCTTATGAATATAAGTTATTCTAAATAGCATCTGTTCACAAACTATAGTTCAACTTGTTATGGGTTGTGGTAAGGGTAATTTTAAAGGTGAACATTTTGTTCAAAATATTCAGGTTAATTTAATATAGATCTTCTATTCTCAATATCTTCTATTCTTCTATACTTGTGTATGAAAATTATTAAATGTCGAAATAGAAGGAAAAAATAGAAGAATTGCTATTCCATATTAAAAATAAACAAATATTTTGATTTTTTCGCTTAGAAGGTTTTTACTAAAAATAGAAGATATAAAATTGAGACTTTTATGACAAGAAGAAATAGATTTGTTCGATTGTTATCAAAAGCGGGTTGTATTCTGATTAAATCTTCATAATTTAAAAATGAATTTTTGTTTAATGCAAAGTGAAAGAAGCCAAAAGCGTATCAATGCGTAAGTGAATTTATTAATTATTTGGAACACAATCATAACTTTGGAACACATTTTCAAGTTCGGATTTTCTACAGCCAGTTCGTAGCCTGGTCCAAATCTTCTGTGAGCAATCGAATCCAATACATTGAAATAGAAGATAAAACGTCAAGTAGAATACAAGCTACCTCTGGTGTACCAGAAGGCTCTCACGTTAGCCCATGGGTTTTCACAATCTTCATAAATGGCATTACCGTGATAAAGTGATAAAGCATTCCAATATTCTGAAGTTCGCAGGTGACCTCAAAATCTACAAAGGTGACCTCAAATCTACAATCGAAGCAGTTGGCGATGCCAGTAAACTACAGGAAGCTATTGACAACCTAGCGCTAGCGTTATGGTGCGAGTTTAATTTTCTGAGTCTCAATATTGAAAAGTGCAAATCTCTATCATTTCACCGAAAAACCAACCCTGTTACACAAGGCTACAAGATAAATGATGTACTCCTTCAGGTAGTACTTGAGACTAAAGACCTAGGGGTTACTTTCGTTGAAAACATGAGCTTTACTAAGCACATTGAGCTGTGCACTGCTCGCGCGAACTCCATGCTCGGTTTTGTCAAACGTTGGACAGGTGATAATTTTGATGTGAAAACAATTAAGATCCTGTATTGTGCCTACGTTCGATCCCAGCTGGAATATGCTGTAAATGTGTGGTGTCCGTTCTACGAAGCTCATATCCAGAGTATTGAGAAAATTCAAAAGAAGTTTATACGCTACTTGACCTAGAAGACGGATGGGTTTATGACCATGATCTACCATACCACGTAAACATACAGCGGCAACCACCATATTTAACCGCGTGCAAGTCATACAACTTGACAACTCTTAAAAATAGACACGAATTGCTAAAAAGTACATTTATTGGTAATCTTCTACTAGGTCTAATCGATGCACCGGATGTGCTAAAGTCAATTAAAATAAAGGTTCCTGGTAGACAAGTAAGAGATCCTGGCTACCTCCATTTAGATAGACATAGAACCAACTATTGCGATAATGAACCGGTGAAGATGATGTGTAAAAGTTTCAATAGAATTAATTATTTATTTGATTTTTGTTTAACTAAAAATAATTTTAAAAGTAGATTAAGGCAATTTTATGCCTCTCAGTGATATTTTTTACTTGTTACTTTACTTTTATATTTCAAATTTTGAAATCCAATGCGGATTTATTTTATTTTAAATTTTATATTCTTAAATTAATATGTTTCAAGTCAAATTTGTAGTCTTTTTTCAATATAAATCAAAAAAATAAACAAATAAAAATAAAAATTAATTAAATAAATTTTTTTAGACAAAACCCAAAAATGAGACTGAAGCATATAAGAATAAAAGAGGATCCGTTTCAGCTTCCTGATAGTGTATACCACAAGTACTTTTGATTGCAAAAGGGAATTGTTGTGATACTAGTAACCGATTAAGCAGCAAAATCGAGCTTCAACTCAATACCATTTAAATTACAAGTATGTATTAATTATTTTAAAATGCAAATAGGGTACATACATATATGAGTCTTATTACTTAGGTACTTGCTACTTTGCATTTTTGTGGGCAATGGAGCTATCAAGCTTCCGTTGGTAGCAACAATGTGTTGGGCCTGTCGCAATGTAGTATGTCAAGATGTATTAACAATGTAACTGTGTCCAAATAACCATTATCGCCCCACCGGAAAAGTCTGTTGAGACACCTGGCAATTTATACATTTGCAGAAAAGGATATAACAGCATAAATGCGCTGTTAAAGTTGCGAATGTGACATCTACTAGCGCATTAAAAATAAGCTCATTGAGTTTTTTCCATGAAATTTTAGCACGGCATACTTTATGAAAATAAAAATAGAAGAAAAAAAATCGAATTCGATCTTTCGATAATAAAAATAGAAGATTACAATCCCACTGCTACACTGAATAGCAAAATAGAAGATTCTTCTAATTTTGATTTCTTCTGTTTTAGTGAAGAAGATTTTTCAAGAAAAATAGAAGAATTCATTGAATCGCCGTGAACATTAAACGTCAAAACGAAATTTTAATTATTTTATATCCTTAATAACTCAAAAAATATAATTGCTAGAAACGTAAATTGTTGCATATACATCAAAGCCATATAGAATCACACATAGCCCTCAAAATAATATTGAAAAATATTCGAAGTCGAGAGTTATTTGAAATTCAAATCAAGATATGGTTAGATAGACTTATAAGACAAACCAAATGTTTGAAAAGAGCATTACAACAGTCAAAAATTTCTTTACCTCGTATGGTAAAGACGTGTATAATATAAGTTTTTTTAAAAAATCGCATTATTATGTAATTATTATTTGCGATATGTTTTTGAAATCCAATCAAATCTGTCTTAAGCGGATCATAATTTCAGTGTATTTCGTTGTTGGAGACGAAATGTCTTAGTTAGCTCTTTCCGCACGTGTGAGTTGACAATACCTAAGTTTAATAGTCGGATCTCGGAAAGCCCGGGATTGTCTTACTAGAATTTTAGAGTTTCAAGTAAACTACAAAAAGGTATGCGTTTTAAGCAACGAAGCTCATTTAACCATCAAAGTTAGTTAGTCACTGCGAGTTTTCCGAACTCCACGAGTTCCTCATCCAACATTTTTTTATATGCCTCCTCACTAACACCGAAAATTTGTTAATCGAAACCATTTCTAGTATTTGATGTAGGTCTAGTTATGGACGAGTTACGTTTTAGTGTGACGATTTGTTTTTTACCTTGAGTTAATTTTTAATCTTTGTAAAATGTTCTGGTTGATCTTGAGGAACAGTAACGAGTAGAAGGTGAGACTTTGATCAATTACCTGCACTTTAGAAATCGATTTTATGCAATTTACTTCTTGTTTGACCTTAGTGCTAGTAAAAAGATAGTTTTTAATGCAAAATATAATTAAATTTTGTCGTTCATTACTTTTTCGTTCATTACTATTCGAAATATGTCCTAATTATCAATTTCTCAAACACAAATTAATAAATAATCTAGGATTAAAGCATTGTATAAGATCTTAAAGATTGTTGAGAGCTAATAGTGCCTCTAAATGAAATATTAAACAACAACAAACTGAAATTTGTTAACTAATTTAAATTTTCTATAGTATGTCAAATTTATCATACTCGTCAGTTTTCTTAATTATGAAGTGTAATACTCATGTAAAATATTACGAGTGCACACCAAGTTGAAAACTTTGCTTGCTATGTGGAGTACGGGTTCATTTTAGATGTTGTCAAATCAAACACGTGAAACACTTGACAATTATATATGAAAATTGAGCAACTGAAATTGCTTTTGGTGTAATCCACAAACCATCCTATTCTAGGATATTCTACCTCTTAAGTCTTCTTCTTCTAATATTAATAGGTACATTATTTATTCCCTAAACTTTAAACATAAAATCATACATAAATAATAAATTTATTTGTTTTGTTGTTTTTGTGGAAATAGTGGAGATAAAACTAAGCAAAAGTATAGGTAAAAGTGAAGAAGATCGATTAAAATATTCGAATGTTTGACTTTACTGAAAGAATATTTTAATTCCAACGATAACAGTCCATTTTTACTAAATTTTAAATGGAAAGAATTTTATAACTTTTTTATGTAAAGGTATCGCAGTTATTTAAATTGTTAGAACTTATATTCCACATTCCATATTAATCCTGAAATCTGTTAATGGAACTTATGAAATTTTATAAATTAATAAATATGATACATTTTTCTCATACCTTATTTTGTTTCTAGTTATTTCCAACATGGTTATGTAAGCAATGTTATGTGCTTTGGCACCAAATATTTGTTTATATAAGGCAAATTACATTGTGAATACATCTTGACACACTAGGTTCTAACAGGCCCAACACATTGTTGCTACCAACGGAAGCTTGATAGCTCCCTTGCTCATAAAAATGTAATGTAGCAAGTACCTAAGTAATAAGACTCATTTATTTACCATAATTGCATTTCCAGATAATTAATACATATGGTATAGGGTTGAAGCGCGATTTTGCTACTACATCGGTTACCAGTGTCACAACATTTCCCTTTTGAAATCAAAAGTACTTGTCGAATCAGGAAGCTTAAACAGGAAGCTTAGTTTTTGCCCACAAAAATTTATTTAATTAATTTTTATTAAATAATTAATAAATTCACTTACGCAGGAATACGCTTTTGGCAGATTCTTTCACTTCGCATTAAACAAATATTCATTTTTAAATTATGAAGATTTAATCAGAACACAACCCGCTTTTGATAACAAACGAACAAATCTATTTCTTCTTGTCATATAAGTCGCATTTTTATGTCTTCTATTTTTAGTAAAAACCTTCTAAGCGGAAAACTCAAAATATTTGTTTATTTATAATGTGGAATAGCAATTCTTCTATTTTTTCCTTCTATTTCGACATGTAATAATTTTCATATAAAAATATAGAAGAATAGAAGATATTGAGAATAGAAGATCTATATTGAATCGACCTGAATATTTCAGGGTTTTCTTTGATTTGAAGTTAGTTGCCAGTAAGATCTTGGGTGTCATCCAAAATTTTACAGATTGAACCATGTAGGATGACATGCTGACCGAACACAATAAAATGGGCTGAAAACGCAGTTGAATCATGCATACAGTTTCGAATAGATGTCGAACACCATATTTATAGCACAAATTGCCCAAAAGTCTTGAGTCAAATTGCTGCCCGTTGTCGGTTACAATTACCTCAGGAACCCCAAACATTAGAAAAATCTGAACCTCAAGAAAGTTTACAACCTCTTCAGCCGTTGCTTGTCGTACAGCTTTTGTCAAAACAAATTTGGACAGATGATCAACGACAATCACAATTGCGGTATTTTCATTTTGAGTGGGGGGATAAGGTCCTAAAAAATCCAAATAAATCCTTTGCCAGGGTCTAGAAGTACTAGGAAGAGTAGCTAGGGGGGAGGTCGAATACACTAGTTTGCAGCTTTATTTGACTTACAGACGTCACATGAAGATGCCAATTGTTTAACATCGCCTAATAAGGTGTGCCAGTAAAAATACCTCTTTAGGATCTCCACCGTTTTCTTTATACTTAAGTGGGCTAATGCTGGTGGGTTATGTGATGATTCAATCAAAGGTAGTCGGAGTCATTCGAGGTCTCAAGTTGATATAAACTTTGCCATCAACAGTTTTAGTATTGTTCTTCCGTGAATTATTTTCTAAAGCCAGTATGAGAGCTAAGTATTTTTCCGATTTAAATGCAGGATTATCAAGATCGATGTTAAAGGTTGATCAGTCATAGAAAATTCGTCCATATGAACCCTATAGATAACGAGTTCAGGACACAATTATGTGAGCCTTTCCTGTTTGAGAAGGCATTTCCTGTTTGTGAGCCTTCCCATTTTGAGAGTCTTTCCATTCAATAACAAAGTTATAACCCTGGAGCTTCAAGCTCCAACGCGCTAGGCACCCAGTAAGATCCTTAATTGACATAAGCCATTAGCTGGCAGAAGCAAACCGCCTTCGGAGTCCCTTAGTAAATGAAGAAACTCTTCAAATCTATAACATTCCAGTATTCTTCGGAATGGTTTACTGTTTAGGTAAACCGGACCCATTCATACTGTTCAAGGAGCGTTAAAACACCATCGAAGCTAAACCACTCGATATCAAATCTTTTCATTTTGTTTGAAGAAAAAATGGGCATTTGTTTTCGGTTTTATGAACTGTAGCACACGCCATTATATTGCGACGGTATAATGCATATTGTAAATTCAGTGATTTAAAAAAACTGTCGAAATAAAAGTCAATATCAATGCCAGACAAGCCCTTTGTCAGTTCGTTAACGATCATTTCACCTAACAATTCAGGTGGTTTTATCCTTTTTCTTTCCTGAATAAACCTAAAATGTGAAATAAGCGGACCAACTTTATATGTACGATCATAATGAGGGTCCGTCGTAGAAACTGCTTTTGAATTTTCAAAAAACGTAAAGTAGATCTTATTTCTTCAAATCTCCGGAGCAGGCAAAACATGATAGCTCATTACTAAATTTAATCCTAAGAAGGCCATCCTTAATATTAAATTGGATTCCTTTATGAGTACAATATATTTCTGTTCTATGATTAATGATATCAGAACATCCACGTTGGAAACTGCTTCAAAAAAACCGAATGGACTAGGAAAATTGTCCTTCTAAGTATCTTGTGGCAGTAAAATTTTAGAAAATTCAATCGTGTTTGTGATAGGGAAAATATTAAAACTTCTAGAATCAAGGGTTTCAATCAATATTTTTAATATATAAGGTTTTTTATTGGTATATGGAACAGATATAAAATTAAAATAATTAATTGCTGAGCTTTTGATGTCAGTTCGACAACATTATCAAAGCTAAATTGTTGAAAAAAATATATTTTCAAATAGATTTTTAATAATTACGTTTGTACTTTACACCAAATTCACAAGTTTCACTTTAGAGAAATTCGTTGAAATAATCATTTATATCAAAAATGACAGTAGAATATATTAAATCGCAGTTTTAGCTAATTTTTAAGACATTGCAAAATATTTTAGGATATTTATGAATAAAATAAAATAAATAAAACTGACCGGCACGTATATGTCCCAAAAACGATAAAGGGTTAAATGTGGAATATAAACATCTTCGTTTCCTCACTCCTTTCTTTAACAGTGTCCGATTAGGATGAACATTTTTTTATGTGGCATACTAACATTTTCATTTATTGATTCAGTTTCATTACAATAACACTGTGTTAAACTATTTTCCCAAAAGCATGTGCATGTGTATCTGCATATAAACAAAAACAACAAGAAAGGTTGAACAGATGGTCTTAAATCGGTCCTATAGCCGTACGTCCTCGAGTTGGCCGCGAGGCGGAAAGTAAGGACGTATAAAGCATAACCGCGGAAGAGCGGGGTGAGCCTTGCGCCCCAAAACAAATCGCAAGGTTGTTCTTTAATCAATATTTGAAAAATTATTTTTTAAAAGTCCATTCACAATATTTTCGGGGCATAAATGATTATAGATTGAGCCACCTACCGATTATCGCAAATTCAAATAAAAAATATTTTGCACGTGCAAATAATTATAAAACCGCCATACGTTGACTGCCGTTGGGAAAATAAAATTACTTAAACTTTTAAACTTGAGTTTACACATGAATAGTCGGTTCAAATAAAATTGTGTTACTTCTATTAAATCCATGTTGAAATAGCTGTTTAAGCTCACCAATCAAAATTAATAACTTACCTTGCCTTAAATTTTAGTACAAACGTAAAACACTGTAAAATTTAAAAATAATTTAATAATGATATAAAAAAGAATAATTGAAATTATAGCAATAAATTATAGTATTTTTTTAAATCCTTTATCACCTTAATACATAAATTGAAAAGACACACCAATCGATTTGAAAATAAAATCTATCACCTGCGTATTTCTCAATTGAAATTTCCTAAACTATATGGTAACAAATTATAACTTATTTAAATTACCTACAAATATACATACATAAGAGCTTCTGGATAAATAAAGTGAAATTTAAATTAATTTAGAAATTAAGACGCAATACACGATGACGATATAGTTTTATACCGACAGAACATTAAAATCGAATTAAGAAAATTATTTACATTTGGTTTACGTTTTACATAACAAAATAATCTATTTTACAATCATAATCTTGTCAAACGTATTAAAAAATATAATAAAAAATTAATAAAATCGTATAATTTGGTTCAATTAATTAATATACGAAATTATAAAATATGAAAGAATTAGAAATTTTTTTTTGTATGTCATATGTTCAGTTTTCCCACAGATATTAATAATGATGCTCTTTATTCATTTATTGTTGTAAGATTATATTGTAATAAAAAAAAACTTGGTAATTTACTCAATATTATTGTTTTACGTATCCGTTGCGTATATATTTTTATCGTATCAAAACTACAAATTAGCATTTTTTTTTAAATCATTATTATCGTATAACAATCATCATCCATGGACAACATGCTCATATTACTTTTTTTGTACTCGTATACGTTTGTTACTTGCTATCTTGTTTACTTTATGTGTATGCAGAATTGTGGGCGAACTGGATGGCTGGTAATTATAATGCCAAGTTTGACTACAATAACAAACCATTACATGACTATATGGAAAAAAATTATTGTAAAAGTTAAACTTTTCAGTTGACTATTAAAAAACTATAAAGCAAATTGATTATTAATAGTTGTTTTTAATCAGTTTGCAGCTTGTGTGTTGTAGACGGTGTAATGTGGCACTTACACCCATATATTAGCGCAATATGCAAATATTATATTTTAACCGGTATATGTTAATTTATTTGTCTCAGGTTTAGCTGTAATTATTAATATACTTTACACCAAGTAAAGTGTTGAATTTATATTTTAAGTTCAAAAGATCGATTAAAATTGTATGTCATATAATTAATGATTTATTGCGATATAGTGGAAAGCAATGTACGTTATATTTGACGTTATTAACATTTCACTCATTTAACTTTTGAGTTTGCCTCGATTTCTAGAAATTTCGAATTGCTTCGACTTCGATGTTAATTTTAAGTCCAAGAAATCGGTGATACTTATCTTTTCGCTCAAGTTGAAATGAAGAAGTAGAAACAATTTAAACTCGTTGCTGTATGTCTTGTATCATGATCCAGTAAACGTATCTCCATGTAAAATGCAGTTTGGATGTAACTCTGAAACTCCATCGCCACGAACGGATATTCTTATTGTGCTACCGATTCACAAATGACGTTGTATACTTAGAGATTATTGAGCTACACTCTAAAAAATAATTATTGAATTTTACTACATTAAATGCATGCAACAGGTTACCTACAATAATTGTATTAAAATTAAACTGAGGTTGTCTTTTAACTATTCCCATTCTTGAGTGTTTTAACAACTTTTGTTGAATGCAAGACATATTAACGTCGATTTTTGTTCACACAAATATTTTAGTTTCAACAAATAATAACTAAAAATATTAAAAACTACGGAATTTTAATAAACAATTTATAAAACCTATATATATATATAAAAAGAAGTGTACATTTTGATTGTCACTCCATAACTCGAGAACGGCGCAACCGATCGTCATAACATTTTTAGGGATTTTGAAATCCTAAATCGGTCCAGCCATTCTCGAGCTATGATTTTTTTCCTGAAATGAACTCGCTCTTTGTAAAACAACAACAAATACACATAAAATCGAAAAATTGCAAATTTATCAAAAACGGTGCGTCTGAGCGAAAAAATAAGGTCGCTTCCCCCCCATCCCCCACACCGCATGCATACACTTTGAGATCGATTGGGTATGGTCCCAGCCCCCCTTTTGAAAAAATTTTAATTCAACATTTAAAAATGAAAAAAGTTTAAATTTCGGTCCGACCCAATGAAAAAAATCGATCCAAACTAATACAGAAACCAGTGCCGTATATGTATACGGCCGTCTAACAATGTTTTGAGTGTATATGTATGCAGTCCAGAAAAGGTAAACACGAAAAAAAAATTCATACAAGTGCTATAGGAAAAAATTTTTGAAAAGCTTTTTTTGACTTTATTTATTTATATTTCGTAAATGTGGCCAAAAAATAAATTTTCAGGGGAATCGCTGAGCATGAACTTTGTTTATTTATCATTAATTTTGAAAAGTTGTTTTTCATTTTTAAGATAGTTTTCATTCAGAATTTCACCATTTTCCTAAATGATGCCACTAGTTCTATGATTGCTGTGTAATATATAAAAAAAAAAAACGTTTGTATGGATGCATGAAGCGTAGTTATTTTTTTTCGTTTTTCTGCTGTATGCCATCTACTATTCTTCCACACACACAAACTTTACTCTATATACTACGCGACGATCATCAAATTAAAGACATCGTTGTGGAAAATGGTGAAATTCTGAATGAAAACTATCTTAAAAATGTGAAACAAGTTTTCAGAATTAATGATAAATAAAGGGGAATTGAAATTTGTTTTTCGGCCACATTTACGAGATATAAATAAATAAAGTCAAAAAAAAAATTTCAAATTTTTTTTTCATAGCTTTTGTATGAATTTTTCGTGTTTACGTTTTCTGAGACTGGATACATACAAACCGTAATTTTTTTTATTTCTATCGGACTTTGCCGTATAAATATACGCAATGCACAAACTCATAAATACTCACAATCATTTGATTGACAGCATACAAATGACAAACAGATGAACCTGTCAAAATGCACATGTTTGCCAATCACTTTCTTTCACTCTTGGATTCTGATACAGCCGGTCATACATTCGCTGCTTTCCAATTGGAATCTTATTACAAGTGATTTTTTTTTATTTCATAAATATTGGTAAGTATTAACAAAATAAAAAGTGATTTTAAGTGTGTTCAGTGCAAAATATTTTCCAAATAAACAAAACAAATTTGTTTTACTTTAATGATTTTTTGGGAAAGTTTAATTGGATGCAAAGCATAACTGCACTCACACAACAACAATATTTTTTTGAATTATTCTAAAATAAACATTCCTTAATTCATATTGAATTAATTTCATTGATTTAGAAAAAAATGCCACCAACAAGACGATCAACTATTGGTCGACGTACGCGTAATTCTACCTATAGATTTAATCAAAGGAGAGCGCAAAGAGTAGAGGAACACTCACAACGAAATCAAGTACAACAGTTACGAAACGCACGTCGTCATAGATCGGCAGATCCAAATCCATTAAATCCAGCATCGAGAGGAACGACACGACTTTCACGTCGTGTTGTGCAAGAGATGAAATATGCTGCTTTCGCTTATAGCGAAAATGATTATAGTGAACATGCCAATATTGGTGGAATGACGGTGAGATGTCCTCATTGTGACACACCTAAAAAATTTCGGATATTCTATAAATTTATTTATATTTTTGTTCAGATAATTTATATTTATATGAAATTCTACAATATATAAAAATTATAAATATTGAACCTATATAATTCGTTTATATAATTCTGTAATATATTTTATACAAATTCATAGTTTCTATACTTCCATTTGTATGCTTTTTACAATCTACTGTATAAAATTTCACTCCTTATAACTAGTTAGTACCTTGATTGGTATGAAATTAATATATTTATCATATACAAATTTTGTATTATACGATTAATCTTATAAAATTAATAGAAAAACGAATATTTTTTGTTAAAAACGGGATTTTTATACTGTAAGGATCGTTTGATATTTTTGTCAGTTCTGTGGATATCGTGTAGTGAGTAGAAGTGTTTTTAAGTTTTATTGTAGATTTGTGAAGTTGTTAATAGTGTCAATTATTATAATTTGTTAATTGTATAGTGAAATATCATAATAATAAATCGAATAATTGACTATTTCAATTGTTGATATAATATAGGTAATATACCAATGTATTATGTTACACAATCTGCACAAATTATGTATATATAGAAAAAGTGAATAAAAAAAACGTGTGGGTCATTTCACGAATAATTTAAAAATTTAAATAAAAATCAATGGATTTTAAAAATGCTACAAAAGCACCTTAGTGAAGAAGAGATCAAGATATCAGTGATGACGTTGCGACGAAGGCTATATGAAAATAATTTGAAATGCAGTCGTCCAGCGAAGAAAAACAGACTCTCTGGAAAATGCGGAGAACGTCTTATTTGGGGTAAATTTCATAAACACTGTACAATAGACGACTGGAAGAAGGTAAATCGGATTTTTAACCCTCATTATATATTTTCAAAAATTAAATAAAACAAATCCGAAATTAAAGTTTTTTTTTTAAATTTATAGGTTATATTTACTGATGAATGCAGGCTAGAGGCCGTTACAGAAGCGGCCTAGTTCATCTGAAGGAGACCAGGAGAAATATTTAGAAAGAACTGCGTAGTCAGAAGCATAAAACATCCGCCATCAGTAATGATATGGGGGTGCATTAGTGGAGATGGACCGGAGGGAACCATGAGAAAAGAATAATATCAAAAGGTGTTCTTTACCGAAGTCTTATTTCCTCACATTAGGTCGCTAGCTCAAGGCCAATACTTTTGCATTTTTATGCAAGATGGAGCTCCTTGTCATACTGCAAAAATCATAAAGTATGTTCTCCTTAACCAAAATATTGACATCCTCTCTTGGCCTGGCAATTCTCCGGAATGAAACCCTATCGAGCATTGTTCGACTTTACTAATAAGTCCAACGTATATAAAATCCCCAAACTTACAGTGTCTACCCTAAAAAAAATTAAAAAAATTGGTAGAAATAGTGATGAAATTTGCAATAGGATCAATACTTGTATAATGTATTAAATTAATCGTACCACTTTTGTAAGTAAAATTAAATAAACATGACACTTAAATAAAATAATATGATTTGATAAATACATCGAATTTAAAAAATAATCTAAAATTGTTTTATTTATTTGACAAAAATGTATCTTAAATTTCATCAGAATTGAAAACTGAGTTCAATTCTAGCATATGGAATTTCCAAATTTCTATACTAAAGCAACTTAATTTTATACGATAACCAGATTGATAATTTCTATAAATAATTTATATAAATTTAATACTAATCCCTTATAAACCAAAATTAACATTTAATGGATAAACTTTATATTTTGTACTATGTATATACAGATATTTTTATACGTTGGAGTATCAAATTTATACCAGTGACCTATCAAAATAATTATATGGAGTTAATATAAATTTTATACAATAATTTATAACATTTGGTTATACGTTAAACTAATATAAAATCTATAAAAAATTCGTACGGAATTATATTTATATTACAATATAAGTGTATTCATTTTATATGAAAATTTTTTGGTGTGGATGCAGCCAAATTTCAATTTGAAACGCCTTGCATATATTGTGCTAATGGCAAGGTGAGTCTGCCAGCATTTCAATCTTCCCCCGATCCACTTCATACATTCATTTTTGGAACGTCGTAAACGTCTAAGCATTTTTTTGTCTCACATTCAAGAATACAATGCGGCATTTCAAATGACTTCTTTTGATGCGACTAAAATTGTAAGAGACAATTTCATGCCGACGTTTACGGTGATTACTTAATGCGGAATATCATATGAAAAATGCGATCTGAGCAGCAATTTTTTTGAAGTGTTCAAGAATTCTGATCCAGCATCTAATTACATTTCACAAATATTACAGATTCAAGGTCAGATTTATCATCGAACTGGTTCCTTATTGCCATATCCTGATGCTGATCATCAGTTTTCAGAACTTCAGTTTCTGGCGATAAATTGTTTCTGAACTTCAAACATTCTTACATCAGCACAATGAATTAATTCGATTGTTTAAAACCGCTCTCGATCGTATGCCACCTGATGATCACAGAATCGTTATCAGGGCTGACAAAACGCCCTTTGGAGGGCATGCAAGACGATTTATTGCACCAACAATTGATGAAGTGCGGCCATTGTAATTGGTGGAGACCAGTTTCAATCTCGTGATATTGTGCTACATCGAAGAAATGAAGAATTACGGCGTGTTTCAGAGATTCAACGCAGCTATGATGCATTACAACATCCATTATTGCACTGCAAAGGTGACGACGGCTATCATATCAATATACGAATGATAGATCCACGAACCTGTAAAATATATATGAACTCAATTTATTTATTTCAAAACAAGAAGACATGATTTTAATTTTCTGATAATATATTCATCATAGGTCGTGAGGTAGAAGAAAAAGTTAGTGGGATGAATTATTATTCGTATAGATTCGAGATTCGCCCACAAGAAAATAAATTAATTACGCGATGTGGCAAACTTTTTCACCAATACGCTGTTGACATGTAAACGAAAATTGAAGCAGAACGCTTTAATTACCTTCGATTCAATCAAGCCAAATTGCGATCGCAAGAATACATACACTTGC
The DNA here is from genome assembly GCA_947310385.1 of Nephrotoma appendiculata. Lineage (NCBI taxonomy): Eukaryota > Metazoa > Arthropoda > Insecta > Diptera > Tipulidae > Nephrotoma > Nephrotoma appendiculata. The sequence goes on along the minus strand of OX371225.1, from coordinate 138,850,110 downwards.
GAGATGCAGTAGTGAATGATGGTAATGTTAATGATATCGGACGTTTAACAATATTACCATCGACATATGTTGGCAGTCCGCGCCACATGCACGAATATACGCAAGATACAATGTCATACGTTCGCAAATATGGTCCTCCCGACCTATTCATAACATTCACATGCAATCCACAGTGGGCTGACATAAAAAACAATTTATTTGATGGTCAGAATCCAGCAGATCGACACGATATAATAGCACGTGTATTTCGACAGAAAGTAAAAGCATTGATGGATTTGATTATCAAATTGTGAATTTTTGGAGAAGTGCGTTACTGGATGTGTTCGATTGAATGGCAAAAGAGAGGGCCGCCGCGCGCGCACATCTTGATATGGCTGGTTCGTAAAATAACAGCCTGTCAAATTGATAACATTATATCAGCTGAAATTCCAGATGAAATCAGCGATCCAGAATTATTTGAAGTTGTCACGAAAAATATGATCCATAAATAAATATCAATTCACCATGAATGATCGATGGAAAATGTACAAAACGGTATCCAAGAGCATTAACTTTGGATACAATTACAGGCGACGACGAATACCCGTTGTACCGACGTCGGTCACCGGAGGATAAACGCCTTACATCAACAGTTAAAATACGCAATCAAGATATTGAAGTTAATAATCGTTGGATTGTGCCTTATTCTCCACTATTGCCAAACGTATTTCAGGCTCACATAAATGTTGAGTACTATAATTCTGTGAAGTCGATTAAATACTTTTGTAAATATGTGAATAAAGGCAGTGATATGGCTGTTTTTGAAGTAGCTGGTGACAATAGCAATGATGAAATCGCCCAATATCAAATGGGGTGCTAATGTAACTAATGAAGCTCTTTGGGGAATTTATTCATTTCCAACCCAATATCGATATCCTGCTGTTGTTCATTTGGCTGTTCATCTTGAAAATGGCCAGCGTGTGTATTTTACCGATGCAAATGTACAGCAGAGAGCAGCACAGCCAAGAAATGGCAACGACGTAAACAAGGAACGTCTGTTGATGGCCATCCGGGTGTTTTTTTTGCAGATACCATGAGAATATTATACACAGTTCACAATGCACAGTTCACAATGCAGTTCACAATGCAGAATATTATTATTTGCGGTTGTTGTTAGTAAATGTTGTTGGACCACGTTCATTTCAACATTTGCGAAGAGTAAATGGCCATTTATGTGTGACGTATCGTGAAGCATGTCAGCAATTAGGTTTATTTGAAAATGATGCGCATTGGGATTTAACGTTTCATGATGCATCGATTGCTTCTTCTCCACATCAAATACGTATGATATATGCCATAATCATATCCAAATGTTTTCCATCAAATCCACTTGAATTGTGGAATAAATACAAAGATTTTATGGCAGCAGACTATTTGATTGGAATGCGTCATCACACAAGAAACGCTGATTTGCTGATTTAATTGGAAATGTATAATGAGGCATTGTATGTATAACAATTGCAAATTAAGCATTAGGGCAATTACTTTTATCACCACCTAATCGTCTAACGCATGATTTATTTGATCGAGAATTGCAACGTGAACAACAGTATGATCACAATGAATTGCAAACATTTGTGAATTTGAATGTTCCCAAATTAAATGACCAGCAAAAGCATGTCTATGATACCATCATGCAAGCTGCACAAAATGAAGTCGGTGGATTATATTTTTTGGATGCGCCTGGTAGTACGGGAAAAACATTTGTGATATCACTGATTTTGGCAGCCATTCGATCGCAACGAAAAATTGCATAAGCACTTGCTTCGTCGGGAATCGCTGCTACTCTATTAGATGGTGGACGAACAGCGCACTCTGCATTTAAATTGCCGTTGAATGTGCAGGTGTGCTTATATTTATTGAGTAATCACTTTAAAATTGAATCGATATTATTGTAAAATATAATTATTCTCAAATTAACAGGTGATTGAAAATCCCACGTACAATATTTCAAGGAATTCTGCAATGGCAAAAGTTTTGCAACAAGCAACAATTATTCTTTAGGATGAATGTACAATAACGCAGAAAAAATCGCTGGAAGCATTACACCGTACAATGCAAGATCTACGTCAGAATCAAGGAATTTTTGGTGGTGCACTGATATTATTGTCAGGCGATTTTTGTCAAATATTACCTGTGGTTCCACGATCCACATCGGCGAATGAGATCAATGCATGCTTAAAGTCTTCTCTTCTGTGGCAACATGTGCAAAAATTGACATTGAACATAAATATGCGCGTTCAATTGCACAACGACCAATCTGCAGATCGGTTCTCGAAGCAATTGTTAGATATTGGAAATGGCAAAGTTCGAGTCGATAATAAAAATGAATTGATTACATTGCCGAACAATTTTTGTACCATTCTCCAATCAACAGAAGAGTTGATTGAAAGTGTGTTCCCAAATATTGTTTAAAATTACAGGAATCACAATTGGTTGAGAGAACGTGCAATACTGGCACCAAAAAATGTACACGTCAATGCAATCAATTATCAGATTCAAGAAAAATTACCAGGTTCTGTGACATCATATAAATCTGTTGATAGCGCAATGAATGTAGATAATGCAGTGAATTATCCAATTGAATTTTTGAATTCATTGGAACCACCTGGTATGCCACCGCATTGTTTGAATTTAAAGGTTGGCTCATCAAATATTTTACTGCGGAATTTGAATGCACCAGACATGCCATTTGAATTTAAGCGTTTGCAATTCCCAGTGCGTCTATCATTTGCAATGTCCATCAATAAAGCGCGAGGACAAACGCTTCAAATATGCGGATTAAATTTGGAGGAGCCGTGCTTTTCACATGAACAGCTAGCTATACGTGGCCTGCTCAAGAGTTGGAACTTCAAATTGTTTATTTGTGCTCGCTTCAAATGGGCAAACGAAAAATATTGTATACCCAAATGTTTTGGATTCACATTAATAATTTTGAAATACAATGCATTCATTTCATAAAAAAATCAAGAATATTAATTTTTTTTCTTGATTGGTTGCAACGAAGTGCATCGGGGTTCGCTATATAATATAATTTTTATCAATTAACATTTTACTAATTTAATTACCAAATTTTAAACCAAACAAATTTTCAAATAAAGAACGTTACAATAAGTTTATACGAATTTCATTTCACATAAAATTATTTATTACATTTTTATATAATATTCTCCCATCAGGTATCACTGTGCGGCTTATAATACGAATCATCTACATTTATCTTTCCATTGTAATCATTTAACAGCAGTTTGCATTCCAATAGATCATTAACAATATTGCCAAATCAATTTCTCGTTATAATGTTTACACTCTAATACAATGTACTTATTGTACAGATATACGAAAAATGAATTTAAATAACTAAATGCTGTGACATATATTTAAATCGAGAGCCAATACAAAAGAAAAGGTTTACTTAAGGCCAGCATGGCGGCCCGGGCTCAGCTAGTTAAACATAAAATTGTGGAAGTGTGCACTCTAAAAAATTTTAGTTGAATTTTACTTCAATAATTGAGTGTAACTGATTACACTCAATTATTGTGGTAATTTTAAACGCGTTAAAAATATTCAACTTCCTGTTTAAACATCAACTTTTCAAGGAGAGAATTTAAACAAAAAGTTATTAATAATATTTTGAATATTGTTGAATTATTAACAAAATGTGTTTACCTTTAAACAATATATAATTATATTTAAACACTTTTAAACATATTTATGATTGTATTGAAACAAATTAGATGTGATTTTCAACAATAGTTGATGAAATTGTCATGTAGAATTGCTGAATTTTTAGAAGATATATGCTAAATTTTTCATATAATTTGTTTAATTTCAATAACTCGTTGTTCGAATTTAAACTAAAAATTGTTGATATTTTAGAAGTCAAAATTTACCTTTATTTTTAAATTTATTATATCTAACTTATATTATAACTAAATACTTAAGATAAATTTTCAAATTGTATTTATAAAATGGCTTAACATAAAATTTCTAAATTTTTTATTCAATACAATAGTATAGTAAGCACAGTACAATAGTACTCGAATAGGCACACGTACAGGTCTACCTGGCATCCAGTTTCCGAACCAAATCACTAATTTTGGACCACTGATACATGGACGTTTTAGGTCCGCGAGGTTTGGACTTGATAACTTCTTCCATGTGTGTCCCTCCTATAAATGATAAAACAAACTAATGTATATTTACTATGCATTACATATATTGTTACACACATAAACCGTATTCACGATTTTTTCAAATTTAATAAGAAACACAATAAAACTATTTTACACTTTTTACTGTAACTTTATAGACGCGAGTTTTATGCAAACTATTCGAAACGAATGATCTGACATGACAGTATTAAACACAGCTTTGTTTAATTATTCATACTACAATACATTTTTACTAAGGATTATCAAGTATTTTAATAACATTTTAGCTCGTATTTACCTTTAAGACAAAATATTACACAAACTCCTTAAATTCCACTTTATACTTGACTGTTAACTTTTTACATTCGTTTTACAGTCCTATATGGCTTCAGTTTTAATAAATTTACACAATATGTCACCTAACTGTAAATGAATTTTGTTTATTTTGTTGATTATTCAACAGTTCTATGTTTGAAATTTACCACAAAAGGATTTTATTCAACATCTTTACTGAAAATTTATGAATTGATTAAAGTTCAACGAACGTATTATTTAGTTTCCAACAACAATTAAATTTGCAACATATTAGTGATAAAATTTAAACAACTAATTGAAAAAAATCAACATTTTATTGAATAAACAACAAAAAATTTCATTACTTCATTTATTGTATGGAAATTGCTAAAATAATTTAAATGAAATTAATTGATCTTTAGTTTAAATTTGATCAAATTTTTTAGAGTGTGACCTGAAACTGTTGGAGTAGTAACTATTTATAACAGTTTAATTTTTTATAGAATATGTTTGAAATTCATCTATAGACGTTGAATTTTAATCAGAGACTTCTAGATATTTATTATTTTAATGTTGAACTATCAAAGTAAAATGCCTTAAATTTTAAGGCATTTTATCTTTATGTTTAAATTTTAGTACCAGGATACTAAAATGTTAACATAAATTACCAATATTCAATAAACAATATTTAAAAGGCAACTAAAAATTGCTTAAATTTAATTACAGAATGTTGAAATTTGGTTGGAAAGTGCTTAAGTTTCAACTGGGCTTATTGCCTTTTCAATATACCGATACTAAAAATCATCGAAAAAATTCTAAATTTCGATACATTATTAATGAAATTTTAGTTTTATGCTGTACATATTAACAATCGAAATATAAAATTTAGTTTTGATCAACATTTTAGTTCTTTAAAATTCAATATTTTTGGGTGGTTTTGCGGTATGGTTTTTTACTAAAAACCAACTCGTGTCAGTAGAAATTCTAATATTTTTTATTTGAAGTTCAACATTGATTGTTGATAATTATCTAACCTTCTGGAATTTAAATTAAATAATTTCAATCAAAAGTTAAAACAATCAGCTAAAATTTTTCGTATGATCGGAGGATGTTCATCTGAAAGTTTTTAATTCGTATGGCAAGTTATAATTACCAAAGTTTACCATGATAGTTCTAAATTTATTGTTTCTGGTTTTGTTTGATTCGAAAGTTTAAATTCATTGCGATTAAAAATTTCCTAATTTGACCTAATTTAAAATTTTAGCAGCACAAATATTATGAGGAACTGAATTCATTGTGGTTTGCGCTACTCTGGTCCTAAGTGGGTTAAGTTTGACTTTCCTTAGTAATTAATAAATTGTATGTTAAACACCTAGACATTGTAAGCTAGGATAGAAACCTAAATCAAAATGTACTATTAAGTTTTTTACTATTTTGATCAAAGTTGTACATTTTCAAGGACTTTGCAGATTTGTTTTAGTTTATCATATGAAAACATCTCTGATATTAAATCACCGCAAACAACGGAAAACATACAACACTATTAATTTACTAATTATTTTTAGTCGTTTTTTTATTTGTATTATTTTTATGTCTTTATAAAACATATATCTAGTTAGAACATCTAGGAAACAGACATAAATATCAAATATACCAAAACACTAATAAATTAGTAAAGTGTTTTACATCGCAAAAATCAAAATGTGTTCGGAAAATATTCAGAAATTGCGACGAAAAAATTTCAAAATTTAAAGTTGAAATATTAAAAATTTAATATTGAAAGTATATAAAAGTATATAAAAATTTTAAACTTCAGAATAAACATTTAAATAATATAAATATTTTGTTTGGAACACCGAAGGAAATTAACGACATCATTTTGTAGATATCAAAATTTTTCGGTTTGAAATTGAAACTCAAATTGTGCTTATTTAATAAAACTTATTTACATAATTTCAATATGTTAGAAAAAATTTGTTTATAAAAACTAAAATAAAGTTTGATGTTTTATCAGAGAGTTCCAAGCTTTCTATTAATTCTCATAGGTTAGGTTTGGTTAGGTTAGAGTGGCTGCTGTCGCACATTTAGGCCAATAATGGCTAATACCATCCAATCTCCCCTTACACCGTGAAACCAACCAGAGCTACTGATGTAGCGTAAAATATCTCGCACCCCACAGTCCGCTTCAGTCCAGTTCAGAAAGGCTGCTCATGTCGTACACACCCAAGTACTTACGTCTTTTGTATGATAGTGCCGGACACGAGCATAGGAATTATCTAACGTCTCTTCCTCCTCTTCGTCCATAGAACTTCTACAAAAGTCATTCGTCTCTAGACCCAGCCTTCTCGCATGTTCCCCAAAAAGGCAGTATGCTGTCTGTATCCCTACGAGCAATCCTAAATCTCGTTTTCTCAGGAATAATAGTGAATTGGAGCGCCGCAGGTCCAGTTTTGGCCAAACCTGTTTTGCTACCCTGCACGTCAGAGTGTTGGTCCACCTCTCGTTTGTCAAGGCGATTGCCTTTTTACTGAGTGGTGATATGAGCGGTGCTGTAGCCCTCCCAGACCTGCCCTTTCCGGTTGCATCTGGAGAATCATACCGTACCGAGCGTGTTCGCCTGCCCTGCAGTTTCCCGTGACGTCCGAGTGCCCAGGGACCAAGATTATCTGATACCACATTATGTTTCAACCATGTCACGACTTCCCCTATCGCCACCACTTCAGCCTGGTACCCGCTGAAGTAGTCAGGGAGACGAACAGAAATATACAACATTGAGTTTAACATTGCGATTCTCATGAAAACATAAACTTTTTAAAATAAATATGAGTATGTAACGTCGCACTCGACACTCCGTCACAATTAGAAGCGCACAGTGCATTGTAAACACTAACCGGTTGAACTCAAATAAAATGTCGATATTTTGTTTATTTTGCTTGGTTCAAAAGCCTAACTATAGATGGCTGTTTTATAATTTCGGAAATGCAAATTGCAGATTGCTTTGTGATCGTTATATGGGGTAATGATTCTCTTTCGAAATGGTAGATGTCAGACTGCACGTTGGAAAGAAAAATGAGAATAATAAATTGAATTATGAGACGATTGTAATTTGATTTTGTTGGTCCAAAAAAATTCTATAAAAAGGGAAGAAAAATAGAAAAGCGGTCAGTCAGTTTTGGTCACGCGAAAATTTGTTATTAAAATTCGAAAAAAAAATATAAAATTGAATAAATAAACCTGTAAATTAATGAAATTATTAATCGCTTTGTGTAATTCTTTCTGTTTGCAAAAGAAATTGTAATTAGATATTTGTTTTGTCGTTTTTTTTTTGTGAGAATGAAAGTATCGCAAATATAACGAAAAAATATATCTACAGTGTGTAATCGCTAAAATTTGAACATTTATTACAAGTAGAATATATCATTGGACATTTAGTGCATAAACAGGTATTTTCTGTGTGAATATATTCAGAATGTTATAGATTCAAGACGACAATGAATCGTGTGAGTGTAATAAATAATTACGGACAATGATAATAAGTGAAATCAAAAAAAAAAAAAAAATAAAAAAAATCATCCGTTAAAACGTAATACCATATAAGATAAAAATACATAATTTTCTTATAAAAAGTGATTATAACTGGTGTTAGGGGTACAATACTGAGTACCTTGATATACGACGAGTACTGCTAGCTTAAGTTGCCTTAAAAGCTAACGTACAACGTGGGTACATAATAAAAGCGCGTACGCTGTCTACACACAAAAAAAAATACTCGTATCCATAAACGCTTAGCGCGCATAATAATAGTACAATAACCCGTTTATATAGAAGCGCATTGGTTCGCACAACGACGAACCTCATGTTTTTTTGCGCGGGCCAAACATGTTAAGGTCATACGAAAAGTACCTACCGTTAAACTTGGAATAGCAGTAAAGTGGTGTATAAAACTTATAAAGTAACTCCAGCCCGGCCGTAAGAATCAACGTCATCATTCAACGTACAACAATGCAACAATAAACCGAACATCATAAGTCCAGCTGATGGTAAAGAACAAATCCATATATTTTTGTTATTTTTTTTCTCATTTATTAATTTTTTTTGTTTATATAATTTATGTATATATTACTTAGGTTTAAGAGTTAGGTAATTAGGTGTAGCTATAACATTTAATTAAGTCAATTATTTTTCCTTTTGCAAACAATTATTTCTTTTTTTTTCTATCCACCCGTTATTATCAATTTATTTCATTTTTATTAACAAACGAATTTAAATTTCTTATTATTTCTTCTTTTAATAAATAAATAATTGTTATATGGATACATACATCTTAATTTTGAGTGTTTTTTATTAGAAATATGTGGTAATTTTTATAGTGTTGGGGATGAACTGGAGCCGTGTTTCATTGTCTTACTAGTTTGGAGGTAGGTAGTCAGCATACCCTTTCTTTTAGCGGTTACTCGAGATGTCATCATACTCCTGAAAACCCCCCCTATTCTCCACTGATGCTTAGCCGGCAACAACCGCTCAGGAGTCCCTGATGACATCCAAAAAAATTTCTTTAACATTTGGATATTTTGCTTCTAGATATAACTTATCTAGATCTTCTAGAATTTCATTCTTTGAAATCTATCATCAAATAGTACCAAATGTTACAGAGTAATAAAAAATATCATTTAAAAATTAAAATATTCATAAAATTTTGACAGTTTCCAAAAATATTGAATTTCAAATTTTAATTTATATTGCAATCGTTCAAGTCACGAAATAAATTATTGATTATTGACACGAAATGTTTTTTTGATCCTATTGGCTTTTCGGGATAATGATTTAGGAAAAAGCACACTATAAAGTCCAAAGTTTGCGATATTTCTCTTGGATATTCTAAGTTAAAATTATAATAGTATGAAATGCATTGCATTATTAGGTCTTTTATGTTACTAAGTTCTGTAGATGATATACCAGGCTGTTTTCATTTTCAAAAATCAGATATACTAATACTCTTTTTAAATTGAGCTGAACAGTTAAACGCTTCTAAGCAAATAGTTAAAAGCGTTTAATTGAGAGATAGTCTTCACGATTGTTGAGGAAAATACGTTGAATAGCATAGTAATCTTTCATATATCTCAAAAAATGTTCACGTTTGCAAGCCTTTTGTTTATTTTTAGGAAACACATTCACGTGGCCCACTTTTTCAATTACAATCGGTTGCCCTTTTTTTTACTGATTCTCTTAACATATTCACATATTTTCTTTTTTAAATTGGTATTATCAATGCATTACTCGCTATATCGGAAGAAATCTTCAGATAGTTATTTCTGTTTCTCATTGAGGTGGCACAACATTTCCAAATAATAGGAAATAGTGTTATTTTGTTTATTTCTTTGGTGGAAACTTTCAGGATATGTTAGAACTATATTTTTTATTTGCGGCAACTGAGAATTATATTGTTTACAGATGTGATCGCACTCCTGAAACGAGTACTAAGGAATCAGGCGGTGGCGTATTGATAGCCGTACAATCAAATCTAGAGAGTTCTCCTGTTACATTAATTCCAACCAGAATTGAGCAGATTTGTGTGAAGATCAAAATAGACAAACGATATCTATTTATTTATACAGTGTGCATACTACCTCGGTCAAATTGCGACTGCTCAAATTGTCAGCTGCGTCGATGCAATTGATGAAGTCCTGAAAACATCTAATTCATCGGATCAAGTTTTTATACTGGACTTTAACCTTCCAAATATCAACTGGAAATATGACATTGAGTTTAACTGCATTCTTGCATGTAATATCAATACCAATGCAGAGTCTCTATTCGTCGATGCCATGCTTGGTTTTAACTTCAACCAAATTAATATGATTGCTAATAACATCAATAGGTTTCTGGATATGGTCTTCACCAATGAGGATGCTTTCAAAGTAACTGAATCAATGAATCCATTTGTTGCAAACGATATCAACCACAACCTTTGGACATTGTTTTTGACTCAACCTACTGCGTCACCAGAAGAAATCAGAACAACTTCCAAGAATGAAACTCAACTTCAAAAAAGCAAATTATGCCGGTTTGCAAAATTATTTAGAAGCAGCAAATTGGGATCTAATTTTAAATGTTGACAATGTGAAAAGAATGTTGATAAATTTTATAACTTCTTATTCACCATGACTTTGAACTCTATGTGCCTTTTTTCAATAAAGCACCGAAAACTCATCCTCCGTGGTTCGGTGACCTGCTAACCAATTTAAAAAACCGTAAATGTAAAGCCTGTGCTAAAATGATGAAATCTCGATTGAAAACCGACAAGCTAGCGTTTTGACAGCGCAGTGATGAATTTGATGTCTATTTCAATTTTAAGTACAAGTCTTACCTTTCCAGTGTTGAAACAAAAATTAAATTAAATCCTAAAGAATTTTAGAAATTCTTTCGATCCAAACGGGAAATCGAGGGATATCCTTCCAAAATGACTTATAATAATATCAGCTCCTCGGACGCAAAAGTGATAGCAAACATGTTTGCAGCATTTTTCCAATCAGCCTATAGCCCTTGTGGTAATATGGGATACACTGATCAAATAGGTAACAACAATAGATCTATTATTCCTCCTGTCATACATGAAGAGAATGTTTTATCAGCCTTGAAGGAATTTGGAGATGGATTTGGGCCGGATGATATACCCGCCTTTATATTAAAAAGTTTTGCGAGTAGCTTCACAAATCCACTCTGCAAACTTTTAAACCAATCAATAACCACAGCCGTGTTTCCTGATAAATGGAAAATTTCAAAAATAACACCTATCTTTAAATCGAGTAAGAGAGTGGATGTCTCATTTTACAGAGGAATTTCAACATCTTCATCAATTCCAAAATTATTTGACCTGACTGTATGCAATGCTTTCAAATCTACATTGATACGTCACATCTCTATCTACCAACATGGGTTCATGCCTGGAAGAACGATATATACAAATCTGGTCGAATTTACCTATAAAGTGTTAATTGAGATAGAAAATCATCATCAAGTACATGTAGCGTACACAGTTTTTAGCAAGGTATTTGACTCGATTTGCCACCTCAAAGCACTTCACAGTCTGCGCACATTTGGATTTTCAACCGGATTTATTAATTGGTTCAAATCGTATCTAACAAACCGACTACAATATGTATTATTTGGGAATGAGAAATTCAACGTTATCAAAGTGACTTCCGGTGTTCGTCAAGGATCTCATATTAGATCCTGGAATTTTATTGTGTTCATCGATAGAACAGCCAAGTTAATTAAGCAATCAAATGTTCTAATATTTGCTGATGACGTAAAAATTGTTCGTACAATTAAACATGAGCATGATGTTGATAAACTGCAATTAATGATTTTGGCGGGGTCCAATCATCTCGAGCGATTGAGCGACCAGCATAAAATATCCTCTTTTGTCTGAATAGTATTCTAAAATTTCGTCCTCTACAATTTCAGAACCCGAACTTTCCAATACCAGTGGCCCTATTCTGGCTTTCCCTGGGAATTGGGAATTGGGAAAAAATATTTTCATAGCATTTTTGTCTAAATTGTATTGTTCTAGCCTACTGAGGGAATATGTTTGGTCTTAATATTTTCGACACAAAGTTAAATGGGAAAATATTTTTCCCTATATAAATTTTGTGGAACAAAAGTTTCCCAATTCACTTTGTTTTGAAAATTTTTGCACTAAACTTATTGTTTCAGTAGACCAGAAAAACATAATTTTGACAAAAATGCTATGAAAATATTTTTCCCAATTCCCTATTCGCAGGGAAAGCCAGAATAGGGCCACAGTATGGAATCATGAATCTCATTCCATTTGCTCGAAGGAATATGCTGAAACAAGTGCTGTGCAAAAAGAATTGGGCAAACATATTTTATTGCAAATTGGAGTCTTTTTTTGATAAAATTACAAAACTTTTGAACGCAATTGGCTTACTGTTTCATTTTAAAGACATGTACTCGTATGATGTAATTTTATGAAAAAAAAAAAATTACCTGCAATTTAGAGGAAAAACCCCGAAAAATGCCATTATATTAAAAATACGGTGATTGGAGTTAAAGTAATGGAATAAATTAAACACTTATTTTTTAATTTATTTTTTTTGTTTTTTATTGATAAATCAATAAGTTTTAGAAGAATTTTTATCAAGAAATTTTATCTTTAATATTAATATTTTGTTTGACCACCTTTTGTTTTTTTTACATCGGTATAACCCCGCAACTGATGTGCAAAAAAAATTGGTCAGGCAATTACTTTATTTTACGCCGACCGTTCTTGGCCGAGATTAGGGTTCAGATGTTTTATTGCGTGTATTTTTTTTTTGTTTGAGTATAAATAGTGCATATTTTGTAAGATTAAGTTATTCTGTAAGTGATCCTAGTCAAATAAAGAATAAAGGCAAGTTTAGTTAAAAAAAATGGGAAAAGTTAGTAAGCAGTATAAAAGCAATATGTGGATTTGGGCGCGAGAAATTTTAACCACGCGTGAAATAGCTGAAAAATTAAACATTCCTACAAGTACTGCCGCGTGGAAAATTAAAAAATTGCGAGAGATGGGCAGTACACAAAGAAAGAAAGGCTCTGGAAGGCCCAGAAAGACAACGGCAGTGGAAGATCGTTTCATAATGTTACTATGTCGTCGGAACCGTTTTAAAATTTCATCGGACATAAGACGGGATGTTGAGCGAGCAACGGGAAAAGAAATTTCAGCCAGCTTATTGAGAAAAAAACTTGTTAAAGCTGGTTTGAGAGCACTTAAACCAGTCTGAAGCCTGCGTTCACATTACTAGTGAAAAAATAATTTTTGATATGGGCTCAAGAGCATATTTCTTGGACTCCAGACATGTGGAATGATGTGATTTTCCACGATGAATCAAAATTCAAGCTGTATGTTGGAGATTGAAGAATTCTGGTTAGAAGAAAACCGGGCGAGAGACTTGGCAACGAATGTCTTTTAAGACTTCCACCGAAAAATGAAGGAAATATGGTCTAGGAATGCTTTTCTGGAAATTAAACCGGTCGATTATGCTTCCTTAGTTCCAGCATTACAGCAGCTGTTCATCTGCAGGTCCTACACAACGAATTTGACCCTTCTGTTTTAAAGCTTTTTGGCGAGACTTGCAAATTTATTTTTCAACGGGACAGCGCTCCGTGCCATACCGCCAACGTTGTGAGTTATTAAATTTGAATTGTAGATAAAAAGATTGGCTTTCAGATAAACATAAATAATTTGTTAAAAATTTGTTTTTTTTCTTATCTCTTCATTTAAAGGTAAAAAAGTACTTCGAAGAAAGAAGTATCGATGTGTTGAGCTGTCCCCCGTATAGTCCAGACTTAAATCCCATTGAAAATATTTAGTCTATAATGTAGCTAAAAGTAGCAACAAAGCGCCCAGATTGATTAAAGCTCTGAAAAGTTTGTTGATGGCGATTTGGGAATCCATACCTCCTACGACTTTGAAAAATGTATCAAATTCAATGAATCGGAGGTGTATCACTGTAATGAAAGCAAATGGCGGTCCACTAAAACTTTAATATTAAAGATAGAACTTCTATAAATCAATAAAAAACAAAAAAAAAATTAAAAAATAAGTGTTAAATTTATTCCATTACTTTAACTCCAATCACCGTATTTTGAATATTATGGCATTTTCGGGGTTTTTCCCCTAAATTGCAGGTAAATTTTTTTTTCTAAAAATTACGTCATACATGAATTTAAAATGAAAAAATAAGCAAATTGCGTTCAAAAGTTTTGTAATTTTATCAAAAAGACTCCAATTTGCAATAAAATATGTTTGCCCATTTTTTTTTGCACAGCACTGTAAATTAAATTTATTGTGAATATTTTAAGAACAGTTCAATATAGCATATAATACACCAAAAACATACTGCAGTTTTTATTATACTAACATTGCTTAGTACTTCACACTTGTATATAAAGGTAAATTTATATCATAAACGCACAACAATCCTTATTAATTTCGTGAATTTCTGAATACACATTCCATATATATATACCAACAAAGATCCAAGCGTTGCAATTATGTCATGGAATCCAAATATTGTTGACTATCATCTTAAGTATCTGGCAATTTCTTGGTACTTGGCCACCCTCCGTCTGTCTTGATTAACTGCATTTCACAACCGGTTTTATTGGAGCTGCAATCATTGAGTACCTGGTATAAGTATGTTTCAGAGGTGTTTTCCTTCTAAATAAGTACAAACATTGTATAGAGAATTAGCAGAGACCTGCTTATAGTTATCTTGTTGTCTAGTCACCAGATAACTTGAGGATGGCTGAATATATAATGTCCGAAATCGGTAAATAACTGAATGAGAATTGGAAAAAACTATTTTATTGCTTCGAAATCTACGAAATTAGTCCTATATTCAAGTTTTTATATTTATGGTTGAACCTTCACCCCACGGTGTATTTTTTATGATATTAGTGCAAATTGGAATTTAGAATAAAGGACTAACGGTTTTACTAACTCTCACGGGCCAGCGAGAGCTAGTTGAGTTCATCATAATGATTGGCCCTCTCATGGAGAATAAATGATACTACAGGGATGGGGGAGGAGGTCAACAAACATTTCCTACCATCCGACCTCTGGACAATAGATTTTTAATTATTGTAAACGAATTAAAAAAAATCTAGCTTTTTCAGGTTTCGGGCCTTAAACGTAACATTTACATACTTCTGTGTGAATAGTGGTATTACACTGTACAAGATATATCGGGTTCCCTACCAAAACAATTTTTACTTCATAATTTATGATTTTTATAATTTTTATGGTTCTAACGGTTGTGATTTTGTAATGCTGCAGAAAATGTACAGCAGAAAAAATGACTTTTTCTATTCGTCGCTAGAGGCATCACTATCACAAAAATGAAATTTTTTCTCCTGATATTTTTAGACACCAGGGCTGGGATGTTCTAACATCACCATTTTGCGATATTTTATCGATGTCTACGTCTCTTTCTGCTAGAATTAATTTGACTTCTGTTTCGTTTATCAATTATTTCTTCTCTATTGCTATCACAACCTACTAGAATATATTTGAATAATATCTATTTCAATTATTTTCATTCTACAATCGAAAAAAAATTATTTGGTGATAGAAACACAGTAGAAATATCACAATATTTCAATTTAGCAGGCTGGTAAACGATAAAAAAATTGAAACAGAGATAAATTTTATTCTACAGAAACGAGAAATAAACTTCGATAAATTATCGATACATGGTGATGTTAGAACATCCCAGCCCAGGAGAAAATTTTTGAAATGTTTATGCAAGTTAATAATTCTTAGCAAAACGTTTTATGAAAAATCAGAAAATTTATGAAAAAGAAGAGAAAATGTATATTTAAATGTTTTGAAGCGATGAGAGTTATTTTACTTTATAAAACGATTTGCTTATGTATAGTGTAAGTACTCTCAAAACATACTAAAATTACCATAATCATCATTATGCAAACACAGGGCAACATCAAAAAAATCACCTTCGTTGAAAGCATTCCATATATTTCTGAAGTCATTTTAATGTGAAATGTTTTCAGTTTTTTAACAAAAGTGTTAGAAAAACCCCCTGAACTACTCTGGGTGTATGTTTTTATGGTAGCTGAGACTGACGTCCCTACACTATACATACACAAATCGGTTTTTAAAGTAAATTAACTCTCATCGCTTCAAAACATTTAAATATACATTTTCTCTTCTTTTTTCATAAATGGTGGTGGTGTCAAAAAATATCAGCAGAAAAAATTTCATTTTTGTGATAGTGATGCCTCTAGCGATGAATAGAAAAACTCATATTTTCTGCTGGAAATTTTCTGCTATCTTATACAGCATGATTTTGTATATGAATAAGCTATATCTTTATTTCGATAAGGTATATTTTGACTCGGCTTAAGACTTTCGGTTATCTGTCTGGTTGGTTCCTGGAGTTGGTGTGGTGTCAAAATGGATGAATTAATTTTACCTTGATGCAGTTTTGTTACAGTTTCGAATACTATACCGATTGGATTGTGCGAAGTTTCATCATACCCAATATTATGTGAAGAGCAATGTTCGTGAATTAATCGTGAAAGATGAGATCGGTCCTTCTAATTTGACTCGCCTACTGGTAAAACGAATATTTTGGTAATAGTTTTTTTTTTAAAGAGATTTTTCCGCGGGCCACTTATTGTAACGCACAAAACCGTGTGCTCCCTTGTTTCTGTGTGGGTTCCAACAATTCTAGCTCTTGCATATTTTTTTGGTCGTAAATTATCTTCAACTAAAAGCATCAGATTTTCAATTTTAAGTTTTGTCCTTGGTTGTAGCTATTTTTTCAAACATTCGTTACTCCATTTGACCTTAAATTTAATTGACCTATATTTAATAGAGCAGTGTTGTTAATTCCTCGTGTTGCATTTGCTATGATCTTTTGATGTGGATTTTTACTGATTTTACACCAGCTTTTCATAACCCACTAAAATAGGATGATGCAAGCGGTTGGAAATTCCAGGTTATTTACGGCCAGACATGAACCATTTAAGGGCCACAATTAATACTTCTGAATTGACATCTGTTACTACTTCTACATGTATTGCTTTGCTTGATAGGCTAACAAAAATTTCCATGTATGCCTTGCATGTTGTTATTTGTACGGGATATTTGAATTTCAGAAGTATTGTAATTCACAAGTCACAGGTTTTGGGGTCGTATTTATCCATTCCAGAACTATAACAAAAGTCCGAAAATCATTGTGTACATGGAAATTAGATAACTCTAACTGGATAATATAATTAATTGATGAGAATTGTATTGGAAACCATGTTTAAGATTTTTTAATGAATTATCTGTGTTGAAAATTAGATGAATATCCAGATAATCATTAGTCGGAATATCCAGATGGATGACACTTGCAATAAACCAATATTTTATCACAATTGTATCTAAATCTTAAACTTACTAAATCCTAATTAATGTAAGGCGTTAATAACGTAATTCGCCCGGTTCAATTTAAATAAAAAACAATTAAAGAACTTGTGCAGAAATTATACACGTTTTATATTTTTAAATTGCGAAATTAGTAAATAGGTGTAAATCACGTAATAAACTGGGTCACCGAAAAAACAAATGTTAATCACTTTCGTTTAAACTCCTTGTCATTCCAGTCCAAATTGATTTAAAAAAAAAATAAGAACATGATCAATTAAATACTCAAATCACGTTTTTTGCATGTATACAACGACGACTAGAAGAAAATTTAAAATTATTACAAAAAAAAATTAAAAACCACTTTTCGTTATTCATAAGCCAACCATCAGCTAAATAGAAGAAATTTAACACAGCAAGAGCTAAACATAAAAATGAAATAATATAAATTATGTTTTTTAAGACATACTTAATACGTACCAAATATTGCAGAAAAAACTAACCAAATTGCACTTTTTAATAACAATCGCATTCAGTGCTGATACTCGAAATGTTGTTCGCTGTTTTTACCAATATTTCTACATGATTATGCTAATTGTATTCTGATCCCCACACAGACCCGTCGCGAATTTATAACGACAACAAATATTTTAAAAGTCAAAAGTTCATGCGTGAGAATTAAGTTTTTCATCCCATAGCTTTTTATTTGTTGTCTAGACTTGTGAGAAATTGATTTTCGAACAAAATAGGTGAGCATAGTTTTTTCAGATCATAAGACTTATTTATACTTTTATCTATTATAAAACAAAATGTGATAATTTTGAGTAATTAGCACGGATATTAGTGTAAAAAATATTTATTTTTATTTGATGCAATTTTTTTCGTTTCGTTTTTACTTGAACTTGTACGCGTATTGTGTATTGTATACTGGTGCAATATGACAAGTGTGTTAAAATTAACATGTCGCACACAAAAAGGTGTCTATCATATTATGTCAATCATAATGCCGTGTTTTATCTTTGTTTGTAAAATGTGAATATATATAGAGTTCAGCAAAGTTTATTTTGAATCGAGGACAATATTAATAATTTGTAGATCAATCATTGGATTGGAATGTCTTTATTGCAATTCGTCAAAAATATACAATTAAAATTTTTTGGAACGAGATTAATGTAGGTTAGGAAGTGATCAAGATTAATTTGACAACTTTTTTGTGACCTACTTAAAATTATTTTTAAAATATTGAACATCCACCTTTAATATAATTTTACTTGAGATTTTTTTATAAATATAAAATGTTGAATGGAAATTAGCCTACTTCTACTAGTATATCGGAGTTTATTTTGTGGCGTAGGAATTCATATCGATACGTGTGCAAAACTTCTAAATTTACTACTTTGTTCGCCAACAGGTTTTTATATGATTGAATGAATGATTGAATCAATTATGTGGCCCATTATCATGACCGAGTTTCGTAACATTCTATCTCTGGTTTCATATACATTTTACGGTTTAAAATTTTTAGCATGTATTTTTAATCCTGCGCCAAATTGGCGAGTTTTGAATATTTTTATTGTGACTAAATCATCTTCTGTGAATTCTTTAGCATGTCTTCGCCGCTTAGTTATACGTTTTCTTATTTTCGTCCGGTACTCCCATAATTTGCTTATTAACCTTTTTTCAAATCTTCTTTTTGTCCATTGTAGCTATTCACAGTTCGTAGTTTGCACCGGATGTTGTTTAAGCGCGTAAGTTACAGAAGAACATTATGAAAATTTACCGTCAAGTCGTAGTTCACTCTACAGATCCTGATTTCCAGTGGATCCACTGGCGTGGTTTATTTGAACAAAATATCCAAGATTTCCGTTTATCTGCAGTATTGCTACAGTCTCGTCTACAGTATCTACAGTATCGTAAATTTCTACGTACGTGGATTATAATCTAACAGGTTGCGATGAATAAAGACAAGCAAATGAAATTTATGAAAATATAATTAAAAAAAAACGGCGGGTTCGACTTCGAAAATGAAGGAAGACCAAGAATGTTTTAATCGCTTAACTGAATCAGATCAAATTTAGGACTTTTTGGAATTCAAAGGCATTTCGATAATAAACTCAGTTTGGTTATTATGGAATAGTTCAAATAATAGTAGTACTTTTAGGGTGAATTTAGAAGTTACAAATAAAATATTCAAAAGGACGCTATTTTCATAGTAACCGAATCATTACTCAGAATCTTTGATCCGCTTGGTTAATATTTAGGACAGATTTAATTAAAAAATTTATCGAACAGCTCTAGTTGCTAAAATTTAACTGGAATATCAAATTACCTATACGGATAACAAAAATAAAATGATGAAAATAAGAACCATTTCGGCGGGGAAGGGATTCAGAAGTATAATATTTGTTAAGGCCCGAAAACTAAAGTATCTCCAATAAACAAAATTTTTCTAAAAAAAGCATGGTAAATTCGGTAAAAGAATGGACTGGTTCCCCAATTTTATTGAGTTTACTGTTCAAAATCCCATGACGGTGGAACTGAGCGTTCAAAGGAAATGAATGTCAGTGATTCCCTCTTTAAGTTTGAAACTTTAGCCGGCTGATCATCTATCCGAGCAAGATAACACGTTTTTTAATAAAACAATTTCGAAATAATACGGATGCTGCTAGATGAATAAACTCCATTTTCAGAAGCAAAATTCTGTCGGCAATTATTTGGTACCATCTTATGAACTGCTTGCCAATAACTCAAACGATTATAGCTAAAAATTTATAACATCTGGATAACCTAGCGACACCCATTGTATCCTTATCAAATACACCTTATTTGAGAACCGGAGAAGGCATGTCTTCAAATTCAGCACCACCGGAGAAGGCATGTTTTCAAATTCAGTAGAAGAAATTTACAGCACAACCGCCTTTTATTCAGCATTGATTCTACCTGCGCCAAGATCAGGTGAAGCTAATAATTTGATAAAACTTTGTCACCGCACCTACCATTTGTAACTGTGTTTTAATAGACTTTACTCAGGACTCCCAAAGGCCGCCGCAGAGAGGTGCCCTTATCTTTTTCTTTTTATTCAAACCGTCAAGAACACGCCTAGCTCCTAGATTGGCTCCTAATTGGTGCCATTGTTGGAAACCAAATTGTTGCATGATCTAATTAATTGACGGCTTTCCCGGCTTTATCTTAATGTCCTATTTTAGTTACCATATCCTTGAAACGATACACGTAGGCTAGAACCACGTTTGCTTTACAATACAGGAATATCTTTCTTGTAGCTCGTATACCTGAAGATTACTTCGCATATCGATTAGTAGCTCTTGTTAACAAACATTTACTTTACTTCATCGGATTTTGGAAACTTGAACGATTAAGTCTAGGCTCCTTACAAGCAATAAAAAGTTCGTCTCATGCCACCACAATTAATAATTCCCCAAATCGCTGGCATACATATGCCGTAGATTGCGCAATCAGCTGGATTCAGTTCTGATGGGAGGTCATACCAGTGGGATCTGGAGAACATGCTTAATATCTTGCTAGTACGATTCGCTCTTTAAGATTTCAACCGTATTAGGGAGCCATTACGTTTAATTATTCTTGTTGAGCACCTTATGGAAAATACTCATCCCTAGCTAATTTAAGTCACCACAACTGCTGGTACATTATAGGTTAATCCGTATAACCGAAGACGCAATTAAACCCAATGGATCACGTATTCTACTAGTTTAAGCCGACATCTCGAGTTTTGTAAGTACGGTGTGGTACGTACACGTAGTCCACGAATCGGCATATTCCACAACTGATCCGGCATCGCTTATTATTTCATTTAAGTCTTGATAATGGGTTTGATTATTAAATGCCACCTCTTACAATACAAGTACTCTGGAATCTGGATGTACTGAGTTTCGACAGTGAATTTTTTCAATGTCCACCATGAGTGCCCAATGCGTGCGAGACTTTGTTAGAATTTGATACAGTAAAATTTGAACCATAAGGCAGAAATCTTCCAGAACGTATCAAACCCAAACATCTACGCGAGTAGCATTTGCGGGGTTTGGTTCAGCCTTCACTATTAAAGGAGATCTTAAGTATGTACTAGTTTTATGGTGTATGCACGAAAGCATCCAATAAAATTCCAAATTCTTATAGAAAAAGCGGTTTTAGTTTGAACTGGTTAAATCCATACTTTGGTGTCATTATCCAAATATGTTTATCTTAGCAACTTGTTTATCGTGCATTTTTCCGACATAAAAGGAGTCTCTGTCTATAAATCCAATAATATTCTAGATATTACCAATCCGCCTACGCGATCTTTTATTTCAACGAGCGCTTTCTGTGGCACCGATATGTTTAATTGTGGCGTGCAATTCAACTTCATCGCCATCTGGCTAACTAAATTTGTAGAGTAAGTTGCATTCAAATTAGAATCTCTTTTGCTGGTTTCTGACCGAATTGCATTGTAGGTTAAATTATATTGCGGGATTTGATTTAAAGAACAAATGCAAGGCTGTATATGTACTAATGAATGCACTGTTGAAAATACGGGTATTTATTTTCGAAAGACCAACAGTTTCTCGCGGTATGTTAGTTATCAAAACAATTAAATTAAAGTGTGGGCCATTTAAAATTCTGGGTTTAAAAACACTAAAATGAGTATATATACATCTTTATTTTGTGAAAAAAATGTTCGTCTCTCCTAGTAAACCCCATTGAAAAAAGTCCAACACATTTATGGCGCCCGTTTGTCACATTTATGGCGCCCAAGAAATCGTTAGTCTATTGCCCACACAGAGAACTAATATCAAAACAGAAGGTCATTTGCTTTCATCTGCTGAGTCATCAGGACCTTGTAGGAGAATAATTAGAAGACTTTGTGCAGTAATCTTCTCCTGCCTGGTGCGTTTAATTGCCAGTTGCTACGGTTGGCATTGAGTTGAAGTCGATCAATTCAGTCCTACACTATATGGACCACACCCGGCAAATTCTCGGGCGAGCGCACTGTCCGAGATCGAGGACCGATTCTCTCATACAATAAATAGCAAGCATTTGTCACGAATTTTCTTCACTAATTTCACTACAGCGGATCTGCTTGGCGCTCTTTCAGGACCCATATTTGTTTTCAAAATTCGCATGGTTTCGGCTACACAACACTGACTATGAAAATCTGTTTTCAATATTTCAAAATCCCTCTAATGCAAAAATATGATTGTTTCGTGACGCGGAATATCAGACTGACGAGGTGTCAAAATTTCACGCAAATCGTTCTAAAGGGCCCAATATATGGCCCACCCTGTATCTCATCTGTAGTCATCTCTCAATATATACTCATTTATAAATCACAATGTTCACTTGTTTTATATAACGAACAACATAAATTATGGTAGTAAATGCTTTCTATTGTAAGGTTAGCAGGTTCACTCAAACTTCTCGGTTTCTCGTTAACTTAGTGTCGAATTTGAGAAGCGACTTTAAGCCAGTTTAGTGAGCAAAATGTACAGTAGCTAAACATTGCCACCATTTGTTTCATTAACCAAGCCATGCAAAATGTGTATTACCTCATTCGACACGTCGTACTCATTTATTAAGTGTAGATGTAGAACTAAACTATAGAATCTAACCTTCAATTTATTTAAGACAGAATCAACACTACAACACTTTCAAGAATTAGCTAATGAATGTCTTGATCAAGCGACATCTATTAAATCTGACTCATAATATATTAAAATCAGCTACAATTGGACAAGCAAATAAGTCTTGCGGTCTAAATATTGTTCAAACATTCAAACAATACTGATGATTGAAATTTGTGATATCATCATTCGGGAAACAAACTGAAACAAACCGAAGAGGCTCACAAGGCGTTCAAGTATGGAATACCGAACACACAGATAAATCGCGACTTCAGTGGAAGGCAGTAACCATCACGGCGTTTGATGCATATCTCGGTATTCTATTATTTTCGGATGTAAGCAGATCTAACAAAGAACATACTGAGAAAGCCAATATGCGTGTTACAGTGGGACTTCAGCGGTTTCGTACAATAACCCGTTATGTTCGGTTTGAAAACGGTAATACTGCTAGTCAGCCTTTACTGTCTGATAAATAGCTGCCATTTTGCCATTTCGGATATCTGGCTTATGTTTAATAGAAATCTCCAAGAGAATTTTGTAGCCGGAACAAACATTACGGCGTATAATCTGACTTCTAGTTTAATACTTGACTTCAACCTGTCATTGCTAGGTATCTGTTCATTTGCTAGGTACCAGTAGTTGTTTCGGAAACACTTGTTCAAAGTTTTAATAAATTTTCTTATAACATTAGAGATTACGTAAGTATTTTCTCTTGTAGGGACGATTGAACTGGTGGTGGTATTGCTATATTCATAAGGAATGACATTCCATACACCTCGAAAAGTATAGATGACGGTTTTTTATCATTCCAATACATATGCATTCAACTTTTGTAGTTTAACCTAACGAAGATATGTGGAATATAGGCATCCGAATTCTGACCCTGCATCGTTTCTTAATTTTCTAGAACAACTTCTCCGAAACTATTAATCTACTCACGATTGTAGTTTAGTTGGTAACATTAACATACCTATTAATAAAAAATTTAACTAAATCTCAGAATATAACGCAGCTTTGCTCTCTCATGAAATGATTGTAACAAATACTTTCCTTAGCAGACCTGCGTGAGCAGTAATATTTTAGACCACTCTGTTAGTAGTTTTCAAAGTATTGAGCAAGTTCGGAATTTTACGATTGAAACCGATATTAGTGATCATGGCTCGCACACTAAGGAAAAGATACGTTAATTACAAAAAGGTTAATCAGTTCTTTGAATATTGTTTAATGATTACCGCGTATTTGACGTCAGAACTCCTGAGTCTACTCTTAAATGGATTTTTAATATGTATAATAAACTTGTTGTACAGTTTTCCGTATTGAAGGAAGTAAATGTAAAAATTAAAAATGCACGTGTTTGTCTAAAAACCATACATTGAAGCGTTTTAAATGGAACAGTACTAATTTAGAACTGAAACATAAATTGGATTTGCTAAATAGAAAGACCAAAAACGGAAAATATTTTGCAAAGAAACGTTATTTTACCAATTTGTTGAATAATTTGAGCCAAAAAGAAATCTGGAAACAGTTTCATGGAAAACAAGTCTAATAATAGGATCCACTCCGTTATTTGTAATTAACTTATTGCTATTGTTAAAATATTATTAATCGTAGTTTTATTAACTTTGACTCTTCTGTATCAGCCAGACTTCTCAGATGATTTCAATAAATTTCATAAATTTCACACCATGGTTCCTAGCATTAATTCATGTTTCTTTTCGCCCACTTCTTGCAGCGAAATATCGAATTTAATTTCAACTCTCAGTAATAACAAGAGTGGTGGTTATGATAATATTCGTAATGTGGTCCTGAAAAATTATTCGCCAATTTTTTCACAATTACTAGTTGATCTATTTAATCTGGTTTTGGAAACGGGTGTATACTCCGATTGCCTTAAAATTGCTAAAGTGGCGGCAATCTGGAAGTTCCAAAATAGTTAATAATTATCGTCCAATTTCAATTTTAACGGCTAAATGGCACATTGGTTACAGCTTTGGCGTTTGGATCGGGAGGTACCGGATTCGAATCCCGATAGGGGCAGAATGCAAAGGGAGTTTTCATCTACATATTACGATCTGTGATGAAATGGAACAAATCTATGACCCCCTGTTGGAGTGCAAAACTCATGGGCCGACCCATCTTCTATACCAGTATAGGCTGGCATGGAGCTTGCAATGTGTAGATGGTTATAAAAAGCGGACTTAAAGCCGTACGTCTTTGATTTAGCAAATGATGCGTAAAGTAAGACGGAAAAATAAACAGCGAAAGAGCAGGGAGTTTTTAGGCCCCAAAACAGATAGCATGCACTAAAAACAAAAAAAAATCAATTTTGTCGGTTTTTGACCTAATTTTAGAAAAAATTACTATTAACCGGATGATCGATTTTCTAAACAAATCTATTTTTTTCTATTCTCGTCATTATGGATTTCGACAAGGTTCTGGTACAGATTTGGCCCTAACAGACATTACTGATTTGATATATCGTAATTTTGATAGGCAAAACTAAGTATCTGGCTTATTTCTTGATCTTTGTAAAGCTTTTAATTGTATATTATACACAGTTTACTTCTTCAGAAATTACAAATTTACGGCTTCCGTGGCCTATCACACAAACTTTAAGAAAGCTACCTAAGTAACCGAAAGCAGTTTGTGATTTTAAATGGTGTAAAAAGCTCCACTTTAGGTGTGAACTATGGTGTTCCTCAAGGGCGAGTGTCCTTGGTCCATTGTTATTCTTAATTTACGTAAATGATATGGCCAATTTACAGCTCACGGCTGATATTAGAATGTTTGCTGATGATATGGCCCTCTTATTTTACTTCTAGATTTTCTACATGTAAACAAAATATTAATAAATTTTAACAAAACGAAATATATAATTTTTCTCTCCCGACGCCTATAACACATTGATTTACCACCACTTCAAGTAACAAATTGCTCCATCGAGCGAGTGGACTTCAAGCATCTTGGTGTAACATTCGACAAGCACATGATGTCAGATGACCATATTAATTCTATTTGTATTAAAAATTTCCCTTTTATTTGCTTGATTAGAAAATTGGCTGATTTTGTTCCAGTACATGTGTTAATAAACAATTATTTCTCATTTATTCATACCCGATTCTCATGCGCTTTTTCTACCTTTGGCTCATCCGTTAAAGAAAAACTGACTAAATTGCAGATTTTACAAAATAGATGCTGTGAAGCAATGAATAAACTGCCTCACCTGTTTCCTACTGTGGAGCTCTATCAAACTGTTGCTAAAGGCCTTCTTCCAATTAAAGCAATTTTTGAGATGTATCTGGCGATCTACATGTTTAAGTGTCTGCACATCCCATCATTACGTTTGACTATAAAATTCGAATTTCTAGGTCATGGCGATTCAACTAGAAATTCTAGTCGTTGAAGGCCCCCCAAATTAAAAAAGAATTGGACAGAAAAACTTTAACATTTATTGGGCCATATATTTATATTAATTTGCTTGAAAATATTAAGAGGGCTGAACAGTGAACATATTTTTATGTTTAAACGAATGATAAAATCTCATTTGCTATCATCAGCTAAAGATTATTTGTTTTTTGTAATACCATTTATTATGAATTAATTAAATACTAGCTGACCTGTGACTGAATAATCAGTCACGTAAATACATTTTATTGCATTTTTGGTTAAGAAATGATTTAGAAGATTTGTATATTTGATGCACTTTTATCAAAAATGTAAATTCATAAACGCGGATCCCATGAAGCCACTCCATTAATACGGAGTAATCCAATACTCGCTAATTCAAATTCTCCCTTTGTGATAGACGGGTCCGTGCAGTGAAAAGAAGTACGGTTCACCAGGGCGCTGCTCTTCGAGCTCCATTCTGGTGTTGACCATGGAGAGGGCGGAGTTAAGCTTCCGGATGTTAGTCTTATAGAACCGCGAGGGGGAGTTAGTTCCGAGAATCAGCTGATTGAGGTAGGGTAGATTGTGCAGTGCGGGGAGAAACACCTTTCCTTTACCACAGCAGCGAGTGGAGCCGAGACCAAGCCCCTCCTTATCTGCCCGGAAAAATAGCGCGTCAAAGAACTCGCAAGCCACGCCCATCGAACCTAAATAGTGGATTTAAATTTCCCGAGAGCACTTTGGGATGATGCCGTGCGGTTCTCATTGCCCGCCAGGTTTGAACCTCCGAGTGCACTCACAGGATCAAAAGGCTCCTCAAAAAGAAAAAAATTTGCGAGTTTTCAAAAATAAAAATAAAATGGCGAAAAACTTATATTAAAATCGAATTGATCTTGCTCCGCCTCTTCGTCTGGAACCTAATCCTCAAATGTGAGGAAGGCGTCTGCTGGATAATCATTTGGAATGTTGAACGCGTCTTGAGAGATCCATGGAAGGGTGGCTCCTGATGGCCCTGGGACCGGGTTGGCGTCTTGGGAGATCCATGGGGTGGTGTCATGTGATAATGATGAGACTGGTTCATGGCTTGAATTTGTGGATTGTGAATTTCGATTTTGATCGTATATTTTTCGTTTTCGAGGGTCTCTTGATTTCCAAGGCATTTTGAAGAAAATGAAGAGTTTTGTTCAAGACTCGTTGAGGTGAGAAATGGTAATGACTTACTCGCTGGACCGCTCGTTCAAAGTGGTTATGATTTATACTCGAGGCTTGACTTGATGATTGACGGCTTTATATTTTGAATTTCTTTGACATTTCAGTATTAAAATCAGCAAAATAAAAATATTTTGATTTTTATTCGATTTAGTATGGGTTTGAAAATCGCAAAATTGGTCGCTCGCGTCGTTTTTTACATTTCAACGCATTTTTATTACTATGTATTTGAAAATCGTTATTTTTGTCTCTTTTTACTTTAAAAAGTTAGTAGCTTGCTTTTTTAAAACAATTTCAATCCAGTTTTATTTGTATCCGCTACTTTAAATTTGAATCGCACGCCAACAATTTAACAACTTTGAATTTAAATCGCGCGTCAACCATTAAGCAACTTTGAAATTGAATCGCGCGAAAACTGTTTTGAACTTTATATCTAACTCGCGTGCAAACTGTTTTGCAACTTTTGATTTGAATCGTGCACCACCAATTTGAATAAAAAAAATTTCTTTTCAGTCGTCCCATAAAATTCTCAAATGTGGCAAGATTTCACGTGCACAAAATCTTGGAGATTTTCTGAAACCACCTGAGGTACCCGTTTCGGGTACTTTCCGGTGGAATTTTTTCAATTTTTCCGATTTTTTTAGCCTACGCACAGCGCAATATTTATGTAGACCTACCCTGAAATAATCTAACGGATCGGATCATATTTAGAGGTCATTTTAGGGTTGAATATGAAAAAATTAAGAGTTTAATATAATAGATATAGATAGAAAATAGATAGAAGCTGATCTGTGACTGAATAATCAGTCACGTGAATACATTTTATTGAATTTTTGGTTAAGAAATAATTAAGAAGATTTTTTAACATGTAAATTTGATGTACTTTTATCAAAAATAAAGTAAATTCATATACGCGGTTAATTTTTAAATATTAAATAGATAGAGTGTCATGACAAAATTGTATTTTTACTCTCACAACTATTAACACCAAAATGTATGTAAAATCATTTTATGTTCTCTGTTTTGTTTAATTGAGATTCAATTACAAATTTTCTACTCATTTTGTCATCACAGTGTGTCATCACAAAAACATCGACAATTTTAATACATTTTGTCATTGACACGGTGTAATGCGCATGATCATAGATTCAATATAAACATATTTTGTCATGGCATTCTGGCGTCGTGACAAAATTTTGCTCAAAACACCTGAGGTACCCGTTTCAGGTACTTCCCGGTGGAATTATTCCGATTTTTCTAGCAAAGGCACACCGCTATATTTATGTCGACCTACCCTCAAAAATTTAAACGGATCGGATCATGTTTAGGGGTCATTTTAGCGTTGAGTTTGAAAAAATTAAGCGTATTAATATAATAGAAGATAATTATATTGTCATGTATTTGAAATTTATTGTTTATTATGCGTAATGTAGTTTTAGTCACTATGTCACTATATGCTGTATATGTTTTGTGCATATAAGTCTGAATGACGAACTTTTAAAGGACATTTAATCCTGTAGTAGTCATTTACACTTTAAAATTATTATTATGTGATGTTAATGATAAAAGTATAAGATACACATAAATAAATACCCCTTTGTCTCCGGTCGCTGGAGCAAGCATGCTGACCACTTTGCCATCGGGGTGGCAAAATACCACCTGTAAATTAATACCACCTGTCAATAAAACACGCTAATATATACCTGCGGAATTCCTCGAAGTAAAAGGCCAAATCAGATCTATTCATTCTTCAGTGTTTCGATTCAACAATAATGTTACTTTGCGTTCCTATTTCCCAAAAAAGACAAGGCTGTAGTTTTATTTTTAACAATGCATTACGATAAAGAACTTCAAGGCACGGCAAGTAAACCAACTATTATAATAGATTATAATAGAATAAAAGGCGGAGTCGATAATATGGACAAGATGCTTTGTGAATATTCTTGTAAAATAAAAACTAACCGATGGCCAATAGCATTTTTTTCAATATATTGGGTGTAACAGCGTTAACTGCATCTATAATTTATTCAGAAAATAATTCATTTCTAAAAACTGAAACCCAAATATCCAAACGATCTTAAAACGTTAAATTACCAGACGCTTTTCCACAAGAAAAGGGATTCAAGCAATTTTAGGCCATTCATTGAAATTTGAATCCGACCAAACTATCAGTAGTTCGTCATCTACAACAGAAGAGCGTGATTATACCGGTAGAAAAAAACATAAATGCAATTGTTACTCTACTCCAAAAGAAGATCAACGCGTAAACTCTGTGCAAACTACCAAAAACCTGTGGGTGCGCAGACTTTATTATATATTTATTTTATTTTGTTTTTTAAATAAATAATGAAATTCTTAAACGTTAAATTTTCGCTTTACTTTCCTTTTTCTTGAGAGTGTCTTATCAAGATTTCCTTACTTACCCCACTATGTCAGTTTTCCAAGCGCTCCAAATAAAATCACATTCAAAACAAGTAATTAGAAGGCTTCTAAAATTTTCAGATCAGTTTGACCTCTTAAACATATGATTACAAGCATTTAAAAATTGAAAATATACCCAGGTTAAATAGTTGTTCGGTGGTCTCATTTCTTACAAGAGCATCCTCAATTTAATGGTATTCCTTGATATTGGTTAATAATTTTCAAGTTTAGCAAAATTGTTTTTGATATTCGACCGCTTTTGATTTAATATTTCAATTTCGTTGATTGCGCAATATGGCACGAGTTTCTTTATAAAATATTCTAGTTTTAAAGATGTTTAAAATGCATAAATTTTGTATTAAAACAACTACCAACTTTGTTGAAAATGGGGGGTCAAAATTCTGAGGTAAAACCGATGACAATAAATATGACTCGGCCAAGGAAGTAATTAATTGATTGTTGTGGATCATTAACTGCTCGAAATACATTATGCACTTTAAGAGCTTTTAAAATTATGAGCAGTATATAAATACTGCACAACACTAATACTTTGCATTACTTAGAAAAAACAGCGAGAAAATGTTTACTTCGAAGATAACAGCGAAAGTATCAAATTTACTACCTCAGTAATTGTGGCTTACAATCCAATTAAGGTAAAATATAATGCCACCAACAACTTTTTGTTATTTATTTTCAAAGTAAATGACTTGTTAAGCCGGCAAATTTATACTTAATGAGTACGGTGACCCACGCGCCAGCGTATAAAGGTGCCGATCGGCAATTACGTGTTTAGACATTATAAAAATAAAAAAAATAAAAAATTACAAAACTTAAAATTTAAATTTAACACGACAACAAATAAAATGTTAAGTCTTAATTCAATAAAACGTCGGCCGCTTTATTAATTAGCACTGGCGTCTTTAAATGTATATAAAAAATAAACGAAACGAATTAAAGAACAAAAAAATTTACCTATAATCAATAATATAACTAATATCATCTCATTAACATAGGTGTAGTAAAAAATTAACAATTTAGTAAATGTAAGTGGTAATTATCACCTGAAAGTAATATGTTTAATTTTGTTGTTGGTTATTATAAATACCATCTTCATACCGAAAGTATATCAGTTTGACGAGTAAAAATTAATTTCAATATTCAATGGCGTCAATTTAATATTAAAGACGGTACGGTCGGTACGCATTTGAATTGGAAGCGACATGCGACTAAAGGAAGTCAGATGGTGTTCATAATTTTGTATTCGGCACCTGTAAGTGAATTTTTTTGTTTATATCTAGTCGTGGTTGATTTTTTTTTTTAAACTACGACCTTGGAAGTGTAGCATAAACGAAAATAATAAAATTTATTTTCTGACGTCTAAAATTCTCGTAATTATGGAAACGTCTATTAGAAGTGATAATGGAAATTGATTGAATGACCTGAAGGAAATATAATTTATAGACGTACCATAGAGCTTACACTACTATACATAACTAAATTATTTTCATGATTAGTTAATACGTGCGATGCTTTTTAATGGTTGATTTTAAAGCCGCGGGCTGCCTCAATATGTACATATTGATATATAGTATTGGATTGATTATGTGGATTTAATACGGCCATGAACGGTTTAATTGACTATGATTTGAATTTTTATGTGCGTCTTGTCACGCTTAAAAGTGTTTTATATACGGAACATGTCCCGCAGCTATATTGGTATAGTAATCCATCCGTGTAAGAGAGGTAGTCAATTTTTATTTACACGTGAACCATATACATATGTATATATACATAATGAACAAATAATACTATTCATGTTATTAACCAGAACAGAACCATTTTATATACATACTCGTATTATATCCCAGAGTATATAACATCCATAAATAAATTAATTTCAATTTAATGGAAATTGCTTTGAACTAAATTTGCGCTGTTAAAACTGCGAATTAATGAATTTTTATATATTGTGATGTTCCTCGCTCGCTAAATTGCATATAACCTTAGTCTAATTAAAATATTTTTAATTGAATTTCGTCTGCTCAGTTTACAGTTTAAATGCACATGTAAAATAAGATTATCGTTTTAAATTGAATAATTTAAATTTAAAATCGTATTCGATGTATATATGATAAACCCAAAATATACAGATCACATTTTAATTAAATCGTTGTGAATGAAATAAATTTAACCGCACAAGCTACACAAATGTGTGCCAGGTCACGTACATCAATCAAAAAACGTTATTCCAATTTAAAGCCAAAGTTCAACAAAATGTCTAAACGCTGATGATTCAATATTATACATAATCACTTAACTAAACATTATTATACAATTTTAATTTTATATTTAGAAGAGAAGATGATAATAAAGTAATATTTTTTATTAATCTTTATCAATTAATTTAAATTAATCGAGAAAAGAAATATGCATGTTTATAATTTTATTTTCTAAATTATTAATTATAATTAATTTAAATTAAAGTTTATGTTTTATTTATAGTGACAGGAATGATAAGTATTGACGTTACGTGAGCTATAAATTATTATGGGTAGATATGAGGCTGTGTGTTATCTTGCGGCGTAATACTTTTTATGATTAAGATGCGTATTCAATTATTATATAATTGAGGCAAGAGCTTTTTAATTTATGTGAGCGGCTCGATTATGTGTCAGCTATAATGTAAATATAATAATATAATCTTGAATGATTTAATGCATAGGGCAACAAGTGTGAACATTTTGACGTTGACATTTAATAAATTTATGCACTTGGCTTTTATAATTTTAAAATATAATATTTTGATCACTTTGATTAAACTTTGATTATTGATAACTTTTCAAATTCTTCTTACACAAGCAACTTGACTTAGTATTCTCTTCTGGTTCCAATAATTGACGAACACAAAACAAACTTGGTTCTCAATACAATTTATTTGTATCATACACCTTTTTTAATTACATTTAATTTAGCTAACACCGATCTTAGAATCATTCTCGATAATCACAACCTAGAAACCCAAACTCTCAATTTGTATACCGTGATGGTTGAATGCTTTCAATAGTACATACATTATACTGTACGGATAAACAAACTGGCTGTTCCACCATGGCACAACAGGGAAATGCGTTAACTGGAAAAATTCTTAGAGATAAGATTGGACTCGGATTACTTAAATTAAAGCGTTTATGGCAATTCATAAACTACAAGAAGAAATCAGATGGATATTGTTCAATCTAAAATCAAATTACGAGTTCCTGAAATACATTTGTTGTCACCTGGAATACATAAATCATCGCCTGAAAGAAAACCACCACCAATTTATCGTCGAACCCAACACTACAGCTGAGTTATTAATATTACCATCCGAGAATCGTCCGTCATTAATGTATGTAGTCATCTGAAATGTAATTAGATTAATTTAATTAAGTTCATACGTATATTATAATAATTTAATTACCGATTAATGGAATGCCTTTCCCAGTTCAATTTCCCTTGTATGTATATAACTTACACAACTTCATGATGTATGTTGATTCAATGAGTATTCCCTTGTAAATATGTAGTATATCCCATGATAAATTTAATTTATATAGATGATCTGAAACATAAAATTTAGTTAATATTTAATTGTAATATAATAATTTAATTCTACTTATCTTGATTTCATAATGTAAACATTTAGCCTCCATTTTATTGTATTGAATATTAATGTCAAATTATAGGATGTGTTTGTAAACCTATAATTTATTCCAAGTTCGAAACGACACTGCACTGTAATATTATTATTGTATTGGAATGGTGTTTTTTCGAGCTTCCAATAAAATTTAGGTATGTCATTTTTTAGAACAAATCGTTCATTATAAATTCAACCAGAAAACGAATTGCATCGTCCGTTTTGTAAAATAACATTAATAAATAAAAATTATAAATTGTTCACTTTAAAATTAAAGTTAAATCGATCCGAAGTTTAATTATACAGATATCTTTTTACGAATTAGTTCAGTAATCCTTGTTCTGGTGACCCCAAAACCATTGCTGGCTTTTCGCAAGTTTTTTTAATACGGCCTACTCCAATAACGACATCGAGCCTGATACGGACTACTTAAGTTACATAACTGCGCTCTAGCATCTCCTGTCTCTATTCAAATCAATCTCATAATACTGTGGTAAGGAGTATCAACAAGCTAAAAGACGATTTTACCGCTGGCCCCGATCTTGCACGGAATATTTCTATCCCCAAGTTATTTCAAAGTGTTGTATATATGACCATTTACTTTCAGTGTAAAACATTGTTTTCCATAAATCAGCATAGCTTTCTTAGAAGACGATTTATCCCAACCAATTTAACCGATTTTGCCTCTCTTACTTTGAACGTGGAAACGAAATTCATGTTGTTTCCACGGATTTCAGCAAGGCATTTGACATGGTTTCCTATAAGATAATTTTGTTTAAACTAACTGCTTTTGGTTTCACACCTGAACTCTTACTATGGGTGGTCTCTTATCAGAGGGAACATAGGTATCAGGTGGTCTTTAGATCATCAATTATAGCTGCTTCCGGGGTACCGCAAGGCAGTCATCTTGGTCTTATTTTTTCGTCTTATCCATCAACGATGTCGATTTCGTGATCAAAAACCCGTAAATTTCCATTTATGCAGACGATATGAAAATTTACCGACAAATATATCAAGTTTCATCGATGTCAACCTATTGCAGAATGACCTTAATAATTTCATGAAATGCCAATAAATTACACTCAAACACGTGCACATTCCATTAGTCGAGAGTATACAATCAACAGCTCTGTTGTTACAGGAGTTTTAAGCCATACGGGACTTAGGGGTAACCAACTTAACTTTAGAGATTACATCAATTTTATTATTGACAACAGAGCAAACGCATCGCTTGGATTTGTCAAGCGCTGGTCCAAAGAATTTTTGACATTTGTTCGGCCTTTGCTCGAGTAATGAGTATAACTTCTTCCACAAAAGAAAAAAAATTTGACAAAATTTAAGTCCGACAGAGCAGGCAGGGAAAGGGGTATGCCAATCACGTTTGGTAAATGAAGCTGTACAACGTATATTTTTGCCATTTGCTCTGCGCGCGGATTTCCATGGGTGGACATTTACAACTTGCCCCCTTATGTGGACCGCTTGGAGCTCATTAACTTAAAGCCACTCAGTAAACGACCATCTGTTGCAGACATCGTTTTCATTCATCAACTTTTTTCTGGTAGGAATGGAGGACAGGACGACATACGGTCAGAACGAGCCTATTACAAGAATGCTGCGCGATATTTTTTTAAAAAAATATTATTTCCTACCAACCGGCAGACCAACAAACTTATATATTTTTTTTTATCTATTTGACTGAAATATCCTATGGAGTATTTATAATTTTAAACATTTTTTTCTGTCCCCATTTGCGTTTTATTTAATTTGATTTATTTTTACTTATCTTTATTTTTATGTTTTCTCTCCTTTTTTAAGTTTTTATTTTCATCACTATTTTCAAATCTGCTTGTTTTAAGCAGGCAAACGGACGGACGGTCTCTCCTTTTTGCGGCGGGTATCATTCTCCTAAATTTAGTACATACAGATCCAGCCATTCTATTTACCTAATTAACGCTCTTTAAATAAACAAGTGTGTGAAGTTAGCCCAGCCCAGAATTTTTATCAATTTTAATGAAAAAACGAAAAATTATCAAATTTAATAAATTTAGTTCGTTTTTCATATGATAAAAAAAAATTTAAATCTAACGTATAAAAAACTGTTAAATTTTGAGTTACATAAATTAATGGAAAATATGAGGCAATGTGAGAAAAAATTTGTTCTGTGGGAAGTTCCCGAAAATGAACTCTGGGCTGGGAATTTCTTTGATTTTTATGAGTGTGAAGTTTATAACCATAATTAACTAAAATACGTCTGTATTGGAAATCACACTGTTAAAATATTTCTTATTGGAATTTTGAGTGAAAACTTAAATTTCATGAAATTTAAAAATCGAATAATACATATTTAATAATTTAATTATTGTAATACTATGGTGCGAATGTATTATTTTTTTTGTGGAAAACTCTTACATTGCACAGAAACATTTTATTAAGTAAAACTATTATCGGATCTTTTTGAATTTCAGTGTATCCAATTCTGGCAAATGACAAGACAAGACGGAGACTGCACCAAAAATCAATCATATTAAGTTGTTTTTTGTGGCCTGGCTTATCAAAAGGCGGAGAATAGTATCACAATGGACTTAAAAAATATTTTTTTTATCTAAAACAGTCATCAGATTTCTTTATTTTTGAGTGAATCTCATTCCCAATAAACAAGACACCGTGGAGATTGCACCACATTGAAACCATATAGGAGTAACTCCTACAGGATTAATATATCAAACGAACTTAGACCTTCGCAGTACGATTTCCATGACCAAATTCGCAACTGAACTTCTATTTTCTTGCAAGACATCTCAGAAATTTCACCAAAATGGAATCAGAGGGATTTAACCATTGGCTCCTTTTGATTTTAGAGTAAATTGTATTTTGTGAGTTAAGGGACTCGACGCAACGGAAACATTATTTTCAGGTGATCTCAATTTTTTCGTAGGTGACGTATGATGGTAACCTTCTGTTTCTTCTTCAGTGAATCGAATGCATGGATAGCGTCTCCGCGTTTAAAACTTAAAAGGGTTTCGGTCGAAAATATAACTGCTTTCATAAGTCCTAATATATTGGGTGTGAAAGTAGAAAGTCGGTTGTATGAAAATATAATTGAACGCATCCCGCAATATGGTTATATGTTGCTTAGTTATTGCTGTTTTCACGACATAAGTTTCAGTCACAAGCCAAGTTGTCGTTCCGTGTACATCAATTTTAAGAGATGGATGTCAATAAGCAACGTTTATGTAATTACATTCCATTCGGTTTTTAAATGCAGAAAAAATTATGCTTAAGCTATAGAACTGATTAACTCGACTTTGAGTGAACAATATGTGAGTCATTCAAAAGTAAAAAAGTGCTATGAAGGATTTCGTGATGGTAATTTTAGTCTTGAGGACGATCCATGTCCAGGTGCAGTAAAACAATTTGAAGACGAATAAATTAAAGTTTTACTGGATGTAAAATTCACAAAAGTTTACAGAATAGTTAGGGATTACTCACTAAGCAATATCACTTCGATTGTTGGCAAAGGAAAAAAACCGAACGATGGTTTCTCATAAACTGACCGCAGAAAAAAAAAAAACCAAGAGTTGACATATGCATGAATTTGCTTCCTCGATACAAAAGAAACATTTTTTTTTTCACAAAATCAAAAGGAGTCAATGAAAAGTTTGCTCAAAAAAACGTAGCCAATCTAAATTGGAACGAAACATGCTTCGTTTGACAGGTTAAACCCGTAGGAGTTACTCCAGATGGTTTCATGGTGGTGCAATCTCCACGATGTCCTGTAATTGGCAATGAGGTTCACTCAAAAATAAAAAAATCTGATGACTGTTTTAGTTAATAAAAAAAATATATTTTCAACCAAAATACATACAAAAATAAATTTTTCACGTGATTCTTTTTCGTTACTCTCACAATTGTGATGTATGTATATCCCTTTTCTTGGCTGCAGAAAAGGGATATACATACATAAATCTAATAAGAAAAAAACATGGTGTCCTGTTTGTCGCTTTCTTACATTAACTATTTGTCCCGCTCAACTTTGTAATTAACAGTGTAAAAACTAGCACATACTTCCCAATATCCAATGCCGACGGAATTCCATTTACATTCGCGTTCTAAGACCACACTGCTTCTATGGAAAGAACTATGTGTATCACGCGGAAATTTGTACTCCCCGCCAAAGAAAAGTGTCACAAAAATTCCGGCGTCGGTGTGAATCCCAACTAAAAAGGGAAAAAAACCACAGACAAAAAGCACGTGTTTGTATATATTTTCCAATTGGAATAAATAATAATTCTTATTTGAAATCAAACAAAAGTTTCCATTTATAATAAAATAAATATTAATTTTTTATTCACATTATTTTTTATTTGTGTACAAAACAACATAGAAAATTTATTTACATTTTTAAATTTCATAAATTGAGTTTTGTATTCATCCGCCACGTTGTATTGCATCCGCCAGCATATTGAGATCTTGGGAAAAAAAAATCATTGAAAATTTACTACGTAAATGTATTTCACGACGACGCCATTGTGAGACAGATCTCTATGGCTCATGCCACACGTAACAAAAATGCCGCATTTATCTTCGTTTCTTTCCCCGTTTACCTATGATACAAGTTTTAATTGCGACTTAAACAGATTTTCTGTTCTACCACACAACTCAAACATAAATGAAATAAAAAATATTTCAAGGACATTTTTGACTCATTTTAGTTAAAATTTTATTTAAGAGAGAGCAGAACAAAACATTGGTAGAAAAAAAATGCCAAAATACAAAAAATTTTCGTGTGGCATGGTTGTATTACCTTTTTAGTCCAAATTTGCACATCGCGATCACTAAATAAGTTAATAATTATTATTATATATTTAAATTTAAAATTATTTACTTTAACAAATCGAAAAACATTATAATGAAACACAACACTTTAAAGTAAAAAAACTAATTATGTAGTGCAACCGTGCACGTCGACTTGTCAGAAGAAACTGAAAATAAAAGATACAATCGGAACTTATAAAACGAAAATAATATTCCCAGTATGCAATTATCCCACTGTGTGGAAAAAACTGCTCAAATGTCGTACAAAATTCCGTACTACAAAATATCAAAGACACAAAAATATTGATTTTGGAGAAAAATAATTGTTTTTAATATTATTTTCGTTTTCTCAAGTTTCGATTGTATCTTTTATATTCAGTTTCTTCTGACAAGTCGACGTGCACGGTTGCACAACATAATTAGTTTTTTTACTTTAAGGTGGATTTACATATCCGACGTATTTTCTGCGCCGAACATCACGTGGCACATTCAACCAATCAGAAAGGACTTCTTCGCCGAATTTTCGGCACGGCGAAGACATGAACAAAATTTATCTTTTCGGCGCAACGACACAGCATACATAGAATAATTTTTTTTTAACTTCATCTGTTTTTTTAAATTATGTGTCATTCTATTGTTTATGTATGGATGTGTGAAAAAACTGTGCCGAAAAATCGTTGAATATGTAAATCATCGATAATACGCGTTCGCCGAATTTCCTGCGGCAAGCAGTCGCGCCGAAAATTCGTCGGATATGTAAATCCACCTTAAAGTGTTGTGTTTCATTATAATGTTTTTCGATTTGTTAAAGTAAATAATTTTAAATTTAAATATATAATAATAATCATTAACTTAGTAAATGATCGCGATGTGCAAATTTGGACTAAAAAGGTAATAGATATCTGTCTCACAATGGCGTCGTCGCGAAATACATTTACGTAGTAAATTTTCAATGATTTTTTTTTTCAAGATCTCAATATGCTGGCGGATGCAATACAACGTGGCGGATGCAATACAAAACTCAATTTATGAAATTTAAATATGTAAATAAATTGTCTATGTTTTTTTGTACAAAATAAAATATAATGTGAATAAAAAATTAATATTTATTTTATTATAAATGGAAAATTTTGTTTGATTTCAAATAAGAATTATTATTTATTCCAATTGGAAAATATATACAAACACGTGCTTTTTGTTTCTGTGTTTTTTTCTCTTTTTAGTTAGGATTCACACCGACACCGGAATTTTTGTGACACTTTTCTTTGGCGGGGAGTACGAATTATCGCGTGATACACATGGTTCTTTCCATAGAAGCAGTGTGGTTTTAGAACGCGAATGTCGATGGAATTCCGTCGGCATTGCATATTGGGTTACCGCGAAATAGAAAGAGAAAAACAATTAATTTTCTAAAAAATCAATATTTTTGTGTCTGATATTTTGTAGTACGGAATTCTGTACGACATTTGAGCAGTTTTTTCCACACAGTGGAATAATTGCATACTGGGTTAGCGTTCAAGAATTCTTATTGGATTCGTATGCTGATGATTTTTTGTTAAAAACTTCACACTCATTGATTTTTATATAACTTTTTGTCCCGCTCGATAAATTTAAAATTATTTCGTCAAAAACATGAGATTTATTCTCACATCTGAGCATCAAATTTATTCTTACTCGTAAATTTCTCATTTGTCGTATTTATCTCCTTCAATATTCTACATAGTAATTTTGACATATTTTTGGAAAAGATGTAACTTTCTTACAAAATGCCTCAAAATTATATAAGATGCTTAAAACTACATAGACAGGGGACTAATCTCTACATAAAATAAAAACTTTTTCAGTATATTATGTGGAGTTATTTAATTTACAAACTGGTTTACTGAACATTCCAACACTTGTTGTGGAAACCATAAACTAGTTTTACCATTAAATGTATGTAAATTTGCATAAATCTCGTAAAAATGTTTACTGTGTAGTCAATGGATTGTAAATAATGCCTTATTTTGGTGAAATACAGTATTTTAACAATACTCGTCATTTCCGATACGACACACTGACACATCCATTCGACCGATTTCAGCTAAATATGTGGACAAATCTAAAGTATTAAGTTTCACCAGATTAATTAAACCGCCTGGGCAGAACGGAGGCTGTATTTTTGAAAACTGGCCTAAACCGGTATTGTTGCAAATTAATTTTCAATATTTGAGATCTTAGTCTGATATGCTTTACAATCTTTCACTTCCGGTGGACTGATTTCAGCTAAATATAATTAAAACCTAGCAATTTGTAGTAAAAGCTTAAGTTTGAAGTTTCATCTTGATGAATTAATCCGACTATGGAGTGCTCCTTGTAGAATATTGGTTAATAACAGTTTTTTTATATCATCATTTCCGCTTAAATTTTAGAAACCTTTGTAGAACAATATTGTTGCAAAATAAATATAGAATCTGTTGGTAAATGATATACTTTTCAAAATTTTGGCGAACAACAAAAAAAGCTCATTTGCAGGCTGCTGCTTACGGTAGACCGATTGCAACCAAAAACCATTGGGAACTTACAATTTATGAGGAAAGCTTAAGTTCAAGGTTTCATCGATTTACAAATGTATGTGGTAGGTCATCTGGAAAAAACTGTAAATTAAAAAATTAACTAATTATTTTACTTTTAAAATTTCATTTCGACCTTCTGTCTATCTCATACAAAATTATAGTCAAATAAAATGTGTTTATTAAATTAAATTAATAAATTCGAAATAAAGTAAAATCACAATAAAGTGAGAAAACTAATAATTGATCAACTTGAACAAAACTTGTAAAGAAATAAATTGTTCCGACCGAAATGTTCTTCTATCCATCTTCATCTATAATCTGTTTCGATTTCTTTGAGTGAGGGAGATAGCAAGTATAGAGATAGAAGCATCTAATCAAATGTGATTGAAAAAATTACATTGAAAATATCTCCACATCTTTTAAGGTTTAAGAAAATTATTACGTAAAATTTTCTTGAAACACACTGATTTAGACAAATTCTCGTTGTCTATTTAGTGAGTTGGCATATACAGATTGAGTTTTTTAATAAATGCGAGTCTTTTATCTCGGAAACACTGCAAGATAACAGTTTCGATGGGGACGTTTAGTGGTGATCTATTTTATTAAATTAGCACCTCTTTTTTTAGTACATTTTTTGATTAAATAGTTAAAACTAAATAAATGAATTTTTTCCTTCATACCAAGTATTTGTAAACTCTACGCTGTTTTATTGTAATACCAAATAAAAAAAATAAAACCAATTGCTTTTTGTTCATAAAATCATTTGCTTATAATTCCTGTAGCAATGATGTATGTAAATTATTTTCTCTCAAAACGCGAGAACTAAGTTGTTTAAGAGATTTCTCTCATCGTGCAATATTTCCAGTTAATATGTTGGGTCCATCTACAACAATTTCTTCTTGAGTCTCACGGCAACTCGTTGGATTTCCTATATGGTTCCGATAGTGTCGAGCTTATTTCCTAAACGAGTGAATTAACATCTTCCAAAGTGATGACGATCTGAGCAGTAATCAGCGTCTAATATAATCGCCTCCCATTCATTTTGCTGCAACGCATATACCATTATTATAAAAAAAGCTTCTTCATTATTGTGCAACATCTTTTTAAGAAAATTGTGTATTAGAAATTACGGAGATAATTGTAATGTAAAATCAAGAAAAAATTGTTAAATTGCTCAACAAATCAAATAAGAATTGATTTTATTTAGTTTCATTTGTCGTTACAGCGAATCAGTGTTAAAACTTGGAGATCATAATTACAAATGGTCTGAAACCATATACACTTTGATTTTTTTTTTATGAAATAAAAGAGTTTATTGACCTAGTTTTAACCAAAA
Source organism: Nephrotoma appendiculata (assembly GCA_947310385.1). Taxonomy (NCBI): domain Eukaryota; kingdom Metazoa; phylum Arthropoda; class Insecta; order Diptera; family Tipulidae; genus Nephrotoma; species Nephrotoma appendiculata. Next base: position 138,807,654 of record OX371225.1, on the reverse strand, counting down.
AAAATTAACTGTCGTCAATATCTCCAAAACTAATGAATCTCGAGGTCATTCGAGATCAACACAAAACATCCCACTCGAGACTGGATAATTCTCTTTTTAAGTAATTATCTCCTATCTTGCACCAACTCCGAGATAAAAACCTGGCATTTATTAAAAAACTCACCCTCTGAAACTCAATTCGACTTAAAATGGCATTTGGAATAAAAATAATTTTATAGCGACAAGAGCATTCAGTTATTCGACCAATAAGATGGTTAAGGATTTGTCTCTTCTCTGCTCCATTATTTTCCTAATTTCGTTGAGTACGATTTTACTTAAAGCACTTTAGATTTCCGTTAGAGAGTTAAATATAAATATATATACTACCTCGGCTGTCACAAGTGTTGAATTTTCTTTGCTAAGTTATTTGACTGTAATTTCAAACGGAGTCTATACGTCAAGCAATTTTTGTAAATAAATGGTTTCCCTTTCAGTCACGGTTTTTTAACCTAGATCAACTAGTGCATGATTAACGCAATCTTTAAGGCGTAAAATCAATGCACCATCGTAGCCTTCGAATTCTATTTGAAAGTTTGAATGGAAATCTTTTTCGATTTTACGACATTCCGATTTTCGCAGTCAAATACAAATAAAATACATAATACAATTGTTGTTATGTAATATTGAAATTTTGATGTTCAAGAAGGGATGAGAAACCATTCGGATTTTTTTTACAAAATATTGTGGGAAATAAAACAAATATTCGAATAACGAGTACTTAAATGTATACCAAATTAATCGGATTTTCGAATTCGATTATTCGGATTTGAATTCTCCAATAGCGACGATATTGACCCAAACATTTTTTTCTTGATTGTCAAAAGGCAGACAAGGTAGAAATCCATATGCATTTTGTATTGATAGATTTTTAACTGATGCATGATATCATCAAGAGGAGCACATTGCGGAATGTTTTAACATACTCTTGGGCATTCTTTCGAAACGTTTAACCAAGGTTAACCTATATTAATAGATGGGCCTAGAAGCAAAGTGATAATCTAATAAAGTTTGATAAAATTTTGTGAAACAACTTAAGGTGTAAGCAACCTATTGTTGAAAAATGTAGATGTAAATTGCGTGGATATTGAATGACAGGCGACACCAAATACAAAAAATTAAATCAGCTTGAATATTTAGAGTCGATATTAAATTACCGAAAATTCCGCCATAACTTTAAAAATTGAAAACCCTTAATATATAGCACAAAATAAAACTACACATCTTCAAAGTACTCATAAGTAGTAGTCACTTATGTCTTTCCGTGTGAGATGCCAAACTTCCATCGTGGCGCGTCCATCACCAATCAATGTCAGCAATGTTAGGAATTTTAATATACTCAGTGCTCAAGTATTGGCAGTGACAGAGAAACCTGCTCAGTTTAAAGCAATATCCAATAACGATTCCAAAATAATAACGCAGTCCGAAAATGACTAACGCAAAATTAAAAAACTACTTAGCTATATAAAAGAAACTGAATTCAATAACAAGGATAGTATACTATATAAGATGGAATACCATACTTAACAAGGGGGTCCCATTTGAAACGCGATATTTTAAAACGAGATATGACAAAACGCGATATTTCAAAACGTGATATTTCAAAATGCGATACGGTACAAAACGCGATACGGTACAAAACGCGATATTTCAAAACGCGATATTTCAAAACGCGATAAAGTACAAAACGCGATATGGTACAAAACGCGATATTTCAAAACGTGATATTTCAAAATGCGAACGGTACAAAACGCGATACGGTACAAAACGCGATATTTCAAAACGCGATATTTCAAAACTCGATGTTACAAAACGCGATATTGATTGATTGATTCTGAATGCACGACCAAGTTCTTACACAGGAGCTCCCGGGTGACGCCGGGCCCACCGTACACTCTTTTTTACATATAACAAAACCGAAGGATTGGATAGGTTAGTTAAGTGGGACAGAATCGGCCCGGTTACAGACACCTAGGTATAGCCGATAGTTAGTAACACAAAGACAGCACAAAACTAATCTACTTGGGGAAGGATAAAGGTTTAATAGGTTAAATGGATATTGATGGTATTGGTCATCAATAATTGCTTCTTTGAATCAGCAACCTAGGAAAAAATGTTATTATTTCACGTGCATCTGGAAATTTCTTAAAATGTAATTGTAAATTAATGCAAAATTTAATTGATTAAATCGGCCCAGTTGCAGACCCCTAAATAAAGTCGATAGTTATTAATGCAATGACAACACCATTCTAATCTACACAATTAACAATTAATATTTCAAAGAAATATTATTTCACGTCTGTTAATTTCCTGAAATTTAATTCTAAATTAATATTTTCCAGCTTCCTAAATAATATAAACATTTATTAATTTAATCCTCCTGCAATTCCACGACTTACAATAGGTTTTCCTGAAACCATAATTATTTAAATTATATCAAACTTAGTCTAAAATTCATTAGTATTTAACCCTTAAATCGAAAAAAAAAAAAAAATATAAAAAAACAAAAAACAAAAAATTTCATATGTAAGGCATCCCAAAGGCAATGGTTCCCGGAAAAATATCAATGTTATTCAATGCGAGATTGACTACCGGATAGGATATTTCAAACAAATTTAATTTAATTCGCAAAAATTTCAAATATTTTATTAATTTGTTCACCAAAGAAGAAAATATTCGATTAATTACCAGTATAATTATAGTGCACAGTATATTTATATCATGCTAAATGGAACTTAACTATTCCTCAACCAATAACTGTTAAATATGGTACGCAGAATTGGATTGGCACTCTAGCATGTTCAATGGAACTAAGCCAACTCAAAACAAATGATGATCAAATTCGGGGTGCAAAGCCGAATTTGACGAAGTTTTCGGATTCAGCTATGTATAATGAAAGAAACAGGCCGTTTCCAATTGAAATTTTCCAGTTCAGCTTGCAGAGCAGGGCTAGTATTCTAATAAACTAGGATCAACTTGTATTGGGATTTTAATGTTTCTTTTTGATAAAGTTCTAAAATTCGATCATTCTGAATGGAACTTGGCCATATCCCGACCAATTATTGTCAAATCAGGTAAGCAGAATTAAATGTGAATTTAAAAATGGGTTTTAGAGAAGTTCTGGAGTTCAGCCGTGCTAAGCAATGTCTTAACTAATCATGTGCGAATCTGATATGTTGAGCTGAATCGGGATTTCAACATAAATCCCGGGTGAATTACTGGATTTTTCAACAAAATAAATCCGAAAATAATCGGCCAAAGAATTTTCCTATTCCTCCATTTACCCGTCAAGACAACCCGTTGACAGATGACCCAGCCGAACTAAGCCTCTCCCAAATTAATGCTAATTGCTAGAATTGCGATTTTCTAGAATTATGCCCAAAAATGATTTTATGCATCTTCCGCAGTATACCGTCTCAATCAAACAAAAACGACCATGATTTATGTGAGGTGATGACACGAACGGAGGATAGAACCACGCGGAAGGCTTTTTACACAATTGGTGCATGAGCAGGTCGTTGATTAGGATTTAGAACTCAAATCAATCGATATTCGTATATATCATTCCCATGCAAAGATGAACCTGTTTCGAGAAATATTATTGAGCCAAAACTTCTTTTAGATAAAATAGTGCAAGCAGTAAGCAATCTAAAAAAACAGTCAACATTAAAAGGCCGAAGGATATCAGATCAAAGATTTAATTGTCATTACAAATGGAAATAAAAAATTAAAACCATTTTCCCTTTGCCATGCCGGAACACATATGATTTCTCATCCCTTTAAATCAATCTACAAAAAAGTCATGAATATTTATATATTATACCAGAATCCACCTAAATATAAGTCCTGCTCACTCCTCTCCTCTACATACACATACACATACACATAATTACACATACACACACACATTCATACATACACATACACACACATACATACATACACATACTCATTCCCATACTCATACACATACCCATACATATATACATACATACATATTATATACATACATACATATTAAATACACACATCTATATATATATATATATATACATACATATATATAGATATATATATATATATATACATATATATATATATATATATATATATATATATATATATATATATATATATATATAATATATATATATATATATATATATATATATATATATATATATATATATATATATATATATATATATATATATATATATATATATATATATATATATATTACAAATTAAAAGAATTAATCATAAACATTTATACATTAAAGTATATTAATAATATGATAATATATCAAATTAATTTTAAAATATTAAAATGATTATAAAAAGGTAAAAACAATCAATCATATTATATAAATATACAAACTAAACATATACATAAGTATAAATACATATGAACCTACACACACACTCATAAACATACACACATGCATATGCACACAAATCCACACATACGCATATATCAGGGTTTAAAAAAGTCGCTCGTCAAAATGTATTGTTCACTCTACACCGATCGAACAGTGTCATGTCCCTATTCCATGGAAAAAATCCGCTGTCACCAAAAATAAAAGCGAGAAAAAAATATAGATTTTACGGGTTGTGTACGAAACAAAACATGTTGTCAGTAAAATTTTATTGAGAGAATAGTTATGATGTTGGTAGTTTACTGCCATAATACTACCATAAAAAATGTAAATTGGAGTATTTTTTATGGCAATATTTTTCACACATGTACAAAAAATGTTTGTAAAGATAAGAAATTTTTCTCATACAAATAAGTCGCCCGCCATTTTTATACTCAGATGTCGATTTTTTTTTTTGTGTTGAAATTTGTTAACGTTAGAGGTTTTTTGTGGTATAGGATATTAAAATTAAAATATATAAAAAAAAAATCGAATTGTACGAAAATAATGTACAAATTAAAAATTTTAAGAAATTTGTAGGTTATGCGAAAATGTAAAACCATAAAATTTTACTATAAAATGAAATAAAAAATATTTCTGTTCTTTGTCACTCTTATGAAATTTAAAGTTTTTTTTTGCGTATTTACAGTAAAAAAAATTACTGTCAGCAAATCCTTCCACGGAATTAATGCATTATTTGTAAAACTGATCAACAAGAATAATGTAAAGGAACAAAAAATATTCTGTTTAATGGTTCACGCATGCGATCAAAAAACGATTCGCGAATCAAAGGAAAATTAAATCATTGAAAACATATACAAATTTCCCCGCCTGAGATGAAATTATTTTAACTTTGGGAAAATTTTGATCGGAAGCATCCAACATAATAAAAAAAACAAATTATGAGTAATAATGCGAAATAATTACGCTCAAAGATTGGCTTGATTCGCGAATCATTCCCCGATCGCACACGTGAACCAAGCATTACCATTCACTTATCAAGAATAAAGTAAAAAGAAATGATATGTATCATCTATTCGATCGTTCAATACAGGCAACAATACATTTTATCCAATCAGTACTACAATGAATTTTCGCTTTCTTATTAGAATAGAAAAGTAAAACCAAAATAGCAATAGATCCCGTTCACTAACACAAAAAATAAGATCAACCTTTTTAGTTTCTCATTATTCGCTCAATAGACACTTTTCGTTTTTTACTGCATAATATTTCTGAAAATTCATTTTACTATTCAAGAGCGAAGAGAAATTAGCATAAAAAATTCATTTAAAAATGAACGGAAAATGAATGATAAGCAACTGAAGAGTATTTATTTTCATCCTTTTTGTCTTATTTGACTTTAAACTAAACTGCGTGAATGTACGTACATATATCCATACACACACACAATTATAAACCATACGACACATATTAAAATGCGCATATTAAAAAATATTTATATTAATAAAATTAAAATGTATATAAATTTTTTATAAAAAAGTAAAAATTAAACAAAATATAAATTAAACAAAGTATAAATAAAAAATATGAAACATAAAAAACACTTAGCTTGTGAAGCGTTCACCACTGCTGCGTCAGTGCGTCACACAAATAATAAAATAATTAGTTATAATAATTTAGATATTTTCACGTTAATTCACGTTTTAATTTACTAATATTTATTTATTAACACTTTATATTATATATTTAATTTAATTAAAAACTTTTATATATAACATATTATTTATTTATTTATTTAAAACAGAAAAAAAATTTAAGTTTTAATTTTCTATACAGAGAAAGACAAAAACACGTCTTTCTCGTACGACGATCGATCGCCGACACTCGATGTTACAAAACGCGATATGGTACAAAAAGGGAGTTTAGGATCGGGTTATATCAGGTGGGTGAAGGGGAAATTTAATTTCAGTTTATAGGAATTTAAAAATCGATAGGAGCGAGAGTATAGGACCGGTAACAATCGAGCGGCTGTGCTCCCGTCGCTTCGCAATGGCCATTCTGTACCATTACGCGTTTTGAAATATCGCATTTTGAAATATCGCGTTTTGTACCATATCGCGTTTTGTACCATATCGCGTTTTGAAATATCGCATTTTGAAATATTGCGTTTTGTACCATATCTCGTTTTGTCATATCTCGTTTTGAAATATCGCGTTTTGAAATATCGCGTTTCAAGCGGATCCGTTAACAAGGATAGTATACTATATATGATGGAATACCCTACTTCCACTTATGTGGAAAGATGGTATAGAGTCGTAATACGAGATTTAACGTCATCTACCAATCCCGGATAGATTAAAGCGGCAATCGAGGGCCATGGTCATAAAGTAACCAACAATATTAACATAAAAAGTCGACAATTAATAATGAGAAAAATATTAGAGACTTCCCATCATTTTATGTAGACCTGTTGCAGGGAGAAAACAATAAAGACGTATACGAAATTAAGAACCTGCTATATTGCAAGGAGTCTATTGAACCACCTAAAAAGGTAGTAGGTATACCTCAGTGTACAAATTGTCAACAGTTCGGACACACGAAAAACTTCTGCTATAGCCAAGCCAAATGTGTAAAATATGCAGAAAATCATCAAACAAACCAATGTCAAAAGCCGCGAAATGTTATACCAGCTTGTGCACTGTGCGGAAAAAATGATCATCCAGCTAGCTATAAAGGATGCCTGGTGTTTCAGAAAAAACTAAATGCTCAACTATCGAGAAAAATGACAGTAGCAAAGCGCCTACAGCAAAAGCCAAACCAACAATATGATACTATTAGAGAGGGGGTTTCCTACGCCTAGGTGACCAAAACCTCAAATAACAATCTAAATCAAGAAAGCAGGCAGAAACCTGTGCTTAACAAGCCAACCATTAGTAATATAATGAAAATGCTCACCGAATTTCAGGGAGAAATGAGACAAATTTTCAGCGAGCTTACTAACAGAGTGGATAAACCGGAGGATAATTCCAAGCTACCGAACAAACCGCTAAAATAAAAAAGTAAATGACTCTAACGTTCCTATGTATAATTGCCTGGAATGCTAATGGGCTTAATGCAAGAGATCAAGAGCTAGAAGTATTTCTTAGTACCAATAATATAGATGCAGCTTTTAGAGCTACAGAACTATTAGAGACGCACTTTACGGATTAAAACTTTATCAAAATTACAAAATATAGAGCTTATTGGACATTGCATCCTAGTAGTCGTGCTCGAGGACGGACAGCAAGCTTAATCAAACAAAATATCCTACATTTCCAATAAGAAGAAATTAAGGAGCCATTTATGTAAGCTACCGTAATAACGATTAACCATGGTGGTGCTGAACTAAGTTAAAGGGCGATTTACTGCCTACCAAGACATAATATCGTAAGAAATCAATATGACTACAACGTCAAACATACTATCTAGACTCATAACACCAGGAAAATAACTCCTAAGTGCGATAGAAATGTCAGGTTGTGAATATCACTCATCGCGTAAACCTACCTAGTGGCCTACAGACATCAACAAAGTTCCTGATTTGATTGACTTTTATATCTCGAAAGGAATAGCCTCAAATTACATTGAAGTCGAAGGCATTGACGACCTCACTTCCGATCACACACCGGTCTTAATGACTCTGAGTACATTACTAATAAAAAAGAAAACCAAACTTAGCTTTACTAATAAGTTTACTGATTGGGAATTATTTAGAGAGAAACTGGACACTCTAATTGAGTTAGAAGTTAGTCTTAAAACTAAACAAGAACTTGAATTACAAACTAAATATTTTATTAACTCCATGCGTGATGCGGCTTAAAGAGGCTACACCCGTATTAGGTGAGAAAGTCGTACAAGAGATCAACTACCACCCGGCGATTCGAGAACTGATAAAAGAAAGGCGTAGGAAAAGACGCGTATGGCATAGAAGCAGAAACATTATTGACAAAAGAGAATTTAATCGGATTAGTAATAAAGTTAACCGATTATTTAAAGAACATAAAGAAGCTTGTACTGAAAATTATTTGAAAGGACTGGGTCCTGAAGCTGTCGAAAATTATTTTCTTTGGAAAGCTATTAAAAGATCCAAGACACCAATAATCCAAAGCATTATGTTAAAATATATTTATAAATGATTGCTTTCGACTTACATATGTGCCTGAGCGTTTCAAGGTTGCCCAAATAATCGTGATAAAAAAACAGACAAACCAGCCGAGCAAATGGAATCATACAGGCCGATCTCTTTGTTACCTACTATTTTAAAGTTGTTTGAGAAGTTGTTATTGAAACGTCTCACCAATGATCATTATACCTGACTTCCAGTTTGGATTCAGGAATAAACATTCGACAATTGATCAAGTTCATTGCGTGACTGCAAAGATAAAACAAGCACTCGAAGAGAAGAAATATTGCCCTGCCGTATTTCTAGATGTGTCAGAGGCTTTCCATAGAGTCCGGCATGAGGATCTTATCTATAAGATAAGTAAATTAGTGCCACAAAATTACTGTCAACTGCTCTAGTCGTATCTCTCCAAACGAATATTTAGAATATCACATGAAGTAACATACTCCAATTTTTACCCAGCCAGTGCAGAGGTCTCCAGGGTAGTTTATTAGGACCCATCCTATATCTACTTTACACTTCTGATATACCGAACGGAAACAATCTTCATTGGAACTTTTTCTGATGATACCGCAGCATTGGCATCAAGCGAATCGCAGAAGCAAGCAGTAAAATACTTACAACACGCACTCGATAAAATCAGCCAATGGGCCAGAATTTCGAAAATAAAGCGAAACGGGCTGATATCAGTACATGTAACATACACGTTGCGGCACAAAAAAGCAACATCCATTCATTTTTCAATGGAATACAAATTCCCCAATCTGAATCTGCATAATATCTCTGTAAACGCCTGATCTACGAATCGATAATTAAACCAATTTGAACGTATGGTATCCAGCTCTGGGGCTGTACTAAACAATCAAATCGTTTAATTATTCAACGCTGTCAAAACAAATTTCTACGTACAATAACGAATGCTTACCGCTACGTAACCAACGAGGAAATACACAAAGACTTAAATGTTAAATGGATTGATGACGTGATTCAGGAATTTGCCATCAAACATGAAAGAAGATTACAGCAACATACCAACAGTGAAACAATACAACTCCTTGATATAACACAAGAACTGAGACGCCTTAAAAGAATTAAACCGCATGAGCTAGTCACTTAATTTTTTTTTTATTTGGTTTATTTAGTACAAAATCTAATACTTATGATTTTACTCAAATACATACATGAACAATATTACATAATATGTTTAATATGTAATAAACATATAAGATTCTAATAATATACAATAAAAATAAATATGATTTAACAAAAAAGGTTAATTATAAAATAATTTTAAAATCCGTTTTAAAGTAATTTTGGATAACCCAACGTCGAACTTGATGCTAATTTGGTTTAATTGTTTGGCCATTCGGTTAACTGGTTCATTTTCACCATAGATCGTACGGTGCTTGTCTAATTTAATCAAAATACTCTGCCGAGTAGTTCTTGTCGGGACATGCAAACCGATGTCAGCCAAAATGTTTGGCGAGTCAATGTGGCCAAGAAGAACATTTCTTAACATCGATGCACCAAGTTGATTTCTTCTGTTATCCAAAGTGGTGATTTGATAAGTATTACATCTTTCAATATAAGAAGGTAAGCGAAGAATATTTTGGTAGTATGGCAGATTATGGTCATAACACCAACCGTCTTTCTTAGCATCGTACAACACAAATTTTCTTAGTACGCTTTCAATACGTATTGATGTGTATTTGATGGTAAGGTGACCAAACTGGAACCGCAAATTCCAAATGAGATCGGACATGTGCAAAATATAAGTTGAATAAGCACCTTATGTCTGTGAACTCATACGTCCATATCTTTTGATAAATCCCAACATAGAGTTTGCCCTCGCGATTATTATGTCTATGTGTTTGTTGAATGATACACTTTCCACAAATGTAACACCTAAATCGCGAATTTCACTTATAATGGTGACCCATTGGTTTGGTACTCGTGATGTAAAGGCTCCTTCTTCCGGTGAAATGTTATAACCTTGCACTTATTTGTGTTTAATCGCAGTTCATGAATTGTGCACCAACTAGTTACTCTGCTTAAATCGTCCTGTAATAATTTCACATCTTCCATGGTCTTAATTGATTTAAATATTTTCATATCGTCAGCATATATTAGTACATCGGAATTTTGGATCACACCGGTGATGCCGTTAATAAAGATTATAAAAATCCAAAGTCCTAGATGGGAGCCTTGCGGTACTCCACAGTGTGCAATTATTGGTCTTGATTTAACACCGCCTATTTCGATATATTGCTCTCTGTTACTTAAATACGACCATATCCACTTCACAAATGCGCTTGAGAATCCAAAGGTCGACAAGCTTTGTATTGCTTTCAGGTGACAGACTGAATCAAAAGCTTTGCTAACGTCAGTGTAAATTGTATCCATTTGAGTTGATTGCTCTAGGGTTTTCAGAGTTTTACTTGTAAACTCAACCAGGATAGGAATTAAGCGCAAGGTTTATCAATATAAAAAATCAATAAATAAAAGTATTTTATTTCATTTAAATCTGTATGCAGCCAAAACTGCTATAAAATAAATTTGAACATGAAAACAACAACAGAAAATCAATATAACAAAATTATTTTTATTGGTACATACCGAGGTACTATTATATGTAGATATAACGTATAACGTATAAAATTTTTAAATTCAAATTTAATTTTTTTTTTGTTTTATTTTGAAATTTTTTTCGAGAAACAAGAAACAATTAGTGCATTAAAACAATTACTTCTAATATGGTAAGTTACATTCATTTTTCATTTAATGAGATATTTGTATTATTTATGTTTGTTTTACCAACAGAAATTTTGTAATTTGTGTGTTTTTTATATTAAATTTCAGTCAAGATCACGACTCGGCAAACGCCAGAAAGATGCGTTGATTTATCTAGTCGAAGAAAATTTTCAATTTATTCAAGGTAAATAACTATCTTTGCTACTTTAAAATATATTTTATCAATTTATAATTATTTTTTAAATGTAGGAAAACACGCAACAGCTCGAGGAGCAGCGGACAAGAGAGCTACGTGGAATTCCATTGCGGAAAGCTTAAACGCCGTTGGACCACTTGTTAAGAGTGATGAACAATGGAAAAAAGTACATCACTATATTAAAGAAAAAATCGATTTACTATTAAGAATTTTTTATATTTTTAGACATGGACAACATTAAAACACACGGTAAAAGAAAAACTTAAAATTATAAGGGCACACCGAACTCGTAGTGGTATGGCACCATTAACCAACGAAGAAGCTGGTGGTCTTTGGTGTGATCCCGAGCCTACTGAAATTACTGAATGGGACTGGCGAATTATAAATATGTGTAGCTTAATAACACTCGATGGCTATACAGAGTTTGAGGGTGGCTTCAATTTAATCGTAAGTATAATACATTGATTTTAAATTGTTTAAAATATTTCACATAAATTAAAATGTTAGTCAGCTTCACCACCGGTTAGAAGTAGTCAACAGCCTGCTTCCCCATCTACCAGTGAACAGCCGATGTCACCAGTTATTGTAAGTAAATACATTTTTGAGTTAGTAGGACTTAGAGAACGCTAAATTTGCCAGTATATTTATTATGAAAATATATATTTTAGTTGACGGCTTCCGATGCCCTTACCATCACTCAGGAAACGGTAAGTTTAGTAATCGAGCCTGTAATAATGGCGTCTTCTGAAGAAAGATCGGAACCAATTATAGAGCCAGTTGTCGCAATAAGTTACCCGGCGCCTACCATGCAAGATGCTCAAAATATTGAGAGTGTATTTATAGATGCAATTCCCATTTCGCGTCCCCCACCAGCTGTCCGTGGCCAACAGAGGAATAGACCAAGAGTACGTTATTATTGAAATTATTTAATTTTTATATAGTATGAATATCTTATAATAATAAAATTTCAGCAAAGTACAATCATGGAAACGATTAGAAAGTCGGTGTGTATCCAAGAAAAATGTTTAAAACAACACGAAGTAATGATCCAACTTCAAAAGGAAAATAATAAAAACCAACAAGAGTTAATTAAAATTATGAAAGAAAACAACAAATTAGTTGCAACAAATAATGAACTTTTGTTGTCATTTAATAGAAGTTATTAAATTTATTCTTTATTACAATGAAATAATTATTAAACTAATAAAATGATTTTTTATTTATTTATTCAAATCTTATTTTAAAGCGGAAAAGCACACAAGGAAAATCAAATAAATCATAAATATTATTTATTTGTTGCTTCCATAAGGCATAAAAAATTTTTAAAAATCAACTCTACTCAATAGAGGTTACAACATTATTATAGGTATAGTTTGAAGAAATTTAATAACAAACAATTATTATAAGTATTTTCACTAAACAACATCACACTATAAAATTTAAGCAGAAAACTCTCACCGAACAAAAGCTAATAACTTTTTAGTCAGCAAATTTGATTCCTAAAATGATACAAATAAAAAAAAACAAACAAAAAATAACAGAACCAAACCAATAAATTTATTGAAAGATGCTTATCTTAAAACTACGTGGGTCTTTGGGGTGGAACAGTAAACAAACTTTTAAACTTCCGGATTTAAATTATTTACTACCCATTTTCGATTTGCTTGTCCGGCAGCGAATAATGTTCCTCTTTCGTTATTCAGTCTTGTGCTTTCTTCTTGAATAGATGTGGTGAAATCGACTTGTGGTACATTATTGAGTATCAGGATATTGTGCAAAACCACGCATGACATTATTATGTTCGCTGCTATAAGTGGCTCATAGCGTAATTTACGCTCTCCCAAAGTACAGCTAAAATAAGTTTATAAATCTATGTTAAAAATTTTAATATACTAAGTAGTTATTTAATTATAGTAAGTAGTTATTTAGTTATTTAGTCCGTAAATAGTTTTTATTTGTACATGCCGAAATCGATTTTTCAGTTAACCAATGCATCGTTCAATTTTGCAACGGATTTTGCATTGAAGCTTGTTATACCGCTCCTCCTCTCGTGTTCTTGGGTTTCTTATGTTATTTAAAAGAAAAGGCTGAAGAGGGTATCCACTGTCACCTATGACAAAGGAATTGTTATATTGTTGGAGAAGATTATTTAATTACATAATATTAAGAAAAAAGAAATACAATGTATTACCTAATAGCCACTCCTGTCGTTCACCTTGCTCGTATGTTAATTGTAAAAATGCAAAACTTTGAGAGCATGCCCATATATAGCTATCGTGAGTGGAGCTGCAATGAACATTTTGGTTTTTATTATTAAAACTAGATTTTTATTTTCAAAACTAACTACTTACCCACAGTATCTTGCATTACAATTTATAATTTTTAAGTCGTTGTCGCATATCTAAAATTAAAGAAAACGTTAAAACGATCGATAACATAAAATATGTCAAAATACGATTAGTCTCACCAATTGGGTATTTATCGAATGATATCCTTTCCTGTTTACATAGGCATGCTCAATGTCCTTTTTAACCCCGGTTATGGCAATATGTGTGCCATCGATAATTCCGACAATATGTGGGAACCCATGTTCTGCGAAAAAACTATGACAGTATTGTTAGTTAATATAAATTTAATAGAAAAAACTATATCCCATATAATATTACCTTGCTTTGGTGGCCTCAATTTCCGGTGCTGTCTGAGGAACCCTTATATACTTTCCGGATAGTTTTTCTGTAATTAATCTTGTATATTTGCGAATACATTTTGAAATTTTTGGTTGGCTCATGAAAGCCAACGCATCACTACCGTCACCGACTCTCTTGGTAGCTACCACTTGCCAAAAAATTAAGGACTGCTAATATCTTAAAAAAGGAAACACACAAATTGGAATTTATTTATAAAAACAGTCTAAAACTATACCTCTAAATGAAGCGGAATTTTTTGTTGTGTATCTATTATATCCCCTGCTTCTCGAATTTCCTCTATCAAATTTAATGCTACCCTTATTGGTAGTCTATACATTTCCATGAACCTAAAAATTAAAAAATATATGATTCGCCATTTTCCAAAGGTTATCAAATACATATTTCGTTGGTTCTTACTTATTTTCTGGTATAGCGAAAGGGTTCATCGTATCTCTCATTCTGCTCCGTAATACTCTCATATGATGAGTATTTTCAAAGTGAAGAGCAGCCATAGGCACAATATTCATCATATTTGTTAAAAATTATAATTTTAATCACCGAAATATTAAATAAATATTAAATTATATAAAAAAACACAAATATCATATATTATTGTTATTCACATTTAAAAAACGATTTCGGGCTGTCAAAATAGCTTGTAAATAAACAAAAAAAAATTTAATACGCGACATACGTTTGCTCGAAAAAAAAATTTGTTTAGTATTGGACAAACGTTTTTCTAGCAAATTACAAGAAATTATGTTGATTTTTGTATATTGATGCAGATTTGTTATAGTCGATCTGCCAGGGAGAAAACCGTGCTGTGATACTGAAATGCGTTTTGATACTATTGATTTAAGAGATTTGCAGATGATCATTTCAAAGAGCTTAGATATTGAAGACAATGATGATATTCCACGGTAACATGAAATGTCGGCTCTTTTACCTGCTTTAAATATAGGTGTTATTTTAGTTATTTTCCATTGTGTTGGGAATACGCCACTTTGTAAAGACTGATTGAAGAGTAGGCACAGTGGTTCGACCAGTTCGTTTCCGAACATCTTTAGAACTGCGGATGGTATTTTATCAGGTACACAGCCATCACTAAATGACTGAAGTAAGTGCTTGTAATATGTCATTGCTTTATATGTTTGGAATGTTTATGTCTAGATTAGATTCACAACGAGCTATAGATTAGGCGACGCTGAAACATTTTCTTGATAGACACTTTGAAAAAACTCAGCAAACATGTTTGCAATGCATTGGTTCTCAGTTGCTTTTCTTGGTAGCACATGGATACTGAATAACCTTTAGTATTTCGTTTGGTGCTAAAAAAAATTCCAGAAATATTTTGGGTCACTTTTAATGCTATTCTGTATATTCGTTAAGTAATTTGAATATTTTGCTTGAAAGTATTCCTCATATATACCATTAATGTCAAGAAACAGTCTTCTATCGTTCTCCGAATTGTTAATTTTCATACGTTTGTACGCTTTGTCCTTTTTATTCTTCAGGTTAACTTGTGAAGAATAATACCACGATGGGTAACGCTTTGTGGAAGCTCTTGAAAGCGGGACGTGTGTCCCAAAAGCACGAAGAATTATGCAGTACAACTTCTCCACATTGCTGTTCACATCCTTTGAAGATAGTTCCATTTGATGTCGCTTAGGGATCTTCTTATATCAATTTGGTTGGCCCTTTTAAAACTAAAGATTTTCGGTTCTACTGGCGGTTCACAGGGAGATGCTTCTAACGAATTAAATGAAATTTCCATCGCTTTATGGTGATCATCATTCGTGACGAATGGTACCAACGACTCCTTCACGTTGAATATGTTAAGATCACTAGAGATCACTAGAAATTATATAAAAAAACACAAATATCATATATTATTGTTATTCACATTTAAAAAACGATTTCGGGCTGTCAAAATAGCTTGTAAATAAACAAAAAAAAATTTAATACGCGACATACGTTTGCTCGAAAAAAAAATTTGTTTAGTATTGGGCAAACGTTTTTCTAGCAAATTACAAGAAATTATGTTGATTTTTGTATATTGATGCAGATTTGTTATAGTCGATCTGCCAGGGAGAAAACCGTGCTGTGATACTGAAATGCGTTTTGATACTATTGATTTAAGAGATTTGCAGATGATCATTTCAAAGAGCTTAGATATTGAAGACAATGATGATATTCCACGGTAACATGAAATGTCGGCTCTTTTACCTGCTTTAAATATAGGTGTTATTTTAGTTATTTTCCATTGTGTTGGGAATACGCCACTTTGTAAAGACTGATTGAAGAGTAGGCACAGTGGTTCGACCAGTTCGTTTCCGAACATCTTTAGAACTGCGGATGGTATTTTATCAGGTACACAGCCATCACTAAATGACTGAAGTAAGTGCTTGTAATATGTCATTGCTTTATATGTTTGGAATGTTTATGTCTAGATTAGATTCACAACGAGCTATAGATTAGGCGACGCTGAAACATTTTCTTGATAGACACTTTGAAAAAACTCAGCAAACATGTTTGCAATGCATTGGTTCTCAGTTGCTTTTCTTGGTAGCACATGGATACTGAATAACCTTTAGTATTTCGTTTGGTGCTAAAAAAAATTCCAGAAATATTTTGGGTCACTTTTAATGCTATTCTGTATATTCGTTAAGTAATTTGAATATTTTGCTTGAAAGTATTCCTCATATATACCATTAATGTCAAGAAACAGTCTTCTATCGTTCTCCGAATTGTTAATTTTCATATACGTTTGTACGCTTTGTCCTTTTTATTCTTCAGGTTAACTTGTGAAGAATAATACCACGATGGGTAACGCTTTGTGGAAGCTCTTGAAAGCGGGACGTGTGTCCCAAAAGCACGAAGAATTATGCAGTACAACTTCTCCACATTGCTGTTCACATCCTTTGAAGATAGTTCCATTTGATGTCGCTTAGGGATCTTCTTATATCAATTTGGTTGGCCCTTTTAAAACTAAAGATTTTCGGTTCTACTGGCGGTTCACAGGGAGATGCTTCTAACGAATTAAATGAAATTTCCATCGCTTTATGGTGATCATCATTCGTGACGAATGGTACC
Source organism: Nephrotoma appendiculata (assembly GCA_947310385.1). Taxonomy (NCBI): domain Eukaryota; kingdom Metazoa; phylum Arthropoda; class Insecta; order Diptera; family Tipulidae; genus Nephrotoma; species Nephrotoma appendiculata. Next base: position 138,790,351 of record OX371225.1, on the reverse strand, counting down.
AACGACTCCTTCACGTTGAATATGTTAAGATCACTAGAGAGGATAAAGTCAAGATATCTATTATGTATGTTAGGATATTGGTTAATCTGATTGAGGTTTAAATTGAGAATGGAATCAATGAAGTAGATTTCGGATTCGGATGTAACGTTAAAAGGGATGTTAATGTTAAGATCTGGATCAAAACTCCAGGATATGAGTGGCAAATTTAAGTCGCCAGGGATGAGAAAAATGTCAGTAGGCTCACCTTGCCTTAAAAGCTCGTCGATGATTTCAGAAAATCGAAAGTATTTGTCCGACGTAGAATTAGGCGGAATTTAAACGCTAACAATGTATAAATTAACTTTAGGTAAACTTAATTTTAAACAGAGTAGTTCCATGGAAGAATGACTGACATCAACATTTTGGCACGGAATTACTGATTTAACAGCAATAATGACTTCACCACCTGACGTTTTGGAGCTGGTATTTAATGACTGATCACATCGATAAACCATGTAAGAGTCAGGAAAAAACTCGGAACTCGAATTATTATCATTAAAAGATGTCTCACAGATAATATACGCTTCAAAATTTACTAATTTCAATTAAGTATGTTATCATCATTAGTAATAAATTATCATGTGATAAGATTGTATCACTTAAAATTAAAAAAAACGTATGTCCTATTAAAAATGGAGAAATGTATCGGATGTATATACACTCTGTCAAAAAAGTAAGGGGAATTGGTAATTTAAAAAGCCCCCATAAAGGCATTTTAATGTGAAGTTTGAGCACGATCTGTCATTTAGTTTGTTTACAGTGTTATATTTTGTCACTTCATCTCAAGTCTGTTTTGCGATTTTTATAATGAATAAAAATATCGAACAAAAAATTTGTTTCAAATTTTATATTACAAATAGTATTTCGTATGCCAAATCGTTGAAAATGTTACAGAAGGCTTACGGTGAAACGACTTTGTCATAAACACGTGTATATGAGTGGTACAGTATATACAAAAGCGGTCAAAGTTAACTTGAATAAAGTAAAGGAAATGGTGACAGAAAATCGTCATGTAGATTTGAGAGAGATAACCGCTGAAGTTTCTGTGGCTCACGTACATTGGTACGACCATTGTACAACAATCGTTGGGCATGAAACGCGTTGCCGCAAATTTTCTTCAAAAACTCAATCGCGTAATGATCGCCGAAGACATGATTCACTTCCTACCCTACATTCATACAACGCATTATAACTGGTGACAATACATGTATTTATGAGTTTGATATGCAAGCCAGTCAACAAACTTCGGAATGGCGCCTTCCAACTTAGCCGAAACCAAAAAACCACGTTAAATTCGATCAAAAGTCAAGATGATGTTGACTGTTATCTTTGATTATCTCGGTGTTGTGCTGTTATGTATCCAAAGGTATACTCACCACAACTCCGAAAAACATTTGGTGAGTTCAGCACTGTACGGGATTGATTACCGGTATAGCCACATTGGAAATTTTGGCGCTGCCTCAGAACATATATATACGAGAAGAGATCGAGTTGAAGGAGCAGAGATCATATGTTATACTAAAGTGTTGAGTTTAGCTTTAGAGATAATTATAAACAATATAAAACCTTAAATTAATCTCTGAATTAATAAATTAATTTATTGTAATAAATATAGACGTAATATTTTAATAAATAATAAACTTAATAAACTCTTGAATACCCGTCCTTATTTTAAATAAATAAAAGTTGCGAATAAAAAGGTGAACAGTTGGGTGTTTCAATTTTCAAAAAGACTGAGATATAAAGAGGAAATAATGGCCGCCTAACCGAGAAACAGGTCGTATACAACACAAACTTTGGCGCAGCCGGTAGGATACCGTAAAAAAATCATAAGACTTGGTTAGAAAGGTGCATAGGCAGAATCCATTTATAATTACAAACAAAAAACCTGTTCAGAATTTAAGAAAGGTGAAAATTGAAATTTAATAATAGTAACGTGATCATAACTTAAACATCTAAATTAAAGCGAGGGTACAAGGCTACTTAAATCTGAAAACTCGTACATACTATAATTTAAAAAAAAATGTGTTATTAAACTAAGCGAACACAGTCTTAAAATCTCATTCATTAATAATAAAAGTGAAATAGTTAAGTGAAAAGAAAAAAAAACCTAAGTACAGATTACCAATGCATTAATACAATATTTTGTATAGTAAAAACAATTAAATACATGGTAAAAGTACATAAAACATGTTCAGTGCAAATAATAAAAATAAAAACTGTGAACAAAAAGTTGACGGCATAACCCAAGTATAACAAAATGGAACTCATTTTGACAGTTTCAACTTTCGTTACATTTTTGAGATATTTCATGGAAGACATGGAACTCGCATAATATCCAGTTCTTTGAGTTACGGGTTTTTGTTCCACAGTTCATAGTAAAACTTGTAATAAAATGGAACTTGACCGTGGAACTTAGTTACAACAATTGTTCCATAAAAATCGAAATAAGTTGGAAGTAGCGATACTTGGGAAGTATGTTATAAAATAATAGTACCCGTTAAGTTCATGAGAGTGATACTAAAGACTGTGTAATCATTTAGTTATTGTTAGTCGTGCGCTGAGAACAAAACAAAATTACAAAAGTGAACTTAAATGTGTACTGTGCTGTGCGGTGATTTTTTTTTTAAATAAAAAAAAATTCCTATCTATCGAAAAAAATGTATAAATTAGAAATACATCTAAAGTGAACTAGAAATTAAAAAAAAAAATCTAATACATTTAAAGTGCCCATGCAAAATGAATTTAATTCAAAAATTCTTTTCGTAAATCTTAAAACATAAAAAAATATGTGCAAAGGTGGACATAAACGGCTAATAAATTAGCCAAGTGATAATACAACATGGTGATCAGTGCTTACGTATTACCAGCTAAAATACAAATTGTACACCGTTGTTGTACTAAAGTTCATATAAAAAAAAATCTTAGGCGGCTTTGCATGCTGATCGTTCTTACAACCTTGGGGATTATACAACCGCTGCAACATGGAGTGATGCAAAAATATTAATATTGAGGTAACCTTTTACGTATTAATTATATACCGACAAAAATTTATTGGTAGCAATATAATCTTAAAAATTTATACTCAATCATATAACATCGTAAAACAAAAACAATCCTTCACCAAATTAATCTTTAATTACTTTAATTATAACAACGAATTTTAAACTAAAAAATAAAATAATTTTTTTTTTCTATTTTATTTGGATCATACTTTAAATTTAATTAAATTGTTAGTGCTATATGTTAAAAATTGTAAAGTTCAAATAATTACAATATCTTTTAGGTTTACGGTAAGCAAAATTTAGTATGACGCGAATTTTTACAGGTATTCGAATTGTTTTAAATTACCGATACTTTTTATAAACCATATTATCTTAGAACTCGCACGAATTCGTTATCTTCTTCTTAAATCTGACGAATTAATCGAATTAAAACATAAATCAGTCAAAATGGAATTCAACTATAACCTTGCAGTAAAGCTTATACCTGAGTTTGGTGGAGAATATAAAACCCCATTACACAAATTTATTCATTGTTGCGACAGTTTTAATGAATCATTGCCTAAAGAGTTAAAACAAACTTTTTTGAAATTTATTCCCCACAAATTAAAGGGACAAGCTTATTCGATATATCGTTTCGGAGAGTTTAAAAATTGGAATGAATTAAAACTTGCGTTAAATAATAGTTTTAAGAAAATTCGTTCGGTCGAGTGTATTCAGTTAGATTTAATCCACGCTATACAACATAAAAATGAATCAGTTCAAGAATTTGCCAACAAAATAGAAGCTCTACTTTGCGAACTTAATGAAGCATGTCAAGAATTTCAAAATAAACTCGCAGAAGAAGTTCAACAGCTTAACTCGAAAACCGGTCTACGTGCTTTTCAAAACGGTCTTAAGGGACCGATCAATCTTATTATCAATGCTGGAGATTACCGTTCTTTACATAAAGCAATTGCGAAAGCTTTAGAAGAGGAGGTTCATCTAAACTCTAAATTATCTTTACAACCTCACTCTACCATTCAGAACAAACCTCAGTTAAAACAATGTCAGATTTGTCAAAAAAGGACATATAGCATCTGCTTGTTTTTCTAGGTACTCCAACCCAACTAACTCTCGAACAGTTCCATCCCAAAACTTTCTTTAAATCATCGTTCAATCAGGATCATTTCATGTGCCTATTGTAAGAAGCCCGGACATTATATTAACGAATGTTTTAAAAAGAAGAACTCGGATTTGCGTAACCGGATAGACAATCCACATGAAGGGAAGGACACTTCTACCATTAACCCAAATACTAATCTAGCAATTAAACCAGAGATACAGGAAAACATACAAGAACTCGGAAGACACAAGGGTACTCTCTTTCGAGCCCCAACCAAACAATAAGAGAGTGCCCAACAATTCAAACATTTAATACTTTTTATCAAACCAAGTAGAAGACAACATTTATGTTCGATTGTGCCTTGACATTGGTAATTCAGATCTCTTCAATTTTCTAATTGATACTGGTGCCGATGTAAGTGTCATCAAACAAGCTTGTGTGGTTGATTCTTCTATTTTTTACCCTACTCTAAAATGTCAAATTAAAGGCGTGACAAGTGGTATTGACGAATCTTTAGGATTATTCGCCTTCCACATAAATTTCCAATCGTAATGGACGATTTCCCAATTCCATGCAGTGGAATTCTTGGGAAGGACTTCCTTACTCAATATGAATGTAAAATTGATTTTAAAAATCTTACGCTAGAAATACCACCAATTACATTGGATTTGATAACATCATCATCTAAAATGTTTATTCCTCCAAGAAGGGAACAAATTGCAACTATCTCATGTAACACCATTGACAACAATACTGAATAGCTGTGTCTATCGAAAGAAATAGTCCCTGGAGTATTTGTTGGGAACACAATAGTTGAATCGCGTGAGAATTCAATTTCACTCAACTTGATAAATACCAAAGAGGAATCGGTAGTAATATCAACCAAAGATTTGGTGTTTGATAAATTGGTTCATTACGAAATTATTTCTTTTTCTTTAAAAGCTTAGTCAAATACTTGCGCAATCAAATCAATTAATCAGGAAGAACTGAAATCGATTAGAGAAATCATTCGAAATTATAACGATGTCTTTCATTTGGATGGCGATGTATTAACTGTGGCCAAGGGTATTAAGCATAGTATACCAACAATTCCTGAATCTGTTCCTATTTATCAAAAATCTTATCGCATGCCGGATTCGATCAAAACTGAAATAAATCAACAAGTAGACGAAATGCTAATATTACAAGGGATAACTGAACCGAGCACTAGCCCTTGGAATTTTGCTCTCCTAGCCGTCCCAAAAAAATCTAATTAAGGCACGCGCAAATGGCGAGTTGTAGTCGATTTTCGACGATTAAATGATATAACACTAGACCGTGTATTTCATTTACCCAACATCGTGGACATATTGGACCAACTCGGAAGGGCATCTTACTTTAGCAGCTTGGATATGACTAACGGATACCACCAAGTGTTACTTGACGATGAAGCAAAGCCAAAAACAGCTTTCAATACCACCAATGGCCATTTCCATTTCAACCGCATGCCTTTTGGGTTAAAAGGTGCTCCTGCAACCTTCCAAAATCTTATGAATACCGTTCTCGCCGGTCTTAATGGTCTTAAATGCCTAGTATATCTTGATGATATCGTCGTATATGGGCAAAACTTATATCAGCATAATCAAAGGCTTCAAGAAGTCCTTGAGTGCCTACGCAAGTTCAATTTAAAATTGAATCCTTCAAAATGCCAATTTCTACGCCAAGAGTTGATATATCTGGGACATATAGTTCGACCCAATGGTGTTAAGCCTGATCCAGGTAAAATAAATGCCGTCGTGAACTATCCAGAACCTAAAAATCAACGAGACGTTCGAGTATTTCTTGGATTTGTAGGTTACTACAGACGCTTTGTTAAAGATTTTTCCAAACTTGCGTTACCTTTAACTACTCTTTTAAAAAAGAACGTGCCATTTGTTTGGTCTCCGTTCTGTGATGAAGCGTTTAAAATTCTTAAATCAATAATCATTAAACCACCAATCCTACAATTCCCTAATTAAGAAAAACCTTTTATAATTAAGACAGACGCAAGCGACATAGCCGTTGCCTTCGCCAGTCGTACTTTAACTAAAGCTGAAAAAAATTATTCGGTAATTGAGAAAAAATTGTTAGCGGTTGTTTGGTCTATAAAACATTTTCGACCGTACGTGTATGGAAAAAAATTTAAACTTATAAGCGATCATAAGCCATTAATTTGGTTATTTGGTATGTCAAATCCATCATCCCGTCTAATGCGCTGGCGTTTATAATTAGAGGAATATGATTTCGAAATTTCCTATAAACCTGGTGCTAAGTGCTAAAAACGCCGACGCACTCAGTCGCATTTCAATTGAAAATTCCAAACTTTTAACAAACATTACGGCAAACAAGCCGGATTCTCTTGACGATCAATCGTTGCATTCTAACTCTTTAAATAACCTGGACTTAGTTACTTTGGCCAAACCACATTCTTCGGTTCATATTAAAGCTATTACGCGAGCACAAAGCAAACAGCAAACCTCACATCCGTCGGATAACATTAATAATAATTTGTCAAATAACGGCACAATATAATCCATCCACACATACTGAATCAGCAGAAAATTTAAAAGGACAAGCAATTCTTCCAGCAATCAAAAATAGCCTTAACGAAAAAACCAGTGTAGTAGAAATCGTTGACGCACAGGAACAATTAAAACTTATCAACGAATTCCACGACACTCCCGTCAGTGGTCATCAAGGCATTCAGAGAACGTATAAGAGGATGCGAAGATATTACTACTTCCCGAAAATGTTGGGAATGATCGAAAAATTTATTAAATCTTGCAGCTCATGTCAAAAGAATAAAATTAGCCAACAAAAATGCCTATGGCTATAACCTCGACATCTACTAAACCTTTCGAAAGAGTTTTTCCTGATATTGTTGGTCCTTTGCTATCCAGTTACCAACAAAATAAATACATCTTAACGATCATGGACGATCTTACTAAATATGCCATTGCGGTTCCATTACCAAACCAGGAAGCCGAAACTATTGCCGATGCACTCCTTAAAAATGTTATATGCATCTATGGTTGCCCTCAATCGATCTTGACTGATCAGGGCACCAACTTTATGGGTGTTGTTTTTCAAATCCTTTGCAAGCTCTTAAAAATTAAAAAAATTAACTCTACCGCTTTTCATCCCGAAACTACGGAGCTTTAGAACGTTCACATCGGACGCTCATTGAATATATTAGGCACTTCATAGACAAAAATGGTATGAATTGGGACTCGTGGATTAGATATTATATGTTCGTATACAATACCACGCCCCATTCTTCCACAAAGTTCATGCCTTATGAGTTAGTGTTTGGAAAATTACCAACCTTACCTCTTTCATTTTATAACGAACCAAATATCGTGTACAATTATGACGACTACCTTATAGATTTTAAACATAAACTGCAAACTACTTATGCAGAAGCACGAAGTAATGCTCTACAATCTAAATTTAATTCCAAGACTTATTATGATCGTGATTCGACTAATTCTAATTTTCGCGTTGGTGATCTAGTGTGGCTAAAATATGAAACCAAAAAAAACTAAATTATCAGAAAATTGGTTAGGACCAAACTCGATTACAGAAATTATAAACCCGGTAAATTCTAAGATAGAAATGGGAAAGAAATCAAAGGTCGTGCATAACAACCGTCTAAAACTAAAGATATAGTGATCATTTAAACTAAATTAAATTTAATGTAGTTAAGGAAAATTTAAGAAGTAATTAACAATTTCATTTTCATTAGATTATTGTATATATACATATGTACTTAACATTTTCATTTCATCAATAATAATGTTTCAATGATATATATTAAAATTTGATTTATTAAGTTTCTCTATTTTGAATTATTTGGAATTATTTAAAACTTATTTTGGAATTATTTAAAAAAAAGAAAGAAAATCTATTTTCTAATTTTTATTAATTATTAATTTAAATTAAATATGTAACTACCATGAATCTCTATAAAAATTAAAAATAAGATTTAGATCTCAAAAGATGCGTAACATCTTTCTTTAGGGGGAAGGTGTTATGTATCCAAAAGTATACTCACCACAACTCCGAAAAACATTTGGTGAGTTCAGCACTGTACGGGATTGATTACCGGTATAGCCACATTGGAAATTTTGGCGCTGCCTCAGAATATATATATATATATATACGATAAGAGATCGAGTCGAGGGAGCAGAGATCATATATTATACTAAAGTGTCGAGTTTAGCTTTAGAGATAATTATAAACAAAATAAAACCTTAAATTAATCTCTGAATTAATAAATTAATTTATTGTAATAAATATAAACGTAATATTTTAATAAATAATAAACTTAATAAACTCTTGAATACCCGTCCTTATTTTAAATAAATAAAAGTTGCGAATAAAAAGGTGAACAGTTGGGTGTTTCAATTTTCAAAAAGACTGTGATATAAAGGGGAAATAATGGACGCCTAACCGAGAAACAGGTCGTATACAACAGTGCACTCGGAATTCTTGCCAAAAGGTCAGACGGTAAAATAAAACAGTCAGGTTTTGTGGGAAGAACCATCATGGATTTTGTACCACGTCAAAGCACCATCTCACAAGGCTATCATTGTGAACGAATTTCGGGCCAAAAACTCAGCAAATCTGATGGAACAACCACCGTATTTCGATATTTCTATTCCCGTTACTTTTTTGACAGCATGTATACATCCCGAAGCTAGTAATGATTTGGACGAGACACAAGTTTAAACATACCCGTACATAATTATAAAATTATCATGTGCTTTAAAATAAATTTCCAATTACTTACGAAATCACAGTTAAAATTATAATTCATTAAGATAAACACAGCTAGTAACTGTCAGTCAATCTTTAAAATCTATACCATGCCTATATTGATGATTCATTTCCATTATCAATGCGTTCAATAAACTATAAAATCTGTGAACCGATCAATGCCAACATGTCGTTATTTTATAATCAAATTTTATCACGCTCGATATTACATTATGTATAGTCGAGAGATAAAATTAAACTAAAAAATAGTTTACCAATCAATAATTATATACGAGTATCTAGATATAGAAATAAGTAAAAAACTATTTATCTATATTATTAACACTAATCAATTCCTTATTATTTCTATTCTTCCTAACAATTTTTCAAATATTTAATTCTAATGTTCGAAATACTCGTATGTTAAATTTTAAGTTTTTTTTTTTTGTAGAAAAATAAATAAAATATAACAAGATAAATAAGATTATAAGTTGTTTGAATGGATGTTCGAGTATAAAACTATCTGGTATATGTACGTTATAATAGGAGAAGAACTAGCAAAATCCAACAACAATAAATAAAAATGATTAATTGATTTGTAGTTTGATTGATTGATTCAATTTTTATTTAAAAATAAAAAAAAAAATATTTTTTTTGTTATTTTTAAATCTTAAAACTATAAATAAGATCTACAAATGTAACAAAAAATAAACTGGTTCTGGTCTTCTTAAGATGCGATGTTATATACACTCGTATTTATTTATAATTCTTTAACGAAATAATAATGTTACATTTATGTATTATCTCTCATTATAAATTCTATTTTATCTATCGCGTTTCTGTCTATAATATGAAACGAAACCCTATTTTGGTCTCGATACTCGATTGGTAATGTTATATGGTCGTTTTACCATTTGGTTGTTATGTCTTGTTGTCATTAAATTGTTGCAATCATGAAAAGTCAATTTAATTTAATTTTTCAACCGTTTCAATTTTGTTTTTTTTAAACAGATCCACGAAAAACTCATTGCAAGTTTGTTTTTATTTTTTTTTTAAATTTGTAATGATTATAAATTATTTAGTTTAATTTTATTGTATTTTCCAACCAACATACTATATATGAAAGTATATGTATCTCGCTATGTATAAAATGGTCACGTACGTTATCATTAAAATCAGTTACATAAAATTGAAATCATGATTTAAAAAATTGATAGTATTTATTGTAGTTGGTATATTAATGTGTAGCATAAAAAAATACTAAAAAGAAAACGTTAACATATATTTTTTTCTCATTTTGTATAATTCTGTATCTAGTTAATGTAGACTTGAAATTTTTATTTCATTTGTTATATGATTTAAAAAAATTGATAAGAAGTGATTAAATTAAATTTATTGAAATGGGATGTTTTTTTTGTCTTCTGGTATTTAATATTGAGATTAAGTATAGAAATTTATTTTATTTTATGCATAACTGTTAATTGAAAATATGCTTGAAGTGCTTCGGAGACACTTAGGTATTTTCTTTATAAATTGCTGAAATACTATTTTTTTTTCGGTAGTAATTTATAATTATAATAGGAAGATTTGAATTTCGTATATAAAAACATATTTCTTGTTTGCTTAAGTTGCGGTAATCCGAAGGATTTTATACAAATGTGTGGGTAACTGCAGCAGCGAAACTTTCGAATTTCAAAATGTAACTTTGCATACATTGGTCATTAAGCGCAATTTGTGCTAATGATTGCTCACGGGAAAAAATTAGTCCAAGAGCCGATTTTTTTAACAACTTTATTGATTTGGCTACTACAATCTTAAACATTATTAATTCATTAGTAAGGTTGACATTAGTACTTATGAGATAAGCATAAACTTGTGTGGGTCTGCTGGACCAGTGTCCAGTTCCCTTGGTTTATAATTTTCATACGGTTAGCTCATGTGGTTTGATTCGTTTGAGCCGCCTTACTTCGTTTGTACTGTCCAGTAGTTGTACGGCCTCAAGATTGGTGTGGGTAAGAAGTCTCTTTTCATTGTTAGTCACAAGTCGGTAGGCTTTGGTGACCATTCGAAGAAATTTATTTTATCTCTATTGGATTTATGTGTACAACCACATAGTTGCGCACCATACATCCATTTTGAAGATAGTCTGGTATAGGTTTGAAGGTAGTCTGGTATACCAGTCTTTTGCAATACAGGTTCATTTTGGAATGATGTCCAATTAACCAGTACATTTGACGTTGTTTCAATCGTATCTGTTCAGCATTTTGTCTCACGTGATGTTTCCAGTTGAGCCTTGAATCTAAATGCAGACCTAGGTATTTTACCGATTCAGCCTGCGGCACTTGCACCCCTTTGTTGAAGTATATATGAAGTATTATTTTTATGTCGGAGCGTAAATGTCACATAGGTTGATTTGAGGTCATTCGGTGCGATTTTCCAGTCAGTTGTACATTTAGTAACGTTGTCCATTGCTCGTTGAAGATTTTCCACTGCTCTTGGTTGAGATTCGTCAACTAACATAATTACAGTGTCGTAAGCGAACGTGCCGATGAATGTTTTATTCGTTGTAGGTATGTCCGCAGTATAAAGAAGGTAGAGGAGTGGACCCAATACGCCTCCCTGCGGAACTTTCGCAATCGCTGGATAAAAGTCCGAACATGTTTCTTCATGAATGACTCTGAATTGGCGATCAGAGAGGTATGATTCAAGCAGCTGGAAATAGTTTTGTGGTAGCATTTTACTCATCTTGAATGTCAATCCCTCATGCCAAACCCTATCAAAGGGCTGGGATACATCCAGAAATACGGTGAGGCAATATTTCTTTTCTTCTAACGCATGCTCTATTACCGCAGTTATTCGATAAACTTGATCTGTTGTAAGTGGTTATTCCTGAATCCAAATTGAAAATCAGGAACGTTAACCATTGGCTTTAGGCGTTTTAGTAGCAGTTTCGCGAACATCCTTGATAAGGTCGGAAGCAGTGAGATTGGTCTGTATGATGTTATTTCTTCATCTGGTTTACCTGGTTTCTTTAGCATAATTATTTGGGCCATTTTGAAGCATTTGGGTACATACTTCAATCGCATACAGGCATTAAATAAGTATGTGATCAAGATGATTGCTTTACGTGGAAGTTCCTTGAATAGACCCTATGATATTTCATCAATTCCTGGTGCTTTTTTATGATTAATATTTTTGTCGATTTCTTCAGCAATTTCCATTGGTTTGTCCCTTTTAAACTCCTGATTTGGTTGATAAACAGGTGTTACATCAATGTTGGGTTGAATGTCATGGGGTTGGAACACTGCTGCTAGGTGTTGAGCAAAGAGTTCCATTTTTTCTTTGTCTTGTCGAACCCAACTGCCTTGAGCATTCCTTAAAGGTGGTACTCGAACTTCAGGTCGTTTAAATCTTCTGGTTGCTTTCCATAACGAGTGGTCCTTATCCATTTCTGGACCTAGCAAGCTTAAGTAGTTATCGAGGCAATTCTGTTTGAAATTTTTGATTAGCCTTTTGACTTTGTTACTTATTCGATTAAAAGTTGTCTTGTCAGCGGGATTTCTGGATAGATGTCATATTTTCCTAGCCCTTCTTCTCACCTTGATTTGTTCCCTGATTTCAGCTGGGTATTTAACTTCAATCTCCGCTTTGTCCTTTAATTCAGAAGTAGCTAATCTGGTAGCCATTCCAGGGTATTCAATGAAATTGTTTGTTTGTTGTTCCAATTCTTCATTGCTTTTAATACTAACTTTTAATTGAACTAGCTCTTCCAATTTTTCTCTGAAGATATCCCAATCCGGAAATCTATTAGTAAGGTTTTGCTTTTTCTGTTTCTTTATTACTATAGCGTTACTGACAACAGTACAGGAATGTGGTTAGATGTAAGGTCGTTAATTCCTTCGACTCTAGTGTAACTTAGAGGAATACCTTTTATGATGAAGAAATCCAGTAGATCTGGTGTTTTTCCTGCATCCGTTGGCCAATATGTTGGCTCCCCTGGCGACATATATATGCGCATTTGTTTTTATGAATGGCATTGAACAAGGTGTTTCCTTTCCCAGGAGAAATAAGCCTGGAACCCCAAGCTGTATGTTTTATATTGTAATCCCCTCCAATAATAAATCTTGGACCGAGCTTGAAGACGTTATTAAATTGCAATTTCGTTGGTGTATGCCGTGGAGGACAGTACGCTGCTGCAATATTTAGATCTGCGCCATTATATTGAATTAAGATAACAGTTGGTTGCAAATAGTTTTCACGAACATCCTCTTGTTGACTATGTTTGATATTATTTTTAATTAGTACAGCTGAACCACCTCTGGCTCTTTCACTAGGATGGGTTGTCCAGTAGGAATTAAAACCCCTTCTTCTGATAAAGCTTTTGTTGGAACAGTGCGTCTCTGAAATTAGCGCAATATCAATGATGTTTGTATGGAGAAATATTTCCTGTTCTTGGGCTCGTTGGTTGAGTCCATTAGCGTTCCAAGCTGCAATGCGTAGGAACGAGTTAATCATTTGTGAGTATGTTGACTTTTTCGCTTGGTGGATAGATATAGATTTCCAGTTTTGCCACCCTCTCTGTTAAGTGACCAAGTGGCTGTTGAATTTGGCTAAGCAATTTAATAATTTCAATGTTATTAGACTCGTTGGTGATTTGCGCATAGGATAATCTAACTGTGGATGGTGTGATTGTTGTTTGTGGCTTAGCAACTTTGGTTTGTAATCGCTGCACTGCGCTTGTTCTATTATTCTGTTGACTTATAATTTTGTTCTGATATACACGGCATCCTTTATAATTTGCAAGAGCCGAAAAAATGGGAAAAGAAAATTTAACTTTCGTCATAAAGACGAAAAAAAACCCAATTTCAAGAAAAAACCAGAAATAATTTAAGCCTAATGTTAAAACTTCACAAAAGCGGCTTCACCGACGAAATTTATGATTATCATAGAAATACGATTTTCATAAATTTTCATTCATAAATTGAGAAAAAACAAACTAGCCCTAAACGATACTATATTGAACATACAAAATACAGATGTGGATCGTTCAATAATATTTTTGTTGAACAACAAATTAAAAAATAGAAATAACTTATTAAAAAATCAAAGAATTAGCATTTCAGATAGAATATTCCTATCAGCTATGATCATTGCCATCCGAAAAATGTAGTGGCGGAATTTGGGCTAATCCAGAATTGGTCCAATGCCGTTGAACAACAACAAACGTTGAATGAACAATTTTCAGACAAAAAATGTTCTACACAACAATGAATTTGGCACTTCTGATTGCATATTCCTATCAGCTATGTTCATTGCCACCCGAAAAATATAGTAGCTATATTTGTTTTAATCCAGAAGTGGCCAAATTCCGTTGAACAACAAAAACCGATGAATGAACAATTTTCTGAGAAAACGGTCTTTGTTGTTCAACAGAATTGGGCCTATTCTAGATTAGCACAAATTCAGCCATTATATTTTTCGGATGGCAATGAACATACCTGATAGGAATATGCAATCAGAAGTGCCAACTTCATTTGTTTCGAGAACACTTCTTTGTCAGAAAATTTTTCATTCAACGGTCTTTGTAGTTCAACTGAATTGAGCCAATTCTGGATGAGCCCAAATTACACTACCATATTTTTTCGGATGGCAATGAACATACCTGATAAGAGTATGCAACCAAGGGTTCCAAATTCTTTGGTTTCTCGAACACTTTTTATCAGAAAATTGTTCATTCAACGGTCTTTGTTGTTCAACGGAATTTTTGTCCGAAAAGCCGAAAAAATCTTAAATATTTTTTTTAAATTTATAAACATTTTTGAATGCACTTTAATTTTTTTTTTTTTTACTGTCGTAACATTTTGAATTTCGGTAGCAAGCTTGTAAGAAATTAAGTCGTACACCTAATATAGTGTACGACTTAATTTCTACATATTTTTTAAAATTATATTTAAAATAGAAATAGTTTCACGGTATGTTGTGCTTTTTACAGGATCGGACGCAAGGTTGCTGAGCACCGAACAACAAGTCTACGTGAGTTACATAACCTCTCAGGAATAGCAGAGTTTACGATGGCAACTGATAAATAACACATTCGGCACTGCAATCTATACGAAATCCAAACAAGGAAAAGTTACTTCAAAAAGACAGGAATCAATTTGTAGCGTTCTTTGTGCCGAACGTTGTGTGTTATGAAAGGTGTGCAATTATTGGTACAAACGTTTAAGAAGTTATTATTTCTACCTAAGAGACCACCCGCGCCCTGGGCAGCCACGAAAGTTTGAAGGTGCGTAATTGCAAGCTCTACTAGATGAAGACTCAAAGCAAACGCAATACAAGAGCTTGCACATCAGCGGGGAATTATTCAAACTGCATTTCCAAGCGTTTGAATCGAATGGAAAAAATTCAAAAACTTGGAAGATCGGTCCCACCTTATATGCCTTTCACTGCTTGCCCGGCAACAAGAAAGTACTTCTTGTGTAAAATTATGATGGGTGATGGTGTGCATCGATCCCGGACAACCCAGTACATCGACGCCAAACTAAACATCCACTTAAAGAAGGTGCTCCTGTTGTATCTGGTGGAACATGAAGGATGTAACTGCAGAATGCTGCAACCGACAATGGAACATACTGAGCGACGAAATTAATCAGAAAAGACCAATTACCAATTAAAAAGTAGAATTTTACCAAAAAATTTCTACAATTATCTCCTAGTTTTCTTCCAAGAAGTCCTAAATTTTAAAATATGTAGTAGTATTAGTGAATATGCTATACAAAAAGAGATCAACTTCTGGATAATCGATTGGTTCAATGTTGATCTTCAGTTTATTCAACAAAACTTGATCAACTGAGACCAATATTATTAGAACCAAGGTAAAATAAGAGGAAAACCACTTCACGTGTACGTCATACGTTGGACGGCAAAATTTCATAATTGCCAACCTCAGTTCCAGAAACAACTGTCGGCTCTTGGCTATAAATGAGACTAATATTTTAAGATCATGCTCAATGCAAGCAAGAAGCGCATGTAGATTTTAGAAATTCTCTTGGCAGTAACAGTGTCAATTAAGATAAAAACCACCCCAGGTCATATGTTGAATGGCAAAATTACAATAGCCTTGTCTTATTTCCGATTCTTTTCTCTTGGAAATTGAGAATTTCCTCAAACTGTGTTTGCATCTTGAATGGACCAAACATGATCTAAAAATATTAGTCTCGTATATGGCCAAGAGCCTATATAGTGGTTCTTGAAATGGATATATAAAAATTTTTCCTTTCAACATTGCAGTAGGAAGGGCCGAATTTTTTTTTAAATTTAATTGGCAGTAGTGCGCAAAAGCTGTGATAGGTATTTCTCATTATACACATAATTTTTTTTTTTTTTTATTTTTAGATTTTGTCAGCCCACAATTTTTTTTTTTACATAACGTGATAAATCACCGATTTTTGGTTAATTAACTACTGCGCATGCCCATATTACGGATGATGCATTATTGCGCATGCATTTTAGTATTTTAGTAGCGTTATGGTTGTATTCGAGCTCAGTTGTGTCAAATCATTTTACTCGTAAGTTATCGTTTGTGTTAAATTGCAATTATTTTAAATTTTATCGTTGTTGTGTGTATTGTTATGTGGATAGTAATTTAATAAATACATCTAGTAATACTTGGGCCACCAAAAGATGTTATATTTTTGGAATGGCAAAAGATCTTGATTCTGTATAGCACCTGTTATGCTTCCGACGTATACAGAAATGATGAGATGCTATCAGAGTATTCGTTTAGCATTGAAGGACGTTGGAAGCAAGGAACCTCATACAGTGCGGAAATTTCGAAAATACTAGCACAGACAATTCTTTAAATTTGGCAGATTGCCTCAATTCCTACAGTGACGCTCAAGCGTGTAATGGATATGATTACAGCTTACCACAATAAGTATCAAAATATTATTAAACCTCTGAAAAGTAGAAATACCGTTTTTCTACAAGAAAAATTGAAAACAATTTGAGACTGACGCAGAACACCTTTTTGATATATGTGCCTGCAAATACAATCAATCTGATATGTCTGTTTGCAGTTGTGTGAAAACGAGCAAAATTCCCACTGACCAAATACCGTTTTTGATAGATCAAAGAAGCAAAAGGAAGATGCCTATCGGAAATGTGGATAAGGTTGTGACAGAAATATTGCGAAAAGGAATGGCCCGAAAATCAAAAGAACTCGAAAGATCTGTGTTTGTAAAAGAACCAAAACAGTCTAATATTGCTGGTACAAGCGGAATCCAGGAAGTTTCGGGATTTGATTCATCTGAAAAGTCTACATCAAGTGATGATGATGACAGTGGAAGTGATGCGGATAAAAATTTCAAGCAGATAGTACATACTTTGAAGAAAAGAAAATTGAACGAGACAACACAATCTTCTACCCAAATGAGAATGTCCTTGGTGAAAATTGCAAAAGCAGCTGATTTTACAGGAGCTTCAAATAGAACGGTTGCCAAGATTGCAACAGCTGTTCTTGAAGATTTCAAGCTGGTTTCGGCAAATACTGGCAAATGAACTTACAGGTATATTGAATATTTGTTTTAAATAAGGATAAGACTTTAAAACAATATATATTTTATAAATTCACTTTTATAACTTATAGATATAGCAGCTCGTTCAATCAAAGGTTTTTATTTTGATGGTCGCAAGGATCAGACTTTAATTTAGGTAAAGGGACGTCGTGAGATAAGATGCGAGGAGCACATTTCACTAGTTGAAGAGCGGGTAAGCAAGTATTTTGGACATGTGGTAGTTCAAGCTCCAGTTAAATCGGCGGCCATAACGCGTGAGATCGTATGCTACTTGCAAAAATATAAAATAGATTTTGCAAACTTAACAGTTCTCGGGTGTGATGGATATAATGAGAACAGTGGGCGGAATGGGGGCGTATTACGTTTAATAGAAACTATTGTCGGTAAGCCTCTTCAATGTAGTATATTTCTCTTTCATGCAAACCAACTGCCACTTCGGCATTTAATGCAAAAATTGGATGGTCACACAAAAGGTCCATATTCTTTTTCTGGACCCATAAGAGCACAGCTGAGTGAATATGAGAAGAAACCGGTGATAAAATTTCAACCTATTCAAAGTATATTACCGGATATCAACATAAAAGGTATGAGTTCCGATCAGCAGTATCTTTATAAGATATGTCGCGCTAAGGTAGTGAAGGTTATTGTTGCTCAAGCTTAGCAAGTAGTAAAGGAAAGTTATCTCAAGCTAGATAGATGGCTAACAACTGCCAACTGGCTGTTAAGATTATATGTAGCAACTACCGAACCATGAAATTCTTTTCAAACTCTTGCGGGCTTCATAGTGAAAGTGTATGCACCCATATGGTTTCAAATCAAACAAAATCCAGTTTCCAGTTGATGTCAGAGAAATAATTCACAAAGTGATTTCGACCAACGCTCACTTCGCAGACCCGGAAAATTTGTTACTTGCGATGATTACAGATCCTGAAAATTGTAATGTTAGAGAGCTGGGCATAAGAAGAATAGTCAAAGCTAGCTGGGCTAGAGAAGCCGCATGGAGTCCGTTTCTTTAAAGTGCCTTAAATAAATTTCCAAGCACGAAGTTACATGGAAATGATTAATTGGCAAGAATTTCATTTAACTGAGCCGCCACTTACCATGAGTATAAAGGATGAAGATTTGCAGCTAATGTTGAGCGAAAAGACTGTTCCCGTTTTATTTAAAGACAATTTTTCTTCTGACACAAAAGCGGTTGAAAGATGCGTTAAATTGATAATGGAAGCATCTTCCAAAGTATTTGGTGAGGAGTCGAGAGACGGACACATTCGGGCAAGGATAGATGCCAGAAAATTGTTTCCTTCGTTTGTGAACAAGGGACAGAATACTCTAGTGCTGAACAATGATTCCGATCAATTGTGCGTTATTAAGATATGTGAATTAAATTATTTTCGAAATACATATTATGTAAATTAAATACAAAACTTTGGTTTTATTTTTTAATCCAACTTAAGTTAAGCAAGCGAAGCTCGAATAAATAATTTGCTACACCATTAGAATTTATTATACAGGGTGTCCGCCGGGAAGGTATACTACTTTGTTTTGCCGCCATTTCGGTAAACGTTAGTCTTGACAGTTCATATTTGGCAGTCGTGAAGTAGACACGTGGCAAATTTATTATGGAAAAATATTCAATAAACCAACGTGTTTTAATCGTTAAAACATTTTATCAAAATCAATCATCGATTACTGTGACGATGAGAATGTTACGTGAAATTTTTGGAGAAACAACGTGCCAACAAAACGCACTATTTATCGTGTAGTGAATGATTTCGAAGAAAGAGGGTCTGTAAGTGATAGGCCCAAGCATAGGCCACAACGTACTGCAAGATCGGCTGAAAACATTACTGCTGTTCAAGAAAGTGTTCAAACCAATCCATCAACCTCAATTCAACGCCGTGCTCAGGAGCTTGGTCTTCAAAGAACAAGTTTGGCCACAATTTAGCACAAGGATTTGCATTTGTTTCCATTTAAGATTCAGTTGACACAAGAACTTCTTCCACAAGACCATTTACGCCGCCGTACATATGCCAATAGTATGTTACAGCTCGCCCATGACAACCCCGATTTTCATGAAAAAATCATAATGAGTGACGAGGCACATTTTCATTTAAATGGATATGTGAATAAACAGAATAGTCGGTTCTGGGCAATGGAAAAACCTCAAATTGTTCATCAGTCACCTTTACATCCATTAAAAGTGACAGTCTGGTGTGCAATTTGGTTAGGGGGAATCATTGGACCTTACTTCTTTGAAAAAGAAAACGGTGTAACGGTAACTGTGAATGGGGAGCGATATCGTGATATGATTGAAAACTTTTTAACGCCACAACTGCATATTTTGGGCTTGATTAACATATGGTATCAACAAGACGGTGCCACATCGCAAACAGCCAGGATTACAATGGAATTACTGTGAGAACTCTTTCCACAACAAGTTATTTCAAATTTTGCTTTTCTAAAATGCTAAATCTAAAATGCAAGGGGATATCTAAAATGCAAGACTTATGCAAACAAACCAGAAACGCTTGAGCAACTAAAACAAAATATCCGTGATGAAATTAATGAAATACCGCGTGAAATGTGTGAGAATGTAATGAAAAATGTGCTCAAAAGGGCTCTCATTTGTGAGGCTAACAGAGGCGGACATTTATCTGATATTGTATTCCATACATAATTGCCGACATTAAATAAAACATTTATCAATATAAGATCCATTCTGTTTCATTTAATCAAAAATTATAAACAAACAAAGTAGTATACCTTCCCGGCGGACACCCTGTATATGTTAAGAAACAAGTTGCGCAAATATTAAACACTACCGCAATCTAAAAAAAAAAATCTAGAAGCCTAGGGGCCAGGGGGGGGGGGGCGACTAAATATTGTCAAAAATGGAAGACAAAAATTTAGTGAAATTATGAATACTTATCACACCTTTCAAACACTACCCATGTTTAGATTTCGAAAATAATTGTTTTCATCCTTTTTCAGCCCAGTCTAACCTGAAGGTCGATTCTAGCTTTCCTATTGGAAAACGAATTAGGAAACATATTTTCGTAGTGTTTTTGTCGCATTTTTTTCTGTCATTATGGTAAACACTTGGTGTACATTTTTTCAAAAATAAAACTAAATTGGGAATATCTTTCCTACCCAATTTCGATATGGAAAAAATGTTTCCTAAGTTATAAAAATTTAGATCAAACACAATTTATCAGAAAACCAGATTTCTCAAATTTATCAAAAATATCATTTTCCCACAAAATGATATTTTTGACCAAAACGCTGTGTAAATATTTTTCCGTATAGGAAAGCCAGTATCGACCTGCTGGGGTCGATTTAACCCTGTTATTGCCAAGAAAATTTTATCATACAGTGTGTGCGTCTTGAATGAACCGAACATTATCTAAAAATATTAGTATCATCTATCGCCAGAAGTCTATTGTTTTTTCTGGAACGGATATATTGAAATTTTCTTGATCAATATATGACAATATATCTTATTTTATCTTACTTACAACCATTCAGCTTGTAATGAATTTTTTGGTAATTTGCATGGCTTGAGAGAGACAGTGACAATTAAGCCAACGTACACCAGAAAAATTTGATGCAGTGAGGCAAAGTATTGCTGAATGTGCAGGTACCATTTATCGACGCCTTGCAAAAGAATTGGGTATGTCTCAAACAAATTTATTGGGTAAATTACCATAAACGGCGTCGAAAGTGCTCGAGTTTCACAACATAGACGACCACCATTTTTGCCACAAAATCATTATCAGCGAGGCTTTGTTAATCAATAGAATAGTCACTATTAGAGAACTAAAAAATCTTAATTGATACACCAAAGATCACTATACTCTCGGTGAGTAACTGTATGGTGCGTTATTTGGGGCTGCGGCCATATTTCTTTGACAATGCTAGCAGCAATGCTGTAGCAGTTACTGATGATTGCTATCGGGACATGCTGGAAAACTTTCTTGGGCCCAAATTGGACCAATTAGGCCTACATAGCATGTGGTTTAAACAAGACGGTGGTGCACCATTACACACAGTTTATCCTGCAATGCAAATTTTACGAGAAGTTTTCCTGACCCACAAGATTCCCTAATTTGACCCCTCTCGATTACTTCCTATACAGGAACTTGACGGGGAAGGTGTACAACAATAAACCAACCAAAACCACGTTGTTTAAGAACACCATTAGACACGAAATTGCTGAAATAATACCAGCAGTCTGCAAGAATGTTATGAAAAATTTGCTTAAAAAGTTTGACTTTGTGCCACGGCCGAAGGCGACCACTTGATTTTCATTATACTCCATACATACTGTTGAAAAAAGTATAATAAATCAATAAAATATAAATTATAAAATTTATTTCAGTTAAACGTTATTAAAAAAGCATCGCCCTGGAACATAAAAACACCCCGTACTAATTTCAACTTCCTCAAAAACAGGCTTCCTTTGGTGAAGATTTCTGTTGGTCGCGTGAAAAAACATTTGTTAAACACGAGATCGTAGTTAAAAAAGTTGATCTTCAGCAGTAACACTTTTAGTGTTGGCTCATTAAAATTTTATTAAACAGATTATGTTAGCAACATATTTTGTACTAGCATACATTGTAACACCAATTTTGCTATAAATAATTTTTTAAATATTGTGTGCACGCTATCTTGACTTACGCAAACTTTTTGATCTTAAACATTAAAGCAAAAGATTATTTTTTCTATATATTTAATTCAATTTTAAACGTCAATTTAAGCCCTCGTGTTTTGATGAAATAATAATCATGAAAATTGAATATCTTGGCATCTTACTGGTATTGAATTATTATTTCAAATTGTATAGGAATTGATTGGCTGACGGAACGATATGGTGTCATCGCCCTTAAATTTATTGCAGCGAGATCTATTTTTGGAGTTGTATTTAGCGATACAATTTAGCGATCATACTGCAGAGACATGGGGAATTTTTATAAATTTTCTATGAAAAATGTAGTAGTTTCTTGTGAACACAAAACTTAAAAAAAAACGTTTGAAACAGCAAATTATTTATTCACTTGACCCAAGTAATTTCCTATGAAGTATGAAGTTTAAATGTCTAAGCATTTTCCTAGAGTAGAGTCGCCGTAGCATTTATCAAAACAATCCAGATTAAACGTCTTTATCAAAATCTTTGAGAAGTTAGTCTTCGGATTAGTATTTAACGAAACTGGTAATATCATAATATAAGCATTATAGTATAACATAGTTTTTACAAAAAACGTTCAGGTATGAGTAAACTTCCTTGAGTTTTCTGGTAACGCTTTCGAGAGTGTCGATAAAGATTGTCAATTAGACTGCGCATCTCATGACATTTTAATTGACAATTGTTTCAAAATTGGCATTTCTTCACCCATTAGTAAGTGGTTGGCCCCATTAGTAAGTGGTGGACTAACAGAGTACTAAATGTGTATGTGAAGTTTAACGGATGTTTTCTAAAACTATTGAAGCTAGTTCTGGTGTTCTACACAGGGTCTACTCTAGGACCATTCCTTTTCAACAATATCATTTGCAAACCGATCTACATACTTTCAATTCACGATGTGTGATTAACAAGCTTAATCATAAACATTCAGAAATGTGTTGTAACAGGCAACTATTCCAAGAGAAGTAACTCTGAGCTGTATAACTATATTAGAACTCAGACATCAGATGTTACTTTTGATTCCAAATTATCATTTGAAAAACACATTGCTCAGACTTGTTGTTAAAGTATATTGAAATTATTTGAAGTCAGGGTGCTCTTTATTTTAATTTAAAAACCCGTGAATAACAAAAAAGCCCCCCTTCAACCATCATTTATTGGTCCTTCGAGCCGGATGTCCACCAACAATATACAGCGATTTTGCATATCCAGCATTTAAATTTGTGAAATCAGCGATAGCGTCGCTTGAGCAGATTTGCCGCCAAAAGCAATTTGCGATAAATACAGAGCATTATAATAGTAAAAGACTCAAATACCGTGGCAAATTATACTGTGTGAATTTTATTGAATTTTTGTGTGAGTTTGCGCGTGTGAATAAATACAGACTATAAGCGATTCCGCTAAAATATTTGAGATTTGCATACGCGGTATCGATTGGGAAAATAAGACATTTTACTGAGGTGTACGAGTACATTAGTTATTTTCATGGCTCAATTTATTGATAAATTGGCTATATTAGTGCTGAAATAAATAATCGTGCATTTGTATTTTGCAATCATTATTTAATTATAACGCACTTCAATTTGTAAAATCAAGAAATGTCAACCAACCGAGCTCTCAAGCGCATTTCTTTACGTTTTGGAAATATTGAAGCCTCAACTAAAAAATTCTATATCTAGCTATATCAAAGGTTTCAGCTAAGGCGCTTCATGAAATAGCTGACGTATTGGGCGAAGTTCTCAGAGGATTGAAGGAGTTAGGCGCCGAAGCAGAAAAAAGGGAACCATGGCTTATTCATATTTTGGTAAACAAATTGCATAGGTGACTAAGCAAGCATAGCCAAATGAGATAGCTGAAGAGCATTTCCTTACGATGGAAAGATTTTTACAATTTTTAAGCAAACGAAGTGCTTCATTGGATGCGATGGAAGTCAATAAGGTGTCACAGCCAGCAACCAGCTATCGAATTAAATCTTTCCAGTCATCTGCAGAGCGTATGTGACTTAAATTTTCGCAAGGCCATTATCTAAGAAAAGGTGACCAATTTCTTTCTCTAAGTGTTAATCAGAGACGAGTTTTTGCATCTGAGAGAAGGCTGTGCATTAACTGTTTGTCTTCAAGCCATCAGTCTATCGTTTGCAGTTCGAGATATGAATGCGGTAAATGCCACAGAAAACACCATCCAATGCTACACACCGAGGAAGCAGTGAAGCCAACGGCTACCAGTAGCAATATAGGAGAGACCACGACTTATGTCGTGTCGATGCAGCAACCATTCCAAGTTTCCATTCATTATTACCAAAGACAATGGTTCAAGTTATGGACCTGTAGCGGCTCAAACAGAAAAATCCTTTTCACTTCGTGGCACTCCTCGTAGCAAAACTATTTATACACCGTGCCGCTTAATTACGAGGCATAGCTCGTTTTGCTGAATATAGCTATTTCGCCATCTACATTCGCGAACCTCGATATTAATCGATTATCGATTAATATCGAGATTTAAGGAAGACACGAAGTAGGAACAAGAAACGAAAAGTTTAGTCGGGTTTTATAAGTTCAAGAGACACGGTCTCATAATAATAATAAAAGTGTAAAAGTGCCGAACAGTCGTCCACCATTAAAAGTTCTAAACTACCATTAAAATAATATTGTAACTACATAGAAAATAAACAGTTGTGTAATACTAAATATAGTGAGTGTTATTAATGTGAACAATCATTTGAATAATTAAAAACCACGGTAACCCCGACCTTTCCAATCTGGAAAGCAACAAATGTGCAGAGTGTTGCTGGTCTCGGGATCTCAAGCGTCATTCATTACCGAGACATGTATACAGCGATTAAATCTTCCGATCTTGGTATCTGGAAAGGTCACTACGAGAGGCTCGGCTTGTGTTACACTAAAATCATTATACTCGACATTGGATGAGGTACAAATAGATGCACTTGTAATCCTGAAACTTCCAAATAGGCTCCCTACTTTTGATTTTAAGTTATGTGATTGCAGCGTTTTAAATGATCTGAAACTATAGCTGATCCACATAACAACAAAGCCACACCAATTGATATACTAATCGGATCGGAACGGTTTTTCCATATTATACGAGATGGGCGACGCACCAATTCAAATAAAACTGTAATGGCTCAGCGAACACTATTTGGTTGGATTATAGCGGGGCTTACTAGCAAAAATACCGTTGGAGTGGAGAATGATGAAATTAATCAAGCCAACAGTTGCCAAAGCGTTTCTTCGAGCAAGAAGAAATCCCAAAGGTACATGTACTAAACCCAGAGAAAGCTGAATGTGAAGAACACTATAAGTGAACGTATAGGCGAAATGGCGATGGAAGACACGTACAGCAGATTCCTTTTAAGAAATTCGCTGCTCAGTTGGGAAATTCCGAGAATGCCGCCAAAGGAAATTTCTTAGTAGTCTATTAAAAGGTGACTGTTGAAAATTTATTAATGCTTTCATAAATTTAGGATACATGCAACATGTTTTGAAGCTGAGCATCAAATTAAGCAGCCCAAATTAGGTTATTTACCACATCACTGTATATTAAAGGAGTCTAGTGAAATGATCAAATTGAGAGTGGTGTTTGATGGTAGAACCATGCAATAGATAGCCTACGTTAATCAACATGATCACCCAAATATTGTTCAATACATTTTGAACGGTTTTTATGTAGATGATTTCGTTTTCGGGCCATACACGGTCGAAGAAATTCGCAATTTGAAAAACGAAATAGCGGCTGTATTGCACACTGGTGGAATCAAATTCAGAAAGTGGAAGTCCAATTCCACTAGCATTATGACGACAAAAATGGCTTATGTCACTAAAATTAAAAAGATAAGAATATTTAATTATGTTTTGAATCATAAATAATCAAAAATTAAACCATTCGAACGCCATTAACAAGCCATCGTCGGATGTCTAACTAAATCGATGTTTGCTATCGTGTAGTACTGACCCTATTCCATCTTTTGTGGAAACCAACATAAATATGCGACTCGTCGAAGGCTAGATTTCATCCCTTGCAAACATACATTTTCTTTGTTGAAATCATAAACCATTTGAAATTCTATCATTTGAAGGCCATTGACAAGGAATCGTAGAGATGTCTAAGTAAAAGTATGCAATCGTGTAGTACTGACCTTATCCCATCTTTTCAAATCAATTTTATTGTCGTGAGGTTCGGACGTAAAATAAAACAAGCGAAAAGTGCAGTGTTAGTGCTTTTTATTTTGTTATATCAATTTTTTCAATCGTGTGAATGGTTTTATAATTAAATACACACGGTGCAAAAAAACTAATATAAAAGTGTAACTTGATAAGTGATGATGTAAACATTAAGGGGCTATTTTCCCCAAAAAAGACTTCTTCGAACATCGGACGCCGAACACAATGTACAACAAAGTTGAACCAGTCTCATGTAGAAAATATTGCAAGTGCAAGTGCATATCAAGTGGGCAAAGTTCAACATAGCCCAAAGAAATCACCTATGCCTATGATTAAAAGTGCTTCTTCAACAGAATTAATTATACCGCAGTTTAAAAATAAAAATAAAAACCGCGAAGAAAATAATGTATCAGCGAATTTAACAATGCTAAATGAAAACAATAGCAATGAACTCAGTGCGACGAACTCTAGTGACCGTGGTCAGTGTGAAAATAATCTAGTGCAAACGGGATTGGATAGATATATCACTGTTCAATCTAAAAGAAAACATAGCCCGAGATCTGCCCAGTTTGCTGGCAGGAGCAAAGTGACACGGTCTGAACAAGGTGTTAAACAAATACCTCTTAACAACCGATTCTCTAGTTTAGAGGTTGCTGACCCCAACGCAGCGCCGACTTATTTAAGGGAAGCATCTAATAATGATCTGGTTAATAACATCGCAACATTAACAGATTCTAAATTTTATATTGCCCCGCTCAAAAGAGGTAACATAAATGAAACTAAGATTCAAACATTCGAAATCGCTGGCTTCAGAGCCCTAGTTAAACATTTTGATGAAGTTGGTAAAAAAATATTACACATACCAGCTAAAAAGTCAAAAAGGGCTGACTGTTGTGCTAAGAGGAATTGAAAGCTACTTAGATGTTAGCGACATACAAGCTGCGCTTGCTGCGGAAGGTTTCCATGTCAAATCTATTGGTAATATAGTAAACCGCGAGAAGGTACCTCAACCAATGTTCCGTTTGGAACAAGAGCCAGAGGAAGAAAAATCAAAAGGAGTTCACAAGATTTACAAATTAAAATATTTGTTACATCGTAAAATAGTAATTGAAGAACCTAAGAAGAGTTCTGGACTAGTCCAATGCATAAAGTGCCAAGAATATGGACACACGAAAGCATACTGCACCTTAAATGAAGTTTGTGTTATTTGCGGTGAACTCCACGACTCCAAACAGTGTGACAAGTCTCGCAATGACCCATCTGTGTGACGTTGTAATAACTGCGGCGAAAATCATACTGCAAACTATAGGGGTTGCGCAGTGTATCTGGATTTAAAAAGAAAAATAAACCCCAAAATGAGAGCTGAGCAACGAATGCTCAACATGCAATTTAATCAGAGGGCCGTGTTTCCAAAAAATACAATAGTCACGAATGCAAACACACAAAATGATAACTTGGAGACGTTTGCCAGCAGTTTTGCTCAGTCAAGTGTTTCATACGCAAGTATTCTAAAAGGTAACAAACCGAAACCAAAAGTTCATGTTAATGAGGAGGAACTAAACATTCATACCATGGTAAATAAATTAACCGAGACCATCCAAAGTTTCATGATGATGATGGAAAGACAAATGAGCATGATGATGCAAAATATGAATACGCTTATGCAAATTATAGTCAAAAATCAAAAATGAAATTTCTAAAAATAGCTATTTGGAATGCCAACGGGCTCTCGCAACATAAAGCTGAGGTACAAACCTTTCTTATCGAACAAAATATAGACATCATGTTAATATCTGAAACACACTTCACAAAACAAAATTTTTTTAATATTACCGGCTATTCCGTTTATGACACAAACATCCGGATGGAAAAGCACACGGCGGCACTGCAGTCTTAATAAAAAGAAGATTAAAGCACTACGAGCTCCAGAAATATGCTAAAGATCACATTCAAGCTATACAACTATCAGTTTGGAAGAATGGTCTGGGAAATTTTTAATATCAGCTGTCTACTGCCCACCGAAACACGCAATTAAAAAACAACAATTTATCGATTACTTTAATCAGTTGGTAATCAAATTTCTAGCAGGGGGTGATTACAACGCTAAACATGTGCAATGGGGTTCGAGGTTGACGTCACCCAAGGGCAAGCAACTTTACGAAGCAATAAACGAGAAAAACCTAGATTATTTATCATCTGGACACCCCACATATTGGCCTACAGATAAAAAGAAAATTCCTGATTTAATAGATTTCTGTGTAATACGAGGAATAGCACGCAACAATGCTCAAGTCGTTCACTGGTATGATTTATCATCAGATCACTCACCAATAATAATAACACTAAGTACCCAAGCAAAACTGAACCACCCCAACGTTTAACAAACAAACTAACGAAATGGGTTCTCTATAGAAACATGGTAAATGTGAATTGTCATCTCAATGTTCCACTTCGCACACCAGAAGACATTGATGCCGCGATAGAAAACTTAAGTCAAATAATGGAAATGGCTGCAAAGAAAGCTACTCCGGTGAACAAAAATTCCAAAAATTATACAAGGCTTTCAAATAACATTCAAAAGTTATTGGCAGAGAAGCGGGCTATTCGGCAGCTGTGGCAGCTTCACCGATCTCCTATGCATAAATGGAAATTAAATAGAGCTATTAAAGCTCTGAGAGAAGCAATACGGGAAGAACAAAATTTAGGAATACAGAATTACCTAAGTGAGCTCACAGCAACAGAAAAAACCGATTACTCACTGTGGAAGGCAGCAAGAAATTTAAAAAGGCCAGAGATATCGAACCCACCGATAAGGAAACCAGATGGTCACTGGGCCAGAAGTGACTTAGAAAAGGCCATCGCTTTCTCTAACCATCTAGAAAAAGTGTTCACCCCAAACGAACAAAATAACGATTGTGTACTACCACAGTTTACGAGGGACGAGTCGAACCAAAACCCAGTAAAATTTAAATGGAAATGCGTCAAAACGGTTATCAAAAACCGTATAAATCCTAAGAAAGCGCCAGGTCATGATCTAATAACTGAAAAAATGATCACAGAATTACCAGATAGATGCATAAAATATATAACATATATTTTTAACGCGATTATGAGATGTGGATACTTTCCCCAAAAATGGAAAATATCTCAAATTATCATGATTCGTAAGCCAGGTAAAGACGAAACCCAAGTCTCAGGCCAATAAGTACAGGCCAATAAGTCTACTTCCGATAATTTCAAAGCTTTTTGAAAAGATGCTACTACAACAACTAATACCTATATTATCTGAAGGTCGCGTTATACCAGATCACCAATTTGGATTTAGAGAGCAACACGGCACAATAGAACAGGTGCACAGAATTGTAAATACAATTAAGTTTTCCTTAGAAGAAAAGAAATATTGCTCGGCAGTTTTCTTGGATATTGCGCAAGCTTTCGACAAAGTATGGCATGAAGGATTAAATTACAAAATTAAAACTCTTCTGCCTAGCCAATTTCATTCAATTCTTGAAAACTACTTAGCCCAAAGGATGTTCCAGGTGAAACAAAATACGGCCACTACTGATCTAGCCGAGATAAAGGCAGGAGTACCGCAAGGTAGTGTATTGGGACCTGTGCTATACTTGCTATTCACAGCTGACTTACCAATAACTGAAAAAATTGTCACTTCAACTTTTGCTGATGTCACAGCTATATTATTTTCGCACAAAAATCCTCAAACAGCATCGAGAGAATTACAAGAACATCTACACAAAATAGAAGATTGGTTAAAAACTTGGCGGATAAGGACGAATGAATGTAAATCAACACATGTAACATTCACATTGAATAAACGTACATGTCCAGGAGTAAAATTAAACAATATCACAATTCCTCAACAAACAAACGTCAAATATCTCGGTCTTGATCTCGATAGAAGATTGACATGGAAAAAGCACATTGAAACAAAACGCAATCAATTAAAAATACAATTTTCTAAAATGTACTGGATAATCGGTAGAAAATCGAAACTCTCTCTAGACTGCAAGGTTCTACTACACAAAGCGATCCTAATCCCCATATGGACATATGGTATCCAACTATGGGGCTCAACTAGTGTATCAAATATAGATATTGTACAAAGAACGCAAGCAAAGATACTTCGTAGTATTACAAATGCCCCTTGGTATATTCGAAACAGCAACATCCATAGAGATTTAGGAATCAAAACTGTTAAAGAGACAATTAAATCATGCAGTCTAAAGTACCAACTGAAACTGAAATCACACCCTAACGAATTAGCTAGAGAACTACTAAGGCAACCGAAATACAGACGGCTGCGCAGGGCAGATCCTCTAGATTTAATTAACTGAGAAATATAATCTAATAATTACGTGCATGATGATTTACACACTAAAATTAAGTAAATAATAATAATTTAATAATTATAATGCATAATGATATTAAGTATTAACATAGGTTAAGGCTTAATTTAACATAAAATATAGTTTTTAAGAATTTCACACTTCTTGTTAGTTTCGTATAAAGAAAGATTCAAGAATAAAGCCTTTCGCAATAGTTACAAAAAAAAAAAAAAATTGTGCCAATCTCACGTACCGGCTTGTCTCTCGTCATTTCAACATAGATATTTGAAGAATAAACATTTTAATTCAATTACAATTTCGTATCATTTTAAAATTTTCTGTTAAAACTGCGTCAGTAATAATTTGGTAAAGTTTATATTGGTTTTATTTTTGAATGTAACAACAAAGAATAATGTCGGTGTTAATTTTATACTAAATAAATTAAAGTCCAAAGTAGAATCAAATAAACGTAATAATGCAACAAGCTGTTATAAGTAAATTAACAGTGCTCAATAAACTTTCCAAAGCCTAGCTTTCAACTGGTAACCAAACCAACAACCAATGGCAACCCGAAAATTATGCGCAACACAATTTAACACAATCACAAAAGTGCGACAACCAATTGTACACAGAAACAATAGTACGCTGAACAATTCATCGAAAAATCAAATAGGCGAAAGAAAGAAACAATTCATCGAAAAGACTCGTAATGCATATTAAAAAATATTGATCAATTTTCTATAATTGTTCAATTTTGTGATGTACGGAAAACATACCAGGACAACTTCAGGTAAAAAAAAAATTGTATCGATATTAAGCAGAATTTGAAGCGAACTATTGTGTTGAGGAGCATCATTTATTTAAATCAAATTGAATTGTTATAATAATTCGAACATCATCGATTTAATTTTGAAAATCTGAATCAATTACACAAAAATGTCTATCAATTACACACTAAATGTCTAATTATCTGGCACGCAATGGTTCGATCGCCAATTTTTAAAAAAACAGTGTAAATTCCAGGTAATTTACATGAATTTGTAATTTAACTTAGATATGCAATAACTCTTTTTCTATCGAGAACAGAAAGCCGTTTGACGATTTCTTGAGTTGGAGCTGAGATATGAATATTCTCGCCAAGTTATGCTCCAAAATCGACAAATACGCTAGAGATTATATTATATCAATCATCATGAAAATCTACCTGAATAATTTCTAGACTATGCTGAGTAATTACGCAGATTTTATTTTTGCCTAAAATCATGGGAAACTGCCCAAATCTGAGCCAAAAGTTAAAGCATATTAGTTATAATGAATATTTTCAATGAATTGTATATTCGCACAATTCGTTTTTGCACATTTTTCCGGTTCCAAAGGAATTTACTATCGAGATTTTACAATTCATCGAAATAAAATTATATCGATATTGCGAAGATTTTGAAAAGGATTATTGTGATTGAGGTCCATCATTTATTGAAATCAAAATGAATTGCGATAATAATTCGATCATTTCAGGAACTTATGGTGCAAGTGGTTGGCCCCAAGTGCTAAAATATATGAAGACAAGAAAATTATTGAAGAAAATTAGATGATTAAGGAATCATCTCATATCAATCTTTCACAAAAAATAACTTTAAAAATTTTATTTCCGTGATTACGTCAGTTTTGATTTCAAATCCCACTAGAACCATGATGATTGATGATCATAAATGGAAAAAATGTGAAAACACAAAAAGCTTGCAAAAAATTAGCTGAATATGGGATAATATGCCATTTTTTCAGAAGCAAAATCTGAAAATTTAAATCTAAAACTTATTACACACTAAATGTCGCAAAAAATTGAAAACCTGTATAAATTCAACTTATCTGGCAAGCAATGGTTCGATCGCCCATTTTTAAAATATCAGTGTAAACTCCAGATAATTCACATAAATTTGTAATTTAACTTAGATATGCTATAACTCTTTTTCTATCTAGAACAGAAAGCCACTTGACGATTTCTTAAGTATGAGCTGAGATATGAATATACTCGCCAAGTGATGCACTAACATCGAAAAATACGCTTGAACATTATATTTCCCAAGCAAATAACCATTTTATTTATAAGCCCCAATCGCCGTAAAAGTTCAAAGTGCAAAGCTTGCCTTGGTAGCAATGAGAAAATTTCAATTAAATCAATAGCAGGTTTTTATTTTTCAACAAAGTCAAATTTGGATAAAATCAAGGGCCCACATCCACGAAAACCGATCAAAATGCATCGAACTTCCTTCCTATGCATAAGAACTAGGAATCCCTGAATTTATTACAACAGCCCACACCCACGAAAATCAATCTAAATGCATCGAACTTCCTTCCTATGCAAGAAATAGGTATAGCTGAATTTATTACAACAGCCCACACCCACGAAAACCGATCTAAATGCATCGAACTTCCTTCCTATGCAAGAAATAGGTATAGCTGAGTTTATTACAACAGCCCACACCCACAACCGGAAAAATGTGCGAAAACGAATTGTGCGAATATACAATTCATCGAAAATATTCATTATAACTAATATGCTTTAATTTTTGGCTCAGGTTTGGGCAGCTTCCATGATTTTAGGCAAAAATGAAATCTGCGTAATTACTCAGCATAGTTTATAGATTATTCAGGTGGATTTTCATGATGATTGGGCTTATAAATAAAATGGTTATTTGCTTGGGAAATATAATGTTCAAGCGTATTTGTCGATTTTGGAGCATCACTTGGCGAGAACATTCATATCTCAGCTCCAACTCAAGAAATCGTCAAGCGGCTTTCTGTTCTCGATAGAAAAAGACTTATTGCATATCTAAGTTAAATTACAAATTTATGTGAATTACCTGGAATTTACACTGATTTTTTAAAATGGGCGATCGAACCATTGCGTGCCAGATAAGTTGAATTTATAGAAATTTAACACAGGTTTTCTATTTTTGTGACATTTAGTGTGTAATAAGTTTTAGATTTAGATATTCAGATTTTGCTTCTGAAGAAATGGCATATTATCCCATAACCAGCTAATTTTTTGCAAGCTTTTTTGAGTTTTCACATTTTTTCCATCATGATTTAGCTTGATTCAAATAAATTATATACCTCAACTTAATAATATTTTTCAAAATCTGCTCAACATCGATATAATTTTATTTTGATGAATAATTGTAAAATCTTCATTTAGGAAATCTTATGTAAGTACTGATTTTCAACAGGAGCTTTTAGGGGAAAAATTTTGTTTCGATGAATTGTTTTTTCCAAAATTGTTTTCACGCACATTTGGTTATTGTAAAATTGTAGTTTTCATTTTTGTTTTTCGATGAATCGTTTGTCGCATAATTGATAATCGCAGAATTTTCGGGGAATCACCAAATCCATAACTCCGCTATTATTGATTTTTGAAAAGCATAAAAATTAAATATACTTTTAATTTTAATAAGTTCTACTGTCAACATTGCTTATGGCGAAAACGTTCTTCAGTTTTTATTAAGGTTTAGGTCATAAAAAGGGTTTTTGGTCTACTAGATGTTCAACAATGAAGCTATATATGTATGCTGTGTGCCTCACGCCATTATTTTCGGCTAAATAGATGGCTTTTCTAATAACTGATGATTAATTTTGCTATTACACACCAGTTTTTTAATTTAGACTGCTCTCGAGGTTGCTTTTCGATTTAGTTGTCAAAAGAAAACATACGTAAATAAAAAAAGCATTAAATAGATTTGAAATAATAATCTTTAAATAAAATTTTTGAAAAATGTCAAAAAGAAAATATGCCGATAGCTGTAAGTTTAAAATAGTTACATTGTGGATTTTGTTTGAGAAGTGTAAATGCAATGTTACACAATATTTTGAGGTTATCTATTCTGACCAATTTGTTTTTGATTATCCCATGGTGAATTGTAGGAAGTTAAGAATGAAACTAGAGAGCCTTTCCACAGGAAAATTTTTCGATATGGGGACTAGTTGGGAGTAAGTGAAACAGTAATAAATATCACGGTGGCCATTGTATTTTATGACTCAAACGTTTGTTTTATATGACCACCTGGCCTTATTTTGAGGCGGTGCATGCTCTGACTGATAGCTCTGTTGTGATCGAAGTTCCAACATCTGACGAGAACCAACCATCTACTTCAACCGCATCAACAACGCTATTCATCAGCATCATCTAATCCATCATATCGTTTGGATAGAACTGAGAGAACCATGAGTATAGCAGACAAACTATTTAATAAATGTCATGTATGGCGATCAAACATAACATTGTTGACCGTAGTGTAGAGGAGGGCTAATTGAATGTGAATGTAATTAATATTAAAATTATTAGTTTAATAAATTATGATGAAATTATTTATGTATTTGGTTTTTCACATGTATAAGGTATGTATGTTAAATTTGTGCCACTAGTGTGTTCCGAAATGTTAATGTAGCTTCTCGTATTGGTGTTTGTATCTAAAGGAGTATTATCAATCCCATCTGTTGTTATACAATTCGGTATTCTTAATTCCAAACTTTTTTGGAAAACATATCTCCATCTCGTCTTCATGCGATCAAATGAATTTTTGATGAAGCTTGCACGAGTGTGGAGCATGTTAAAATTCCTTTCTTCGGTGGTAAGGAAATGTTCATTGTGGAATGGTGTTATTATTGGTAAAGGGCGAAACGAACATTTGTAATCACTATCACCCAATAGGTAATATGCAGGAGGAGAGAAAGTGAATTTCAAATATCTGAATTTCCCACAACTAAACTATAGTCCAGTTTCCGGTTAATATGTTCGTCATGTGGTCAATGGCTTACGAAAATTTTGAGGTTCTAGCCCGCAAATTAAAATGTCTAACGGAACTTGAACGGTTTTCAAGTTCAAGTAACAGATTATATTACACGCTAATGAATTTTATAGGTCATGCGGGTTTTGCAGACATGCACGACCTTAGAACTAACCGGTTAAAATAGGAAACTAATCATTTATCGTAACGAACCATCCTCAGACTACAAGGGACGTACACTTAAGCTCACCATCCTTCTTAATAATTTACGGCATATCAAGATGCATTATAGAAACAGAAAACATAAATTACTATCATTCACTACTAAATAAGAAATCACAATCAACAACAAAAAATTCACTCGGGAATTAAACTTTGTGTTTCACAAAAAAAATGAAAAAATGTAATTAAAATCAAAAATATCAGTTGTAGGATTGAATCAAAAATGGCAGTGAAATTATGCAAAAGATAATTTTTGAAAAGAAAAACTATATACAATAAACAAATCTATTGAAATTAAAAAAAAACCAACAACCATTTTAATTGCAAAAAAAGAAAATAATAAATTAGATGTTTAGTAATAATAATGTACAATCAGAATGACTCGATATTAAAAGTAATTTAAGAGATCTGGATTAATTCGTACCGTACAATTACTTAGTTACTGCGCATCCCTTCATGGTATATCCTTAATCCGTTAATGGAGGTCCAAAGTAGCAGCAAGGTTGTAGCGGCCGGTGACTGCTTCTAGCTTTCTAGCTTAACGCGTGCCCCCCAGTTATACATAAGTTTTCTCCGTAACAGCTCGCAAATACATTCTAGCGTTCGTGGTATCTACCGATTATGCTAAGGTACGCGGGCTGTATAGCGCCAAACACAGAGCATAAGATACAGTCTTCGCCACAATTGTTTGTACCTCACATACATTTCATATTGATCTAATTAAAAACTAAAAATTTTGTTGAAGAGTTAGTAGTAGTAATCCAAAAACTTTATTTGCCATTTTTCTTGTTATTTAATGATAATTTATACAAAAAAATAAAAATTTATAAAACGAGTTCAGTTAATTAGATAAAATCGAAAATTAAAATACCAAAATTGTTTGTACCTACTGTTTTTGCTCCACAATTGTTTGTACTTACGCGAAACAACGGCTATCGCAACGGGAATACTAGATTTTTTTCACTTGTTTTTTCTTGAATATTGCATGTGCTGATTTTTAAACAATGGTAAAAAACCAGAAATGTCATTGGAAGGCCGTGCAGCGATTACTGCTGGGTATTCCAATGAGTACCAATTAAAGAACTGGCCAAAATGAACAACTGCAATAAGAATCTTGTACTCTACCAAATAAAAAGATCAAAGTGCCAACACAGTTTGAAAAATGATAAAGGAAGGGGTAGAAAACGAGCCACAACTACTAAAAAGGATAATAGAATAGTTACAATATTAAAACGCACTCCTTAGAAAAGCCTCAAGTCTGTCCAAAGTAACATAAATAACCTCTGGAAATTCAAAATCATCCTAACGACTGTTCGAAGACAGCTTCGTGAAGCTAATGTGAAATCGTACATAATCAAAAAGGAGCTTTTTATAAGCGCCCGTAATAAAGAAAAGCGACTGAAGTTAGCACATAGTTATTTAACTAAGCCCGTTAAGTTTTGGCGGAACGTATTATGGACCGATGAGTCCTGCTTCAGTTAAGACGGAACCTACGGGAAAAATATGACTATTCTACTGCAAAAGAAAATGCCATAGTGGAAGAGGACAAGGGATGGTATGGGGCTGCTTTTCATATAACGGCGTCGTTAATCTGGTTTCGTTGCCTGAAAAAGTAACATCCAGTACTTATTTACACGTACTCAATGATAATGTTCTTGCTTCCGGGTGTAAAGGGATTGGGCCCCACTTTATTTTGCAGCAAGATAATGCACCAATTCATAAGAGCAGAATGATCATGAAGTTTTAACGAGATTTGGATCAAGAAACCTTAGATTGACCGCCTCAAAGCCCAGATTTAAATCCGTTGGAGAATTTCTGGCATTACATAAAGCAAAAAAAGACTATTGCTATTGGGAGACAACCCAGTGAACCTTTTGCCGCAATAAAACTATTTGGGATCAAATTCCAAAAGAAATCCTCATAAATGTAGTGAATTCAATTCCGAGCCGCCTGCAAGCAGTTATTTCCAATAAAGGAGGGAATACTTCATACTGAGTAGAACGATTTTTAGATTAAAATGAGATCCCTCTTGTTTTTCGTTCATTTTTTTGTCAGGTACAAACAATTATGGAGCAAAAACAGTAGGCACAAACAATTTTGGCATTTTAATTTTCGTTTTTTTTTTTCTAATTAACTGGTCATTTTACACATTTTTATTTTTTTGTATAAATTATCATTAAATAACAAGAAAAATGGCAAATAAAGTTTTTGGATTACTACTACTAACTCTTCAACAAAATTTTTAGTTTTTAATTAGATCAATATGAAATTTATGTGAGATACAAACAATTGTGGCGAGGACTGTATTACGTTATTTGATTCAATGAATTTGTTGTATAAGGTGAATTGCTGACGTTCTATGATCTGCATTCTATCGATCTACGATCAATGGTTATGGGTTGCAATTAAAACTCTTTTGTTTTTATTTGCTTTGCATTTTAAATTTTGTTTTTTATTGAAAACTTCACTTTATTATTAATTAGGATATATTTATTACACAAAGAAAATTATAGTTTTTATTTAATATTTTTGTATCGGATTATTACACTGAGATACTTTATATTATAAATTACAGTTCGGAATTAATTTTAAAATTACAACCCAATGTTTAATTCCGGAACTTAAGATTTACTTTTGGGTTGTAAATTTCTTATTATCGAACGAAATTAGTTTTAATTATTAACCGTAAATAGCTAGCGCGATCCGCGCGATGCCCACGCGCAATTTTTACAGATAAAATTTTTTTCTAAAGGGATTCTTAAACACGCGATAATTTCCCTATTTAAATAGTATTGTAATAATATGGCGAATATACGAGGGCAAATCAAAAAGTCTTGCAATATCATATGAAAAAAAAGAGTGAGAGAGACAGCAATATTTTTATTTTTCGACATAATCTCCTTTAAGGTTTATACATTTGTCACATCGATCAATTAACTTACCTAAACCCTCTAAAAAAAAAGATTTCTTTTGCTCCATAAAATATTCATTTACAACAGACTGTACTTCATAGTCACTGGAAAATTTCCGGCCCCTTAGTGTTTTTTTCAAATTGGGAAAGAGAAGTAGTCACTGGGTGCCAAGTCTAGACTGTACGGTGGATGCGGAATTTCCACGAAGCCGCAGTCCTTTAATGCAGCTTGAGCAATATTAGCCTTGCGCACTGGTGTATTGTCGTGAAGAAGCAAGATTTTTTTCCTAACTTTCCTTGGCCGTTTTTCCCGGATCGCTTTTTTCAATTTTCGCAAAACCTCTGCGTAATATATGCCTGTGATTGTGGTTTTCGGTGGCATATAATCGATTATCAAAATTCCTTCAGCATCCCAAAAAATTGTTGCCAAAACCTTACCAGCAGACGGTTGAGTTTTGAATTTCTTTGGTGGTGGTTCACTACGTTTAATCCATTGCATCGATTCTTGTTTGGATTCCAGATCCCAGTGATGAAGCCATGTTTCATCGCCTGTTATTATGTTACCCAAGAAATTTTCTGGATCTGCTTTGTACATATCTAAAATCGCCTTTGAAGTTTAAACACGCATTTTTTTTTGTTCAGCATTCAACAAACGGGGAACCCATCGCGCACTTACTTTCGACATGTGAAGGTGGTCATGTAATATAGTATATGTGGTACCGTATGAAAGAGAAAGTCTCCACGCTAACCGCGGAACAGAAATACGCCGGTCCTCCAATACAATAGAATCAGCCAAAATTACGTTTTCATGGCTAATAGCATCTGCTGGCCGACCCGAGCGGTTATCGTCTTATAATGACTCCCAACCACTTTTGAATAATTTTACCCACTTTGTTACTGTGGCATATGATGGTGCAGATTCGCCGTAAACTTTTGATATATAGTTGAATATATAAATTGCATTTCGTCCATCTTTATAGAAAAATTTAGTAACGGCGCGATATTCAATTTCATTCATTTTAAGAAAAATTCAAAACACATGTTACTAAATTGACAAAAACAAACGAACCGTAAAATTTACATCGAAATGTTCTTCTAGAAGTTTCATCGTGACAAAAAATGGTTTTGAAAAATATATTGTTGTCTCACTCACTCGTTTTTTTCATATGATATTGCAAGACTTTTTGATATACCCTCGTACTTTTAACAACAAAATATTACATTTATAATATGTAAAAATAATCAAAGGCAATATTGTATTGCCAAAAAAGAAATAATTAAATTATTAAATAATTGTGCGTCTGACAAAACCAGAAAAAAATCACAATCTCATCTTTTTGACCGTCCGATTTGTTTTGCCTTGCACATCAAAATTTTTATTGGGGGGTGTCCGATTGCAAGTGTCCTATAAAAATATCCCGCAAGGCAAAATTATTATGTTAAAATTAGAATACTGATTAGCACAGTGGCATGGCTCGGAACGATGGATGAAACGGCGGCCGTTATAACAAATGGTGTCCAATCTGTTCACAATCTTCCGGTTTTGGTAGTTTGATTATTTTTATGAAACTACAACAACTAAATCGAGCATATTGTAAACAATTGTCCGTACAGAATATCGAGAAATACCAAAAGATATCCCTGTAACTCGGTAAGATGTATAATAGGCAAGCCAATATATAAACACACATACATAAACGAAATTTTAAGCACTTAAAACGCCCAATTTGTGAAGAGATTTTGCAGATACACGAATGTGATGCTTAATATATGCATTGTCACCAGATAAAATGTTCTTGTATATTACAGAATTGTAGGAACTCACCAAAGCTCTTCCCGGCTGGAAAATATATAATATTATTTAAATTTTAGGTTATGTTGTTTTATTTATGTTAGTTACCACGCTGTGAATTTAACGTGATTTTTCCCTTTTCTACTTAATTAATTTGTCTTATAATGTCTAACGTTTGTTTTGAAAAGTCAACAGAATATGGAATAGCTAAGCACAGCTTGTATTGTTAAAACTAGTGCTATCAATGAATGACTGGTATGTATAAATCAACAATTTAGTAAAGCTATCTATTTGGCCGAAAATATTGGCGTGAGGCACACACCACTAAAATTATTTTTTCTAACCCTAAAGGTTTCAAAATACATTTAAATTCAGTTTGAGAAGTCTGTATGAAAAACTAGAAAATAAACCTCCAACATAAAATTGAGAATCATTAAAACTAGGTTCTATAAAATGGTTAGCACGAACAATCTTTCAAGATCCACCACAATTTTTTAATTTACCTCTTTCTCTTTTCGCTTATAACCTTTAAAATATTCATCTGATTAAGTCACCCAAATAAACATATGCGATAACAAAATATGTCGCCAGATGTCATATATAGATAAATATTATGTTTAACCTCATTAGAAAATTGTGTAATGCGCAATTTAAACCACTATATATGAAATGAGTAGCTATGTGGTTTTTAACAAACTTTATACTCGTGCCATTAATATGCAGGCATCCAACAAAGATAATTGACTTACTACCGCAAATACCAAGTTACAAAACAAAATATTTTTTTGCTATATGTACAGAAATCTGTGTGCAGGTCGTATATATATAAATATTATCTCCACTTACTCAAAATAAAACCAAAATTCCTCCTTCTCACATTTTTTTTTTTATAAATTTATTTAAATTTTGAGTCGCAAATTCTTGACCACATTAATTATTATCATTGTAATCGTCCATTCACCGTAAATAATATAAATATTTCAACAACAAATGAAAATTTATAATTCTCAGTGTATGTACTGGTGTCAACGACCTGTTCTGTTTTAATACTGATAGTGACTGTTTGTTGTTGCTGTAATATACCAAAATAAAAATTCTGATAAACTGAGTAAACACCAGTATATTGTCTGTGGTCAGTGAAATAATGATATCAGAGGCCGCCGTTTATTTTAAAATGCTATAAAATTAATGTCTGTGTTACGAGTATATAGCAATATACATAATTTTAATCGGACACTTTTATAAATATGAAGCGCGCTTCACGCATACACGCGGCTTTGGTCGGAAAACTTACGTAATACGGAAGCATGGTGTACTCAATTTATTGTACGAAATTAAAATTATCTATTATTTTAGATGGAAATGTAACGACTAAACCAAAATACGTATAACCGTTAATTTACATAACAGAAAAACTAAATCCATTTTATCGTGGCTTGTAGCAGAAGTAATAATTTTAGTGTTTGTATATATAAAAAAATCAACACATCACGTCACGTCATATCATTATGATTGATATCAACGATAGAAAAATAATTTATTTTGATAAAACCGTTTTTGTTGAATATTTCGGAGGTTTATTCGGACATTAATTTGGATAAATTTTTATTATTGTTTTTCAAAAATTATATAAAACTATATAGAATGATCTGAAGTTTTGATAAGTTAATGAGTTATTTTGAATGTTGAAACAAAAATGTATAGCATTCTAATGGGTTATGACTTGTTAGTTTCACTGTGCTACGGTATATACGGTATTGGGGCGGGATATGAATTAGCAAAATAGTTTAGAAATTAATTTCCTTATGACTTTAAGTTTATTTCTAGTCAACGAATGGTAAGCACAAATTTCTTCATGTCATGCTTAAACAATGAAATTTAGTGGTACTGAACGCGCGATTCCAGAATAATTTTGTGATGGCTGACAATTAAATTAAGAAGTAGTTTGTCAAAATATTTTATGTATACGAAAACACACCACTTAGTAGTTTACCATAAATTTTTTAGCGCAATCATTATCATATTTCGTAATTTGTGTCTTAACTTACATATAAATCGAATGTAAATTGTTTTTTCTTGATTAGCTATCACAATTATATTATGTTTGTGGTTACTGGCTATTCAAATAAAGCGCAGCAGCATAAAAAAATTAGCAAACATTACACAATCCCGTATATATACTATAAAGATTTTAAATATTCGATATGCAAATTAAATTTTTATTGCAACGAAATAATTTTGTTGAAGTACGGTAACAAATTGTAATTGCTGTTGTAAAATGTTTAAAGTATATTTCAAAATTGCTAAATTAAAATTATGTATGTATATAAAAAAAATTTGTAATTGACTTAACATGACTTATTGATTTGATGCATGATTTATAAATTATGGTTCAAGTCTGTATGAAATGACCATATCAGCTTATATAGCTTATTATATAGGAAATTGTGTTTTATGTCGTGACACTTCTAATTGTTGAAGTTACACTTTGCAGTAATTTTAAAATCGTTGGTTGATGTAATCAACATAAATTATCCAAAGAGTTTCTGACTTTAATACGTGTGTCGGACAGAGTCGTAGTAAAAAATAATAAAACTTGCATTGCGGCCCGGAAGTCTATTATGAGTGTGCCCTTCTTAACAAAAAAAATAACACGAATCCAATAACAATTATTTTAAGCTAAATGTGCTACGTTTTACACTATTAAACATTAAAATGAGCGAGGCTAGTCAATGTTAGAAAAAGATGAACAGGACACCTTGTTTTTATCTAATTGGACCTATAGGACAAAACTACAATATCAATTATTATATTTTATTAAATTATGGAACCCTTCAAACGCCAACTGAAGATTTCAAGAAAATATTGGGCCCGATTCTCAGGCATAAAATTGCTGCTATGTTATTTTATTTTCCCGCTGCCTATTGGAATTTGTATTGAAAAAACAAAAATAACATAGCATTACATACAATTTTAGATTCCGGAATCGACCCCAATATGAATTTTAAAAATTTAATTAACCACTGTTGGCAAAACATTTGTATAATCAAAGACATGTTTTCTGTTAAAATTTTGGAAAATCAACAATGTCAACGGC
Organism: Nephrotoma appendiculata; assembly: GCA_947310385.1. NCBI lineage: Eukaryota > Metazoa > Arthropoda > Insecta > Diptera > Tipulidae > Nephrotoma > Nephrotoma appendiculata. The sequence goes on along the minus strand of OX371225.1, from coordinate 138,746,848 downwards.
AATGCGTAAGGTTCGTCGTGACAAGTGAGCCACGAATGAGTTGGAAATGCTTGGCGCCAGAACAGATTGCAAGGATTAACTTCAATCGAATAAATTTACCACAAAGCTGGTTTTTTGCCTCCTTTTACCAGCAAGACCATACCTTTCTAGAAATCTATTTCATTGGAGATCAAAAGGATCAGCTGAATGTTCGCTATCAATTTTATACTGCAGTCAGAGGCATGTTGATGAGTCATTGCAAAAAATGTGACAAGAATTCATTTTCATATATCAGTAAGTGAGCATGTCAGACGATGTAATGCGCCAACAAATTGATGAGGTTGCATTTATAAAAAAAATCAAAAAACCCGGATTTACGAGTATAAAGTAAATTAGAAACACAAAAAATTATTTTAGCCACTAAAGAAAATAAAATTCAAATGTCAAAATTTCAATAGATGTAGTTGTAGATATCGCTAATCATGTAAATACAATTTTTACAATTGTTTTGTACAAATAAGCATTTCGCGTAATAATTACAATTCTTTACGTGTAAAATAGCGTAATTAATGTAACGTAATTGATCTGCACAATACTACTGGTGCTTAAAACAGAACCATCTTTGTCTTCAAATTTTACTCTGTAATAAAATGCGCAATACTCTAAGCAAACCGAATTATTTGACACTGCACAAATTATACTCGTTGTACAAAATTTAGGGAAAGTATACGAGAGATTTTGACGAGAGTTGACAAATATAAGATGCTCTTATCGAAGCCCTAAATTTTCACATTAAGTACAAACAGAACTTATTTTTTTTATGAAGAATTGATTTACGGAACTTTACTTTTTTTAAATTATTAGCAATTTCATATATGATATCAATTATCTTATCTTTTCTTGCCCAGATAATTCTATATACCAGAAAAAAATTATTTTCTTCTTTTTAGTGCATTAGAAAAACGTGGTATTTAAAAAAAAAATTTATATATTTTATTTTACTCTTTTTAGTTGTACGAGTTTTGAATCTTGTTATCAATTAAAACAATTTTTTAAAATATATTTCATCTCTTTATTCAAGTAAATTTATACAGTTTATCATAAACATTTAACATTAATTTCCAAACAGAATGATGATAAGTGCTTCAAATTTCGAACTCAAATTTTGCCCCAAACAGATAGACAGACAGATAGACAGACAAGAAAGCAAGTTAAGAAAAACGTAAATGCAAATGATTTGAAAGCTAACAACTCTTCCGGCGCCAATTCGAACAGTTTACTGTAGCACCAGTCGTAGTGATTGCCGATCGATTGTTAATTTTGCACTGGCTGTGTAGCAACATGCTGAGCATGACTAAACGGAGGTGGATGAGTGGGTTGCTGCTGTTGCTGAACTGGCATAGGCTGTTGGAATGGTGATGGCTGGCTAAAGGCAGATTTTTGTGGCTGTTGTTGCATTGGTTGATTAAACATATTATTTCTCATTTGGACCGATATCGGATCCATTTGTGAGTCCCAGGCAAAAATACCAGTTTGTTGAGGCTGCTGAGGTTGCGTTTAAACTACATTTGCCGGTGTTGGTGGATGAGGTACTTGCTGCTGCCCAAAAATGCTTTGTTGCCCCCCACCAAACGGAGGCGGATTAGCCGATTCTGCGAAAACAGACTGAACGGGTTGAGTGGGCTGCTGAAATATGGTTTGTCTTCCAAAAATGTTAGTAGGTGGTTGTGGCTGAGTTGGGGAGGCAAAGATGCCTTGTGTTGTGGTGGTCCAAATACATTTTGAGTTGGCTGCTGATTACCAAGTTGAAGCAACGCAAATTGTGAGGCCGCATTTGCCGACTGAAATGTATTAACAGGTGGCCCAAACACTCCCGTATTACGCAGAGCGGTTGCTCAAATATTCCTGATGTTTGATTAAGATTGGTAAATCAGCTCCCTCTAAAGATGTTACCACTTTGTTGTTGGTTTGATGCTGTACCTCCACACATACTTGTGACTGTTAGATATGTAGTAGTTGCAAAGGTCGATTTACCAAATATGTTCTGCGCCTGATTTCCTGTTAGTGAATTGCCAATAATCGTCGTAGCAAAAGGATTGTTACCAATGGCAAAAACAAATTTATAAATCCTAGACGTACTTGCTCAAAGTTACCGTTAATTTTCGCCTCATAAAATTTGTGTCGAATTTAATTGAACCAAGATCTTCTATAAAATTTGGAACATAAGGCTTTTCCTTGAATGGGCCAAAACAGGAGATTGGCCATTGGTTGCCCTTGATGGCCGAGTCTATTTCAACGTGGATATAAAAAGCCATCTCAAAAATTTTTATAATTTCACTTAGTTTCATTGCTGTCAATCGTTACAAGCAACATTAGAAAACGAAATTATGCCTTATCGACGTCATATTATGTTTCTTCTTAAATTAGCATTTGTGGTAATCTCTAATACACAGAGTAAGTAAAACTAAATATCTAACTTATATATTCTGCAATTCTAATTATTTTATATTGAACAGCTCCATGGCTTACACCCAATATCTGGGAGTGTATTTCTGTCCTGAATTGTCCTACAATGAGGAATTTTCTTGAAAAAGACACAAGATCACAATGTGATTCTGCACAGCGATACCATGTGTGCTGTTCAATCTCAGTTTAACGGGACAACTGCACAACCTGATACAAATATTTCAATAAAACCAGGCGATGTACTTCCAAATCCAGATAAATTTAAATGTTGTTTAGTTATTTTTTCTACGCGTATTTATGGTGGAGACTATGCTGAACTTGGAGAATTTCCGTGGGTGGCTTTATTGGAATATCAAAAAAATCGTAGAGTAAAACAATTTGCATGGGGCGGATCATTAATTACTAAGAGAGAATGATGGGAAACTATCGTTAATATATCGATGTAACCTTAAATATCAAAAATATCGATAGTAAAAAAACATCGATCGATATTTTTTTCATCTTCTGTGCCATTCACATGCCATTTTGTCGGTTTCATTACATATTTTTTGGTTAGAAGGTAGTTCCATACTTACATATTTTGGTTAGGTGGGATATTCGGAGGCAGTACAAACTTGTAACACAGAAGCACAATCAACATCTGACGTTGGCGGCCGAGGGTTGTAGTCTTTTGTATTAGAACGCCAAACACCTGTATTAAGAAGATCTCAGTCGGATGCTATAAGTTATATAAGGCAATATCTTGAGGGACCTATAATCTAACAATCGTCTGACCCAATTTCATTTTGGGTTGAAAAAAAAAATCAATACGAGTCACTCTCAACGTTCTCTTTGAAATATCTAAGAGTACCTGCCACATCAGTACTCTATGAACGAAGTTATTCGGCTGCCGGAGAAATATTAAACGATAGACGAAGCCTCTTAAACCTAAAAGAGTTGACATGTTGGTGTTTTTTGCAAAAAAAAATCAGTTTCTCGTTGACGACTAGGTAGCTTATTAATTTTTCTACTTAATGATAAGTTTTGCAATATTTGTTTATGATTTTTGTACTTGAACGTCTATATATCTATGATTTATTTACATATATTGAATAAACAAAAAATTGGAAAAATTGTGAAATTTTTTTCTATTATTGTTTTACAGCGCACATCAACTATGATGGTGAATATTTTACGATGAAAGTTTTATTTACGCCAACCGTAAAATATTAATAACGGTTTTCTGAAATTTGTATTAGATTTTTGTTTCGAATGTTTGATAATATGAAATTGTCAGGAGCAACAACAAAATTTCAGCGAAATCGAATGATTATAGGTGCTTCAAATTTCGACCTCAAATTTTGACCCAAAAAGATAGACAGATAGACAACAAAGCAAGTTAAGAAAAACGTAGTAAAAAAGAGCATTTGTGTTCGCAAATTATTTTCATGTTGACAAATTCAAGCAAAGTTTACAGCGATCTCCATTCGGTTTCTGTAGCAATGTCTCTATAACAGCTAATGAATTTATGTTTTTTATTATGCCAAAGTTTGTAACAAAAGTAATTTTAGTAGAGCTTTAGATTAACAAAATAACCTTGTCACCTCTGACAATTTGTCATAGAATTAGTTTACAAAGAATGAATGTAAGCAACTGCCAAGTGTCTCAAATTCGGAGGTTAAAGGAAAAATAAATAAATAAATAATATTATATCAATAGGGCCCTATTTAGAAAAAATTTTCCACCGAATGCAATGCAACTAGGAAGTTAAAATTAAAAAGAATATGTAAATTGAATTATATTTTTATTCATCCAATACAAAAAGTTAATTGTTTTTTCTTAAGTACAACATATTGTAGATTTAAACCTGTGTATATCGAAATAGTTATTGGTCCGATTTAACTTAATATTATTTTCATTGCCGACAAATTTAGTCGTTGGCTCGTTAACCAACAAGAAGAGAATGACTCTTTTCGTAAAAAATATTAATCTAATCTATTTTGTCTGCGACATAACATAATAATTTTCAAAATTTATATGTGGGTTTTTATTTTGAAAAATGAGGCCACCATATGCATTTTGTATATAACCATCTTGCTCTGGCTTGTGCCAAATGAAATATCAATTTTTATATGGGACGAAACTTTACATTCATTCTGTAGTATATAGTTCTATGCACACGTAATACTTACGACGGTACTTAAAAGGTGAATAGAATACTCTTACAAATTCTACTCTAAACATGTATATCAGTGAAGACGTCGTACTTTTTCGAATAAAATGCCGGAAACGATGGTAAGGTGATCGCTGAATAACACAATAACAAATTTTTAAGGCCTACACTGCGTGATAAGGAATTTCCAAAAAGGAAAAAGAGCAAAGGAACGTTGAATTTTTCGGCACTCCAACTTAAACATAAAAGTCATGACAATAGCCTTGTCTTGATGCTATAATTAACCCTTGGCCTTAAAACAACGTATGGGAGACGTGATCGTACTGCTGTGCCTAAAATGAGAACCTCGTATCAAACGTGATGATTCTTTCTGGCCAAAAGTGAAAAGTTGCGCTACATGTTCTTGATTGTTTCGAGAAATATCACACACTGGAAAATTTTAATCCAGCTTCTTTTAAACAACTATGGTTTTTGATATCAACCTATTTTCTAATTTTTCTATTACTGCTCCTAGAGACGTTCACAGTTTTGAAAATGTATTTTAGGGTAGCGTAGACAAAGTTCAAACACTGAAATGAAAATGGATAGTATATGATGACATTTTCAGTACCATACAGGCTACATAGAAATTCCATTAATTTGAATAAATTTTCCAATTTTATTTCACCGATCCTAGAGATGTTCACGGGGTCTCATCCACATGGTTAGATAGATCAGCTAAAACCCTATGAGGGTGGTGAATGGGATCTAATTATCATGATTTTTAACTTGTGCAGAGACTTTTTTACGTTTTCGGTTATATCCTGTATACCAGAAATGTTCACGAGATCTCTTTCATATATTCGAATAGGTCAGACAATTTTCTATCAATATTATGAAAATTTTTATTTTTAATAAAATAAATCTGTTAATAAAACTACAAATAAAGAAAGGTATTGATAACCCTTCTTCTCCGAAAAACGCTTCTTCTTCTTCTGCTGCTTCTAATACTAACCTCCTACTAACCTAAGTGCGTGACCATGACCTAATAGCGTGTAAAGCGGATAAAGGCAATACAATCACCGTGCTCACAAAAATCAATTACTGCTAATTAAATTACTTACTAATTAAATTTCTGATTTTATTACAAAAATCAAAGCAATAGAGCTTGGCAGAGATCCCACTAAGTCTTTTAAGACTTCGGTTAGTAAGTGTATCAACCAATGCCAGAAGTTATTTGATGGAACTGGTTGGAAGTACCCTGTCATGAATCCATCTGCCCCGATCCTTTATGGTTTACCAAAAATCCATAAGGAAGGCATTCCGATTATACCAATAGTGGCTTATTGCAATGCTATCGCCTACAAGCTATGTACGGGTTTCATAAATTTTTTAATTGTCATACTAATTTATTTTCGGCTTACTCGACATTTCGTTACATTCAAAATTAGTTTCATTTGACGTTGCCAGTCTTTTCACTTCTATTCCAGTTAATACTTTGTCCCAAATAGTTTGTAATTACTTAGATAGGGATGTTGTAGATGAGAGCTTACGTCGTGAACTGAAATTAGTTTTTGAGACTTGTATTAAACAAAATTTTTTCTGTTTTGATAATACATATTTCAAATTCGCTGATGGTCTACCCATGGGCGATCCTCTGTCACCTTTGTTGGCTGAAATTTTCATGAATTTCTTCGAACAAATGATCATATCAAATAACAATCCTTATTTTCGTCATATAATCTTTTGGTATAGATATGTTGATGACATATTATGTCTATGGAATGTAACTGATAGACTGTTAGAGTCTCACCTTACTTGGTTAAATTCTCAATATCCCACCAATTGATTTTACGTTAGAAAAAGAAGAAAATAAATGTATTAATTTTCTGGATATAACAATAACCAGGATTAATTCTACTTTAGAGTTCAAAATTTATCGGAAACCCACGTATACAGCCGCTATTATCCCTAGTTCTTCAAACCATCCCCATAATATTAAAATGTCAGCTTTCCACTCACTCATAGATAGACTAATAAACTTCCCTCTGTCAAATTCAAATTATAAGACTGAGCTTAATATAATTTTACAAATAGCAACGAATAACGGATATGCAACTAGGACTATATTAAAGTTATTGAATAAAAAGCTAAAGCATAAAACTCTAACGGGTATTTATCCACCGGATAGTCCAACGCGGGAAAATAGGCGTCGTTTAGAGTATATAGGAAAAACGAGCCAACGGATTAGCAACATCGTGTCCAATTATACCAATATTAGTTTTGCTTTTTATAATAATAACACAATAAAGAAAATGATTTTTAGCAATAAACCTAGAGTTGATCGCCTTTCCAAGTCTGATGTCTATAGGAATGATTGTAGCTTCTCCTATATTGGTCAGACTGGGCGCAATTTTGGAGTTAGAGCTCAAGAACATTTATCTGGTTGCAATCAATCAACTTTCCATAACCATTTAACTTCAGAAAATCACACAGCTAGCTTGAACAGTTTAGACATATTACATATACAACCCAAAGGCAGACGTTAAGATACCTTAGAATTTTACGAAATTCGAAAATCTATATTTCTTAACCAAAATATCCTTAACGAACAGAGAGAAATTCCGTTCTCACCAATTACAGACCCCGCCCTTTTCTATTCTCACGTACGGAATAATATAACTTGCATTTTATTACGACTCATGGCCTACCTGCGCGATCCGTAGATTAATTTTTATTGCTTATTTTTTGTCCCTCCTTCTTTTATTTATTTTTTGCTTTTTTCTACTATATAACAAAAAATTTTATTTATACAAATCAGTAGATACTCCTGATGATGACCTAACGAGTGATTTTTTAAACCTTTTGAAAATATTCAAAATAATGTTGCGAAACATAAAACAAGTGATTAATAAAAATGTGTTTATTAAGTAAATATACAAACAATGAAATACATTGTCATGTAACACAAAACTATTAATTATTTGCATACTATTTCTTTGTAATATCGTGTTAAATATGTACAGGTACTCGGGTATCTTTGTTACTCGAATTCGGATATTTAAACTCACGTTCGTCCAAGTTGTAAAATTTCTTAATCAGTATTTTGGGTGAGAAACATTATTGTTTTGGCTATACGATTTTTGATGAGTCGCACGCTCGTGGACAAATGAAAACATTTACAGACGAAAACAATCTCTACGCTTGTTGCCCGTTAAGATGTTCACCAATAGGACAGGAAAATCGAAAGCTTCGAAATGATTCGTGTGAAAATCATAAAAATTGGATAGAAGGGCAATGGTCCAAAGTTTTGAACATTGATGAGTCAAGATTCGAATTTCATCCAGATACTAAGAGAACAAGAATATGGTGACAACCTGGTTACGCCGAAAGGCTAAGAGTTGTGCAAGAAGTGCACAGCTTCAGTGGCTGCACTGCGTTGGTATAGGCTGGAATTATTAGTGGTATAAAAGAACTGATCCCGATTTTCCAGAAAATAAATTATTGGCAGCCAGTTATACCAATGAGCTACTGGAACCTGTCGTGCTTCCATTATCAACACAAATCGGATCAGAATTTATCTTAATGCATAACAAAGCCATGGCCAGCACAATTGCCGGATCTAAACCTGATTTAACAAACATGGGATCAATTCAAGGAAACATTCTGCTATATAAGATGCAAATCTGTCATAAATGCAAGATAGGGTTGCACCACTTTTTAGAAAACAAAATAACTGTTTTAATTAAATGAATTAAAAAGAAACAAAAAAAAATCTGAATTGGGTAGAATTCGTAAACTTGTGTTTTTCTTCCATTATAGTAATACAATAATCGTTTTTACCGTTATCCCTATTGATTGGATATTGTATGTGCAATCGATGTATCTTCTATAGAGACAACAAACTGAAACAAAACTGAAACCAAATTCGAGGCAATGGCAACCTAAAAACCATGTGTTCCACTTACAATTTTGATGTGTGTATATTTTAAAGAATTAATATATTACATAGCTAAAATCTCCGGAAACAGAATTAACAATTATGAAGATAATTCAATCACTACTCGTGCAAACAGGCATTGACTTGGTCCACGAGTAGTCGACATATCTACGAGTAGTCGACGTTAGCTGCCCTTGTGAACAAGTTGTCTACGCAAACATTAGTAGATGGGTGTGTAAGGAAATTCCGGATTTCAAAATCCCAGTTTTCAAAATTCCGGTTTTTAAAATCTCGGTTTTCAAAATTCCGGTTTACAAAATCCCAGTTTTCAAAATCCCGATTTTTGGGAAATCCCGGTTTGAATTTTTAAAATTTGACATATTGTGGAAAAATGGGACTCTTAAATGATTTTTTGACAAAATTCAAACTGGCTAATAAATTTTTTTTAATTTGTTTTAAGGAATATTTCGTAATTTTTTTTATCAAATATTAATGAATTTGCTTGATAAAATTTTCCTTCACCTAAATTTTATGAAAACCGGGATTTTGAAAACCGGGATTTTGAAACCGGGATTTTGAAAACCAGGATTTTGAAACTGGGATTTTGAAAACCGGGGTTTCATAGTACACCCTGCTAGATGATGCGTTAATGCTCATCTCTGATGATCGCAAGGAATCGCAGAGAAGAAACAGCAAAACAGAACGAAATGGAAACACCTACCCCCGGTATGCCATTATGACTCATCAAGACAACGCTAAAACGCAGTGAAAATGTGTAGAGTTAAATAGAGTCATCTATTTTTAATACGAAACATTCGCTAGCTAAATTCACTAGCTTCACTACCTGCGTACCGCAAAATAAAATTTATCAGCGGAACATTCATTTTTGTTTTCAGTTGTGTCATTTTTGTATGAAAAATTTCTTTTCACACCAGCTGTGTACTAGGGAATGAGTAGAGAAATAAGTAATAGAAAACTTGCAAATAAATTTGAAAAAATTATTAAAGTAGTCGGCGAAAAATTTTATTAATATAAAGAATTTTAAATCAAATTATATTCCGAATGTGGAAATTTTCTCCGATTTCGAGAATATAGCCCCTGGGCATAACGAAAATAGAAGAAGAAAAGATATACAAATAATTGTGATGAAAATTTAAAGGTTGGGTAGAAATAGGAATGGATTAAGACAGAATATCTTCAACATTGTATAATAGCAGATTGATACTTCACTGTGTCTGTACCTACCTGGGACTTTCATATTTGCTTCAATTTATTATTTTAGCACATCCTGAAAATTTAAATTAGCAACGAGATGAACATACCAGAACATACCATAAGTATAAACATTATTTTATTTAAATTAAAAACAAATACATAATTCCAAATAGAAAATTTTTTTAACAAAAGAACAAAAGTTTTACAACTGAAGATTTGACGTTAATTGGTGCTATATTTATTTAGGTTTAACACTCCAAAATGTATATTATTTCGAATTCAAACTGCAAGAGTGCAACATTATATTCGTTTCTTCGGGAATTGCTCAGAAATATACGTGTTCAAGGATTGCAATACGTCTGGCTAGTCATGGATAATGCTATAATAACCATTCCATCGAGCAGATATTCCCGAAAGTATTTAGCGAAAAATAAAATACTTCGTTTTACAGGTGAAATTGGCAGCTCGAACAATTATGAGCGAAAATGACGGCCATTCAGATATGGTAACCATGATAACACAATGAATATGTTTATGAAACTACCAAAAGCAGTAAATATTTTGAAAAAAATTTAAATTGTTTTGGTAAAAGATTATTTAAATAAAATGTTCAATTAAATTTAAAATTTGAGGTTTCATTTGAATTGGAATATGTTTCGATTGAACTGTAATTAGTGTAATTTGAACTTGAAATACATAAGCCAATTTGAAAACTCATACAATCGACCGATAAATTCAATTCAGTTTTATTTTCCATTCATTTAATAGTAATATTTAAAAAAAAAAACAATTTCTATTACGTAAATAAATTTATTTGATTTAATTCAAAATTAAATACAATTTATTATAATAAAATCAGTGATAAAACAAAAATGTTATTTTTTATTTAATTTCTATAATATTCACTATGCGGTATATAACGTCAAGGATCATTTAATTTATAAATTATAATTTTCCTGATTTAAATTTTTAATATATTGCAATATGTATTTACTAAATCCTTGAAATTTATAAAATCTTAAGTGTATTACGAGTAATATTATTTCACATATGAAAAATTACAAAATTGTTATTGTATAATTTTATATAAATATCAAAACGTAATAATTAAATTTCATGTTTAATAAATTTATTCTAATGAAAATTTTATTTTTCTATTAGCATTGAGTAAATACGAGTAGTCTACTTGTAAGATGTGGAATCGGGAGTAGTTATTGAAGGTTGATATACGAGATGTAGATGAAAATTATAAAATTATATTTTAACTGATACAAATAAAATATTTTGTTACTATTTTAATATTCATATACGTTTTGTCGATAAGTTGAAGGTTTTTAGGTACAGACTATAGAAATAATGGAAAATATAAAGCACAACAACGAAACCATTACTAAAAGTAGTGAATGATTTTTATTGTAACCATTCATGTGAAATAAATGTATGTCATAATTCTTAATGGATTAATTTATTATACATATTATACCAAGCTATATATAGTTAAAGTTAATAGAGTGCATTGAAATTATTAGTACTTCTAAATTTTGTATTCAACGTGTAAATATAGGAAATATATTATGTACCTGTATAGCGTGACAATATACAATATTATGTCTAAATTGAATTTTTTTGTCCACAATTATACAATACAATTTTTTATACAATAAATTGAATTTATCCAAATCAATTTAAGGGTGAATACATACAAATAAAAATCGTATTTCATTACGAGGTAGATATGTTTTGAAGAAATTATGTCGATAGAAAATTAGCACATAAACATGTCAAGGAAAAGACCTAAACCTTCTAAAATGCAGAGCAACCGAATCGATATGCTGTATGTATGCTTATTAAATCGCTGCTTAACTAACAACTGTAATACGATTAATTAATTTGGTTGACTGAATTCACTCGAACAGACACGCTTTTACAATATATGATTACGTATATTTAGTAAATTCAATTTCGCTTGATTGTCAGTTTAAATCATAAATGGTTGTGATTTTTAAGAGCAAATATTTTTTAACTAAATACTAATCAATTTTATTAAATTAAAAGTAAACGAAATCAAGTGGTAAATTTCTCTGCTAGCAAAAATATTTTAATCATAAACAGCGATAGAAAATATTGAAAATATTTTTGAAAAATTTCAAAAACTTTCCTCGACCAGAATAGATTTCGAGAGTTCTAGTATCTGGAAAATTCATTTAGAGATCCTGGCTAGGGTTTTTTTTTGAGGTCGCACGATTTTGATAAAAACTGTTGAAAGTGGTTTCCTAACGTTAGGAAACAATTCCGATTTATCTTTATTTTGACAAAAAGTATTCATAGGGCCGTCCGGTAGGTAACGGGTTCCTATCTTTAATTTTTTCTCGGCTCGCGCGGTGTTTATTCAAAATGCTAAGAGGCATTTTGGAGTATCTGAAACCGATTGCGATGGGTCCTCATTTCGGAAAAATTCATTTAGGAATCGGTGAACCGGTGAGAATTAAATCATTTATTCATTATAAAAGTAAACGAATTAAAGAATACGGATTGCATTGCAGTACTTCTTGAAAATCCATTTAGGAAGTACGCTTTTAAAACCTTGGTCCTAATAAAGCTTTAGAAATTATTTGTGGTTCGGCGAGGCTTTCTTTTGTCATTCTATTTGGTTTAAACGAGTTTGAAAAAATTTAGCTAGACAGGAGGGATTTTAGAGTGCAAGGACACAAATATTGGTTCTAATTTTCGAAGAACTCCGTTAGGGGTCCTCCGAAAACGGTTACATTGAAGGTAACCATAAAAATTAGGATAGGAGATTTTTGAATGCTCGTAAACGACTGCAGTTGATTATGTTTAAGGGTTCATGCTAAAACGAATGGAAACGAAAATTTTTAATTTTATAGACATAAAACCGCGAGTTCTTTAAATTTACTAGATCAAAGTCGTTGCTAAACGAAATGTTGCGTAATTATTTTATTAATTGATTGTAAGAAAATTTGTTTAATAATACACATACAAGAAACCATTGATAGGTTTAGACCGTTTAACTACTATGTTCGAAAAGTTCACAATCACCACTTCTTGATATTTTATCGAAGTGTTCCCCCTATTCGAATATACGTGACACGGGAAATGTAATGATTCCATTGAAAATAAGAAAAATTCCTTAGCCTTAGGGTTTAAAAATCCGCTAATTTGTTGATTTTACTTGATTTTCAGAAAAGATTATAGTGCCGTTTTCGAGACAAAATTTACAGACATACAATTGATCATTCGCAAATTCTCCGAGTGTAAAAAAACGACTCAGAGAAATTATTTTTTTCTCGGATATTAAAAAAAACACATATCTGAATTTTGACACTTAAATTATCTCATCGATTTCTCCGACATAACAAAACACACCCATTGATAGTTCGATGCTCAAATTAAAATTAGAAAAAAACAAAAATTAAGACCAATAAAATTAAGAAAACTATTAATTACAAGAATTATCCGAAAAATATGTTTGCAACAACTGATCTTAATCTTTTGAAATCTGATTTTACCATTGTTTACCTTTATCCGAGAAACGCACCAAACAATTGGTGTGTTTCTCGGATAAAGGGTAGCTATCACGAAAAGGTGTAAATGTAATTAGAAAATATAGCTCCATCCCGAATTAAAATTACATCACGAATAATAAGCTAATTTTGGTATTGAAGTAAATTGAATGATAATTTTTTATTAAACAAACTTTTTTCTGTATCCTCGCACTTCCGTAGAAAAGCAGCTAACATTATTAATATAAAAAAATTAAGATTTAATAACTTGTAGTAGTCATGTGAAGTGGCATATACGGACAGATAGACCTTGGCTACACCAAGATGACATGATAACCACTAGTCCATACCATGACCATAAAGCATAATTTTATAATCCAATCCTCGAGAAATTCACAAAAAAGAATGAATATTTCGAACTAAACTGGAAACTTAAATTCGCTAGTGCCTATACTAGACTAGAGATAGTTATGTGTAGTGGCATTTCTGGCTCACTGGTCAATTTTCTCGGGAATTTCTCGTGGAAAGGGTTATACAATTATGCTTATGGTTATGATATGGACCAGTGGTTATCATGTCATCTTGGTGTAGCCAAGACCTATCTGGCCGTATATGCCACTACACATAACTATCTCTAGTATAAGCACTAGCGAATTTAAGTTTCCATTTTAGTTCGAAATATTCATTTTCTTGTGAATTTCTCGTGGAAAGGGTTATCAAATTATACTTTATATCATCAAAGTAAATGTTATGAAGACTTTGAAAAAATTCATATTCTTGCTTGAATGAAGCATTATTGGAGGAGTGTCCGATTAATGTATTCTACAATCCCATTTTTCTCGAAATGTTTTTAAAAAAATATTTAACGTTTTTACTTTTATGGTCTAATATTTTTTTCGAAACCACTTCGAGCAATGGTCCAGTAAAAAATTATTTCGCTACAATAAAAAGACGATTGCAGCAATGCAAGACACTTGGTAAGCTGCCCGCAAAGCCTCTAAGATTTTTTAAAGAGCTCGCAAATCGAAACGATTATATATTAAAACGGAAACTTCATAAAATTCCAAAAAGGTTCAAGCAAATAAAAGTCGAGCTAGTTTCGAAGAAAATAAATTAAAAGAAGTTGCCGAAAAAATTAAGTGGAATTTTGGCTGAAGAAGAAAAATGGAGAGGTCAAGTGAAGAAAAAATGAACTAGTTTTAATCTAGGTAAGGTTAAAAAAATAAGAAATTTGGAAAATAATAAAAAACCAGGCAGCTTAATTGAATGCCTTTGGAAAAGGTTATAACGGAAATAAGTACGAGCAATATGGCTTTAATATATGTTGCAACAACAAAAATTGAAGAAATAACTGAGTCGATCATACCAGTGAATGATGATTAATTTGGACAAAGTTTTCAGCTTAACAGTTTCGTCATTTATTTAAAATCATCCGAACATTACGTTACCTATTTATATAGGAATGAGAATTGGGAAAAGTATGATTATTTAATGGAAAACGCAATTAACATAAAATATCCGCATACCTTAAGAGTATCTCTGCACTTGCTGATTTACACAAAATGCACTGGAAATCCATTTATTAATAGTCCAAATAACTAAATCCTTTTCGATAATAAAAAAAACAAAAAATTAAAAAAAAAAATTAAAAAAAAAACCTAAAACACAAACAGAGGCGAGCCAAGACCTAAATTCATACCTCCACGTGGTGCTTCCTGGGTAACGCTAAATGGATTAGGCACCGTACTATAGATGATATAAGTAACATACGGATTGTCATTTGAATTTTATTTTTTATAGCGGACATGATGCCGTGTTGAAAACAGAAGAGATCGGTCACGACACTCGTGGTTCCCGGGAATTATTAATTTAAATAAAAATTCATACATGAACCGAATGGGCCATTCATATATGGACGTATTGTGCCAATCTCAGCATACGGTCGGTCTTGGGATTTTTTTATAGACAGAGGTCATCATGTTGTATTTAAATCACAAGAGATCGATGACGACATTTTAGGTTTGTGGGGACCATATGTTGAGGTTATATGTTCTGATACGCAAGAAATCTTAAAAAAATAAAAAAAAATTAAGTGTGCTTCAGACCACACTACTGAAGTAAAACTTCTAATATATATTTAATATTTATAATATAATATAGCAAAATTATAATATTGGAAAAAAAATTGGTCACCCTTTGCGTTCTCGAGTGTCACCTAGCCGTTTATGTCTGATGCCACAATGAATTTTCCAGAATGCCACAAGAGGTAACCTTGTAACTTGGTAACTTTTTCAAGGCCAACTAGTCGTAATAGACAATGTTTATGTATGTGTCACAAAATGGACAAAAAAACCATTTTTGAAATCTCTTCGCATAGTAAAAATGGCCTTGAAATATTTTTTATTTCATTTATGTATAACCACAGTACATCATGTGGTTTCATCGAAAATATGTTTAAGTCGCATTAAAACCTGTATCATAGGCAATCGGGGAAAGAAACGAAGAAAGAATCGGTTTCTGTGATACCTCGTGTGAAATGGAGCTATAATATAGAAAAAATACATATGTAAAATATATCACACGGACGAATTTTTTTTGGTCACCCTGTGCGATCTGGAGTGAGTAAGTTAGTGAGTGACATAGATGTTATAATATAGAAAAAAAAATTTTTTGGTCACCCTGTGCGTTCTCGAGTGAGTCAGTCAGTGACATAGAAGTCTATATTAAGACTTTCCAATTTTCCTGTTTTTCAATTTTCCAATTTACAAATTTTCCAATTTTCCAATTTACCAACTTTCAAAATTTCCTATTTTCATATTTTTTATTTTACAATTTTGCAATTTTGCAATTTTTCAATTTTTCAATTTTTCAATTTTTTAATTTTTCAATTTTTCAATTTTCCAATTTTCCAATTGTCCAATTTTCCAATTTTCCAATTTTCCAATTTTTAAATTTTCCAATTTTCCAATTTACCAGTTTTCCAATTTACCAATTTTTCAATTTTCATATTTTCATATCATCATATTTTGATATTTTGATATTTTCATATTTTCATATTTTCATATTTTCATATTTTCATATTTTCATATTTTGATATTTTGATATTTTGATATTTTGATATTTTCATATTTTCATATTTTCATATTTTCATATTTTCATATTTTCATATTTTCATATTTTCATATTTTCATATTTTCATATTTTCATATTTTCATATTTTCATATTTTCATATTTTCATATTGTCATATTGTCATATTTTCATATTTTCATATTTTCATATTTTCATATTTTCATATTTTCATATTTTCATATTTTCATATTTTCATATTTTCATATTTTCATATTTTCATATTTTCATATTTTCATATTTTCATATTTTCATATTTTCATATTTTCATATTTTCATATTTTCATATTTTCATATTTTCATATTTTCATATTTTCATATTTTCATATTTTCATATTTTCATATTTTCATATTTTCATATTTTCATATTTTCATATTTTCATATTTTCATATTTTCATATTTTCATATCTTCATATTTTCATATTTTCATATTTTCATATTTTCATATTTTCATATTTTCATATTTTCATATTTTCATATTTTCATATTTTCATATTTTCATATTTTCATATTTTCATATTTTCATATTTTCATATTTTCATATTTTCATATTTTCATATATTCCTATTTTCCAATTTTCAATTTACCTGTTTTCCAATTTTAAAATTTTCCAGTTTTCCAATTTACAAATTATCAAATTTTGCAAATTTCTAAATTTCCAATTTTCCAATTTTTCCAATTTTCCAATTTTCCATTTACCAATTTTCCAATTTTCCTATTTTCTTATTATCCCATTTTTTTAAACAATGATTAAAATAAAATGGTATCAACTAATGTTCCACCTAGGGATTTATGAATTGTCATGGCACATCCTGATACTAAAGGAAAATGATTTCGTTTTGCGTCTATTGTTTCGTTCGCCTCGTTCGATTACACTTTTCGTAACGTATTTGCCAGCTTAGTCCCCAAGTCAAGCGTGCCTAAAGAAGTTTTACTTCAAAAATAAATTTTCTAGTCCCAGATCGCAATGCCACCTACCTGGTTCAATTGTGAATCTAAACTATCTAGAAACGCACTCAAACATACACACAAAATTTCTTTAATATCGGTCCAGCCGTTTAGGAGGAGTTTAATTACATACACACGTAAAGAAGAATAGTATATACCAAAGATTTAGGGGGCGGTGAAATTTTGAGGTTATATGTTCTGATATACGAGAAATCTTAAAACAAAAAAATTCGTTCAAAAATAAAATAAAAAATTTCTAAAGTCCGATCTCAGTGCCACCTACCGGGTCGAATTGTAAATCTTAATCATCCAGAAACCTATTCAAAAACACACATACAATTTCATCAAAATCGGTTCAGCCGTTTAGGAGCAGTTCAATTTCAAACAAACGTACAGAATAATTTTTTAAATAAAGATTGGCTTTCGCGCCAATCTCAACATAAGGCTGGCTTTCATAATTTTATGAAAGATATTTGAAGAATGGACACTTTAAATCATCATTTATCATATTTTGTGACATTTCAAAATTTTCTGGGATGAATTTAAAAATCCTGGGTTGGGATATACCTAGTATTGCCTGATGAATTTTTTTTGTTTTTCTGGAATGAAATACTGAGATAATTTCACGCACTTATAAAATTATGCTTTATGGTCATGGTATGGACCAGTGGTTATCATGTCATCTTGGTGTAGCCAAGGTCTATCTGTCCGTATATGCCACTACACATGACTACTACAAGTTGTTAAATCTTAATTTTTTATATTAATAATGTTAGCTGCTTTTCTACGGAAGTGCGAAATACAGAAAAAAGTTTGTTTAATAAAAAATTATCATTCAATTTTCTTCATTACCAAAATTAGCTTATTATTCGTGATGTAATTTTAATTCGGGATATTTTCTAATTACATTAACAGTTTTTCGTGATAGCTACACTTTATCCGAGAAACGCACCAATTTTTTCGGGCTGACATATTTCGGGCGAACTTCAACAACTTCCACTATGGATGAAATCGTTTGTGACCGTATCAGATTCGAAGACATCGATTGATCAAGATACTATAGTTGTTTCGGATGTGTTGTGTTATAATAGTTGATCTCTACGATTTCCCAAACATAAAATAAAAACACACAATATTCCTTATAATTATGGCAAATAAATAAAATATATAATATATTTGTAATAAGCAAAATAAAAAACACCTATAATATGATTATTCAAATGCGTTTGAAAGTTCAGGGATTTATTACGAAAAAATCTAACCTTTGGTCCCTCTTCTGATATTGATTTTATTTTAGATATTGAGTTTTATATTTACTAGGCCAGTTTCATCCTCCTATCTAGATTGCGATAATACACCGATAATATGATGCGAGTTTATTGGTGTATTATCATATTTTATTAATAAACAATAATTGTTATTTACAAAACTTTATTATTCATTTTACCAATACATTGATAATAATTATAAAGCTATTACAATTTTAGTAAAAACTTCATTAGCTTATATGTATATGCAAATAAAGTTTCTCCTAAATATAACGACGTCACCTAGGATGAACTTAAGACCTACTTCATTGGCATCTTTTCATGCAGTTTCAACAACACAACTAATTAAAACAGCTAATATCTTTTCACCATGAATAAAAAAAAAGCTTATAATGCCGAGTATAAATGACCAGTAAAATGTCCGCTGGTTTCTTATAAAAACTAAATTAAAAATCAAATTAATAATCTAAGTGTCCGAACGTTTTAATTACACCACATTACATAAAAAAAAATGTTTTATTAGGTCAAGTACTAGCATATAGTTATTAATCCAGTTTAGCATACCTTAAGCTTATATTCGTATCTTTCAGTTTGTATTACAATATTCCATCGGCAAAATAAAATAATTATTGTAATTGTACACGTAATTGTGTTTAAAATTAGCCATTTCAATCAAATGTAAAAATAAAATTCTTAGATCTAAGATTAAGTTGTCAATCAAAATACCCGTGTACATATATTTTACATTTTCCAATGCATTTGCAATCAATGTAAAACAATCATTTCCGATATTTTCTAAGATTTTAATTTAGCAGCACACACCCTAGCTACATACAATAATATTTATCGTATACAATGTTGCAGATACAGCATAGAGCAATAGTTCACAGCATTACAATGTTGCAAATATTAAATTGTTTCATTGGAAAAAAATAATGCATACTTATAAAATTTTATTCTATTTTATTTTCTCTACTTAGTTATCACAAAAATTTAATCAAACGTCATGATCATGTTAAAAGAAAATATACAAATAACATTTATACGGTTACACAGAAAAAAAAAAATAAAGTAAAATTCCGAAAATTTTTATTATTTTATTTTCATGGTTTGATGAATTTTATAATTTTAATATTTGTATTTTTTATTTTTAATTAAATAAAACCCAACCAAATTAAAAAAAAAAGTTATTCGTTTTTAAAGTTGTTAAAAAGTAACCCAGAAGGATGAATAAATAATTAGAAATTATTTATGTAAAGCAAAATAGTTTTAAATAATAATAACATACACACACATAAAAAAATAACAAAAAATTATATCGTTTAAGGTTTCGGAATTTTTATGTTGGTTCTCTTATTATGAAATATTTTATGGGAAGTGATGTGATAAATGTTATTAAACATAAAAAAAAACAAATTATGAATTGTAATGTAAGTAGATGTAACCATGTGAATTGAAATTTTTTTATGTTTCATCTAAAATGAGTTTTCCGCTTTTTTATTATTTTAAAGCATTTTTAAATCATTATAAACCATTTTATTGTTGTGTACCTGTTCAAGTTAATTGGTTTGAAATAAAAATAATTATTTCGGATAATTTTGGAAACCAAGTAACAGATGATTTTAGCATAATCAAATTACATTACATTTTCGTGATATTTCATACCTAAATGGACAATATTAAAGTTTAATTAACAGTTTTAGCTGAAATTTTAATAATTATCTTTTTTGGTTGTATAGATTTCGGAACCTTTTCGGTTACATTCTCAAAAGAATAAAAAAAAATTTTATAAAAAAACATCCTATACAAAATAAAAACCAAATCGTACGAAAATAAAGTTATTTTTCGCGTGGTGAATATGTTACAAAAATCGAAAGTTTACTTAACGATAACACAACAAAAGTTGAATTGCAAAATGATAATTCAGTTCCGACTCAGAAAACAATAAACACAATGGTTAAAGATTGGAAAAATTCCGGTAATGTGGATGAAAATATTAGGAAAATGTTAACCAAATGTAAATCTAAAATAATATGAATTACCAAAAATTCACTAACCTCCACATAGACCAATTATTAGTTCAATTAACGGTCCAACACATAGTTTATCGTCACTTTTGGGTTATTTTAAAATTTAGTGTTGGTAATATTAGTTGAAATATTCTAAATTCGGGAAATTTTAAACAAAAAGTTGAGAACGCCACGCTTCCACAAAATTATCTTTTAGTTTCCTTGAACGTTACATCTTTGTTCACTAATGTTTGAAAATAAACGTGCAATCAACATTGTTAAAGAAAACTGGAGGAGTATAAAACAAAATTCCAAAAGTTAATTGACTAAAGTTCAATTTATGTCGGCATTAAAAATTGTTTTGACTAATTCTGATTTTTCTTTCGGCCAAAAAATTTATAAGCAAACTCTTGGTTCTCCTATGTGTTCTCCAATTAGTCCCATAATCGCAAATTAAATGACGGAATTTCTGGAAAAAAATGGATTTAAATTCTTTGGATTTTCAAACTTTATTTTATTTTCGTTATGTGGACGATATTATAGCGGCAATTCCTGAAGATAAAATTCAAATTTTCTGAATGTATTTAACTGTTTTGATAATAGAATCACCTTAAGTGTTAAAAAACTGAACACAAAATTCCATTTTTAGGTTTAAAAGTAATTTAATGAACTGGATGGAAAAATTTCTATTGCTACCATAAAAAACCACTGGTCGGGTCGATATCTAAATTTTACTTATTCTATCTCTTACAAAATTAATACAATCAAAATTTTAACTCAAAAAATTCTCAATAACTTTAAACTTTTTGGAGAACACTTTGGTAAATAATCATTACTCTAAAATTAAATAAATAAAATGATTTGGAAACAAAGGAATTATTACCAAAATAATCATTACCTCACATAAAAAATCTTCCCGAAAAATTAAAACATTTGTTTAAAAATTATAATTTCAAAATTATTACCAGATGGTACCATTGGTACCAGTTTAAAGATATTTTTAAAGAATCCAATCTGGTCTATCACATAAAATGTAAAGATTGTAACGAAATTTACACGGGACAAACAACACATTTTTTATGGGAATGTTTTTTCAAGATATACGTGGTGCCACGGGAAGTTCAAATCAAATAAGTGCACTTTCGGAACATATTAGTGATACCGACCATAATATTATTTTGGAAGATGTAGACATTTTAGAAAAACAACCAAATTTCAGAAAAAGATCTATTTTGGAAAAACATATAAAATCCAGTTCACGATCTATTTTTATTATTTGATTTTTTGATTCACACATTTCAAATATTATTTATGATGGAAACAACTATTTTCAATTTACATTTTTTAAACTCAAATTTTATTTCGTAAATTTGTTGCCCAGCTTAAATAAAAATATATTTTTTCTAGTAGCATTTATGAAAAGTGTTGCTACACAAATTAACAAACAATCAACAAACAAATTAACAAACAGAAAAAATATAGCAGGGTTGCAATTATAATTTTTTTTAATTTATATCCCACTTTTTCAACCTAAAAACAAAAAGGTAGAGTTGAAAAAAAAATTCGAAGAGTTAAAATATCAATAAGTAACTTGAATAAATAATTTAGAGTGAATTTTATTAATTAATTTTTCCAATTTAAATCTATGTGAATATTTTAACTAAAATACACTTTGATGGCCATTAACACATAATTCTAGAGATGGCTAGAAAAATATGAGTATTCTGGCGTTTTAGGCTTGCCTACGTGATTTATTTCAAATATGCGGCATATCGATGCGACCCTCGGTTGATTGCAAATTATTCAAATATTTTTATTTAAAATATCTTTGGGTGTCTATTTGGTACATTTTATTATTATTATCTAATATTTTGAATATATTAATATGGCTGGATTAATTTTAGTTTTTGAATTAATTTCCATTGGGAATGCCAGCAGGTCATCGTGTTGTTCTCAAATATTATTATTGCGTTTTATATATGATCGGAAATGTCCAAGGACATTTCCTTTACCAAAATTTGGATAATGTATAATAACTTTTAAAAAGAAAACGTCGGTACCAAGATTTGAACTGTTATTAATAACAGTTAGGTATAAGTCCATTTTTCCATGTTTCGAGATATTTAAGGGTTTGCGTTTGAATTATTTTAAAAATATTGGCAAACGTTAATCAATCAAGTGATGTTTTTAACACTTTTACATCTTTTAAATTTTATTATGAAAAAATAATTATTGAAAATATTTAAAAAATAAACGTTTTTTTTAGCTCCAAATGGACTTATACCACTTTCAAAAATAACATATTATAAGAAATAAAAACAAGAAGAAATTTATGTCCATATTTTTATAGACATTAGCTTCACTGAAATGAATTTTTTGATGTAAAAAATTATTTAAATAATTAAAATGAGAAGTAGTATTAAACGTAAATATTAAATCAGTAATAAACGAATAGTGAGTGAATAAAAAAATTAAAAGGATTGATGATTTTTTGTTTGTGTGAGCGAACGGGATTTACTACAGAAAAACTTCGATTTAACGGACTAATTGAGTAGTCCGTTAAATCCGAATGTCCGTAAAATCACTTGTTGCACTTTTTCTGGAATATGGCAACCTAGGGCAGAACTCGTTTATCTCAACCGATTATGAAGGTATTTTGTTTGTTGGATGGAAATGAGATGCGTAAACTGATATTGGAAGAAGTTCCGGAATATGACCATCTGGGACGGAACTCGTTCAATTCTTAACCGATTATGATGTGATTGGGTATGTTGGATTGAAATGGGATTTTTGGAAGGAGTTTTGGAGGAATATGACCTCCTAGGAGAGAAATTGGGTATTGTGGATGAAATGAGTTTATCAAATAATTTTTGGAAAAGTTCTGGAATATGGCCATATGGATTATGCGCTCTTGTATTACAAGTACCTCAAAAGTGTAAATTTTTGCTGGGTTCTATAGGTTCAGAAGATCTGATGATCTTAGAAGACATCATATTCCATGTTCCCGTGAACAGTTTTCGAGGTCGTTGTTGATAAGAATAATATAAATTTATCCGAGCCCTTTGTGTAGGGTTCATAACGTGATTTTTGGTGAAAGTAAGTAGCTGATCTGCCGCTCAACTCACTAATCCCATGAGTGGGTTACGTACTTATTACGAAAGATGCTAAGGCAATGTTGTGATGCTAACATGTTTCTGGTAAGCCTTACCAGAAACATGTTAGCATCACTAGCCGCTTGCTTCAAGAAAAACCCCTGCTTATTATCGAGTTCCGCCCAAGTTTAAATTACCGAGTTTCATGGCGATATTTCAGAATTTCTTAAACAAATCATTTAAGAGTTCCTTTTCCATTCGACATACCCAATCCCATAATAATCGTTTAAGAATTGATCGAGTTTTGTCCCAGGAGGCAATATTCCAAAACTAATTCCAAAAATCATTTAATAATCCCATTTCCTTCCAGGATAAACAATTCCATCGTAATCGGTTAAGAATCGGACGAGTTCCGTCCCAGGAGGCCATATTCCGGATCTTCTTCCAAAAATCATTTAACAATCTCATTTCCATCCAAGGTACCAAATCCCATCATACTCGATTAAGACTTGAATGAGTTCCGTCCGAGGTGGCCATATTCCAGAACTACTTCTAAAAATCATTTAAGAATCCCATTTACATCCAACTAGGGTTTTCATTTTCCGGGTGTTATTTATTTCCCGAGATGCGGTAAATTTTGAAAACCATTTCCCGGGAAATACCGGGATCCCGGGAAATTGAATAAAATAGAAAATACAAACGATGTTTATTTAAAAATACTTCAATAAAAACAGTAAAATATAATTTCATATAGTTTTATTTCAATAAAAGTAGACAAAAAATATTATTTTTACTCGTAATTATTATAAAAAGAAAACAAATGAAAATTTTCAAATCTAAACAGCCAACAAATCTACCAATTACCAAGTTCTTGGATTTTTAAAATTGCATAGATATGTATTTAAATTTATTTGTATTTTATAAAATATGTTTTAAGAAAACATAAAACATTAAGCGAATGATCGCTTAGTCCTGCTCTATGTTTCGTTGAAAAATTACCAGCAATGGAGAAAACCCTTTCGCTCTCGGTAGATGTTGGTCGAATAGATGTGAGTGCCTGCAACAGCTTTTTCAAATTGGAAGTAATCTCCCCCGTAAGTTCAAAAACGTTTATTTCTTTTAACAAAATTTTCTCGTAATTTCTGTTAATGGGCATTTTTTTCAAACTGTCGATCATTGCTAATTGCAATGAATTCTCTAAAGTGGAAGTATTTGGTAAAGATACCTCCTCGACCTCATCTGATACAGAATCCTCAGTAACATTTTCCAAACTGATATTATTAACGTCCAAAAAATGTTTTGACATTAGTTGTTTTGCTAATCTAGTAACAGCTGTTTTTGATGATTTTTCAAAGTAATCCTCAGTTGTACTTGGTGCTTTAAAATTATCGGGGTTTTGTAGAAATTGCATTAATGAGATTAAATCAATATTCCTTCTTTCAATGATATGCTTTTCTATTAAGTCTTGAAAATCCCTACTGAGCAACGTGTTCTGCTCACGAAGAGATTTGAAAAGGTATTTCAAAATGCCCTAGCTCAAAATCAAATTTGTATCCCGTCGTGAAAGAGCTTCAACAGTCAATTGTTTAGGCTTTAAAACATTAAGGAATGATTCTATTTGTGGTAACAAAGCTTCATCAAAATATTGCAATAGTTGCAAATCTTTTAATGCTTTTAAAATACTTTTTTTTATTGTAAGGAATCTTTCGAACATTGGCTCAATGCTGTTCCATCTTGTGCGGCAATCCAAGATTAAATTTAATTCTTTTTCAAATTCATTCTTTACGTGACTTTGAAGGATAGAATTTTGTACCATCTGCAATGATGTACGTATATTTTCTCTTAATTGTACTTCGGATTCCACACCATCATAATATTCGGTGTCTTCGTCATCTGAAAATGCAATATCATAGTCCTCATGGTCATCTAAATAATCTGAGGTTTCATCGCCATTGCACATATTTTCAATTTGCTTTCGGGGTTTGTATAATACATCACTCACACTAAGGGCAAGAAGTATGCCATAGTTATAATACTGCTGATGCATAAATGGGGATATTCTTCCAAATTTAACCATAACGGTGGCAGCATTAGTTGTAGCAGCAATTATATCATTTGTAGTTAAACCAAATTCCGCAATTTTCATTTCAAATAATAATAAAACTTTTTCTGCTGGACAACTTCCATCGATTCGAATGAGACCCAAATTATCATATTCTCCATTTTCATAATGAATATTGACATTCATATACCTACGATTTTTAATGCTTGTCCATTCATCTAATGTTACACTAAATTTAATTGAATTATTTTGCATAATTTGTATACGATTTACAATTTCTTGTTTAACATCCTCATAATATTCGTGCACAAGTTTCATTACACTTACATTGCTTTTCGGCATTTCATAATTTCTAGAACTCAATGATTCCTTAATGAACGACGAATTTTTGATTGCATTGATAGAAAATCCACCCACTGCAGCTAATTTTGCAATGATTTCAGAAAGAGACGATTTTTTTTGTACAAATTTGTCTATACTTGCTTGGTGCTTTTTAACAAGGTGAGAATCTGGTGAATTATCTGTATTTGTGGTGCGTTTCGAGGTTATTTTATGTTGTGATAATAAGTGTCTTGATAATCCGCTAGTAGAAGAACCTTTACATTGGATTATTCGTTGACATCTATTGCACTTCGCCGAAGCCGAATCGTTCTCCGAACATTTCATAAAGTCCTTCCATACATCTGATTCTTTACTCATTGTGTTTTCTATTAATAATCTAATTATTATAGTAGGAATAGATTTTTAATACATGTCATTTTTAACACATTATACTTATAATTTTATGAATAAATCTAAAGGAACTTACTAGCTTGTATTTTATAATAACCTCAATAATAATTTTTGCACAGCATAACTCACCGTGTTGTTGACATCATTTTTTCCACTGAAAGCTTCTGTTCTCTGAGACAAATATAAAGATTCAATGAGCGACGACATTCTGCATCGCATTCGGACCAATATCAATGTTTCCACTGAATTATATAACGAGGCGTTAATAAATATTGAGGATATTTATTAACGCCTCGAGGACACGATAATTGAACGGCGTAAGGTAACGAGAAATTGCCCTCTTATTTTGCGTTGGGCAACAGAAAAATCACACAATGACGAAACGAAAAGATTGAAATGTCAAAAATTCGAATATTGAAAAAATGTTTGCTGAACGCGCTAATAGCAGTCCTGCCATTGTTTGGGCAGGGCAAAGTCTGTCGGGCCCGTTTTGAAAGAAGGATGAAAGAAGGAAGAAGGAAGGAAGAAATATGAAATTCTGAGCTAACATCATATATGTCTTATGAAGGCTCATTATAAAGTAATACGTCGTTTTTTTTTTTTTTATTTTTTTTTTATTTTCTAAGAAAAAAATACATTTTTATATAGGAAAACATTATACATTAATGATTAATTCGTGCCTAATCAGCGATACATAATCTAAAATACAATAAACTATTCAAAATAGTAATAATTGCAATCTTGATACATATCACAAACTACAATTTTTTTTTTTTTTTTTTTTTTTTTTTTAAATAAGGAAGTATTAATTCTCCAGTGGATTTAATGTCCTTTGAAGGTCAATTAATACCCCTCTTTCATTCACGCACAGACCACCCATTCACACAATTACAGTATACCACCTGCACATTGCAAGCTCCATGTCAACCTGTAAACTGACATGGACGGTGGGTCAGCGCTGAATTCTGCACTCCAACAGAGGGTCTTAGTTGTGTTTATTAACATTACCGATCGTAATCGATGACGAAAATTCGCTTTGCATCCAGCCTCTGATGGGATTCGAACCCAGTACCTCCCGGTCTAAGTGCCGAAGCTTTAACCACTGCACCACTTGTCCGGTAATAATATAAGTAAATAAGAGTAAATATAAGTAAATGCAGCAACAAACACTGTGAGTATACTATTGTTAAACTTCAAGGGGAATCAGAGGAATTCGTTAATGATAATACTAAATTGATTTAAGTTTGATGCCGTAAGTTGTACTGATCGATAAATTTTTTTAAAAGTTTGGCCTTTATATAACATTTGAACTCTGATATTCTTATGTCTTTTTTCTGATTATCCAACTGATTAAATAAATCAAGCCCTTTATAGAATATACTGTTTTGAATGGTAGAAAATTTGTAATTTGGCAAATAGTAATTTTGGTGGTTGCGGGTAACTCTGTTAGTAATTGAAAAGTTAGTATGAGTTTGTAGGCTACATTTAATTAACTTGAATCTAATTTTATAAATGGTTAACAAATATTCAAAATCTATTAAGCTTGTCACTGGAAGAAGCTTTTCATTGTATAGTGAACTGATGGGTGTTAATCTTGGCAGGCAGTTAATGGCTTTTATAGCTTTATTTTGTAGTATTTGCAGGTCATGTATGTGATCTGCACTTGAAGATCCCCAAATTTGTATCAAGTATGTTAAATGTGAATGGATATAACTGTAATAAATACTTAACCGAAGGTTTTTAGGAATAAGATATCCTACCCGCCTTAAGACGCCTATCATTGGAGCAATTTTTTGCTTAATTTTGGAAATATGTTCTGTCCAAGTTAGGTTAGAATTAATATACAGCCCTAAGTATTTAGTAGCACCTACTCTTCGGATTAGATTACTGTTTACGTTTAATTCATCAAATATCCCATCAGGTCGATGTTTTAAATAAAATATTATAAAATTCGTTTTTGCAAAGTTAAGCTTCAGACAGTTATTAGAAGCCAGTTATTTATTGATATTATGTCGTTCTCTGAATGTGACCTTTTAAGTTAAGCTAGAATATGTCATTGATATAGATTAGGAATAAAGTTGGACCAAGGTTGGAACCTTGTGGAACTCCGCACTGCATAATCATAGGTGGAGATTCAAATTGCCCCAAACTTACTATCTGTTCTCTGTCGAAGAGGTAATTCTCAAACAATTTTATTGCGCTACCTGATACACCATACATCGCTAGTTTCTTTAAAAGGATCGAATGGTTAACACAGTCGAACGCCTTCTGCAAATCAAGAAATAAACATGATGTGGCATTTTCACTTTCGATCGACTGATTAATATTTTCTATTAAATTTAAAGTAGCTGATACTGTACTAGACTGTTTAGTAAAACCGTACTGATGACGATTAATGATATTATTAAGATCCAAGTGGGTAAAAAGTCGTTTACATATAATTTTTACAAAAATTTTACTAAATACACAAAGAATCGAAATTGGTCGATAGTTATTTACTAATGATGGATCACCAGCCTTTAAAATCGGTTTAATTCTAGCACGTTTTAAGAATTTAGGGAAAGTACATTCTCTAATCCACAAATTAATTGCTGTCATAAGCAATGGAACAATAAGGTTTGCCAGTTGCTTAACTAATTTCGTAGGGATTTTGTCATGACCACAAGCAGAAGTTGATTTTAAATTGTTAATAATACTAGTTATTTCCTCATTGGTCGTGTCTTCGATAATACTTAATGGCTTATTACACAAAGTAGCAAAGTGTTGATTGTTCACCGTGCCTCGTCCCGAAATATTTATACCAATACAAACAAAAAATTCATTAAATCGGTTTGCAACCAACTGTT
Source organism: Nephrotoma appendiculata (assembly GCA_947310385.1). Taxonomy (NCBI): domain Eukaryota; kingdom Metazoa; phylum Arthropoda; class Insecta; order Diptera; family Tipulidae; genus Nephrotoma; species Nephrotoma appendiculata. The sequence goes on along the minus strand of OX371225.1, from coordinate 138,717,510 downwards.
GGTCTGTAATTAAAACGTTATTGTCTAATAAATCTATATTATTTGAGTTAAAGCATTGCGGTGTATTATTTGTTAATGCTTCGCGTACCAAACTCCACATTCGTTTTGGACACCCAAGCTTTTATCAAATTTACTTGTAAAATATCTTTTTTTAGCTTTGTTCATTAATTTTTTAAATTCTGTATTAAGGCCATCATATATTTTTTTAAAATAAGTGTTTTGAGGATATTTCCTTTTAAGCTTGTAATAGTATGTACGGCTTTTGGCTTTGCTTGACAGTTCGTTATTCAACCATGGTTTTCTATATTCAGATGTTTTTTGCATTATTTTAGTGACCGATGTATTTTCGACAATAGAACTAGTAAGATAATCATAAAATAATCTAAAACTTGTTAAAGACTGACCATGAGAATTTTCCTGAATAGACACCAAAATTTTTTCGTAGTTGACATGGATATTTTGGACGGTCTTAATGAATGACTTTTTCTTCAAAGCAAACTTAAACAGTAAAAATCGATGGTCACTTAAAGCGGTATCCCAATAATAGACGTAGAATTCGTTTTTACAGCTTGAGAGAATGTGATCATAATAACAGTCCCCGTACGTTTATTTATTCGTGTAGCAAATTTTGCATCTATTTGGTTTATAATATGATAATTAAAAAATTAAAATAACGGTTATTTAGCTCTTTTAATATTTTATTTATTACTACTTAAGCTTTCGGAACCATTTCGGTTCCATTCTCAAAAGTATGTAAATCAATTTAACAAAAAAAAAATATTTTCTATACAAAATAAAATAAAATCGAAATCAAGGCTAGCTAAAACGTAGCTATTTTCCTGTAGATATCGCTCGCTACTAGAAAAAATATATTCTTTATTTTAGCAAAGCAACAAAAATTGATATATACACAAAAAACACTACAAAATAAAATTTGACTAAAAACATAAATTGAAAACAATTTTATCCATTTTAAATAATATTTGAATTGTGTAAAAGCAGCAAAAAATCAAATTATAAAAATAGATCATATGAATTGCCAATGTACGCGAAATCGTTAATTTTGTTTAGAGAATTTGAACCAAATTTTATATGTAACATTTCCAAAATAGAACGTTTTCTGTAATTAGATTGTTTTTCCAAAATGTCTACATCTTCAAAAATAATATTATGGTTGGTATCTCTAATATGTTCCGAAAGTGCACTTATTTGATTTGAATTTGAATTTCCCGAAGCATCACGTAAATGTTGAAAGAACCGCTCCCGCAAAAACTGTTTAGTTTGTTCGGTGTAAATTAGGTTACAATCATTACATTTAATCCTATAGACAAGATTAGATTCTTTCTTTAATAGTATCGGATCTTTTAATTTTGAAAACAAAATATCATTTAAACTGATAGCTGAACGACCAATAATTTTGAAATTATAATTTTTAAATAAATGTTTTAATTTTTCGAAAACATTTTTTATGTAAGGTGAAGATAAATAATTCGTACTTTCAATTTCAGGATTTAATGTACAATTTTGATAACTTCTTTGTTTCCAAATCACTTTATTTATTAATTTTTTAGGATACTGATTATTTACCAAAGTGTTTTCCAAAAGTTTGAAATTATTGTAATGAAATTTAGTATCGGACAATTTTAGAAGTTTTTGAGCTAAAATTTTGATTGTATTAATTTTGTAAGAAATAGGAAGCCAAGAATTAAAATTTAGATAACGACCGGACCAGGTTTTTTTATGGTACCAGTCAAAAGAAATTTTACCATCCGGTTCATGAATTAAAAGTAAATCTAAAAATGAAATTTTGTGGTCAATTTCTTTTTCAACAGTAAATTTTATTCAATTATCCAAAGAGTTAAATACATCCAGAAAAATTTCAATTTTGCCTTCAGGGATTGCCGTTATAATGTCATCTACATAACGAAAGTAAAATAACGGTTGAAAATCCAAAGAGTTTAATCCCATTTTTTCCAAAAATTCCATCATTAAATTTGCTATTATGGGACTAATAGGAGAACCCATTGGAGAACCAAAAGTTTGTTTGTAAATTTTATTGCCAAAGGAAAAATCAGAATTATTCAAAACTATTTGCAATGCCGACATAAATTGAACTTTAGTTAATTTAGTTTTTGAATTTTGTTTAATACTCCTCCAGTTATCTTTAATAATGTTAGTCACACGTCTATTATCAACATTAGTGAACAAAGACGTAACATGCAAAGAAACTAAAAGGTAATTTTGAGGAAGAGTAACATTCTGAATTTTTTGTTTAAAATATTCCGAATTTAGAATATTTGAATTTGTATTACCAACACTAAATTTTAAAATATTACCCAAAAAGACGATAAACTATGTGTTGGACCATTAATTGAACTGATAATTGGTCTATATGGAAAACCAGGTTTGTGGATTTTTGGTAATCCATATAATTTTGGAATCACCGAATTATATTTGGTTAACATTTTTCTAGTTGTTTCATCCACATTACCGGAATTTTTCCAATCTTTAACCATTGTGTTAATTGACTTCTGTATCGGAACTGTATTATCTTTTGGTAATTCTACATATGTTGTGTTATCGTTGAGTAAATTTTCCATTTTTGTAACATATCCAATTCGCGATGTTATAACAGTTACGTTACCTTTGTCCGCACGAGTTACCACAATATTTGGATTAGCTTTCAAAAATGATTTAGATTGTTTAACATAACTTAAAATACGATTTTCAAAAGGAGTTAATATATTTGAATTAGATTTATATTTAAAATTTGTCAAAATATTTATGAAACGGTTCCGAATAGTATAACGATCATTATCGTTCAAATGAAAAATTGCACTTTCGACATCAGAAATAATTTTGAAATAAGGAACTGAATGGCCAATTGAAGGAGGACATAATTTGTTTCCCAAACTTAAAATAATTTTGACATGAAAAGGAAGATCTATATTGGAGATGTTCACTACCCATTTTTCAACAGTGTTCACTAAATTTCCAGACAACAAATTTTGTCCTCCTTCAATTGGCCATTCAGTTCCTTATTTCAAAATTATTTCTGATGTCGAAAGTGCAATTTTTCATTTGAACGATAATGATCGTTATACTATTCGGAACCGTTTCATAAATATTTTGACAAATTTTAAATATAAATCTAATTCAAATATATTAACTCCTTTTGAAAATCGTATTTTAAGTTATGTTAAACAATCTAAATCATTTTTGAAAGCTAATCCAAATATTGTGGTAACTCGTGCGGACAAAGGTAACGTAACTGTTATAACATCGCGAATTGGATATGTTACAAAAATGGAAAATTTACTCAACGATAACACAACATATGTAGAATTACCAAAAGATAATACAGTTCCGATACAGAAGTCAATTAACACAATGGTTAAAGATTGGAAAAATTCCGGTAATGTGGATGAAACAACTAGAAAAATGTTAACCAAATATAATTCGGTGATTCCAAAATTATATGGATTACCAAAAATCCACAAACCTGGTTTTCCATATAGACCAATTATCAGTTCAATTAATGGTCCAACACATAGTTTATCGTCTTTTTGGGTAATATTTTAAAATTTAGTGTTGGTAATACAAATTCAAATATTCTAAATTCGGAATATTTTAAACAAAAAATTCAGAATGTTACTCTTCCTCAAAATTACCTTTTAGTTTCTTTGGATGTTACATCTTTGTTCACTAATGTTGATAATAGACGTGTGACTAACATTATTAAAGATAACTGGAGGAGTATTAAACAAAATTCAAAAACTAAATTAACTAAAGTTCAATTTATGTCGGCATTGCAAATAGTTTTGAATAATTCTGATTTTTCCTTTGGCAATAAAATTTACAAACAAACTTTTGGTTCTCCAATGGGTTCTCCTATTAGTCCCATAATAGCAAATTTAATGATGGAATTTTTGGAAAAAATGGGATTAAACTCTTTGGATTTTCAACCGTTATTTTACTTTCGTTATGTAGATGACATTATAACGGCAATCCCTGAAGGCAAAATTGAAATTTTTCTGGATGTATTTAACTCTTTGGATAATTGAATAAAATTTACTGTTGAAAAAGAAATTGACCACAAAATTTCATTTTTAGATTTACTTTTAATTCATGAACCGGATGGTAAAATTTCTTTTGACTGGTACCATAAAAATACCTGGTCCGGTCGTTATCTAAATTTTAATTCTTGGCTTCCTATTTCTTTATACAATCAAAATTTTAGCTCAAAAAATTCTAAAATTGTCCGATACTAAATTTCATTACAATAATTTCAAACTTTTGGAAAACACTTTGGTAAATAATCAGTATCCTAAAAAATTAATAAATAAAGTGATTTGGAAACAAAGAAGTTATCAAAATTGTACATTAAATCCTGAAATTGAAAGTACGAATTATTTATCTTCACCTTACATAAAAAATGTTTTCGAAAAATTAAAACATTTATTTAAAAATTATAATTTCAAAATTATTGGTCGTTCAGCTATCAGTTTAAATGATATTTTGTTTTCAAAATTAAAAGATCCGATACCATTAAAGAAAGAATCTAATCTTGTCTATAGGATTAAATGTAATGATTGTAACCTAATTTACACCGAACAAACTAAACAGTTTTTGCGGGAGCGGTTCTTTCAACATTTACGTGGTGCTTCGGGAAATTCAAATTCAAATCAAATAAGTGCACTTTCGGAACATATTAGAGATACCAACAATAATATTATTTTTGAAGATGTAGACATTTTGGAAAAACAATCTAATTACAGAAAACGATCTATTTTGGAAATGTTACATATAAAATTTGGTTCAAATTCTCTTAACAAAATTAACGATTTCGCGTACATTGGCAATTCATATGATCTATTTTTATAATTTGATTTTTTGCTGCTTTTACACAATTCAAATATTATTTAAAATGGATAAAATTGTTTTCAATTTATGTTTTTAGTCAAATTTTATTTTGTAGTGTTTTTTGTGTATATATCAATTTTTGTTGCTTTGCTAAAATAAAGAATATATTTTTTCTAGTAGCGAGCGATATCTACAGGAAAATAGCTATGTTTTAGCTAGCCTTGATTTCGATTTTATTTTATTTTGTATAGAAAATATTTTTTTTTGTTAAATTGATTTACATACTTTTGAGAATGGAACCGAAATGGTTCCGAAAGCTTAAGTAGTAATAAATAAAATAGTAAAAGAGCTAAATAACCGTTATTTTAATTTTTAAACTTATAAGCTCATTAAACAATTTAATATGATAATTATTCGTGAGAAGTGTTGAATAATACTGTCGTGTCTGACGGTTTGTTGGATTTAACAGATCCCCTAGATTAAAATCGCCAACAATTATTTGATTTTTTAAACTGTGAGTTAAGTTATCTAAAGTATTAAAAAAATCTTGATAAATTGTGTGTGGTGGTTTGTACAAGGCAGTAACGTATAAGTTTAGTATTTTTGAGTGTATGATTAGAAATTCATTTTCATGATTAACTTCTACTTTAAATAGAGAAAATCTAAATATTTATTGACAAAGACTGACACTCCACCACCACCCCTGTTTTCTCGAGTACTATGATGGGCTGTATATCCTCTCAAATTAAACAATTTGGTTTCTGCAGCATATAAAAAAGTTTCAGTTAGAATAATTATATCTAATTTTTGATTCGGTAAAGACAGAAGAATTTCAAGCTCATACAATTTATTTTGGAATCGATTTATATTTATATAAAAAATATTCAGGCTTAATAAATGTTTTGACTCCTGCGAGAATTCGGACAACAATAAAAAGTGTTTGTTGCTACTCACCGTTGATAACATGTTTGTTCGGTTTATAATTTTATATTAATATGTATATATAGTAATCTTATATGTATTGCAATAAATTCTGTTCTATAATTATGTATTATGAATTAAAATCAGTATTATGTGCGGAAATAAAAAGTTATACAATATAAATATTTTAGTGGTTTCAATAAACTCATATTATGTTAATAAGTATGTGATTAGTATATAATATTATGTTTGTTTATATGTTCATATGAAGATTTTTGTAAATTTATTAAAGAAGTATATGATTAGAAGAATATTAATACTGATAAATAATAATAATAAAATTTACGATAGTAATAACAATAAAGTTTGTATAATGCAAATCATAGGAGAGTATTAGTTTACAAGTAACAACAATAAATATAATAAAAATAATTATAACAACAATATTAATATTAAACAAAAATATAACAACAAAGTGATAACAAGAATAATAACAGATGATATTATACTGATCCATAATATTGTTGTCACTACAATCTTACAGTTATTGAATTTTGTAAAGCTGATTTCAACTCGACTTTAGTTATTATAAAATCATTACGTCATTAACCGACCATATGATTTGTGGTTTAGAGTTTTCATTTTTTTTAACATAAATATTGTTATGACGGAACCAGAAATATGTAATTTTCATTTTCTTTTTTAAATTAAGAAGTTCTTTCATAAAAGAACTCTATCATTCATGGGCGTTAGTTTATCTCGTATAGAAACGGCTTCATCTGTAAGCGCCAATGTTGGATAAAGTTTGTTTCAGTTTGAGTGGCCCATTTTTCCTGACATTCTCCATTAACATGTTTTTGGCGGCCACGGTATTAAACTTAAGTGTAATTTGGATAAATGTTCCTCTGCCGCTGCAGCCACTTCTTTTAATAACAATAGTATTTGTATATTTTGATTCTATATTGTTGAAATCAAAATTGTAGATTTCACTAAATTTTTTCAAAAAATCATCAATATCAGCAATACTACTTGGGATTCCTGTAATGAGTAGATCTCTGCTTAGTTGTTGTTGTTTTAGAAAATTCACTTCTTTATTTAACGATTCGATCGAAGAATTTGTGTTAACCATGTGATTTTCGACATCGGAGACTCTTTTGTCAACAGCTTCCATTTCACGTTTGAATTCTTTCACTGATTCAGTTAGAAGATTTTTGTTTCGGCTATACTTTGTGTAATTTTATTGTAGTTTACATCGTTCAGCTCTTGAAGCTTAGCAATAGCAGACATGATATCAGCGTTTGTTGGATTTGTTTTTTTTAACATTTGTTGGAATTGTCCATCCATTTTCACAATTATTTTGACACAACAGAAAGATCATCAATTAATCATTCACTGTAGCTTATATAGCTGGATATTTTGATTTCTGACAACTGTACAATTTTTATGGAATGGAGTCACTTTATACCTACGTATATACTTTTAGGTTAAATTATAAAGATTTTCACTAAAGTTTTTATTAATATTTAATTCACAAGAAAATGTATTATTATTAACGTTCAGTTCGAAGAGAATTCTCAGTTTAACTGAACCATTGTTGCTTCATTGCAGCATTACCAAACTCTTAAATAAGAAAATTAGTTCGCACACCAACGTTTAACTGCTTTACCCTCACACTTTATTTTAGCTGTTGAGTAGAACAATTCAAATCTACTTCAAATTATTTATGACATTTAAATGACGTAATAGGAAAAATCAACCACCAATGTGAATTTGCCGAAATATCTTGAGATTATATCCTAATAATTCAATTGAATATATAATTACAACTTTTCACAAGTAATCTCGTTACATCATTATTTATACAAACGTTTTAAAACTGCAAGTAAGTTTAACATTAGTTGAATGCCAGCATCCTTTTTATTTTATCATCGCCGTCTCATATTCATAATGGGATGCGGGTACTTTGAACTTATATACACACACACACAATTGAGATAAAATAAATTATTTTAGTGTTTTGTGTAGAAAAGCATTAATTTTATTATCTGTAGATAACATAAAAACACTAATTAATAATAATATTTGTACAACAATAAACTTCATAATAGCACAAAACACAATTTTTTATCCGGAAGCAATAACGTGAGTTATATTGACAGAGATGGATTAGAGATGCTTTTAATTCTTATTGCCAGTCTGTTTCTTATTATTATTTTTTTTGTGTTCGTTTTTATTATGTATAGATATTTTCTGCCGTGTTCAGATTACAAGATAATCATTAGAAAATAAAATGGTTATATTATGTTAAAATTATTTTACAAATTGTGTAACCGTACAGTGTGAATATAAAATGTATTTATTTTATGTGTACGTTTTTGGGCTGAACTCCTTAAGGACAAACTTGTATTTTATTGCTTACTAAAAATAATCAAACACAGTTTATGTTGTATTTGTATGTAGGGCTCCAACAAATTAATATACTCAATAAATAAACTTGTTCGTGTTGTTGTTGTTAATATGGACGTAAGTAATCATTAAGATAACAGTTATAATAAATTATTTTTTTTAAGGCAGCCTATTATATAATTTAAAAGTATATGAGTGTATATCAAGATTTTTGAACTGTCATGATTTTATTCTTATTATTTTCTTATTTCATGAGTTCGTCGTCGTGACGATGTTGTTAAAAAAAATATTTAGAATTGAAATTTAATAACTATAAAAAAAAATTGAATTTCAAGAAAATGAACTTTGAATTACATTAAGCAAAATACAAAATTCACAAAGGGAAAGAAATTATAAATAGTGGACACGTGTCTTATGTTTGTTTGATCGTTAATTTTATCTCTTTTGTGACTAATACGAATTTTCAATCTAAAATATATAGTAAAACGTATAGTTTACTATTACACACACACACTGTGACAGTATATTTCCTTTTTCAGATAAAGGCGAAAAACATTGTTTTGACATTAGTCAAAATAATGCGGAATAATTCGTTAACGTTGATATAATTTCTGTGCAATGTTCGCATTTATCTCGAACCAAAAGATCGTGGACTTAGAAACTAATATATAACATGTGCAATGTGCATAATAGTACGATGCAGCGTTTATGATATGTTATCAGCGCATATGTAAACAATTTAAGATATAAACAGGAAGTACGTATAGTGATATCGATATGTGTATAAAAATGATTTAAAATGGCACGTGGTGTTGTTTACAATTTCACATCAGCAAATTAATTGAGATTTCACAAAATTATTTTAAGAATATTATTTATGTTGATAGTTTAATTTATAATTTACGATAGTTTGTAACTGAGTCATTTTCATATGTATATAGTTTTAGACAGTGAAATAAAATCATCTGTCATCACATATCCGGTAAATCACTGTTTTTTCTGATATACTACTTGTATACTGTTCAAGAAGTCATTCTTTCATTTTGGATACGTGATTTAGTTGTAACATTTAATTTTGAACAAGTGCTTAATATTTCACGAATGTATATATGAAATAGAATTGGATGAGTCAATTTTATTCTACGCGGTGTTATTGGCCTTATAATAATATGTATATGCATATTGAGCTCCATTAAAGGTTTTATTAAATTGTTTAAATATAATTCGGCTCAATTAAACATTTTTTGTTATGGTTTAACAAAAATTATACGTAATCGAAACAACCCGGTTAAAATACCCCCACCCACCCCGAACAATTGCAAAATAAATTAGTGCTAAAGTATGAGCTCTCGAAATCCACAAATCAAAATTTTTGGGCTTGATCACGTTGAGCAGAAAATTAATTAAATGTAGTATCGCGCAACCTTGACTCAGCCGCTAATTAAAGGTAATTTCGATTTCTGTTACATTCCTTTTAAAATTTCAAAACGAGCCCACGAAATACGCCCAGTTCTATTTGTGAGCTGCTAACATTTAGCACGGATACCACCCAGAATTTCTCAAGTGCAAATATAAAATTCTTGTAAAATTTGCAAAAACTAAATATTTCAATACTAAATATGGCAGAACGATTCATGAGCTCACGAAATACACGCAACACTAATTGTGAAAAGTCACCGCATAGCACGAATACTACCCCAACTTTCTCAAGTGCAAATGAAAAGTTCTTATACAATTTCAAAACTGAAATATTTTAATGTCGGACGTCATGTACCGATTTATGAGCTCAAGAAATACACACAGTTTGATTTTTAAGCTGCTAACCTTAAGCATTAGTGCCACCAAAATATTTCTAAAGTACAAATGAAAAATTCTTTTAAAATTGCAATACTGAAATATTTCAATATCGGGTATGACGTATCGAATTATAAGCCCACGAAATACGTGCAATTTGATTTTTGAGTTACTGCCCGTTAGCACGAATTACACCCCCAAAATTACACAAAAAATTCCTTTTAAATTGCAAAATATGTATATTTCGAATTCTGATACGATGTATCGATATATAAGCTGACGAAGTACGTATATACAGTTCGATTCGTTTGAGCTGTTACCATTGAGCACGAATACCACCCCGAATTTCTCAAATATAAATAACAAATGCTTTTTAAATTGCAAAAATTATATATTTTAATGTCGAATACTATGTATTGATTTATGAGCTCACGAAATACGTGCAGATTAATTTTTGAGCTGCTTTACCGTAGCACCAATACTATCGAAAAATTTCTAAAATGCAAATGAAAAATTGTTAAACTTAATTATTTTGTTGTCGGATATGTTGTACCGGTTTATCAGCACACTAATTTCGAACAGTTTAATTTTTGGGCTGCTATTCCTTATCGTGTTATCCAAATGTCTCAAGTGTAAGTAACGAATTCTTTTAAAATCGTAAAATTATATATTTCCTTTTCCGTTATGATTTATCTATGAGCTAACGAAATAAATAAAATCGAACTGAACGATTTTCATTATCTAGAAATTCATATCCACCATTAAAATTTTTAATTTTTGCAGTTTTAAGTAATTTATCGTTGACACTTGAGAAATTTTGGGTGGTTTCGTGCTAAGGGGTAGTAATTCAAAAGTCTCATTTCACTTATTTCGTGACCTCATAAATCGATACATCACACCCAACATTGAAAATTTAATTTCTGAAATTTTAAAAGAATTCGTCGTATGCACTTGAGAAATTCAAACTGCACGTATTTTACGAGCTTCAAATATTGAAATATTTAATTTTTGTAATTTTATGATACAATTTGTCGTTTCCACGTAAACAAAATGCTTTTATAGGTTTAATAAGGGTCAGCTCAAAAATAGAAGTTACCATATAGATAGCTCCTAATTCTACAAACAAAATGTTTGCAAAGCTTTCTGTTTTTATTGGGAGAGCAAATTCCTGCATCGTGATCAAAAATTTTAGTTTGTGGATTTTGAGAGCTCATAACTAGCTTAATATTCAGGATTAATGTAATTTCCAATTTTTTGAGGCGTAAGAATGGAGCCACAATCACATCACATCATTAATCAAAATTATTGAACTTAATGAACTTCTTTGCTATGTTGTATTGTCAAAACTGCGAAGATAATTAATATTCTACTTTGTGGATACAATGAATGTAAATGATCAAGAAATGGCATCGACAATTAGAGAATATAGACAATATGTCAACATTGTGGAAATTTATCTTTAGCAAACAGAAGAGTCAAAAAATTAAATAAAATTGCTTAGGCGTCTTGATGGAGTTTTAATTCAAGCCGTTGGTGCCAAACTTTCTCGAAAGCTTGAGCTACATCTTAGGAAATAGTGCTGCATATCTTCCTATTTTCAAGCATCCTCAATGGCATCCGTTACTCTGTGAACTTCCACAATAGTAGATTGTTTTTTTCTATCCTAAACTTGCGTGGTGAAATTAAACTTCTTTGTTCTATTATAGGTTTGAACCCCTTAAACAGCAATTTAAATCAAATATTTTTGCTCTGACTAGAAGGATGACTGGACTAGCCGAAACTTTATTTATTAATTTTTTGCCTCTTTTTCTCTCTTTGACATAATTCTGGGATATAACGCTCTTATTTTGAAGTAAATAATAAAAATATTATTCAAAGTTGAATTTGAATTTTGGATTATAAACATTCGAATCTTAAAAGAAAATTAAAGATAATAATTTTTGTTTTGAATCCTCTAAATAATATATTGATTTTCTGCGGCTCAATAGTTATGTTTCAGATTATTGCTAATATCTCAAAAACTTTCACAAACAACCAATAAGTACTGTTGCTTGTCTGATAGTTCAGATCATGCATTTAGTCTTAAATGGAAAATTTTGGGAATATTTATCTGATAGAATTTCTACCACAAGTAGCCAATATCTTCGGTGTTTGTTTTTCTAATAGCTATAAGGCCATACTGAGAATACTTAGGAAGTTTTGGGAAAATTTATGTTTTTTACAATAATCTTTTGATTTTCTGTGGGCATGTAAGTTCTCTCTAGTTGCTGGCCAATATTTCTAAAAATTTTAAGATCAACCAATACTTTCGATTGTTTTTTTTGCCAATATCTCGAAAACTCCCACAAGACTCCAAAATATATATTTTATTTTGATATTGCTAATATCACGAACACTCCTACAAGTAACCATCACCTACGGTTGTTTTTATAATAGCTTGAGTCATACTGAGATTACATGTCAAATTTGGAGAAGTTAATTCGTTAAATTCATGATTTTTGACATATTGGCTTTAAATTGAAAATCACTCTTATGGCCGCTGAAAATCATAAAATAGAGCTGAAAATTTTAATCGATACATTTTCTCTAAACTGGCCATGTACTCGAAGTATGACTTTATCTATTTTAAAATTCACTGAAACCATTCGTTACTTGTAATTTTTTGAGATATTTGCCAGGAACTGAAATGAAATTATTTGGCATAAGAAAATCGAAAATATAAAGTGAAAATTCTAAAGAATAAATTTTTCCCAAACTATCCTTGAAGTCTTAGTATGACCTTAACTTTTAGAAAACCAACTGAAACTTTTGGTTACTTGTAGAAGTTTCCGGCCAGAATCTGAAAAGAACCAATATGGCCGCAGAAAATCATAAAAACATACATAAAATTCTAATCGACAAATTTTCCCCAAATTCCACATGCAGTTTCAGTATGACAAAGTCATAAAGGTATAGGTTATTAAAACAACAATCGAAAATATCAGTTACTTGTGCGAGGTTTTGAGACATTAGCCAAATCTATTAGTTATAGAGAAAATTCCCAGATAAGCCCCAAAAAATTTTCTTGTAGCCTTATGACGTTATCTATTAGAAAAACAACCAACAGCATTAGTTATTTGGACGAGTTTTCGAAATATTGAAAAGAAGAGAAAATCTAGAAATTTTAGTGGAAGTTTTAAACAATAAATGCCCTTTAAATTCTCGTGTAAGGAGATATCCCTGATCCATCTTAGCTATTAGAAAAACAATTTGAAAATTCAACTAGGCTAGACTAGACTTAAAGTTCTATTCATTTGATCAGTATAGCACTTATTTGTTATCGTATTCGTGACTTCATGTCGTTCTAGTCGCTTATATAGGTTATAGTGTACCTACTTGGTAAAGCGGACAAGTGGTGCAGTGGTTAAAGCTTCGGCAGTTGGACCGGAAGGTACTGGGTTCGAATCCTACCAGAGGCTGAATGCAAAAAGCGAATTTTCGTCATCGATTACGATCGGTGATGTTATAAACACAACTTAAACCCTCTGTTGGAGTGCAGAATTCAGCGCCGACCCACCGTTCATGTCAATTTACAGGTTGACATGGAGCTTAGCTTGCAATGTGCAGGTGGTATACCGGTTTCCCTCGATTTACGTAAGGAATCGGTACCTGAAAACCCATGCGTAATTTGAAATTACATAAATCGACGTTTTTTCTCTTCATATAAATCCATAAGAATAACCGGATATACGTACCAAATAGAGGAAAATTGAAGGTTGTAATATCTCAATGTAAACATTGCCGCTCTAACCAAAGGATTTTCAGATTAAAAACTCTTATTTAATTCATTATGTACATATGTACATATTTTTGAATTACTAAACACGTTATAAAATTTATTTATTCAGGTTTACTAACTTCACTTTCAAACAAAATTTAAAAAAATATCACACACAAATTCACATGAAATTAATTGTACTAACTAAAAATAAAAATTCAGACATACCTATTGGAAAATTAATTCAAATTCAATAGGTATAACAACAACCGGTGTTAAGTGTAATTAATATTTACTCCGTTGGTTTTTCTACCGATTTATTTTTAAAAAAATGTTCAATCCGAAGCTGTTTCCGCTCTCTAGATGTAGCATCATAAAGCCCTTTGTAGCAGTTTATAGCATGATTAACTCCTCGTGACACTTTACTGCTACGTTCTGCATCCGGATCATTTAAAGTTAATATTTTCAATCCTGACTCAATATGCTCTTGCGCTTCGTTTAACATTTTGCTAGAGAGTTGAACTTCCACAGCTTCTTCAATTTCGTCTTCACTACTGCTAATGCTGTTTCCTTCTAACTCAATTAAATCGTCGTTTGTTAATTTAGGTTCTTGAGATTCCAAAAGCTCGATCAGATCAGCATTTGTAACTTCCTCAAAACCTAGTTGTTGAGCGCACCTGATAATTTCATTCTGAACGATTGCTAAATTATCCGGGTTATTATCTTCTACACATTCCGGTCAAAGCTTTCTCCAAACTTTATTCATCGTCTCCGGTTTTACTTCTTCCCATGAAGTAATAATGTTTTCCAGAGCATTTTTAATGTTATACTGCTTCCAAAATTCCTGAACTGAAACATCCTGATCTGGTTGATCTACATTTTGGATCAGTTCACGAAAAATCCGCCTCAGATAATAGGCTTTGAAAGCGGCTATAACTCCCTGATCCATAGGCTGGATCAGTGCTGTTGTATTTTTGGGCAAGTATTGAACTGTGACAGCCCCTGATGGATCGTTTAAATTTTTTTATTAGTTTTAACTTAGCAGTTGATGACATTTTGATAACAAAAAAGTAAACTAACAAAAAAATTCAATCTGAACCAAACTAAACGAACATTAACTATGTACTACTACAAAACAAAATGAACATCTATTCACTAAACAGGTATATTTAAACTACCTAATTGTGTAAATCCCCGTGCTATATGTACAAAATACTGTTTGTATTCGAAAAAAAACTAAAACTGTTAACAGATGTTAAATTTGATGCATTTCACCTTAGTTTCGTTTTTATATGTTGTTAGGACGTTTCCTCTTTTTTACGTAAATCAAAATTTTTACGTAATTTAAATATGAAAAAACACAATTTGGGTTTTACGTAAAATCGAATTTACGTAATTCGATGTTACGTAAATCGAGGGATTACTATACTGTAAAAGGTGTGAATGGATGGTGTGTGCGTGAATAAAAAGGTAGGTATTAATTGACCTTCATGGGACATTAAATCCACTAGACAATTAATACATACTTTCTTTTGATAAAAAAAATAATAATAATAATCTTACAATTATCAAACTAAAACTACATTTCGCATAATAAACAATAAAATTCAAATACATAACAAAATATAATATAATTTAATTAATTAAGAATGAATGGTATTACAAATCAAATATAATCTTTTACAGATGAGTTTTTATCATTCGTTTAAACATAAAAATATGTTCAGCTCTCTTAATGTTTTCAAGCAAATTAATATAAATACTAGCTGACCTGTGACTGAATAATCAGTCACGTGAATACATTTTATTAAATTTTTGGTTAAGAAATGATTAAGAAGATTTTTTAAGATTTAAATTTGATGCACTTTTAACAAAAAAAAAGTAAATTCATATACGCGGTTAATTTTTAAATCTTAAACGGCAAGCACGCACTCAAATCCACACAGTATGATTTACGTGCCAAGTCAAATATTCATATCTCAAACGGGAAGCGTGCGCTCGGGATCACATGATTGCACTTACGCGCCCAAACCAAATATTCAATTCTCATACGGGAAGAGCACGCTAGGGATCACATGACCACTTACGCGCCCAAACTAAATATTCAAATCTCAACTTCGGCTGGAGACATTTTCATTATCCACTGCAGCAGTTGTTTGACGAAATGCATCCAACTGCTTTTCGTTTAGCAGTTGAATTCATAATTCAGCTTTTTCGGCTTCTCGAACTGTATCGAAGGCTTGCACTTCTACGGGACTTCTCGATGGAGTTGGTAAGCCGATCATAGCGCCAGAAAGTCTGTGCTGTATAAGAAATGAGAATTATGTTGATATCGTGTAGAGCCAAATTGTTTGCTACATTTATATGGTGTTGGCTGTAATCAAGAGTCATGTCATCTGCATACTTCATCCAGAGATCAAGAGGTTTTGAACGTTGACAAAAGCAACAAATATGAGTGAAAGTCTCTCGAAGCTGTCTTGGCATTTGAAAGCCTGCTGTTTCTGTTAAGCAATGATCCCATTCATCTTCGTTTACCAGACCTCGTGCAGCTCTAGCTTCTTTGAAGGTTTTGTAAATAAAGCCATTGAATGTTCTTACAAATTCAAATCTGGTGGAACCACGAATATGTAGCAAAAGTAGCCGCAAGAACAAACGCTCCTCATCTCTCAAGCTTACTGTATACATTCGTGCAACAACCTTCTCTCCACCTCTTTTGTAACAGTAGTCTGTTACAATTTGCTAAAGTCATACTAAGAAAAAAAAAATACAATCGCACTATTTCTTCTTTTGCATCGCGTAGGGGTATTAATATAATAGATATAGATAGAAGATAGATAGAAGCTGACCTTCGACTGAATAATCATTCACGTGAATATATTTTATTCAAATTTTGGTTAAGAAATAATTAAGAAGATTTTTTAAGATTTAAATTTGATGCACTTTTATCAAAAATAAAGTAAATTCATATACGCGGTTAATTTTTAAATTTTAAATACATAGAGAGTGTCATGACAAAATTCTATTTTTACACTCACAACTACTATTAACACCAAAATGTATGTAAAATCATTTTATGTTCTCTGTTTTGTTTAATTGAGATTCAATTACAAATTTTCTACTCATTTTGTCATCACAGTATGACAAAAAACATCGGCAATTTTAATAAATTTTGTCATTGTCACGGTATAATACGCATGACTTCAGCTTCAATATAAACATATTTTGTCATGGCATTCTGGCGTCGTGACAAAATTTTACTGAAAATACCTGAGGTACCCGTTTCAGGTACTTCTCGGTGGATTTTTTCCGATTTTTCTAGCAAAGGCACACCGCTATATTTATGCCGACATACCGTGAAAAATTTAAACGGATCGGATCATGTTTAGGGGTCATTTTAGGGTTGAGTTTGAAAAAATTAAGCGTATTAATATAATAGATATGGCCCAATAAATGTTAATGATTTTCTGCCCAATAACGTTTTAATTTGAGAGCCCTTCAACTGACTAGATTTTCTAGTTGAATAGCCATGACCTAGGAGTTCGAATTTTATAGTCGAAAGTAATGATGTACAGATACTTAAACATGTAGAGAGGGACACATAAATCTCAAAAATTGCTTTAATTGGGAGAATGCCTATATAGCTACAGTTCGATACAGCGCCACAGAAGGAAGCAGGTTAGGTAGTTTATACATTTCTTTACAGCACTTATTTTGTAAAATCTGCAATTTATTCAGTTTCTCTTTAACAGCTGAACCAAAAGTTGAAGCAAGAGAATCGGGTATGAATAAGTGAAATAAATTTTTACGGGAACAAAATCAGCCAATTTTCTAATCAAGCAAATAAATGGGCAAACTTTAATATAAATAGGATTAATATGGACATGCAAGCAAGCAATTTGCTAGCAGGAATGCTGACTACTCAATCAATTAAACCAAGGAAATTTAAATTTCAAAATACATTTTGTTTATTTTTGCGATGTCAAGGCTGCTGCACGACTGTGAAATTTTACCCGCTCTCACAGTCTGAAGTTATTGGCTAATAGTTTTTGCTCAATAAAATTCGTCTACATTATTTGACGTTTCCTTCATTTGATTGAAATTGTTGTCATTGTTTGTTGAAACTACAGTCGACAGACTTTCTACATATTTTCGAAATATTGTGTCCTACGATTAAGATCCCTGTATTTATCCAACAGCAGTAACATCATGATACCAAAGCGGGTCCGTATACTCCTTCCCTGCACCCCCCCCCCTCCTCCCTACACCGGTAAGTAATGCTGAAATGTATTGGTATGCTAATTTTGAATGCTTCCATCAAGTTTCGGTAATGTTTCAAATACGTTTTACAAACGGTGCACAACAGGGTCTTCGTAAATCGTTGGTAGTAAGATACATCGTGAAATCTAGATAATTTTAATCGGTTTTTATCGTCGTAGCAATCAAATTCAATTCCATACGTAGAAATTAATCTGAATTAAAAATTCAAAAATGCTGATTTGATTAGAAAACCTGCCTAAGTACATATCGATTATGGAGAATCCGTTGAATTTCCTTAATAAAGCCGGAGATACTGGGAGCAATCGATATGTCGTCGACATAAAAGCGGGATTAGAACAATTAATATGGGCCTGTATTGAGACTAAAGTTCATGAAAAATTTGGCAAAAAAGCTGATTATAATGTAGCTTTCGTTATCTTAAACAACCGAAATATAGAGGCAAAGTTATTAACGTACCGACTATTGAAGGAAATCTTTTTGCAGATACACACAATTATGAGCAAATATCGCAAATGAAACAGACGACACCCGAACAGGATATTCTGAAAAAATTTCGCCTGCACGACCAAGTAGCGCACAATTAAAAAAATTTTAACTCGCAGGGGAATTTTTATATGGAAAAACATGATGGAGAAATATTTTCAATCGTTTTTATTGGCCGCCTCGGTAGGAAAGTGGTTAGCATGCTTGCTCCAGCGACTGTAGGTCCGAGGTTCAATTTTTTGGTTTCAATTTCACGGCTGGTTTAGGATCAATGAATGAATCACTCATTATCCGAAATGAAAATATGATTATGAAACCTCATGTTAGGCGGCCAAATCGGAACTACCAATTGATGGGATATAGTGCCAGAGAGAGAGAGAGAGAGAAAGAGTTTTTATTGGTTTTGCGTGCGGATCGAAAATTATAAATTTTCGCCCGCACTCGTGCAGTCGGCTTCAATCTAAATTTACAGCTTCAAAAATTAAACAGAAAATGTTTGTGTCCATTTACCCGAATTTAGGAACATTTTTGTTAAATCGATCAATAGAAGATATTTTTACGTATAGCTACACGATGTTGTCATTTTAACCAGTTTATATGAGTTTAAAGGAAAGCAACAGTTCGACACCATAATTCTGAACTAGCAATATAACAATGAGGGGTTCTTTATATTTCTCGAAAAGGAAAACCACTCTGCAAAATATTTCATTGAAAAAAATTAAAACACAAACTAATTTTAGATAATCATCTTAAAAAATGTCGCAGTTAACTTTGTTTTATTAATCAATTAATTTGTTTATGTTTGGATTGATTTGTTGAAACACTATTATCTAAGATTTACCTATTGTTTAGTGAAAACCAAAATAGTTTGAATTTTTATCTGTTGTTAATTTAAACAATATTCTTTAACAAAACCGCACTAAAATTTTGAATATATGTTGAATTTTAAAAATTTTGAAAACTGTTGCTAAAATTTTAAAAATCTATCAAAATATTTTCATAAATCTGCTTACTTTAAAATGTCAATCAATTTCAAAATAACAACAAAAAATTTAAACTCGATATAAGCCTTCAAGGCTAAACTATATCCTTTAAGAAAACTAAAGGCGAACCTTGCTTAGTATAAACATATTATAAGAAAAACGTATTCTAAGTGAGTAACAAACAATCAAACATATTCCCTTGATCATTTTTATAACTACAGAAAATCTACTACCAAATAACTAAGCGCACTTTTGAGTAGTTACAGATAAAAAGTAACAGATACAAGTCCGTTCCATAGAAAAATCTAGGGGCCACGCGTGTTTTAATAAAAAAAAAAATCTGTGAAGAGGTCAATTTTCATATCGTATGGATTTTCCGAATATGTTTCCTAATGTTAGAAAAATCACTACTGAAGACTAAGCACATTTTTGAGCTGTTCTGATCAAAACTTAGAGATAAACACGTGCGCTTAATATTTGGTAGCGGTTTTTCTAAAACTAGGTAAAAAGCTCGGAAAAACCATACGATACGCATAAATTTTGCTTACTAAAACACCCGGGGCCCCTAGATTTTTCTATGGAATGGTATTTATCTGTTAGTTCTAATCCAGAACAACTTGAACAAGCGCTTATTATTTGGTATCGGTTTTTCTAACACTAGGAATAATGCTCGGAAAAACCATACGATATGCAAATTGACTTTTTCCCAAATTTTGTTTACTATAACATCCGGGGCCCCTAGATTTTTCTATGGAACGGTATTTATCTGTAAGTTTTGATCCAAAACAGCTCAAAAGTGCGCTGACTATTTGGTAGCGGTTTTTCTAACACTAGGAATAATGCTCGAAAAAACCATACGATACGCAAATTGCCCTCTTCACAAATTTTGCTTACTGAAACACCTGAGACCCCTAGATTTTTCTATGGAATTTCATCCATTTTTTTGTATTTATCTGTTAGTTTTGATCTGTGATGATAATTTGAAAGAATACTACACATTTTTTCATAATTAACTACTAAACATTTCTCCGATAATTTAAGTGAGTATGATAGGGTTTCTGTTAAATTATGGACAAGCTTCATTCTATACAGGGTGTTTGGCAGGTGGACCGACAACGATTATGGCAGATTAAGGGGGTCATTTGGAAGCTTTCATCCCATGGAACCGATGTCTTAAGTCTCACGGTAACTGAGATGTGATATTTTTAAGTTTTTTTTAAATTACCGAAAATCTCACCTTTGTTATGACCATTTATAACTTTTTTGTTCTTAGACGTAAAAACACGAAATAACTTTTATTGTATTTTGCAGTGTGATTTTATTCTAAATAAATCATTATCTAATACAATCGGTGTAAGAAAAATGAGTTATGGGCTTCCAAATCCTAAAAAATGCTACATGTCATAGAAATCATTCAGTTTGTGGTCAACTTAAGAGATACTATTTCGCCGGGGCCAGGTTTAAGAATATACCTTTTAAGTTATTGATACATTTTTAATCAACTTCATTTATTAAATTTTGTTTCAAATGACCTCGTCCACTCCGTATGCATGCAAGGTACATTTTCTTATCTCCAAGGTTGTTGTGCGAGATTTTTCATGTTTTTAAATGCGACGCTTATCATTTCAATTAAAATTTCTATTGTGAGTACTTTTGTTGCGTACAGTAATTGCTTAGCAGGTATATGAAAACTACTAACGAAGTGGTCTAAAATATTGCGGCCCAGTGGTTTGGTAAAGAAGGTATTTGTTACAGTGATACCATGAAAGAGCAAAGTTGCGTGTTATTCTGAGATTAATTTAAAATTTTTATTAACAGGTCTGTTAATGTCATCAACTAAAATAAAATCGTTATACCATTACTTTGATATTAAAAAGAGTTGTAGAAAATAACTCTAGATTAGTAGAAAATAATAAGCCATTAGAACGGTCATTTATCATTTCTTAGAAACAGCTTAGTGTTATATTTTTGGCACAATTTTCTATATTCAGCTGAATTCACAATACAAAACACTGTATCTTTTATCGTTGTTAGGATTAACTTCTTCGGTTACTGAGTTATAATGCCAAAATTGCATCCAGTTTATACGTTGCTGATAAAATCAATTTATTTAAGTCATCATCAGTGTTTTAGCTCAATAAAAAAATATTTTATCCACTGCATCATATTATAACAAGTCATTATAATCCTTAAACTGTAACCACATACTACTATATACTTAATTAATGATTAATAGGAATTTCACAGTACTAACATAGCAAAAAATTCCGTATTTTGCAACAACAACACAAATATTAAAAGGAAATATTTTTTTGTTTTTGTGTATGTTGATGGACAAGACAATGCAATGATATTCCCTGTAATTTATTATACTGTCATTTGTAACACCAATTGAAAATTAATTATATTTACACTCGATTTTGTAGTTTATTTCTGTTGGTGATCATTACAATTACGATTTGTTGTAAAGTTTATACTTGAAAATTATTTATTAACAACCGAAACATAATCAAAAACAATAAAATAAAATATTTGTATATACGATATTAAAATTAAAATAAACACAACAACAAACAATAAATATTTTCGCATGCAAACATGAAATTTATAAAATTTTTTCCTTATTTTCGCACAAAATGACAACAACAAAATTTTTTTATTTTTAAAAGATTGTTTGCAAAAATAAATTTATAAGTATATATATATATTTATAATATATAATATGCAAGAAGATTTATGGCTTATTCTTAAAATAATAGTAATATAGTAGAAAAATAATAAAATAATAATATAGTGCCTTGAAAACACATTAAAATTGAAAATCTAGAATGAAAAAAAAATCGCGCGATAAAAAAAGTCATATTAGGAAAGTTGCCAAGTGCAATTTTTCAAAGTCTTTAAAAAAAATTTTGCAATTCATTATTTTATTTGAGAAAAGCAAGAAAAAAAATATAATAAAAACGATGATAATAATATTAAAAACAAACGATCAAAAACTACACATAAATATAATATTATCAAAAATTAATTTTCTAGAATTTAATGTTAATTGATAATTTCAATTCATAACAAATTACAAAAAATATTGTTGCCGGTTTGTCTGTGTTTTTGACACAAGTCGCTTTGAAATTTTTTAGTATTTGTGTGTTCGAGATATCAGTAATTTATGAATGTTTACAATTATGACAGATTTAACTCAACACATATCCGTATACCCACTTGGTACAATACTGTAACAATCACTTCCTACTGTAAGTAATCAATTTCACGCGCGTTTTTCCTAGAAACCTATTAATTAGTGTCACTTAAGAAAGAAATGAATAACCTTACACAAATTATACTTTTTGATGATCTGTTCGGCTGTGTTTTTATAAATTTATCATCCGCAGATTTAGAATATTGTAAATAATTTCAAAGTGAAGGTCACTACAAATGTTTTACGCACTATTGCTAATCTTATGAATCTTTCGACAAATGTACACGTTTCGAAAGCGTTGCATAACAATTTACTAGTACAACTTAAGGTGTACAGAATAAAAGTATAGTATTTTGTTTATATTTTAAGATGAATGCTTTGATCGAGAAATCAGCGGATCTTAAACGAATAATTTAAATTACAAATAAAGTTGCACGAATTGTTAAATTTTATAAATATTGAGTAAAACATCTCTTAGTTTACGGAAGTAAAATGCTAACAAATCACAAAAACTGTATGTATGTACGTGTATACAAAATAACATACATTTAGCTAAAAATTGTTGCAAGGAACATAGTATATATTTTGGAGTGATTTATTCATGAACAAACAAAATAATTAGAGTGACGAAACTAGACATTAGAAATAATTTCCCCATAAAGGATTGGTGGCGCTTATGATCTAATGTAGTAGATACAATCTTTTATTAATATTTGGCTAATATTTATCAAAGTTAACATGTTGATATTGTGTTTCAACAAAAACATTTGGCGACAAAGTGGTTTTTGAAAAGGTTTTGATTAAAACATTTAAGGAGGGAACAATATTAGGTTTCACAATTTAAATTTTTTAATTTTTAATTAAAATGTCAATGTCAATGGTTTGTGAACAGCTTGAAATTGGAAAACTAAATTTGCAACGTAAATTTGGTCACGGGGATATATAAATTGACGTGTAATTATTATAGTAATTATTGTATCGGTCAAAGTGTGCGATCCTTTTCAACAAGATTCGCAGAACACATAAACGAAATTAATAAAACACAAATTAAATCTAATTATGCCCAACATTTGACAGTTGAAAAACACACATTTACTGGTATACATACAAAGTGTTATACAAATTATATAAAAACCCAACCATGGACAGATATGAAGAATTGGAGATATGCAAAAATCAAAATTGTACCCTGATGTTAAACGACAAAATTAACACTCACACTAATATGTTTGAATTTTTGACTTACAGATGGCAAATGTGTAAGAATCACAACAATCTGTTTCGAACAGATGAGATTATTGATTTGAAAAAAATCAGTTTTCTCATCAGGGCACGACGACTGATGTGGTATTGTTACATTGAAATATTGTCTATACATATAGAACAAGAACATGTAGTTGTACTTCTAGCAAATTACTGCGTAGCGTACGAAATTTTATTCTTTCACATTTTCATCTATCTATCCCTTTCGAGTCCTGATATCACAAATGTGAGGAACTTAATGTAAGAAAACAAAAAAAAAATTGATGTAACTAAAGACCAGACCGTACAATTGTGATAATAAATATATACCTAAGCACAAGCAGATAATTTTTTGTATAAATGTATGGCAAACCGCCCAACTATCACAAACGTTACACTCAATTTTTGAGTTACTTGAAGTCATCGATAATTAAACCGTCGCATTAGTTTGTGAAATTTGGGTGAGTTGACCTTTAAAACACCATGTACCACATTCCGCAGTTTTATCTTAAAAACAGTTCGATTTTCCGAGA
Organism: Nephrotoma appendiculata; assembly: GCA_947310385.1. NCBI lineage: Eukaryota > Metazoa > Arthropoda > Insecta > Diptera > Tipulidae > Nephrotoma > Nephrotoma appendiculata. The sequence continues at coordinate 138,693,054 of OX371225.1, read as the reverse complement.
AAAACCACCCTCAAATTTGTGTGGTGCGTCCCATATACTTATATATTTTATCATGGTTGTTCTTTGTTGAATAAATTCGTATTATTTAATCATATGCAAATGCCGTCTCTTGTGAGCCAAGATAAACCGAAAAACTGATATCGTACTCATCAAGAAATAGCAACCACAACATTTATTTTAAGAAATCAGGTTTTATTAAAAGTAAAATAAACTGTTTTATACATTTATAACATATTCAGGTATGCATATCTCCTCTGCACCTCATTTTCATCTATCAACCATCTACCTTGGCAAAAAACAACTAAAAAAATAGTATGGCGTGACACATGCGTGATAGTGAATTTTTAATCATAATATTTAAGTACTAAACAAATATAAAACGCAATTTTTGTCCTTTGCAATTTTTATCCTTTTGACATGACGAAATTTGTCACATAATCAAAATTTTTACAAAGGATGTTATTGCAGAATTTTAATTTTTTTAGAAGTGAAAGAATCGACTTACGAGGGCAAATCAAAAAGTCTTGCAATATCATATGAAAAAAAAAGAGTGAGTGAGACAGCAATATTTTTATTTTTCGACATAATCTCTTTTAAGGTTTATACATTTGTCACATCGATCAATTAACTTGCCTAAACCCTCTAAAACAAAAAGATTTCTTTTGCTCCATAAAATATTCATGTACAACAGACTGTACTTCACAGTCACTGGAAAATTTCCAGCCCCTTAGTGTTTTTTTTTTTAAATTGGGAAACAGAAAGTAGTCACGGGTGCCAAGTCTGGACTGTACGGTGGATGCGGAATTTCCACGAAGCCGCAGTCCTTTAATGCAGCTTGAGCAATATTAGCCTTGTGCACTGGTGCATTGTCGTGACCAAACCAAGATTTTTTTCCTAACTTTCATTGGCCGTTTTTCCCGGATCGCTTTTTTCAATTTTCGCAAAACCTCTGCGTAATATATGCCTGTGATTGTGGTTTTCGGTGGCATATAATCGATTATCAAAATTCCTTCAGCATCCCAAAAAATTGTTGCCAAAACCTTACCAGCAGACGGTTTAGTTTTGAATTTCTTTGATGATGGTTCATTACGGTGGTTCATTATTGCATCGATTCTTGTTTGGATTCCGGATCCCAGTAATGAAGCTATGTTTCATCGCCTGTTATTATGTTATCCAAGAAATTTTCTGGATCTTCTTTGTACATATCTAAAATCGCCTTTGAAGTTTGAACACGCATTTTTTTTGTTCAACATTCAACAAATGGGGAACCCATCGCGCACTTACTTTCGACATGTGAAGGTGGTCATGTAATATAGTATATGTGGTACCGTATGAAAGAGAAAGTCTCCACGCTAACCGCCGAACACAAATACGCCGGTCCTCCAATACAATAGATTCGGCCCAAAATTACGTGTTCATGGCTAATAGCATCTGCTGGCCGACCCGAGCGGTTGTCGTCTTCTAATGACTCCCGACCACTTTTGAATAATTTTACCCACCTTGTTACTGTGGCATATGATGGTGCAGATTCGCCGTAACTTTTGATATATAGTTGAATATATAAATTGCATTTTGTCCATCTTTACAGAAAAATTTAATAACGGCGCGATATTCAATTTCATTCATTTTAAGAAAAATTCATAACACGTGTTACTAAATTGACAAAAACAAACGAACTGTAAAATTTACATCGAAATGTTCTTCTAGAAGTTTCATCGCGACAAAAATTGATTTTGAAAAATATATTGTTGTCTCACTCACTCTTTTTTTCATATGATATTGCAAGACTTTTTGATATACCCTCGTATAAGTGGAAATCAAATCGATTCGAAGAATATTTTCAGAAAACTCGGAAAATAGCTTGTCAAAACGACCAACTTTTAACCCTCACAATTGTAACAGCTGGGCTTTAATTCATACTAAAGAGAGTTTAGAAAAATGATTTTTGGCGGTAATATTTTTTTTGTCACAAACGTGACATACAGGCTTTAAGCTATAAAAAGAAAAATTATTTTAACGTAATATATTGTAACCCTCACATTTGTGACATCGGGTCTACAATTAGTTCAAAAAATAAATATAGTTCGACTCGAACGGGGTATATTCCATTTTAACAATTAACTTTTCGAATTCACGAATTTTTATATTTTTACTTTGGTTTTTTCAATTGTACGATTATCTATTGCAAACATGTCAAAACTAGCATAAATTGTGGTTAAGTTTAATTATTTTTTTTGTAATTACAATTTTTAAAATAACTTGAGATTCTTAAGTTTCGTAATTTTGAAAATTCAAATCATTTACAACAAAATGTATTTGGCTCAATAAACACAAAAAAATCAATAATCATTGATTTTTTATAATGACGTGAAAAGTTGACGTCTTGATTTTATTAAACACAACTTTTCGTTGAGGTTTTGTGTAACAATCGTTAGAAATAATGCCTGTTGTTTATATGACCGACGATTATGGTTGATCACTTAGCACTGTCAGTATAAATTAGATATCATGTCTTTTATAGGAACTACATTCTTATAAGTATTTTTAGATTGCTGACGCCTAGAATTGACCACTTGGTCCTTTCAGTATAAAGTAAACATCAAGTCTTTTCCAGAAGCCAATTTTTATATAGGGGTCATCTAATTTTTTTAAAACAAAATTCTCCGTTGGAACTTTGTGCAGTAATTATTCCAAATAATGCCTTTTATTTATATGGCCGACCTATAGGATCGATCTTTTTATTTTTTAGAACATGATTTTTTATTTTTTATTAATTATGTGGTCTTATGTACCGAACATTTATGATTTTCTACAATTTTCAATAAGTAAGTAGATATGTTTATTTGGGATGCATTAACCTTCTATGTAAATGGAGCCTATATACATATATACATATTCTTATTGTTGTTTAGTCAACTTGAAACGATTAAGTTTGAGAAAGAAGGCAATTCCCGCGTGTCCACGACACTGAGGTAGTTAATCCATACAAAATAGTCCGTCGGGTGAAGGGTAAATAATTTCGCGAATGCATAACTCATACTTCAACAAGTTTCGATCAGTAAAATAGTTTTTTTTCTAATTTTTATTCTCAAATTTACCGATTTCGTAAGAGTGGAGCGATTGGGAAAAACAGATGTTGCTTGTATGCTTCAGCTGTTTTAGTGTAATTTCAAACAAATTTCTGAACATCATATTTTGTAAATGTTTAATTTCCTAATAACACTGTAAAAGATAAAAAGCTCCCACTTAACTGCCTTTTTCGGTATACAGAATTCCACCAATTTGTGAAAGGTTCTCCAAATTAACGGAAAAATTCAAGTACAATGAAATTTTGATTGTGGATTTTCAAACTTTGCAAGTATCTCAAAATTAATGGAATAAGTTTAAGATGCCTGTAGAGATGCTGCATACACTACCTTCATTTCTTAAACGAAAATTAAAGTTACTTTACTTTTCTAAAACCTGTCCTGTATAAAAGCGATGCCACGTACACATATCTACGGACGACTTCTAAAAACAGTGTTTATGGGAATTTTTAATTTTTTTATGTGAAATAGATATTTCGAAATAAAGCGCAATCTTCATTGCAATAACAACGCCGACGTAGATCCTAACTGCCGCGATGACCAAATGGTTCGATATTAGGGATTTTTAAAACAACTTTTTCGGTGGAAGCCAATTCAATTTGGGTTGAAACAGTGTATTATGTCTTGTGGAGAGACAGGATATTGTTTTAAAATAAATGTTTATCAGGGGAAAAAACAAGCTAAAGAGAACCAGTTTGAAAAATTTCAATCTCTTACTGGACTTGACGAGAGAGTAGTTATGAATATGGACGAGGCATTCACTGAGCCAACCAAGCACTTCTTTAGCAGTCATAAGCTGGTGGCTTCCTGGCCAAAAAGGCATTCGGTGCACCGGAACAGCCAGATACAACCAAATGGGCATGAAAACCGCAGGTACAAATGCCCTAAAAATGATCATAGCTTGAAAAAGGAAATATGTATGTGGATTTTATGATTACAATTTTGACAAAGAAATCGAGATATTGGCACTTGTTTGGAAAGACAATAGTTTTGTAAAAAAATTATCGAATCATCAACAAATTGCACCGCAACCTTATTTGATAAACCGCCACAATAAATACATTGGAGGTGTTGGCAAATTGGACTGGCCCATGCAAAAGTACTGAATAAAAATTGTTGAAAAAAAATTAGCACTTTTGACTATTTACAAACGGAATTGAGATAACTATTTATAATGCTTATGTTCTGTATTCTGTATTCATTGCTGACTCACAGTAAAGTACCATTTTTGAATTTTAAAAGAGAGATTGCAATGAATTATCTTATGAAAAGAAATTTTATTTCGAATCTATTACATATAGGTTGAGCCTCAACATCTTCAATTCACAAGAGGAGTGTAAAATCGAACAAAAGTGGTCCAGGTCATATTAAAGGACGGACACCAGGAAAACAACGTAAATTGTGCAAAAAATGCTAGAAAGCAATGTCCTATCTGTGACGTAAAAATTTAAATGGATTGTTTTGAAAAATTCCATAGTGGATAGATTTTTTATATAAATATTGAATATTATGTTACTTATTTTGCTATATAATTTTTATGTAAATTTTTATTTTGTATGGGTTCAATAAAATATAATAAAATATTTCTCTAAGCTGTTCGATTTTCATTTTTTGTCTTATGCCCCATTGGCCCCAATTGGAGATCAAAAATAAAAGCTCAAAAAAGCTATTAAATGTATTAATTAAAAATTAAAACCTATTAGAAGTGGTAGGCTAATGCATGTCCTTAACAAAAAGTGGGTACTAAGTAAAAAAAAAGTTGGTCCCAAATTTAATAAATCCCTACTTGTTTCCTTGTTCATTGAAATATCAAGCACTGCTATCAGACAACTTCAATCTGAAGAAATCACACAAAACAATCTGTTGTGCACAAGCTCATTGGGTGGGCACGATATCTTTACACCACAATTTTCTTTTGTAAATTTTTGTTTGTTTTGTGCCGAAACATAATCAAAAATAATGAAATCAATCAAAAACCTCTCTCTCTCTCTCTGGCACTATATCCCATCAAGGGATTTGGCCGCCTCAAATGAGGTTTTATAATTATATTTTCATTTCGGATAATGAGTGATTAATTCATTGATCCTAAACCAGCCGTGAAATTTTTTCCTTGTCACCACCGGGACTTTCGGTCGCTGGAGCAAGCATGCTGACCACTTTACCACCGGGGCGGCAATCAAAAACCTGCTTTATTGAAAAGTTTTCTAGGAACCCTAATTATGTTGTGATTCGTTTCACTAATGTTCATGATTGCTGGTGGTACAGTGAATTCGTGCTGCGTTATGAATATTAACCAAGCTCATATGAAATTGCATTACAACAAACTGACATTTTATTTGATCTTATTGCGAGATGTAAAGGAATTAACTGGACTTAAACCAGAACGAAAATTATTAATTTCTATAAAAAATAGATCTTTGAAATAACTTTAGTTTGCCGAATTCCTTGCATCCAGTGTACGATAATTTACCATTTGATAAGTACGGCTTCGCTGAGTTCGCGAGAGCTTCCGTTAACTCAAATATTGCTAAAGCAATACCATCTATTGATAGTTACGAACGTAAAGAAAATCGCTTATAGATGTACCAATATCGATGACAGGAATGAACAAAAAATCATGTTCAGCTGATATAACAACCACACAAATAAGATCGTGTACTACTGCACCGGCTAATGAACGGTAACTCAAGTTCAGAAATAGAATGTATAATCCTCGGAAATACACCCACTTTAAAATCATTAGGTACTATAAAAATTTCAAACAGTGTTATTTAAAGTTGAAATCGAAAGTAAACGATTATTGGCAAAAAAAATCGAAAAATTAGGTAGATCTAAGCTGGCACATTTATTTAAAAGCTCAAATCGCAATATTTAACTAAATTTTATACATAAACACTGGTATATTGAGAACAGATTTATATTCAATTATCATATAGGGAGTTGGAGCTAGTAGTTTCCTATCTATTATTACTAACATCAAAAGCCTGAAATTAACCATTTATCCTGTTATAAATATTAATATTGTGATGTGTTCATAACAGCCCGTCTTAAGAAACACCTAACATAGAATTGACGTTTATTCAGGTAAGAATTAACTATTTATGTTAAGTAAAGCGGAAACTTTAGCGTAAATAATTTCAGCCTCATATTCAGCCCATCTATCTACATACATATTTAATTCTTATTCATTTCATATTCAATTCATATTCAATTCATATTTAATTCATATTCAATTCATATTCAATTCATATTCAATTCATATTCAATTCATATTCAATTCATATTCAATTCATATTCAATTCATATTCAATTCATATTCAATTCATATTCAACTCATATTCAATTCATATTCAATTCATATTCAATTCATATTCAATTCATATTCAATTCATATTCAATTCATTTTCAATTCATTTTCAATTCATTTTCAATTCATTTTCAATTCATTTTCAACTCATTTTCAATTCATATTCAATTCATATTCAATTCACTTTCAATTCATATTCAATTCATATTCAATTCATATTCTACTCATATTCAATTCATATTTAATTCATATGCAATTCATATTCAATTCATATTCTGCTCATATTCAATTCATATTTAATTCATATTCAATTCATATTCAATTCATAATCAATTCATTTTCAATTCATTTTCAATTCATATTCAATTCATATTCAATTCATATTCAATTCATATTCAATTCATATTCAATTCATATTCAATTCATATTCAATTCATATTCAATTCACATTCAATTCACATTCGGTTCATATTCAATTCATGTTCAAATTATGTATATTCAATTCATATTCATTTCTTTTCAAATCATATTCAATTTAATTATGAATATCCGAATACCATTACTCAAATGGCCCTTTTTGTAATATCTTGAATACCCTAGTTCTAAGAAAAGAATATTGAATTGATTATATCTTTATGTAAGTATAATCGATATAAATTTGCTCGAGGTAATTAGATATGGATGAATCATAATTTATGAAAGTAAGGCAAACAAAGCACTGATAAGGCAAAATATAAATATATACAATTCAAGAATATCTAATTACAAAATAAGTTTATTAACTACAGCTAAGCATGGATGCTAAGTATCGTACATAAGGAAAATTACTAAGAAAAATGTTTGTAGTTTTGTAATGACAAATATTTTATTCTTAAATGACTCATACGAGTAGTAACGTAAAAGTGAAATTAGAATACGCGCATATGTTTAATGCATAAAGACGGTCAAAGTACATATTATGGATTTTCTTTTCTTTTGGAAAACAAAAATTGCGCATTTTTATAATTTGCCGTTACTCACTATGCATAATAATTACAGTCATTAATACTATTTGCCGCTTTGTGTGGGGTAAGTAATTTTCCTGAAATTCCACATAACTGTAATATTGTTTCACTATAGTAATTAAGTGTGTACCCCAACTATTTATTTATACAAAAGAATCGTCTTGTATATCGTGATGGTAATGAATTATTTATTTATTTTTTGTTGTTGGTTGTCTCATATCAAATTTTACATTTATCAAAAATGAATTATACTTAAATTTCTCGATGACATTGCAAAAAAGTGTTTGAAATAAAAACGTTCTTCCTGAAATATTTTTCTTCTCATTTTATATTTAATCTTCAAATAGTTTATGTTGATAGAAAATGTTTTATTGTTGTATTTTTTTGTAATTTGTGTCACAAAATTTATAGTTTTTAAAGGCTATTTTCAGTTATATTTATTTATCTAATTGCGCTTCTTACATTTTTCCTCTAAATTATTATTATTTTTTTCTCAAGATTCTTACAGTATAAAGACACCCGTACTGGTACACTTGTACTATATGTACGACTACTAGAAATCGTAAGTTCCAATGTTATTCGACTAATTTATAGTTGCACAATTTATAAATCAACAAGTTAATTTAGAGCAATATAAAATTAAAGATTTATTATGAGGAATAAATTTTGTTACTTTGTTTTTCTAACAAGGAAGGAAATATGGGCCATTTTACTGCTTACTTACATCATATTACAATGATCAGAAATTATTTTAAACCATTTTTATTTTTGTATTTAGTTGTCAAATTGGCTTAATAGAAAGGTGGTTTACCCTAAATTGTATTCTAAATTATTAAAAAAAGTGTTGATAAAACCAAACTATATGCAGGTTAAACTTAGCAATTTAAATTTTCTGTGCTTTGTTCTTCTGACAGTTTTGTCAATACCATATTTTGAAATATTTGCTAAGAGTAACTTTTGAAGTACTGGAAAATGAAATAACATGTGCAAAAGTATTGGTTGTAATAAGATCGATTTATATTAATTTTGCTATGGCTTCATCCCACAGATGGATTTTTACATAATCAAATTTATTCTTGATTTATACATAACACTATTAAATCCACTAGGATCGATTGGTACTAGTATCTCTAATATATTTGTTCCACGTATAACTTTAAATAATTAAAACCAACCAAATGGCACAGTGGTTAAAGCTTTGGCGTTTGGATCGGGAGGTACCGGGTTCGAATCCCGATAGGGGCAGGATGCAAAGTGAAATTTCATTAACAGATTTCGATCTGTGGTGAAATGTAACACATCTATGACCCCCTGTCGATGTGCAAAACCCATGGGCCGACCCATCTTCCATGCCGGTATAGGTTGGCATGGAGCTTGCAATGTGCAGATGGTCTTAAATCGGTCCTATAGCCGTACGTCCTCGAGTTGGCCGGTAGGCGTAAACTAAGGACGTAAAAAGCATAACCGCGGAAGAGCAGGGTGAGCCTTGAGCCCCAAAACAGATCGCATAGTTACCAATAAAAAAAAATAAAAAAAAAAATAAATAATTAAAATTTGAAGATTTTGTATATAGACTAGTTTATGATGCCAGAGGCGCTACTTTAAACAAAATTTAAATCGATTTGTAAAACTTTGTATACTGTACAATGCGCTCTTGAACCCAGATCTTTTGGTCTAGATAAGGCGGTATAATGTTAATGACTTAGAAATATTACAAAGTGCAATACGAAGGTAGAATCCTACTCTAGCTACTCTGGTTCATATCATTTGAGTATGATATTTGGTATGGAGACCCCACTTGGTTGATTTACTCATGTAATGCCCTACACAAGTTAAATAAAAATAATTTAATTTATGAAATTACAAGACAGGAGAACTATTTAAACATATCAAACCTAAATTACTAATATATGTATATAACGCAATATCACTAATGAATTGAATATGAATTGAATATGAATTGGATATGAATTGAATTTGAATTGAATATGAATTGATTATGAATTGAATATGAATTGAATATGAATTGAATATGATTTGAATATTAATTGAATATGAATTGATTATGAATTGATTATGAATTGAATATGAATTATATATGAATTGAATATTCGAAATCATATCAATAATTTATGCGACAAAGTCATCGAAAATCGGATCTTCCGAATTCCTGCCAAGAAGCAAAACTGGACTTTTGAACGACGTTATACCCCTTAATTAATCCCATAAAATATTCTTTCAAATCCAAAATATTGAGTGGATATCTTAGACACAAGTTGCTTCATTTACATTCAAAAATGGAGTGTTCTTATTGAAAGGCCGTTTACTTTTAAAAACATTTGAATTAGTGGGGCGAACTGATTTCGGCCAAAACTCAGTAGGATCTTCAAATTTATGGAAAATGCTTAAGTATGAAGTTAGTTTGAGCACTAGCAGTCAATTTGCCTGGGCTAGAAATGAGGAAAAATTTTTTTCAAAAAACAGTTTTTAGTCAAAAATCGACAATTATGATTAATTTGTTGAAACCTGATCAAAACTGGTATTGTTCCAATTTAGAAACTTTTAGTTTATTGTTGTTTTCTCGTAAACTAAATTTAATTTAAAATTAAAAAATTTAAAAAATTTAATTTTTTTATTTTTAAATATTTGCAAAAGTCGAAAAAGCTCTTATGGAAGCTGCCACTTCCGCAAGAAATAATAAAAATTGTTTTCGAATTTGATTTAAATGTGATTTTTATCTTTAGTTTAAAACTTAAACACTTTACGTTAAAATACACTTAGTTTAAATTTAACGAAATAATATATTTTTAATTTAAAATTTAAAATTTTAAGACTTAATTTTCTGCAGAGATTCTACAAACAAAATATCTTAATTTTAAAGTAGAAAATTTTAATTCAATTGAGGATCTTTGTAAAAGTAAATAAATCTTATTGATTATGGTCATTTCTTCTATAGGCCCTGCTATCAAAATGATTTGAAGTGTTCCATATTTCGTTAAAAAATGTAAAGTATTCTGATAAATGTTTATGCCTTTTTGTGGGTAAACAAAGTAGTTCGCAAGGTATTAAAAAGTAAAACTGATACTTATAAAGTGTCTTCTCTCTCGCAACGAATGATACCATTTTCTCCTTAAGTTCTGCAGATCTATAACCATACATTTGTCTTTAGACCACACAAAGTTCTGCAATATCTCTGCGGTGTTGTAGGCTGTCTTAAGGTTTTTTGTAAGTCTGGCGATGCGTATTATTCTAAAATGCGTTTCTATATTATGTGTCAAGTAGATACAGACAGATTTAGATAGATAAGATAGCTCATTTGAAGTTTCTTTGAGGTTATTGAATTGTTGAGCTTATTCAACTTCCATAGACAAAATTGCAAAGAACATACTTCATGAAATATTTAAAGGCAGTTAAATAAGTAATCAATCATATAAATCTTTGATCATAAAAAAATAGAAACATTTATGGGACGATCACATGGTTATTTTTAAGGGCGATTAAAAGGGATCTGCCACACAGTATAATAGAATAAATCGTTGTTATAAATGGGACACTTAGTCTTGAAAACAGTTTGATCTATATTGCTAAATTCTTAAATATATGGTATTTTAGTACCCAGTTGCAAATGCAAGTCACTAACAGCTAATTAGTTATACGCCAGATAAACTTTTTGTATAATAATTTGTTTCCGGGAGAAATAACGTAGTGTAGGCTAGTTCTTAATCATAAACTGAAAAAAATCTGGTCAATGATTAGATGGTCAACCATCCAAACCGAAAATGTCCGAAAATACGAGTGATTACATAATTAACACAGATAATCTATGTGACGATATTGATGACAAAATATTTGTCAAAAATTCCTCATATCCAGTGGTTCACGACCTGGAGGAACAAAATCGTGTATTACAAGAAAAACGACGTGACATTGAGAATCTATAAACTTGAATTATTCTTACGCATTTTTGTTGATACTGATGATAATGGAATGGCCGTGGAGCTGCTGTCTAGGCAACGTGACTAATTAGAGAAAACAAGTCACGATATAGATCAAATCATTACAAATGTACTAGTTAGCCAGAAGCTTATAAATGGAATTAAAAACGTATTTGAAGATTTAAAAGAATATTTGGCTGGTACAAAAAAGTTACCAGTTACAATTCTCAATCGTTTGCGATTTGAAGACGATATTGATGTTACGTCACAAACGCCAAAATCTTAATGATCTGTAGATCAATAGCTGAATGATAATATGAACGAAACTGCTGGAAGTTATGTCGATTATAGACAAAATTAACGAAAAAAATAAAATAACAAATGTACGAATACTTAAATGCCACAGCGAGAATTTGTAAATATGTACTTCGCATATTCTGCAATTGAATCCATGATTTTCTAGTTGTAATAGTTTAAACTCGCAGACACCGTATTAAGACTGCAATCAAAACAAGACTGCAAGCATCTTACAGAACAACCTGCAAACGTAAAGTGTTTTCAATCTCAATGATTTGCTAAATACATTTGTACGTTTCCAGTTAATGTTACTTTACTTCTTAAATTTCTCTCTGATCTTTTAGATGAGCTAACCAAAATTGTACGCCAACTTCTGTATTTTTGAAGTACACAATTCCAAAAAAACTTCGTGCCATGAATCCTTTTCCTCCTCAGTTTTCACAGATTTTGTTACAGTGTCTTTTTTACAACGCAAAGGCATCGATATTTACCAACAAGTATATTATTGCGATAGTAATTTAGTTAGTTTCTAGAGGATATTAGCAGTCGCTGAAAAAATTTCTTATTAATTGCGACTATATTCTTCTTTGGATACTTTGACAATATCTAAATAGATTTGTGAACTCCGTTTTACCAGTTCACTAAGTTTTATTTAAAAATGTCTAGTCTGCTTCCTTTACGCTCAACTCACCGATATCCCAGTTCCTCTTGGTTTCATTAAAGCGAGTCTCAAATTGTGTGAGGTGATTATTGCTTTTTATAAACACGCAATCCAACTCCTCATACTTTTGATGTTTATCGCCTACGGTCGAAGGCTCTTGTGAGAAATGTTCGGGGATCTATAAAGCACTCAGTTTGTATTTTTGGAATTCTAAAACCAAAAATTTATTGTTGGTTTATTGTTAATGCATGCTGTTTTTTATAGCTGCAGTTTGCAGCTGATTTTGTTTTTGCTCGTACCACAACGACAACCACTATGGAAGAATGACTTAGAATTAATTTTGACTTTATACAGCGATTCGCAGAATGATTGCAAATTGGAATGCAGATTTTTGCCGGTAAGCATCACACTGTAGCATAGACGATGCAAACGGAAGAGATTTAATAGAAAATGAAGCTGACTATTTACTTTGTGAATTTTATACCGCTCACTAATCTTAGCTTCTAAGCTTAAAATATTTTGAAAAGAATATCTAATCAAAATTGCATTAAATTGGAAATGAATAATTCAAAATAAATACATAATATCGATCACTTCCTGTCATCAAGATGTGAGGAAACGGCTTATTACACAGCTATATAGTTCGAGAAGTTCAAATGTGATCAACACTAGAAAAGAGCTCTTCAATTAATACTTGGACTGGTCAATCACTTGCGGCTTGGCATGCCTTTGCATCACATCATAAACAAATCACAAAACTATTTCGATTTGTGCATTTAACAGGCTTTATAATTGTTTAGTTTGAGGGATGCGCTCTGAGTCATTTGAAATTGTAAGCAAAGATTGCTAAAGGACTCTACTAGCCTTAATTTATTTTTCCCTGTTTTCATTCAACTATATGGCTGCTCAAAGGTAGTTTTCAATTTTTTAGATAAAATGTAAATGATTTTATTTCTAAGAATTTAAAGTTCCCGAATAAAAAAATGCTATTCCAAAACTGATTATGACAGTTTCGAGAGCGCAAATATATATGTTTAAACTAAATCTGAGCCATTCTAAATAGTTGTTTTCCAATCTTTTTGTAGAACGATTTTAGTAATCATAATAAGGGGTCTAACTATATTTTTCTAGCCCCTCCAAAATTTCTTAAGATTTTTGTGTTTAATCGAACAACCATCCATTATTTGGTGGAGTAGATTTAATCTTAGATTCAAACTTTTTTCTTGAAGTTACCGCATCATACATCAACTATATTCAGCACTGTAATTGTTGTGGCCAATACACGACTTACTTTTACAAATGCACAAGTCTACAGAACCTACTGGCATTGTGAAAAAGATTCTCTTGTATAATCAAAAATCGTTATTCCTGTTAAATTACAAAAAAAAACCTCAAGTATTAAGTTTCACTTCAATCAGTCAATCCATCTGACCTGTAGAGAAGCATAGACATTAAAGCAAAAAAGTCAAGGTCAATGTCAAAAATTGACCTTTTGCTTAAATTTTGGAAAATGAGTAGCGGAACCTATTTTCTCATATTTAGATATAAGATAAATATTTGCAAAAACGAAAAATGGAAGGTGGCGCGTCGAGTTAACTGATTTGGACTAAATATCATTGAAATTTCCAAATTTATGGAAAAAGCTAGATTATGAAGTTTCAGTCCGATTGATCAGTCCGTCTGCACTATACAGCGTGCAACATTTTTTACGTAATTTTCAAAGTATTTTGCAAAAACCGAAAAAGCTCTCATGAAAGCGGCTATTTCCGATGAACAAGTATGAAGTCTAGACTGTTCTAGACCGAGTCTTTGTAAATGCTATACTTTTAAACAAGTTTTCAAAAATAAAACTGCTCCTATAGGTATATATACGAATGTATTGTAACATTAAATGGATTACATATCATCGGTAATCGCCAAACTACTGAATGTTTAGAAACAGACGTTTTCCCCCTTTTTAAATCTGGCAACCAATAAAAAAAAAATCTTTTAAATCAATAATTATCTACCGTATGCAAAAAAGGTTATGTTAGTACGATTGTTTAAGTTTTCGCCGACAATCAGAAATCAATTTGGTTTCACTGCTAAATGTGGTAGTACGGTAGTCTGTTTAAAATTGACAGACTACTTAAGTAGTGAAAGGATGGAAAACACCCGACTGGATGCTTGTTTTTAAGTATTAAAAAAGCTTTTGACCCTTAGTATCAGTTAAAGGAATGAATAGTGGCATAGAAAAAAATGAAAAAAGGCGTACCACAAGGATCCAATTATATGCTGATGACGGAATACTTATAAAGGGTGATTTTTTTGTGGTTAGGATTTTCATGCATTAGTATTTGACAGATCACGCGGGATTTCAGACAAGGTGTCAAAGAGAAAGATGCTCAGTATGCTTTGACATTTCATAATGAATAGACTTACTAACGAGCAACGCTTGCAAATAATTGAATTATATTACAAAAATCAGTGTTCGGTTCGAAAAGTGTTTCGCGATTTACGTCCGATTTATGGTCTACATAATCGACCAAGTGAGCAAACAATTAATGCGATTGTGACCAAGTTTCGCACTCAGTTTACTTTATTGGACATTAAACCAACCACACGAATGCGTACAGTGCGTACAGAAGAGAATATTGCGTCTGTTTCTGAGAGTGTTGCTGAAGACCGTGAAATGTCGATTCGTCGCCGTTCGCAGCAATTGGGTTTGTGTTATTCGACGACATGGAAGATTTTACGCAAAGATCTTGGTGTAAAACCGTATAAAATACAGCTCCTGCAAGAACTGAAGCCGAACGATCTGCCACAACGTCGAATTTTCAGTGAATGGGCCCTAGAAAAGTTGGCAGAAAATCCGCTTTTTTATCGACAAATTTTGTTCAGCGATGAGGCTCATTTCTGGTTGAATGGCTACGTAAATAAGCAAAATTGCCGCATTTGGAGTGAAGAGCAACCAGAAGCCGTTCAAGAACTGCCCATGCATCCCGAAAAATGCACTGTTTGGTGTGGTTTGTACGCTGGTGGAATCATTGGACCGTATTTTTTCAAAGATGCTGTTGGACGCAACGTTACGGTGAATGGCGATCGCTATCGTTCGATGCTAACAAACTTTTTGTTGCCAAAAATGGAAGAACTGAACTTAGTTGACATGTGGTTTCAACAAGATGGCGCTACATGCCACACAGCTCGCGATTCTATGGCCATTTTGAGGGAAAACTTCGGAGAACAATTCATCTCAAGAAATGGCCCGGTAAGTTGGCCACCAAGATCATGCGATTTGACGCCTTTAGACTATTTTTTGTGGGGCTACGTCAAGTCTAAAGTCTACAGAAATAAGCCAGCAACTATTCCAGTTTTGGAAGACAACATTTCCGAAGAAATTCGGGCTATTCCGGCCGAAATGCTCGAAAAAGTTGCCCAAAATTGGACTTTCCGAATGGACCACCTAAGACGCAGCCGCGGTCAACATTTAAATGAAATTATCTTCAAAAAGTAAATGTCATGGACCAATCTAACGTTTCAAATAAAGAACCGATGAGATTTTGCAAATTTTATGCGTTTTTTTTTAAAAAAAAGTTCTCAAGCTCTTAAAAAATCACCCGTTATATACTTCAAAGGTAAAGACTTAAATCTTTTATGGTTATAGTTTGATAAGAACTATTTTATTTTAAATGCCGAGAAAACTTAATTTATGCTATTTGGAAATGCAAATATTAGTGAAGAGAATAAGACTCAGAGATTATGGGGGTAAATTCTTATTGTTCGATAATATTTTTTTAAAACTTTATTTTAATTTGGCTCGAAGTTCAGTCAAAAATTATAAAATCAATCTAAGAACCTTCTTGATTTAAAAAAGTCTACCGTTATAGGTCGATATTCTGGTTCCGAAAATTTTGGGTGTAACTACTTGAGGTTGGAACATTTTTTGGAATATTATTTAATTTGACTCGAAATTAATTGTTTAAATAATTTTGTTGTTCTGTAATGTTCGAAATTAATGATATACACTTTTGAAATTGTCAGGAGAAGGTCTCATATTGAAAATCCATTTTTGCTCCGAAACTATGGAAGGAAACGTTATGGATATAACGATTATGATAATGCGTTACACGGTACTACGTTATAGCGTACAGCTTTTCTTTAGTTGAGTATGTAAGGCTTAAACGAATGGCGAACTAACCACACGAACTGTAAGTCACCGCCGTATGAAGCTAGTATTCCAAAAAAATAGACGAAACATATTTGACCACCCAATCGTTGAAATGTTTGGTTTCGATTTCTATTTGGACAATTATGACTTTGATCATACCAGAAATATTCAAGCAAATGCAACATTTCAACCAAAACCAATCCAAGGAAAAAATTCGCAATTTATAAATATTTTCATTTTAAAATATGTGGTACACAAAATTTATTCTCGATTGAAATCAGCCCAAAAATAAAACAAATCTCACATTTGATCGAAAATATGTGTGTTTAATTCATAAAAACGAAAATACTCGTACATTACTTGATTTTGAGAGGCCATGACTTGGTTTCTTTTGGAAATGTCCTAAATAATTTCTTAAAAATATAATCGCATACACGCGCATACAGTTTTATAGTCGTAAAGATCATATTAGCAAATCATCATGATGAATACCCTCAAAAATATTTTAAATTCATACCAGTGTAGAATACGTAATACCAGTATTCCCAGTGGTATGAATTATAAAAATATTTTTAAATTTAATTACGCAATTTAAAGACGACGAGATGAAAAACAATAAACATAACAATAAAACCAAAAAAGCAAAAAAAAATCTTTATTTATAAACAATTTTATTAATTATCTATTTTTAAATAAAATTTTTTTTTTATTCAATTATTTCTGTTCAAGGAATACTGTCTGACTGACAACGAATACAGAAAAAATAAAACGGAATTTAATTTTCTTTGGAAAAATCATTAGACCGTATTTTGATAACAACAAAAAATTTAAAAACTTGTACAAAGGACATAGACGTCCGTCCCTTCAATTTATAATGTAATTTAATTTTTTTTCTTCTACGAATATTCTAGGAATTCATACAAAAACCGATATTGTACATACCATAGATAGACGAGGGGATCGTAAACGTATATCGCATCGCATATACGACACAAGAATACAATAGAAAATAACAATTTAAAAATTTTCTACAATTCCACCTTCAATTAAAATAAGTACGAGAAAAACTAAATTGCGATACTAACAAGTATACTATTTCCTTATGTATTTTGACTGTACACACGTAAATATATACAAGTTGTGTACGTTTTACAAAATTTGTCCCTCATCGTCAGTTTAATTCAAATAAAAACTAATAACAAATTACTCCGAATGATTGCAATGTTTAACAAAAACAACAATATAGTACATATTATTGTACCAGATACACATAGTAAAGTAATAGTAAAATGATTACTGTTATAAATTTGCATTGAGAATTTGTAATAGTGATTCTCGACAGTAATTGAAAATTTCATCACGGTACACTCTCGAATGTAGAGAGTAATGTGCGGAAAATTTACATTTTTTATTCTGATGATTGTGTATTCAGTTTTCAGCACATGCAATTAAGGTCAATATATTTTTGTTCTAATTTGAACTAATTAATTTTTAATAGAGAAACGTGTTATGTACATAGACAAAATAATATAATTTAATTCAATGATTAGTGTGGGGGATATTATGGCGTCTCTCGTTCAAACCATTATTATTATAACGAATGATTAGAATATTTGGACTTGCACAAAATAACTGACGTTATAATGTACTTTAATTATAGTCATACAGTAAAATGTAGTTGAAATAGGACAGTTTAGAATATAAATTAGATGCTTTACGTATAATTGTTTCAGATTAAGGTAAATCAGGCAGGCTAAACTTTATTTACTTTTATCAATTCCTTGCGTTCAGTTTATATGGCGGTTGATTGAACTTTTTGATCAGAAGCGTAAAGTTCAAGCGTAATTATTTTTTTATATCATTGTATATCATTGTAATAATAGTAATTCCATTATAGTGTTTATGTTGTTAATTTGACAAATGATAATCAAATAGAATTTCGATTCAATAAAACAAATCTTCTATATAACCGCATATGAAAGACACATTCAGATAATCAGTTCTGTCAAAGCGATTGTATTTCATATCATTCATATCGATGACCAAGTAGTTCCATATGAAACACGGCATTACTGATTTAAACATATTTTCCACTATTTCTGCAACAGAAATGTTTCTCAAATTGATGAAAATATAAAACATTTTGAAATTTCAATAAATTTATTTTTTATTATTAAAAAATTAATTACATTTATATAAAACTTTAAAAACGTTTTTTTAATGCAAATAATATTTTTCTGCTAGAGAGCAAAAATAGAACAACTCAGTAGCTTTAAAACAAACAAAACATAAATAAATTTTTAAAATAATAATTAACTTAACGACATTTGTGAAACACAAAGTAGACAACCTTACTGGAGAATTTTGACATATGCGTAGTGGAGGATGCTTCATGAAATTAACCCTACACGCAATATTAATTGAACTTTAGGTATAGGGGACACGTTATAGGTGAATGCTTCATAATGAATGATACTTCCTTTCTGTCATATCAGGTGTTTATCTTTTATTTTAGGTTTTACCAATGCATTTAAATTTTCGAGAGTTGATAAAAACGTCTGGTTAAATTCTTGTGGCCCATACAAATATTGTTAATCAATTGAAATCTTCAGAAAAAACTAAAATAAACTCATAGTGATATTTAAATTAAACCAAACTAGCCATAAAATAATTCTCAGTTTATATCTTAAAGCAGTTTCATAATTTGGCCAAGCGTTGAAAAGATCTTCCATGAGTCGTAAATGTCTTTCCACAGAGCTGTGATGTCTCTAGCAAGATTTGATCAAAAAACTTGTTTTATTAGGTTCAACGACACTAGTACAAGACCAGCTCGCTTGCAGACGGACAAACTAGATACATTCAGCCATGTGTGGAGTTTACATGTACATATTTCAAAAAACCTTGCAGAACACTTTATCCCGTCTATAGGGAGATAAGCATTGATGAGTTGTTTGGCTTGTTGATGCTACTATACAAATTATACATTAGCAGGAGAAATATATTTGAGCACACACAGCCAGGAGAACAGAGATTTTGAAGCTCACGATCTCGTGCCTCGTCTTAGTGACCGTTATCTCGATAAAGGTTTCAACATCACCATGAATATTTTTTCACAATTGTCTCTTTAGCAAAGGACTTAATTACAAGAAAAACAACTCTTGCACAATACGATCGAATAAACTAGAATTACCGAAACGGTTCACGTATTCGAATTAAATAAAATTTAGAGAACATATCCTACTATTTCTGCGTTTTGGTCACGAAAACCAGAGCAGTTTGTAATGTTTGTTGCACCGCAACATACTCCAAACACTGTAACTTGAATTAGTTGTCTGTGCAATCCGCCTTCTTTTCGCCACCACCATCCAAGCGACTAAGAACGCAATACCCAAATTAAATGTTAATATTTTGGAATAATATTTAAGTTATATACATATTTTTAAAAATAAATCAAAAGAATTTAAAATACAGAAATCCAACAAATTTTTGTGTAGAACATACAACAAATTTTTGAAAAAATGCTGTTTTATGTTGGAATCAAATGTACGAAATTCACGCATGCAAACACACATGCGTAAACGTAAGTTATCTACATGAGAGTATATTTCTGACATTGCGTTTTTATTTTTCGGTAGAGTTTTCAATGCACAATATACAATTTGTCTGTGAATTTCTGTCAAAACATTGAAAAGCCGTCGTGGTGTTAGTATAATTCATGATATTTTTTTTGTTCTGTAGTCAACACTGCCGCGGTGCGTTTTTTTATAAATGAGACAACTTGCAAAATAACGCATATTATGCGAAATGCATGTGTCTCATTTCATATAACGGCCCTTTCCCAAACACCGACTTATTTCAAACTTATTGACTTATCTGACGACATCTTGAATAAGTCGGTTAAGTCGTCCCAAACTATTTGGTAATTTATTTGACAGCTATAGGAAACAACAACTGTTTTGGCAATTTGTTATTAACAAAAAAAATAAAATGTGCAAAACCAATAAATAAAAACATAAAAATGTAATTTATTATTAAAACACGATGAAAATTTATTATGGAGCAGCTCGAAATGCGCAACGTACAATTTTTTGTATACCTCTAAAATCTATTAATTATATTAATTTATTAAGACAATATAGTATTAATAGTTATTAATTAAGTGGAATATCACTAATGTTTTAAAGTTATTAATAATATATGATAACTTGTAGAATTTTTCATGTTTACATGATCAAATGTATTTTTCATGTTTACATGATCAAATAAATTTTCAGCTTTCAAAATAAGTCACCTCGATAACAGACTTCTTTGAAAAAGTCGGTATAAGCAAATAAGTCGGTGTTTGGGACAGGGCCAAAGTAGGATTCTAAATGTACCGCATGAGAAATTTTGCACATCTGTTTCCAGCATTAGTTCCAAATAAAAAGTTCGTTAATCTGTTATACGCAAAAATTTGTTTGATTAGGTATTTTATTCTATACGATTTTCATTTTCCACCAAAAAAATATTAAACATTGAGTACCTACCCCTAAGTACAAGAAAGCGAAGTAACTCATATGTACTACTCGAGGATTGTACCTCAGGCAGGTTAAACTTTAATTACTTTAATCAATTCCTTGCAAATCCCTCAGTTTATACAGCGGTTTATAAACACATTTTATTGAACACTTGTTTTTTATTTCGCAAAAATTAGATTTTCGAATATTTTAATTAAAAGATTTGTTCAAAAAGTTTAAAAAATCACTCGATCGGTTTCAACTTATTAGGTCATGATCAGGAGTATCTATTGATTTGTAAAAGTAAAAATTTTGTTATATATAGTTTAAAAAAGCAAAAAAAAAAAAAAAAAGATAGAAGGACAAAAAATAGGCAATAAAAATTAATCTATTGAATCAACCAACTGTTAGTCATGGGTCCCATTTGAAACGCGATATTTTAAAACGCGATTTTTCAAAACGGGATATTTCAAAACGCGATATGGTACAAAACGCGATATGGTACAAAACGGGAGTTTAGGATCGGGTTATATCAGGCGGGCGAAGGGGAAATTTAATTTCAGTTTATAGGAATTTAAAAATCGATAGGAGCGAGAGTATATAGGATCGGTATCAATCGGGTCGCTGCATTTTTGTCGCTTTGCAATGCACATTCTGTACCATAACGCGTTTTGAAATATCGCATTTTGAAATAAAGCATTTTGTACCAGATCGCGTTTTGAAATATCACGTTTTAAAATATCGCGTTTTGTACCAGATCGCGTTTTGAAATATCGCGTTTTGAAATATCGTGTTTTGTACCATATCGCGTTTTGTACCATATCGCGTTTTGAAATATCGCATTTTGAAATATCGCGTTTTGTACCATTTCTCGTTTTGCCATATCTCGTTTCGAAATATCGCGTTTTGAAATATCGCGTTTCGAGCGGATCCGGTTAGTCATACAATCTATTGAACCAACCTATTGTTAGTCATACAGCATACGGAAATATTAATAAAAAAGGGGGTGGAGGGTAGCAGGTAGGTGATTAATCATCTGGCTGAGTAACATAATTCAAGATATATTTAAGTGCAGTTAATTACGCGGGGTATTAGTCAAATTATTACGAACGCGAGAATAGAAAAGGGCGGGGTCTCCTATTGGTGAGAACCAGATTTCTCTCTGTTCGTTAAGATTTTGGTTTAAAAATATGAATTTTCGAATTTCGTAAGATTCTAAGGTATCTAAACGTCTGCCTTTGGGTTGTATATGTAATATGTCTAAACTGTTCAAGCTATCTGTATGATTTTCTAAAGATAAATGGTTATGGAAAGTTGATTGATTGCAACCAGATAAATGTTCTTTTGCTCTAACTCCAAAATTGCGTAAAAATCTGACCAATATAAGAGAATCTACAATCATTGCAATTAATCCTATAAACCCCATACTTGGAAAGGCGATCAACTCTAGGTTTATTGTTAAAAATCATTTTATTTATTGTGTTATTATAATAAAAAGCAAAACAAATATTGGTATAATCGGACACGATGTTGCTAATGCGTTGGCTCGTTTTTCCTATATACTCTAAGCGACGCTAATTTTCCAGCGTTGGACTATCCGGTGGATACCCGTTAACACTTTAGCTTTTTATTCAATAACTTTAATATGGTCCTAGTTGCAAATTCGTTATTCGTTTCAATTTGTAGTATTATATTAAGCTCTATGTTATAATTTGAATTTGTCAAAGGGATGTATATTAGTCTATCTATGAGTGAGTGGAAAGCTGACATTTTAATATTATGGGGATGGTTTGAAGAACTAGGGATAACAGCGTCTGTATACGTGGGTTTCCGATAAATTTTGAAGTCTAAAGAAGAATAAAACCTAGTTATTGTTATATCTAGAAAATTAACACATTGATTTTCATTTTTTCCACCGTAAAATTAATGGTGGGATATTGAGAGTTTAACCAAGTAAGGAATGAGTCTAACAGTCTATCAATTTCACTCCACATAGACATAGTATGTCATCAACATATCTATAACAAAAGATTATATGACGAAAATAAGGATTGTTATTTACATAATATTATCATTTGTTAGACTATCAGCGAATTTAGAATCTGTATTATCAAAACAGAAATAATTTTGTTTAATATACAAGTCTTAAACACTAGAGTTTTTAACCGTAATATGACAATTGAAAAAAAATTTGAAACCCTTACATAGCTTGTAGGCAGGAGCATTGCAATACGCGACTATTGGTCTAATCGGAATGCTCTCCTTATGGATTTTTACTGAACCATAAATGATCGGAGCATATGGATGAATATTCATGACAAAGATCCATATTCATGACAAAGTACTTCCAACCAGTTCCATCAAACAACTTCTTCCATTGGTTGATACACTTACTAACCGAAGTCTTAAAAGACTTAGTTGGATCCCTGCCAAGCACTATTGCTTTGCTTTCTGTAATAAAATTAGAAATTTTATTACAGTAATCGACTTTTGAGAGCACGGTACTTGTATTGCTTTTATCCGCTTAACACGCTATCAGGTCATGGTCACGTAGTTTTTTCTTTATCGCACCAATCACTTTGAGGTAAGTATTAGAAGCAGCAAAAGAAAAGTTTGATGGAGAAGAAGAGTTACCAATACCTTTCTTTATTTGGAGCGCAAATCATACCTCGCAACACATCCAGCTTAGCTTTTTATGCACGAACTTTTTTGCCCAGTCAATTGAACTGAACAACTTTAAGATGGAGATATAAGTTGGTTCTGGTAGCATAACTTTTACGCAGCTCTTTATTCCTCCAACTACAACGGGCTAGATTGATAGTTTTTCTTTCCTCCAAAGATTTACTTTTGCATTTAATATTGGTATAGTTAGGAAGCAATTTTAATTTTTTACAACTATTATTAAACCATATTTGATTATTATTATAAGAAAACAATCTACGATAAATTATGGCGAGGTTGGCATTATAGCCTTTGATCAGAAGCGTATAGTAAGACTAAAACAGCTATGTAATTTGAGAATGGATTGGTACAACGCAATTTGAAATTATTTTGCATACTTTAATTTCCTATACTATTTATTGGGTCTTTTGGCTTGGACAACTAAGCAACTAAAGTTAATGTTCAAATTTTCGTTTTGTATTGACATAATATATGTATGTAACGTTAATTTATTTATTAGTAAAGAAATCTACTATGTGTTGCATTAATATTTGTGCTCATGAAAAAATTATTTTAGTTATATTTCCTAGATTATAAAACTCATGTAGTTTTTTTTTTTAAATTTTTTATCACAATGTAATTAATTATTAAATTACGTTTCATTTGGCATACAATTTCTAAAAAAATTATCAGTAGTTACAAATTATTGTTGCAAAAGTATTTGTGTTGGGACAGTTTTAATAAAAAACGTTACTAATTTATATTATGTTGTTGATTTTATTTAAATTTAATATTTAGTCTGCCCACCGTTATTTATTATGACCTCATTTAGTCTTCTGGGTATTCTGTCAAATAATTTGGAAATAAATTCTAGAGGTATTTTACTCCACACCTCAACAATCTCAACCCATAACTCCTGCTTGCTTCGTCCAACTCTATATGGTATATTTCGTTTTACATAAGCCCAAACATTTTCTATAATATTTAAATCCGGGCTTTGCGGTGGCCATTTTATGCGTTGTTGGTCTAAATCATTTAAAAACTTGGTCACAATAAATGCTTTATGGGCAGGGGCATTGTCGTGCTGAAGAATAAAGTCAAGCCCAATTATTTTTGAACCAGCTACCAATGCTACATCATTCAGCAGTTCCAAATAGGTCATTTGGTTCATTTTCCCAGACACCATTGGTAGTGGTCCTACTCCGAGGTTGGTTATACAACCCCAAACCATAAGACTTCCTCCACCGCCTTGACGTTGTGTAGCATAAACACGACGTTTGTTTACCTTTTCTGGCTCCGAATAATAAAATTTGCGACCCCAAGATCCGTCTAACGATACCGAAGATTCGTCAGTAAACAAAACGTTTCTCCTCAATTCGGGGGGCTTGTTCATATGCTGCTTTGCGAACAACAGCCGTTTTATTTTATTTTATTTAGAAATATAAAACTTTTTGGTGCATGTATAGGCCTGTACCCCAGCTTCTTTTAAACGACGAGAAATTGTGGAATGGTGTATTTGGAGTTCTTTGTTATCCTTTAAAGTTTTAGCGAGACCTCGTTGACTTAAATGTGCATTTGTAAGCATACATCGAGTGATGTAAGCATTTTCTCTGGCATTAGTTATTCTTGGTCGTTGGCGTACTCTGATATTTTGCACCGTTCCGCAAATATTTTGCTTCCGAACTTGATACCAAATGGTATTTTTATGGCACTTGTACTTTTTCGCCAGTTCTTCGGCTGAGATTCCCAAATTATATTCTGCCGCAATTGCAGATCGGGTTTCAATACTCAGTTCGCGGGTTTTTGGCATATTGTCACGATTTTTAATGCTCACAATTCAATGAAACTTGCAAAACTATTTGAAAACGAGTATTTTTGAAAAACAAATGCTGAAACAGTTATTTCAATACACCATTTGTTGCTTTTTTTTTAGAATTTTGCTAACACAAATACTTTTGCAACAGTAATTTGTAACACAATTACTTTTGCAACAGAGTAAATTCGTTTTTTTATACGTAAATCCTGATAATTTTTTTAGAAATTATATGCCAAATGAAACGTAATTTAACAATTAATTACATTGTGATAAAAAGTTTAAAAAAAAAAAATTACATGAGTTTTATAATCTAGGAAACATAAATAAAATAATTTTTTCATGAGCACAAATATTAATGCAACACATAGTATTTTGTGTGTTACATGTATGATTTCAGATTAAAATCGAACAATTAGCGGTTAACCCGTTTATAACCTATGGTTCATTTACGCACCATCGGATATGCTACTCCTTTTTATTTTTTTCTAAAAAAACTAATCGAATGTTCGTAAAATATAAACAACTATTAATTTCCCGTTAGATATGAGAAAATAGTTAAAGAGAAACAATTTTGGTTTGTGTTTTAGTATTTTATTTATAGCGTGTGTAACAGGTGTGTTAAAATTTAGTGAAGTGAAATGGATTGAGTGAAGTGAAATGGATCCTGCTTATAAAAAATATTGGTAAGTACAAATATAAATGTTTTCTAAACCTTGTTGTGTACTATTTAGCATAAATACATTGGCTGAGGTCGAATAGTCGGGTAAATTGCACTTTTTACCTTTTTTAACAGTGTACAGGGTAAATTGAAATACTGTACTAAATAGCAGGGTAATTGAGTTGTTGTTGTTGTGCGTTTGACGTTTTCTTTTTTCGTATGTTTCCAATTCGAAAAGTATGTCTACTAAACATAATGGCTTGTTATTTTCAAATTAAATATTTTTTAACACAAGAACGCTCTTCGGGTGAAATTTCACCCATTAATGATTTTAAAGTTATTTTATTTTTTTATTATGAAACTCAGGATAGTCAAAATTTTTGAATTCGCTTGTATTATTCGTTTGTATTACAAATAAAATATTGAAATATGTGATATATATTTGGGTGAATTTCACCCGAGAAAGGCATGTGTACTTTTTTTGAGAGTCGTATGAGGGTTAATGTTTTTTAAATATTTTTCCAGGTTTTTGTGTGAATAATTTCTAAACTTTTGAGAACAAGAATTATTTGGCAGTTACCAATATACCACCGAAATGAACCCTTTAAACACTATATTTTACCCCTCGAGCCGTTTTTGCGACACATGTTTACCAAAGAATTGGGACACTGCTTGAGGTAAATATGTTCTAAAATTTCAATTTACTGTACTAAACGATTTACCCGACTATTCGACCGCAGCCATTATAAAGTTTATAACGGAGTAAAAAAATTTACAAAAAAATTAAGGGGGTTCCCCCAATTTACAACATGTGTAATGGTGGTGCGAAAACGCACCATTGGGCATTTAACAACAATTTTTTTTTGATTTTTTAGGAAAACGCCGTTAAGTTTGGCAAAGGTACTGGATGCCCTGGAAAACCTTCCCGATGATGTACCATTACCCAGTGACATTTATCTACATCCGCCGGATTTTCATTCGGACACAGACGAAGATTCTGGGGATAAAGAATCCACCGATCCCAATTCATTGAATAAACATCAGCTTTTAGTGAATGTCGAATTGAATTTTGTTGATGCCGAAGATGATGATGTCATTGACCCTGAAACGTCAGTGCACGAAGCTGTAGAACCCGGCTGTGGATTGAGTATTGAAACACCAGTACCACAAAAAAGAATTACCCAAAATTGGATAAGTGGCGATGAAGATGAACTTCATTTGGCGGCATTTTTGTACAGACATAAAACGTGGGAGGGCACGAAAAATTGTCCATTACCTTTAAATACACAAAGTGATCCGATTGAGTTTTTCAAGCTCTTTTTCCCAGCGCCTTTCGTCGAAACAATTGTGAAACACACCATTAATTATTCTGCAACAAAAAAGAATAAACCTATTTTCATCGATAACGATGACTTTTATGCATTTTGCGGAGTAATGATTGTATCCGGGTTCAATAAAGTCCCACGAAGACGCCTTTATTGGTCAACAAAAGATGCCTTTCGCAACGAGCTAATCACGAAATGGATGCGACGTAAA
The DNA here is from genome assembly GCA_947310385.1 of Nephrotoma appendiculata. Lineage (NCBI taxonomy): Eukaryota > Metazoa > Arthropoda > Insecta > Diptera > Tipulidae > Nephrotoma > Nephrotoma appendiculata. Next base: position 138,665,450 of record OX371225.1, on the reverse strand, counting down.
GAATTTGAAGATATTTTTGTAAATATTCATTTCTGTGACAACGATTCAATCGAAAAAACAACAAAAGATCGATTTGCAAAGATTCGACCATTCATCAACCATTTGAACGAACTGTTCCTAAAATATGAACCAATTGGTATGAACATTTCGGTCGATGAAGCCATGGTTCGATACTACGGTCATCATTCCTGTAAACAGTTTATTAGGAATAAACCTGTTCGCTTTGGCTACAAGGCCTGGGTAGCCGCCAGCCCGTTGGCATACTGTTTTTTATTCGGCATATACCAGGGTCGAAATCGGGATCGTGATGTGAGCTTAGGATTAGGAGAATCTATAGTTTTGGATTTTGCGCAAAAAATTAAAAACCGGTTTCCTGACCTATCATTTTCTTTCTTTTTTGACAATTTTTTTTCTGGATCAAACCTTATATCGACACTAAAAGATATTGGATGAGCTGGAACAGGAACGCTTCGGGAAAATCGATTGAAAAATATCCAGATGATTGATAAAAAGCAAATCAACAAAAAGCCACGCGGTTATTATGAAAACTACGTTGATCAACAAAATCAGTTAATTCTAACTAGATGGAAAGACAATAAAATTGTCCCGATAATATCAAATGCCATTGGAACACACCCGTTAGCTACCGCACGCCGTTACTTACACTCGGAGGCGAAGAAACTTGATATTCCCCAGCCGTAAGTCGTTGCACGTTACAACAAAAATATGGGTGGAATCGATCTTTTAGATCGACATATCTCGAACTATCGGATGAGCATACGGGGCAAAAAAATTTATATGTCGATCGTTTTATGGATGCTGGATTTGGCAGTTACCAACGCATGGTCATTAGCTAAAAGCTATAATTGCCAAAAGGATCAATTAGAGTTTCGCGCAGAGTTGGACTAAGCTTTACTTATTCATCATGGGAAATTATTAACGCAGGCTAAATCTTCAAAACCTTCAGAATATCTGGCTAAAGGAGCGCATTCATCCGTAAAATCGGAGTCACGGTTACGCTGCAAACAATGCCACTCACACAGTTATTATAAATGTGACGTTTGCAATATCCCATTGCATCTAAAATGTGCTTCATTTTTTCACAAAAACTTGAAATAGCAAACCTTTTGCATTTATGTACTTATAATTATTATAAATTGATGAATTCTTGAATTTTTTGTGATTTTCACTAATAAATAAACTATATATGAAAATTAAACAATTGTCTCTATATGACCAGTGATGCATTTATGCACCACCCCATAAATCAACACCCAGCGAGCCCAATTTTTTTTTAAATTTATTTTATTATTATCTAGATCTAAATAAACAATAAAACCAAAAAAAAAATTGAAAACTCGAAAAAAAACTCAGGTCACACATGGGTTTTAAACATAAACTAAATTAAAACAAAAAAAAATTTTAAAAATAATCCTTCAGGATTTTTTTTAAGTATCCTCTGATAATTTAAAGTCAAATAGGTCATCTATGATGTTAGACATCCTATTATTGAGGTTGTTTTCTCCATAGTTTGTAGAATTGTGTTCTCGTGCTAAAAATTCATGATTTCGAAATGGCATATGAATTGATATGTTGTCCAAAATTTGGAAAATAAAATTTATAATAAAAAAATGTGACCAAGCAAAACGTTACCAATAAAAGCCACGCCCAAGGGAAGTAGTCTCTTTTCAAGCGTAAATATTTCGTAGTCCGTGCATATTGTTGAGTACGGTGGTAGCCGAGCTACATTTTCAAGGAATGGTAAATTTTGGTTGTAATCCCAGTCACTTTTCTTTAACAAAAAAAGTCTTTTAAATACTTTTAATTGTTTTTATGTGCACAGCATAGAACATGGATTACAGATCGTTACAGCGTATTCCAGTTGAGATCGAATATAAGCGAAATAGAATGAACATAAGGTTCGAATATCTTTAAATTCATTTGTCCATCGTTTAACTAATCCAAACATGGCATTTGGCTTTGTAACACGATTTTCAAAATGCCCATTAAAACTGGCTTTTTCGACGAATGTAACAACTTAATCCATACTCTTATCGACTTTTTGCAATACTTCACTGTTGACTTTGTATGAAGTGATGTACAGATTCTTTTTATGATAAAAAAACATGATTTTGCATTTCCTATTATTAAGTATTCGTGTTTCGATAGTGGGTAGCCAGTGAATGGTGTCTCTTAATCTATCTAAATTTTATTGCAGTTTCTCCATATCTATAGCATTCCATTAACAGTAAGAAAATTTTATAAGTCATCGGCAAATATGAGTATGTTTGAGTTTTTGATTATCTCGGTTATTTGGTTTATGAAAACAATAAAAAATCCGGGCCCGATGTGTGATCATAGAGGAACACTAGATTTAACGTTAACAACGTTTGAGTTCTTATTTCTCACTGCATTTGTGGATGTAAAATTTTTGCATAGAACTAATTCAAATAATTCAGGAGTTTATGATGAGGTTGATATTCGTCTGTAGCATGTGATCTCTTATAAATTAGTGTAATTTTAAAATTTTCCATTATTTGGGAAACACGCCGGTGATTAAGAAGTGATTGAATAGGTAACACAATGGAATTGTTAATCGTTATTGATGTGTTGTTATTGCTGGGTTGTTTGTAACATCCAGTAGTAATGGTTGGTCTATTGACTGACTCGAGAAACGACGCTTTTCAAAATTTTAGCATACGTTTTCGACATCCTTTTTCTTAAGTTTACTAGTTTATCATCGAACCACTGGTGGTGAGCATTTTGTGGTTTACAGGACATAGGTACATAATGTTCGTAGCCTTTTAACATAATGTCATCAAATTCGCCAACATTTACGTTTATATCATTAGAATTGAGAATTATTTGCCGGTTGATGTATTATAGGTAACTTTTTAGTCCCACGCGGTTTCTTTTTTAGGAGATGTATTTTATTGATACAGGTGATCTAAAGGGGTTTTTTTAGAGGTACACATCTTTAAGTTGGCAACACTATTTTATTTGACAACACCTTTGATAGCTGACATTTGCTTTGTCATTAGTTTGATTTGCCATTTCTTTTCCAATTCAGCCAAAGGATTCAAGAACAAAACGATATATTGATGGTGACAAACAAAATTTTGTTCAGCGAAGAGGCCAACTTTTGGTTGAATGGGTACGTAAATAAACAGAATTGTCGGGTTTGGAGTGATGCCAATCCGCAAGCCTTTACCGAAAAACCATTACTTCCCGAGAAAATCACTATTTTGTGCGACACAACGTTTCAAAAACGATGATGGGCGGAATCTTATAGTCAACCGTGAACGGTATAGAGACATGATTTCTAACTTTTTTGTACCCCAATTGACTGGCATAAATCTTGCTGATATGTGGTTCCAACAGGATGGTGCCACATGCCACATGGCGCGGGATACAATTAAATTACTCAAAGAAACCTAACCCGGTTATGGATATACGTTTTTTTTTTATTACAAAGGATATATTAAACTGCCTAACCGCCTACATTTTCAAGTGCGTAAAACACATCCTGACCATAGAAGTACCATGATACGCAATTTAAATACTTTGTTTTGTATAGACGAGGAAACTTTATAAATTGTTACTAAAGATAAATAATATTTTTTCAATTATTGATTCATTATATTCCTTCATTTTCCCTATAATTAAATTTCAGCTAAATAAGAAAATATCAACACACGTTATATATTCTTCCACATATATATTGTATTAATCACGCAGACATATTATCCTTGGATTATAAATTTTACAACCACCATTAACCTTCTGCTATAAGGAAACCGCAAACAAATCCATTTTTATCATATACAACCGCCACCAAAACGTAATAAATCATACAGGCAGGCGCTCGCCGATATTTTGTATTTTCAATCCAAATACAAAATTTCATAACATTCAATTTAAATTTACAAAGTACGCACTCGTACACACCTAATATACAATAATAATAATTTCTCTGAAGGTCAAAAATTGATTATAATCGGAAGAAATATAATAAAATAAATAATTTACAATTTTTTCCGTCATTTCTGATGTGGTTTTTGCGGTTTTAATTTCATTAGAAAACACAAAACAGAAATATTTGTAATAAAATTATGAAATCTTAAAACGAGAAAATAAAAAATGATCCTGTAGGCATAATCAAAATAAAAAATGTCAAATAGACTTTTAATATAATAAATATAAAACCAACCAATTAAATAAAAAAAAAATCTAATTATTATTCAAAAGTCGTCTTAAATATTTTTATTTGATGGTTTTGAAATATATCAGATACAGCAACAACAATTTCTTGGAGGCAAGCGCACAAAAAATTTATAATCTTTTTCAATTTCCTAAAACCACAAAATATGACTCAAACAGAAATTGTAATTTTGTAATAATAATAATAATGATAACAATAATAATAATAATAAATTGCTTTTGAGTCAGAATGTCTCGGAGTAATGGAGAAAAAATCGATCAATCATTGTGAGCCAGCAAATGGTTGCGTGAAGGTATAAAATGGAAATTCTTGTTATAGTCCCTTCTAATTCTTGCATGAATTGATTAAATTTGGTTTTCTAATTTTAATCATACAATTTCTTTAGTGCGGGATCTTAAAATGTTTATTTACCGAAAGTTTATTTTCCTTTATGATAGTGATTGATTAGAGGATTATATTTGGCAATTAATTAAATGGTGACTTATATATTTTTATTTTGGCTCTTCATAGATATTTTGTGTTTGCGTATAACGGCAAATAAATTTTATTATGTGTGTGGAAAATTTAATTAAAATATAACGACAATGAAATATGGAAAAACGTGCTGCTGTATAGAGAATTTAACATTAGACCAAATGAAAAAACATTTTAAATATGGCAAGGACCCTAAACTTTTATACAAAGGGAACGGTCCTTCACAAATTGCGCCTAGAAGTTTTTTTAAAATAATACATGGAAATACTTAGATGTGATGTTTTTTATTTTTTTTTTTTGTAAAAATATGGCTTTTAACGATTATCTGTGAAAAATGACATCATTTATCCACCACGGACACATCTACAGGCTTCTATACGAAAATCAAAATGTTTAAGAACTCGCTCACACATTACCGCATTAAGTTCATCAATTTCGGTCCGAATGAGGTTTTTCAACTGTGCAAGTTGGTAACAGTAAGGGCTTACAATGACTAAGAGCAGTACCAGCCGTATTGTCGTGTTAGACATTTGTGCCAATAATACCATACCGCTGGACTGCCTATTACTCGTTTTAAGCCCTTATTGTTACCAACTTGAAACAATATATATTCTGATTTCTCACATTTAAACAAAACAAACAATTATTATCATTTCACTTCGAAAAATTATTTTTAACCATTTATTCATACGCAGAGTACAAAAACAACAATTAAATGAAAAAATTTGCTGTTGAGAAAAAAAAAATAAAAAACAATTTCCGTCTTATACAAGTTTAAATAGAAAAAACTGGGAATGAGATGAAATGGTATTGTTTGAGGATTTTTTTTTCTGGGTTGAAAATTTGGACTAACTTCACCTCTTTGTTAAATCGCATGATCTAGGTGACCAGTTTTTGTCACCATTACATAAAATTAATGGGGGGGACAAAAAAGGGACAAAAAACACTTGCATATGATTGTGGGGCAATCAGAACATAAAAAAAGTTTAAGGCAATATTGTTCATGTCAATAATTTAAACAAATAGGTAACCGATAAAAACCAGATTTGGTCGATGCATTCAATATTTTATTATCTTGTTTACCAAAAGCGAAAGCACTGGATCAATCTAATTTTTATTGCACTCAGATTGCATTAAATATCTTGTATACAAGTTATACAAAATTTTGAATACTTTTTAGTCAGTTTGGAATTTTAGAAGAGCAGCAACTCGTTCACAATCAACAACACATATTAAAATTTTTATTATATTTTTTTGATTAAACAGTTTTTTTATTTAATAAAAGTTTTCTTAAAATTAAAATTAAATTATTTCAAAGTGCTTCGATTCTCCAGAAATTTTTTTTTTTTGGGAAGATACAAACCGCTTCACTTCAACATCTGGGAAATAAATTAGTTCCGCTTCACTTTCTAACGTTACATCTGGTGACCCTATTGACGTCGGCTTTTACCAAACAGGTGAGTTTTTGAAAATTTAAATTACAATACAAAAGTGAAAGTAAAGTTGAATTTTTTATATCAGAAAAGTGCATGTGAAGATAATATAAAAGCAAAATTATATCGTTTTGCTCATAAGACGACATGTCAAATAGCAGAGACGACAAGGACCAACTTCTTGGAGCAAACAATCGAAAGCAACATGCTGAACCTTAGATAGCCTAGTCAAAATAATTGACTATAGGTTACCAGCGTTCTGGGAGACTAATCCAAAAAGTTGGTTCTTTACTGCCGAAATAATCTTTGACGCAAGCAAAATGACGAGCGACAAACAGAAGGCACATAGTACTTTCACTATCAACAACACAGACGGAGAAGATCAATTAGTACAAGATCTTCCAACTGTAAGATCTTCCAGAATTGCGAATTAAAAGAGTCTGGTGATCAAAAGCCATCTGATATTTTGCATCAGATGAAGTCGTCGGCTGAAATTTTTTTTCAACCAACATCATAGTTACTACTAAGTTGTGGATCAAACAGCTCCCTCACTACATTCAAACAGCACTGAACCCGCAACAAGATAAACATGAAAAACGACACAACGCAATAAAAATACGCTTAGCTCGGTGCAACAGATAGCAAACTCAGCAATCACTCAGCTTGAGAATACAATTAGGAGACTAAGTGATAGGTTTGCAAGGATCGAGACACAGCCACACAAGCAGCGACAACCGTCGTGATCACAATCCCCTGGAGACGTTCTCCGTCTTCTATGAGAAACATGCAATTTACTTCAAATCAGGGAAGTTTAAATCGCGCAAGCAATCCGCAATGGTGAAGAGCGGATCATGGTCAATTTGGTAACAAAGCATTTAAATGCATCAGAGCCAGCTACTACCGGTCTTCCAAACCATTAAGTCTTACGGTTGCACCGGCAAACTTAAGACAATACGATACGAGATTCCAAAAATAATGTCACGCTTCTCAATTATCCAGCACTGATCTAACCGTTATTCGGTACCACAAATACTATCGCTACGGAATAAATCGCAATCGCTTAAGTTCTGTCAGCAGTAAGTGGTACCACAATAAATCCGTTTTGTACCAAATTACTCCACGTTGACATTGAATTAAGACGTTATTTCTAAATATGCATTAATTCTTGTTAATGTCAACCGCCCCATCATCGGTTCGGATTTTCTAACAAAATTTGGTTCGTTAGTGGATCTGAAAACAGAAAAATCGCAAATTGATTGATCTAATCACTAAGCTTACTATCAACGCAACATCAGCACTCGTTGATACACCATCACCAATGTTTTAAATAATCAACAATGGCAATGAGCATTGTTAAAGAAATTTGGTTCTTTAACAGCTCTACCGAACTACAACTCCCTGACACACCACATCGTGATTACCATTTGCGAGACCACGTAAACTTGATCAAACTCGGCACAAACCAGCATTCCTATTGAATTCCAACACATGGTGGAACTAGCTGCCGACCTTCTTCTTCATTAATATCATGTCCATTATATACACAAGGTGAAGAAGAAAGACAACGATTGGAGACCATGTGAGGACTACAGAAGGTTTAACGCTGTCACAATTCCTGACCGTTATCCTACCCCCACATACAAAATTTCTCAGTGCAATTACATGGTTGCACTATTTTCACCAAAATCGGTTTCGTCAGAGCATATCATCTAATTCCAATTGCTCCTGACGACATACATAAAACCGCAATTACTACATCATTTGGCTTAATCGAATTCACATGAATGCCATTTTGACCCAGAATTACTGCACAAACATTACAGCTCGAGAGAGAGATCGTGATTTCGTTTTTGTATATATTGACGACATTCTCGAAACATCTAGAGATGAGAAGTAACACTTATTCCATTTAGAACAACTCTACCAACAATTATTAAATTATGGCAACAATATTAATATAGCAAAATGTGTGTTTGGGACAAGTAATTTTGACTTTCTTAGTCCTAAAATTACTCCTAATGGCATTCTGCCGTCCGAAGGACGAACTAATGGAATGAAGGAATTCCCAGCCTTGCAAAGCGTTAAGCAAATTGAACAATTTGTCAGTATGGTAAACTACTACCACCGATTCATCTCAAAACTCGCAGAAATACTTGCCTCAATTCATGCTCAATTGGCAACAACACCCTTCTCACGAAACCCAAAATGTCACAAAATTTTTTCTTGGCGTGAGGTCAGAATGCATTTCTGAAGATTTTGCTGTTTTAGTTCTTTTAGCATCACTACAACTGATGCTTCCAACACAGAAATAGGAGCAGTCTTGCAGCAACTCAATAGTAGGACCAGGGAACCTCTTAAATTTTTCTCCAAGAAATTATCAGATGCTGAAGGAAAATAGTCTGCATTTGATCGCCAATTTCTTGCAATCTTCCAAGCAATTAAATACATTTGTCGAAGATCGGAAATTCACTATTTTCACCGACCACAAACCGCTTACTATAGAGCAATTACCTCTTCCGCCACTTTATTACGTTACACATTAAACCGTCTTAACTTAACAAACGGAATTGTATAATGAAAATTCATACCACTACTAGAGTATACTTGTTTTGCGGTCAAATTCATAACAAAGACATCTGTTGATAGTATATTGTTTAATTGGACTGTAGGACCAAGTACTGGACAAGTGTGCCAGATAACGCCTATCCGATTCCTTAAGTCTGTTTACATAGAACAACAGGGAATAGGAGGTAGCAGACTAGCGATAATACGTCACAAAACAACTAAATTCTAATGTACTAGAAGGAAGAATAAAGGTTCAATAGGTTTTATGGTATTGGCCTTCAACAATTGCTTCTTTGAATCAGCAACCTACGAAAAATATTATTATTTACATCCATTTGGAGATTTAATGAAATTTAATTCTAAATTGGTACTATTCGGCTTCGGAATTACTGAAATTTATTCAAATTAGAAAACAAGAAAGTTGCAAACATATCTACTATATATATATACAGTGTGTTGCATAATTATATAACCACTCATTTTTTTGATTTTTTAAAATAACGGATATAAAAATTTAAAAACTTTTAATGCAAAAAGTTGCTTAAGGATGAAATATATAAAATACAAAAAAAACCGTTACAATATTCAATCGTTTTAAGCAAAAATAATAAATATTTCAATTTGCCTTGTTGCATAACTATATGACCACTTTTATTTCAATAACTTTAACTCAATAAAAAATTTATAAAAATAAATAAAAACAAGAATGTTAATATTTCGTTGATCCACCTTTGTTTTCCGCTATAGCTAAAATTCTATTCGGCATACTTCTAACCAACGAATGGATAATTTCGGGTGATATTTCCTCCCAGGCATGTTGAATAGCTACTTTTAATTCTTCTACAGTGTCAAATTGCCGGTTACCTTCGTAAATTTGTCTAACCAATATTCCCCAAAGATTTTCGATCGGATTTAGGTCTGGCGAACAAGCAGGCCAATCTAATACTGGTATGTATTGTGTTTCAAACCATGATTTTGTACTCCGACTCGTATGTACTGGAGCTTTATCTTGTTGGAAAATCCAGTTTTCATCTTGGTTTATATACAAGAAAGGTAATAGATGATTTTCTAACACGCCAATGTACTCTAAGCTGTTCATTTTGGTGGATGGAAATGCTAAGGTAAGAGTTCCCGCTGAACAGAAAGCACCCCATACCATTAAACTACCACCACCAAAATTTCGTTTCGAAAAGTATTTTGGCTCTTTTCTCATATCTCTCCAATAGTACTGAATACCGTCCGGACCATCAAGATTAATTTTTTTTTTCATCGGAAAAAATCACCTGTAGTTGATTAATGGGTTTGTTTTAATAAAATCGCATAGTTTTCATAACAACGAAACCATTATTTTTTTAATTACTTTTGACCAGTCGTTACTCATGTTTGCCCTAACAAATTCAAGACGGGCGGCTTCGTGCCGTGGCAATAACTTAGGTGCTGGTATCGGTTTACTGTGTTTCAGATGTTCAGCTCCTTTCAAACACCGACAGATTGTGCTCCGACACACATTTAATTTAAGGTCGCTCTTCACGCGATTAAGGCTTTTGAAAGTATTACTCGTGGCTTTAATCAACCCACGGGTTTTTTTGTAAACTCATCTTTTTTTTGGCCTTCCGCTTTTTTTTTGTCCCGTCATTAACCGGACCTCTTAAAAAATTGCCAACGGTAACATGGCTGCGGCTTAATTTTTTCCCGATTCGTCTTAACGAAAAACCTTCTTCGGAAAGGGCCAGAATTTTGCCTTTTTCTTCGTCCAAAAAATATTTTCCACGTGGCATTATTTTTCTAAGACTGTAGTTGAAAGTATCAAGGTGAACTAATACTAAAATTTTTATAATTTATAAAACTGAGCGAGAAAAAACCATCAAAAGGCATACTGGTTATATAGTTATGCAACAAGGCAAATTCAAATATTTATTATTTTTGTTTAAAACGATTGAATATTGTAACGGTTTTTTTGTATTTTATATATTTCATCCTTAAGCAACTTTTTGCATTAAAAGTTTTGAAATTTTTAAATCCGTTATTTTAACAAATCAAAAAAACGAGTGGTTATATAGTTATGCAACACACTGTATATATATGTATAGTTCCAATTCACACAGGACTAGCTTTATATATTATTATTTAATATAATAATTTACTGACGAACTTATTGTTAGCTGCACCTGCATCTTGAATTCGCATAATGTACCAAGCAGTAGAGATCGAGAAATATCGATAGCCCTATCGACAACTATAGATAGTTTGAACTATCGAAACACACTATCGATACTTTTGTTACGTGACTTATATCGAACAAAAAATTTAAATATTCTGTTTTGTGTCATTATACTATTGCTCTCTTTTTAGTTGAAGTAAAATATACCGAAAAAATTATTGCAGTGAGGAAGAGAGGAAAAAATATATATGACTGAAATTGAGTAAGTTCATAAAAATAGAATAGGAAAACAGGTGATTTTTAATTTTGATTTCTTTTGCTTTTTGTTATTGATTTTTAAGTAATTTGGATTCGGTTCAATAGAAATCGAACAGAGAGAGGAGAAAAAATAAAAATAATAATATATTAAATCATTGATGTGAAAAAGAGAAAATAACCAGATATGTTTACACTAACCATTTCGATCATTTTATTCTCTTCATTGATTTGGGTAAACCGTTAAACCAGTTTGCGTTTGGAATTGGAACATCAACCACCAATATGAGTAGTTTCATAAATGTATTTGCAAATTTGTTATAAAATTATTAAAATGGAAAAACTTTGTGCAATAGAACAACCATCTAACAATAAAATTGGCAAACAAGGTAAGTTTTACTTCATTTATCGTTCGATATTCTATCTAATAACTATTTATTCGTAATAATATTATTTTAAATTTTTTCAGTTTCAACTGTAACTCGATCTCATTCTCCACTTGACAATTCCATAGAAATAACTACAAGTGAACTATCATGTTCAACTGACAACATAATATTAAATAAACGAACAAAAGTTTCGCGAGTCTGGGATTTTTTTAAACGTTCTAGTGATACAAAATTTGCTAAATGTACGGAATGTGGTAAATAGTATAAAACAAGCGGCAATACAAGTAACTTTTCAGACCACTTGAAAAGTTTCCACTCCATCTTACTAAAGTCAAATCACGATGAAAATGCCGGTACATGCTCTAGTTCTAGTGGTAGTGGCAGTCAGAGTAGTTCTAATCATTCGAGTACAAGATCAGTTAGTCCATGTTTTAAGAGATCGATTATTTATGATGAATATTCATGGAGAAAAAAAGAACTAGATAAAGCGCTATTGTATATGATCGCTCTGGATTTCCAACTATTTACAATCTCAATGATACGGGCATTAAAAAATTTGTTAATTTGTAAGACGAAAGGTATGTTCTGCCTAGTCCATTTACAATAAGTAGAAAACTTTTAAAACAGTCGTATACACAAGTTTATACAGCAATTAAAGATAAATTAAGCGATATTAATTATGTTGCTTTAACTTGTGATGGTTGGACATCGAGGGCAACTTAACTGTAACATGTCATTTTATTTTAAAAGATTTTGAACTAAAATCTGTGGTTTTATCAACAAAACCGCTAATTAATGGTATACATCATACTTCAGAAAACATAGCTGACTCGATGAACAAAATTTTTGAGGAATGGAATATAGGAGACAAGGTAGTATGTATTGTACGGATAATGCAGCCAATATGATAAAAGCGTGTGACTTGCTTAAAAAACGGCATCTTCCATGTTATGCTCATACCATTAGTTTGGCGATACGTGATAATCTTGATCTTGAATGCATCAAGGAAGTTATAAAGAAATGTAAAGACATTGTTACATTTTTCAAAAGTAGTACTTTTGCAATGGAAATGTTTAAAAAAGAACAGGCTGCTGAATCTACTGATAAACCATTAAAGTTGCTGCAAGAAGTTGCAACACGCTGGAATAGCACATATTATATGATCCGACGAATAATTAAAACAAATGATGCCATTGGAAGGGCAACTCTAAAATAACGTAATGCTCCTCAGCGTCTATCTGTTAATGAATTTGTTTTATTATAAGAGGTAGAAAAAGCCTTGCAATGTTTTGAGGAGACAACAAAAAAATTTTAGGTAAGCTTGGTTTCATTTAAGTAGGTATATATAAATAGAGTGATGAATAAGGTTATTTGTATTAATTTATTGTTTTTTTAATTTCAGGAAACAGTTATGTTACTAAATATTTCGTTAAACATTTCACTAACATTTGGCATTTTCAATCATCTAAATGCTACATATAATGTAATGAATTCTGAACAAGGAAAAATGTTTTGTACTAAACTTCTAGAATCTGTTAACAAGCGATTGTTTGCGTATGAATTTAGAACAGTCACTGAACTGGGAACTCTTTTAGATCCTAGATTTTAGAAGGATGGATTCCGTACGAACTAAAGTGCTAAAGCCGGTACAACGCTTTTGGAGCAGGAAATGTCCGCCGTCCTTAATAAAACAAAACGACAAGAAAATATCATGAACCAATCGGAAAATAAATAGTCCAGTTCTGCTCCTAAAGCCAAATCATCTCTATTTAAATTTCTTGAAGAAAGAATGACTTGAATAGTAAAGGCACGTACAGTAGACGTAATAATAACCAGCAGACAATACTTTGAGAGGAAGAACTGTAAGGAGAAAACCGACCCCCTTCAGTTCTGGAAGGTAAATTATTGTTAGTCATTATTTTGCTTTTTGAATTGTTAATTTGATTTGTTAATTTAGGTGACCGGCGATCAACTAACTCCATTAGAAGAATGCTGATTGAAATACTTATGCATTCCAGCTACCACCGCGGAAAGCGAAAGAAATTTTGCTGTGCTAAAGGGCAATTAATTTCAGAGCGTCGCTCAAAATTAAAAGCAGAAAGTGTTAACATGTTGACCTTTTTGAATAAAAATAATCAATGAAATGTTATAATAATTATACTTGAATTAATGATAATAAAACTTTTCCTTGTGATTTAAAATAACGATCTTTAGCTATTTAAGTAGGTATCCCGACACTTACTCGAAAAAATTATTCTAGAAAAACATCTACTCGAAAATTATTTGCTCTAAAAACATTTACTCGAAGAACATTTTCTCGCAAATGTATAAAACTACATTTGATCGAAAAGCATTTACTCCAAAAACATTTTCTCGTAAAACAACTTGACAAAAATTCATATTTATAACTCTTTTTTAACTTAACAGAGTAGTATTTTAATATTTTCAACGAATAAGTGGTGTATGCTTTCAATCAAAAAGGTGAAATGTCATTGAACAAAATATTTATTAGTTCAACATTAGTATTTACTATTTCAACATATAAAAATTAAACTCATTTTGGTAAGGATAAATATACAAAATTTAAAATAAAATAATCTTGATAAAATAAAATCAAATTTCTAACCTTGTAGATGAGCAGTATGGATAATTTAAAAACAACGAAAAATAAGCCTTGCTTTCTAGTAGATGGTTATGTATTTATTAAAAATAAATATCATAATGATGTTACGTACTGGGTATGCACGAATAATCGGCAGAAACTATGTAAAGCACGAATTAATACCAAAGGTGATGTTATAATAAAGAAAGTTGGAGAGCATAATCATGCTGGCAATGCAGCAATTGTTGGTGTTAGAAAAACTCTTACTGAAATTAAAAAGAGAGCACTATCTACAAATATGAATACACAACATATTATTGCTGAGTCTACTGTTGCAATTAATAATCCAGTAAGAGTCCATATGCCGTCTATTCCGTCCATGCAGCGCACAATTTACAGACAAAGACAAGGAAATGCTGTTATTCCGAAATCGTTAATGGATTTAATTATACAAGAAAAAATTAATGATACTCTTCAGGGTGATCCATTTTTGCTGTATGATTCGGGGCCTACCGAAACTCGAATTTTGATATTCTCAACCCAACGAAATCTTCACTTTTTGGCGCAATCTCACATGTGGTTCGTTGACGGTACTTTTAAAACAGTACCGTTAATTTTTAATCAACTTTTTACCATACATGGGGTAAAGGAAAAGCAATCTTTACCATTAGTGTATGTCTTATTACCGAATAAATTAACTGAATCATACAAACGCTCATCCGAACATTTAAAATCGTTGAATGTTAATTTGAAACCATTGCATTTAATGTCAGATTTTGAACAAGCTATTATAAACGCAGTTTCCGTATCTGTTCCAGATGCTCAACAAAAATTTTGCTTCTTTCATTTAGGCCAGAGTTTATATCGCAAAATATGTCAGGTGGGCTTCTAAGCTAAATATGACCAGGATGCAGCCTTCGCTCATAAAATTCGTATGATTTTATCGGTTGCATTTGTACCGCCAGCCGATGTTATTAACGCTTTCCAATCTGTAACTGAAAACAATCTTATCCCAGAAGAAGCTAATGAAATATTGGATTATTTTGAGGATAATTATATCGGCAGATTTGATGTGCGGTCTAGAAATGAAACTGGTAGGCGCAATCCCAGGTATTGTATTGAATCGTGGAATGTTTATACTGCAACCCTAGAAGATTCCGCTCGAACAAACAACTGCGTTGAAGGTTGGCATAATGGATTTTCCCGGTTAGTTGGTTGTAAACATCCATCTGTTGATTTTCTTTTGAAAAACTTTAACTAGAACAATCGAAAAATGAAATAGTTCTCGAGCAAATTCTTGCTGGAACTCCAATGCCTCCAAAACACAAAAAATATCGAGATTTAAATCAAAGAATCAAAAATGTTGCTGAACAATATTCAATTATGGAAATCACCGATTATTTAACTGCAATTGCATACAATACTGTATTATAAGTAACCAAAAAAATAAAATATTTAACAAAAAATCTAAAAAAAGTAAAAAAAATTAAATTTAAATAATATTCAAAAATCATTTTCTGGTAAAATTAATAACCGAAAAATTCTTCAAAAAATCGCGCGATTTTTGCGTTAATAACATCGGCTGGCGGCACAAATGCAACCGATAAAATCATACGAATTTTATGAGCGAACGCTGCATCCTGGTCATATTTAGCTTTTAAGCCCACCTGACATATTTTGCGATATAAACTCTGGCCTAAATGAAAGAAGCAAAATTTTTGTTGAGCATCTGGAACAGATACGGAAACTGCGTTTATAATAGCTTGTTCAAAATCTGACATTAAATGCAATGCTTTCAAATTAACATTCCACGATTTTAAATGTTCGGATGAGCGTTTGTATGATTCAGTTAATTTGTTCGGTAATAAGACATACACTAATGGGAAAGATTGCTTTTCCTTTACCCCATGTATGGCAAAAAGTTGATTAAAAATTAACGGTACTGTTTTAAAAGTACCGTCAACGAACCACATGTGAGATTGCGCCAAAAAGTGAAGATTTCGTTGGGTTAAGAATATCAAAACTCGAGTTTCGGTCTACAAGGTTAGAAATTTGATTTTATTTTATCAAGATTATTTTATTTTAAATTTTGTATATTTATCCTTACCAAAATGAGTTTAATTTTTATATGTTGAAATAGTAAATATTAATGTTGAACTAATAAATATTTTTGTTCAATGACATTTCACCTTTTTGATTGAAAGCATACACCACTTATTCGTTGAAAATATTAAAATACTACTCTGTTAAGTTAAAAAAAAGTTATAAATATGAATTTTTGCCAAATTGTTTTACGAGAAAATGTTTTTGGAGTAAATGCTTTTCGATCAAATGTAGTTTTATACATTTGCGAGAAAATGTTCTTCGACTAAATGTTTTTAGAGCATATAATTTTCGAGTAAAATTTTTTCTAGAATATGTTTTTCGAGTAAGTGTCGGGATACCAATTTCTCTTTTGCAATTAATATTTTCTAAAAATAAATAAAACTCTTTACGTCAAGCGAGATAAAATACAGAAAAGTATTTATCGCTTGAGCGTAATACTTTTTTTTAGGAGTAAAACTCTTTAGCAAAAGAGAAGAGATTCAAAAAATAAATATCAATTACTTTTCAAAGAGTAGAAAAACATTTTTAAATTTATCACTCTTTATGCAAAGAGATTTATAAATTATTAAAATATAAAACTCTTCATGAAACAATTTTTTCTCTGTTGACGTGCGATATGACTCTACAATAACAATTTCATAGAAATTTTGTATTAGGTAGAAAAGTAGATTTTTTTTTTAATTTTTTTTTTTTTTATTTAAATTATTACAACTGAATACAATTCATCTAGTAATTTTTCTTTTTTATTTTTGTCACTTGTGTATGAGAAAAGGCCCGTTGGCCAGCTCCATTTATAGGTTATTTACTGAAGTAGTTTTTGCTCTGGTGTCCCAAATCCATTAAATCAATTAGTTTCGTTCTCTACAATCGTATAACTGCATGTGAAGTGTCCAACATACCACGAAGCTCCTCATTTACGTGTTGATGGATACGTTGTCTAGGAATTACTGCAAATTTTTTTATTTCTTCTTGAACCATCGGGATATTTAGGTCCAGGATATTCAGGTAAGTCCATACAGGCTTTAGCACCTGTTGATAGAATAGCAATTTATTTTCGGTTGACAATTTCGAATTATTCCTTAGAAGCCAATACATTTTGCGATATTTAATATTAAGCTCATCTTTTTCTTTTTAACGTGCTTTTTCCATCTGAGCCTGGTATCTAAGGTCATCTCTAGATATTTAGCATTATTTGCATACGGAATCTGCTGACCGTTAATGATTACATGTTTGTAACTGACCTTTAGATTGGTGAAATTCATATGCATGGATTTCGATTCATTGAGCCCGATACGTCACATTTTTGTCCATTTTATGATTTTGTCACATGCTTCTTGTAGTTTCATTGTCGATTCCTCGATAGTGTCTCCTACTGAGAGAACTGCAGTGTCATCAGCAAAGGTTGCAATGGTACCATCGTTTAATTGAGGTAAATCTCTGGTGTAGAGCAGGTAAAGAATAGGTCCCAAAACACTACCCTGCGGGACTCCTCCCGAAATGTTTTTTAGCTCGGAATATTCATCTTCATATTTCACCCTAAAGTGGCGATTCTCTATGTATGATTTTAAAATCATATAATATTGTTTTGGTAAATCTTTATGTAGTTTGAAGAGTAAACCTCTGTGCCACACCTTATCGAAGGCCTGCGCCACATCTAAGAAGATTCTAGAACAAACCTTTTTCCTTTCTAATGTATTCTCAATGACATCAGAAAGTAGATGGTTAAAATAAAAAAAGGGTGTTGTATGGTTGTTGTTGCTACAATCTTTTGTTAAAATAGTCTGCTCTTGATTACATATCGATTTTCTTGTGATCTAAAAATAAATTTGTCGGATGCGTTTTATAATTTCGCTGTACTTCTTGTGTTAGTTTTTCAGATAAATCAAACAATTGTGCTTCCATGAATGAATTGCACCTTCAGCGGACATACAGACTTAAGTAATATATAGGCTAAAAAAATTTCTATGCATTACATTTATGTGATGTAATATATGACTCTAATTTGTTGTGAGCGCTTCCATAGAAATTAGTAACACCATGACATGGATAACATGAAATTAGATATAGTGTTTAAATTTAAATCATATTGAAAATTTTCAAATTTGTTTAAAGTGTGGCTTAAAATTGGTTGGAGGTAATGTCACAAATTTGGAGAGACATTTAAAATCAAAACAAAATGATGTTTATTTAGCGTTGAAAACTAGAATGTAGAGACAAAGTTTCGATCAAGTGGACAACATTCATAAGACGGAAACTACTTCCATTCAAGCCAACGAAGAAGAAATGTGGGAGTCATGTGTGGAGACCGCGACGCAATATTCCACTAAATTTCTTTAAATTCCAACAAATTTAAAGTGTAAAATAGAAGAAACCGCACAAATTATGCAAGCTAAAATTATAACTGAAACAAAAAATAAAGTATTATCTCTGAAAATAGACGATGTTTTGAGACAATTCCGGAGCATAATTGGAGTGAATATTCAGTACGTTGACTCCACCAATCTGTTAGTAATAAATACATTAGCTGTTAAAGAAATGTTTAAACTACACACGGCAGAAAATATTAAACGTTTTATATCAGTATAATATTTATATCAGGAGACAAAATATACACAATCACTACTGACAATGTTTGCAACATGATTAAAGCACAGAAGCTATTGCAAGTCGATTTCGAATTTTCGGATGAAGAATTCAACGAAGAAAAAACAGAAGGCGAGTCTCAAAATATAGACTTAGTAGAAGTTGAAAATTTACTGCTTGATAAAAAATGAAGCAGCATTCAAAATGATGAATGGACTAAGTTGTGCTGCTCACACGATATAACTTGTCGTGAATGACTTTTTGAAGAAAGCACCAAGTTGTTTAAATAAAATAAATTCTTGTCGCAAAATAGCGATTGCATTACGAAAACCAATGTACCAACGAGAATTAAATTCATTAAAATTAAGGAAACCAATTTTGAATAATACTAAAGGTGGAACAGCAGCTACGATATGATCGAACGATTTATTGCAGATGAAAGATTTTTGTGATAATAACCAAGCCGAAGATCCTGAAGTGCAAATTACGGAGAATAATTAGTCGTTTATGGCGAGATTTTTAAACGTTTTTAAACCCATAAAATTGGCCACATTAAGTCTTCAAGAGTCACAAATGACTTTTGGAGACTTTTGCAAGTACTTGCTTCAAATAAAAATGGAAATAAAAAAATGAATTCCCCATGGGCTAGGGATATTGATAACATAATAGACAAGCGGCAATCAATATTAATGGAAAACCGCATTTTTTTGCTGCGCTTTTCTTAGACCCGCGATTTCATTTTATACTGACACAAAACCAAAAACGTATAGCTGTGGAGCATTTGATTCAATTGATTAAATGGCGAATTAAAATAAAAAAATTGGAGGATTCTGAGACGCCCATTACCAACTGCCTGGATGTGCAGGAACGACAATGTTCTGCTTCAGACGGTATAACTGAATGTTTAGACCAGTTATACTGGGAGGTGAGAACAAACGGTTCTGATTAGTGGGTGCTGTTTCCTGATTTTTTTTTGAACCTCGGGATTCGGGATTGAAAGTTTATAAAATTCCGGGATTACCCGGCAACCGGGATTTTTTTAAATATTAAAAATAGTTTTCTGTGACGTAATTATTGCACTTGCCAAAGACTTCTTCAACAAATCATTTGTAGCTGATGGTGATGGTAGAGTACTATCATTTGTTGTTCATCAATTAAATCGGATGAATCCCAATCATCATCAATTTTTATGTCTCGATCATCAGAAACATATTGGATTACCAAGTTTTTTGCTAATTTAGATATCGCCGAACTTGATGATTTAGCAAAAAAGTCTCCATAGCTATTGAACTCACATTCGGTATCGGTTGCTGCAGGTTTTAAATTTTCTGGATTTTGCAAAAACATTACAAGCAATTAATTGTGATTTTTTAAATAACTTCACAATTTGGCGGACGTTGTTCCAAGCTGTCCTAAAATCTTCCTCCTCTTCCAAAATAAATTCAGTATCATCATCCTCTTCTACTTCTATAAAATCATTGTCACAGTTTTCTAAGTCTAACTCTTCATCAGATTCGTCCACAGTAGAAAACTCTAAAACATCATTATATAAATTACTTGTTTTGGGTTTTGTTATTTCTTTGTAAATGATATCGTAAGTTGAAGACCACGATTTAAGCATAATCGGTGAACCATAAATGATGATTCGCTCCCAATTTTTTTCATCACCGATGATCCATCAGTTGTGACGGCCAAATCATCACTTAAGTTGATTTTAAATCTATAGAAAGTTTTTGTTGAAACAGATTTTTTAATACTTCAGCTGAACAAGTTCCATAAATTCTGATCAGACCTAGGTAATCATAGCTGCGTAAATATACGTAAATAAATTTCGAGGAAATATTCGTCTTTCAAGCGGAATTAAATTATATTAAAGTTAATAAAATTATTAATTGGTTTAAAATTAATATTAATTATATAAAAATTTGTTTCGGCTGATAAAGAGTGGAAAAAGAGTGAGAAATACAAAAATAATACTTATTTTCAATCACTCATCAAGATTAATGCCCTTTGAGCGATTATCATTAATTAACACCACCGCAAACAAGCCCCTGTATATACAGGGTTATCCAATTCGAGGTTGATAAAGTAGAAATCTGTATACCGACATCTGTCAAAGATAAACGTCAAGTACGCTGTCATTTATTTAGTTGACATTCTGCCATTTAAGTATATGGAGCATTTAACAATCGACCAACGCGTTAAAATTATTAAATCTGATTAAAGCTGATTTTTCGAACAAAATTTTCTTCAGTGATGATGCTCATTTTTCGCTTGGTGGATACGTTAATAAGCAAAACTGTAGAATTTTGGGCTCAGAAAATCCACAATTGATTGTAGAGAAGCCATTACACCCGGAAAAAGTCACTGTTTGGTGCGCATTTTTTTGAGAACAACCATGGACGAACCGTTACCGTCAATTCTGAGCGCTATCGCCGCATGTTAACCGATTATTTTTTTACGAAAATCGAAGATTATGATCTTGACGATATGTGGTTCCAGCAGGATGGACCAACCAGTCACGTAACACGAGCAAATCGAGATCTTTTGCAAGAGAAATTTCCTGGACGTTTGATTTCGCGATTGGCTGATGTCAATTGGCCTCCAAGATCCTGTGATTTAACGCCTTTGGATTTCTTTTTGTGGGGCTACGCGAAAGATCGTGTTTACGCAAACAATCCTCAAACTCTTGACGAATTGAAAACTAATATTCGTAAGGTAATGGCCGAGATACCGCCCGAAATGTGCCGAAAAGTCATTGAAAATTACCTCAAAAGAATCAAGGCCTGTAAGAAGTCCCGTGGAGGACATTTGAATGATATCTTGTTTAACTAAAAATGGCAAGGATCAATCTGTAAAATGAAATAAAAATTACAATACATTCCGAATATTTTGTGTGTTTTTTTTAAGTTTACTTTATCAAGCTTGAATTGGATAACCCTTTATAAAGAGTAAAGTGAATATATAATTTTCATGATAAAATCTGAAATCAAAGCTATTCCGGAATCTGGAATTGTAAAAATATTATCACGGGTCAATGAAAAACATAGTACGAAAACACATTAACTCTGCTTAAATCTAGGATGGGATCATGTAGGGACCACACGAAAATCCCAAACGGCAGTCGAATTGAATAGGGAAAGAACAACAACAACTCCACCGGCCCACTCAACTGCCCTGCCAAATATTCAAATGAGAAGTCACAAAAAATTAAATTCAATCACCAGCTTTACAGTAATGGAACGGGTTCTATAATGTTCCCGAAACAACAGAACAAAAACCGGAAGACATGCTGCTGGCAACCCATAAAAAACCTGGGCGGGATCAGAAACGTCGCACGGAAACATCCGACGGAAAGAAGCTCTTAATAGGAAATGACAAAAAATCCACCACTTCGTGAAAAAATATTAATAGCAGTCAGCTTTATAGCACTCGAACGAATTCGCAAGGCTTTTATTCAATATAGAACAAAACCAGACGAATCGCTGCCACCCTCCAAAAAAAACTCGAACCCCGTCCAAAACCCCGCTACGGCCTGAATACAGATGCAACTATGAAATATTTAATACTTAAATAAGTAATATGTAATAATTTGATTCATCCAAAGTTTTCAGCGTCCGAACAATCTCAATTATTTCCTCAATCATTGGTTAGATATTCAGTGCCACCTGGAAAATAAACAAAGCTTCGTGATGACTGGTTGGTTCGCACCATTATGAGCACTGAAGCAAATTTTATTCAGCTAGAAAAGCTACGAATAAATATCTCTAACAAAAGAATCGCGAACACATGAGAAAATGCATCGAAAACATTACAGCCATCAAAGACGGGAATGGAGCACTGAGAACAAACTTGGCTGATGTTCCCTTAGTAAGGCAAACCTTCTTTCAAAATCTGCTTAATCTAAGTGACGTATAATAACCTCTATTAGAGCAACTAATCTTCCGGGTGAGGAGGCTTTTTTGAATACTCCAAAGTAGAAACACCTATTAGTAGATTGAAAAAATGGATATTTACCCGATCTTTACGGAATCTCGCAGAATTAATTAAACACAGAAACACTGTTCTCGAGAAATCGATTTGATTGGACATTAGATCCAATTAAATAAAATGGCTGAGATACAGTACAAGGTCTCCAAAATAACGAATGATTATAAAGTGTTCCAGGAACAACCAACATGTATGTCGTATACGGAATGTGATAGCTGGAGAAATAGAGAGAGTGAGGAAGCATATTTTATTTTAAAGTTAATAAAAAAAACCCATAATTTACAACAGTTTTCATTTACAGAATACAACACAAACAAACAAGTAAACAAATAATTTAGACCACAAATTTCTTTAATCACGATGTATTGAGACACCATGATAAATTGTACTGTAAGATGTATTTTTATTTATCTGAGAAAAAATAAATTGTTGCTGCAATTTATAATTTTTGACACCCCCAAAATTTTCTTGTTTGTTTTAAGGTCGAAACCTAATTATTTTTTGTATTTTATATTTTTATGATAAACACTTGAATCTTGGTCTAAAAGCAACACATTAATTAAGATGAATGCATTGCATACAAATAATTTCCTTTGCGATTCTTAATTTTTTATAATAATCCATAACCAAATTTATTGAGACTGAAAATAATTATTTAAGATATTTGCGTATATATAGCTCACAGTGCAATAGTAATAATAAAACGGATGTTCTCGTAATTACATCAAATTTTAATGGTATTTAACGTTTAACGATCATCTTTAAATAATCAACGAAAAAAAAATTATTTATATATTGTTGCTAAAAATGAATATAATTCATCGTGTGCACACACTCACAAACTGAATGGGCGCAATGATGAAATATCCATGTTTTATTTTGAATGCAAATTTGGGTCAGACAAAAATAAGCGAAATTGTTTTCTTACTAGCGTAAATTGACATCCTTGCACCAAACCCAAAAATGTTTACGTTCATGGCAAAATTTATAAAAAAAAAAAAAATACAAAAATTATACGTGAATTGTCATTTTTGGCATTTTCAGATATGCATGATAATCGTGATGTCAGTGTACAGCATCCGGATCGCATATAATTACTTCCAATCATGTATTCATGGTTTGTGTTTTACCAAAAATACAATTTATAAATTTTTATAATTAAGCAAAAAATACGAAATTATTAAATTTGAATCATTTTTTATTAATCAAATAACAACTGTAGATGTCATTTACAATATTAAGAATAATGAAAACTGAGTGTCGACTTAAAAGTGAAATTTGCATGAAGAAGAAAGTAAGTACTCGTATATATGTACTTACTTATTTACGATAATAAATTCATTAAATAATTAAGAAATAAAATGAATTATCGTTTTGAAATCATAAAAATAAGATAAATAAATAAAATTAAAATCAGAAAGCGATAAATTATAAGCCCTTTGACTAGCTTGTATAATAAATAATTGGTGCTTTGTATTTTGTTTTTTTTTTTGTTTTTGATTAATCAGACAATTCAACTCAATCAATTTCGTCCGTGAGGGTTTTGTTTATGGTAGCTGCCAATTTGTTTTATCGTACAAGCAATGGTATAATGCGAGACCGCTTTAAGCGCACACCGGTATTAGTAAGTATGATATCATTCTTGATATTATTTCTATATTTACCTAAGTA
This sequence comes from Nephrotoma appendiculata, assembly GCA_947310385.1. Classification (NCBI taxonomy): domain Eukaryota; kingdom Metazoa; phylum Arthropoda; class Insecta; order Diptera; family Tipulidae; genus Nephrotoma; species Nephrotoma appendiculata. The sequence goes on along the minus strand of OX371225.1, from coordinate 138,640,999 downwards.
TATCTATAAAATAGTAATAAGAAAATATAAATGTCTGTAAAATTCAAATATATAAATAAAAATTGAAATAAATAGAAATACGAGTAGCAATAATAATAATAATCATAATATTGAAACCCGGAAAATATATTTGCTATTTTATTTTCACGTTTTTTTTAACAAGCTATCAAGGTCTAAATTCAATAAGAATTTTATTAGATTTTTAGAAAAAATACAAAAAAAAAATACTTGTTTGTTTTCATTTGTCTCGGTGCAGTTGCATTACAAATTCAGTTTTGCCTTATTTTGTGCGAGTTTGATATTTAATTTCGATCGTAATGACCCTGGTATAGTTTTGTAGGTGGGATCGTCATGTTTATATAGTTACTTCCTTATTTAATTATTGTCGCGCCGTATACTACATGACTCGTTATAAGGTTTCAAACACAAAATATTCATTCTAATTGCTTGTCGCAAAAGACGTTAAATGCTTAAAGTTGACCGAGAAATACGAGGGATGTTCAAAAATTGTATAGCTTTGCTAGAAACGCGATTTTAATTAAATCATGTCACTACCTTAATTAAAGGCAGATGTAATGCCAAGAAGAGACCTAAGGAAGTTCTCATCTTTGTAAGGGTTTCTGTATTTTTACACTAGAACCCTGGGGTTAAAAATGGGGGGGGGGGGGGGAGTGCATTTTCTAAGTTTTTCAAATGGCCTCTTTGTTTTTTATGACTAGAAAAGTCGTAAACATTGTTTGGGTGGGTATCATTAAAAATAATATTTTGTTCGAAAAGCCGAGAAAAAATATTCAAATTGAAATGTTTTCCGCAGTGGTTCGTACACATTATTTGGAACTTTTAAACGTTAGGTCAAACTAATAAAAATTTTAATATGACTCCTAAAATTGCTCATATAATCTAAGTATCGAACAATGCCAATACACAATCGGCCAGCTTCCAAATGGCCCAATATAAAAATTATCAATAGCCATTCTCCTTGGAAAATGAATTATTGGAGATGCTTAATACTATTTTAAGTTGGTAATACTAAGAGCTCACAGTGACTAAGATGGGATTACAAGCCCAGCTTACTAACTGGAGGATAATATAAATAACTGGAGGAAATGGCCATATTCCATAAGGCCCCATAGTGACGTTCTTCATAATCTGATTATTGGGTTATATGGAAGCCGACAATTGTGCTAATCATATAACATAGACCGTTATATAGTGCTGTCCGGCTGTCCAGACTTACTTGTTATAACATTCTATTCAGAATAAAAACAAGCAATTTCAGCAAATTATATTTATGGGAAAATGTTTAGCTTTTCTAGTACTATTTACGGGTCCCTACGAAACTTGGCCATCGCGCCAGTTCTACCGGCAAGAGTTATAGTCCTTACTATATTTTATTCACAACATAGACAACTCCTACATAGGAGAGAAGTCCACTTTCCAGTACACTTTCCTATTATTCTTTTATGCGGCAATACGAAACTATTTCCACCAATTCTACAATACGGCCGGAACTGCCTCCTTAGGGATTGTGAGACCGTAACTCAAAACTATATCAATCATTTATGGGTAATCACTTTCCCAGGAGAATGGCAAATCAAATTTTTAATATTGAGTCATATGGGGGCTGATATTTGTGCAAACCCTACCATACAGCTAGTACAGTCTGGCTGTTCAGAGTTAGCCCTTACTATAATCTATACAAAACATAACAAAATACTTTCTGATAAATATGAAACGTGGAAAGTTTGGTTTCGAACTAATGAAACATTGAATTTTTTTAATAAATTAAAAAAATCGGTTATCTCATCAGACTGCAACGACGAAACTACAAAAATTTTGAATTTTTGTTGTAACCTCGTAACGTTCGTATGCGTTATGGACGATTAAAATGTTCTAATTTTTTCTCCCAACAATTTTTTTACTGAAAAATAGAACTGCACGCCTATAAAAAAAGTTACGAGTTAAAAAGAATTAGCAATAGCTCCCATAAATTTTGACAGTTCAAACAGCTTGTGTTTTAATTAAAAATTAAAACGAAAAGAAAAAAATATTGGGTTCGCCCATATTATAAAGAGCGTGGGGCTTACCGAAAAATATTTATCCCACTCAAATTTGTGGACCCAATATTCCGAACAATTCGATAATCTGTTAATATAATCGTAGGACCGACAATGAAATACGATTTCGTCCAGAACCAAGTGTGAACCAAGTGTGCGATTGACTATTATTTATAAAAAAATATTTATTTACAATTTCTATTTCATTAAACTAATTCATATAATTTTACTTAGATATCTGGCCACTAGTGTATCCCAGAAAGCCTCTCGAGCTCTTATAAGTGCTCGCCATCCATTGTCCATCGCATAATTTAAGAAACCACACTTGCGATAATAAATGCACTTAAATCATCGGTATTTGAAAAAGTCAGTGAAGAAAACATTTTACAAGTGGCAAACGGATTTCAAAGATGGAAAGCACGTTGCGATACAAGTACGTACATAGTTGATGACAAAGTCAGTATTACATTATTAATGTAATAAAACCAACTTTAAATAATTTTTTGTTAACAGGCTCTGTAATATAGCGGATCGAAATTTTTTAATTATAAAAAATTCTATTCTATATTGTATGGCGGTGCCGGGAATCAATTTTGTCCAAACTCTTTACCGTAGGTATAAAAAATAAATATATAACAAACATTAACTTATTACTGGTCATTTTAGGATAGCAAAGGCCTCGAATTTATACGCTAGGATTGAAAATGTGCCCTACGTTTTTGTGGCTGATGATGCATTCGGTCTTCAAGTAAATCTAATGAAACCGTATGCCAAAAAACCTTTCACTGAAATGCAACAAATATTTAGTTATAGGCTTTTGCGAGTACGGTGAATTATTCAAAAATTCTTTCGGTATACTGGTGTCAAAATGGAGAATATTTAGACAACCTATTAGTTTCATTTTTGAACTTCATAGATTGATGCAGCTGTAAATATAATCGAAGCATGTGTCTGCCTTCATAATTGGTTGAGACAACAAAAAACAAGTTCAATCCATTTATTAGTACAGGTGTGCCTCTTGTTTAGAGTGAATGCTATATATGTATGTCGACAGAATTGATTGACGTGGAAGACAGCGATGGAACAGTTGGCACCAATGGATCAATTAAGAAGCACGCGAACAAATTATTTCAATGCAACCAAAAATGCTAAAGACATCAGGAAAACATATGCTGACTATTTTAAAGACGAAAGAGCTGTTTCTTGGAAATGGGAGAAAATCTAGACCGCAGCAGATTCAACTTTCATATTTGTATTTTCAAGTATCGTTTCTGATAATTTTATTTCAATTTTACTTTATTTATTTTTGATTCTTGTCAGGTAAGCCATGAACAATTTATGGACACCAACAATGTTTTTTGAAAAAATTCGAAAGGATTTTGTGTCCTGATTTTGTGGACACCAACAATGTTTTTTGAATCTCTAGAAAGTAGAGATTTTTTTTAGATGATATTTCATATTTAAATTTTGTTCCTCTGTCATATGGAATTTCCTTAAATTGAAATAAATATCATTTTTGCGTTATTTCTCTAAAAAACTTGTACAAATTGAAAATGAGCCTCCGTCGCGTATACGGGCGTAACAGTCTTTAATTTGAAAGGAACGAAGTCGTCAAATGCATCCTCTTTCGAACTATAGATCAGTGTGTAGCCAGTGTAGTTGTTCGTTGCCTGTATTATTGTAGTGCGTCTTTTTTAATCTGGGAAGTTTCTTGCGCAGTACTTTACCACATCCTAATATAATTTTTATTTACTTACTATATCCCCACGGAAGAATTAAAGCCTCCACTTCATTTGAAAAAATAATTATTTTTTTGCTTAAAAAACAAATCTGCTTATTAAAATACAAAATATTCTATTTATTTGGTTATATTTGACACTTTTTTATTTTACTGCTATAAAAATACTCGTAGAAACTATACTTTTTGGCAACTTTCCCAGTTTTATGCCAACATTTGCTCAAATTAAAAAGAAAAAAATCATTTTTATTTCTCGACAAAAAACGTAATATGTAACTTAATGCTTGGATTGCACAGTGAAACAGATTGGGAAACCGAAAAGTGAAGATTATTTTTAAATGACGTTAGAGCGACAAGGACAGCAACTTTTGTTTGTTTCTTATAGCAAAATTTATAGTCAAAATAGTGACAGATTGGGGGCAACATAACTTTAAAATTTTGAAAATAAACCATTTTAACGAAAAACAAAATTGTCAAAAATTTATTTTACCCTAGATTGAATGTGTTGTATGTAGCAATGCCTCCTAAAGTACAGGCCGCATACACCAAATGATGACGACACGCTATGTCTACATTGTTGTTGCTTTCTCTAGTTGTTTTGTTAGTGTAAATATCTTAATATTATTAATGCGCAGTCTCAGTTTAGACATAAATTGACGTCATGTGCAAAAAATGAGAGTAGTAAGAGGCCTGTAGTTTAGGAGGCATTGTATGTAGCAACCATAAAATTGTCGTAGTGTGCGAAAAATATTTCTCATCGCATACTATTTTTGTAGGTGTTTTCCCCACTTACTCTATTATTTTGCCAGTAAATTTTACTGAAAAGTTTTTTTGTTTCTTTCTAACAAGGAAAGGATTTATATTTCTATATCGTGTTAATTTTACTGAAAAAATTTATTTCACTGTGGAATACACGCATAACCCATAATTTTTTACTGGAAAAAAACTGGAATATGTAAATCGTCCATTAAATACAAAAAAATACGAGATTACGAAGGGGTTGACAAATCTGTAGCGAAACATAATAATTCGCTAAGGCATTCTGATTATAAATTGTATATAAGTTCAAAGTATTTTTAATATTTTTGTAGTTTCGTCACTGCATTCTGATGAATGATGAGACGACCGAATTTTTTAATTTAAAAAACTTAAAGTTTCATTAGTTCGAAACCAAACGTCCAACGTCTTGGTAACCTCACCGCGATGTAAAAAACCCTTCTTTAGATACCTACCCCATTAAATTGGAAAATCAATCAGTGCAGTATTAAAACCATTAACAACCGGATTAGCCAATTACCAATACTCCTTTTTTTTGTTTTTTCCCCATTGAGTTCTTTCAGTTGATTTTTATAGTTTTTGAGTCCAAAATGGGATTTTCCGAAATTTAAATTCAATTTTACTCTAGAATTTGTTGAGATTTGTACGTTTAAAATGGTTCAAGATATTTCAAATATTTTAATTACCATATAATCTGGTTTAAGCTATAACCAGCGAGTCTGTAAGAGTCAGTAACGAAACCTTACAGAATTTAACGAAAATGTTTTATTACAGAATCTTTGACAGTTTGACCAGCGAATCTGTAACACGATTATTGTCAATTGAATTTTTAAATGTCAATTTACTATACATCCTACAAAACGGCAGAACAAATTGAATAGATAATATCCATTTATAAATAAATTATTGATAAAGACTTTTAACTTAAGCCTTAAGTTCCCTAAATTTCTTACAGACTCGCTGGTTACGCCTTTATAGTTAACTCATTGCCAAATCTAACGTTTTTTTCTCATACCAGATATTACAGTTTTATTCTAAGATAACAGAAATATTCGACAATAAACTGTTAACATGTCGATTTTTGAAATATTCAGTGTCAACTGCTACCTTCTCTAATCGAAATTAAAATTTTTGTCAACAATGTTTTATGGTTGTATAATAAATAACATTTAGTAGAAAATATCATCTTGAGTTATGAATTAATGTCAGCTTAGATCTGTTTTTTACTTATTTGTCCAACCCTTTAAATGTTTTAGTTTTAATGGCATCAATCAATTAAGTTCCGAAGTGAGCATCTGTACATAGTACGTTCGTTGAATGAGTTGAAAATGAGTACATTGTCTAAGTGTTGAATTTCCGGAATTGATTTATATTGAAAAATCATGTTTATAAGCCCAAGAAATACTATACAACCTAAAACACTGTGAAGTGCAGTCTATTGGTGTTACAAGCCGGTAACCGATACTGGCACAACCAAAGGTTCAACACGATCTAGTTACATTTCCTGAAACGTTTTTCTATCAATACGGAGGAGGAGCAGTCGGTGTGGAATCCGGTAAATAGTAGCATCGTCAACGAATTTTTCTTCATCAAGCATTGTTTTTATGAAAATTAATAATTACAGTTCTGGTCAGATTTGAATGACGTTCTTAACGAAACCAATTAAAATGTTATAGTTATGTCCTTTCATGGGTTTCATCGTTCAATATGCCGTTTATCATGTATACATCTTTGAAATGAATACTATATCCATCCACGGGTGGTAGACAGATATAGCGAAAACACGTGAAGGTTGTGTACAACCGATTTGGCTTTGTCCAATGTAAATTTGAATGGCTTTACAAGGGGATCTATTATGAAATTGGTCGAAAAATATGACACCGTCAGAAAATTAGGTGTCGTAAAATCCGATCCGCGGCGGATTTTCATATTATGAAACATGTATTTTAATGTCAAACATTTGTCACTTTATTTAAATTTGATTAAAATAATTTAACAGAGATATGTGATTACATTTTAAAATTTACTTAATTTTTTAATTATTAAATAACACATAAAAAGTATGAGCTACGATCTATTTTCCGTGCGTATACTACAAAAACCGTCACCTGACTAGCAGTCGGATTTGACATTTGATTTTTATCGTAAAATCCGCGTTACTCAGATTTTATTTCATAATAGCATTTTCCACGGCAAGTTTCATAGTAGGGGCCCAGACTAAAATATAGTTTTGTGTGATAGGATATACAAGGTATGATTTTTTAATATCGGCTATATTCATTTTGTTCTGGCCAAACCGACTGAGATTAACATTTAACTGAGAGAGCCGCCATTCCCATTTTTTCACTTAAGTGATATTGCCTAATATACCCAGCAAACCTCTGGTCCAACTATCGCGGTTAATAGGATTAGATAATTTTACGTTTTATTATGTAGATCTGGGGGCCTACTATGGAAATCGACCGTCGTCGATTTTTGTTCGTTGTTTATATTCAGCAATAGTAATTACTATTGCTGAGCATATACAACGAACAAAAATCGACGGTGGTCGATTTCCATAGTAGGCCCTCTGTGGCCCTATTCTGGCTTTCCCTGGGAATAGGCAATTGTGAAAAATATTTTCATAGCATTTTTGTCAAAATTATATTTTACTGGCCTACTGAGGAAACATGTTTGGTATTAATATTTTCGAAACTAAGTTAAATGGGAAAATACTTTTCCCTATAAAAATTTTGTGGAACAAAAATTTCCCAATTCACTTTGTTTTGAAACATTTTGCAATAAACATATTCTTTCAGTAGGCCAGAAAAATATAATTTTGACAAAAATGCTATGAAAATATTTTTCCCAATTCCCTATTCCCAGGGAAAGCCAGAATAGGGCCACTGGTGTTGTTCATTGTAGTGTAGTACATTAACAGTTCAACAGCTCTGTATTTGATTTATAAACTTAATTGTTTTAATATGTGTGTGTGTGTGTGAACACTTTCATAATTATGTATTTTCTTAAAAAATATTTGGGGAAGAGGTTTTTTGTTTTTGTAAATATTTTGAAAGGTTTTGCACTTTCGAGAAAAAACATTAAGAAACGAAAAGATTCAAAATTAAATTTACAAAAATATTTGCCCAAATACTTGTTTCCAAAATTTAACCGGAAATGGTGATATTTAGCAAACATAATTTTTTTTATCAAAAATGCGGCCCTGTACACCCCAGCAAGATTTTTTGAGCAGGTGAAGCTTCATAGTTAAGCTTTTTTTACAAATTGGAAGATTCCAATGATTTTTAGTCGAAATCGGTCCACTGAAAGTAGCAGTTTCTATTTAGAAGCTTTTCGGTTTATGCAAAATATTTTAAAATTTCGTAAAACAATTTGGATCCCATACATCCCATACAGATTGATATATCAGAATGAAACTTCAAACTAGCGAACCATTGAACTTACTGAACGAAACTTATACAGGAGTCGGCGCACGAAGAGTTAGTAACTTCATACTGTAGCAACTAAGCGGCTTATGATAGTGCGTTCATTTTTTTGACAAGCGTCAGTCTGTTATATTGTTTACAAGCCTACGGAAGCATATCGTTTTTCGTTGCAGTTAAAACAGTTATGGAAATGGAATTCAAACGCAACAGTGTTATTGCTTTGTATTTGGCTGGACAATTGCAACCAGCCATTGTTAATGAGCTACGACATTTACATGTGAACTAAATGCTTGTGTATTGGACCAGTACATGTGCGGTAGCATCAAACACCGCTCTCTCAAGGCCAGAATTCAACGGAATCCACGACAAAGCGCAGTTCAAGTGTCTGCTCGTAGCAAGGAGCGCATATTAAAAAATTAACTACGATTGAAATGTACAAAATACAAAAAGTGGAAGATTTAACACAAATAGGCACAATAGGCATTTTTCTTAGCAAGAGCAGAGGTGACAAAACACGTGGACTTGGTGGTGAGCTTGACCAATAACATATTTTTTGCCAAATTTGAAATGTTCTTACGATATACTGAAGTTTTGAAATAAAAAAATCAAATTTGATACATTTACAGCAATGTTAATTGATAAGACTTCGAGTGCTGACCTTCGCATAGTACATAATTACTTGTATTATGGTAAGGTTCAAGATAGCCATCTTTTAATGTTAACGATACCAAAAATAGTTTTTTTTATTCTAAAAGAACATCAAATAAATTATAAACATAAATAAAACGCAAAAATCACCTCCCTCCTTAGAGAGAGCTTATCGATTTAACATTTAACATATTATTGACCGAAAAGGTGTTTCTATATCGCTCATTTGCTACAACAGTGACACAACTCAAAATTCACTCATTTCTAAGATATTCGAATCAAAAATTTAATTATTAGGAATCGTTTATCCCAATAATTAAATTTTTGATTATTTTATATCAAAACATACTCTCATATGTAGTTATTTCTAGCAAATTAGATAAAATTTCATATAAAAAATCACTCAATTCGCGAAAGGAATTAAGATTTTAAGATATTGGATACTATCCTAAGGAAATTTGCAAAATATTAATGAATTTTAAAAATTAAGATTCGATTGAGGATGTAGGAATAGAAAAATAAATATTTTACTAATTATTATTAATTTTTGAAAAACGCCATTTTCACACACAATTTTGAGTGATATTTTCAAATCGCTCTACTGGAAAATTAAAAATTTTGGATTGTGTCACTCTTGCACCAAATGAGCGATATATTTTAATGGTACTTAAGCAAATTCTGCAAAAATTGTATTAAATATAAATTTCCACAAAAATAAACTTTTTCTCTACAATAATAAATAACTATTTTTATTAAAATAAAAACCAATAAATTTATTCCTTGTCGAGGTAGATTGTGTTATATGGACAGATTTATTGACGCCAGGTATTGCCATATATAATAAATATTTACAAAATAATAATCCCAGTATAAACCTAAAAAAAAATTTTCATTTCGAATTAAAATTCTAAACATGTAAAGTAATTACAATTTATATCGTAAATTAAATATAATTTTTTTTTATGTATCCATAAACCAATATTTACATTGGCTGTATCGACTTCATAGCGATGATCAATTATTATTATTTTATGGGTGCATACAAACTCATATTTTGCGCTAACTAAAACGCACTCGAATAATTTTTGTATTTTTAAGTAATTCAAAAATTTTGAAAATTCAATTTTAATCGTTTAAATATAATTTATTTGCTTGCACGAATGCACTTCCTGATAAATAAATAAAGCAGAATTAAATGATTTGAAGTGCAAATATTTAAAGATGAAGCCAATAAATGCCAAAAAATTTCAGATTTTTTTTTAAATCTTTAAATAAATATTCCCATTGCTGTTTAGTGTACGTATACCTACAATTATAACAATTTACAAATAAAATCTATTTTTATAGACACGAGTAGCTAGCTAGTTTTGGAATTTTATTTTTAATTAAATAAAAAAATAAAAAATGTGTGTGAAAGTCATCTATAGAACTTGAAATATTTTTCAATGCATAAGTATTTTATTTATACTACTATATATTACACTAAATATACTTACATACCTGAAATGTCAAGTTTGAATTTTTGTGTTTTATTAATGATTGTGTGCCAATTAAAAAGTAAGGCAATGTGAGCTTTGTATTTTTTTTTTTCTAAAGATAAGAATATGGAAGTATTACGTGATAAGGTAAGGAAATCAGTATTATTTATATTTGTTTTGTAGGTGTGGTATAAAAACAAGTTTATTTTTAAATAGAATTGATATAATTGAACGTGATTCTAATTTGTTGCGTGATTTATGGTTGGCATTGGCCTTCAAAATAATACTCGTTCGAATATATATTTAATGTTTTAGAATTACAATGGCTTGAAGCTAAAATTATAGTTTAATCTATTTGAATTATTGCTAATTGTGCTGTGAAAGGATGGATATTTCAATCGTTAGGGGAAATAATTGGGCCAATTTAACAGCACTATTAACAAAGTTATGGAGAACTGACTAGACGAATTAATACAATAATCTTATTAATAATGCACAAACGATAGGTTCTAGGACTGAGCTGTAGCAGATCAAAGCTTCAGAAGCTTGCCATTGAAACTATAGCTACATTGGATTCAAAAATTGATATTTTTGCATTTCGTAACATAAAAATACTACTTATTACAATTAACTGTGTTAAATGATTGATATTTTCTCGTCATTTACTATTTGACCGTCGATCTTTTATTTCTAATCAAATCATAAATTTCCCATGCTTGCATGGGTCGCACGGGTCGCTAGTATTGAATAAAGCGCGGAATAGAATATTGTTGCACGTGTGAAGCTCAAAAAACTACGCAAAAATAGAAAATCATTTTATACTTGAATCGCACATAAAATCTTTTCTATGATTTGCCGTAAAAGTTTCACAATCAATTTTTTTTTAAAGCTAATTTTACTTATTTTCAGAGTCTTGATTGATCATTTAAACCGTGAGGATCAAAAATAACAAAAAGTCATAAGAAAAATTATAAACACAAGCAATTTGTGGGATACATTAAAGTTCCTTGTCGTGGAACGACGTGGATTCTAAAGACATTATAAACTTACAATAAAACGGAGTATAAACAAATTCAAGATTTGCTGAAACAAAAACAAATTGACAACTTCGCATATATTCAAAGAGATAAAATACCAAACAGCCGATAGCACGACAATTCGCCGAAAAGCAATTCACTGAAAACTACATTTTACTTTGCTTTTCATCAACTAAATAGTATCTTATTGAAAATGACAAATCATCATAATCAACATTTCACTGAGATACCGAAAGCGACGATTCACAGTAAACGGATGAATTATATTTTTTCATATCCCACGTTAAAAGTAATAAAGAAGTTTCTGAACGCTGTAGATTTATCTGTATACGAGGAATACTAGCCCTACAAATAAAAATGGTATGGTGTGATTAAGTTTTCCTGAACAGATTTTCGACAGATTTTCATTTGTATCCTTCTTTACAATTTCTTTTACTCTTGCATTTCTCTTCCCTTCCACGCATTTAAAAATAGCACGTTCGTTTTAAACACCAGAAGTGCATGGGATTTCTAATTTTTTACAAAAATTATCTCGAAAAATAACGAACAACATTATTCTCATATGTTTTCTAGCGTTCCTTTAGCTTATATATCTTAAATTCATCTAAAACAGCTATTTAAAATCGTGAAAACGAGTTCTATTATTTTTGGTTGGGAACTAAATAGCAGGAACTAGCCTAAAATTGACTATTAAAAGAAAACCTCCTATAAATGTAATCATTGCTCATTATAAGTAGATGTAATCTGTGTGATTGGGCTGATTAAAAATAGACAGAGTGAGGGCAAACAACAGATCTGGTAGGTCTTTTTCAATTCATTTTGAACTCCACATCTATTAAACATCTAACTATATATTTAACGTTATTTTACCGATAGCAATTCAATTTTAAAATTCCATTTATATCTATAAATTAGACAATTTTATCGATGAACGTGTTCTGTCTCGGTTTACTTTATTCTAGAATTCCTCTAAATTATTATTTTTGAATCCGATTTTGTTTCTCACTATCAATTTAATCATGATTAATTAAGAAATCGCTTAATTCCGTCTCCCCACATCCTTAGTTGTTCCCACTCAAGTATATTTCTTCCTAAATTGGTCTAGAATTCCATGTCCATCACACAAACCCAAGCTGATTATGAACGGTTTATAAATCGCTTAATTAATGTCGTTTTTGGTGAATTGACGTTTTTGAAAAATTCTCGCGTTCTGTAAATGGTCTGACAACAATTCTCCGAAAATGACAGTTCACCAAAAACCAACATTCATCGAGAAAAAAACCATTAACCGAAAACAACAATTCATCAAAAACAACAATTTGCCAAAATCTAGAATTCACTGAAATCGATAGTCCGAAAATAATAATTCAACTAATAAAGTTTCTCGTAAACACAAATAAACGAAAATATGAGTCAAATAATTTGTTACTCAGAGTTTGTGTATTTCATATCACATGTAGTAAAAAAAATTTGGAGTTTAATTCCGGACTATAAATAATTTTTGGTTTCCAACGCAACGTTAAGAAATAGGCAATTTTCACTTAGCCTAGCCAATATAAAAAACATCGTTTCAGAGATAATTGTCTTAATTACACTACATATTCCAAAATCATTTAATGAACCGCTAAGATCAGTACGGTCATACTATATTCCAGAACTACATCCAATGTTTTCGACATAATATCAAACCTGTCCTAATTTCGATATCCGGTAAGAGTTGAACTAAGATATGACTAAGTTTTATTATGCGTAGCCGGTTTCAGAAAGTTCAGTTACATTCAGCAAGGCTAAATTTCAGAATTACATATAAAAGTATTAAAAATTGACTAAAATTGTCTGAGAAATAGTTTCATATGCCCCTAAATATTGGAGACCATTTATATCCCTAAAACTTACATTCAGCATGGTAAAATTTTAGAGACGATTAAATGATTGCAATCCCAGGATCCCAGCTCATATTTGAATCCCGTAATCCCGGGATTTTTTAAATGAATCCCGGGATATCATAAAAGTATAAATGTAATTTAATAATTAAACTAACTTTTGAATTCATTAATTGTATTCTTTATATTTATATTTTTTCCTTTATAGGTATAAATATTCTCTTTAAAAAATACAGGAAACCCTCCAAGAACACGATTAATTTGTTCCGTGTTCTTTAAAACCTTGTTGTTCGAGACTACAAAAAATAAAATAAAAGAGAATAACGAAAATCGTGTTGCTTGAAACCGTGTATTTCGAGGTAAGTGGTATCCGAAACCGTCTTCTTTGAATATCGTGTTCTTGGAGAGTTACCTGCACTTGTCATTGTGTAATGTACAAAACTAAATAAAACTGTGTTTCCTCATTATTTTTAACAAATTCGACACCATACGAGTATTTTTTTCTTAATTCAGAAAATATTCAGACTACTCGTATACTGACCTTTTTCCTTTTCAATTTTATATAAAGCTAAAACGTACATTCGTGTGTAAAACATACGTATGTATTAATAGTTAAATAAGATTAGATTAAAAGATTAAAAGAGATCTAAACGACATTTTAAAAAAATGAGTTTTATATGTAAATAGACTAATTTTAACTGAATCTTTCGAGTGGTATTGTCAGATTTACAAAAATATGTCTCATTTAAAAGATGAAGTTGTAAAAACGTTGTAATCGTCGTCCTTCGAATTTATTCAAATGAAAAATTTGCTTTGCCTGGCCATTCTTGCATTCAAGAAATCGAAACCACACAGCCATATTGAAAAGGTGCTTTCAAAAAACGATTGTTTTCACTAATCAGCCTAATGCGATTACTTAAAACCAATTACCTAAAGCGGCTTTTCCAAATATTGTAAATGAAGCCATGCGACTTCGAAAATTTTGAGGCATGCTCAAAAGCATTCAGTTATAATATTGTAACATTCTGTTCCTTAGAAATGTTGCGATTTACTCTTAAATCTCTCAAATTAAGTGCCTGTCGTATTCTCAGGAGAACTACTACGAAGTACGAAGTACAAGTATCCATTAGATCAACATCGAAAACAACAAGGCCACAAAGCGTACTTAATTAAGCATTACCTAGTATAACAATAATTGATTCGTACCATAAACCAGTACCTATTAATACAAAAAAAAACATATCGAAAAAATGTTTAAATATTTGAGCCTACAAAATCAGGAGTACTACAAGACCATATTAACGTCAAAAGACTAAGAATTCCAAAAGTATTTGGTCAGTGGAGCCAAAGCAATTAAAACTTAGACTGAACATGAAATTTACTGTGTGACTACATTTAAGGTACAAATTTTAAATTGAAGTATTTTTTTAATGTTTCATTTCTGAACATATGTACATCTGTTTACATTTTTTTTAAATATTGAATTAATATGTGATATATTACAATTTAATTAAAATTTATTAGTAAAATACCAAAGGTTATTTTTATCTTTAAATTTACATATGAAGTACATACAAGCTCAATTCGAAAATAAGAATAAAATCCTCCCAACTGTAGTAAAACAAAGTTCTAAGTGACAACCGTTTTACATTCCTCTAATCTAGGGTTAAAAGTTACAAAAGATGGTAGGTGCAAAATGATTTTCACATTTTTCTAACTTAATTCGCAAAATTTCATAAATTAGTAAAAGCTTTAAGAAAATTGATAATTCAATATATATGAGTCCCAAAACTAAATTAGAAAATAAATTGCCATTTTCTCAAAATGACCTGTTACTGAAGTTAGAACGCTTTTATTCTAATGTTGGGTGCATGCACACTACGATCATGATGTTACATTTCGGTGGAAGACAATGATATATTCATTTAAGTGTTTATTTCATGGGAAAAATGTACTGACCGTATTTTTTTATGAAAAAAGGAAAAAAAAATCTTAAAATTACATGAGTTTTTTTTTTTTTATTTATTTATTTTATTTATACAATATTACAAATGATTCAGAGATCACCAGTAATTTATCTACCTTAAATTATATTCTCGATTAAGATGAGTAACCTATTGGTTTCTCATTTTATAATACTTTCTTATTCTAATTCAAACTGCCCAGCTCAAGCGGCTTCCGCCTTTGGAGTCTACTCACTCCATTAGGGGTGTGCACCATATCCTTGTTAAATAATCCCTCGTAGCACTTTATTTTGGAAGCATTGTATCATTTGTACATTGGTCTTCTTGGCACAACCCCAAAGTTAAAAACCATAGGTACCACTAGTTTTAGCATTTGCCTGTAAAGAAGCAATTTGTTGTGTATTGATAACTCAGAATTTCTACCCATGAGCCAGTACATTTTTCTATATTTGATGTTTAACTCTTCTTTTTTGTTCTTGATGTGTTATTTCCTTCGTAGCTTAGCATCGAGAGGCATGCCATGGTATTTAGCTGTATTTGCACATGGAATTTGGTTTGAGTTGAGAACTCGAATACAGTTTACATTTTGAAAATATCTTTTTTCCAACTGCTAGAATAGCTGTATCGTCTGCAATTGTTGCTACTGTAGTACCTACAATATTCGGTAAGTCTCTCGTATAAAGAATAAGCAGAATAGGTCCAAGTACGCTACCTTGTGGTATACCTGCTGATATTGTTTTTATTTCAGAGTACTCATTTTCAAATTTGACTCTAAAGTGTCGATCAGTTATGTAGGATTAAGAACTTGATAAAATTGTTTAGGCAGGTCTCGATGCAGTTTAAAATCAAGCCCTTGGTGCCAAACTTTGTCAAAAGCTTGAGCTACACCTAAGAAAATACTTTAGCATATTTTCTTATTCTCAAGTGCATCCTCATTGATATCCGTTATTTTGAGAACTTATTCCACTGTAGAGTGATTTTCTCATCTTAAGCATCTCTCTTGTATTATAGGTTTGAGTCTCTTCAGCAACAGTTTTTCAAATATTTTTGATATGACTGGAAGTAGTGATATCGGTCTATATGATTTTTTATGGTTTCCTGGTTTACCTGGTTTCGGAATCTTTCTTTTTTCGGCCACCTTCCATTGTCGTTTAACGTATTTCAATCTGAAGGCTACATTAATTATTTGATTTAATTTACGCAAACCTTCCTCAGGAATGGCTTTCACAATTTGCGCAGTAATTAAGTCATAACCTGGAGCTTTTCTGATACTTAAGTTATTACTTAATAAAGACATTTTTATTAATCACTTGTTTTTTGTTTCGCAGTTATTTTGAATAATTTTCAAAAAGTTTAAAAAATCACTCGATCGATTTCGACTTGTTAGGTCATCATCAGGAGTATCTACTGATTTGTGTTAGTAAAAAATTTTGTTATATAGTAGAAAAAAGCAAAATATAAATAAAAGAAGGAGGGCAAAAAATAAAAAATAAGCAATAAAAGCAAAATATAAATAAAAGAAGGAGGGCAAAAAAAAAAAAAAAAAAAAAAAAAATAAGCAATAAAAATTAATCTACGGATCGCGCAGGTGTGCGATGAGTCATAGGCTGAGTAACAAAATTCAAGGTATATTATTGCGTACGTGAGTATAGAAAAGGGCGGGATCTGTAATTGGTGAGAACCGGATTTCTCTCTGTTCGTTAAGGATATTTTGGTTAAGAAATATTGATTTTCTAATTTCGTAAGATTCTAAGGTATCTAAACGTCTGCCTTTGGGTTGTATATGTAATATATCTAAATTGTTCAAGCTAGCTGTATGATTTTCTGACGTTAAATGATTATGGAAAGTTGATTGGTTGCAACCAGATAAATGTTCCTTAGCTCTAACTCCAAAATTGCGCCCAGTCTGACCAATATAGGAGAAACTACAATCATTGCAATTGATCCTATAGACACCAGATTTGGAAAGGCGATCAACTCTAGGTTTATTGTTAAAAATCATTTTCTTTATTGTGTTATTATTATAAAAAGCAAAACTAATATTGGTATAATTGGACACGATGTTGCTAATCCGTTGGCTCGTTTTTCCTATATACTCTAAGCGACGCCAATTTTCCCGCGGTGGACTATCCGGTGGATAAATACCCGTTAGAGTTTTACGCTTTAGCTTTTTATTCAATAACTTTAATATAGTCCTAGTTGCATATCCGTTATTCGTTGCTATTTGAAGAATTATGTTAAGCTCAGTGTTATAATTTGAATTTGACAGAGGGATGTTTATTAGTCTATCTATGAGTGAGTGGAAAGCTGACATTTTAATATTATGGGGATGGTTTGAAGAACTAGGGATAACAGCGTCTGTATACGTGGGTTTCCGATAAATTTTGAAGTCTAAAGTAGAATTAATCCTGGTTATTGTTATATCTAGAAAATTAATACATTTATTTTCTTCTTTTTCTAACGTAAAATCAATGGTGGGATATTGAGAATTTAACCAAGTTAGGAAAGAGTCTAACAGTCTATCAGTTCCATTCCATAGACATAATATGTCATCAACATATCTATACCAAAAGATTATATGACGAAAATAAGGATTGTTGTTTGATATGATCATTTGTTCGAAGAAATTCATGAAAATTTCAGCCAACAAAGGTGACAGAGGGGAGCCCATGGGTAGACCATCAGCGAATTTGAAATATGTATTATCAAAACAGAAATAATTTTGTTTAATACAAGTCTCAAAAACTAACTTCAGTTCACGACGTAAGCTCTCATCTACAACATCCCTATCTAAGTAATTACAAACTATTTGGGACAAAGTATTAATCGGAATAGAAGTGAAAAGACTGGCAACGTCAAATGAAAGTAGTTTTGAATGTAAAGGAATGTCGACGTCTTGAATTTTGTTAATCAATTCTACCGAGTTCTTAACCGAGTAAGCTGAAAAGAAATTAGTATGACAATTGAAAAAATTTATGAAACCCTTACATAGCTTGTAGGCGGGAGCATTGCAATACGCTACTATTGGTCTAATCGGAATGCCTTCCTTATGGATTTTTGGTAAACCATAAAGGATCGGGGCAGACGGATTCATGACAGAGTACTTCCAACCAGTTCCATCAAATAACTTCTGGCATTGGTTGATACACTTACTAACCGCAGTCTTAAAAGACTTAGTTGGATCTCTGCCAAGCTCTATTGCTTTGCTTTCTGTAATAAAATCAGAGATTTTATTGCAGTAATCGACTTTTGTGAGCACGGTAATTGTATTGCCTTTATCAGCTTTACACGCTATCAGGTCATGGTCACGTAGTTTTTTCTTTATCGCACCAATCACTTTGAGGTTAGTATTAGAAGCAGCAGAAGAAGAAAAGTTTGTCGGAGAAGAAGAGTTATCAATACCTTTCTTTATTTGTAACGCACACACTGATTTTATTTGGGTTATCTCGCCAGATAAGGCAGTTTCGGCATCTACAGCAAGATTCTCGAATGATCGAAGGTCGATTTTATTTGGCGTAGGGGCAAAATTCACTCCGTTGCTAAGCATTTGCACCTCTGTATCACGGAAAACGACTGAGGACAAGTTCTTAAAACGTGGATGAAATTGGAAATCAGACGAACCACTATTACCTCTACGGTTAAATGGATAAGCCTTATCTCGCAACACATCCAGTTTAGCTTTTTGTTTCACATATTGAATATGTGAAATTTCAGCTACCTCTGCACGAACTTTTTTGTCCAGCCAATCGAACTCAACAGAGTGCAAACGAATTGCTAACTCAGTGTGAACAACTTTAAGATGGAGATATAACTTGTTCCTGGTAGCATACCCTTTACGCAGCTCGTTATCCCTCCAGCTACAACGCGCTAGATTGATAGCTCTTCTTCCCTCCAAAGATTTACTATTGCATTTAATGTTAGTATAGTTAGGAAGCAATTTTAATTTTTTACAACTACTGTTAAACCATATTAGATTATTATTATAACAAATTCTTACCAACAAACGACGATAAATTACGGCGAGGGTGGCCAAATCTGCCAACTTAATACTTTTTACACTATTGGCCGTAGGCACTTGGCGAAACACACTAATACTTAATAAAGACATTTTTATTAATCACTTGTTTTTTGTTTCGCAGTTATTTTGAATAATTTTCAAAAAGTTTAAAAAATCACTCGATCGATTTCGACTTGTTAGGTCATCATCAGGAGTATCTACTGATTTGTGTTAGTAAAAAATTTTGTTATATAGTAGAAAAAAGCAAAATATAAATAAAAGAAGGAGGGCAAAAAATAAAAAATAAGCAATAAAAGCAAAATATAAATAAAAGAAGGAGGGCAAAAAAAAAAAAAAAAAAAAAAAAAAAAAAAAAATTAGCAATAAAAATTAATCTACGGATCGCGCAGGTGTGCGATGAGTCATAGGCTGAGTAACAAAATTCAAGGTATATTATTGCGTACGTGAGTATAGAAAAGGGCGGGATCTGTAATTGGTGAGAACCGGATTTCTCTCTGTTCGTTAAGGATATTTTGGTTAAGAAATATTGATTTTCTAATTTCGTAAGATTCTAAGGTATCTAAACGTCTGCCTTTGGGTTGTATATGTAATATATCTAAATTGTTCAAGCTAGCTGTATGATTTTCTGACGTTAAATGATTATGGAAAGTTGATTGGTTGCAACCAGATAAATGTTCCTTAGCTCTAACTCCAAAATTGCGCCCAGTCTGACCAATATAGGAGAAACTACAATCATTGCAATTGATCCTATAGACACCAGATTTGGAAAGGCGATCAACTCTAGGTTTATTGTTAAAAATCATTTTCTTTATTGTGTTATTATTATAAAAAGCAAAACTAATATTGGTATAATTGGACACGATGTTGCTAATCCGTTGGCTCGTTTTTCCTATATACTCTAAGCGACGCCATAAGGAAGGCATTCCGATTAGACCAATAGTAGCGTATTGCAATGCTCCCGCCTACAAGCTATGTAAGGGTTTCATAAATTTTTTCAATTGTCATACTAATTTCTTTTCAGCTTACTCGGTTAAGAACTCGGTAGAATTGATTAACAAAATTCAAGACGTCGACATTCCTTTACATTCAAAACTAGTTTCATTTGACGTTGCCAGTCTTTTCACTTCTATTCCGATTAATACTTTGTCCCAAATAGTTTGTAATTACTTAGATAGGGATGTTGTAGATGAGAGCTTACGTCGTGAACTGAAGTTAGTTTTTGAGACTTGTATTAAACAAAATTATTTCTGTTTTGATAATACATATTTCAAATTCGCTGATGGTCTACCCATGGGCTCCCCTCTGTCACCTTTGTTGGCTGAAATTTTCATGAATTTCTTCGAACAAATGATCATATCAAACAACAATCCTTATTTTCGTCATATAATCTTTTGGTATAGATATGTTGATGACATATTATGTCTATGGAATGGAACTGATAGACTGTTAGACTCTTTCCTAACTTGGTTAAATTCTCAATATCCCACCATTGATTTTACGTTAGAAAAAGAAGAAAATAAATGTATTAATTTTCTAGATATAACAATAACCAGGATTAATTCTACTTTAGACTTCAAAATTTATCGGAAACCCACGTATACAGACGCTGTTATCCCTAGTTCTTCAAACCATCCCCATAATATTAAAATGTCAGCTTTCCACTCACTCATAGATAGACTAATAAACATCCCTCTGTCAAATTCAAATTATAACACTGAGCTTAACATAATTCTTCAAATAGCAACGAATAACGGATATGCAACTAGGACTATATTAAAGTTATTGAATAAAAAGCTAAAGCGTAAAACTCTAACGGGTATTTATCCACCGGATAGTCCACCGCGGGAAAATTGGCGTCGCTTAGAGTATATAGGAAAAACGAGCCAACAGATTAGCAACATCGTGTCCAATTATACCAATATTAGTTTTGCTTTTTATAATAATAACACAATAAAGAAAATGATTTTTAACAATAAACCTAGAGTTGATCGCCTTTCCAAATCTGGTGTCTATAGGATCAATTGCAATGATTGTAGTTTCTCCTATATTGGTCAGACTGGGCGCAATTTTGGAGTTAGAGCTAAGGAACATTTATCTGGTTGCAACCAATCAACTTTCCATAATCATTTAACGTCAGAAAATCATACAGCTAGCTTGAACAATTTAGATATATTACATATACAACCCAAAGGCAGACGTTTAGATACCTTAGAATCTTACGAAATTAGAAAATCAATATTTCTTAACCAAAATATCCTTAACGAACAGAGAGAAATCAGGTTCTCACCAATTACAGATCCCGCCCTTTTCTATACTCACGTACGCAATAATATACCTTGAATTTTGTTACTCAGCCTATGACTCATCGCACACCTGCGCGATCCGTAGATTAATTTTTATTGCTTATTTTTTATTTTTTTTTTTTTTTTTTTTGCCCTCCTTCTTTTATTTATATTTTGCTTTTATTGCTTACTTTTTATTTTTTGCCCTCCTTCTTTTATTTATATTTTGCTTTTTTCTACTATATAACAAAATTTTTTACTAACACAAATCAGTAGATACTCCTGATGATGACCTAACAAGTCGAAATCGATCGAGTGATTTTTTAAACTTTTTGAAAATTATTCAAAATAACTGCGAAACAAAAAACAAGTGATTAATAAAAATTGTCTTTATTAAGTATTAGTGTGTTTCGCCAAGTGCCTACGGCCAATAGTGTAAAAAGACTTAAGTTATTATTGATTTCAGTTTTAAGTTCCAATAAGGTCACATGCCTTATGTTATTATCATCTACTTTGTTTACGACTGTTGTATTTTCATTTGCTGATTGTCTCGGCAACGGTTGAAAAGTCTCTTCTAAATAAGCAGCAAATAGAGAGACTTTCTGTTTGTCACTTTTAGCCCACGATCCGTCATCGTTTTTTTAGGTGATACATGCATTTTGGATCTTTTTAGTCCCTTCATTGCTTTCCAAAGCAAGTAATCGTCATCCTTTAGTTCAGAAAGACCTCGAAGTCGCTTAGTTATGCTTTCGTTCTTTATTTCCTTTACTAGTTGTTTTAATTTATTGCACAAAAAATTAAGAATAGTATTGTGTTGCGGTGCATGAGACTGCTGCCAGATTTTGCGAGCTTTCCGTTTCTCTTTAAGTAGCTCTCTGACTTCAAGAGGATAGTTATGTTTCATTGCAGAGTTGGTATGAGAAATTGGTGAACTTTCCCACGACGCTTGTTGGATATTGTTATTAAATATTTCTGGTTCATATTCCAGATGCACTTCTGTTCTAAGTGGTTTGCCGAGATTTGTTCGATCTCCCACTTATTTCTTGAATAGATCCCAATTGGTTTTATTGTTTGTTAACTAAGGTGAATTATTTTAAGATTTTTTCGGCTTTTTCGGACAAAATATCATTTTAATGGACACCCATACAATGTTTTACGACAATTTTTGTCGCATAAAAAACAAAGAGGCCATTTATTAACCATATTTCTACCACAAAAGTAGAAAAAATGCACTCCCCTCCCCCACGTTTAACCCCAGGGCACTTGTGTACACAAAGATACACAAACCCTTACAAAAATGAGAACTCCCTTAGGTAGCTTCTTGGCAGCTTGGTTTCGTACTGATAAAAAGTTGGTCTACTCATCAGGTTGCAACGACCAAACTGCAAAAATCAAAAACTTGCTTTGTACCGATAATACAAAACAAGAACATATTGATTTAGCGAATTATATATCACTAAATCAGAAACCACAGGAAATTCTCACTATGTATGTGTATAATAAGCCAACACATATAATTAAGAAGAAATATTAAAGACGTCCGTGAATTTAATTTGTTTTAAGGTTTTTTCCTTTTGTTACAAAGAAGTCTATAGAAGATCTGGAATTTTATGTATGGCAGCAGGCCAATATGTTGGTTTATCGCGAGAAAGAAATTCACAGCTGTTCTCGCGAGCTGGATTAAATAACTCTTTCCCTTTAGAGGTTGTGAGTCTAGATCCCCCAATAGGTATTCTTTGCATTAAAACCACCGCCTATGATAAAATTTGGTCCTAATGATTTAAAAAGTCGACTGTAGTCTTCTTTTTTTAATTGATGGCGTGGGGAACAGTAAATAGAGGAGATACTGAGGTCCCTATAATTGATTGATTCAACTTTTATGGTTTTAACTTGCATAATTTCTTCTTCAATGCCGGACGCTTCATAATGTTTAATATTATTTTTAATATTTACGGTAGACCCGCCTCTAGCGTTTTCTCCTGGATGAATAGCTTGGCAGCATTCATAGTCATGTATTTTAATAAATGAAGTTTCTATTAAATAAGTTTCCGAGACAAGACATATATCAATTTTTTCTAGCTCTGGAATATGCTGTGGTAATCCATTCGCGTTCCAAATAACAATTCTAATTGATCTATTTATTAGATTAGTATAGCATTGATGTAAGCTCATTCGTAGCTTCTTGTCTTGTCCAGTCGCTTATATATAGTTTCTAGACTACGTTCTTGTTTTGCTAGGCAAAATCGTTTCTTTACTTTGAAATATTCTTTCTAGTGAATTTTCTTTTATAGTATTCTGCTGCGTTACCTGACAGTAGGATCTCTTCTCTGGTCCTATGGGCTCTGGTTGTGTCGGCACTAATTGTAGTTGGAATCCTTTCTCTTCTAACATTAGTGTTTTGAGTCGATTGGCGTGTTTTATTTCTTAACCTTTGCAGTTGTACCGCTATTTCGCATCCTCTACAGTTGGCTGTGTGTTGTCCTCTACAGTTTATACGCCTTGGAAGTTCGGTTCGACTATGAGAACAGTCTTTCTCGTTGTGTCGGCCAGCACATTTTACACACCTAATATCTCTCCCGCAATATCTTTGGGTGTGGTAACCTTAGCATTTCTTGCATTGAGGTATTAATCTCGTGTTCTTTTTCAGTGGTTCTATTTTAACCCTCATATTAAGTATTGCTGTGATATTAAATATATTTTCTATTTTTTCGCTTTTGTTGAATGTGAGCATGAATAGCGGGAGCTCTCTTTTAACGATCTTAGTTCCTTGACTATTTTCAAGTTTCTCTCGTTTAAGGATATTTACTGCGCCTTCAATTTGCAGTTCTTTCATTTTGAGATCTTCTATTATATCCTCCTTCTTGCAGGTGGGATGGAGACCTCTGGCCATAACCTTAATTTCTCGGTTATTTTTGTCTTCGTATGTATACCACTCTTTAACTTCTTCAGTGAGCTTTGTGGTTAAAGCTCTGTATGCATCGGGATCTCTTGTGCTTATCTTCCAAACATTATGGATTAGTGCAACTACTCTATAGGCGTTTGTGGACACTGATTTCATTAGAGCTTGGATATTTGCAAACTCAGTTATGTCTATCACATTAATTGGCGGTGGTGCCTTAGTCTTCATTGCAACCTTGCGTTGTTCTTGTTGCTGGTGATGTTGGGGTACAGGCACTGGTTCAGCAGTTTCATTACTTTTATCTTGCGCGAGAGCTCCTCAACTTCTGGCGAGAATTCTGCTCTTCGTTTTTTCCTCGGTCTTTTCTACTGTTTATGTACCCAATCCGTTTCTCTTGCACGTCCCTCTTCATATGTATGAAACTCAGCGTCAGTACCGACAAGTGTGTACCGACTTCGATCGAATGGGCATAGCAATGGTTGACTCATCACAGTATCCTTTGAGCCGGTCTCGCTAGAGGGTGGATTAACCAACTGATCAGTTGATGTACCACATGGGGTAAAACTTCCCTTTTGTTGTAAACTTATTGCATTATAACGACTGGTTATTGAAGCAGCTACCAATCTATCCACTGAAATTGGCAGTGGGTCAGTGGACAGTACATCATTTGCTAGGTTATCGGTGTTCAGTTATCCCGCCATTTTTCGGTTGCCAGAGCCTCGTTAGTTAATTAGCAGGGAGCACCACAAGCAGGTGAGGTCGACATTTGGGCTGGTGTATTGACCCTCTAGACCGATGCCCCTTACCCCCATTCTACAAGAGTGACAAATAATTCGTATATTTCGATTAATTTTTATATTTTAATATTTTAATTTTTATATATTGAATATACCATACCACAAAAAACCACTAACGTTAACGAATTTAAACTCGGAATAAAAATGGTTATTTCACTATAAAAATGGTGAACGATGTATTTTGTATACGTGTGAGAAAAAATTCTCATCTTTGCCTAAAAAAATACTTTAGTTTACATTCAGCACACTAACACCATGACAATTATTTTGCCAGTAAAATTTTGCTGAGAACATTTTCTGTTTCGTAGACAATCAGTAAATCTATATTTTTTCTCGCTGCTATTTTTACCGACAGTAAATTTTTCCCATGGAATAAACGCTTCGTGCGCCAATGGGTGAGATAGACAATTCCAAATTCTCCTCCATTTCGATGGCCGCTTTAATGAAGTTAACTATTAGTAATGTAATGAATCCCAATGTAGAATCCTACTTTATATGAGATCTCCAGGTTAAGTAAAGTTAGAAGATTACATGTACACGCTTTTAAAGCAAAACGATTCGTGCACAATTTCCGAGTTTGCGTTTGTGATTAATGCGATATGGATATCCGAGGCCTTTATAAAGTGTTCTTAACTTCGTTGTTATGACAGATATGGTTGTTAAACTGCCGCTCAATCCACTTGTTACGTGTGTTGGTCACGTACTAGAAAGTCTTGAAATATTATAAATACAAAATATTTCTACAATTCCCATTATTAAAAATGAACCTTTATTCCACTACAACACATTACTAATGAATTCGGTTTAAAAAAAAATCACTACATTCACCAGCATCAAGCAGTTATTCAATTTTCCACATTCGTTAGTTAACACATTTTCCAACAGTTTTTTATTTTCTGTTTGTGTTGTGAAACCTCATCCCCTCCACTCCCTCGCAATTTTTTGTATTAAGTTACACATATCTCATAAAAAATAGCGCAAAAATACAAAAATTAAATTTATCTGTACATCAAATTTCAATTATATCTTTCATTTATCAACAGCATACAAAATTGAAAATTCAAAAACAAAATTTCCTTTTTGTAAATTTAATTAAAAATAAAAAAATAAAAATTAAATACAAAATGAAAAATTTCATTATTGATAGAACGATTTTTTCCCATTTTCCGGTATTAAGAGAGATGGATATAATACTTCAATGAAGCAAAGAGTATTTTATGATGGGAATAAATGTAATTAATTTTTGCTGGAGTTGCTGGCGAATTGATTTTTTTGCATTTTTTCCGATTCATTTTAATCAAACCTAAAGTGTGATTGATAGATTTTAATGGTAATGACGTTTAAAAAATAGTACTAGAACATCGTTTGAACGTACAAAATTCTTTTGATGTTATATGTTGCTCTTGATGGTATTATCAGTTAGTTGATTGCAAAAAGGAAAAAAAAATTAAATGCAAAAAATTATTACTATTTGATTGTTTTTGATGAAACATATTTTGAAGAGAAATTAAATTACATTTATACCCAAGTTTTCAAAGTGAATCAAATATTTTTAAATGTTGAAAGCAATCAAATATATTGCAGGTATAGTGCACAGATTTTTAGTCTATTAAAACCTAGAACTTTTAATTAATTTTTAATACATATTTATTTGCAAAATCTCTAATGTACGGATTTAAATGCTACTTTGTGTTATATAAACGATCTATTTTAATTGGCTTATTTTTGCCAAAAATGCAGCAATTATTTTTGTAGGATATAATTTGATTTGCAGAAGCACTAGGTAGATGAGAAACTTCTGAACCTCGTTCAAAGATTCAGTAATGTTTAGTTTATTACAGTTACTTTTAACGTTGTGTTCACAATCCAACATGTTGGGTTCTTCATTATGCTATAGTCTGGATTGAACATAATATTACAGAACAAGATATAAAAATCTCGTTATGATTTAGCAGAACTATAAAATAGTTTTTATAATAGCAGAACCAATCTTACAACTAATATGTTATACACTTTTTTTTTTTTTTTTTTTTTTTTTTTTATTGGTAACTATGCGATCTGTTTTGGGGCTCAAGACTCACCCTGCTCTTCCGCGGTTATGCTTTTTACGTCCTTACTTTACGCCTTCCGGCCAACTCGAGGACGTACGGCTATAGGACCGATTTAAGACCATCTGCACATTGCAAGCTCCATGCCAGCCTATACCGGCATGGAAGATGGGTCGGCCCATGGGTTTTGCACACCGACAGGGGGTCATAGATGTGTTACATTTCACCACAGATCGAAATCTGTTGATGAAATTTCACTTTGCATCCTGCCCCTATCGGGATTCGAACCTGGTACCTCCCGATCCAAACGCCAAAGCTTTAACCACTGTGCCATTTGGTCGGTTTGGATGTGTTATACACTTAAAATCACGTTTGAATTTTTAATAAATTATCCAACTTCTAATGAAACGCTTTTGCATTTCACAATTTTATTTTTACATCGAATTGAGGTTCCTAATACGTTCGGCAGCTTGGTTTCAACACATATGCAACATTGAATACTTTATATTAAAAAATCGTTTGTCTCATTAGACTGCAGTAACCAACCTACAAAAAATTGAAAATAGATTGATAGCAGTTAAAAGCTAGAAAATTCTTAAAATGATAGTATACAAACATTTTGCATGGGACAATGCGGTAGATGTTGAGAAGGGCTGTTTCATCTGAAGCGTTTTTGATTGTGTTCAAAAATTTTTTTCTATAAGGCAGAGAGAGAAGCTAGTTGTTTTAGCACAATTTCAAAAAAATGTCGAAAATCAACGTAAATTTCAATCAATTTCGTATTTGATTTACTTCCAATTGATACATGCACTCAGAGAAAAACTTGGGTCAAAAGAAACAAAAATCTGAGTCTATTTTGCCAAAATCTTGGTGATTTTCGATCAACCAAATTTCTTAGTTAAAAAACGAACAAGATCTTAGTTGAATAAAATTTTAATTTAAAATAACCAAATCCTGCTTATTTAATTTATAACTTAGTTAATATAACCAAAAACATATGGTTAATTTAATGGATAGATATGGAAAATGATTGGTAACAGTGACTAACGATTTTGTTAAATTAACCGAGGGAAAAAATTATTTTACTAATAATTAGTTATTATTATTTTACTAGTTTAATTCTACCAAATTTTCTTAGTAATTGTAACAAAAATGGCGGTAAATGTTGCAAACGTTTAAGGTTAAACACATTACATCAAGGTGGGGTTACCAAACCAACACGTTGGAAGTTTGATTTCGAACTAATGAAACATTGAATTCTTTACATTAAAAAATTCAAGCGTCTCATCAGAATGCAGTGATCAAACTACAAAAATAATGAAAATACTTTGAACTTACATTCAAAGTATAATCACAATGATTTAGCGAATTTTATTGATTCGCTAGAAT
Organism: Nephrotoma appendiculata; assembly: GCA_947310385.1. Classification (NCBI taxonomy): domain Eukaryota; kingdom Metazoa; phylum Arthropoda; class Insecta; order Diptera; family Tipulidae; genus Nephrotoma; species Nephrotoma appendiculata. The sequence continues at coordinate 138,612,559 of OX371225.1, read as the reverse complement.
TTAAGTCTTAGTTTATATGACAAAACTTATAGGTCAAAATAACTAATTAAGATAAACCAAAATATTTGGTTAGTTATAACAAGAATATTGTTCACCTAACAAATTTTTTTTTGGTTAAATTAAACAAAACTACATACCAACATCCTGGTAACTCAAATTTCACTCTCTTTTTGTAGTAACCAAGTAAGAAAATACCAACTTTCTAATTTAAACAAGAGATTTGGTTTATCTAGCTCAGAATTTTGTGTTAAAACAACCAAATTAATTTAACTAAGTATTTGGTAGTAATCTTTTTTCTGAGTGTGTAGATAACTTTAAATGATTCTTTTAGATCGCTCACCAAATTTTCTAGTAGCTTTCCATCACGACCCACCAAATTGGACATCAAAAATGATCGAATCAATTTTTTTTCGTTTTTCGTGGATTCTTCAAGATACTGGATACCATCATGTATTACGACTTGTAACTTATCGTTTAATTCAAATCCGAAATATTCAGTGGCCACTTCTTAATGTCTGGATGTAATTCAGCAGCTGATATTTGTACATTGTGTAAGCATTGTTGCAGAAGTACAAATACCCACCCCCACCTCCGAGGCAGATTACTAAGGTCTTCGAATTTTTGGTTTCCTGAGCAAATCTCATTCTGACACCTATCGTCATGTATAAATGATGCTGGCAAACAAAATAAGATACGTCCACCGCTATCATATATTCTTTTCATGAGCTTTACTTCGATTATTTTTTTGAAGGTCGAAAAAAACGACAAAACTGACACCGTATCAAAAAATCTAATAACGGAAAATGCGATAGGATAAGCGAAAAAAATAACACGACTGTCCTATATAAGCTATTTAATATATGTTATAACTGTAGCTGTTGAACACACGCCGTAGCTTTACAAGAAAAAAAAATTAAACTCGTTTACCTACTGTAAAATAATAAGGTTATAATTCTGCTCTAGACGTCATTTTATATTAACTTACAAGTTCATAAGAAGCTACTGTCTGATATCAAAATTATAAAAGTTCAAATCTGTTGCTATATGGTTGTTGATTACGATCAAACTTTAATGTGTATTGATGCTTAGAACAAATTGATGGAATGAAGTAATCTTCTGTACACCACGATCAAGTTTTCATTTTGCAGTTTTAATGTTACTTTGCGAACCAGGCTACCAACTTGGATAATGAATGACAATTATTTAAAACCAATTTCTATTTCTGCGTCAAAATACTCTTCGTCGAAAATAAACGATTGCACAAACTTTATAATTTTCATTTTTCCTGGTCCCCATATATACATAAGTAGGTACCATTAAAATATTCTTAAGCGTCGCTGAAACTGCGGCTCAGAGATTATGAATGCAGATTTGACTAGTTGCAGACTTAACTAACGCTGTTTTCGTTAACTATCAAAGATTTTCGCAAGAAATTTAAACATTTGATTAATGATCATTGGTAATGAGAACAAACCGTTCAGCAAAAAACTAACGGCATCGAGACACGCACGAGGTAAATTTTTATCCTTATTACTTCAAAACAGTTTTTTTTCGGAAATCTTTATTTCCGGTTAAATTTTGTAAAATGTATCCAATTTTGGTGCTTTTTGTTGTAAATTAATACTATCCAAAATATTTGCCGCAAATGAATAAGCTCCTATAGAAGCTGCCGTTTTCGGTTGACCGATTTCTCGAAGTTAAAATTGTTGATGATTACTAGGGGAAAGTCATAAAATAAAATAATGTAAAAAATAATCAAACATGATTTTTTGGCAGATTATCCATCGTGCGTCGGTGTGTGCATATTAAATTTGTGAATCTTCTCTACATCCCAGACAGGTTGTTGAACGTGATGAAACTCTACACTTAAGCATAAATTGGGAGATCCCAGTGGTTTTTGGTCGAAATCGGTATACGGAAAGTGGCAGTAGGTATAAAAGGCTAAGGGAAGGAACCCGGGAACTAAATACACAGTGGAGTCAACTATGAAAAATAATAATAATAATAATAATTCCCAACGACCTATTTCCCCTTCCAACCGCGCGCGGGGAGTCTCCATCTGTATTATTATTATTTATTTAGTATAACTCCAGATTCAAGAAAATCTGCAACAAGCGGTAAAATATGTATGAGTAAAAAAATCTAATCTGAAACTAAGTAGGTGGATAGCTAAGCAATACGATACCCGGACGGAAGGGAACTGAAAGTTGAGTCTGCTTAGTACATACAGATTTAAATTGAAATCAATCAACTGATAAAATTTCATAAAAAATTAAATAAATATACCAAAATAAAATGAGTTATAAAATATAATACATAGGCCAAACCACTCAAGCTCAGTAAAAAAATGGTTTTAACCCTTTGCCGACCAAGAAAAAAAAATTTGGCTAAATTGAAGTACAAATCACACAAATGTGTGAGTAAAAAACATAGTATGTAATGACGTTTTTATTAAAAAATTTCGCTTGATTTGAAGTAAAACCAACACAATTGTGTGGATACATAGAGTGTTTTTTTCGGACGAAAATAAATTAAAAAGGAATTCACAAATGTGTAAGTTGGTTCAAAACACAACCAAAAATAAATGTTATGATTCTTTTGCCTTACCCACACAACTGTGTGCGCACGCCGATAAAGGGTTAACATGCGTTTCGACATATTAAAATAAATGAAGGGGTAGTTTTGATTAGTTTCGTGCAACATTCTAGAGACAGGCTCATTCTTACCGTAATCTATGACGGTCGATTCGAAAGATAGGTACCGTTTTTAAAAAGAAGAGGAAATTTGGTACTACCTGTTGGCAACTGATGAATAAAAACTACGTCTGCAACAACTCGGCGCTTACTTAGTGGTTGTAAATCAATAAGTTTGAGACGATCTTGATATGGAGGCAGATTAAACATGTCCACCCACAGTAGTCTGCTTAAAGCAAAACGAAGAAATCAACGCTGAACTGCTTCAATGCTCTTTATGTGAATCTCATGATAAGGCGACCACACCTGGTGGCTTCATACTCGAGCAGGGATGAACGAATGTTGAATAAAGAGCCTTCTTAACATAAGGATCGTCGAATTCTTTCGAGTAACGCTTGATGAAACCAGGCGCAGAATTTGCTTCATTGATAAAACGATCAATGTGATGTCTGAAATTCAATTCACTGTCACAAATGACCTCGAAATCACGAACAGAACTGCCTTTAGTAACGACGTCGTTGTAAATATAATAATCACGAGAAATGGACTCAAGAGTATAGGTGGTTCCTAGTCGTCGAGTGACCGCATTGATGTAGTGGGGCAACCATAAACACCATATACAGATACAAGCATTACATCTAAGGTTGTGAGTTTGGTGGGTGGTTCATCCAGTACGGCTGGCGGAGGTAAAATCACTTTTACTTTATATTGCCCTCCAAATAATAACGTTTTGAAAGATATCTAAATAAAGTTTTTTGCTAATCTGAATTAACGTTCTATAGTCGACGATGGCGGTATTAAGCCAAATATACATACTGGGGTTCAAGATTAACTATTCCAAGGGGACGTAAATTATAAATATGTAATCTTGAATATGTAATCTATACGATGTCGTATCATGTGGTCATCCAACTTATTGGCCTACGGATTATCGCAAAAATCCTGACGTCCTTACCAAATTATCTTCTGACCACCTGTTACGGTTATCGAAAATTTTAAACCGGAACTACGAAATATCATCCCTAATCATCAATTTGGTTTCAGGGCCAAGCACGGAACCATTGAGAAAGTGCACCGAGCAGCTACAAGAATAAGGTCGATTCTTGTAAATATGATATAATGGTGTATATATGAATTATATTTCTGTATGTTTGTTATATTGGGTTATGATGAATTATGGATTACGAGTTAATATAATTATCAAATACTATCTTTTGGTTAATCTGATAGTTATACTCACCAAACTTAAATAAAATCTTAAACACATTAATATTTTGTTAATGATTTGAATTATATATTATAGTATATTTATAGTATAACTTATAATTTAATTTTTATATTCTATTCTTTGCACTTATATAACTTGAATTTAAGATTAATATATCTTTCACTCAACTACTTAATACTAACTCTACTGATACTGTACATTTTAAGTATTTATTCACCACTGATCTTACTATTAAAACTATTTGCCTTATATACTACAATTTCCAGAAGTAAATTTCTTCCGTATTTACAATATATGAAAACGTATAATGCTTAATTATATAAAATAAAATGTTTTGGTTTAAAATATAAAATGTATAACATATTTTATGTTTATGTCTGTATGTTTCCTATTTATTGTCATTGTCAGTCATATGCAAAATATATACAAGGTCGCGCTTAAGAATTTTGTATTATTTACAAAATTATGGAAATGTTAATTTTGCTAAGCTTCGAGATTTAGCATAAGTGATTTTTTAGCTATTTCCTTATTTTTGGTGATGAAGTATTTTTGTTGAATTTGCCAACTTTAATTTCCGCGTTCTTGCAATCATAAATGTCGTACCTTTACATGCATTTTATGAATGATGACAATGTTGAAAATTTGAATGAATGGTCCGAATATGTGAGATGAATGATCTCACAACAAGCATACGAAGAGAAAAAATACTGCTCGTGGATATTGCCCAAGGATTCATAAAGTTTGGCACGAGGGTCTGCTTCATAAAATTAATCTTAAATTGCCAAAAATTTACCAACTCATAAATTAGTTAATTATAAATTAAATAATTTTCACTTGAGATCTACCAACATTTTCATAAATTATAGCGTCTACTTTCGCAGATGATAAGGCAATCGTATGTAGCCATAAAATCTACAAACAACATTCTAAACACCGCAAGTACATAATCTATTACATCGAAATTTATCTAAAGAAATGGAACATAAAGTGATTGAGAATTGATAACTTATTGGTATTTTACTTAAGATCTACCAACGATTTCGCAAATTATGACGTTTCGTTTCGCAGATGATGCGGCAATCGTATGTATAGCCATCAAAATCTACAAACGGCATTCTAAACCTCGCAACAACATATCTACCACATCAAAATCTGGTTAAAAAAATTGAAGATAAACGACAATGAAGAGAAATCAACGCAAGTAACATTCACATTGCTTACTTTTCCGCCTGTCATAATGAGTCGAGTTGAAAGATTCAATCTGCTATATTAATAAAAATCAATTGCCGCATGTATGACTGATCATCACTTGAGAATGGTTGGACCGTTTTCTAGAAAGAAATTTCCAGAAGATGGTTCTTACGAAAGAAAATTTTAGGAAAAATCCATTCGTAAAATCGAAAAATGATGTTTTTGTGCAGGATTTCGCACGTATCCGATTCAAATGGTCTTTTAGAAGAGAAAAATTGGAAAACCTGAATGGATTGAACTAAGACGGAAAATCGAAAAATTATTGTACGGGATTTCGCACGTATCCGATCCAGATGGTCTGTTAGAAGAGAAAATTTGGAAAAACTTGGAAACTTCCAGAAAAACCCAAAGAAAATTGATTTTTTTTTTCTAACGCATCAGTGAACCGATCACTGAACCGATTTGGCTCGATGTTTTTGTTGTTGTATTCACAATTGCCAGGAGATGGTTGGTATGAGAGATTGCGTTATATGTATGTCAAAATCAAAACGGAATGTTTTAATTTCATCCGCTTCAATCAATCAAAACCTACTATCCGAGCAGTACATTCATGTGCGCAATGCCATCGCTTCGGACGGCGATGCAACCAATGTCGGTCAATTGACCATTTTTCCAGCGACATATGTTGGCAGCCCACGGCATATGCATGAATATGCGCAGAATGCTATGACGAAACGACTGCATCGTTAAACAGATGGTTTTCGGATAGCCATGGTGTTGGATGTATTCAGTAAGGTAGCAGAAGCGCTGATTTCCACATGGCCACATTCTGCTGTGGTTAATTGAGAAAATCAGACCAGATCAAATCGATTCAATCAGTAGCGCCGAAATACCAAATTCAGAAGCAGACTCGGATTTTTTCGCGGTAGACGCAACAAACACGATTGACGTTCCGTGCGGAGATTATAATCCAGGTTCATCGAGTATGACCAATGGGAATGCACAAAACACGATCCGCATCCGTTGCTGGCATACACAATTAGTGGAAACGACGGTTATCTACTATATCAAGTTGCAATTGACCATAAGTTGCAGTTGATCACGAACATGAGAGTCGCGTTACAGAATGACTTATCAACTGCTGATTTTTTCACGCAACTGTTTGCGCTTAGCAATGATCAAATTCTTGTTGAAGTTTTGACAGGATTGATTTCGTTTTTCTCGAATTTTTGCATGTTCACAACGGCGAAAAAAAAGCTTAGCACGAAAGTGTTTCCGGACATCCGCCGATATTATTTATGAATCACGATTGACTCACCGAACGAGCGATTTTGGCAGCGAAGAACAAGGAACAGTCTGAATTACTTGATTCAAAACCAAATCGCTTGGAAATGCATTGTTAAAAATCTTTTGACTGTGTGATCAATCAAGACGAGGCAACCAACTATCCGACCAAATTTTTGAATGCACTTGATTTGCCTGGAATACTACCGCATAACCTGATGCTCAATGTAGGATCTGTTATAATCATGCTGCGTAACCTGAACCTTCCGAAATTTTGTAACGGAACGCGACTGGAGGAGGCAATGATGTTCTAGTTCCGAGAATTCCTCTGATTCCAACTGACATTCCGTTCGACTTCAAGCGCATTCAGTTCAATGTTCGTTTCATGTTCGCTATGATGATTAACAAATCGCAAGGTCAATCGTTGGGAATGTGCGGAATAAATCTAGAATTTCCGTGTTTTTCTCAAAGTGAATTGTACGTCGCGTGTTCGAGAGTTAGCAAACCATCATCGTTGGTCATTTACAATGCATTGTATTGATTCCATTTAATTCCACTCGAATAAAATACATTGAATTATTTTGAATTCCAACTGACTCCTATTCATTTCCACACTGAAAGAAAAAATCCAAAGAACAACTCAAATTACGATAGATGCCTGAGTTTGAATCGACATTTCATTCACTTTTCAATACATTATGCCGCCTTTATGGTTGCGTTCGTTCGTTTGTTCTGACAATTTTTATGGAAAATCATATTGCTCAAATAACTTTTTTTTCTTCTGGATAATTTCACAAGAGATGATTTTTCGAAAAAATGACCGAACGAATTAACGCAAGCATAAACCTGCCTTTAGCGTTAAATTCGATGAAAAAGTGAATGGAATGGCAATTCAACTCAATCGTCTATTGAGAATTGAGTTGAGTTGTTTGACTTATTCTTTCATCAAAATCAATTTTCGTGAAGGACAAAATTATTTGCTCGGAACGAAGTAGTTTGGGGCGGAACGAGGTTCGCCGGGTCAGCTAGTAAATAAAAAAAATTGCAATAACAACCAATATGGAAGTTTAATAAATAGTTAAAATTCAAAAAAGTAAAACTAATTTTTATTAATTATTAAACAAACAACAAAACTAATACCGACGTGCACAAAAAATACACAATAATGTATAAAATTAATTAACTATGCGGCTTAGACAATACGGCACTCTAGTGCATTTCGAGGAAACATGTCGCTTTATCTGACAATAGGTCATATTGAATCAGAATTCTGGTAATAATGATCTCGTAACATTTTCCAAAATTTTTGGATCCCCTGTAGCCTATTTGTTAGCCCACAACTTTCATTATCTTATTACCATCGATGTTAATAAACACAACTATTATCCTCTGTTGTAGTACAAATCTATGTGTCAGTTTATTTTACAAGTCTGTCCATTTTGAAAAGGAGTTTGAAACGTGCAGGCCATATGAGTGTGTATACATTTTGAATGTAAAAGAAGCATTTCCAAAACCGTGGGTTCAGTTAGAAAATATCATTATGTTTTCTACGTATTTTATCTAACTATTTGAAGTGATATAAGTGAAGTAAGTGATTTGAAGTGATATAAGTGAAGTGAAACGCATCTTTAATCCAATAACGATAAAATCTGATTGTTTTGTACCAACTGATTATTTTTCAACCGACTCATCCATGAATCTTATATTTGGCTGATCGGATAAATTATTTCATCACATTAAAAATATATTTTCTTCGCCGTCCACACTAACGACCAAGCACACAGCAAAAAACAGCAAAAAAAAAAAACCAAAGCAAACAAGACAACCCAAATCAGATTTTTTTCGGATACCAAAAAAAAACTAAATAAAAAGTTCCTTGTGGAGATATATTTGTACACCTCATATGCTTACTCCATACATACGTGGTATACAGAGAGCTATAATTTGAAAGCTTACACGATTTTCGATACCAACAATCATAAAACTTCAGCATTGTTATTTTTTTGTCATCCACACCTTAATCTCTTAAAAAAAAATAGAAAATTACTTCTGCTGTCGTATAATTTTGTTTGGTTTGTTTTCTTTGTAGTTTTTTAGCTTTGTTTAGTGGTCACGATTTTATTTTATATATGTATGTCTTTTAAATTGGATAATTTTCACTTAATTATAAATAAAAATAAATTAACAGTAATAAAAGCTTTTATAATGTTTTTTTTTTCTAGATTGCGAAAATCATTTTGTTAGTTTGCAAAAAAGTTTTTATTTTGTTTATAAAATTAATGGATTTTAGTTTTGATCTGGGTACGTACAAATTACAAGATAAACTTTACGCGCAGTGAAAGTGTTACAAAGTGTGGTTACGTTAAAGTTCAAAGTTGTAATTTACTATGACACAAAATCCCGTACAATGTAAAACAAGTAATTGATTATAGTAATTACATATTCTGATTAGGATAATTTATCAATTAATCACTGTGCATATACGTACATGACTCTCGGATACGTTAGAAATAATTTATTTAAGTAACTGGATTTATTTAAATTTACTTATTTTGCAATTAAATATAAAAAAAGAGTTAGTGAAAAATGTAAATTTAAAAATTTTAAAAGAAAAAATTAAAATTGTTACATTTTACAACAAATACATAATTAGTGGAACATCAAGGTTTTTGATTTATTTATGTCATTCTTGACGGAATTTGATAAAGTAACAAATTGTTTGGCATTTTGAGATATTTTTTGTTGCTGTTGTTGTACGCTTGTTGTTTTTTTACTTTATGTTGTGAACCTACGTTGTATTTTTTTATATATATTTTATGCTCACTCAGTGTCAAGTTACGTAATATTCTGTATTTAGTTAGAATTTTGCGGTCACTAGGTTTCTGTCATAGTATTTGGTAAAGAATTTGCATGTAAATGTACGAGTGTATGAGTGTATGTGCGGTTTCCAGATAACAATTCTTGTTGTGTAAGAAAAAATTTTCATGTCTGTATCCGGTTTTTCCGGCAAATTATTAACTGGGCAAAATGTAATATTCTTTTGCTGTGTGCAAACTAGTGTACCCATAATTGAAGATTACATTGTATGATAGATCCATAGCAATACTACTTAAACGTTGTCAATTTAAGCGCAATAATGGTGAACTCGATAAAATAAATATTTGTGCTAAAATTCGTAATTCTGGCTATTAACAATAAATTTTGAGGGTACGACCGATTAAGTTCAGTGGGTATAGCTAAATAAAAGGTTACAATTTTTTTAAGCTAACCGAATTTTGTGGCGAGACTTTAAAGGTTTGTATCAAAAAATTAAAATAATTCCCCAGTAAAAGCCGAGCAACTCAACTTAGTCAACTGGGTTCCCCAGGTGATGGTTGTTTGTGAAGATTATGAGGTTGATGTTCCAAAATGATGAACTGTTTTCCAATCAAGAACGGTGATGAAAAATGGTGAAGAAAAGATGTAACGATGGAGTTGTAATTTTAGATGAACAGGAAAGAAATAAAAAGCCGCACTATTGAACACTATTATCATTATTAATAAAAGCCAAAGTAATTTATTTTTATATATAAAGGAACTACACACTGTATATTTAGGTTTTTTTTAATCTTAATTTGCCACTGGTTTGTAATCGAATGACTGAGATTTTAATTTTACAATATATATTTTTCATATTATACGTTAACTCCCAACTGTCATGTTTGAATTCTAATTAATGTAGATTGTAAGTTTGAATATAAAAATATACTACTAATAATTATAAATAAAGTACTAGTACGATATACTGCATAACTAATTATATTATAAAACGCACCCATCGTGCTACTACTCTAGTACTACAACATGACATAATGAAAATAATGACAGTAGTTGACATGTTGTGTTTACAAAATAAATTTACAAGAATTTTAAAAGAGATAAGTATAAATTATATAAAATTAATGTTTTGACTATATAAATTAATAATTACTTTCTTAATTTTAGATATGTACATATTATTTGGTTTAGTTTAACAAAGTTGGTAAGTATGTGAATATAAAATAATTTTCTTCTTTTGGTTTTAATTTTAGTTACAGCTGATGACGATACCGTAGCACTTGGAATGGAAAATAACTGTGTGTTGGTTTGTTTACAAACATTTAATAAATCTTTGAGTAAACCAGCTGTTATTGTTTGTTTTATTTTAGAGTTTCGCTAACAATGGTTGTGTCGTCCAATATATTCCAGTTTAAGATAAAATTTAAATATAAACAAATTTATAATTTTGTACTTACCATTTGAATTGTATAGCCGAACTCGAGCTGAAATTAAATTTAAAACTGAAATTAATATTTTCGAATAAGAATCACTGTCATTGTAATTATAACTTGTATGTCCCAAGCAGAGTTGTTAAATTACATATGTAATTTTTAAAAAACTACATTAACTACATTTGCCATGTAGTTTTGTAGTTAATGTAGTTAAGTGTAGTTAAAGTAGTTAAGTGTAGTTAATGAAGTTAATGACGTCAATGTAGTTTTTATACGCATGCGCATTTCAGGGGTTATTATGAATTTTTTCAATTTCGTAAAATACAAAATCGTAAATTTGATCCGCCGATTCTATGCTAATTTGTTTTGGTTTTACCTAAATAATAAAAAAGTTTCAAATTAATTGTAATAAATTAAACTAGTAAATTTTTATAAAATAACTGAGCAACTAAAATTTTAAAAAATAATTAAAGTATTTTATTTAAAAAAAATAAAGTATACAGTATTGTTTTCGTAAATACGACATTCATCACCTATAGAGCAGTTAAATTTTGAGATTTGGTTTTGGTAAAATTCGATTTTGTTTTTTGGTTTATAATAGGGCATATTACGATATTCGAATTTTACGAAAGCAAAAAATTTTCATAATACAAGCTGCACAGCGGATCGAATTTTACGATATCGAAAAAAATTCATAAAAATTTCCTGTTATTTTGGTTCAAATTTTATTTTTTACTTTCTTTGCCGTTTGTTGAGTGAATGAAAATTGAAATTTTGATATAAACCCTCGATTTTTTGTGAACTTAATGTGTTTTGTAAGTTGTTCTTAAAAAGTGATTATTTTGATTTTAAAGTTTCGAATTATAGAATTATAAATAATATAATTTACAATATATGAATGAAGGAAGGGCGATTGTAGTTAACGCATGAAGTTAATGCATGTAGTTAATATGTAGTTAATTCATGATTTTCGCCTACGTAGTTTATGGATTAACTACACGTAGTTTTAGAGGTAGTTTTTATCTCCTAAAACTACTTAACAACACTGGTCCCAAGTAATGAAGCTTATTTTGGAAGCTTAAAATTTTAAATTGATTATTTCAGTATTTAATTTAAAATTACTTTTTTTAGAACTACTGAGCGATCTTTGTAATAACTTTATTAATGTGGTGTATTACTCTACTTTATTTGAACAACATTTTAACCATCATTTTCGATCTGTATTTATTTCGTTCGCTATATCTCAAAAGAAACCCGCGAATAACCATCTACATATATAAAAAATAATAAAATTGAGCCTAGAGAACCTCGTGCTCATTTGTGAATATTGAAGTAAATTTTCCGTTGGAAAATAGTGACCGATCGATTTGAACAAATGGTTGCTTTTTATCCTATTTAAAAATTTATTCCCGAAGAAGTGGATGAGGTGGCCTTCATGCAGTACATGATTTGAAAAAAAACATTCTTTAGCTCGTTTACCGAAAATTAATATCGAGGCTATAAAATAACTTCAATAGTGACATCACTAGTGGAATCTTTTATGGAGCAGAACACGGTATCTTCCTTAGCAAAGTAACGTAAAAAAATAACATATTTCCAGTGAAACTCCAGACAACATCATTCATGGTTTGCAAGTACTGGGACCAGATAATAAAACACGTGAGCCGCGGCTAATTCACATTGAATTAGGAAAAGTTTATTGCGAAACTTAACAATTATGGGGAAAGGGAGAAACTTCCAACATTCTAAAATTATTAAATTTTTCTAAATAAAAGATATGATGTCCTAAAAATTTTCAAACGCGACAAATAAACGAAATGCTACAAAACCAATTACCAAACTATATATTCTCGTTCAGTCTTAAAATGTGTGTAAATGAGTGAGTGGTTTGACTGAAAATAGTTTAAGTTCAATCTGTTTTAAAAGAACATGTTGGTTCTTAGTATTTTTCCATATCGACATGCCTCATCTGTACCAAGAACTCAACACCTTGATTGATCAACGCCATAAAAAGGTCAACATGTAACTACTCTGGACCACTAAGGATATTAGTTTATTGTAAAAAAGTATGCAACAAAGTTCAATGGGAAATATTTGTTTCCAGAAATTTCCCTAGAGAAAAATTATTTCCAATTCTAATTTGTGTCACAAATATTTCTACAAAACTAATTCCATTAGTAGGTCGGACAAATACTATTCAATCAAAAATGCTATGAAAATATTTTGAAGATTTTTTTTTTTATTTACCTAATAAAATTGAAGTATGTACTTCTCGAAGCTTTTTTTGAGGTCCTAAGAAACCGTCCTGAGAACCACAAAGGTGATTGCCTAATACTTTCGAGCACGTTGTAATTCTTCTCCTAATCTATTAATCCACACGTAATCACGGAAAACCCTAACCGATCGAACCATTGAAGATCTCAATCAAGAATTGAACAGGTTTTTTGAAAAGTAAACAGTTGCATCACAATGAAATTCAGTGGTTATCACCCACGAAAGCAAAGTGTTTTACGAACAAACTACAACCAAAGTTGTTGGCACTAATTTCTGACAAATATCGTTGTGTAAAGATCAGATGGAACAAGTAAAACTTTCATATAAAATACAGTGACATATAAGAACTGCATGTGAACCCTATTTAGCAGAACACTGAAAAAATCTTCCAAAAATCCTTCTCAACTCCATCTAACTGTAGCGCAAAATAACTAATAACGATTTTTAAATTTACTGTTTGGTGCAGCGATACTACTTAAGTACTCGTCTCTCAACATCAAGACAAATAAATAAAATTTGAATTTTTGACTTGTAGATGAAAAATTTGTAAAAATCACAGCAATCAGTAGCGAATTACTGCTAAGCCTACGAAATTCAATTCTTTCCCATTTTTCATCTACATTTGAGTCTCACAACAAACTTTTCATATTTATGAATTTTTATATTTCACTTTTTTTTTTTGTTGTTGTAACGGTTTTATTGTGATTGTTCCGTACATTAATCTATTTTCAGTACTCTCGAATTAAATACACAATCGTAGACAATTCATCCATTAAGCGTAAATCTGCGTGACAACGACTATGACAATGGTCATAATTGTGTTCATTTCCCGATAGCCGGAAAAGCTAGCAGTTTTAAAAATCTTGAAGCGTCTGTGTGGAAATGAGCAATCTGACGGAAGATATTGGTAATCGATCCACATGGAAGTCAGGTCAGGGCTATGACTGAGGACTAGTTGTTCGTACTCCTACATGGTAAATGTAAAAGAGATTAGATAGTTAAATTCTAGTAAATTACTGCCTTGTAGTTCAGTGTTGGTTCAGCAAAGGCCAGGAGAAGGTAACTCTGATCAAAACCCACATTCAAAAGAAATCACAGGACTAGTACAACATAAGTACAATAACACACACCAAGTACGAATTTACAAAATATATTACCTCAGGAGGGTCCCAACGGTGTTGGACAATCCCTCGCCTAAGCATTATCGACTCGTCCCGTAAATTTAGATACTAAATCGTCTCCTTAGTTGCGCACTCCACAAGCCTTAATATTAAAAACATCAATTGCAATGATGTCTTACTCTTAAGTAATAGCAACAGAGATGTGGATGATCTGTATTTAAAAGTAATGCAAAGACAATTATATCATCTCCAACGCAAAGAAGGCTTTCTTTATAGTGCCTGAAAACAAACAAGAACAGGTGAATCATAATGATCCAGAACAATACGAACTGACCACTGACAGCGGGGGGGCGAAAGCTATAACACTTAACGAATAGTATCAATGACCTACAATAGAGAAATGGAACGGATTTTGAACCACAACAAAAAATAAATAAAAAACGCAAGATGAGAAATCACCACTGGTTTCACCTGAATATAAACAATTAATTAATGAACTTTCAACTTGAAGAACGAATGTACAGTAGGAGGAAAAAGCGCATATATGTACACACAAACCTCGTTTGTCCGTAAATCCAGTATCCAGAATAACATCTAATATCCGGAAAACGTTTTTTTCGTATTATTTCATTTTCTCTTTTATTGACCTTATTTTCCAAAAATGAAATGATTTTTTTTACTATGTAATTAACTAAAATAAATCTAAAATCTTAATAAATGACACCGAAGTTTAAAATTTTTTAAAATATGTTGTTTTACTATGAAATTATTAAAAAATCTTTATCCTGAAAAATCTTTTATCCGGAATTGTTTGCCTCAGTCAGAACTCAAACAGAAACATTCAAGTAAGGAACGCTCATCCTGGAGTAAGAATGTACATCATCACTTACAGTGATTATATCTAACTGCAATAATTAAGTTTAAGTTTAATAAGCAACAGTACTAAATAATGGTGATACTCGAAACCATAAATTAGTGGTAATTGCAATATATTGTCCACCTATCGGGGGGTAACTACAACGAAAACACACAAACTGGATATCAAGACCAACAACATCAAAAGGGTCCGATAGATTGTATAATGATAATAAGTGATACAACAATTACAAATGTTAAACAGCTAGTTTGACCATCGCCAGGCTAAAAGCAAAGAAGAAAATGCTGAAAATTTCCCTGATCTCGTTCAACGTACCTTACAGCCCCATTTAACAACAGTAACTCAATCAACAATATACACTGATTGAAAGACATACAATTCTTTAGAGGGAAAAAATGTCATTAATTAATGCTAAAGAAGTAAACCAAGATATGAAGAATTATGAAGTGGTATACCTAATAATCACCAGGATATAACTTTATATCTGGAAATATTTTTAATAAAGGTATAAAGGAACTATCAGACAAAATTAATGCTTCCTTCAAACACATGTATATCCGTCTAACTTGGAAACTACTTGCGAAAGTAATAATGATACTTAACACAGGTAAGCCGCTAAGTGAAACAAACTCGTATCGGCTGATATCACTTCTTCCAATTATATATCAAAATTGTTTGAGAGACTATTATTACAACGAATTAAACCTGAAAATGTAAAATCCGGAGCTGTTCCTTCCGTAAAATTAGATTTAGAGAGACACAGTCCAGAATCGATCAACAAATGATCTATAGTACAAAACAGATCTACAGTACAAAATTCATTAGATTAAAAAAGATTTGTTGAGCCATATTTCTCGACGAAGCACAGGCACTTGACAAAGTCTGGCTAGATTGTTTACTATTTAAAATAGAGAGAAAACTCTGCCATTTGAGTATTGCGAAATTCTAAAAGAAGCTTAAGTGCATTACTTTTTTTACTGTTTACAAGCAACTTACCGCAGACGAATAGTACAACTATACTTCCACATTTACACATAATGTCACTAATGACACTACAATTCTAGCTGTTGGTGATATAATCGATGAAGCCACCATTCAACCTACAAACAACCATAAATAATATCCAAGAGTTGTTACAGGCTGGCTACTGCTAACCTGCAGATATTCACTAAGCGCATGCAGAGGCCTCCACGGTGATTTTTGCCGGCTACGTTCTCAGGGAGAAGTGCTAAGGTCGTGGGGTTTGAAGCTTGCATGACGCTCCTGGCTTACACCGTGATCATACAGAAAGTTAGGGGGAACGCAAATAATAATAAAACCGAGTTCCGCCGAAATTCGTCGGCCGGAACCTGAGGAACGAACACAACAAAATTATAAACCGAGAACGGTGCCTTGGTGCGCACATCCATCCGAATTCAAACGGGGTCGAGCCCTGGTTACGGAATTGGATGCGGGCACCAAGGGACCGCAAACACTAAACCGACACAGAGGGAGTCTCCACTCCCATCATACCGACCGAAAAATTTAATATTTCATTTTATTTTTTTTCTTTTAAAAAAGGAAAACCAAAAGAAAACAACTTCCCACGAGGAAAACAAGAGAAGGAGAGATAGCGAGAGAGAGAGAGAGAGAGAGAGAGATCAATGTGTACCGAGCGTGCACCCACTATGCGGCGCTCGATTACAAAAATTTTAGAAAAAATTTAATATAAAAAAATTTAAAATATATAAAAAACATAAAATCAAAAAAATTAATAAAAATAAAAATTATCAAAAAAAAATGGTACCTTAATTTAAAAATAACTTGGTGCGGCCTTGAGCGGCCGTCATGCCACAGGTGACCTTCCCACCCGGACCGTTGCGGCCTTGGTGCCGTTGTTAGCAGACCATCGATAACCAAAAACACACAAACGGCCGGCTGGTCACCCGTGTCGTTGCGGGGCCTCTCCCCGATACCAATATAAAACGAATGGCCTCAACTAGCCACCCGAAACTCGTTGGGCGTTGGCTCGCGTTAAACCCGTATATAACGTGGCCTTAACGGGCCACCCGTTGATTACACCGCCGTTTTAGGTCTTGTAAGAAGGAATATTCCGTCTATTCTCGTGGTATATTGTGTAATAAACTTAGACAATTCCTTCAGTTAAATTTTTACACTACGTAAATAACAGTAGTCCAAGTGGAAGGCAATTTACAAAAGTTGGCACAATTGATGTATCTGAGTAAATCAATTTGCTGTCTCGAATCGGCTATCCTCAAATACACAATAAAAATCCGATACTTTGTGGCGGAATTTGTAACGTTGAGCACACCAGACAATAAAAAATTTATTTTTGTGATTTTTATTTTTATTTGTAACAACACCATAAACTTGGTACACGTTTTCTTAATTAAATTTTGTTTTTATGATTTCTTCACCTTTTCGATTCACCAAAACTTGGTTTTTTACAATAAATGTTCATAATAATAAAAAAAAAAAATATAAACTTGGTCAAACCAAGACTTCAAACTATCTTACAGGAAAAATTCCAAGTTTTCTTTGAAAATTATACACACGAAAAAAACTCTTGATACTAATCAAAAATCACTCCTCGACTGACATCAGCAAAACAAAAATTCGAGCGCCGCACAACTCGTAAAACGTTCTAGAAGAAATTAATCTCTCTTCTCTGTCTCTCCTTTATATCAAATTTTCGTTGGTATAAAAGAGAGACATATAAGAAAAAACATTTTTTCCAAAACGTTTTACTTTGCACACACTCGATGCGCATTGTTCTCTCTTTCCCCTATTCTTTCTCACCTCTGCGCCACCACGCGATGGGGCACAAAACAAAACGTCGAAAGTGCGTTCATAACACATCCGAGGTGAATAAAAAAAATACGAGAAGATGGACGAAAGTGAAGACAACAACCGGGGTGAATAAAATAACACAAAAATCGTCGTTGCGACCACACAGTCGTAACAGAGTGGCTGGCCAAGTGAATAATTAAATTAAATGAATCGAAGTCTACACACATTAACTTCACTAACAGATCAATAGAACCACTACCTGTGATTCTCAATAATATTCCTGTACCATGTGCAACCCAAGCAAAATACCTTGGTATGAACCTTGATACAAAGTTAAAATGGTAAGAACACGTCAAAGGTTACCGCTAAGTTCATTGCTTTAAATGCAATTCGCTCTTGGAAAAGAGGAGAGCTAAGGTGCAATTTTCAAATATCTAACACCCCCAGACAAGTAATCTCACTCAGAAGAACTTAAATACAAATCAAAAATCTTTCTCTGACACTTCAACACAAAATTTGTCGTGCGGTAGATTTTCTATTCATTTTCGATAAATAATACTGCAAAGATCGATGAGTTCGTTTACAGAATATTCCCGAATCATAAATCTCTCATCCCGGAGACAATCGACCGTTAATTCATTTGGAAATTGTAGATGAAACGTATAGTGGACTGTTACACCAACATATCAGTACTAGGCAAAAGCGGAGAAATTTTTTTAAACCATCCTTCTGTGAAATTACATTTATTTCCTAGTTCAATTAACACCGCTGTTGGACAAAAAGACTCCACAACTCGGATACATCAAAACCCCTGTGAATTTTGCCGGCCAAACTATGTTAACGACGTTCCACCTTTCATTGGATTGAATTTTTTCGCTCATTTAAGATCTTAGTTACATTTCCTTCTGTCTCAAATTTAACTGCTTCAGACCCTTGTAATAAAGTGTCCGAATTGAAAGGGGTAGATTCGGATTCCAAACATTTTTTAACCAACGAACAACAAGAAATCCTAGATAACTTCATACGTCAATTTGCATCATCTGATATACTAGGAGTCGGACTTACTCATTTAGTATATCACATACCTATGCACTATGTTCGATCGCATATTGTCTCTAGGCGTAATAGAGGAGACCTGCAGCTCGTAGTGGTCTCCTGTTACTCTGGTTCGCAAGCCAAATGGCAAAGTACAGTACAGTTGTGTCTTAATACACGTAAAGCTAATCAGGTTATTGTGAAGCACGCTTATCTACTAAATTAATATCGAGTTTGGAGCCAAGCAATTTGGCTTGTTCATCTCACCTCAGACTATATGTGCAGATTAAGGCACTGGGTAATACCCCACGAGCTGCAGCACCGCATATTCGTTTATTTAGACGACTTGCTGGTCACAAGTGAGTCGTTCGACGAACATATTGATTTGTTAAATTTAGTTGCGGATTTAGCAAAAGAAATAAAATACCTATAGGTTATATCGCATAGCCGATGGCTTTCTAAAAGTTGGCCCAGATAAAGTTAAATTACAATCGACTTAGTCCACAAAGCAAGTTCGTCAATTCATTGGTGTCACTGGTTGGTACTGCCGATCCGTATCTCAGTACGCAGAGTTAGCAGAACCTCTTATTCGTTTGCTCAAGAAGAGTCAACAGTTTAAATGGAGTGATGAATCAGAAACAGGTTTTCGTATACTATAATCAGCTTTGTCTACGTCTTTGATATTGTGGAACCCTGATTTTAGTAAATATTTTTATATCGCTTATGATGCCTCGAAAATCGGAGTAGGGAGCGTTCTTTATCATAAATGCGATACCGGTGACGACTGCCTCATTGCATATTATTCGAAGAAACCCAACGAAGCTCAACAAAATTATAGCGTTACCGAGCTAGACTGACTTTCCGCAGTACTAAGTGTTATTAAGGTTTGGCAGTACGTGGAGGGGTTGCCTTTCGTCAGCGTCAGATACCACGCCAGCCTGAAGTGGTTGATATAGCAAAGGGACTTATATACATTCTATCTCCCTAATAACGTTGATTCTCTTTATACAATAGCCGCTGGATTAGCTATAGAGAAACTCGAAGGTGGTTCAGAGTATCTTAAAATAATTAAAAAACTAGTCGATAAATCCGAATGTTGCAAAAATAGGAAATTAATTGATAACAGAGTTTATTATAATCCCACCCATTCCGCAAGAAATATTTATTTTACAGATAAACTAATTTGGAAATTGTACATTCCGCGATCTCAAATTAACGAAACCATCGAACGTGTGCACTGTCCGCCAAATGCCGCGCACTTTGGGTTGAAGAAAACTCTAGAAGTATTGCAAAAATACTACTATTGGCCTGGAATGTTGCGTTATGTTTATGATTTTATCATGAGTTGCGAGTTTGCAAGGAGTGCAAGCCGGTTAACTTTTTATAGCGCCCACCGATGGACAATTCCTTCAACACCTTCAATCAAACCTTCGATCAATTTTCCAAATCTGTTTTGGTAGAAACTATGCGAGCTGTTACCTCTTTTAATATTTGTAAGTTTTTGGAAAATCGTGTATTCAGTATGTTTGCTGTTCCCTAAACCTTGTAACTGACATCGCCAAACAATTCAATTCGAAAGAGTTCAATAATCTCCTATTGAAGTTTGAAGTAAGACATATATTTACTCCGAAGTACCCATCCACAACCAAATGCTAGTGAGCATCAGCTGATCTTTTTATCGGCAATTAGAGCTTATTTGCATTCTTTTGGTTGTGCGGTGCGATACGTATCGCACGATCGTGCAAGGTACTCACCATATGTTCTAACATTTGGACAACAAGTACGATAGCTGTGTAGCATTCGCTTAATTTTTGTTTGGTTTAAACCATTGACTTAAACCTCGAATTTATTTTTAACACGTTCTTGACTGGGTAATGATAATTGAAAGTTAATGAAAATTGAATTGATCGAGTGAATGCTATCGATTTGCCGATAATGTAGATAACGAGTCGATTAGTTTAAATAAAAATTTACAAGTGACTTAGCAAGATGGGGACAAGCTTTTAGGAGCGATTATTTTTGGTGTTAGACTTTGTTTTTTAGAAATAAAATTGAAAAAATTTTGGAATTTTTTGGGACAGTTTTGGTTAAGGATATCGGTTAATAAGTACGGAACCTATTTTGAGAACATAAAATTTTATTAAGAAAATCATTATAGATTATTAATTGAATTGGATTTAAGTTAAAGTTAAAAAATTGTAAAAAATTTGATCTAAATAAATTAAGTAAATGATAAATTTATAGTCGAGGCAATGAAGCAAAGGTGTACGAAATTTTTGAGAGCTAGACTAGCAAAAACTATTTGTAAAAATCGCCTCTATTTTTTTTTTGAAGAAACCGGAAATTGCTGTGCTGCAGCCAAAAATGCATCCAAAAATGCATTTTTTGATACGGCTTTTAGAAGATTAGAGAACTTTGTAAATTAGAGTTACAACTAGCCCCACTCAGGTTCCCGGGAGTTTTTGAGATCGCTGATCACGATTATGATGTTCAAATTGACCCACAGCCGACCTGGAGCTGAGGAACGTTGATGGACGTCATTCTCCGTGGGACTCTCCCGAAAATCACTCGGGGAAGGAGAGAAACTTGGCGCCCGGGATTTTATTGGATCGCTGAATCCAAATATTGCACCGGCAAAAACCCCCCGGACACCTGGTGTGCCCGAACCTGGACGCGGACGTCATCCTCGAGAACTTTCCTGACAATATCGGCAAAAACAACCCAAAAATCATTTTGGGGCGTTTTTTGGGATGCTGAATCCGAATTTATCTTTGAAAACCACCCCGAATACCTGGTGCACCGGTACCTGGCACTGAACGGCATCTCCATGGGACTTTACAAAAATTCACGCGGGGAAGGAAAGAAACTCGGCGCCCGGGGGTTTTTTGGGTGGCTGAATCCAAATATGGCGTCGGCGAACACACCCCGGACACGTGGTGCACCAGAACCTGGATGCGAACGTCATCCTTGTGAATTTTCCTGACAATATCGACAAAAACAACCCGAAAATCATTGTTGGGCGTTTTTAAGGCCGCTGAATCTAAATTTCACGTCGAAAACGACCACCTTTTGCATTGGCACCTTTATCTTGACATCGATGTCATTCCCATGAATGTCAACCAAACATGATGTTTTAGAGACGGATATCAATACTGCAATATCTGGGTGGAATTGTTGATTCTATTTAAATTATGTGAGGACGGAAGAAATCGAATGAATAGAAAGTAAATATTTATGTAATTGGCGTTTAAAAAATTGTTATTGAACTCAAATCAAATACTATTTAACTGTAACTTTGCCTTACATCATTAATTAATAACTTAAATATTTAGATACGTAACTGCTCATTTTCTTCGTCATCGACTGATGTATTCATAAGTAGAACATCTTCCTCATCTAAAGCCTCTCTCTCTCTGCCGCATTAACGTTTTCAACTGAATATCTTTCAGTATTGGTGCAAGTGGAGCCTTCACAAATTTTACAGGCAACATTGCAAGGGAGGCCGTGCTTCCTGCAACTACAGGTCTTCAGATTACAATCTCCTGCGCATCCACAGAATATTAGTTCCATAATATTCTTGGGCGCAGGTTTTTGTGTCATTTCTACAAGGACCAGTGTGTCACCTTCCTATCTCCACCGTCATTCTGTTGGGTCCATGGCCAGCTGGTCTCCGTGTGGCCAATGTTGCACTTGAAAATATACCCTCTTTAGATGTTGTTAAATGGCGTCTACTGTGGGGAGAATTTTCCCTAAATTTACTCTCCCCTTTACAGCGGTTTCTATAAACATACTGTACCTGTACTGTACTAGTAACTGGCCCCATTTTAGCTTGTCCTCATCAGGAACATTCCGCTTCCTGAATACCAGTGGAACACTGTACATTGCCAGGATTAGCTGCGCCCCATTCTCAAAAATTTCTTCGCTTGACATACCAGCTTCCTTGAACTACATACCATGGACTTGAAGGTCTGGGAATTTCTGGAAGGTCTTAAAAAGTTTTGTTTTTCCCTGGTAGTATGTTGCTGAAACGGTATCGCACCCCGTTATTGCATGGAGCAACAAAATATTATCCTCAACTACGGGCATATCAGACAAGCAACGCGAAGAATATGCTTCTTTGGGTTTATTGGGCCTTGCAGATTTCCGTAAAAATATTTCTCTGTCAACCGGGCAGAGTGCGGTCAATAGTACGCCAACGTCTGTATCTTCGACGACTATAACTACGTTTTTGGTAGGGTCCCTAGATTATTTTAGAGCTGTCGTTACAATCATACGATCAGCATCCGCTGCACATTGGTCTGAAGCTATCCCGACTGTGGTCAGTTTGGCACGGAGCATTTCAATAATCTTATTTTTTTATTGTTTTTATTTTGTAAGAACTTATCCTGTTGTATTTGTTATGCCATATTCTCGCTAAAACGGACGTCTGATAAACTTCCCCGATTAGCGCGACGGATTATATTACATTCCTTAGTACTGAGGGTTTGGTAACCATTAAAAATAACTATCGCGCGTTTGCCGTAATGGTTCAAAATATATTTTATGTAATTGTCCATAATTGCTGAGAATGTTTGTCCAATTGTCCGTTTGACTTTGTGAATCAGTAATCATCCAGCTAGAACAAAAAATGTCCGGGGGGTATTCGCCGACGCAATGTTTGGATTTAGCGAACCAAAAAAAACCCGGGCACCGAATTTCTCTCCTTCCCCGCGTAAATTTTGAGAGAGTTTCACGGTAATGCCATTCAGGGCCAGGTTCCGGTGAACCAGGTGTTCGGGGGTGGTTTTCGAAGGGCAATTCGAATTCAGCGCCCCCAAAAAAATGCCCCACACCGATTTTTGGTTCGCTTTTCTCGATCGTGTGAGGAAAACCTTCGGAAACGACATTCGAGCTAAGGTTCCGGTACACCAGGTGTTCGGGGGGTCGTTTAGGACGAGAAATTCGGTAAAGCGCCCCAAAAAACGTACTAACAATGATTTTCGGGTTGTTTTTGTCGATATTGTCAGGAAAATTCTCGGGATGACGTCCACGTCCAGGTTTGGGCACACCAGGTGTCCCGGGGGTTTTCAGCGATGTCATATTTGAATTCAGCGATTCAAAAAAACCCCGGGTGCCGAGTTTCTCTCCATCCCCTTGTGATTTTCGGGAGAGTCCCACTGAGATGACGTTCATCTGTGTTCCTGAGCTCCAGGACGGCTGTCGGTCAATCAAAACATCATAATCGTGATCAGCGACCTCTAAAACTCCCGGGTACCCAAGTGGGGCTAGTTCTAATTATAATTTACAAAGTTCTCTAATCTTCCAAAAGCCGTATCAAAAAATTCATTTTTTGGATGCATTTTTGGCTGCAGCTTAGCAATTTCTGGTTTATTCAAAAAAGCAATGCGAATGCAAAAAACCGCATTACGATACGTCTAGCTTTCAAACATTGCGAACTTTTGGCTTTTTTAGTGCTTCATTGCCTCGACCATATGAACAATTTGTTCCGTAGCAAGTTCTCGTAAATGAACTCTTAGCTTGGAATTTCATTGATTTTATATAATTTTTCATCCCGCTCTATAAATTTAAAATTATTTCGCCAAAACTAAAAATGTCTCGGAGCGTGCTATGTGATTTTGAAATGTATACACCAGTAGCTAAATTTAAACTAAATTAGAAAAATCAATCCGTGGAAAGTTCCCGAAAATAGACTCTGGGCGATTTTTTTCTTATTTAACTTAAATTTAGCTACTGGTTTATACATTTCAAAATCATGTAGCCCTAATTAGTTATTGATATGTTAGTGTTGCCTGATAAAAAAATCATTTTCTGGGATAGAATTCTGGTATTACTTCACATACGTGGTATTTAAGATGATGTGTATGTTTTATCGTCTAATGTTTGGGAATAAAATTAAAATTTCGGAAGCACGCGTTAGTTAATTATAGTTAGTGAATCGTTACGGCTATTTACTATTTAGTAAAATGGTCGGTATCACTAGACAATAGTGTGCAATTCATAAAAATTGTTTAAAATTCCTAAAAATCGTTGAGTTAATTAATAAATTTTTGTTGCTCTTAAATCGCCGAGTAAAAATTCTGGCGATAATTTTTTGTGGTAATGTTTTATGAAACTTATGAACAAAAAACAAAATTTTAAATGGTTTTTGGTCAAATTAAATGCCAAGTGAATAACGATGTGCTTTACAAAAAATTAAGAACTTAAGGATCCGTGTCCGTTTTCCCAGCATCGTGAATATTTTAACGTTGTTGTATATGACTCTCACTGTTATGAACTAGTGCCGGGTACCTCGAACAAAAGAACATCCAGTTCATAAAAGGTTACAATAAATTTTGGTGTTGGTAACTTGGTTGGTTGAAATAAATATGATCACAAACTCCGGTTTCAATCTTCCAATTTTTATTCTTCACGTAATGACAAGACAACTTGTCGGTTTGGTGGTTGATGATAAAGAGAACGATAAAATTTATTTTCTTTTACAACGTTAATTACAAAAATATTTCTATTTACTATAGAGGGTTCTCGTATAGCTTTATAACAATAACTTAATTGCCGCTAGATGGCATTACATTTACTATGTTGGGTATAAGCCGCACTCTACAATAAATATGGTTTGCATTAGCATTGCATTAGTAGTGGTATACAAAATGAAATGTCAATACAAATAACAATGGTTGACATAATAATAATAATAATATTACATAAGTTTTTATCAAGTTAATATGGAAAGTTTATCCAGATAATTACAATTATTGTGCTTTATGGGTAAGTATCTACGAGTTAATAAAGTGAACAGCTTAAATGAATTGAATTTTGTGTTAATACTGTGTCTCCAATATATATACAATATAATTTGGTTTGCCAAAATTATCAACTTGAAGTTCAAGTTCAAGGCTAAATTATTTTGTGTATATTGTTTACATCTGATTGGTTTTGATTTGCATTAATAATAATTTGAACTAATTTCTAGATATACAAGATGAATTTTTATAGTAATAAGGTAAGTATTAATAATGAAAAGGTAAGTATAAGTGCTTAAATGCTGTGATATTTCTAGGTTTATATATTTGATGTGATGTGTTTCAGGCAAATAATGTGTTTCAGGAAAATGATGTGTTTCAGCCAGAGAATTTATCCAGAGTAAGTATGAAGACATGACACAATCGCTAACATACCGGCCGCCTTGAATCGGTTGATTCAACTTATGGGTACTAGACATACTTTATGAATTGGACGTGTCGTAGTTACTTAGTTAGATGTCTTCTTGGTGACGACTCTCGTATTACTATATGTTGGTTACTCTCCTCAGGTACTTTACGCATTACGCAGCCTCTCACAATCCTCCGAAGTGTGACTAGCTTGGTGGGATAAATTTAACTGTTATATAATCTGTTGATAAGATAGTAGAAAAAAAGATTAGTTTTTTTTGTAAAGAATTTGTACAGTTTAGACGTTTCTAGGTAAGATGAAAAGTTTTGACATCGATATAACTTTATAAATGAATCGTAACACGTAGGCTAATAATCGGAGTATCTTAGCTTATTATAACTTTGACATTTATTAATTATTTCATCTGGTAGATTTGGATGGATAGCGCGTACGGTTAATGAAGTTTCGCGCATTTCTTCGTTGATTTTGCTGCTTTGTGGATTCCATATGTCATGTTTTTAACGATTCTATAGCTTGGGCTGGTAACTGGAACTGATATAATATGTAACTGTTTGTCATATTTTGAATAATCAGTAAAAAGATAGTTTAATGAAAATGAGAATCCGACTGGATTATACAGTCAAACAGTTGGAGTGGTATACATAATTGGTTTCTCGATCGACGATGATTTATAAAATTTACTTTTTTGATGCGACTATGACGTAGACGTAGTACTCTCAATAAGTGGTCCCAGCTCAGCAGAAAATGGTAGTTGTTCCTGGATTGCTTTAGTAATCGGGTTACTTGCGATGAATTTGCATTCGGTATGGTTTTATAATTGTGATTCCATTTTGGCGATATTCTGGAACAATGGTGAATATTTTGGCATCTCTTTTGCAGAATTTCGTAGATAATTATTAAAAATGGTTGACCAGCGCTAGCTTCATCCCATTTATGTAGCGGGATTGATGGATTTGTAGTAAAATCGGTGAAAACATTACTTTGGTTTGGTTCAATGCTAGGGAGTAGCATGATTGGTGGACTGCAATACGATAACGTTATAGCATTTGTGATGGAATGCTGAAGATGCATTGATGTATCGTTACTTTCTTCAGTTATCAGTGTCTTTGAAAATACTATTATCCTATCCGGTGGTTTTTTATTGGTGGTCATGAAGAGATTTTCGTTGATTTGTGTTGATTGTGGGAAACTCTTGTTGTGGGCTACTACTATGTTCGATTCCATCTTAATAGTCGTTGGAATATATTTTGTGGTTGGAACTTTGACTTTATTATATATTTCGATAAACCGCAGATTGACAACTTGAACGTCATGTAGGTAACTAATTCTATCGTAATTGTAAGAAGGTTTGTTATGATTCGGACGTTCAAATATTTTACCTGCGCTACTATCATGTTGATAAGCAGTTAATTTGGAAGCGTTTAATTTTTCTTCATCACGATTAAGACGATGTGTAGCAGCATGATAGGTGACATGTTGAACTTCGATAACATCGTCTGATATTGGTACTCTCCTTGCTGTAGTGCCTTCCAAATGATTTTGTGATACAGGAGTAATTGGACAATAACTTTGCTCAATTTGATTTTCGTTGTCGATGCGAATTATGTAAGTGTAAGATTCTTTATTAATAGGTAGCATGGTTTTAGTTGGTTCAATTAGATTAATGGATCGGTTTGGTTCATCATCACCAGATGATATATGATAGCTAACGTTGACGGTTTCTTGTTCGCTAGATATTTTGGTGTATGCAGTGTTTAATTCCCTGTGATGCACTGGTAAGCCATTGTGATTAAGATCTTTGCCTAGGTGGCTTTTTATATTATTCTGTTCAGGACTTGGTTTTGAAGTAGATATAGGATTAATAACTGGTTCAAAAAATGGTTTTAGATTTGGAAATAGCTTCAAGGTAGGTTTCGGTGATTCTGATTTAATGATAGGTTGCTGCGTACAGGTACCTGGTAAAGCTGCATCTAGTTGATTCTCACCTGATTGCTTGATGAACGTATGATGGTTAGGTATGGTTGCTTCTCTTGAGATCCCTTGGTCAATAACTGGTTCCTGAGTAGTATCAAAGGTATTTGATGGTTTGGGTTCATCAGCTGGTTTCAGTTTGATTTGATTAGCTAGTTCGATTTTGTAGATAACTGCGAGGTTTAATCCAACTTCTGCCTTATACAAATTGGTTTCATATTCCATATCCAATATTTCACTAGTATCAAGCGCATGAATTCTTTTTTCAATATGTGCGTATTCAGCTCGGGTTCGCTCGATGTTGTTCAATCTTACTTCAATCTCTTCTATAGTTGTATTGGTGTTTATAGACTTGATGAAGGTGAGTAATGCCGCTATATTCTTCTGCATGACAGCACGTCTCTTTTTTAACACCGTTAATTCCGCCATTTCTCCCTCGCACTTTCACATACACACGTTCGGATATATTTGTGCTTTTTATATGCTCGGTGGTTTTGATACGTGACTATTATCGCAACGATCATTCAGACCACATGCACGAATTTAAATGATTTTAGGTACAATCTATAAGTTACGGATCCCTTAACAACGTTTTAAACAATATTTAAATATATGCGCGCACTGGATCAATTTACTATCGCAATCACTACGTTATTCACATACAGTACTAATTATTTATTTTACCGTTGTTAAATTTTAAGCGATTGCACGTGGTTTTGGTTTTAACTGGAGTGATATAGGTGTTCTTCACTATGGAAACACCTATGCTAATTATCAGTAATTACGTACAACTTTCACTTGGTCAGTTTTACAATAATGTTCACTTTCTTTCACTCTTTATAGCAATGTTCACCTTTACAATTACGTTCACTTTCACTTTATAAATTTTTGCGGTTTGGTAGGTACAACATGATTTTGCGTTCTCTGAGCAAATTTGTGTTTCGCGTTTATAATCGATTGTTGCGTTTGTAGAATCGATTTTCGATTATTTGCGACCGAATACTAAACATCGAATAGTTTTACAGCAAACTTTAAATCAACCCAATTTTGCGAAATAAATTTTGCTGGTGAGTGAATTGGTTGATGGTATTATATTAATTTAATATTAAAACAAAAATACGTTCGTTTGCTGTACTTTATTGACATACGTATATAGTATAGAATTGTAAAGGTACTTGCGATTAATTTCCATGTGGTTTTCAGATGATGTGTCTGCCGATATTTCCAGATTCCCATCCGGCTCGAAGGACCAATGTTATGAACTAGTGCCGGGTACCTCGAACAAAAGAACATCCAGTTCATAAAAGGTTACAATAAATTTTGGTGTTGGTAACTTGGTTGGTTGAAATAAATATGATCACAAACTCCGGTTTCAATCTTCCAATTTTTATTCTTCACGTAATGACAAGACAACTTGTCGGTTTGGTGGTTGATGATAAAGAGAACGATAAAATTTATTTTCTTTTACAACGTTAATTACAAAAATATTTCTATTTACTATAGAGGGTTCTCGTATAGCTTTATAACAATAACTTAATTGCCGCTAGATGGCATTACATTTACTATGTTGGGTATAAGCCGCACTCTACAATAAATATGGTTTGCATTAGCATTGCATTAGTAGTGGTATACAAAATGAAATGTCAATACAAATAACAATGGTTGACATAATAATAATAATAATATTACATAAGTTTTTATCAAGTTAATATGGAAAGTTTATCCAGATAATTACAATTATTGTGCTTTATGGGTAAGTATCTACGAGTTAATAAAGTGAACAGCTTAAATGAATTGAATTTTGTGTTAATACTGTGTCTCCAATATATATACAATATAATTTGGTTTGCCAAAATTATCAACTTGAAGTTCAAGTTCAAGGCTAAATTATTTTGTGTATATTGTTTACATCTGATTGGTTTTGATTTGCATTAATAATAATTTGAACTAATTTCTAGATATACAAGATGAATTTTTATAGTAATAAGGTAAGTATTAATAATGAAAAGGTAAGTATAAGTGCTTAAATGCTATGATATTTCTAGGTTTATATATTTGATGTGATGTGTTTCAGGCAAATAATGTGTTTCAGGAAAATGATGTGTTTCAGCCAGAGAATTTATCCAGAGTAAGTATGAAGACATGACACAATCGCTAACACTCACATTGTAGCAAAACCAACGAGTAGGTGGCGAGGCTTAGTCATTCACTAGTTACAAATACAGTTAAATAATCGAAACAAAGTGGGTGGTTCTAATAGTTAAACGTGCCTCGAGGAGAATTTTTAAACAGCGCTGATGTATACATTCGTCTAAAACAATTGACAGAGCACAACAAGAACCGAAATAATAAACAATTTTGCAAAAAGTTTAACTTAACAAAAATAAAAATCGTTCATTTCGACATCGAGATTTTGGTTTTATTCCAGAATATTTCATGCCAAATATTATTTAAGAAGTTTCGATGTTATTCAAACAACATATACACATACATTGTAAATGTAAAGCATGAACATAACATTTTATTTTCTTAAAAAGTTTTTTTTTTTTGTTTTTTTAGTTTTTAAATAGAAAAACTTTTAGTTTTTTTGAAGCTTGTCAAAACGAGAGAACGAATAGCACAAAATTATATTTTTTTAGTTTTACGAAAAATACGAGTAGTTTTTGCAGATGAAATACGTATAAAAAATAATAAATATTATTACGTATTCAAGTTGCATTCAAAATCAAAACCATAAATCAGAATTTAATTATTAGACATGATGTATTTGTATATAGGAAAAGTTTACTATTCAAGTACTCGAATGCATAATATTGTATATGTTTATATAACTTCATAATAATAATAATAATAATATAGCATTGACATTGATCAAACACATATTGCATTAAACAAAATTAAATTGCAACTATTTTCACACCCCATCAAATGGATGCAAACGTACATAGAATGTTAGAAAACAATGCCAATTTTACATATATAATTACTATAATCTAAACAATTTAAAACCAATTTGGTATTTTATTTATTGTTATTATTTTAAATATCGCGTAATCGTAACCTTGTCACTTCATTAAGTGTAAACACGTTATATGTGCACAGTACTTTAATAATCGAAATTATTGCAAAAATTCTAAATAACAACAAACCATAAGGAAGACGACACTTTTGTGCAATGAAAAAATTATTATTGTTATTATAAAACAAGAAAACGAGTCATCGCATCGTACTCGTACATCAGACGACGGTAAACTACGCTGAGTACATTAAATTACAACAAAAATGTGTTAATTTATTTAATTAAATTAACTGTTACAAAAAAAAATATAAACTGATCATGATACTGTTTAAGGTGGAAAAATGATAGACGCGCTTTTATTGTTACAAATAAGGAAAACATGATTTTTAAATTTTTTGTGCTGTGATCATGACTCATATTAAACTCGTACTCTACATTACGGGTTCGTATATACTATATACTCGTACATATGTACATGATCTTTAAATGTTACTTTTATTTTATATAAATCGATCTTTCAAACGATTAATAAGTATCATTAATTACGTTTTTGAGAAAGTTAAATTAAATTAATTTTTGTGTTTAGAAATCGATTTTTTGTGCGATCAATTGTTAGATAACCAATTAAATTTCAATTCAATTAAGTGATCGAAACGAATTTAGATAGCTTTTGAGTTTTAGATTATAAATAGGTTATCTGTCGCTATATGTGATCTGTATACTCGTGTGTGAGTTCAATAGCGCAATACGCGATTTAAATTTTATATATTCCGACCATCTCTATGTCAAATTTTTCTAATCAATCAAAATGTAACGTAATGATATATGTGCGGCATTTGATTAATTACGATTTAATTATTTCAAAATGTCATGTGAGTGATTAGTTTTTTTTTTCTATCATTTTCTTTTTATAGTGCGTTTTGATGGATATCTGTCAAATTATTCATTT
Organism: Nephrotoma appendiculata; assembly: GCA_947310385.1. Lineage (NCBI taxonomy): Eukaryota > Metazoa > Arthropoda > Insecta > Diptera > Tipulidae > Nephrotoma > Nephrotoma appendiculata. The sequence goes on along the minus strand of OX371225.1, from coordinate 138,580,707 downwards.
GTAACATGATTGTGATGTTGATCTGATCGGTTGATGAGAAATATTCATTAGATATATTTCTTATTTATCATTTTGCCACCAAGTTGTTTTTATACTTAGTCAAAATTTCAAACGGTGTATGAGGGTAATATCGTTTAAATTACTACAACATCGAAGGAATTTCTAAAGCCAAAACAAAAAAAAATAATCCATACGAAATAAAGATTTTAAAGTAAATTCTCTATATGCTTCATCCAGCCTTTCTTTACATATCAAGCATAAATCAAGGAATGTTTAAATATAAAAACAAAATGAAATTGAAAATAAAGAACTTCGTTTTATTCAGTCCCCAATTTGTATGCGTTGCGTTGAAATCTCCAACAATTATATAATAGTTGTTTGGAGTATGAAGTTTCGACTTCCTTCAAGATCTCTTTTGCTTTATTATATAGTTGCCCAATGTATCTATTTGGAACGTGTGTTTATTGCTGTTTATACGCTTCACGTGAAAGCTTTGTAATTGTGACCCTTTAATTACGGTCACTAATTTGTTGTCCATGTATATGAATTGGTGGTGGCCAAATATTTTGTTTGCTTCAGTTGCAACAATTTTAATTAAAAAAGCATCACTTGAAGAAAAAGGAAAAGCACAATTAGAAAAAAAAGAGTTAGCTCACAGCGAAAATAACTCAGACAAAATAATGTTTACGAATATGTCAAATTCTACTAGTTTATGATTTAGAAGCTATTTTCAGTGTCCTAAAGGCCAAGCTTCAGTTTTCTGTTACAAATAAAAGTTAAATGTGTTTAATTTTTCTATAAATGATCTTCAGCGTAAATCTGCGGATTGCTCTCTATGGCATGAAGGCATAGGTGTTAACCTCTATGAAATAGAAGTGTTAACGAATTTGGGGCGTGCAACAAAATACAACACAAGAAGATGAAATTGAAGTAATTTTTTATTCTATTTTATATTATTTAAACATTTTTTATTTTTAAATAAGGTATTTTAAGCTTAATTTTTTTTTATTCCTACGCCATGTCGTTTAGGATGAGTAATGTTAGATAAATACCATATATAATTTTCTGAGGAACACGTACTTGAACCCACATTGATCTCTTGAATGCTACAAATGTCGATATCATTTTTATATAAAATATAGTCAATTTTGTTGCGCTTTTGGGTATGATTAATTCCGCGAACATTCCAGGTACCAAAACAAACGAAACTAGATATATTGGGTATTGGTGAGGGGCTAGGTTGTGTTATAACAACAAGAATATAAGGATTTATAAGATAATTTTGTTTAAACTCAGGGCTCCTTTTAAAGCTACTTCCGGGGTACTGGTATCTTGGGCCTATTTTTTTCATTTTATCAATTAACGATGTCGATTTCATTATCAAAAACTCGTCAATTTCCATTTATGCGGACGATATGAAAATTTACAGACAAATTTCAAGTTCCATCGATGTTAACTTATTGCAGAACGATCTCAATATCTTCTCAACTTAGTGTACTAAAAATAATCTTGATCTGAATGTGAGTAAATGCCAATTCATAACATATTCAAGAAAACGCGCAAATTCCATTAGTCGAGAGTATAGCAAAGTCGCTATTAAGAGATTACTGTTTTCCACCGATCGATAAGGCAATTTTTATTTTATTTTTAGATTAATTTTATTTCTTTTATCTATTTGACACAAATTTGATACAAATTTGATTTGTATTTAAACTCTATCGAGTATTTATAATTTCTAACATTTGTTTTTTTTGCGTCTCTTTTAATGTTATTTTTGCTTAACTTTGTTTTTATTTTTTTTAGTTTCTCTATTTTCCGCTTTTTTCCCCAGTTTTAAATTTGCTTGCTCTAAGCAAACCAGCGGTTGGTCTCTCCTTTTTTGCGGCGGGGTATCATTCTCCTAAATTCAGTATAAATAGATTCATCCATTTCAATTTCCTATCCACAGCTCTTTAAATACATTTTTTATTTCGATTATGTTAATAATTTTATTTTTCCCGTTTGCTTTCTTTTTTTTTAATTTTTAATTTAGTAGAATGATATCCTTGTTTATAATTTCCCCGGAATTATATTCAAAAAATAATAATAATATTGATGGTGACTCCTCGCGTGCGGTCAGGGAGGGGAGATTGGTCGTTGGGAATTATTATTATTATTATTTTCAGCGACATGAATGATTCGTTCTGTATTATGAGTATTACTGGGATGATGTGAAATTTGAGAAGCTGAAGACTGTAGTGAAGATGAATTACATTGGGAAAATAAACTGTCATAATGATTTCCGGTGTATAATAAATTAATTTCAAATCTGTATTGTGGAGTTTCAGGAATAAAATTGACTTGGTGTGGAGAATTAAGATAATGTACATTAAGTTTTATTTAAGACGAAATATTAAAGACGTTCGTGAATTTAGTTTGTTTTAAGATTTTTTTCGGCTTTTTCGGACAAAATATCATTTTAATGGACACCCATACAATGTTTTACGACAATTTTTGTCGCATAAAAACAAAGAGGCCATTTATTAACAACCTCGTTGCAACCTGATGAGTAGACCAACTTTTTATCAGTACGAAACCAAGCTGCCAAGAAGCTACCTAAGGGAGTTCTCATTTTTGTAAGGGTTTGTGTATCTTTGTGTACACAAGTGCCCTGGGGTTAAACGTGGGGGAGGGGAATGCATTTTTTCTACTTTTGTGGTAGAAATATTGTTAAACGGGTTAAACGTGGGGGAGGGGAATGCATTTTTTCTACTTTTGTGGTAGAAATATTGTTAATAAATGGCCTCTTTGTTTTTATGCGATAAAAATTGTCGTAAAACATTGTATGGGTGTCCATTAAAATGATATTTTGTCCGAAAAAGCCGAAAAAAATCTTAAAACAAATTAAATTCACGGACGTCTTTAATATTTGTTCTTAAATTATATGTGTTAACTGTTATACACATACATAGTGAGAATTTCCTGTGGTTTCTGATTTAGTGATATATAATTCGCTAAATCAATATGTTCTTGTTTTTTATTATCGGTACAAAGCAAGATTTTGATTTTTGCAGTTTGGTCGTTGCAACCTGATGAGTAGACCAACTTTTTATTCAGTACGAAACCAAGCTGCCAAGAAGCTACCTAAGGGAGTTCTCATTTTTGTAAGGGTTTGTGTATCTTTGTGTACACAAGTGCCCTGGGGTTAAACGTGGGGGAGGGGAATGCATTTTTTCTACTTTTGTAGTAGAAATATTGTTAATAAATGGCCTCTTTGTTTTTATGCGACAAAAATTGTCGTAAAACATTGTATGGGTGTCCATTAAAATGATATTTTGTCCGAAAATGCCGAAAAAAAAAATCTTAAAACAAATTAAGTTTTATGTTTTAAATATTTTGTTATTAAATCATTTTCTGACATTTCAAGATTAGGTGAATATATAGATCGCCATTAATCCAGCAATGTTGGAATATAGTCGTTAAGATTATTCCTGAAGTACTCAGTTATGGTAGACCGTAGCTGATTAACACTGATGGTTTCTGGGGTTCTTTCATTTGTAGCTGATGAAGAATAGCGTTAAAAACGCAATTGCCATCTCCTGGAATCTTGTAAATTTCCATAGCTTTAAGTACTATCAAACAAGTAATAAATGAAATATACTGAGTAGATGAACACTAAATATAAATTAATTTTATCTTACTTTCAGTGTTGTGATGTTATAAATTATAACTCTTGATGAACGATTAATTATTTTATTTAAATCACTATATGATATTTTATTATTTTGTTTAATCTATTAAGATTTTGAATTTGGTACTATTACGCGCAAATAATATTTCACTATTAAGATTGGCTTGCTATTTTAAGGGATGAGTAATAAATTCAAAATATGAGTAATAAAAGAGTTGGTGCTACCAACGTTAAATGATTATAACTTAAGAAAGTGCCATCTATTGGTGGACATTTGTTATTTTTAGTTACATAAATTCCCGTAGATGGCATCAATAATAAATAGATAATTATCTGGAATTGTACATGTATGTATATTTTCGGTTTCGGTACTGTTTTGTTGGTGACAGGTTAGTTATGAGTTAGAGTTATTTTGAATGGATAGTAAGATTTTATTTTATTTTATTTTTATTATTTTTATTTTTATACAATTGTATTATATTTTAATTATATTATATAGCATAATTTTCTTACTGGATCTTAATTATATTATATGTAAGTTGATTGGTAATTCTTTTAATTTTCATTACTATAATCAATTAATGATCGCTTGTCTGGTCTACATTGATTATGAAGTATTTCCTAGGGTCAGTTAAAGTTGCCGAATTTAATTGTCATTGTGGCGTAAAATATACTCTTTTCTGTATTTCTTTCTTGATTGATTAAAGTTCATATTTTTGATGGTTTTAACTAAATTTTTGATTTCTGTCATTTTGTGCGTGAAAATCATGTTTTGGTATCTTGTTTTTATGTTTCTTAATAACTTGAACCGTGAAGAGTAAGTAATAAGGTTGAATACATTGAATGCAATTAAGACTGCGGTCCAATTCGTAACTTATTTTGTGGAGACTGACTTATTTGAAAGTCTACAATAAGCCTCCTGTCGGCTCGACTTTTTTAAACTTGTTTGACTTTTATGCGGGGCTTGTACTCACACTTGCAATTCATCAAAAAAATTCTAACAAGTTACCAATAAGTCTATTTGACAGGAGGCTTATTGTAGACTTTCAAATAAGTCAGTCTCCACAAAATAAGTCATGAATTGGACCACAGTCTAAGTAGTCAATAATAAGCATACAGTTTGTTTTCAGGTTTTACTGAGTTATTTAAACGGCCAGTTGCAGTGGATCAATTAAATGCGAATGGTTTTAGAGAAATTATTAATAATTTTATAATTATTATTAATATAATTCAATTTATTATTAATATAATTCAAAAAACTATGGTTTCAGAAAATTATATTGTAAGTTGTGGAGTTGTAGAGGATTAAATTAATATATATTTATATCATTTAGGAAACCGGTAGATTAATTAAGAATTAATTTCGGGAATCTTTAGATGTTATGAAGTAATTTTTCTTCGAAATATTAACTGCTGGTTGTCTAGATTAGTATTGAGCTGTCATTATGTTACTAACTATTGGCTTTACCTAGGTATTTATAATCGGGCTGATCTAATTAATCAATTTTGTTTAGGTAGCTGAAAAGTATTAATGTAGAATTATATTACAGGAAATTTCCAGATGCACGTGAAATAATATTATTTTTTCTCAGGTTTTTGATTTAGTGAGGCAATTGTTGAAGATCAAAGCAATACCATCGTTACCCATTAAACCTATTAAGCCTTCATCCGTCCTCTAGTAGATTAGAATCTACGAATTGTGTGTTGTGCCATACGATCGCTAGGTGTCTGCAACCGGATCGTTCCGTCCCAAAAAATAAAAAAAAACTTTCGTATCCTTCCTATTGCTATATGTAAACAGCCTGTAGGAATAGGCCCGGCGTTAACTTGGTTCTATAGTCCAATCAATCAATCAAGTTATTTTAAGCTTAATTTTTCGATCAAATTTTCGTAAGTGAGGATGATAAGATCATGAAAAAATAAGATCATGAAAAAATTTCAATTAAATAATTAGTTCGGTAAAAATTATTAAACAAATAACTTGCACTGGAATTGAAACCAGTGTGAATGAGATGAAAAGTTTGTAGCAATAAATTTAGTGAGTTGTCATATAATTCACTAGAGTTACGATTACACGGTTGCTCTAACATATAAAGAACACAAAATGTAACCATTAGGCAGTAATATTCAGTCGTCATGGCCAGATGAGAACGACCCGGTTTCAGACACCTAGCGATCGTACGGCACAACACAATTCTAATCTACTTCTAATCTACGGAGGAGGGATAAAGGTTTAATAGGTTTAATGGATAACGATGATATTGGTCTTCAACAATTGCTTCTTTAAATCAGCAACCTGACAAAACAATATTATTATTTCACGAGCATCTGGAAATTCCCTGAAATATAATTCAACATTAATACTTTCCAGCTTCCTAAAACAAAATTGATTGATTAATTCACTCCGAATGCAGTCACCTAGGTAATTCGATAGTTAGTAATACAAACACAACACAGTTCTAAACTACACAATCATCAATTAATATATTAAAGAAATATTATTCCACAAACATCCTGAAATTTAATTCTTCATTAATGTTTTTCGTCTTCCTAAATAATACAAACATTTATTGATTAATCCTCCTAAAACTCAACAACTTACAATAGAATTTCCTGAAATCATAGTTATTTGAATTATATTAATAATGAAACTAAACTGAAATCCAGTAGCATTTAAAAATTATACTGCAAACATGGCTGGGCTGTATAGTATTGTCATCAGTCTCGAAATAACGTAAAAATTTCAAAATTTAGTAAAATATTATAAATTCCATCTTAAAAAATACGTCCATTGCAGATTCACCCAAACAACCAGTCGACAAATTCAATGTTAACCTCCGTCCTGCTGGCCACAAGTGACGCAAAGCGCACAAAACGACGAAAATTAAACCTCTTTATGATTCTTATCATGGTTTTATTATGCTCTCCCGAAAACAAAACTCAAACCAAAATCTACATGTAAAAAAACGGCCTTGAATCCTTTATCTCATTTTCGTTTGGGTTAGTGCAGCTACAATGGGTTTAAATATATAATAAACCACAAAAATATACATACCATCCACACATGTATACATAAGTCTACATGCAAAATCAACAACAATTAATATATCAAACTTATTCATCCGTTCCACCCTGGATTCAAAAGAAGCACTGGTTCACGTTTAATAAGTCGTAATAGATTTTTTATTGCTAATATAAAACTTTATTTAAATATAAAACCAAAATGTTTTTGTATTGTTTAAATCTACTCTCTCGAAAAAAAAAAAAAGTTTAACTAAAAATTTTTAAAATTAAATTTCAAATTTAAATTAAAATAAAATAATTAAATTTTTTATTTCACTTGCAACCGGTTTCAAAGGTAAACGGGGAAAGAGACGAAAAAGAAGGTGTTTCTTTGACATCCCGTGTGATACACGGATAGATTAAAAAAAAATAAAAAATCGATCACATACGAATTTCTTACAAAGCAGCACACCTAGACGATGGTGACTCGGTTTACTAAACTATAGAAAGTGAACTTTTAAAGTAACTTTGAAGTGGTTCGCTATACATACCTGATTCTTTTAAAGGGTGTTTCAACAGGTGCGCTTCAACTTTTTTCCGATAGGGACGGCGAACGACGCCATATTTTTTATTAATCTTTTGTCATTTGGAAACTTCATTAGTATACATTTCATCATGGAACGCTACACACGTGAACAGCGATTGCAAATCGTGCAAATTTTTTATCAAAATAATCGTTCTGTTCCTGCTACTTTAAGAGCATTACGGCCATTTTACGGTCCATTTAACAAGCCAGCTCGTTCGACAATCGACCGTATTGTGGCAAAATTTGAGTCTACGTTTTCGCTACATAATGTTCCGGTGCCCTCGAGAGCAAGAAGTGCTCGAAGTGTTGAGAACATCGCAGCCGCCAGGGCTTCAGTTCAAGAAGACGCGAATATGTCGCTCACACGACGTTCGCAACAATTGGGCCTTTCTGTGACATCATTGTGGCGAATTTTACGTAAAGATCTTGGCCTACATCCGTATAAGATCAAGCTGACACAACAACTAAAGCCGTTTGACCATTTGAAGCGACGCCGATTCATGAATTGGGCTCAAGAGCAAATCGAAAATGATGCAGATTTTCACCGAAAAATCATCTTCAGCGATGAGGCTCACTTTTGACTAAATGGATTTGTCAACAAGCAAAATATGCGTTACTGGGCAGGCAGCAACCCACACGTGATTCATGAGGCACCGTTGCATCCCGAAAAAGTAAGTTTGGTGCGGATTACATGCCGGCGGAGTCATTGGGCCATATTTTTTCATCGACGATAACGATCGCCACGTTACTGTTAATGGAAATCGATACCGCGATATGATAAACGATTTTTTTGGCCGCAATTGAATGGAATCGACTTGGACGACATGTGGTTTCAACAGGACGGGGCTACATGCCACACAGCACACGATACAATCGCGTTATTGAAGACTAAGTTCGATGAGCGTGTTATTTCAAGAAATGGGCCCGTCCAGTGGCCGCCGCGCTCGTGTGATTTGACACCTCTAGATTATTTTCTTTGGGGTTATGTGAAGTCATTGGTCTACGCCAATAAGCCGGCGACGTTCCAAGAGCTCAGAGCCAATATAGATCGTGCAATTGTTGGAATTTCGGCCGATTTATGCGAAAGAGTGGTCGAAAATTGGGTTCAAAGATTGGACTTCGTAAAACGTGCACGCGGTGGTCATGCAAAAGAAATCGAGTTTCATACTTAAATGTATATGTTCAAATTCGTTAATAAAAAAAAAAGTTAGTTCAAAAGTCGAACAGTTTGTGTTTTATTCAAAAAAAAAGTTGAAGCGCTCTTATTGAAAAACCCTTTATAAGTTACATTCGGTCTGCCAAGAAAAAAGTAGATCCTTATAGAACGATTGAATTGTCATTTCAAGATTTTTAGGATTCAAAAGACCTCACTGGACTAATGCGGTTTAATTTATCAAATGCAGGCAAGGTGTTAGATTATAAAGTGACCAAAGTAGAAAAAAAAATCCATTTTCGATTTTTTATAAAACTTCATACAGCGACGATTCATTCAAAGAAGCTATGTAGTATTTCGAAGCAGCTTCAGAACTTCTACCCCAGAAAAAATGCAATTTTTTCACTATCTGGGATATCAGAAAACAAGCGGAAAAGTCTACTTGTAGATACAGAATTTTTTTTTTAAATGGTAAACCGCATTACGTTGTATAGACGAACTTTCAATTGATAATATTTTTATGGTGCTTTTAATTTTGAAATGAAATTATATATGGTTTGTTGAATCATAATTAATAAAATGATAATTAATTTTTTTTGTTTTTTGTTTTACATAATGAACCCCTTTACAGGTAACCCTCTAAAAAGACGGTATTTGAAGAACACAGTTTTGAATAACACGATTTTCGATGCATGTGTGTCTTCACTAAAGTTTTACTAGTAAAAAATTAGCAAAAACTTCACATGTTTATAAAGCAGTGTGAAATTTTTATTAAATCTATGCTAAACGTGTATATGTGTTGGTGCATATCAAAATAATACCTGTATTAAGCGGAAATAACGTAACTCTTAATTTATTAGTTTTATTTTAAATATTTGGCAATTATTTTTAAAATAATCCGAGAGAAATTATAATATATTTACCATTTCATTATAATCAATATTCAATAATAAGAATATTGCGGTTAATAAAAGTAAAAATAAAAAAATAACTAGAAAATTGGTATCCGAGGCAGATTAGTAATAAACACTTCACGCTGAACTATATAAGGGAGAATTATTGAAATTGAATGAGATAACCGGAGAAATTATAATCCACACACGGGTAAAATGGGTGGGATAATAGAAAAATAAACAAAAAATGCCAAGCTCCAAAGGCAGGGAACTCCTTTTAGAAATGGTAACAAATATAAAGAGAGTTCTTAGGACCACAATCGATATCTAGAGATCTAAATACAACCTGAGGAATATGAATTATTAGTTGAGGCTCACGTAAGTAAGAAAAATAGTTATCTAGGGATGAGATCAATTTATAGAATTTTGTATTATAACCAAAAATATATTAAGAATTGTTCGATCAACTGAGATATGCCTACAAATCTATACACAAACTAAAGTATATGGACTTTTAGTTGAATATCAAGGTAAATTTGAGAAAAATTAATTAGGAGCACACCATCCAGCAGGAGTGACCACTATTTATAGAATTTTCTATTATGACCAAATATTGTAAAAAATCAGTGCTTTAAACCTGCACCGACCAAATTAACACATATCAATTAAACCCATACCATAATTCGTTACACATTTATTACAATTTATTACAACAAACCCCGATTTCATTACATATAATCAGTTCTTGGATCGGAATCTATACTACAAATTATTTACATTGAATTAGTTAATTCAAAACCACCCCTATAACTTGCGAAAGGGTAAATTTCAACACAAACATTATTTTTAGTAAGAAATCCAATTTGACCAACAATTTATTACACAAGACTGCCACCAGATTTTGGACCAAATATTACACTACAAGTCTTGTCGAGGGTAAGTCATCCTTATCCAGGTATGTAATAAAATATTTTTTTGTTATATCAGACGGACTCGGCATCAGACGATGTAGGTTTCAAATTACAATATACAAATTTTGGTTTTGCCACATTTAATAAATTATTACACGAAAGATCGCCACCAAATATTAGGTCAAATGTTATTTCTTAAGCATAGTGAAGGGAAAATCAACCTTATTCAGGTGGGTAATCCATTATTTTTGTGTCAGGTTACCGGAAATTGCTCCAAACTGCGTAATTTATATGTAATTTAAAAGTCAATTTTACCACATTTAATAGTTTATTACACAAGACCGCCAGCGACACTAAATATTGGATTAAATGTTACTCGATGGACCTTGTGAAGGGAAGGTCAACCTTATTCAGGTGTGTAATAAATTACTTTTGTGCCAGGTTACACGGAATTGGCTCTAAATGATAAAGGCTTAAAGTGTGTGATTTTAAAGGTGATTTTTATCACCTTTAATCATTTATTACATCAGACCGTCACCAATATTAGGTCAAATATTACTCCATGGACCTTGTGAAGGGAAGATTAATCTTATCCAGGTCTAAAATAAATTATTTTTGTGTCAGGTTACGGAGTTACATCCAATGAGAAACATGCCACTCAATATCGGGTAGCGGCCTGGTGTAACAAATTAATAATGTGGTATAAAATCGACCTTTAAATTACACATTTGACGCCGTTACCATTTGTACAAAATTCCGTCTTCTCTGACTCAAAAATTATTTTATATATACCTGAATATAGTTGATTTATGCTTAACAAGGTCAATTAAGAAACATTTCACCCAATATCTGGAGTCTGTCTTGTGTAATCTATATATATGAAAGATCATCACTTGAGAACGAACACGGTCGAAGTGTTTGGCTGATTTTATATTTGTTGTGTTCGTTATTGTCAGGACAAGGTTTGTGTGGAAGAAAATTTAGGGATAATCCACCTGCCACGTGAAGTAGATCGCAGCGCATTCGACTGACTGCGACGGCCGATATTAGCTTTAGACATTGTATTGTAATGGAAACTGTAAAACGACACGGAAGCACAACCTTAGGTATATGGAGTGTTAGTTGGGGACAATTTCAGTTAGAAAATATCTTCAGGGGTGGGCAGTTAATAAAATTTTGTATTATGACCATATATAATAAAGAGTCTCAGGCTAACTAAGATATTCCTAGAGATCTAAACACAACCTCAGGTATAAGGGGTGTTATTTGGGGACAATTCTAGTTAGAAAATATATTCAGATGCTCCCCATACAGAGGAGGGGCAGTTAATATAATATTTTATTAACTGGCCTCTCCCTTGGATGTGGAGTATGTGAATATTTTTTCTAACTAGCATGGTTCCTAACTAATACTCCGTGTACCTGAAGTTGTGTTTAGATCTCTAAGAATACTTAATTTTCAAGAATTCTTAATAAATAGTTTTATCTACTATATTGTAATAATTTTTTGTTTAGAATATGAATATGAGTTATTTTTACTGTCTGAATATGAGCATGCTTTCCTTATCATTTATCATAATAAGATACTTTTTTAATTATTTGCTTTTCATTCTATGTATTAAAGCAAAATGGTACGTTTGAGAATTACACTACTGCTAATGCTCGTTTTTGAGAATTTTAAATATAATTTTGAGTCAAACTAAACATTCATGTAACTAGTCGAGATAAAGTAGTTTTATATTATTCAGTTAATTTTAATAGGATAAATAATTTCATCCAAGAAAACTCTAATTTTCGACAATTTCCCGTCTTACCCAGGTAATATCACTACAGTCTTCCCCCGAACATAACACATAGGCATTATAATCGAATAACATTTTATTAGTTCATATTTTCAATGTTTGTGATTTTTGTTCGAATTTAACGCTCCTCTTAATATAAAGCCTAGGCGTTTTATATTTGCTTTCGTAATTTTAAAAAAGCAAGCATTTAAAAAATGTTGAGCAATTCTTTTGCAACTTTATTATAAAATAAAAATAAAAAATACTTACACAAAAATAAATAATAGTAATAAAATATACTATACAGAATTACTATGCAAAATTAATGATTTTGTCAGAGTAATGCATTCCTCTAATGAAGATTCAATCTGTATTATTTGGTGAATACAAGCGAAAAAACTTGTAGTTTGCACACTTGCCCAAAACCATTCACCTATCTAGTTTACTACCCAATGGCTTACTATTAAATAGTTAGGGATTTTTAAGTTCCCTTGGCGCGTTTTAAACTGCTTTTTCTAATGCATTTGATATGTATTCATCATATTGTGAATTGTAATATTCTTGGAAACTACGATTTATAGTATAGCAACGTCCAAGGGTTGCAACAGGCCAGTTAAATTAGGTGGAACCAGAACCACAAAAATATTATATTTGTCAAGGTAATTACTCTAATGTAATTTAATGTGGCTACCATATGAGTGCATAATTAATAAAATAGGCTCTCGCATAAGACTGGTTTGAGGCCGACTGAGAACATTTCTTTTAAATAATTTTTAAGGATATCGTCATTAAACATGCTTGTTTTATTAATGTCCACCAAACATTTATTGTTCACAGCCGGTTTTTATTTCCATATTTTCGTTAAATTAATTTTCAAGAACAACGTCACAACTCAAGAATAGCCTGTTTTAAACATCTAAATTATAAACAAGCAAAATTTTCAAATTTTTTATTAAGGCCCTTTTCCAATTACCGACTTATTTCAGACTTATGGACTTATTTGACGCCATCTTGAGTAAGTCGGTAAAGTCATTCCAATTCATTTTGCTGACTTATTTTGACAGCTGAGGATAACAATAATTTGTGTGTTCTTGTTCAAAAATAAAATAATAAGATCATTAATAAATGAAATGGACAAAAAAAAATAATTTTTGTTGTAAATTATTTAACAAATCAAAATATAAAACTAAGCATCAAATTAATGGATGGCGATAAAGATTTGTTGAAGTGTCTGGAAAAACGCAAGATGCGGGAGGTATAAAGTTGTTTTTTAAGAAAAATTGTAAAGTAATTAATACATAAATTTAAAATATTATTTATATCTAATTATATCAGGGGTTCAAATATTGCTTCATGAAGCGGAGCGTTATATATGACGCAGTACTAGAACGGGACCCACTATTAATAAAAAAACACTTACGTGTCTCGAAAGAAGCGTTCCAAAAATTAGTGGTACTTTATCCGTCGAAACGTCACGGGTATGATCCACAAATGGAACTGGGCGTTACCTTGTTTTAGTTGGCAGCAGGAACAAGCTCCCATATGTTTAGTACTGCTTTTAACATGCCATCATCAACAGTATTTAATATTATCCGGCGTTCGCTGGATATGATATTGAACTTGATGAGACGTATTATTGTATTGCCTAATGAAGATGAGCTTATATATGCCTCAAATTTGCTAATCGGGCAGGATCAAACGTTATCCATCAGACCGTGGGTGCTATAGATGGGACGCACATCAAAATAAAATGTCCAACCTATCGACATGATTAATATATAAATAGAAAATTGGACTACAGCATTCAATTGAAAGGTACGTAATCTTCATTTTGAAATATAACTTTATATATCCATATTTGGACTGTGTTTATTTTTAGAGCTGTTTGTGATGCAGATTATAAAATTTTGCATGTCTGCATTGGGTGGCCAGGATCGGTTCACGGTCAAAAAGTACTAAGGAACAGCGAAAAATTATTTAAATTGAAGATATCCTGCACGAGATTATTATTTGCTCGGTGACAGTGGATATCAGTTGACGCGTGATCCAATATGTATAATCACTCCATTTACGGAAAACCGTTCGTTAACCCTGCAACAAATAAATGTAACCACCTCCACAGTAAAGCAAGAAAAGTTGTCAATCAGACATTTGGACAGATGAAGACTAGGTGGAGAGATGCATTTTTCTTCGTTCACTGGAACTTAATTTAAAAATTGTAATAAAGTTATCACGGTTTGCTGCGTACTCCATAACATTTGTCTAAATGTTGGGGATCTTTCAAAAGGAATTTCAAAATGAAAATTATAATCTTTCTTCTAATGATGAAATTTATTAACCCCAAATCAGCGCGTCAGAGTTCAGAGACAGATTATGTTCAGAAATATATTGTAACAATTTAATTATATATTTCTTTTCCAACCAAAAAAAAAATTGGCTCAATTTAAGTCCAAACCACACAAATGTGTGAATAAAAAATCTTAGTATGTAATGGCGTTTTTGATCAAAAAAATCGCTTGATTTAAAGTACAACGAACACAATTGTGTATAGCATTATCGTGTTTTTTTTTCGGATGAAAATAACTTAAAAAGAAATTCACAAATGTGTTGGTTCAAAACATATACAAAAATAATTTTTTCCATGATTCTTTTGCCGTACCCACACAATTGTGTTACCGTGCAGGAAAAGGGATAAACATTATAAATATTTAAATCAGTTTTCAATAAAATATATTTCAATAATTCAGTATTTAATTTAAGTAATAAATATATGCAATACAAAACAAATATTTATTCGCTTTCAGAAGACAACTCCACATCCGGGAAATATTTGTGACATACGGCACACATCATTTTTTTTTTTAATTGATTTTAAAATTTGTTCATCTCTTTGAACAATGACGTATGTGAAGCTGGCCCGAAAACCATCCCGAAAAACGCCTTTTCAATGTAGGTGAGTTTCTTCGCTAAATCCAATAAAAGACTATTCAGCCCGAAAATTTTTAAAAATATGGAGAAAATCAAATTCCATCCCGAGAAAATAAAAACAATCCCACGTACACAAAAAAAAATTAAGTTGAAAATCTATTACAAGAAGCGATTTACCACACTTTATCTTAAGAATTTTAAAAAACAATTCAATGAAATTGATTGAAGATTTTTCAACAAACTTAATGTTTCGGTTCACAGAGGTTGGTAGTTAAAATGGTAAATATGTACCTAATTAATGCATTGACCATCAGCATTAAGCTAAATTGTTGCGCTAAATTGTTGACTTTCGCAATGTAATTGGCCACGCTTTGGCCAATTACATTGCGAAAGTCAACAATTTAGCTGTTGAAATTGAAAGCACCGGAGAAAAGTTATCCGAAAAATTAAAAATGGTTCGCATCATTAGTAGCTTACCGCCAAAGTTTAACCACTATAAAACCGTTTGATACAACACTAAAGAAATTCGTTCGCTTGATACGATGTTATCATCACTGCAATTGGAAGAAGACAATTTAAACAAGAATGATGCTGATGAAGAAAATGCAGATGTTGCTTTTGCTACAAAAATGAAATCAAAACAGAAGTTCGGAGGTAGTACGAACATCAATGAATTGAAAAAGAAAACCAGATGCAATAACTGCCATGAAATTGGTCATTGGGTTCGAGAATGTCCAAACAAAAATTCATCAAAAAGTAGGAACGATGTAGCTTTTTGTCTGTCGGCCAATTCACACAAACAAAGTCAAAACGATTTTTGGGTTGCTGACACAGGTGCTTCAAACCATATGTTTTTTTTTTAAAGAATGGTTTATTCATTATGAAGACATACACAAAAATATCAAACAAGCCGTTGAAATAGCAAACGATGATTGCTTAAATATTCGTGGTTTGGGAACAATTTTGGTGGAAGCCAGAGTATATAAGCAGTGGGAGAAGCGGCTATTGGAAGGCGTGCTATATGTTCCAGAGTTGAAACAAAACCTATTTTCAACTCAGTCAGTAACTGACAAAGGTTTCAATGTGATTATTTTTAAAGATGGTTGCAAAGTTTTAAATTTCAATGGAGATGTCATAGCAGTTGGTGAGAGAGATAAAGGAAGACAAATAAAAATGAACTTTCGTCGTCCAATTAATGAATGTGCAAATGTTGCATCAGTTTCGCTTCAACAATGGCATCGTCGATTGGGACACATCAATATCGAAACAATCAAGAAAATGGTGAAAGAAAATATGGTCATTGGTGTAAATTTATCTGATTATGATAAATTTTTCTGTGAAGATTGTCAATTGGGTAAAATGACAAGAGTCTCACATAAATTAACACTAATTCGTTCAGCCGAAAGAGGGGAGTTTTTGCATGCTGATTTATGCGGCACAATGGAGCAAGAGGGAATCAATGGAAGCCGTTATTTCTTGCTTATCAAAGATGAGGCCACTAACTTTAGATATGTATAATTTTTAAAATCGAAAGCTGAAGTATACACTAATTTGAGCAGTCTTATTCCATTGATTCATAACACGATTGGAAGCCGAATCAGACAATTTCGATTCGACAATGGTCTGAAATTTGTTAATCGAGATGTCAAAAATGTATTGTTGAAAGAAGGAATCACATGGGAACGCATTTCACCATATACACCAGAACAAAATGGTCGTATCGAACGAGACAATCGAACAGTTCAAGAAAGTGCTAGAAAAGTGCTAGAACAATGTTAATTTCCAGCGGATTACCAAAATTATTATGGCCAGAAGCAGTACGTACCGCAGTTTATTTATTGAATCGTTCATCAAACAGCAAGTGTATTAACGCTACTCCATATGAAAAGTGGTTTGAATCAAAGCCAGACTTGAGCCATGTTAAAATTTTTGCAACGGAATGTTTTGTCCAAATTCCAAAGCAACTTGGAAGAAAGAAGTGGGATCCAAAAGCGAAAAAGGTTAATTTTGTTGGATTCGAGCCCACCAACAAAAATTTTCGTCTATATAACTCAAACACACAAAAAGTTTTTATTAGTTGTGACGTTCATTTCAATGAAACAAATGAAAAAGTTTTTATTTTTGTTGGTGATGGTGATGTCATTGAAAATGAAGTTGAAAGTAAAGGCACAGCTATTCAATACATCATGACTGAAGATGAAAATGAACCAAATAACTCTGTTGCAGTAGCCACTAATAGTTCAACAGAACATAATGAAACCGCTATTGAGGGGAATCGCAACAATGATAGATACAGTTTCCGGCAAAATCCTAAGCGAACAGATCGTTTGAATGTGTCAGGATATTCAGCAGTCATAGTTGAACCAGCTTCATACGAAGAAGCATTACAATCTTCAGATCGAGACGAATGGGAAAAAGCGATTGATGAAGAATTGAATTCACTTTATGAAAACGAAACTTGGGAATTGGTTGACAGGCCAAATGATGTAATCATTGTGGGATGCAATTGGGTTTTCAAAATTAAACCAAGTACAAATGGAACTATATTCAAAGCTCGTCTGGTTGCAAAAAGGTTTTCACAACAACAAGGTGTTGATTACAGTGAAACATTTTCACCTGTCGTCAGATATGATTCAATTCGCACTATTCTAAGCATTGCCACAATTGAAGACTGGGAAATCATGCAATTTGATGTTAAGACTGCATTTATTAACGGTGAACTTGACACGATAATTTTCATGGAAGTACCAAAAGTTGTAAAAAACAACAACCCAAACATGGTATGTCGTTTAAAAAGAAGTTTGTATGGCCTCAAACTAGCTTCAAGAATATGGAATCAGAAATTCACAAAATTCCTCAAAGAATTTAACATGATACAATCAGTTGCAGATAACTGTGTTTTTCTTCGAGGTGAAATAAATGGTCAAAAAGTAATATTACTTTTGTTTGTTGACGATGGTTTGGTTTTATTCCCAAACCAAGAAATATTAAACATAGTCATGGACCATTTATCATCAAATTTCAAAATTACTAAAGGATATGAAAATCATTATGTTGGATTAGAGTTTGTTCGTGATCGTAAAAATAAAAAGACGTTTATCACTCAACGAGAATATATCAAAAAACTGATTGAAAAGTTCCAAATGAACGAATGTAAAACAATCTCTACTCCAGCCGATCACAATGTTGTTTTACAAAAATCGCAAAAGGAAGAGAATGAATCATTTCCATACAGACAAGCTGTTGGTTCATTAATGTTTGCCACAACTGTTTCAAGACCAGACATTTCATATGCTGTGGGAGTTGTTAGCCGATATTTGGAAAATCCAAATTTAATACATGTCGGTGCAGTTAAAAGAATCATTTGATATCTTAAAGGTACAATTGATTATGGTATCGAATACAGTGGGCGAACAGTCAGTTTAAATGATTTCACCGATTCGGATTTTGGTCGTGACGATTCAAGACGATCAACTTGTGGCTATGCATTTTTTTATTGAAAACGCAATTATTACCTGGAAAAGTTATTTACAAAAAACCGTTGCAATCTCAACCACTGAAGCTGAGTATATGGCTGTTTCTGATGGAGCAAAGGAAACAGTTTGGCTTCGTCAATTATTAAAGATCTTGGATATGAACAAGAACGGGCAACTACAATCAAAATCGACAGTCAAAGTGCTATTATGCTTACCAAAAATGCCGAGTTTCATCAAAGAACAAAACATATTGATATAAAATTTCATTTTATTCGTGAGTATATCGCAAAAGGAGTCATCGAACCAGTTTTCGTTTCAACAAAGGATCAGATGGCAGACATGTTTACTAAACCATTACCAGGTCCACAATTCAAGGAAAATGTGTCATCAATCCGTATTAAATTAATTAGTGGGAGTGTTAAGAATTAGATTAATTCATTTAATTGTATAATCACTATTGCTTTTCTTGTCAACACATTTGCTTACATTGTTTATTTTCTTCTATAAATTAGTTATTCTATTTCAAACTATTATAATGTAAAGATCGTAATAAACAATACTATTCAATTTATATTGATTTAATTTATTTATCAACTGCTTGTATCTGCAGTTACACAAAGAAAATCAAAAATTACGATTAACCTCACTGACTTCATCAGCACTTTCTAGTTCGAACACAATCAAATCGTCGCTTGTGTCCGATATTGTTCTACATCTTCTGAACGTCGTACTTTCAAGAATGTTGGGTGCAATGGTATGCTTGGCTGCCATAAGATCGTTTATTTTCGGAAAATAAACCTAATTTGCAGCATTTACTGTAGTGGGAGCGCTTTTTGTTGTGGGATCATTTAATTTCGTATATGTGACAAGCAGATTCTTTCATTTTTTAATACATTCTTGCGACGTTCTATGTTCCAGTTCTGGCATCGAAGATTGTATTACTCTAACAACGAAGGACAATTTAATACCTATTACATATATTTTATGAAGGTAGCATAAGTAAATTTTTGAAATTGCAAACTTACGTCCAAATAACAGGGTATTTAAACAGCTCGTTTTTTTAAAAACCAGCATCTTGTAAAGTCCTGGCTGCAATTAGGGCAAAAGTTTCATCTTCACTCCCTGAAATATAAATAATCAATTTTTCATAAATACTTGTATGCGTATGTTTGGTATATTATTTAAAAAAATATATATGAACTGTTATTTTTGAAAGTGGTATAAGTCCATTTTTTAATGTATCGAGATATTTAAGGGTTTGCATTTGAATTAATTTAAAAATATTGGCAAACGTTAATCAATTCGTAATGTTTTTAACACTTTTACATTTTTTTAAATTTTATTATGAAATAATAATTATTGAAAATGTTTAAAAAATAAACGTGTTTTTTAGGTCCAAATGGACTTATACCACTTTCAAAAATAACATATTATAAGAAATAAAAACAAGAAGAAATTTATGTCCATATTTTTATAGACATTAGCTTCACTAAAATGAATTTTTTAATGTAAAAAATTATCTTAAATAATTAAAATGAGAAGTAGTATTAAACTAAAGGAAAAATTTCATGGCTGGTTTAGGATCAATGAATTAATCACTCATTATCCGAAATGAAAATATGATTATGAAACCTCATGTGAGGCGGCCAAATCCCTTGATGGGATATAGTGCCAGAGAGAGAGAGAGAGAGAGAGAGAGAGAGAGAGAGAGAGAGAGAGAGAAAGTAGTATTAAACGTAAATAGTAAATCAGTAATAAACGAATAGTGAGCGAATAAAAAAAAAATAAAAGGATTGATGATTTTTTGTTTGTATGAGCGAACGGGATTTACTACAGAAAAACATCGATTTAACGGACTAATTGGGGAGTCCATAAAATACGAATGTCCGTTAAATCCGAATGTTTTTAAATTTAATCGACTATAGATTTTACACTTGTTCTGGAATATGGCAACCTAGGGCAGAACTCGTTTATCTCAACCGATTCCTTGATAATCTTGTTTGTTGGACGGAAATGAGATGCACAAACAGTTTTTGGAAAAAGTTCTGGAATATGAATACCTGCGACGGAACCCGTTCAATTCTAACCGATTATGATGGGATTGGGTATGTTGGCTTGAAATGGAATTTTTAAACGATTTTTGGAAGAAGTTTTGGCATATGGCCATATGGATTATGTACTCTTGTATTACAAGCACCTCAAAAGTGTAAATTTTCGCTTGGTTGGTTCTGAAGATCTTATGATCTTAGAAGGCAATATATTTCATGTTCCCGTAAACACTTTTCGAGGTGGTTGTTGATAAGAATAATATAAATTTATCCGAACCCTTTATGTAGGGTTCATAAAATGATTTTTGGGGAGCATAAGTAGTTGATCTGCCGGTCATGGGTGGGTTACGTACTTGCAATAGATGTTAAAGCATCCAGCCTTACCGGAAACATGTTAGCATCATTAGCCGCTTGCTTCAAGAAAAACGGCTGCTTATTATCGAGTTCCGCCCTAGTTTAAATTACCGAGTTTCATGGCGATATTCCAGAATTTCTTAAACAAATCATTTAAGAGTTCTTTTTCCATTCGACTTACCCAAACCCATCATAATCGGTTAAGAATTGATCGAGTTCCGTCCCAGATGGCCATATTCCAGAATTTCTTCCCAAAATCATTTAAGAATCTCATTTAAATTCAACATACCCAATCCCATCATAATCGATAACCAAAAAATGGACAATAAAAAAATTGTCTGTTAAATCGAGGTCCGTTAACTCGAGCGTCCGTTAAATCGAAGTTCGTTAAATCTGTACTCTTTTGCTTTAACAAACACAACAGGGTTTACTGTACTCTTTTGCTTTAACAATCAATAAAGCGAACATTCATTGTATTAGTGAATAGATAAAATATTTATATTATTTTCTTCATTGATCGATCGAATAGTGAATAACTTCTTTCTACATTATTCTTCATAAGTGAATAGTAAAACAAAATATTTTTTGTTGCTTTTCATTATTCTTACTGATCAGTATTACAAATAACACTGTTCGTTCACTAAAAAATGAATAATTCATTTTAAGCGAATTTTTTCCCATTATAATTATTAGGAATGGACTTATTCCATTTTCAAAAAAAAAAAGATTTTGCGATTACATTTTATAGCCAAAATTCTTTTGCTTACTTTATAAGAAAACCGTACTCTATTGAATGTATGATTATAAATATGGAGAGAAGGTGTCTATATCTTCCTAAAATTACCGTTAACTCAATTTTTTTGAAAAGTGGACTTATACCACTTTCAAATAAAACAGTTCATATATTCTAATTGAACTTGATCCGTAAAATTTGTAAATAAAATATTAAAACTGAGGTTATGTATTCATACACATATCAATAATTCAAGTTTTCTGAAAAAATAAATACTTACATCTCGTACTATACTGCTTTCGCTTCATATTTACGAATGAAAATAATGTATTAACTTTATTTATTTTTAACTTATTAAATAATAAAAAAAATTGTATTTTACCGCAAAAACATGTATACTCACAAAAAACAAAAATAATATTATGATGAATGACAGAATTTTAATGTTTACATGTAACAAAACTAATGAGTCTACATGAAACCAAATAAGTTTTTTATGAAAGAAAGAGAAAGAAAATAATTCACCTCATCAGCAGACTTATTTAAACAAGTCGGTGAAAACAAATAAGTCGGCAATTGGAAAAGAGCCTAAGTTTTTAAAACTCCAAAACTATTCACCAAATAAATACCATCTCCCATTAGAAATTGATTCCAGCAGTAAGTCGATTAAAAATTGATAATTTTCTTTATAAAAAAAAACTTCAAATCGATTTTCTCCAAAATTAATTTTTTTTAGTTGTGTTACTCTTCTTGCAAACCGCAGAAGAATTATATTCTGTTTTAAGCTCTTTAGATATGTCTCCTGGTTTCATTTACTTTTGCCCCATAGTGAAAATTGTCAGTCTCAATTCACAATTTGTTACATTAATTGTAAACTAATTGAACATTTTACATAATAACCAGTCGAATTATAATCATCTATGAAGTTTATATTACATTAAAACTAGTTTTTGAGAATTCGATCACCTTTCGCTTTAATTTCAAAATATTCCGTCAGATGTCAGCCACTTTGCGTTAAAAGGCGAATAGGGCAGCTGATTTAGATTTCCTAAGTTGAGATGCTTGTTACGTAAACCCGACATTTACATTTTTCAATTATGATTCATTCTGATGAGTATTTAATGGTCCATGCAATCAAGTAGCGCTTAGAAGTTCCTTGAGGCGGAAATGCATACCCAATAAAATATTTATAAAATGTACAGTAATCGTCAAAATGATGTTCAATTAACATTTTGGAGTTACCGTAACATACCATACGTAAAAATGATACAAAACTAACTGATTACCAACAAAAAATTAATAATGTTTTTTGCAATGTCATACCTGTGTGTGTGTATTACTAACAAACGGATTCATGTACAATTTTAACTAACTACCTTTAACGTATTTTTGAAAAATAAATTTTGTGTTGTTTCTCCACTGGGGAGAACATGAAATCATCATGAACAAAATGTATATTATATTTACCGTTATTAAATTATTAAAACGATGTTTTCCCAAAATATAAATTAAAACACAAGACAAGGTAAACGTAAATCGTAAAATCATTCTTATTCGTCGCACCATACCTCGCGTAATATGATTTTTTCCCCAAATTACTCATACCCAAATTACCGACAAACTGGTAATCGTAATGTTTAAGCGCAAGCTAATCGCTTTCAAAAATTCATTTACACGACATAATATTCAATATTGATGTGAATATCCATTACTTTTCGCAATTGCTATATTGTTGTTGTACAAAAATGACTTACAATTTATTTAATTGGAATTGAAAGAAACGTCAACGAGATTTCTTCGTAAGTATTTAAATTTTGTGATATTACTATATTATTGTTTTTTGTTGTTGGGTAAGAGGTGCGAAACGTCAAAATATATAAATACAAAAAAAAATGAAATTGTAATTTCCGTTCTAAACGAAACGGAACTAGATAAGTCCGTGTCTAGACGTTTTAAGTGATGTCGCAATTTTTTTTTTTTTTTTTGTTAGGCCATATCATTTTTGGCCAGGTGTTTATTAATGTTTGTAATTCTATTATTAATTATGTTAATTGCTATCAAAATTAAAACCTTGGCACAATTTTAATTGATTTTATTAATCTCGAGCACGTGTAAAGGATATACATTGATGTTACACGAATACATGATTGTGACACTCATAGAATCTCGGGAAGACACGTCACGCGTAAATTTTATCAATTTGATTTAATTTAAAATATTCATGAATTTTAATTTTATCAACGATACAAATAAATAAACATTACACGTCCATTTGAAACGAAGTTGAAAGTGTGCGAGGTCTAATTTATTTTACGACCTCAATTTATAGTATATTTACTTGAAAAAATAATTTTATCTATCGTATTTTTTTCACAACTAAACCATTTTGTGGGTAACTAAGCGAGATTTTATATATTTTGAGCATTACACAAAAATTGTGCGCTAAATAAAATGAATCTTACAATTATATAAAGATTTAGATTAGGATTTTTCGTGATGTTTGGCATACATTTTCGGGATAATATTTTAACGTTATTTATTTTATTTGTTGTTTATATAATTAAAAAATAGTTTATGCAATATTCTATATTTAAGGTGTTATGAATGTGGACTAAATAAAATTTTTACGTTTTACAAAGTTGTGTTTCAGTTATACTCAGATATACACGAGTTTGAAAACTGCAAAATGGGGTTAGGTCAATGAAGATAAAAATAAATATATGGGATAAAAATATTTTTAAATACGTCATCTATAAATTGTACAATTTTATTGGTGTTTTTCAAAATTATTGGAATAAAAATATAAAATGATATTATTGAATGACGAATGTTTCCTTTATACATTTCAACATAAGAATTACATTTAAGGCAACGTTGTTCCGTATACACAAGGTGTAATCAATGTATTGTCTACACATGCAGAACTTGTGAAAAATTAAATAACTGAGGTCGACAATATCGAAAATTAATCGTAATCTTTAGTTTTATTAAATATTAAGAAAACAGTGGTTAAAGTTTTGGCGTTTGGATTGAGAGGTACCGGGTTCGAATCTCGATAGGAGCAGGATGCAAAAGAAAATTTTCATGACCAGAATACAATCTGTGATAAAAAGAACACAACTACGATCGGCGTAGAAAGCTCATGGGCCGGCCCATCTTCCATGTCCAGTACGGCTGGTATGGAGCTATGCAATGCGCAGATGGTAACGAAAAGCGGACCAGCCATACTTCTTCGATTTGGCATAACTGCGTAAGGTTTGACGGGAAAAACATACCGCGAAAGAGTTGGGAGTGCTTCGACTCCAGAACAAATAAACAAATTGCAGGGATTAAACATTTAAAAATAATATTTATTAGTCCCTCGTTTGATTTCTTTGTTACAAAATCTTAATATAAGCAATGCCTAATCTATATCTATAAAAATGGTGCAAAAATGTATGTGCGCGGATCAGTTGAGTACGGCTGAACCGATTTGGCTCAATCTTTTCTGTTGTGTTTGCAATTACCAGGAGATGGTTCTTGCGAAAGAAATTTTTTAAAAAAATGCGCCGGAAAAGTCGGAAAGCCCGAAAAATCGAATAAAAACCCATTTTCATATGAATTTTGTGTGTATATTTTTTATGAGACAGGCGGTGTAGTGGTTAAAGCTTCGGCGCTTGGATTGGGAGGTAATGGATTTCGAATCCCACCGAAGACTACATCCAAACTGCTACTTTGTTTTTTATCCAATCTATTTATTTTTTATATTTGTTTTCTCTATCTATTTATCTAAATAAAAATAAATTGCCGTGCGTTAGTCTCGCAAAAACTCGAGAACGACACGACCAATTTGAATGATCCGTTTTGTGCATTATCCGTTTCAATACAGTGGCGGCTTAGAAAAAAAGAAAATTGGGAAAAAATCAAAGGAAAATCCGTAAACTCGAAAAAAATCGCAACCCGAAAGAAAACCAAAAAATCAAAAAAAAAATCTTAAAATCGAAAATAGCGTTTTGTAGAGAAATTTTGTATGCAAATACACTTAACACCACTGATGAAAATTATATTTCGACAATGATCATTCATTTAAATAGCCACTTCGGATTATTTTCAATAGATGGCGTTGGTTGCGGACTACTATAATTATAAGTTGAGTAGAATTTTGGCAATCTTATCTTCCATATATATAAAAACAACTGCATTCAGTTCCCCGTTCTTTTGGCGTTCGCTATGACGATTAACAAATAACAAGGTCAATTTGCAAAAAACAACTAAATTTTCGATAGTTCCCTAAGTCTGAATCGACCTTTTATTCACTTTTCAATATATTATTCCGCCTTTATGGTTGCGTTCGTTCGCTCATTCTGACAATTTTTTACACCAATCATATTGCTCAAAATTGACGATTCTGGATTTTTGTACAAAAGATGATTGGTCGAACAAATGACATAAACCTACCTTTAGTGTTGAATTCGATGAAAAAGTGAATGGAATGGCCACTCAATCGTCTAACTGAAACGTCTATTGAGAATTGAGTTGAGTTGTTTGATTTTTCTCTCATTAAATTCAATTTTTGTGAAGGTCAAAAGTGTTTGCTCGGACGAAGTAATTTGGGGCGAGACAAAGTTCGCCGGGTCAGCTAGTTAAAAATAAAAGTAGATACCCACTCCAATTTAGATTCAAGATGTGTCTATGGATTTAATTTCAAGCACATAGTATAGGACTTTTCATTATTGATTGATTAATTGGATAGATTGGACTATAGCACCAGTGACCCGGACAAGTGTCCCGGATAACGCTGAGTCTCTTCATACAGCCTATTTCAGTATAACAAGAAGAAATCATGACCTTTGTGAAGTTGGTCTAAATTTGTATCCCCAAAAAAATTTAATTTTTTACGCTGGTATAGTAGTAAATACATATTTATACACAACTTAACATATTTGTACATTTTCTCAATTCAAGATATTATATGTCATATGAGCGAAGAAAATAACATATAGCACTATTAAAATGTTCACTGTAATGATGTAATGATATCAGGAAAAATATAATTGAAATAAAATTAAATAATTGTTTCATTGGGCGCGACTATAATATGAAAATGTTATGGTAAGTCATGGCGAAACTAGCTCACATATAGCTGGCTTGAGAACACAAGTTGTATCTTAATGGAAGTTAAAATTTTAGGTACTGGTCATCTGTCCCACTATGACTTTCGAATAGTTCTGGTCCTAACCTTTGCCACTGCAAAGTTTTAGGACGAAGTATAGTTGGTACCTCATGGCGAGAATGGTATTGAGTACACACTATAGATCTTAATCGATATTGAGATTTTGGATATTGGTAATCGGTCTTTCTATAATTTTCGAGTAGTTCTAATTTTTTTTTTAGGTTTTTTCAACAAAATCTGTATCTGTCTTTGAAAAGAGATTCCGAAAAAATTTGCATCGACGTCGTAAGAAGTTTATTTTTATAATTTGTTGTTAGTAACTTTAAAACAGATTTTGACTTCACAAAAGAGTAACTTTGAAACAGATTTTGACTTCACAAATATCATTTTGTAAACATTTTACTGAAAATATATTTTGTGTTATTTGATCTTTAATCGTTAATCTAAATTTGTTACATTTTAAATCCGATTTCCTGTGACCATGCCCACATAGCTCTAATATATATTGAATTTTTAAGAATCACGGAATCTTAAGTAATTATTTAACATCCAGTCATATTTGTTTAAAGTTCAAAAAATTCATGGATGTGTAGTATTTGATTAAAAGTGCGGTTAGATTCATTAAACACTTCCCCCATATTCGTTCGGGTATCTCAATTTTTTCATTTTATTCAAGATAAGCTGGTTCGTGTAGTCTTGCAAGTACTTTCTGAAACAACATCTAACCAATAAAGACCGATGACTAATACCAAAAATCTCAACTTCCATTAAGATATACAGTGTGTTCTAAAAGTGGCTATATGTGGGCCATTCTCGCCATGAGGTACCAATTACATTTTCCTAAAACTTTACACTGGCAAAGGTTAGGAAGAGAACTACTCGAATCATGGTAAGAGCTTCATATTTGAAGCTTTGTACAGGGTTATCCAATTCGAGGTTGATAAAGTAGAAATCTGTATACCGACATCTGTCAAAGATAAACGTCAAGTACGCTGTCATTTATTTAGTTGACATTCTGCCATTTAAGAATATGGAGCATTTAACAATCGACCAACGCGTTAAAATTATTAAATCTGCTGATGCTGATTTTTCGAACAAAATTTTCTTCAGTGATGAAGCTCATTTTTCGCTTGGTGGATACGTTAATAAGCAAAACTGTAGAATTTGGGGCTCAGAAAATCCACAATTGATTGTAGAGAAGCCATTACACCCGGAAAAAGTCACTGTTTGGTGCGCATTGTGGTCTGGTGGTGTAATTGGGCCGTATTTTTTTGAGAACAACCATGGACGAACCGTTACCGTCAATTCTGAGCGCTATGGCCGCATGTTAACCGATTATTTTTTTACGAAAATCGAAGATTATGATCTTGACGATATGTGGTTCCAGCAGGATGGAGTAACCAGTCACGTAACACGAGCAAATCGAGATCTTTTGCAAGAGAAATTTCCTGGACGTTTGATTTCGCGATTGGCTGATGTCAATTGGCCTCCAAGATCCTGTGATTTAACGCCTTTGGATTTCTTTTTGTGGGGCTACGCGAAAGATCGTGTTTACGCAAACAATCCTCAAACTCTTGACGAATTGAAAACTAATATTCGTAAGGTAATGGCCGAGATACCGCCCAAAATGTGCCGAAAAGTCATTGAAAATTACCTCAAAAGAATCAAGGCCTGTAAGAAGTCCCGTGGAGGACATTTGAATGATATCTTGTTTTACTAAAAATGGCAAGGATCAATCTGTAAAATGAAATAAAAATTACAATACATTCCGAATATTTTGTGTGTTTTTTTTAAGTTTACTTTATCAAGCTTGAATTGGATAACCCTTACTTTTAAGAAGCCGTGTCAGATCTATTCTAAATGTTTTTTTCTTGTCAGCAGATCTCTCGATATCATATTGAGGGGTGGTCTTAGATATGAATTTTTTTTTTCGAATCGATCTTTTTTATAAAACACTTGTCTCAGCTTCTTTTTTTTATTGATTATTTTATTATTTATTCGCCATTATTGGCATCATCAGAATGACAATAATTTTAGAGATTTTTTAATTGTACATTAATTATTTATTGCATTTTAAATACAATCGAGATTCGTCACGGTCAAAACCCCGTATGCATAATTAAAAAGATTATTGAATAAGCCTTAAATACTAATAAGTACTTAATAAATAACATAAAAATCATTTTATTTCTTTGTTTGTGCAAGGACTTGAAAAATCTATTACTTTCCAAAAAATTGAATCTGTCTAAAATGTCTGGCCACTTGGCGGTAAGTATATAGCCATTATTGATCATATTCACAGCCCTGGCGACATAACTGGGTTCCACGTTGCTCACTTTGAATTAATAACTCTTTCTCTTCAAATTCTAATGATGTATGTATGACTTGTAATTCACACATTAAAAAATGAATTCATATTAAATACAATTAAAAAAAAAAATACTTTACCTCTAAAAGAGTTAGATATTATGTTAATTATTTTTGAATTTGGAATTAAAATAATAATAGAAAAGAAAAAAATAACAAAAAATATTGAATGTATGTTCTATGTTTTTTTCTTCTTAATAAATCGAGTGTTATAACGAGTGTACTTGTGTTCCCCTAATTGTGCCGCTGTATGTGGAGGAAGTCAATAGCTACTAAATCAGCAAACCACTTATTGTAAGTTGCAGATACAACTCCCCACCGAGTAAGTTACCTGAACCCAGAATTGGTACATAATTAAAATTTTAATTTAAAATATCAAAAATAATATATTTATTATTGCTCTAATGCCCATATCACCACCTATCCGGATCAATTTTCTGAACCTTGAGATTATGCAACTAGACTATTAAGGCTGCGTGCCTAACTTAAGGTAAATCGTTATTTACGCTAACAATTGGTTTTAGGACAGATTTTTCGATCAGTTTGCCATAGTGTTTTTGAAAAATAATTGAATTTACCGAAAAATTTACTTAAAATTGAGTTTTACCTTAAGTTTGGTACACAACTTAGGTTAGGTTTCAGTGGTTGACACTTAGGCCAGTTTTGGCCCATTGTGATACCACACATTCACGCCACATCATTAACCTATTAACCTACTCACACAACTACAGTATACCATCTGCACAGTGCAAGCTCGATCTCAACCTGTACATTGAAATGGACGGTGCTGAATTCTGCACTCCATCAGTGGGACTTAGTTGTGTTTATTAACATCACCGATTGTAATCGATGATGAAAATTCGATTTACATCTAGCCTCTGATAGGATTCGTACCCAGTTGGTACACAACCTAAGATACTAAAGTAATTAGAATTGCGCTTTCTGAAATAACCTTTATTGTTTTGTAATTTAATGCTCGATTAAATACTTCCGAAAATTTATAATTTTACATTTCGTAAATCAGAGTTCCTAAATCCGTTAAATTATTATAATTACATTAAAAATAAGTATAATAAGAATGCCACTGTGTAAAATAGTCAGCAGATTTTAATTTTATACTAAAAGCCCAAAATTTTAATTAATAAATTATTAATTTATACTCCTTTAAAAATCTATATATTAGATAATTATTACACCAATATCTTTATTATGATGAAACTTTATTATTTTGACAATACTCCAATTACCATCTAAATATTATCTAAAATGATCATTTCAAAGGTTGGAATTATGAAACTGTAATACCACCTACATTATAAAGACACTTTTAATTTATTTGGTTGACCATAATGAACTTACGTACTTTTTCCAATCCAAAGCAGTCCCACATCCGTTCTGAAATCAAAAACAAAACGGATCAATATATCATTGCAGAAACAGAAGCGATAATGATGTATTCTACTCCATAGTCACCAAAGTAGATAGATTTCCAGACAAAAAAATTATATATATATATATATATATATATATATATATATATATATATATATATATATATATATATATATATGTATATATATATATATAATTTTTGAAAATTATATATATATATATATATATATATATATATATATATAATTTTCATACAAAATTGCTTTTTAAAATTTAACAAGAAACCCCCGGCCATTACAGGCCAAGAGGAAATTATGCGTACATTACTGATTAAAGTGATTAAATTGTTGCCGAAAAAGTCAAAATATTAGAAATCTAGACTGAAATCTTTATATAGATGAAAATTTCCACCAATTTTAAAAAGCTACCTACCCATCACACCTCGCTATACGAAACCAAAAATCGAATTATAAATTTAAAAAAATTATGAATTTTCTTTGTCATTCAAAAATTACATATAAATAGATTATTTGCATAGGGCATATCTGCTATTTTCACATCGAAATGTTTAATAGAATTGGGGTTTAAATGCAGCATAGTCGCACGGTTGCGCAATTCTAGCAACTTTTGGACATAACTCACTTATTTGAGACTTGACTTTAAACGGAAATGTATTGAGATATGTTGTTAAAATATTTTTTTTTGTTATTTTTATCCGTTAATGGCATTAAAATTTAAAGTGGAACATTTTCTGGATCTAAAACTCTATGGTAATTACGTGGTCATTAATTGTTTCGAACAGCAAATTAACTTCCATTTTGTATATAAAACACGATTTGACAACAATTGCGGTTAAATATGTCATTATAGTAAGTATGCTCCATCTCCACTATATACTTATCCTGCATGGTTAGCGTGATGAACACTCTAAAAAGTGAACATCATCCATTTATATCAGGCTATTCAATCTCATTCTAGGTTCAATGTACACTGCGGGGTGGTATGTTGTACCATCACTTCGAATCGAAATTCGAAAAAAAAGTCAAATGACGGTATGTTATATCATTTTCGAATCGCGATAAATGAAAAAGTTTCATCATTTAAAACCAAAGTAATAATAAATGTAGCTGACATTTAATTAAAGTATTGCAAGATTAAATAACGATAAAAGTCGAAAATGATACAGCGTGCCGACTATCACTTTTTTCGATTCGACTTTTTCGAATTTCGATTCGAAGTGATGGTACAACATACCGCCCTGGTTTATATTTTGACATAAGCACTCTTAAATTAATTTATGAAAAAAATTAGTATTGGTCAGTTCAGTGTACAAAATATTTATAGTTCAGTTCAATTTGATATTTTTTTGGTTTGGTCAAATGTCAGTAGATATCAGAAACCTATACGCAACTATAAGGCTCGATTTTTTTTACAAATTTTAGAAAAACGTTGTATTAGACACGGTAATTTCTGACTAAATACAGTTTGGAATGAACGTGCCTGATACTAGTTTTTGTGAATAAATTACTATCAAAACTAATATAAATTTTGTTCGCACTAATTAATTATAGATGGCAAAAAATATTGGGTGTGGAAATATGACTCCGCCTTTTTTTATTGAACTAAACACATTTGCTTGTTTTGAAAACGAAAGAATTACTTATCGAAAGTATGCTTCATCAGCAGCTACATCTTACCCTCATCTTTCAGAAAATTTACGGATTCCCTCTCTGAAGAAATCCTGGTCTTTGTAGGCGATCCAATCAATAAGCAAAGTTTTGAACTTTATGCGCGAGAACTGAAACGCTAATCAGAAAGAGACGACTGCATTGACCGGAATAAGTCGTGTCGTTTTAAATATTAGTCGTTCTGAATCATAATTTGTTGTGTCTATCAACCCATTTTGACCGTTTTTCCTCTATACCTCGCTATATAATAATGCACGTTAATTGGCGTTTAAACTGTGACGATTTTGATTGTTTTTGGGACGAGATCTTTGCCAACATTATGCGGTTTGTCAATGTCCACAGTTCATTCGCCCATATATTCTAGAATGCTGATAAAATCACGCTAATGTGTGACATCAATGTAGTCGAGTTTGTACTGAATGTTGGACTAGCCAGTCAATGTAGACAACCGAAAAATTATGAGGCGTTAACTGACGAAGTTGCAAATGACTTCGCAAAAAGGATGAACACATTTTCGTTGACTTCACAGTTGCGCTTTATCGTAAGTGACATCTCCCACAAGCCTGTTGGCATTTAAAATGTTAGTATTCCATTTTATTGACTTGAGGAATGATGCTTTGATGCTATTCGCAGGCGTCTTTCCACAGCATTCCTCTCCAGGATTTTTGTTGGTGGCTATAGATGTGTTGTCATTTTTGAACTAGGATATTACAGGAGCTTTAGCTACCAAAAGAACTTCAACGATCCTAAAAAGATTCTGTCGACTTATCTCAATATTCAAGTCGATCACAACATTTTTTTAGGACGGGTAGTGTCAGTGTCTTATCAAACTCCTCAACGCTGCATGACTCTATCGCGGATGATGGTAAATTCTATTATGTTATTCATAGTTTTAAAATTCTCTCTCTCTTCAACGACAAAACCTTCCAAGCCATCGTGCATTAAGTCAACAGTCGCTACAGTTCTTGATAGTATGAAAATACTTCAGCTCATTTAATGTTGAATTTCGACTGATTCCTTTAGTTTCGATCATTTTTAACTTTTTTAATGGAGTCTGATCGCATAAAATTGAATAGCAATTTTCTGTTCTCATTAATGCGTCATCTTCAGTAGTACATTTTTTAGTATCTTCACTGGGCATTGTGCAAAAGCGACAGAAATACTTGGCGGAAAACGATTTGGTGAATCCATTCATGTCATTTGCAGCAAGATTGTCGTGTGCTAAAGATATGATTTTCCCGAATGTAAGTCCAAGATTTTCGATAAATAGGCCTTTATTTTCGAGGATTTTTATGTCTTCGACAATTGGTTTTAGGATAGTATTTAAATTAAATTCATTGTGCATATCATTCACATAAAATAAACAAACTAAAAAAATATTTTGAAGATTGGATTTTATGTAAGCCGGGCAATTTACTATCGTAAAATATATAGCACCCACTTTGTGAATGATAGTTTTACTACCAAGTACCATAGCTACTTCAAAATCGTCGTAGTATAGTTGAATCAAAATCATAGGATTATTATTCAAGTCTCGTTTTAATGACTGGAACCGATCACCACAACAAGCAAATTTATATTTTCCCTTTTCACAAAAATGAGACTTATTAAAATCTTGAAATAACTTCAAGAATTTAGAATTCGTAAAAATACTTGTTATTGTTTTTGAAATAGGAACAAATTGAAATACATTTTGGACGGTTTTACGGACGTAAGCTAAAGATTCTGCGTTAAAACTCATCTCCCATCTAAATCCAATAGGAATTTGTTCGGGCTCCACGTAGAAAGAATTTTCTTTAAACATTTTGTTTCGACTATATTTCGAACAAAATTTTTTAAGTGTTTCGGATATTTGCAGTTTATTATATGTCAAGTTTTTGAGTTCATTTAGGCCGGTTACTATTTTTATCGTGCATTCTGTTATAAGCTTAGATCCACGAAAAATTTTGGTTAAAGTCTCTTCCGGCAATCCTAATAAGTTAAGTTTTGAATGAAAAGATTTCATGGAATCATCAAAATCTCGCACAGCAGGAATCACATTTTCTGCTGATGTTGTAGCCGAGTCATTACTTTTTGTTGAAATTAGAGCCATGTTTCACTATAAAATTGGATGTGTTAGTGGGCTCTACTAAGGTTTCTTCTTTATTATGTGTTTGAATTTCATCAATGTGAAATTTTTTACAATGAATTTTGAGAGCGTAAAATGTTTGGAAAGTGGTAATACAATTTTTATCTTTCAAGCATTTAATTTTAACATGTGTCTTTTCTTTAACGAATTCCTTATACTTTAGATGTAAAATTATTTTATCAAAGTCTCGAAATAAATCATTACAAAAATAACAGAAATACAAATTTTAATGTCGTGGAATAGTGCAAATCCAAGATAAATCTTCTATATCTATAAAAATGGTGCAAAAAATGTATGTGCGCGCATCAGTTGAGAACGGCTGAACCGATTTGGCTCAATCTTTTCTGTTGTGTTTGCAATTACCAGGAGATGGTTCTTACGAATTTTTTTTTTTACAAAACCCACCGGAAAATCCGGAAAACCCGAAAAATCGAATAAAAAACCATTTTCGTATGAGTTTTGTATGTACATTTTCTATGAGACAGGTGGTGTAGTGGATAAAGCTTTGGCGCTTGGATTGGAAGGGACTGAATTCGATTCCCACCGAAGGTTACATCCAAACTGCTACTTTGTTTTTTATCCAATCTATTTATTTTATCTATTTATTTTCTCTATCTATTTATCTAAATAAAAATCAATTGCCGTGCGTTAGTCTCTTAATCTTGCGAGAGCATATTTTAGAGCATCTTATTGATCTCAAATATGGGTGGCAAAAAGAAAATTTCTTTTACATGAAAACCTTATTTATCATACACGTGACAGGGTAATTTATTTCAGAAGGCTTTTCGTGGTGAAACTGTCTTCTTGTTACTGATAGGCACTTGGCATCGATGGCACATGACACTTTTTGATAGTCAGTATGTTGATTATCTGTTTCTTTATCACTTGTTTTGCATACAATGATCATGTCATTAGACGATTGGTGTATTATCCTTAAGTTTTAAGAAATTTGCTTTCTCTTTCTTTCGTTAATAACGTAAGGAGCTCTGTGTGGATCAACAGTTTCAGGTCTATCGGTTATTATTATTCTGTGCGGATTAATTCTTGTCTTGACTTTTAATTGATTTTGTGTCTCCAGTTCTATCTCACTTTTTTCTGAACGCTTCATATGTTCTTTTTGCAAGCAATTCGCTCTTTCATTAGGATTTTAAATTGTTGCCATCGAGACAAAATTTTGTAACAGTAAATTTTAATTTTAATTTTATTTTTTATAATTTTCAAGTGTGAGTGCCAAAATTAAACTGAGATTATTGTCCAATTTAAGATTATTGTTTTGTTTTCATGACGCTTGAATTGCTGCATTTGCAAGCTTTTTGCTCTTTGATTAGTTGTCTCAATTTTTGTTTCTTATGGCAGCAAAATCTTGTAAAAGTAAATTTTGATTTTATTTTTATTTTTGATGACTTGAAAATTTAATAACCAAAATCATACTGAGATTGTTGTGCAGTATTTATTACGATTGTTGTTTAAGGAACATCTCTACCTGTTAAATTCTGTTATGTTTACTATTTGTACAACAAAAACATACTCGTACATACAAATATTTGTTTTCTTCTCTTATATATAGATTATCTGTTCTTTACTTTGAAAAACAGAAAATGTCTGGTTAGGAAAAGCGTTAAAATTAATACACGGAACCCAATGTAACAAGACGAGAAAAATGTGAATTGAGGTTTTAAATTTTAGGGATTCAATAATTGGAAAATTTGAAATACAACCAAATAAATTTTGTTTCATAGTCTGTTTTAAATCGGGTTATTTGAACACTTGCAAGATAATATTTTCATAATATTTAGCACACTAAAACTAACTTGCATATTAAATTACATCAGACAAACCCATTGATAATTTAGAAATACTGTTTGAGGCAAATAGTGATTTGAATGGTATCAAGCATTGTCTCACCAGTGGCCCTATTCTGGCTGTCGCTGGGAATAAGGAATTGGGAAAAATATTTTCATAGCATTTTTATCTAAATTGTATTTTTCTGGCCAACTAAGGAAACATGTTTGGTGTTAATATTTTCGAAACAAAGTTAAATGGGAAAATAGTTTTCCCTATAAAAATTGTGTGGAACAAAAGTTTCCCAATTCACTTTGTTTTAAAAATATTAACACCAAACATGTTTCCTTAGTAGGCCAGAAAAATACCATTTAGATAAAAATGCTATGAAAATATTTTTCCTAATTCCCTATTCCCAGGGAAAGCCAGAATAGGGCCGCAGATACCATTTTTTCAGTTGAAGGAGAAAGACGTTTTGCAATCAATAAGTATGTCCATTGTTCCTAAGAAGCTTAATAAATAAATAAATAAATAAGATTTAAATAACGAGATTGAAATATAAATGAAATTACGAGATGTCGAGTGATGAAAGAATAAACAGGTTGGTTTGGTTGCATGATTTAAGTTTCAAATTCCAACCATCGAAAGAAATTAAGACAATAGTTTGCTTAACAGAAATTCCTCAAAAACATGTTCTGATAGCGACATATTTTTAGAAAATACTGTCACATTTTTATCTACTGTAATCGTATTTTATTTAATCGGATAATAACCTTAAAAACAAATGATTTAACTGTATAATTTGCTTTGTCATTTGTATGAATTTCTAATTCCCAAATCGTAAATAGGTCAATTAATGACATTAAACCAACGAAAATTAAACCACAAATAATGATTCATATAAACTTGGTGATTTGAATCAAATTGCATAAATTATAAAACGAAATTATGATTAGACGACGATCACGCTCGCCCAGAGTTCAATGAATTTAGAAATCAGTTTCAACATGTTTTCAATAAACTTTCAATTGCAAATTGAACTGAGTAATATACGAGTATTATTTATTTACTTAAATTAAACCCAATATTGTGTTATACATTGATGACACATTTATTTTTTTTAGATTTGTTAATTTTGGGTTTTGATTTTATTTTACGTTAACCAAATAATTTTTTAGCACAAACTATTAAACATTATAATATGTATACGTAATGCCTTACGTATATGTATGTATGAATGTACGTCCAAAAAGTGTGATAATACTACACACAGTATATACAGTGATACCAAATAAAATAAACACAACCTAAAATATACAATAAACTAGGTCAAGAACATCGAAAGGCAAATTGAATACAATAATGAGGTCTTCACACAATTCAATACCAAAAACTTATTTGTGTCTGGGTGTTTGATGATTTATTCATTACCCCCGAATTAAAAAAAAATTATTTATGATTTTAAATAAAAACCAAAATTTAAAAAACCAAAAACTTTTGAGTATAAGTTTCATAATATACGTATACAATAAAGTTTCAAGGGCATTTGAAAGCTTTATCGATAAACTTTTACTTCAATAAAGTTATTATCGAAAGGAATAGTTTTTTTCTGTTTTTTAAAATTATTTTCATTTTCGTATAAAATTTACTTATTTGCATTTTTCATTAAATTTTTTTGGTTCATTACCATTTTCGTAATAACTTTATGAATGCATACAAAGCTAACTAACAATATAAATATAAAATCTTACTTATAATTTATCAATATATGTATACATAAATACGAGTAAAGTACATAAAGTATTTACCAATTAATGGGCGTGAAAAAGCAACAACAAAATTAAGTTTCACTTATTATAGTTTGTGTGTTTTGAAAAGTAGACCACTAGGCCGACAATTCTTTTAGGGGGTGTAAATTTTTTCGTACATAACACACATTATGCATGAACTTTCAATTTTAGACGATCGCTTTCATTATAAATTACTTTTTGTAACGCTAATGACATGACTCTCCCCCGTTAATATAAATGATCCAAACGCAATATATGTGGTATTTTGTACTATTGTGGTAACGATTACAAATGTTAATTTATCTTATGGTTGCGGAAGCATATGTGTTGGTGTGTAATTAGGTCAAAAACTAATTTATCAACATTCAAGTTATATATAATGATCCATTACAGTTTAATAAATTAAAATGTAAATTAAGAAAATCGTTTCGACCTCTAAACCAAAGAGGTTTACCGATTGTATAATTTGTATAAAATGTTATTGGTATTTGAAAGCAGCATTCTACTCAACATACACCCAAATTTCATGAATTTATTTTATCGTTTTGGAAATGAGGGATGACATATTAAAACTTCTAAATATAGGAAAAAAAATCGTCATCACTGTAAAGAGAAATAATACACCATCAAGATTTAATTAAACTTCCTTTTGTTTAAAATTTATAGAAACCTAATTAGCTTAGTATAAGACATTATAATATCGAATTAAAAAATTTGGTTTTACAATAAATTTTTGATTTAGTTCAATAAAACTTTATAATTGTTAAAAAGATTAATTATCGATATATTCACCTTTACTATCTATGATGTTTGCCATTTATCAGGTAGATGGTGAATGCCATCGCGATAGAAACTTGGTGGTTTCGAAGCAAAATAGTCATCGAGCAATTTTTGCCCATCTTCAAAATTCATGAACCGATCATTCAATAATGATGACATCTATTTGAACAAGTGGTAATCAGAGGGATCCAAGTCTGGAAAATACGCCGAATGGTGTAAAACTTTTCTTTCCTAAGGAGAAGATGAGTTCCTGAAATGATTCCTTTCGAATCCCACCAGACACGCTGGGACGCTTTCTTGGCATCAATATTCTTTTTTGCAACTGATGTTGATGGCTGGCCTGGATCAATCCAAGGTTTTCTGCGTATAGGATTATGGTACAAAATTCACCTTTCATCATCCGTAATGGTTTTGCTCAAAAATTCTTTCTTTTATACCAAGAAAGCAAATTTATGCAGATATCAGCTCTTCGGTATTTGTTTTCTTCGGTCAGTTTATGAGGAACCCATTTTCCTTCCTTTTGTATTTTGGCCATTACATGCAATCGAAATGGTGTTGCTTGGTGAGTAATTCGTAACTGTTTTTCATGTTATTTTTATTTGCACACCGCTTTTTTACTGTCGAATGACTAACAGAATGATCACTCAAAGTCAATTTCATAGATGCGCGTGAACATTTTCCTAAATCTATCCTAAAAACAAAAACAAAAAATTAGGAATAGTTTAGGAAATATTTCACAAGCCTATATAATAATGTGAATTTTTTCCAAAAACAGAAAATATGTCTAAGTATTAATGAATATGCTATACGAAAATAGATCAACAGCACGATCAAATAATTGATTCAAAATTGATCAATAAAAACATGTCAACACATTTTTTTTTCTCTATATATTCTAATTGTTTTTCATGTTATTTTTATTTGCACACCGCTTTTTTACTGTCGAATGACTAACAGAATGATCACTCAAAGTCAATTTCATAGATGCGCGTGAACATTTTCCTAAATCTATCCTAAAAACAAAAACAAAAAATTAGGAATAGTTTAGGAAATATTTCACAAGCCTATATAATAATGTGAATTTTTTCCAAAAACAGAAAATATGTCTAAGTATTAATGAATATGCTATACGAAAATAGATCAACAGCACGATCAAATAATTGATTCAAAATTGATCAATAAAAACATGTCAACACATTTTTTTTTCTCTATATATTCTATCTTATTAATTTATTTTATATCTAAGATATTATTAATATGAGCATCAAATAAAATCATTGTTTTTATATTTGAGTTTCGAAAACCTCTAGAGAATTGCTCAAAGTGGTTTATCGAGTAAAGAAATCGTTTGCGATTGTATATTTATTTCGACCAGAAATATTTTAAATAAATTAAAGTGCCTAAAATGAGATCTACTTCCGAAATAATTCGTTGACGGATTTCTAGGTAGTGCGTGGTTCGCTTTTATAAACAGTTTTTTTTTACTTACCCACTATTGATAAAAATGTATGGAGGGTTTTGAATTTCCAGGAATCGATTTCAATGAATTCTGATTTCTGGAAATTTCGATTAGATGCTTTTCAATGAACCCGTTAAAGAGCACGTTGTTGCACCATATTGTGTACGTACCATGTTGCAATGGATTTCATAATGAATCGAATTGGTTTCATTAGATCCTTTGCATTGATCATTATTATTAAGAGCAACACTTAAATTTGATTACGGTTAAAATTATAACCTATTATTATTTTTGATGTCAAATATGTCTAAGCCCACCCCTTGTGATATGTAGAATGGAAAAATTTCCATATGTCCGTTCCCGAATCCACTATAAGCTCTTGGACTGAATGAAACTAATTCTTTTAGATCCAGTTTGGTTCATTCAAGACGCATACTCAGCTTGGGGAAATTCTCTCGGCAATAACAGGCAATAACAATTTTTATATTCAATTCGTCTACGTCCTTATTTTTCGCTGACAAAATGGCTCGTTCGCTAAACTAAACATGGGTTTTTGTGATTTGCACCAATATTCGAGAACACTTTCATGATCAATTCTTCTTTAAAGGTTGTGAATTGATAAAAATTAGGTAGTAACGAAATGAAACCTGCCGAAACGTTAAGCAGAATTCTTCCACTTTAAATGTCTAATAATTGCTTTGAAAACATGTCCATTAGTCATTTTGTAACCTCGCATATTCGTTGTAAACATGAGAATTTTCACGTACTTCTGCTGCGTCAAATAAGATCAGCAGCTGTTGATCTCGGAATGACTGACAGCATCTGGCGAAAATCAGCGTGGAGTTTTAAAAAATTTCACCAATTGATTGTGTTGATGTAAGAGTTGTTGCATTTGTGTAATAATGTTGCACTTTAACGCTCGACTGATGTCACAACGCTTCATCAT
Source organism: Nephrotoma appendiculata (assembly GCA_947310385.1). Classification (NCBI taxonomy): domain Eukaryota; kingdom Metazoa; phylum Arthropoda; class Insecta; order Diptera; family Tipulidae; genus Nephrotoma; species Nephrotoma appendiculata. The sequence continues at coordinate 138,539,688 of OX371225.1, read as the reverse complement.
CAGAATTTCAAAGAAAATAAATCTGAATAAATTTGCGATCAGCATTCTCTAACGGAACAATGCTCCTGCACGATAGTTAATTTGTTCTTGAATCGGTAAAATTGAAGAAAAATTCTTAATTTATGAGTCTCGGAGGACTACATTATTTCCTAGTGCACTTGGCGGTGAAACGTTGTGAATTGTTGATGTGGGTTTGTGTGATTTGTTTAAGTGATATGTTTGTGTGTTATAATCGAAAAATAATTTACCCTAAAAGTTGGGTTAACACCTCGTGCTTCAATAATATTCATCCTAAATGATGTTATTTCGAATGAACTGTTGCACATTTGTATATTCTACAAGAAGTACTTCGACCGAAGTTCTTGGCCAGAAGGCAATGATACCAGTGGTTTTGATGGCGGTGTCAATAATTAATAATTAATAATAATTAATTTGAGCTTTCCGCTCGCACTACAGTGACTCGACGATCAAGTAGTTGGCATGCGTTCCGCGTACGCCGCCCGATATTTCGACGCCTCACTGGAGGCATTTTTATCAAAGAAATAAACCACGAACTAATATTAATTCAATGTTTGCAACACAACAAATTGCAACCAACTTAAATAAATTTAAATTGATGAATTTTGATCGCGTGAAAATATGACACCGATAACACACTGAACCTTCGCTTTCAAAATTATTATTTTTCACAAAATATCAATTCAATGCGGAATTTTCGGTTATTATGAAACTATAGCTATCAAACTGAACGTCGACGCCATCTTTGCCACTTTTTTATACAAAATTACTAACAATATTGTCGACTTTTCTGGCGAATTTTCCAAAAATGTTCATCGTCTAAAAATATTAGTCTCATTCATGGCCAAGACCTTACAGTGGTATCTGGAACGGATATATTGCATTTTTCCGTTCAACATATGACAAGAGGTGGTTTTTGACATATTTGACCCTGTTTTTGCCAAGAGAATTTCCTCAAACTGTGTGTGCATCTCGAATGGACCACACATGATCTGAATATTGTTAGAACAAACATACATATGAATGCAAATTGATTTAATTTGTATGTACAATTTATTTATTGGAGTTTTTAATTGGGATTAGGGGTACATTAATTTTAATGTACCCCTAATCCCAATTTGATTTTTTTTTTAACTTTTTGCATATCTTAAACTGAACAAATATTCTCTAATTGATGCCTTCAAATCCTAAGATAGTTTGTGATCTAAAAGTAATTTCAGTTCTTCATAGCCATTTTAGTTTGAATAATTATTTTTAAATAAAATTGATAATGTTAGTTTATTATTTGGTTATTTTAGATTTTTAAACAAAGATTTTTCTTTTTTAAAAGCTTTCGGTTGGTAATAATTATCAATAGGTTTTTTTTTAATCATAATATTCAACTATTTTGTTGAATGCTTTATTATAAGCAACAATTGAAAGATTCACTTATACTATTGTATCAAATGATTTTTAATTTAGGAAAGTTTTAGGAAATTCTTCACCACCGTTTCACCACCGTATTTCATAGCAGCATTTTTTTTCAACTGAAAGGCACATATATCCAAAATTTTAGGCGATTTGGTTGCGTTGAAGTATATTTTATATGTGACCAACTTCAGAACCTTGTTTCAACTTTGATATACCTAATACTTTCTTAAATATTATTTATCTTTAAAAGCAAAAATTACGATTCAAAATCGACGTCAGTAACAAGAATTTAACTTCTAATTTTGATAGAAATAGAACGCCTGCTGTGCTAATAGATAAACTACCAAACCCAAAACAAAATGTCTTTAAGTCAACTTCAAATTATACAATATCCAAAAAAAAATAAAGTGGTTAATCTGAATAAACCGTCAATTAAATTGAAGAAATGGCGTTTGTTATAGCGTCAAAGAGGATGGGTAATCAATTTGATTAGTTTTTTATTCAAATTAAAAATAAAAGAGTATGTTTTTTATTTGACGAATTTCCTTCAATTCAATTAATATCTAGCTATCGAAATGAATAAAATTTCGTCAAATTAAAGAATTTTACTGCAAGTTTGAATGAAAAATTCGTTGATTTGAATAAATTTTTGTCATATTAATACATTAAATTTAATGAAAGCATTATTGAATCAAATAAAATTATCGTCAATTTGAAGAAAATATTTGTCAATACAATCAAATTAGATTTATTGAAAAATTCAATTGAAGTACAAAAAAACTATATATCTTCTATTAAATGTTTTATTGTACATTATGATTACCGTATTTTGTTCTAATATTGAAAAATATACTTTTGAATAAAACACTAACTAGGATGCTAATTCGATATTCTAAATTAAAAATATTGAATATTTTAAAACAAATATCTACACCTTCAATAAATGAGTTTAAAATATATTTTACACCGGTGTGAATTTTTCAACATTTATCAAAACTGTAGCTATACAAACACGAAATACATAAAAAAATTATGGCATGGTTGAAGTTGTTTTTTATCCCACTAAATCTAACCTAATCTAATTCGCGGCATATCACTGCGAGCTTCGGAGAATTTTTTTTGTTCAGTTTAAATGGAAATAATAATGAAAAAGTGTAAACCGGGTCTTGTGGATATTTAAGGTGCATTAACACTAAACTCTAGAGATGAGACCACAAATCTTAGTATACTGACATTTCGGGGACACTATCCACAATTTTTAGTGATATGCGGCATACAACTGCGGCCTTCCAATAATTTTCGTTTTTAATGTTTTACACTAAATTTACGCTAAAGAACAAAAATTCTTCGAAGACCGCAGTGATATGCCGCATATCACTAAAAATTGTGGATAGTGTCCCCGAAATGACAGTATACTCAGATTTGTGCTGTCATCTCCTGAATTCCTAACACAATTACCAATAGATAAATCCATAGTGGTTCGATAAATACTTCAGAGCTGTCAAAAATGTTGATCTCCTTATTTTGATTCATCGCTTAAACGTCGTGATACGTACTTCGATTACTCAATTATGTTGACTATAAAAATAAGCACACTAAATATAAATTCAGTTAGTATATTTAATGAGTATTTCAAGAAATGCAAGATGTTTTAGAAAAACGTGTTACGTGAGCGAGAGTTACATATAATTTGATAATTTTAGAATTACTTTTGGCAATCGAAGTTCAGTAAGCAATTTTTTAATTTCCACGTATCAATGAGTAAATTTTTAACCCGTTTACTGAACAAAGCCTCCAAAAATCATTCAATGAAATAAAAACTTCAAGTTTTTTTGTTCTATCTATAATCGTATAATAGTGTTTGCGAGAAAGATCTGATTTTTTTACAGACTCACTATACATATGCAAGAAGTGTGAATTTTTTCATATACATACCAACGGACTACAAGTTGGTGTTTCTTATACTGCTTTCATTTGTTCAACATCAGCTGGCCAATACTCAAACTGTGAATTTTACTCAGGAGGGAAACCAACGTACTGGACAACTGATCCTAACAAAATCCCAGATCTTATAGATTTCTACATCACTAAAGGCATATCGGAACGCTACATTTTCTTATAAAATGATGAAAGTCTAACATCTGATCATTCTCCTGTTATTATGACGTTTAGTGAAAATGTAATAGAAAAAATCAATTCACCACAGCTCACAAACAACAAAACAAATTTGAAACTGTTTAAGCAGTTGGTAGAGGAAAAAACAGAACTTCAAGTGGCAATCAAAAAAGAAAATGAAATAGAAGAGGAATTATTCAAGCTCCTTGATGTCATACAATGGTCGGCTTGAGAAGGCACCCCCAAATTAACATCCAGTAAAGAAAACTCCGTTATTTACCCAATAGAAGTAAGAGAACTAGTGCAAGAAAAACGAAAAGCCCGAAAGAAATGGCAGACTACGCGTGCGCTGCAAGATAAAACCACCTTAAACAACTCGTGCTTCAAACTTAAGGCACAAAAGTGAAAAATGAAACAATTGGAAAATACCTTTGTTTCCTAGCTCCAACTAAAGATACCGACTATTACCTCTGGAAAGCAACAAAAGGGTTAAAACAACCAAAACCGCAGATCCCCCTATCAAAACAAACGATGGGAAATGGGCTAGAAGTGCGAAAGATAAAGCTGACCTGTTTGCTGAACATCTTGAAGAAACACTTCAACCTCTAGGTCAGCAGACCAATGACGAAAACACTGCTGATACGCCCAGAATATCTGATTTCCAAGAGATTAGGCCTGTAAGATTAAAAGAACTATAAACCGAAATTAAGAACATAAAAGCAAAGAAAGCTCCTGGCTATGATCTGATAACAGGACTAATAATAAAGGAGCTGCCTGAAAAAGTTACCCGTAAATTACTGCACATAATCAATGCGATCCTCAGGAAAAAGCATGTGCTAATGCAGTGGAAAGTAGCAGAAGCAATAATGATTCCGAAACCAGGCAAGCCACCGAATGACAGAAAATCTAACCGGCCAATTTCACGTCTACCAACACTAGCGAAATTGTTTAAAAGGCTGTTGCCCAAAAGATTAAAAATAACCATAGAACAAAGAAACCTTATCCCAAAATATTAGTTCGGTTTCAGAGAGAAACACTCAACTATTGAGCAGATTCATAGGCTTACAGATGTCATTGAGAATACATTAGAGAGGAAAACGGTTTGTTCTAGTATCTTCTTAGATGTGGCGCAGGCCTTCGCTAAGGTGTAGCACAGAGGTTTACTCTTTAAATTACATAGAGATTTACCAAAACAATATTATATGATTTTAAAATCATATATAGAGAATCGCCACTTCAGGGCGAAATGTGAAGATGAATATTCCAAACTAAAAAACATATCGGGAGAAGTCCCGTTTTGTAGTGTTTTGGGACTATTCCAGAGATTTATTTTAAATAAACAATGTTACCGTTGCAACATTTGCTGATGACAATGCAGTTCTCTCAGTAGGAGTCACTATCGAGGAATCGACAACGAAACTTCAAGAAGCATGTGACAAAATCATAAAATGGACAAAATATGGCGTATCGGGCTCAATGAATCGAAATCCAAACATGTGAATTTTACTAATCTAAAAGTCAGTTACAAACATGTGATCATAAACGGTCAGCAGATTCCGTATGCAAATAATGCTAAATATCTAGGGATAACCTTAGATACCAAGCTCAGATGGAAAGAGCACGTTAGAAAGAAAAAAAGATGAACTTAATATTAAATATTGAATTATGTATTGGCTGCTCGGGAAAAATTCGGAATTGTCAGCCGAAAATAAATTGCTATTATGTCAACAGGTGTTAAAGCCTGTATGGACTTACGGAATACAGCTCTGGCTGTACAAAGAAAACCAACACCAAAATAATACAAACTTTTCAAAACAAAGTGTTACGTGGTGTAGTTAACGCTCCGTTGTACATTAGGAATGATTACCTTCATAGGGACCTAAATATCCCAACGGTTCAAAAAGAAATAAAAAAATTTGCAGTAATTCATAGACAACGTATCTATCAACACGTAAATGAAGAGCTTCGGGGTATGTTGGACATTTCACATGCAGTAAGACGATTGCAGAGAACGAAACCAATTGATTTAATGGATTAAGGACACCAAAGCATAACACTTTAGTAAATAACCTATAAATGGAGCTGGTCAATGGGCCTCTTCTCATTCATAAGTGGCTAACACGGCTTCTCGACCTGCTATCTGAATACTATTGCAATCTACTTTCTCTTTCTATCAAAATTTGCCAAGATGGAGTCTGGTGTGGTAAACTTGCTATAATTTGACGTTTTGAAATCATTCTTTTGTCGATAGTCTAGACTACTAGTCATTTGAATAAATACTTAAAATGTCAGTAGACGCCATATTAAAATAGAAGAAACGTCAAAATGTGCCTGCTATATACATGCTATCAAGTTCTGCCGACATAGCATGTATTCATAGCATACAGATAGCATATAAATATTATTGCGAGTCTCCACTTGCCATTTGATCGAAATTTTCTAGCATAACTAGATAGCTATAGCAGGTGGAGAGTCCATGTAAATTCAGAAAGAAAAATTGCTAGATGAATTGTATTCAGTTGTAATAATTTAAATAAATAAAAAAAAAAAAATCCTACTAAGCGTTCCCGTCCTGTTGACGACCTTTAATAATTTTTAATAATTTTAAGTTTGGAGAGTTCTCCAGTGGCAACTCCTACTGGCAATGTTAGCATGATTCGCACTGCTATGGATACATTAGGGAAAATTGTTATCATTTGGGTTTGATGTAAGTGGTTTAGAACTTTAACTTATTTATTGAATCATGATCCATATCTTGTGAAATTCCTCTTTGATAGTTAGGATTTGCTAAGGTCCTTATGAATATTTTCATTTTTTTACGAACCAAGGCGCTCCTGTGATCATTCTGAGAATTTTTGACTGTTCGTTGGAAAATTTCAATATTCGAATTTGCGGTTCATTGCCGTAATTGACAACGAACAAATTGGATTAGTCATTGTGTTATAGAGGAGAAGTTTGTATTCTAGGTCAATGGTTGAATATTTTCCCGTCAACTAGTGCATTTTATCCACTTTTAGTTTGATATAGTCTCGTTACATATCACCATGACCAAAGTATTTTGCTCTATTTGATTGAGGAATTTGTACTCCATTCATTTGACAGGCAGACAAGTACGATTATTTAATGTGAATGTTTCGTTAGTCGATTTCTTTTCATTGGACTTTATCTATCAATTCTTTCATCTTCTTTCTCGATTAACTTCAAAAAACTTGTTGCTGCGGTTAATTAAAGTTTTTTTCTTCTGACTTCCGTATCAAATTGGTGAGCTGCTTCAAAATTAACGCATAATTCTTAACAAACTTTCGGTAAAATCTGATGAGACGCAAAAATCGTCGAACTTCGGTGACGATCGACGGCTGCGAAAAATTATTGACGGCACAAACTTTACCTTCTGTGCGGATCATTCCTTTTTCACTGATTTCCTGCCCGAAAAAGGTAATCTCGGTTGCAAGAAATTTACAATTATCCATATACGAAGAGTCAATCCGGTTTGTCGTACAACAGTGAACAACTTGTACACTCGTGTCGATCCCTGTTTAACGGTTTTACTCGAAATCACTGTACATCATCGAAGTTTACAATCACTTCACTAGGGTACATAATCCAAACGAGTTTAGTCATCATGGCTTGGCATACGGCTGGTGCATTGACTAAACCGAAAGGCATTCGATTATATTCGTAAAGTTCTTCTGTCGTTACGAAAGCGGTGTACTTCTTCGATTCATCGTCAACCTCGTTTTGATGATAGCCCATATTTTTATATACAATGTGCTGAAATATTTATTTCCGAACAGATAATTTTTTTTTATTTTTTTTAATAAATTATTTATTTATTTATACAATATTACAACTGATCGGGAGATCATCTAGTAATTTATCTATCTTAAATTAGTTACGTGGATTAAGATGAGTAACCTATTGGTTACTCATTTTAAAATACTTTCTTATTCTAAATCAAACTGCCCAGCTCCAGCGGTTTCTGCCTTTGGAGTCTCCTCATTCCGTTAGTGGTGACGAACATACGACGGATATCTGCTTTTTTGTTTTGGCACAACCCCAAAGTTGGATACCATAGATCCATACTGGTTTTAGCATTTTCCTGTATAGAAGCAGTTTTTGTGTATTGAAAGCTCAGAATTTCTACCCACGAGCCAGTACATTTTCTATATTTGATGTATGTATAACTCTTTTTCTATTCTTAATGTGTTCTTTCCATCTTAGCTTAGCATCGAGGGTCATGCCAAGGTATTTAGCTGTATTTGCATATGGAATTTGGTTTGAGTTGAGAACCACGGGAATACAGTTTACTTTTTGATTTGTAAAGTTGACGTGTAATGATTTGGCTTCATTTAATGAAATACGCCATTTTTTAGTCCAGTTGCTCACCGTGTTAATTGCATTTTGAAGTTTGCTTGTTGCTTCCGAAATATCGTTTTCAACTGCTAGAATAGCTGTACCGTCTGCAAATGTTGCTACTGTAGTACCTACAATATTCGGTAAGTCTTTCGTGTAAAGAATAAACAGAATAGGTTTGTAGTATACCTGCTGATATTCTTTTTATTTCAGAGTACTCATTTTCAAATTTGACTCTAAAGTGTCGATCAGCTATGTAGGATTCAAGAATTTGATAAAACTGCTTAGGCAGGTCTCGATGCAGTTTAAATTCAAGCCCTTGGTGCCAAACTTTGTCAAAAGCTTGAGCTACATCTAAGAAAATACTGGAGCATATTTTCTTATACTCAAGTGCATCCTCAGTGACATCCGTTATTCTGTGAACTTGTTCAAATGTAGAGTGATTTTCTCTAAACCCAAAGTGGTGAGGTAGAATTAAGCGTCTCTCTTCTATTATTGGTTTGAGGTTATTCAGCAACAGTTTTTCAAATATTTTTGATATTACTGAAGGCAGTGATATCGGTCTATATGATTTTTGATCGTTTCCTGGTTTAACTACCTGGTTTAGGAATCATAATTACTTCGGCCACCTTCCATTGTCGTGGAACATATTTCAATCTGAAGGCTGCATTAATTATTTGATTTAATTTACGCAAACCTTTCTCGGGAATGGCTTTCACAATTTGCCCAGTAATTAAGTCACAACGTGGATCTTTTCTGATACTTAAGTTATTATTGATTTCAGTTTTAAGTTCCAACAAGGTCACATGCCTTCTGTTAAGATCATCTACTTTGTTTATGACTGTCGTATTTTCATTTGCTGAAAATTCTCTTCTAAATAAGCAGCAAATAGAGAGACTTTCTGTTTCTCACTTTTAGCCCAGAATCCGCCATCGTTTTTGATAGGCGGTACATGCATTTTGGATATTTTTAGTCCGTTCGTTGCTTTCCAAATCGAGCAATTGTCATCCTTTAGTTCAGAAAGACCTCGAAGTCGCTTAGTTATGCTTTCGTTCTTTAGTTGCTTTAGTAGTTGTTTTAATTTATTGCACAAAAATAAAGAATAGTTTTGTGTTGCGGTGCACGAGAGTGCTGCCAGATTTTGCGAGCTTTCCGTTTCTCTTTAAGTAGCTCTCTGACTTCAAGAGGATAGTTATGTTTCATTGTAGTGTTGGCATGAGAAATCGGTGAACTTTCCCAAGCCGCTTGTTGAATATTGTTATTAAATATTTCTAGTTCATCTTCCAGATACACCTTCGTTCTAATTGTTTTGCCGAGATTTGTTCGATCTTCCACTAATTTCTTGAATTGGTCCCAATTGGTTTTATTGTTTGCAAACTTAGGTGAATTATGTTTTTTTGTTGCGGCAATAAATTTTTAACACTCATATTGACCACCAAAACCATTACTGACCGGATTGGTAAATTCCAATTCATGGGATAATCGTATTTGGATTAAAATTGTTTGTTGGCATCGGTTGATATGGTAATTCGTACGGGAAACTATAAACGGGGTGCGATCCAGGTTGGTAATATGGGATACCAATCCTAACCGACACAACATTTGGCACAAATTGTTGTTCCGGCGTCGCTTGAAAATGAGGAATTGATGACCCAACCACTTCCGATACTCGATTCTTCAGCGGATGAGAAATATAATTAGACGAAATCGGCCTACCGGGTGTATTCGTGTCATAACGCGTCGATGCAACACTCATCCTTGTTCGCATTGACCGATGTTGTACATATTATTATTCACAAACTGCTGACTAGGTAAGCTCAATTTAATTTGTTGCGTCGGAGTGATAAAATACGGAAATTTTGATGACGTTACAATCACAACCGGATGTGACAAAACTTGTGTGTGGTGGCGGTTAAAGTGAACTTAACAAAGAGTTCGGCATCGTTTGCATCGTGTTGCGGCGATGATTGATGGCTGAAATTGTGACATATTACGGGATTCCCTATTTGAAATATCGTTCTTAAAATTGAAATTTCTCTTTCTACCTAGAATATTCGATGAGCCATTGGTTTGTGCACGATATTTTTGTATTTCTTATCACTATAAAATCCTTCCAGTCGCTCGATCAATTTTTTTTTCTGTCACCGGTTGTAGGTATAGTCTAGCACTTTTACATTTTTTAAAATGTTTCAACTTTTAAGTGTTTGAAACTCGGCATTTAAATTATTTTATTTAGAGGAAAACAATTTATTTTAGTTTTATTTTCGCAAACACGTTTTTCAATTTTAATGCTACGGCGGTATGAATGTAACTAACTAATTCTCGATTGTTCTCTTTTATTTTTTTATTTTTCGTCGTACGCGATAGCTATGTCATCGTTTTGTGAATACAGTGTACATTTTTGGTATATATTTGACAGTCATACGTCACCAATAGCTAAGTCGAAAATTCTTAAAAATCATGCTTCTAGTAAAGAAAATCTAACACGAACATAAATATTCCACCTGTGTCATGTAGAGAGGTTTAAAGAAATTTCCATCAGAAATTAAATTTCTAGTTAATTTCCTTTTGTGGTCACTACCCAAATCGTGACGAATATCATTCAGGAATCTATATACAAAATTTTCTTCTATCTTATAAATTTTCTATGCTTCTGTTCAGCAGAATTTGTGCAAAAGATTTTATAAAATTTCAAAATCCCACTTTCGGGCTATTTAAGACTTTAATATATAAAGCGCTATTCACAGGCCAGCAAATGAGGTTCTGCCAATTTTCTTTAAGCTATATTTTTTAAGCTAAATCCATTTTCCATTTTCAAATTTTTGTAAGTTTCAAATTTCAAATACTCGTGTACTCGCTTTACAACAATCGTCGTGTAACTAAGTGTTCATCCTGAATTACAAATATACATACGTAATATGATAATATAATTTAAATCACCTTGAAATATATCACAACAAAATGTTAATATCCACCGGAAATTAAGTCACATTAAACACTTCCAAAGCAACATTTCAGATAACACATAAAACAACAATAATGTTAAATTAATATGCAGACGACAAAACATTGTGTATTATAATATTGTTTCAATAGAAAATATGATTCAAATCCGCAGCTTAATAAGAAAAAATAAAATAAAAAAATATAAATCGTTAGAATGTTTTATAAATAACCTTTCAATATAATAATGAGACTTAACTCACAAGATATACTCGGACATGTACATCAAACGAAAAGTCCAACCTCATTTCTTAAATTCGACTTAACTCAATTAGCACGACCGCGCGTATTATTTTATTCCAAGGAAGTCTGACGATATTTTATTTATTAAATTTTATTTATTTTTTGTTCTGTTTCATTTTAAATCGGTCATCACTCCCTCAAAATATTATGTTAATCTCGTTGTACTCGGCAACGTTAAATTTACTTATTTTAACGGTAAACCATATTTTAATACACATGTCGTGATGGAGGAAACAAGCGAAAAATAAAAGTTTGCGATATGACAATCAGATTTTTTTTGTTTTGTTTGTGTAACACGAAATGTAAATTATAATAAATTACAAAATCGGAATGATCGTATAATTTATAATGTCGAATTGTAATTGACGTATTATGGTGACCGAAATTACTGTTTATTTTTGCCAGTGAATCACAATACTGCTGCCTTTTTTTACTACAAAGGTGGTGTAAGTACGTGCATAGTAATCATCTTATATTGGATAAAAATTATTTATTAAGATACGTTTTAATGGTCTGGAGTAATTTTTGAACTTAACGGGATCCAAACCAAAATTTTTTGTTGGTTGTGTTTAGTATGAATAAAGCAAAAACACCAAAATTAATGAATGTTCTCTTATTATATTTATGACCGGATTAAAAACATGACGATTAATTTAAATTAAGATCGCGCAACAGCAGCAACACAATATATTACGTATACTATATAAAAGAAACGGAATTTTAGTTGTTTGTACATTAAAATTACAAGTCATAACCTAATGAACTGTTTCATATCTTAATTACACAACGTATATTTGTAAGTGGGCAAAAACGTGAAAAAATTCCAATGTCCAAACAGAATATAATATATAGAAATAATGTAAAGTGACATAAAATTTCTTTTGCAGGGTCAGAAAGCGTACAGTATTATAATATTTTATGACCTATCACAACTTGTGACCTTATATAAAATAAGAAATCCATAAACGTTTATTTTATTTATTTGCGACGCCAATTTGTTTATTAATCAAATAAATTAAGAGGAAAAAATTATTTTTTTTTTTGCTAATTTTGCTAAATAAACATTAAAAACAATTGAGTCGTCTCATGTCGTAGCGGGAGACTGGCTTATTTGCTTGTTTAAATATTTACTTATCTATATAGATTGTGAAATTTCGTTCTTTTTTGTTTTATTTAAGACGATAGTACGCGGTACAGTTAATTATATCGTGTACATGTTTAAATAAATGGCGCGGTCTTGTTTAGTAATGGTACGGTAAAAATGAGTGTGTGAATTGCTTTTAAGTGAAATTGTTTACTAAATCAGATTTCTTATTAAACAATTAACGTTAATCTCACAAACTATTGACAATCGTATGGTTCCTTAACTAGCAATTTGTATATACATTCACCATTTAGTTTGAAATTTGTAGCTGTATTAGAAATAATTTAAACAGAGAAATACAGGTAAAAGATCAAATATAAAAGTTCAAAATGTGGATCATTTTGAAACTTTTCCTCATCATATAAGCTCGTACACGATTATGCGAAACGTGTGAGAGATAGTGTCTATGAGTATTTTCGAATTATCTACATTTTGGTGTTGAAAATAGCGTAGACAATTGATTTTTGCTTATACAATGTCGAGAATTGGTAGACTATGTAGACAATTCAAAGGCAATAAAGATCACCGCTTTTTATTGTTTTTCCGAGAATACCATGAAAAATAAGCACTCTACGAAAAAATGTCTCTCACTAAAATCTAATCATTACGGGAGGGACATACATTACTGCTAAAATCGCTTATCGTATCCCAGGAACATGCGATTGAATCTGCTTGCAAATAAATGATTTTTTTTTTTGTATTTTGTTTTAAAATATCTGAATAACTGGGAAATTGTAACCTGTAGAAATGTAATTGGCTGGTGAATAAACTACTTTCAGCATAACCCAGGAACAACGACGTGGACATGGTAGTTTTCTGTACCTTTCAGGGTGCTTGATTAACGTGAGTCCCCTCACCTCTCACGCACCATGGTGCTTGATTTATATACGGGTCCCCTCGCCTCATCATCTTTTAATTCAATTAAGTACTCGAAGTGATGGCCTTAGACTTCAATGCAATTATAAATCATGATTGGACAAGGTTATGATGGAGCTTTAGCAATGATTGGACGATTTCATGGGGCACAAAAATATGTAAGCGATGAAAATCAGCTAGCTTTATATGTACACTGTGCATCTCATAGTTTAAACCTCTCTATTTCTGATGCTTGTGAAATTTCGTTTATAGGATCATTTTATTTATAGGAGATATAAGATCACTCGGAAGTGTATACAATTTCTTTAACACCCCAAAGCGCCAAGCCGTGCTAAAAAATTGTATAGACGAAACGGCATCTGAATCAACAGCAACGCGACTCAAACTAATATGTCCCACACGATGGATTCAACGCCACGAGTCTGTCCTAGTATTTCTGGAGCTTCAAAAGCTGCAATCTTTGCGTTGGAAATTATTTCTGATTGGGATGTCAAAACAACTTCTTCTTCTGCGATTCAGCTTCTATCTGTTATTAGGAGTACTGAATTTCAAGTATCTCTTCATGTGCTTGCCAAGGTTTTTGGTATAAGATCGTTCACTATAAACAATAAATCTGGATCTATGGCCACTGCAATCGAACTGGCAAAAGATGTTGAAGATGGCTAGATGAAATACGACGCGAAACAGAAATGCAATTTTCAGTGACGTCAAGAAAATATGTGACCAGCTTAATGTAGAAATAAGAATTCCTCGTCTAGCCGGGAGAAAAATTCATCGCTGCAACATTGCAGTTGAAAATCCTGAAGAGTATTATCGTATTGCCATCTTTATACCTTTTCTAGATTCTACAAAGATGCAAGTTCACGATCGGTTTCTGAAATATAAAAATATATTGCAAAGTTTTATGCGTCTTTTGCCAAATGAACAAAATTTTTCATTGTAGCACGAAAAATTTGCAAAAATCCTTTTGGAAAAATATAAAAGTATTACGAACTGCAGCATAGTAGAAGGCATTGGTGAACTGAAGCTATGGTGGCGCCATGCTATAAATTCTTCGATTACACCAAAACATGTTCATATTGCATTTTTATCATGCGACGAATCATTTTTCCCAACTGTTCAAAAATTACTTCAAATATTTGTAACACTACCGGTTACAACATCAAGCAGTGAACGATCTTTTTCAACATTGAGACGACTCAAAACGTATTTACGCCACACAACGAATGAAGATAGGCTAAATAGATTAGCGTTACTTAATATTCATCGTAATGTCGCGGTTTCTGTTGATGTAGTTCTAGATGAACTAACAAAAAGTTCACGTAAATTAGAAATTCGCTTGTAGTAGGTAATTATGAAAAGAAAAAATCTTTGAACTTCAGTCTTAACTTCTATCGCTCTTTAATTGATTCAGAAATTTGTCTTTTGCTGAATCTGTCATTTTTATTCTATTTTATAAGAAAAAATATATAATTTTTAATATTTGTATTAATTTTTCTTGTACATACATCATATTATAATTTTTTATTAACTTTTCTTGATGAATTTTTTATTAATTTTTGTTATATAATTTTTAAGATATTAATTTTCCTTTAATAGTTAAGTTTTTTCTTGTATAGTTTATGTTTTTATATAGTGAGATAAAATAAAATATAATATATCCCTTTTGTGTTTTACTAACACAATTGTGCGGGTAGGGCAAAAGTACTATGTTAAAAATTTATTTTGGTATGTGTTTTCACCCAACTTACACATTTGTGAATTCTGAATTAACTTTTTTTCGTCCGAAAAAAAAACACTAACTATACACACAATTGTGTTGGTTGTACTTCAAATGAAGCGAAATTTTTTATCAAAAACGCCATTACATACTATGATTTTTTACTCACACATTTGTGTGGTTTGGACTTAACTTGAGCTAATTTTCTCTTTTCCTTGGTTGAAAAAGGGATTTCTGCAACCCCCCCCCCCCCCCCATGGCTTCATCCTGCGTACGCGCCTGCTTTAATGGCGAAAGTTCGTAGCCTTTTTTGGCTGACATTGAAACAAACAATTTTGTTATTTCAAAAGAACTTTATTAAACCAAATATAGAGCCATGAACCCATCACTGTAGAACTTCCGTGGTTTAGAGGCGAAAAATTAAGACAACTTATTTTCGCAAGCCTCTTTTAAATTTAATGTAAAACCATTAAGATGGTTCTGCATGGACCAGAACAAATGGTAGCCCGATGGTGCAAGGTCAGGACTATATGTTGGGAACATCAAAACTTCCCAGCCAAGCTCCCATCAATGATGTGTGTGGTCTAGCGTTATCATGATGGAATAGATTTCCCTTTCTGCTAATCAAATCTGGACGTTTTAACTGAATTGCTTGTCTTTAATGCGTAAGTAAAGATTAGAATCAATCGTTTGGCCCGGTGGCAGCACCTCATAATGCACGTTCCTTTTGCAAACATCTCGTATCTTATTCACTTTTAATCACCAGTAATCATTCGCTTCAAAAATGGCTCGATTTAGTTCCGTTTCAGCAGCGTTTCGCAGATATAAATCCGGTCCATTAAATTTTTAACTGTTAATTCATGGGGTAACCACACATCAAGTTTTTTTTTATATCCAGCCATTTTCAAATGGTTTAAAACTGTTTTGTAATCAATATTTAGTTCTTTAGTCTTTTTGGTTCATCGACTTTTCCGTTGCTTCAACTAGTCGGTGATGCATGTGTGTGAAGTTAGTCCAGAAAGTCATCCCAGAAAAAAAAATACATCAGGCAACACTACAGTTGTATATTTATACCAGCCCAGGATTTCATTAAAATTATTTAAATTGATATTAGTTCAGCCATTGTTTAAGTTCAGCCCAAGAAATATTAAAACCTCGTAAGTAAACATATTGCATGTAAAGAAAAAAATATATTCAAAGCCCAGACATATTTGAACGAAATTTTTTCGAATAATTACATTACAATACATGTAAGATTATTGTGTTCGCCACAACGGTAGGATTGGCTTCAAATTTGTATGGTTGGTACCAGACATAATGACAAGTTGTTATAAACAGTTTTGATGATGACGAGTATTCTGACGATTCGTTACGATTATGTTTGGTTTGTCTTTGTTTCTAAGAGCTATTCAAGCAAACCCCTGTCAAATGTATTGGTCCATTCAAATATGAACCTGTAGAGTCAAGCAAAATGGTAAGATTATCTTGACATTTTGATGGTGATTAATGGACATGATTATAAGTTGTTAATACCAGATTCGGTTTCCAGAACTAGAAGTTTCGGGGAACCATGGAGTAAAACATTTCGTATGTTGGGCCAAACACGTGTTCGCTACACTGAAAAAAATAGCGCGGAGATATTTACACATTTTGCTGTGTAAACCCAAATTTGCAATTATTACCAATAATGTCTTAATTAAGTACGAGCCTTGTAAAATTTGCAATATTTACAGTGCATTTTCAAATATTAAAATTATTGCTGAGCACCGTCTGATGATAAATTAAATTAAAGATATTACAACGCTGCTAGATAAATTTGAGCTGCGCAATTTGAATATATCATTTTCAATTGATTGATTGATTGATTGAAGTACTTGACAAGTGTCCCGGTTAACGCCGGGCCTATTCCTACAGCCTGTTTACACATAACAATAGGAGGGATAGGAAAGGTTTTTTTTTTTTTTTGGGACAGAACGACCCGGTTTCAGACACCTAGCGATCGTACGGCACAACACAATTCTAGTCTACTTCTAATCTACGGAGGAGGGATAAAGGTTTAATAGGTTTAATGGATAACGATGATATTGGTCTTCAACAATTGCTTCTTTAAATCAGCAACCTGACAAAACAATATTATTATTTCACGAGCATCTCGAAATTCCCTGAAATATAATTCAACATTAATACTTTCCAGCTTCCTAAAACAAAATTGATTGATTAATTCACTCCGAATACAGTCACCTAGGTAATTCGATAGTCAGTAGTACAAACACAACACAGTTCTAAACTACACAATCATCAATTAATATATTAAAGAAATATTATTCCACAAACATCTTAAGACTCCTGAAATTTAATTCTTCATTAATGTTTTTCGTCTTCCTAAATAATACAAACATTTATTGATTAATCCTCCAAAAACTCAACAACTTACAATAGAATTTCCTGAAATCATAGTTATTTGAATTATATTAATAATAAAACTAAACTGAAATCCAGTAGCATTTAAAAATTATACTGCAAACATGGTTGGGCTGTATAGTATTGTCATCAGTCTCGAAATAACGTAAAACTTTCAAAATTTAGTAAAATATTATAAATTCCATCTTAAAAAATACATGCTTTGCAGATTCACCCAAACAACCAATCGACAAATTCAATGTAAACCTCCGTCCTGCTGGCCACAAGTGACGCAACGCGCACAAAACGACGAAAATGAAACCTCTTTATGATTCTTATCATGGTTTTATTATGCTCTCCCGAAAACAAACCTCAAACCAAAATCTACATGTAAAAAAACAGCCTTGAATCCTTCATCTCATTTTCGTTTGGGTTAGTGCAGCTACAATGGGTTTAAATATATAATAAACCACAAAAATATACATACCATCCACACATGTATACATAAGTCTACAAGCAAAACCAACAACAATTAACATATCAAATTTATTCATCCGTTCCACCCTGGATTCAAAAGAAGCACTGGTTCACGTTTTAAAATAAGTCGCAATAGATTTTTTATTGCTAATTTAAAACCTTATTTAAATATAAAACCAAAATGTTTTTGTATTGTTTAAATCTACTCTCTCTCTCTCTCTCGAAAAAAAAAAAAAGTTTAACTAAAAATTTTTAAAATTAAATTTCAAATTTAAATTAAAATAAAATAATTAAATTTTTTATTTCACTTGCAACCGGTTTCAAAGGTAAACGGGGAAAGAGACGAAAAAGCAGGTGTTTCTTTGACATCCCGTGTGAAACGGGCGATCGTTGGTTTTGTTACATCCCTGCATATACACACCATATACATCTAAACGCCCCACAATTTGAATATATCATTTTCAATGCAAACATATTAAAAATGAAAAAAAATTGTTTTTTTCGTTGAGAATAAATTGCAAAATGTTTTTAAAATGTTCAAATACTTTTCAAAATTTACTTTGCACTTTGTAAAAGAATTTTTGCGGAGAGACTATAACCAATCAAATCATTTATACTACCCGACTTTGCATTTTGTTCTCCAAATTTTATTTAAAATTTCAAACAAAAATTAGTCTTAAAGTGAATTTAAAGCAGTACACAAATCGCCACAAAAATGCCAGTTCGTCTAGTTTCCAGATTTGTTGCGAAAAATGGTAATTATTTAAAAATAAAATAAAATATAAATTATATTTAGTTTTGTCCTTCATTTGCAGTTTTTTTGTAACTTTACTTCGCGTCGCAAGAAATGACCGCTATAACCTTCACGATTAAACCATAGAAGTGCTGAAACGATATATGATAAACGCAAATTAAATTTACAATACTTTATGTGGTTTTACTTATATTTGTTGCTCTCTTGGTTTAATTTCAGGTTTTTATAAAGCAACTTTAGAGGACCGAACCAACTCAATTCCCTGAACATTAAATGGTTCCTCATATGAGGAGAATTTAATTATTAGCAACATTACAACAATTCCATATCTTTTAAGGCTGCGTAAAGGAAAAATATGTTTGATCAAAATTCACACGTAAGTTTATTGTCGATCCGGAGATGTAATTAATTATCATCTTTATTTTAAGAAAAATCGATGGCCTTTTGTGAAAAGTGAATAAAAAGATTAATTATAAAGAATGTGTTTCATTAAAATTGGTTTTTAATATGTTAAATATTAAATTCTGTCTCCTCCAATCTAGAAGATTCGAGTGTTTGCTTCTGTGCAGAGTAAATGTTATGGCGCTGCAATTTTCTCAATCTGCAAATTTTAAAATGCATTGTAAACCATTATCCACTTTGCTGTCATTATTTACTATGCGCTCTGTAAAGAATTTCTAAATTATTTTACAAACTGCAGAGTAAATATATCAAATCAATAGCAAATATTGCTTATCCACCGTGAAATAAAAATAATAAAATTTACTCAGCAAGTTGTAATAATTGATTTGCTAAAATCGCGGTAAATGCAAAGCGCTTGGGTGGCTAAATTTTTAATCATTTTTCATTAAATATTACTCCGCTTTTTTGTGAATATCACCGATTATTTTTTTCAGTGTAGTAGCGCCAATCAGAACTGTACGATTTTCTTGAAATTTGTATGGTACGTAGGAAGTGTAATGGCAAGTTGTTACTATTAGTTTTGGTTTTCGGAACTCTTTCCTTCAAGGAGTTATTGAAACAAATCTCTGTCAAATGTATTGGCCTATATTCAAATATGAGCCTGTTATTGCGGGAAAATTGGCGTCGCTTAGAGTATATAGGAAAAACAAGCCAACGGATTAACAGGATTAACGGACTAACAGTTTTTAACAATAAACCTATAGAGTTGATCGCATTTCCAAGTGTGGTGTTTATAGGATTAATTGAATGATTGTAGTTTCTCCTATATTGGACAGACTGGGTGCGATTTTGGAGTTCGAACTAAAATAACTACTAATCTGGAAGTAATCAATCAACTTTCCATAACCATTTAACTTTAGAAAATCATACAACTAGCTTGAACAATTTATATTACATACAACCCAAAGCAGACGGTTAGATACCTTAGAATTTTACGAAATTCGAAAATTCATATTTATTAACCAAAATAACAAACAGAGAGAAATTCGTTTCTCACCAATTACAGACCCCGCCCTTTTCTATTCTCACGTTCATAATAATTTCATAATAATGTACTTCAATATACCTTGAGTTTTGTTACTCAGCCGATGATTAATCGCCTACTTGCATCCTTCTCCCCGTTTTTTTAATAATTTATCCGTATGACTAACAGTTAGTTGGGATTATCAATAGATCAATTTTTATTGCCTATTTTTTATCCCTTCTTCTTTTATTTATTTTTTGCTTTTTTCTACTAATAAAATTTTTAGTTTTACAAATCAGTAGATACACTTGAAGAATTAGTAATTAATTTGAAAATAAAAATGTTGGTACTTCCAATTTAGACTTAACGTTTCTTACCAAGCCTGCTCGTATGCTATCGAAGTCCTGTTTTCCTCTAATTCAACAAAATCTTCCAGTGACGTGGGCGGATTTTTTAATTGTATTTTTGATTTTGGTGTTTCAAATTTCCTGGTTTCGACAATTTTTTAATCTCGTGCCGTAGGAATTTGACTTATTTCATTAGAGTTTGAATTAAAATTTAATGTAGTGGACAAAATTCGTTGTTTTTGGCAGTGCTCAGTTTTTTTGGTTTGAATTCAATACATGAAGTTCTTCTCACGTTAACAGAACTTATGTGTGCTGAACTATGTGTAAATTGTCTATTTTGTACAGTGTTTGTCGTTGAATTTGAAAGTGGTTGTTGCTCGGCTTTATAGGTGGAGGTATTGTAAGTAAATTTTGGCTTATGTTCTTTTTGGGTGTTTTTAAGAAAACTAACATAGTTTTCACTGTCCTAGAATGTCGTCATGTTCTTCAAGATATTTAATTTGAGAAGGTTGTCTATTATACAATACACCAACACCGCACAATTTAAACAGAATTTAAATTATATCCAAATTTAAAATTAAAAAAAAATTGCCTCCACCACAACTTAACCTAACTAAATTATATAAATAAACCCTAAAAACGTTTTTATTTAATATATACACCCACTAACTATATTAATTTTATTAACTAAAATATTATATTATTTACTGCAATTTATATTAAAAGTTATATTTCAATATATTTAAAAATAAAAATCAGAATAAATTATATAGCGGGAAACTCTGAAAGCTTACAATTAACTATAACAAAAACTTTTGAATACAATTGATTTTGGTAAAATAACTATTGTTTGTTGTCAATATGACGGAAATTAAGTTGTTGTTGTCAATACGGGTTTAATCGAATGTTGAATTTACTTGAATTTACGGTAGTAATATATTCACTTTTACAACAAATTTCACCCAAACTATTCCAATAAAAATGACTATTCAAAATAAATTGTTGTTGTTGTCAAAATGGCAAAATCAACATTGTTGTTGTCAATACTCGATTAATACAGAACTCCTTTTTTCGTTTATACGGGGTTTTATTGTCAATATGGCAGAAATAGATGGATCCATGGTATAGTATAAATACATTTTTACGCTGAACTTCAAGCAAAATAATCTAAGGTAATTTTAATTTTGTTAAAACAACTCGTTGTTTTTCGTGTCTGTACACTGAAAAAAAAACTATATTCCACATAGATATAATGACTTATCTGCAACATTTTACCGATTTGGAAATAAAATATAGAAGCATGTGTATTAAAATTAACCAAGTTCAATATAAAATATATCTCAAACAGCCTTATTGCGTATCTCGTAAATTTTTTTACAGTGAGATATACAAATTTTTACAATAGCAATATTTTTATCTGTTTTGTATATGCATATTTAGCTATTTCAGTTATACAGTTTATGTGTAACAGAAATAAATATTTTAACCCAAGTCCAAATAAAATATGTCGCAGTAAAGCATATTTATTGTTATGTGGGAAATAATTTCTATTTCTAAAAGTTATATATAATTTGTTAATTTTCGTCATAAATATAAAATTTACTAGCTCAATATGTACATGAGAAATATATATCCCGAATTTAAATTTTTTTAAGACGAACTCTAATCAGAATTCTTCTGGATCAGATTCAGATATAACTGATCTGATCTGACACAAATTTTTGTAATGGTTTTTGGATTGAACCAATGAATTAATGGCAAATATTAAAATCAATTTAAACAAAATGATAAAATGTCATATTCAATTGAGTTATGAAAATATCCAAACTGAATATGTAAGACATGCTAAATGGTTAAAATAATTAATGAATTATAAGATGAATATAAATCTCTGTTTAATAAAAAAATTCCTTGTCCAGTTATAATTATATAAAATTGGGAAAATTCTTATATTTGATATCGATAAATTTTATTACGAATTTAGTATTTATTTTTAACTTTGACGAGTATATACTGAGCTAAGAGAAAGATATGTTCATGTCTCTAAACGTTATAAAAATTTAGATATATTTTTCGTTATAAAAGATATAAAATATTCTTGTCCCGAAACGAGATATATTTTATAACTAAAAATCTATATAAAATATATCTCTGTGAGCAATAGTTTCTCTCAGTGTATGGGGTATTTTAAATTATTGTTTTAATTTTTTGTGTAATAGAAAAATAAGTATAAATGATAATTGGGAACTCTGTAAGTTAAAAACATTCATTTACTCCCTAATTGAAACAAAGTATTTTACGGCGAATGAAGTTTTTAAATAAGTCGTTGTTGTTGTCAATTAAAATTGTTGTCGTTAACCAGCACTTTTTCTTTCTTCAATTAGAAAAATCGGTATACCCGGTACCTGGAAAATTTAACTTTTAAAGTTCTTTTTTTATTTAATTTCAAGCAAAATGTTAAACGTAATATTTTTTTTTCAAAATATGTCAATTTTAACAGTATTGTTTACATCGCATTTTTAATTTAGTTTTGCTATTTCATAAGTCTAGTCTTAGGTCAACTGACCCTATATGCTGGAGTTCTTATACACTTAATTGAACTTTACATTAAAACCACGCCAGGTCAGAAATATTTCAAATAACACTTCTAATCTATTTATAAATTTTGGTTTAATCATATAAAAAAATGTTGCCACAATTAAAAACGGCCTAAATCTCGAAGAGATTGAAATTGGATAAGTATCTGAATAAGTTCATAAAAAAATTGTTACGTAAATTTTATGAATTCCAATATTTCATTTGATTTAGTTCATATC
This sequence comes from Nephrotoma appendiculata, assembly GCA_947310385.1. Classification (NCBI taxonomy): domain Eukaryota; kingdom Metazoa; phylum Arthropoda; class Insecta; order Diptera; family Tipulidae; genus Nephrotoma; species Nephrotoma appendiculata. The sequence continues at coordinate 138,516,586 of OX371225.1, read as the reverse complement.
CTTAAAGAAAGGAAACTATATTTTGGTTACCTTTCAAAATAGTATTGTTGCAATTTGTTAAAATATAAATATTAATAATTTTGTAAGTTTGTATCTAATATGGGAAGCCAAAAATTTAGAAAAATTTAATTCAAAGATTTGTTTGAAATTCAAACTTGTTTGAAAATTTTTAATTTGGAAATGATGAGATTTATCACATTGGAATAAATTTATTAATTCCAAACATCGAATCAGAAGTGAATTTGTTATAGCGGAGTCAATCCTGCTTAAAATAATAATAATGTTAAATTACGAGTATTATTGTTCAGCCACAATATTTAACAGTTTCAGGAATCACTGGTAAATATTTATGTAATGGAATTTGACAGTATTATCGAGTCACTCACATATAATCAAGACTATGATCTATTTTAAAAAATTACATAAATTTTACAATTTGTAAATAAAAACTTGGTGCTTTGATATGCAAAACTTTGATATTCAATGAAGCTTGATGTAAAACTTGCGTCATATACTCTGAGTTTGTTCCAAAATTTTGGGCTAAATTGATTTACACACTGAAAGAAAAAATCTCTGTTTTGTTTACAAAACGGGCAAGTAAACATAAAAATGTTAACCTAACGCATTTTTTGTGAAAACAACATAAGCATTTGCTGAATTTAATAGGTGTCATTTACGTATACAATGATAATCTAGAAAAACGTGAAACTTAAAATAACATCAACTAAACATCTTGCTATTTTTCTAAAATTTACGTTTCTGAAAAGCAATAATCACACAGAGTATTGTTAATTTTACGTAATGATAATACAACTCTTACAAACAGTTCGTTTTAAAATCATAATGATCAAAGTTAGATTTTTGTGAAATGTAGGGTTTCGTGAAAGCGAAAAAATAAAAATTATTTATTTGTGTTCTCGAATATGATAAACAAATGAATATTTACTTAGTATTGGTTTATGCGAATTCTGCTAGTTTCATAGCTTCAAATATTTGATATAAAAAGAAATGCATGTAATTCATAATGTACAGATGGACCATAATAAAAAATTATATTTTATTCTTCTGGGTGTTTATGTATCCATATCGCGATGTCATTTATAATTTATGGTATTTACAGCACGAGAAAATCCGATTTCTAGTTGTAATTTTCAGGTGGTCATAAAACTATCAAATAAACAAATTTACATTGCTTTAGTAAAGAGTGAGCAGCATTTTTACAGATTTTTTAGGCAACATTTACATAGAAGTTATGTAAAATTCACGTTACTATATGCAAATTTTACTTAGCTTAACTATTATTTTACAAGGCATATACAAATTTTACAAAGCAGATATGTAATTTTTAAAATCCATTTAACATTGATACACCACACAACACGCTGTTTGCTATTTCGGTTTTAGATCGTTTTCTGAAATTTACTTATCTGCTTTGTAAAATTTTCATATGCCTTGTAAAATAATACTTAAGCTAAATAAAATTTGTATAGGGTAACGTTAATTTTAAATAGCTTCAGGGTAAATGCTGCCTAAAAATCAGTAAAATACGCTTCGTACTGAATTTTGTTAAATATTATATTAATTCGGTATAATTTGTTTGGCTGCGAAGTGCGAACTAGTTTAGTTGCATAAATGTGTTGCATAGTTGAAAAAATGTAGTTATTATAAAAATAATATTTAAGTTATTAATAAACGACAAAAATAAAAATCAGTGAAAATTAATGAAAAAATTAATGATTATTTATGTTCTCAAGAATTTACTAAGTAATTTATATTATGCGTGTATAACGAAAAGTGCATTTCTAAGTTCCAAACATCAGTAAGCTAAATGTTGGCTGTTAAGGAAATGGTAAGTAGCATGTCTAAACAACAAAATTTGATATTTATTCCCTACTAAATTGTGTGTCTAATTATTCTAATAATTTTATCTAATTATTTTTAATTGAATGTAATGCATCAAATGCTTCAAACTACTTTTAAAAAAATGGAACAAAAAAGCGAAAAACAAGAAAGCAAGTTCTACTGAAGCTAATTCAGCTCAGAGTTATAAAGTGTAGCTATTTTGTATATTGATGAATATTTAATTTTTCGATTGCACAGTAAATATTAAATTAAAAAACTACATTTCTATACAATAAATAAAAACGAAATTATTCGATATTATAAACTAAAAATTAATTGCTTATATTAATAATTAGTAATAAATTATAATTATAATACTTTTGAGTAGATTAGTATTTATTTAAGTACAAAATTAAAAATACGAATAAATAAGCGCTTGTGTTTCTGCACTTGTATACCTAATATAATATATACATATCAAATACAAATTAACAAATTTTTAGAAGATGAACGACATAAATTAGAAGAACAACAAATTAAAAATAATCTTCCATAAGTACTATTCGAAACAGAAGCCAATTCTTATTCACAAATTTGTATTTGTCACAATATAACAGGACAAACCTGCAGCAGCATTATAATCGGTAAATATAAACAATTCCTTTAAATTAATTTATAGTGATTTTTTGAACTCTTTTTTTAAAAATAAATATTGACTTCTTGACAATGTTTCTGGAAAATCTAACAATTTATTTCAAAATATGCCGAAAAGTAAATTTGTCATAGACTCGTCAGACTCGTCATGTCTCATAGATGTCGCATTGATAGAAATGTCTCAAACACCGGATGAACTGAACACAGGTTTATAATTTAAAATTTTGTTATATGCAAAGCGAAGGTGGTTTTACTTAAATTATTTCGAATTGAGATCTTCGACCGCAGTATTTTTTATAACGTTTAGAAAAAAAACCTTGCAATGAAGCATTTTGTTCGAAAGAAAGATTATTATCACGCCAATAAGCTATTTCAATTTTTAAATATTACATTTAGTAATGTAAATGAAAATCGGCTGAAAATTGTAATAAAAGTTTATATTTTGCTTATTATATTTACATATTAATATTAATATTTACAGTAAATAATCGAATAACTTATTGTTACCTTTTACTTTTAGACAACATAGTGTTACAACTATGACAAATAGTTAGATTTGAACTATTTCTATGACGTATTTACTGCCGTTGAGTTATTGCTAAGAGTCACTCGTAAGTGATACCTAAATAGTTTTTTTAAATTCCAAACAATTTGACTAAATTTTCAATTAGGTACAAATTATTATACAATAATTCAAAAACCAAATCTCTTATTGACTCACAAAAGTATTGTAATTCGGAATATTTTTTTTGTACCTTCTAGTTTTTTACCTTCTTGGAAAACCAGACCGCTAAACGTTTTTTACAAACAGCGAGGGAAATAAATCAATAACATTTTTTTTATTTTTTATTATAGATTCCCACTATATGAAAATGTTGAGTGCACTCCTACCAACAACAGTAGGAAACCAAAAACAGGTGAATAATATAAAAGTTAAAAAATTCTCAATTAAAGATATTAAGAAGAGCTTTTTAATGACTTTTGATACCGTTGCTGAAATGTATATAGAAGTAGAGAAATTGCAATTGTCAACAAGAGCGAACTAATATGCAACCACTGCTAATTGTGATCGGCAAATCGCTTGAAGTGGTGCAGTTTGTTGTACTTGTCGACGGATTTAAATACACCTTCGGCAGCTTCCTAGGAGCACTGAACGTTAGCTTCAAAATATATCAAGTGTTTAAATTGGAGTATCCTGAATCGTGCTGTAAATTTTGGTCATTCATTAAGCTGCATTTTTACAATATAAACACAGTATATGATGAGATTAAACCGTCTGTGGTAACTTTAATCACCGGTTTGGAAAATCGGAAATAATAAATCGATTTTTTTTACTAAATTTTTTGAGTTTCTGAAAATTTAATTACCGAATATAGTTAATTTATTTTTATTATTTACGATTTTTTGTTTATGTTTGTCAATGAAATGTTACATCTAGTATAATTTTTAAGTATATTTAAGTTGTGATTGTTTATTTTTAATAAAGCAGAAGTATGCAGAAATTGTATTATACAGGTATAACTGAATTCATATTTTAAAATGGATATGAGTACTTTTAAGTTATTGCATTAAGTGAAGTTGTACCTAGAATTGATTAATTAATAAATAAATAACTATTTTGAAAATTTTTTTAGTTATTATTTAATAAAAAATTGAGAAATTCGCCCCGGATTTAAAAACCTAATAAACATAAAAAAATTATATATATATATATATATATATATATATATATATATATATATATATATATATATATATATATATATATATATATATATATATATACGACATGTTAGAGTCTATGTTATCTGCACAACACACATAAGCTACCTTTACAAGCTCACTACGCTATTTGAACAAAGCAGCTTTGTAAAATTAACAATATTGCTAAATCTGTTATTCTTTTTTTACATCGCACTAAGTTAATTTAACATTCTAATTTATGTATATGTAACAATACTCTGTGTACATTTTACAAAAAAATTAAGTAAACTATTACTTAGTGTATTGGTAAAAATAACAAACAAATAAGTTCAATTGACTTATCAGAGATGTCAATTCTACGTAAATTTTCAATAAAAATTTTCAACATATTTTACAACGCAGTTACCTAAATTTACAATTTCATTTTTGTAATATTTACGAAGCGCTATTTAAGTTGTGTTTTAACTTTTTTTATGTAAATTTAGCTTACTATTTATGTTAAAAACAGCATATCTTTTCTTTCAGTGCAGACACCAAACACGCTTACAACATTCAATTCCATTCATAAATTTTTTTCCACATTAACCGTTTGAGTCCCAAGCAGCGCGATCGCGCTGTTGAGATCTTATGTCGGGAAAACCCAGCACATTTCGATTAACTGACCCAGATTAACTGAAGCAAGCTCCTTTTAATCTAGAGAAAGCGTGGTTGCGCTGTTTGAGATTCTTCGACAGTGTTTATTCAATACCCCCAAGAATCAAACGGTTAAATCTAAAATATTGTTTTTTTTGGAGTCAAATCTATAAAAACTTTGCATTTTTGGACACGTTTAAAGATAGTTTACATCCATATAGATGACAGCATATTTGTTTTTCTAAACAATGGCTTATGCTTCTATGCAGGGCAGAAATTCTTGGTAAATTTAACGGATCGTGAGATTTAACGAGACATGCTCAAAATGTGAAAGCGCGGTTTTCTCAAACTTCTTGGTATAACATTATGAGGAATTTGTTGTTCCTAGAATTTTCTAAACTATCGAAACTGTGTTAAAATTCCAATTTTGTAGCTTATTAGTGCATGTCACCTGCTTTGTAAGTCGATGAACCGACTGAACTTTGTGAAGCGCAAAAATTTCAAATATCTGAAATAATACGTAAAGCGAAGTTGATCGACCGATAACCTTGACCATACAGATATATTTCGAGTTTAAAATATCTAACATACGGCACAGATATCACGTAGGTGTTTGTTTTTATTTAGCCTTGAATATAGCTCTGTTACGCGAATTCGATAACGCGCAAACACTAATTATTTTTAAGTTTGTTTTCGTTCGTCAAATATAGCTTATATCACCTGTTATCGATAAATTAACCTAAAAATAAATCGATAAAATACTAAACGAATGGCACACAAATTTGATGATCTAAATATACACATATAAACTAATCTATAAACAACGCTTGAGTTCAATTACAGCACGACCTACCCCAATAAAAATTTTGTTACCATCGTGTGTGCGCTCCGCGCCATACAAATAAAAATCAATAAATAATTTTAACATGAATTTTTTGTTGTTGTTGTTGTTGTAGATATAAATTAACCGAACTAGCGGCTGGTTATCCATACGTTACACATAAGTACGCGTATATTTTAATCGAATTTTTGCTTATTTTGCAAAATTGTTAATATTATAAACACAGACAGTAAATGTTCAGTGTTAAATTGAATGGCCAGACTTATATTTATTTTTGCGTGTCTGTACATAGGCGAACTCATCATTATTGTAATTATTAATTATAAAAAAAAAATGTTTTTATAATTTGGTAAGAGCAGTTGGGGTATGCAAATTCATTTAAATATTTATATAAGAGGAGAGAAAGACGATATATGAGTATATGTGTAAATAAAATGTATACGAGCGCAACACATAAAAAAACAGCGAAATGCAAAAAATTAAGAAATTGAAAATAATCGCGAAATTACAATTTGCTTGGTTTGTTGTATTTATTTTTTTAATTTTCATTTCTGTATATTGTGTGAAATTTACAAACACAATATGTATGTTAACTGAAATAAAATATACTGTACATACGACCAGTAAGTATAAAATAAAATGTGTATGTACTAAAATAACAACCATGACCCGCGCAATTTCAAGGTCACCAATTCACGATTTCGCCATTTGACAATGTGTATACATATTTTATTTTTATTATTTTTTTTTTGTGTGTGTGACATGTTTAAATATTTATTTTTTGTACGAGTATATAAATAACATATGTACGTACAATGTATACTCGTATGTGTACCAACATACATAAATGTTTGTATCTCAAAAGGAAACACAGTAATAAAATTTCTTATTATTATTAGTATAAATTATAATTTTATAAATTCGCGGAATATTTTTTTGTTTTTGGTGTGTGTTGATGATTTTTTGTAAAAAATTTGTCTACACATATCGCTAATTTATTTAATTTAGCTTTAGGGTGGATGAATTCGTCTGGCTTTCTGTTTGATATAATTATATGAGAGCGGCTATTTAGCATAATATTTGATTTGCCACGCTATTGATCATATGATTGTGCCGCACTACGTTTGAACTCATTACATTTTTATTTACGTGGAATGTTAATACAATGTAATATTACAACTATTCGTTTCGTTCGTCTGTAATTTTGATATCTTTAGTTCAAATATTAGATAGGTGCGGTAAAACTTGAGTATATTACATAAAAACGACAAGAAACTGTACAACAGTCCAAAACTTGCAAAATTATACACTTTCAAAAAAACTTTAATATACAAAACAAAATAAATTGTTAAAAAAGTTCATAATGTCAAGCTAATTTAGCCATAACCATGTACCATCATAACCTATCTTTATTGAAGCCAACATACAGTCCTTAACCTTTAACAGGTCAACATCGCCGATTTTAACGAAAATTCACCAAACGGTGGCTCTCGGATGGGATTAACAATTTTAGTTAAAAAATTTATTTCTTTATTTTTACCAGTTTTCCGGAAAATCGTTTGTGTTACACATTATCAAGGTGAACATTTTTTATAGGTATGTTTTGTGCCGTTTTCTTTCGTGTCTTGATCTTTAAAGCCTGTGTCAGCTGTCGGCAAGAAGATGAGTTATTTCGAGTTTCTTTTCCAGAACGAACAATGCATAGTACTTTCTCTAAATTAATTCGATATTCGCCATCAGTGTTGTTAAGTAGTTTTAGGAGGTAAAAACTACCTCAAAAACTACGTGTAGTTAATCCATAAACTACGTAGGCGAAAATCATGAATTAACTACATATTAGTTGCTTTCCAATCGACCACCACAAGTACTTATAAACACTTATGGTTTTTGTTTTTGCTAAATTAACTACTCACAACTGTTCTACCTTTTTATTATGAGTAGTTGAAAGCAGTTACGATAAATTTGTCCGCTAGGGATTGTGTGTAGTATTATTGTGTAAAAAATATAATTGAATGTCGTGCATAGATGGCTATTTATTTAATTCACATACATTTTTGTGATCTATCATAGAATTTACGACACTGACATGAAGCATACGAAAAAATATTCGAAGGCATTTGATGGTATATCGGTCAATGAAATGAAACTATCGTATAAATCAACTCCCCCCCCCCCCCCCCCCCCCATATGCCGATTATACTTTTTGATAATTTCTGGACACTGTATAAAGGTATCGCGATTATGTTTGCTATCCCATCTTTTACATGGTCGAGACAGGATTGGCACCAACATATGAGGAAACGGAGAGTTACCGCTTTATTATGCTACCATTGTATGAGCGACGAGTCGGCATCTTCAAAAGTAGAAGAATATTCTTTGTAGGATCCCTTAGCAAGCTTGTTTATTTCTCGTTTTGTTCTAAGCTTAGAATTTGGTTTTCGATTGCGTCTGATGGTACATATACAATGAATCTCCTCTTTTTGAAGAAACAAGATTAGTGGTATTGTTGTGCAATAATTATCACAGAATGCTTTATGGTTAATATTCCGAGGGATGGGCCTGCATAATCGGACAAGTATATTAGCAAATGCTCCCAGATTTTCTTCATCCGATTGTCTATAATTATTTTCCTGTGCGGAGTATATTTCAAAGTTATACATGTAACCTGTGAATGAAGCGAAGCACTATGAAATATAAATCGGAAACATAATCATAAAAATCATGACTAGGATGAGATTTTCGTAGCGCTGATCCATTATCCACGAAATGAAGAATACTATACTTTTAATTTTTTTTAAATGTTTTAAAAAACATTGCGTCTTGTATTTTTTTATTCCCTAATAAAAATTTAAGATAATGAATGGTGGATAATGATTGGTGAATTAAAGAAAGCACACAAACGCCAAGAAATTTCTTAAAATCTTTCTTCTTCAGAACAAAAGGGTTAGAAATTTTTGTTTGCGTGGAATATAAATTTGTCTGTTCTACAATGAGGTCTAGTACTTCATCGTCAAAGTATAAGCTGAATATCGATAAGGAAGATTAACGGTTTGTAATTTTTTGAGGTATATAGGTAAAATTGCCAATAAAATTGCTTAATCGTGATAAATTAAGCGGCGCATTTTTCCAAATTAACTTCATAAATTTTTCTCGCAATTGTTTAATTACATTGCCTTCGTTAGGTTGATGGCATTTAAGAGTCTCTTCATGTTCGCTCTCGTTTACTATTTCCGTATTTTCGAAAATAATGCCCCCTTCGATGTTGTTTTCACTAGCGAAAATTACGGGTATATTTTATATATCTAATTCCTCGATAACAGAATAGTTGACTTTGTGGCTGTTTGGCTGAGTGTTCCAATCACTAGGTTGTGGGAATATTTCATCTTCATCGACGTCGTTCAGCTCATCTTCACTATTGTCAGGTCATTCCTGTATTATTTTTTCAATCTCTCAAGCGATAAATAATTCCGCCTCGGCATTTCACTATAATAAATAAAAAAAATTCCAAATAAATACATTTTACTTTATGGAGACTTGTCAAAGAAATATCCTATACTAAACTAAAACTGAGTATATATTTAAAAAATATCTTTAACGGATTTTGTGTTATATATGATACATAAATTTACTTACCAATTATTTGCAATTTAAATAGATAAAACAATCCAAATCATATGTTTACACTAAAAGCTGTTAATTATTACTTTAATTTTATTGTAATTTTGAATTCTTAATTCGCACAAACACCTGACGTAAAGTCTTCGAGTTTTCACTAAAATAATGAATAGGTTATGTCAAAGTAACCCGAGAAACGAAATAACATTTAAAAAAAACAGATATGTAACATATATGCTACAAATACCTTCTAACAAAATTTTTTGTGAATCGCAAAAATTTAACAAATTACTCGAGTAAATTTAAAATTGTGGCCGAAAAATTAACTTAACCCATGTATACATACCCGGCTACCCGAGTAGCCAATTCAATTTTAAATATTTGTGGTCAAGAAGCTAGAAACGCCTAACTTCAAAAATGCAGTTTTGAAGTTAGGCGTTTCTAGCTTCTTGACATCCAAGAATTGACTATTATTTTTCGATTTTTCGCAATTGACTATTATTTTTTGCAATACTGGTAAATCGAATCAAATTTGCTTACCGTCATACCAGTAAATCATCTGTAAAATATCGATATCTTGGTAAACATTAGTTTTAATTACCCAGCTTAAAACGTATTCGGACTATTAAATGTGCTAGAGGAAGCCCAAACGGGTGACACAATCATTTAAATTGCTAACACCAGATTAATATAATAATGATAAATATAATTCAACCGCCTTCTTTTCAACCATTCTAGTAGTTTCACGTTTTGGAAATTTTTCGTAATCGCGCACGTTTAACTGAACGTGATTGCATTTCTTTTAATAGAATTAGCACAACTTATGATTTACAAAAATTACTTAAACCATATATTGTAGCATTTAAAAAACATTCCGAAGTCGCCGAATACAGTAAAAAAATGGTACTAGAATATGGTTAGTCCATATAAACTACATTGAAAGAAAGACATGTCTTTAAGAATAAATCAAGGTAAAACTTTTAGTCTCACTTTCGATGAGTGGACATCAGTAAGAAAGCATCGTTTTATGAATGTAAATGTACATTCATTTTGAAATCTCGGTTTAATCCGAATTCCACGGTCATTGTCAGCTGAAAAATGTGTTATAATTTATAATACTAAACTTACCGAATTTGCTATTTGCCCAAAAACGTAGCTTCCACAACTACAGACGGCAATTCTGTAATGAAGAAAGTGAAGAGCTTGTGCTAATTATTGCTATCATAACATTTTTAACTCTCACCTCATAAAATCTCCACAGTTTTACTCTCAGCCCCGAAAATATATACTGTCATGGTAGCTGAAACTATCATGACGCAAACTATTTTCAGGGCTGAGAGTAAAAATATTGCATTTTCAAGATAATATGACATCAGAAAAATTTTCGGGGCTGGGACAAATAAATGATGTGATACCCAACCCCGATTATTTTTTTTAGAAATTTTACGTCATATATTTTATGGTTGAACTATCGGCTTTTGTCTGATGGAGGAGCAAGATTTAAAGCAATTTTTGATTTTCACTGTCAGTATATTTTTTAGATAGTAGAATTTAGTTGTTTTTTGTTTAGTTACGCGTTTTAACAAAACTTTTTATTGTTTTTATTAAACTTATAACATTTTTATTTAATATTTAGCTTTTATTCGGAAAAATTTATATCCGAATTTACATTTATTGTTATAATTGTTATTTAAATGTCGCAATACTATACATAAACTTGTAAAGTATTGCCATTAGCAACTTTTTCGATTTTCGTTGCTATAAATTTCGGTCTATCTTCACAATGGTATATAAAAAAGTTAATTTTGTGGAAGAACAAAGTTCAATTGACTAAAGTAACAGTAACACTGATATCAATTCCGTTGAAGAAGATTCAGTTTACGAGGGAACCGAAGATTTCGATATAATAAATAAAAATCAACACTCACTAGCTAAACTTCACCAAATCGGCCCAATCGCTAAAGTATGACAAGTGGCTCTTATGTTTAAAAGTATAAAAACGATTTGAATAAAAAGTTTAGCGTTCTTTAAGATATTGAGACCCGTGTAACAGCATCTTGATGATGTTGGGCAATTTTATCAAATAAAAACATGCATCCGCAAACGTTTGATTGAAATCAAACCTGAGATACCTTCTCAGAATCAAAATTTTAATTATTGTCAACTATAATAACAGCTTTGTTGTCAATAAAACCATTTTTATAATGTGGGTATTACGTTAAAGTTCATGGTCGATAAATTACTAAACAGAATACGTCCTTAAACGAAGAACTAAAGGCACCTCTTATTTTTAGAATCATAGAAAGATTTACAGTTTATTCTTATGTAGACAGGGTGTCCCAGAATGAATAGATAAGCCTAAAACACCTTAAAGTAGAGCTATTGTGCGCTCAAAATAAAGTACAAAAAAAAATATATCCCAAGGAGTACCTAAAATAAATCATTTTTTTTAAAAGTCCATTTTTTCACATTACTTTACATTTTGGATCACCACGGCTACAAAACAGTTACACATTGGTAATAATTTATTTAACCTACGTACATTTACAGTAAATGATTAAATTTTTTGCCACCGACTCTGTTACACGCCCGACATCTCCGGATAAAAGTTCTTTTTAGAAGTCGCACCTAAAGCCGTTGAGTAATTTTTGAAGCGGCTTCCTGGACACGGTTACGTAACTCTTCTAAACTCCTGACCAGTTTAGAAAAGAGCTCTCCGTTTAGGCAGCCCCATTTAAAAAAATCCAGCAGATTTAGGTCCGGGGAATGAGGAGGCCACAAAATGGGCCCCAGACGGCCAATCCATCTATCTGTAGCACTGTTCTGGCGTTCCCTGGGAATAAAGAATTGAGAAAAATATTTTCATGCCATTTTTTAGTCAAATTGTATTTGTCTGGCCTATACTGAAGGAATAAGTTTAGTGCAAAAATTTTCAAAACAAAGTTAATTGGGGAACATTTGTTCTACAAAATTTTTGTAGGCAAAAATATTTTCCCGTTTAACTTTGTTTCGAAAATATTTCACCAAACTTATTCCCTCAGTAGGCTAGAAAATTACAATTTAGACAAAAAAGCAATGCAAATATTTTTTCCAATTCCCTATTCCCAGGGAAAGCCAGAATAGGGCCGCTGGATATGTTGAATTCAAATACGACCGAACGTTTACTGCATAGTGCGCAGGACACCCATCATTCTGGAGCTAATGGGATTCTCTCACCTCCTCAGACACCTCTTCCAATAAATTTGACAGGTCATTTTGAAGAAAGTCCAACTAGCTTTGGCCGGATTAGGTTCTGGGCAGTTCAAATGGGCCAATTATCTTTCCGTACAATATGCCAGTCCAATAATTTACTTTGAATTTGTACTGGGATCTATTTTCTCGCATTAGATGAGGATTTAAAAGTTGCGAGCTGTGAAGATTGTGCTTGTTAAAGCATCCATCTCTATTCAGTTTTGATTCATCGCTCCATAGAATATTATTAAAGAATTGCGGATCTTGTTCTATTTTCTCAAGCATCTGTCGGCAAAAACACAATCTTGCGTAGTATTTTCTTGCTTCTGCACGCGTCTCATATGGTAGGGGTGGAACTAATTTTTTTTTCAATACACGGTGCACGATCGATTTTGCGATTCCAGTGCGTCGTGCTATTGCTGTTGTAGAGGTAGGCGAATCTCGCTCAATTTCCTCAAGCACCGTTTGTTCAGTGTCAATATTAGCGAATCTTCCAGTGCTAGTACCACCAACACCGCTGCCAGGTAATCTTCCTTCCGAGTAACAACCGTGGACTCTAATGAATACGCGATAATCCGGATGACGCGCGTTTGGGTATCTTTCCCTATAAAAAGCTGCAGCTGCATTTGCGTTGCTTCTGCATTTACCATAAATATAATGCATCTTTGCGTAATCTTGTGACGTATACTTATTACGTGGCATTTTGATACACAAAAATCCCCCAGATACAAGCCAGAAAAACGGAATAAACACATACGATGTCGAACAAGTCGAGTGACGCATTAAATTAATGTTTAATAATGTTAATACAGCATGTATAATACATTTAAATCATCAGGTACAGTTTACGAAAAGAAATAATCCAATTTTTAAAATTTTGTTATTTAATCGAATTTTACTCCTTCTGCATATTAATAGCAATAACCTCGTATTTACATTAGATAAAAGGATGTATACTATTTTAGAATCTGCATTAAACACGCATATTTTTAAAATAGTTAGCCACTTAGATTCTCATACATTTTTTTTTCACCAAAGACGCTCAAACTTTTATAAAAATAAATATTTACCACATTTCATGCTGAAAAATGAAGTTAGATTTTTTTTTTTCAAAAAAAGGTGGTCGCTCTATTTTAAGGTGTTTAAGGCTTATCTATTCATTCTGGGACAACCTGTATTTGTATGTTACCTAAAGGATTCAAATGGATTAGAAAAACAAGTTATGGAATATACTTACCAAAACCAATTGGTTGGATTGTTGAGGTGCTTCAAAAATTGCTTACAAAGAATTGGAATTTGAAATGGGTCAAGCAGGCGAAACCAATCCCATAGAGGAAATTGTACCATCATCACATGAAACATTAGTATATTAACCCTTAAATATAAATAGGATTTGGCAAAAAAGGCCAGTATCCAAGTAATTGATCAACCAATTACTATCTTCAAAGCGAGTATTGGTTTGTTAAATATATTAAAAAGGAAGATGGCGTTCTTCAAAGAGCAACATATAAAGTTAATATATTTAAATATGGTTCTTAAATACATTTTGTCCGTTCGTCTAACAAGCGTCGACCCCAAATGGGAATTTTCTGCTGCTAGGCTAATTGCAACAAAATTTAGAACACACTTCGCCGAGCAGAAGGATTTAGAGATCAACCATTAATAATCCTATTATTATAAGATTTTTCTGAATTTAAGTTGAAATGTTTATTAACAGTAATACAATTTTGTTCTAGTTTTCAATGAAGTGAATACAATTCTTGAAATAAATTAAGTTCAGATATGTAATCATATATTTTGATTTACGGTAAATTATAGGTATGCTAGTTTTTCATAAATTACCTACCGTTTACCAGTTTTTCAAAAGTCGGTAAATTTGCAAACCCTACGTGTAACGCACTTGTCGAGTGTGCGTTACACGTAGGGTTTGTTCGTTAATTAATTGGCCTTAGTATATCAATATCCTTTTTCTAATTTCCAAACAATACTTCATTTATATTTTCAATTTGTTTTTTCTTATTTATGAAGTATATGTATTTTAATTTGCTATACATTTTAGTTTTACAAGTAGTTAATTTTTTTTTGTAAGTTGTATATAATTATATATACGTAAGTTGTATATATGATTTTATTATGTTGTTATCTTTTATTAAATGTAAATATAATATTCATAGTTGTGCCCTGATAATGGATGGAAATTACATCCGAAACGTCGGCCTTCGAATAAAATGGTGTTTTATTATATACTAGGCTATAACCAGAAAATTTAAAGGATAATAAAAAAAAATTATAAAAATTAATCAGCCATTTTTGGTAAATTCATTACTAAACCTAAATATATTATCTGATTACAGCCAGAGCACTTTATCACGGAAATGGCGTGCTCTAACGTATACCGGTTTTCTACACACACTGCATGTTTTTCGTGAAGTCCGACGTCTCTTAGGAGTAGACGAAAGACAAACTCACCATTTTCCTGTTTGTGGAATTGGAAAGTCTTATTACGCGCTATACTAGATGTTGTCTGCTCCTGGCCATGTACAAATTCTGGAAGTCGTTTGCCAAGTATGACGTTTTAAAATTTCGGTAGCCATTGTGTACAGATGCTCAAACAGAAATGTGTGGAAGTGCCAGTTGTAATGCTAGATCTCATAAAAATTCTTGGCATCTGTATGTCTTATTGGTTATCGCAGGAATATTTTCGATGCATATTTTAAATGGCGGCCCAGATGCGACATCAATAATATTGTAGAATAAGGCCAAAAGCGATCTCAATGTTGTTCTTTTTGTTATGTAGTACGAGACAAGTTTGGCCATATTGTCAACGCCAGTTTTATGTCTATTATAATAATGACTAATTTCGGGTTTCCTTTTTTCTCCAATTACTGTTTCACTATGGGCCTATTTTTTAATTCAACCTGAGCAAGCAGTGCGCTGTCAAAAAATATTCTGTGTTTTTTTATTCAACCTGAGTAATTTTACTCTGCACACTGCGTTTTTATTTGTGAACTGTGCTTACACCGAGCTTACTCGGTTCTTCTAATTTTACTCTGAAATTAATGTCAGTGTACGAAGAGTGTGCAAAGTAAAAAATAATTTTTTACTCTATGCACACCGGATAATTTTACCCAGTACAACCTTTGCTCGGTGTACACTACCCGGGGTAAGCCTGCTTGCTCGGGTTGAATTAAAAAATAGACCCTATATTGTTGAGTGGACAGTAGTAATACAATTTTTTTTTTTTTTTTTGTGGAACGTAGGAGCATATTATAATGTTATCATCACTGAATCCGAATAGTGATAGGTATATGCCTCGGGATTAAGCTGGTAACATTTCAGTTGGAATATAAGGGTTAATTTGGTTTTAGAAGTTCCGACAATGGATAAATTACATGATAACTACAAGCGAGCAAGCAGCGATGTAGTAAAAAAAATTGTCCATTACAATATTTCTGTATCGAAACCAGAACTAGGTTCATGTATTGAATTATTAAAGTTTTACCAATTCAGCGAGTCTGCGTGTCCACGTATGTTCTACTACTCTAAGCCAAATATATGTGACCTGCGATCTATGAATAGGAGACTTAGGTGTCAAAAAATCATTTTTTTTTCATTCGGATGCGAGAGTATGATGCGCTTTTTCACATGATGATAATAACTTGTTTTCGCACGTAAGCCTTCTTTTCGTAGACCAGGTCACATATACGGAATTTATTACAGCAGCCTACAACTAGAACAATTTTTTAAAACGCATCAGATTACCTTCCTGTAATCTTGCAAAATGATAAAACTGCATTGCATTACTTTCCTGTATAAAAAATGGATATACCCTTGAATTTAACTAGGGTAGAAAAAAAGTTATTTCTAAAACCAGTAAAAATAATAAAAAAATATCTGTATGGATGTGTAAAATTTTTATTATCGAATAAATTAAATAACTTAATCGAAACGGGTAAAATAATTATCATCCTAAACGGTTGGTTAATTTGAGTTAGGACTAAATTGCAGACTATGAAATTAATACACATAACCGGGATTATAAAATCGGTGGTAAAAAGGTAAAACATCTTATCTCGATTTTATACAATTTTCAGGAGAGCAAAAAAACGTTTTTTTGGGTTGTTATAGGTATCGACTGCTCCGGTTTTCGAAGGTTCATATAATGTACTATTATTTGAATGTATTCAGTGCGGGATATTATAATTAGTTACCTAAGAAAATAACGAAAAATGCAAATAGGTTATTACACCTTTTCATCTTTTTATAATCACTTATCTAATGTCAGATAAATTATTTTTTCAATTTTATTTTACAAACATAATGAAAACTTAAAAAGACATAAGCTGTTTTAAAAAATTTAATTGCCAGCCAATTAAAAAGAAATTATTCAAAATTCATAATTCTTGCTTTAATTCATATTTCTTCATTATAACGAAATAGGTTATTTGCACTATAATTTTTTGATTTTCTGAGGCTATATACTTTATTTTCAGTTGTTGACCAATATCTTCTAAAACTTCCACTAGTAACCAATATTTTCTGTTGTTTTTCTAATAGCTTAGGTCATACTGAGACTCTATCCATCCTCCAAATTTTCCACATAGTCTCAGTATGACCTAGGCTATTATAAAAACAATGTATTCGTTACTAGTGAAAGTTTTTGAGATATTGGCCAAAAACTGAAAATAACTTATTTGGCTGCACAAAATTAAAAAAAATTAGTGGAAACTCTAATCCATACATTTTCCCCAAATTTTCCACATAGCGAAAATTCTAGTAAATAAATTTTCCCCAAATTTTATATGTAATCTATTAATTGAAATCCATAAATTTTTTCCGAATTTTACCTATATGCGATGCAAATTTTACAAAATTTTATTACGAAATAGCCGAATTCCCTCCAGTTTAAAATTTATTTATATCGTGTAAAATATATACAGATACCATTTTTCATAAAGACTGATTTTGAAATGGAAAGTTTAGTCCAGCACGAACAGACCTAGAATTTTGTCCAACATTATTTACTTTAAAATCTTTGATGAATATTACTATCCAAATTTCATCGTAATTTGTTAAGAAATGGCGGAAAGACTTAAATTTCAATTTTTCATATAACGACATCCTTTACTTCGGTGATCAATGCATTTGTCATTTTAAAAATCACTTTTAATATTTTATTCCGCTGAGATGTTTTATTTAGTGAAAAAAATGTAGAAAGAAACTCTTTACTGATAGTGGTGCTACTTGCGGCGAGTAGCGTAATCTTTTCTTATTTGCTATCAAATTTCCGCTATCTTATACAGCATTGCTTCCCCAATTTATGAAAAAGCTTAAGTATGAAGTTTTATCTCAATGGAACAACGCTCAATGCAGATTTGGTGTTGCATTCGTTCATTCATTCATTCATTCAAACAAATTTTTGTCGCCCAATCATATTGCTCCAAAATAACGATTTTCTTTCTTCTGCATTTTTCCACAAGAGATGATTGGTAGAAAATAATGTTTGAATAACATTAATACGATTTTGAAGCAGAATTGAATTAATTTTACTAAATGGTTAACCTTCTTATGTTAACTGAAAAAAACTGAATAACCAAACATTTAAAATAGCTATTTTGGACTCTGTTGGAAACAAATTCTTGCTCCGGAAGCTTCAAACGTGCTGTTGAGGAAGTTTTTTTGAGGAAAATCTCAATTATTAAGCTGTTAAAACAAATGAATTTTCATAACTGTTAGTCTAGTTTTATAGTTAAAATAAACTGTCGTAGTTATGACATTAAATATGTATTGATTAAATACTACTATTACTGGTTTCATTTAACTCAAGTTAACCAAAAACCCTCTGTTACTCTCAACGACATTTATAAATATTAATAATCGAAGAATATAATGTAGAAATAAAACTTACATATAACTTTATTTAGTAACTCTCGCTCGAATTATAAAAGAAATACTTCTTTAAGACCCGAAAATATAAAAAAATGACATTTCTAATCCGATTTATTGGAGTTAAATATAAATATTTTTTTTGGTTATTTAGGGAAATATTTTTGAATATAAATCATTATCAGACTTATGATGAAGCCCTAAAAATGACAAAGTAAATTGTTTCATGGCACCACGAAACCCGATGGCATCTTGTATAACCCTTAACCCAAATTTCGTTATTTTTCATTAAACAACATTTAAGAATGGACAAATTGCAATATGTCATTTAACTTTTCTCTTTAATTCTATACACACTAAATAAAAATTATTTTGTCCTTGAATTGCCGAAATTTGCCGAAATTCATTTAGTAAATTCAAATTTAAACACTTGTTTTTTAATTTTTTTTTTTTTCAAATAACTAAAATTCAGATAAAATTGCAATAATCCATTATTCAATTGGCTCAATTTGGCAAAACCAAAATCCTCAAAATTTGTAAGTAACTTTATGTTGACTCCATTTCAATCAATATGTAAAAAGTGTTGGGTCACAAAATAATTTTAATCAAATTGTCTCACTGTTGTTTAGTTCAATTGTTCGAATCGTCACTCTCCCCCCAAAAAAATTATATTTCGTCAA
Organism: Nephrotoma appendiculata; assembly: GCA_947310385.1. Taxonomy (NCBI): domain Eukaryota; kingdom Metazoa; phylum Arthropoda; class Insecta; order Diptera; family Tipulidae; genus Nephrotoma; species Nephrotoma appendiculata. The sequence continues at coordinate 138,497,500 of OX371225.1, read as the reverse complement.
TTTGAACGATTTTGTATACATCGAGAATGCCATTTGCAACAATGTAAAGATATTTCACCTTTAAAATTATAAATTTAAAAATAAACATTTTTCCTCAATTTTTTTCGAAAACAAGTCCATAGATAAAACAACACATCTTCTAAATTTCACCATCCTTGTACTAAATTTTTTAGCGCAATAAAAACACAACAATTAAAAATATACCCTGTCCAATAAAATTTAATTATAAAAATAAATGAAAATTTAATTATTTAGGTCAAATCTATATCTAAAATTAAAAAATAAAATTATTTTCTTCTAAGCTGATAACGTATCATTCCATTTTGTATAATGTATTTACTCAAATGAACCAAATCACACACGTCTTATGTGTACACATATTTATTGTGCTCTGCTTTAGTTTTTGTTGTTGGTGTCATTATTTTTAATCAGTTAAAACCTCATTTTTTGTTGCTTTACAAAATATGAAATAAAAAAAAAAAATATCAGCATAATTAAAAAAAATTTGTATTTTGCACTAGCGAGAGCTAACAACAAATCTAGAACGAAAACAAATGATTTGCATGTACGCATCCTAAAAATAAAAATTTAGTAACATCGCACACAGTAATAATAAATTTTAATTAGAGGAAATTTATTAACAAAAAATAATTTATGAAAATTACACTATTTTGATTTGATTGTTGTTTATTGGGTGGATAGTTTTTATTATATTTGCTTGGTGTTATATATGATGCACATGTAAATATGAGTATATAGAATAGAAAATATATTGTATGAAACTAGAATATGAGTTCAAGCAAAAAAAAAAATAAATAGAAATGAGATTCATGTCAGCTGTATTTTTATTATTATCAATTTAATAAATTTACAAAAATTCTGTAACACATATAAATTTTTCGAGGTTTGGCGGGCTACTCGTATTCCTTGAAACCATTTTCTGAGCAACAATTTGTGTAGTGCGTAAAATATAAGCCGTATTTTAACGTTTATCACCTGTTTTAATTTTAGAAAATTTTTCATTTTTATTAACCCAATTCAATTAAATTTAGAGCTTTCTCGGAAAAAATTAAATTTATTTACTTTCTATAGATAAAATTTATAATTTGTTTATAGATCCATATACATAAATTAGTTTTAATTTAATTTTATAACCCAACCAGAAATAATTTCAATTTATGAAGTTTGATTATTGACTGCTTTATAAATCGATTTACCATAAAAAATAATTAAAATTTAATTGTCTATTATTTATAACAAAAATTAAATAATCAATGGTTAAAAATATAATGGCCCGAATGAGTTACTTGTGTCAAAAATCAAACAAATGGGTAAACGCTCTTGGTGAGCATGGTTCGCAACCGACTTTTTGTCGTGAAATCGACCATTAAATTTCATATTTGAAGCCAGTTCCTTCTAACCTGGCACTAAAATAATTTATTACGTACCTTAGTAACGTTAATTTACCCTCCACCAGCCGCATGAAGTAAAATTTGCCTCAGTATCCGGTGACGGTCTGGTGTAATAAATTATTAAAAGTAAAATCCACCCTTGAATAAGTGCGTGAAGTTATCTCAGTATTTCATCCCGGAAAAATAAAAAATGTGCATCAGGCAATACTAGGTATATGCCATCCCAGGATTTTTAAATTCATCGCAGAAAATTTTAAAATGTCACAAAATATAATTATAGATAATTTAAAGTGTCCATTCTTCAAATGTCTTTCATAAAACTATGAACGCCAGCCGTATGTTGAGATTGGCACGAAAGTCAATCTTTATTTAAATAACTTTTCTGTACGTTTGTTTCAAATTGAACTCCTCCTAAACGGCTGGACCGATTTAAAGAAATTTTGTGTGTGTGTGTGTGTGTGTTTTTTTTTTTTTTTTTTTTTTATTTTATTTTTTATGGGCGGAGGAGGGGAACCTTCGATAGGCCTCACGTGTGAACCCATATCTCAAAACACGTGATAGTGTCGGATTCTTACCGACTAAACCACCACCCCCGATAAACCATGCCGTTCGGCCCCGTGGAACTACCGTTAGGTATTACTTCGCGAGGCAGGCTCAGCTTTCGCTGTTCGGCTGGAATTAACTCCTCACTGAATTTCTGGTTCTTTCGAGGCGTCTCAACTATCCCATTATCCGTGAGACGCTTCCGCTTACGGCGTTCCACCCATCTTCAGATGCTAGCATAAACTCCAGTATATTTTCCGGCGTTAGTTGGACCCCACGTGCACATATAATGCTTCTCTCCTCAATGAATCGTGGACACTCGAATACTACGTGCTCTACATTTTCTGGTACTCCGATGCATAAAGGGCAATCTGATGACTTTTCGTGTTTGAATCTGAACAGGTATGATTTAAAGCAACCATGACCCGTCAGAAACTGTGTAAGATGGTAATCCACCTCGCCGTGTCGCCTGTTTAGCCACGTCTCGATGTAAGGGATCAGGCGATAGGTCCATCTACCATTCCATTCGTCGACTCATTCCATCTTCTCTGCCATACAGTTATAGTCTCCGCCCATGCTAATCGGTGGTTCTCTGCTTTTGTTCCTTGACCACGACGCAGGTACGTGAATTGGCGCTCCTTGGCCAGAAGATCTATTGGGGGCATTCCCGCAAGAACACACGCAGCGTCTTCTGACACCGTCCGAAATGCGCATAATACTCTCAGGGCACTTAGCCTCTGGACTGAGGCTACTCTTTGCCTATAGGTATCCTTCTCCAACGAGTTGACCCAAATTGGTGCCCCATACATCATTATCGATGTAACGACATTGGCGAGGAGAACTCTGCTGCTCATTCGCGCCCCTCTTGTATTAGGCATTATTCGTGCTAGTGCCGCATTAACTCTCCTTGCTCGCTCGCTTGAGGTAATGAGATGTTGTCATGTCTTATAAAGGGTGATTTTTTTGTGGTTAGGATTTTCATGCATTAGTATTTGACAGATCACGCGGGATTTCAGACAAGGTGTCAAAGAGAAAGATGCTCAGTATGCTTTGACATTTCATAATGAATAGACTTACTAACGAGCAACGCTTGCAAATAATTGAATTATATTACAAAAATCAGTGTTCGGTTCGAAAAGTGTTTCGCGATTTACGTCCGATTTATGGTCTACATAATCGACCAAGTGAGCAAACAATTAATGCGATTGTGACCAAGTTTCGCACTCAGTTTACTTTATTGGACATTAAACCAACCACACGAATGCGTACAGTGCGTACAGAAGAGAATATTGCGTCTGTTTCTGAGAGTGTTGCTGAAGACCGTGAAATGTCGATTCGTCGCCGTTCGCAGCAATTGGGTTTGTGTTATTCGACGACATGGAAGATTTTACGCAAAGATCTTGGTGTAAAACCGTATAAAATACAGCTCCTGCAAGAACTGAAGCCGAACGATCTGCCACAACGTCGAATTTTCAGTGAATGGGCCCTAGAAAAGTTGGCAGAAAATCCGCTTTTTTATCGACAAATTTTGTTCAGCGATGAGGCTCATTTCTGGTTGAATGGCTACGTAAATAAGCAAAATTGCCGCATTTGGAGTGAAGAGCAACCAGAAGCCGTTCAAGAACTGCCCATGCATCCCGAAAAATGCACTGTTTGGTGTGGTTTGTACGCTGGTGGAATCATTGGACCGTATTTTTTCAAAGATGCTGTTGGACGCAACGTTACGGTGAATGGCGATCGCTATCGTTCGATGCTAACAAACTTTTTGTTGCCAAAAATGGAAGAACTGAACTTAGTTGACATGTGGTTTCAACAAGATGGCGCTACATGCCACACAGCTCGCGATTCTATGGCCATTTTGAGGGAAAACTTCGGAGAACAATTCATCTCAAGAAATGGCCCGGTAAGTTGGCCACCAAGATCATGCGATTTGACGCCTTTAGACTATTTTTTGTGGGGCTACGTCAAGTCTAAAGTCTACAGAAATAAGCCAGCAACTATTCCAGTTTTGGAAGACAACATTTCCGAAGAAATTCGGGCTATTCCGGCCGAAATGCTCGAAAAAGTTGCCCAACATTGGACTTTCCGAATGGACCACCTAAGACGCAGCCGCGGTCAACATTTAAATGAAATTATCTTCAAAAAGTAAATGTCATGGACCAATCTAACGTTTCAAATAAAGAACCGATGAGATTTTGCAAATTTTATGCGTTTTTTTTTTTAAAAAAGTTCTCAAGCTCTTAAAAAATCACCCGGATCTGGCATCGATCATTACCCCTAGGTACCTGATGGATGGTTGGCTAACAATTTGTTGGATTCCAATCTCTAAGGTGACGCTCTCCGTTACTTTTCTGCTAGTAATAAGAACAGCTTCTGTTTTATGCTCTGCTAGTTCCAGCCCAGCCGACGTTAACCACTGGCGAATAACTCTAACCGTCCTATTACAAATCTCCACAATTTCCTCTCTGTGTTTTGCGACAACTACAATCGCGATGTCGTCCGCGAATCCAATCACCCGTGCATCACTTGGTATGGGCAGTCGAAGAACACCATCGTACATCACATTCCATAGTGTAGGACCTAACACTGATCCTTGGGGAACTCCACCAGTCACCTCGTAAGTTTTCTTTCCCTCCTTAGTATCGTAAATTAAGATCCTCTCGCTAAAGTAGCTGGAAACTAGTCTCAGCAGGTACTTCGGTATCTTCAAATATGCAGCTCCAGTTTGCCGTGTTGAATGCGTTTTTCACGTCCAATGTGACTATGGCACAGTATTTTTTACTACCACCTCGCCACCGAGAGCCGGATATCGCCTGGTGCGCCGTATCTACAACTTCTTTAACCGCATCCACTGTTGAGCGCGCCTTTCGAAAGCCATACTGATGCTCTGTCAGGTTTCCTGCTCTAACTATAGCCTCTTGTAACCGGTCACATACAACTCTCTCTAGGATTTTGCCAGCCGTATCCAACAGACAGATTGGACGCCAGGAGGACGGCTCACCTGGTGGTTTGTCTCCTTTTGGCAACAATACCAGTCTCTGTTCCTTCCATTTACTAGGGAACACCCCCTCAACTAAGCATGCAGTATATATTTCCATGAATAAGTTTGGGTATGCTTTAACCGCCGACTTCAATGCAATATTCGGAATGTTATCCGGGCCAGGAGCTTTATTGTTACCCACTCTGCCACATGCCTTCAGAACCTCCTCCTCAGTAACTGGTGGTACATCATCCTCCTCATTGCCTAGTACTTCTAATACACAATCGGGTTGCTGCGGGAACAGGTGACTTACTATGTCAGACAGCATTGCCGGACATGTGGGAACAGTGGTGTAATTGCTTCTGAATTTTTTCATCACCAGTCGGTAGGATCTACCCCAGGGATCGCGGTCGACCTCCTCGCACAGTTCGCGAAAGCACTTTCGTTTACTTAATTTAATGGCATGTTTGAGTTCTGATCGAGCTTTACAGTACTGTTGTCGAAGGGGAGAGTTTTCGACATATCTAGCACGCTGGTATCGCCTTCTTGCGTCCAGGCACCTTTTACGCAATTCCGATATCTCATCGTTCCACCAGAAGACCGGTTTTCTACGATTATCCACCATTCTTCTTGGCATTGCTGCATCACAGGCTCTTGTGACATGTTTCATAAGCTGAAAGGCTTTGTTATTTGCGGTACCAGATAGGATAAGGTCCTCCATCATGAGACGGAAGATGTTCTCATCGAACGCTGCTGACTTCCATCCTATTCTCTTCCTGTGTCTAACTATAGTCCTTTGGGGTCCAATATCCGCCAGTTCATACACAATAGCTTGATGGTCACTATGCGTATATAGATCACTCACTCTCCATGCTACTCCTCTCACAGCAAGACAATGGCTCATAAACGTTAGGTCAACAATTGAAGTGGCATTTCCTCTATAGAAAGTAGGTGTATTTCCTGTATTCATTAATACGACCGGTAATGATGCGAAGGCCTCTAACAATGCGGTACCTCTGCTATTGGTTCCTCTACTTCCCCACTCTACGGCCCATGCATTAAAATCCCCGGCTATGAGCACCGGGTTGTAGCTCCGTGCATCATCCGTTAATTGATCGAGGAATGTTTTAAAATCTTCAATCGATGCACTAGGAGGTGCGTAGCAACTATAAATATGAACGCCGTTCACTTTGGCTCTGACAAACCCGGGTAGAGTACTCACACCAATTTCCTGTAAGGGGTAGGTACCACAAACCCATACAGCAGCTCGATTCGATCTATCTGGCACCCAACACCGTCTATCGAAGTTCCTATATTGCTCACACACAATTACAATGTCCGCTTCCACTTCCTGTATGGATTGCTGCAGCAGGTCCTGAGCAGCCTCGCAGTGGTTAAGATTGACTTGGATAATTTTCATTTCCAACGTTCTTTTTGCAGCGCTTTCTGGTAAACCGGACATTTACCACTACCAGTTACGTGTTTGCTACAGCCTTTGGTCGCTTCGTCGCATAGCATGCATTTTGAGTCTTTTTGGCATGTCTTAGCAAAATGCCCTTCTTCACCACACCTCCTGCAGAGCTTTGATCTATCGGCTTCGCTTCTACAGTTCCAAGACCGATGCCCATAACCGTGGCATTTAAAGCACCTAGTCAGCTCTATTTTTTCCCGGATTCGACAGGAAACCCAGCCGATTCTAACCTTACCCACTTCTAGCACTTTCCCAACCATAGTGTTAGGGAGGCTAACAACCGCTGTCTGCGTTCTTCGGTAGGCCTTTGTGAGTGACTTAACAATACAGACACCTTTCACCTCTTGAAACTGTGCTTCCAGAGCCTCTCTTACCTCTTCAGACGTGGTAACTTCGTCCATGTCTTTGATCACTAGTAACGTCTCCTGGGTCAGAGT